>CM049594.1:11002847-12245347 GCA_026979955.1 Megalurothrips usitatus
GGAGCGCCGAGGGCGGCACACCCCACTCACTGCCCGAAATATTCAATGTGGACGACGTTTGTCTCTTAATCTGCTCGTTAAGCCCCGGTAATCAACGCCCCCGTCTCTGTTGTTGCAGCGGACGGGTAAAGGATAGAGAGAGGGTGAGAGAGGGAGAGAGAGAGGGAGAGAGAGAGAGAGAGAGGGAGAGAGGGGGGGGGGCGCTGCATTTAAATCCCAGTCGCCACCGGCATCGCAATCGCAACGACATAAATCTGTTGTTGCCGCGAGCGGCGCATTCTTCCCGACCGCGCCGCGCGGAATGGAAGGGTGGTGTCGCTTTAACAGGGCGCGTACGAACAATGGCGGCATTGTCTGCCGCCCTGAAGCCCTTAATTAGCAGTCCCGAACGCCTGAACGCCCGAAGGGTCTGAGCGCGGCGAGCGGCCTCCGCCGGCGGCCCTTGGAGCCCTCGGGTGCGGCCCCCGGCGAAGGGCACCGCCGCCGCCCTCCATTAACACACTTTACATTGTTCACCTCAAGGAGCACGACGCCCACGCCCTTTTAACCACACCTTTCAGGTCTCATCAAGACGAACGGGGGGGAGTCGCGTAATCGCGTAACGCGGCCGCGCGGATGAGGAAAAGCGGCACGTCCGGCCCCCGCCGGAAGCCCCGACCGGAAGGAATATCGAGTTTTTCCCATTACATTGGCGCGTACGCAACCGCAAACTGAGATCATTGGCTGACCAGCTTCGGTTTCGGGGGCTGTCTCGGCCTCCGCTGCCAGGGCACCGGGACGGGACGGGCTCCGCGGAGCAGGCAGCGGCGTCTCTGTGTCTCTCCGGGTCTGTCTCTCTGCCGCACCGCTCCGCCTCCGCCATGTCGGCGGCGCAGTGGGGATTGATTTCAATATTTCACTATCCCCCCCGCTCTCTCTTTTGTTTCAGACGAGTATGAAAAAGTAATCTGACACAGTTGCCCTCTCCGCCGCCCTTCCCGGCGTCCTTTGCTGCCGCTAGCACGCGACCGTATACCCACCGCCCGCTAAACCCTCCCGCGATCCTTTTCTCTGCGCCTCGCCCCCGACGCGGCCGGACCGAACCGGACACGCCGGGTTTTTTTTTCCACCCTCATCCCCCCTTCAGTTCCGGCCGGCGCGGCGAGGCGAGCGGAGAGACGCACGAGGCGGCGGCAGCGTGGCGCGTTGGGGCCTCAAGGGAAGAGGCCAGCAGTATCTGCACAGTGACACAGCGCGTTCGGACACGATGGCAGCATCGTGTCGGAAGGGAAAGAGAGAGAGAGAGAGAGAGAGAGAGAGAGAGAGAGAGAGAGGGGGAGAGAGAGAGGCGTGTGCGTGCGCGTGCGCGCGCGTGCCAGGACATGGGGAGAAGCACGGGAAGCCACACGGCGCGGCCACCGGCGGCCACGGCGGCGGAGGCGGCGTGCTAGACAAAGGCGCCGCGAAGCACCCACTCACGCCAACACACAAATTTATTGCCGTTACGAGGCGTACTCGGGGCACGCTCTCTCTCTCTCTCTCTCTCTCTCCCTCTCTCTCTCACTCGCTCCGTCTCTCTCTCTCTCTCTCTCTCACACACAGAGCGTGTGAGTGCGTACGGATTCTTTTACTTTCGCGCGCCCCCTATCCTGGCCCGGAGCCACACACACGATACTCCGTACGTGGCGGGACGTGTGCGCCTCGCCCGCCGGAGGACGTCGCCGACGACTTCCGCGTGTCGAGTCAACATGCAAAGACACTCAGAATCTCCATGCATACGCTTCTGAATGCCCAAGTTTCTTTTCTGTTTGCTGCCGCCCTCTCGGTCTCTCTCTCTCTGCCTCTCTCTCTCTCTCTGTCTCTCTCTCACTGCGTCGCACACGGACATGCATCACCACGGTGCGGCCCCCGAGGCGCTGTATCAGACTGCTCACCTGCACTGGAGTCTCCGGTGCCGATGACGGAGGCGAGCCGCGGCCGCTCCTCCTCCAGCGTCAGCAGCCCGGACCGCTCCCACAGGCTCCAGACGGTGCCCAGGCACTGGAGCCGCGCCTTGCCGTACTGGAACGAGTCGGCGCCCACCTCCAGCTCCAGCGTGGACAGCACCGTCACGCGCTTGCTCTCGTCCTCCAGGGCGGCGGCCGAGGCCACCGCGTACCGGTTGGCCACGGCGCGGGCCTTGCTGACGCGGCTGCCCGCGGAGCCGATGGGCGTCGGGAAGGCGCGCTCCGACGACGAGTTGATCTGCGGGCACAGAAGCAATGGGGGCGAGGGTGAGGGACGGGCGACGTGGTGGTGGAGCGGTCCGCAGTCCGGAGCAACCGCGTCTCCCAGCAGCCAGCGGCGGCAGTGCGTCCCCGCCGGCAAATGAATGCAGGTCACACTCGCATCCCGTCCGGTCCAGTTCACACGACCCCTGCGCTCCGTGCCGCGCCGCCGTGCCGCCCGGCCTCGCTGGCCAGCACGCCGCGCCCGCCCTGGTGGCCGCTGGTTAAGCGGATGAGCGGCGGCGGGGCGGGTAAACACCGGCCGTCCCCGGGCACCGCGAATACTTTTACGGGATGCACACGCAACTCACGCGAGGGATGCCGGTGGCGTGGAGCCCGCCCCGGCCGGCAGTGTGTGGCGTGCCCGTCGGCATGTAGCACGGAGGGGCTGCCGTCGGCTGGCACGCCAGGAGAGCGGAACAGACTCAAGTCTTGTGCTAACAGACGTACTGGAATGTCGGCACTCCCCTCCCCCCCCCCCCGGCACGGCGTAATGTGTCGTGCCGTGAGGGACGCGGCGTTGCTGTGCGGCGGCCCCTCTACCCGTGTCGGCCACACGAGGCCGCAGGTACGGCGCCAGGCAGGCAGGCACGAGGCACCCACCCCGGGCGCCGCCGCGGCGAAGCAGCGCGGAGACAAAAAGTGGACGCAGATGACGCAGATTACGGCGCGGACTGCGGAGCGGGAGAAAGTCATTCCGGGAGCGGATTCCGGCTGCACACCGTGTGTGTGAATGGGCCTTGCAGCGCCGCGACTCCTTCCGACCTGAATGCCAAAACGCAGCCCGGCGGGGGCGGGCCGGTCCGGTCCAGCCCCGCAGCGGCCAGGCCCCCATGCTTCTGTCCCGCCGGAACAAATAGGAGCCATATCGCGAGCTGGCAAGTAAATTTCTCCCCGTGAATTCTCTCCCTCCTTGCCTGTCACTGGGGGGCGGTATGGTGCAGGGGCGACCGGTGGGGCGGGCCGCAGCGCCCAGAGCGAGGCGTGGAATGTCCACAGTGCGACATGTGACGCGTGCTGAATCCCCCCGGCCCCGCCGCCACTCCTCCCCCCGCAGCCCCCCCCCCTCTTCTTGCCGCGTTTCCCGGGTGACGCACCATTGTAGCCTGTAATTCGCCGTTTATTACCCGGTATGAATTGTCCGCGTCGCCCTTCCTTTGGGCGGCCCCAGCTCATCCCCGCCGGCTAGTTCGCACGCCTCTCTCTCTCTCTCTCTCTCTCTCTCACACACACACACACAGAGTCAGCGTGGGTGTGACTCCCACCCTCACACCCCCACGACCTCAACCACACCATAGGCTTTCCGCACACCACACCACCAAACGGACGCGAGCAGCAGAGCCGGGGGTGTTCCTGAAACTCATCAAGGATCACAGTACTACCCGTTCTCCGGATACAGAAGCCGGCCGCAACCCGCGCGCCGCGTGTCTCCGGCCGCTGCCCCGCGCGGTACCCTCTTATTAGCCGAGAAACAAAATCTACTCCGGCCGCAATACTCCCTCCCCCCACCCCCCACCCATTGTTCCGCTCCTTTTCATTTCCGGCCTTGACACCGACATGATTTTTGTTTCTGGCATGTGTGTGTGCGCGTGCGTGCGTGTGCGCCCATGTGTGTGTGAAAGTGTGAAAGGGAGAGCGCGGGGCATAGGAGTTGTCGCTGCGGCCTTTGTTCCAGTGTAAGAGGGTATAAAAGCCACACATTTTTAACTATTCGTCACCAAAGCCCTTTGCTCTCTCTCTCTCTCCTCCTCTCTCTCTCTCTCTCTCTCTCTCTCTCTCTCTCTTCCCTTTTTCCTCTTTGGGGCGGGTTATTCGGGAGGGCCGGCTGGAAGTGGAGGGGGGGGGGGGGAGGAGGAGGTCGGGATGTAAAGTCACTGCGAGTGGGAGTGAGAAGGCCGAGAGCGCACGTGGTACACAAGAGGAGGGAGAGAGAGGGGGGGAGAGCCGCGCTTTCGCGTCTGAATACCGCAAGAATTCCTGCCGAGGATTGCATTTTTGGTGGCAGGAAATTAAGGTACGCTGCGAGTGCTGGCAGACCCCTTGTCGGCGCGGCTGGATCAGAGCGGTGCGCGCCCCGCCGCCTTCCTCAATCTCAGGTCGGCTACGCGGGGGGTCTTCTCGCGGGGGGGGGGGGGGGGGGCTGCGATTTGGGTACGGCAACGTGCAGTGCAAACCCCCGGGCACCACGCCGCCGCCGATATCCTCCCGCTGCGCGCAGCAGCAAAAGATTTCTGGGTGTGCGATATCAAACTCTCTCGCGGTAAAGTAACGGCGGTAAAAAAAAAAAAAAAAAAAAAAACGAATGGAAAGAAGAAGGAAACAGGAACTAACGCAGCAACAGCGACAGCGCGGGGAGGTTCCCCCCCCCCCCCCCCGAGCGGCCCGATGCGTCCTGAAAACAGCGGCTGCCGCACGAAAGCCCCGCGATGGATCCCCCAAACGCCAATGTACAGAACACACACACACACACACACATATAGGGCCGCGCTGGTGTGTGGTGAGTGGTGCATACGGAGTTGACGCGAATGACGCGGCCGGCATTGAGAGAGGGGTGGGAGAGAGAGAGAGAGAGAAAGGGGGGGGGAGTAGAGGGAGGGAGAGAGGGAGAAAGTGGAGGGGGAGGAGGATGTCGCGACATAACAGAAGGAAAACGAAATTGATGAAACGTCGACAAGGGCACAGCATATGGAGAGCGGACAGCTTGTGGGGGGGGGGGGAGGGTTAGGCGACGGGCGGTTACGGACGAAATGAAAACTCAATCACTGTCGATTTCCGACGAGAGCTCTCCCCACTGCGGAGGAAGCAGCAGCGGGGGAGGAGGGGGAGGAGGAGGAGGGGGAGGAGGAGGAGGAGGGGGAGGGGGAGGGGGAGGGCGATGTGGTGGTGGGAAGAATGGGTCGGGGATTGGTGGGGGGTGCACCGGGGGCTGTGTCTGACGAGTCCTTTCCACGGATCGGGGAGAGGGGCTCCCAGGGCGCACTCGAACCCGTAAGTGGTTGTTGGGAGGTAGGCACTCAGATTGTATGCAAACACGAACAAGAAGAGCGCGCACAGCCCCCCCAGGGCGAAAGGGGAGGCGCGGGGTGCGGGGCCGGGGAGTTTTTCCGGCACTCCCGCAGCGCTCTTCGTGTCCTGAACAGCGTGGAAACGTCTGCGGCGCGGCGGGCTGCTTTTCTGCACTTTGAGTTCCCGTTCGTCAAGGAAAAGAGGAGCCTTGTTAATTAACTGCTACTCTCAGCGGGTCGCCGCCGCGCGCGGTAAAGGCGGAGAGGAGCCGGCGCAGGAGGAGAAAGTAGAGCACTTCTTTCCACGATCGCAAAGTCAGCCAGACCGGCCCGAGGCGGTCCTCGCGGAGACTGGGCCGCGGCCGCGGAGCCGCAAAGCTGGTTCCGAGTACACCGTGGCTATGTGGCGGGAGGCGCCTGCGGACCAGCGGGTAGGCAAGCCCGCCCGGCACCGGCGTCCGGCGGGCGGCCGCCGCGCGGCCCGCAGGCGCTCCGCGTGCGCTCCCAGAGAGGACCAAATCAAAGTGAGTAAAGCAGCGGCTCCGCGGCAGGGCGGTGGTGACCAGGGGCTTCTTGGAGAACAGGACACTCAGGACACGTCCCCGCCTACCTCGTACTGGTCCGAACTCATAGCACAGAGCCAACCAGACCCGATCGCCCGCGGCTGCGGCTCTGTTCGTGCCCATCGGTACACCCTCTCTCTCTCCTCTCTCTCTCTCTCTCTCTCTCTCTCTCTGCCCCTCTTTATCTCTCGCCCCCTCGCTTACTCACTCACTCCCGTTCCTGCTATCCTCACACTTGCTTGGTAATACCTCGTGGCATTCATGACGAAATTAATGTCCTTGTTATTCCTCGGAACGGAGCGGCAGCCAGGGCCACGCCCGCAGGCCACACGCCCTGCACTCCTCTCATATAACCGACCCTCCCGCTCACTATCTCTTTCACTCCCTCCTCTCTCTCTCTCTCTCTCTCTCTCTCTCTCTCTCTCTTGCACACACACAGAGGCTCTCAACCGCTTCTCACCCCCCGCCACTCTACATGCGTGCGTCCCCCTGCCCGCCTGCGAGGGCTCCATGGCGCTTCGCACGCGGCAGCTAGAGAAAGAGAGCGAGAGGGAGAGAGAGAGACAGAGAGGTCCCCAACGCAGCAATACAGATTTATGGATGTAATTTATACGCAAGCAGGAGCATTCAAATGATTTAAACATGTAGCCGGGAGCGCGATGTAGAAGCAACGCAAGCAAGTTTGAATTTCACCTTTTGCCCGCACAACGCGTGTTCCCTCTCCGCTCTCTCTCTCTCTCTCTCTCTCCGCTCTCTCTCTCTCTCCCTCTCTGGCACTGCTGTGTATATCGCCTACGCCTGCATGCCGATTTCATTTCTATATCGCCTTGATCAAGGCGGGCGTTCAGACTTTTCAATAAAGTGACAAAGCTGTTCTGGAGAAATGTTATTGTGCAGCACGAGCTGCACGGCGGGGCAAAACGGTTCCACGGGACCGAAGGCCGCGACGCTGGCGGTCGAACGAGACGTAGAAAGATAATAGGGGGCGGGGGCGGCGGGGGCGGCGGGCGGGGGGGCGGCGGGCGGCGGCGGCAGAGCTGCGAAGGTCGTCGCGACGTGTTCAAGGGGCGTGCCCAGTCTGTCGGATAGGTCACGAGTGTTGTCCCGTCAGCCGGCCCTCTCAAGCAGGAGCGACAGAGAGCGACTCCAGTGTGGCGGGCGGGCCGGGAGCAGAGCCGGGAGCCGAGGGCCGGGCGGGGCGGGGCGCCGTCTCCCACACAGCTTTTGCTTTTTATGCGGAATACCATACTTGAGGGGAGAATGAACCCCGGCCCGCGCCCGCGCCGCCTCAGATACTTTGCCCTTGAAGATGGAATTTATTGGCCCCTTTCTCCGGGCTGCGCTTCTGTGTGTGCGTTGTGTGTGTGTGTGTGTGTGTGTGTGTGTTGGCGGGCCTCCCCCCCCCCCCCCCCCCAGCGGCCCCCGGCGGCCCCAGGTCCGGCACGGCCCCTTGTGGGGTGATAAGGCCCCGCGTAAAAGTTTGTCACGCATGATGCGTGGAAGGGCCTAGTAATGGCAGGACAGCCTATCCTGCCGAACAGCGGTCTTGTTCCCCCCGGCCCGGCTCCGCGCTATAACTTGTTACCCGCCGCAAGCCCGGCGCCGCGCCTCCCCCGCGCGCCCCTAGACTCGCCTGCAGTGCGCACACTTCTGGTTGCATCCGCAGGGCCCCCCGGGCCGGGCCCCACGGCAACGCATCGCCGCCGGAGGGGCCATAAATACAGAGCGCGCGGTCACCCGGGGCCCCGGCGGAGGCGGGGACCCCCGGCCGCCAGAGGTGCGCGCTAGGAGCCTCGCGGGGGGACCACGGGGAGCTCACAGAGAGCCCGGAAGAAGCCCAGAGGCAGTCCACGGAGAGGGCAGAGCGGGCCCCGGAGCCCCCCGCAGTCCACACACTGCGGCGCGCCCCTCCCGGTTAAGGAACAGTGAAGGGCCCAGTAATTGAAAAGCCTCGAAACATGTTGACGCTGCCGGCGCGCGGGGTCAGAGATGTTTGATCGCAGAGGGCGAGGCCTACAGAACAGCGGGGAGGACAGCGCCGACTTTATTAGACGAGAAAAAATATTTAATTCAGGCGCGCCGCCACCCGACCGCCCCACAATCTCCTCTCCTCCCCTCTCTCCGCCGCCTCTCCTCCGCCCTCCCCGGCGCGCCCGGGTTGCCACCAGCGGCCGCTAGATTGACAGGGATATACTTACGCCAGAGCGCGGCGCCGCCACGGCTTTTGACGGAGGCCGCAGAGCGCACTTTTTACAGCCCAGCAGGCCTTCTGACGATTACATTACGGGCCGGGTGTCTCGCGCCACTCACTCCGAAAGGCAACAAGCTAGGCCGGCCTTTTTCCTCCGCGCTTTACAGCCGCCACAGGGCCGCCGCAGGCAGCGATGGCACCACCTGTGCTGCCCAGCCCCTGCCGTGCCAGTCGTACGCGGGGCCAGGCAGCCCGGCCAGCACCGGCCGGGGGCCCCCCTGGCCGGGGGCCCCCTGGTGCGGGCCATCGCCTCGAATCGATCTCATCAAACTTACACCAACGACACTTCCACCTCCCCCGCCACGCCCCGCGCCGCCCCGCGCCCCCCGAGGGTCCCCCCTGCGGCGTCAGCGCCGCCACGTAAAATGCAATAACAATTACGGACATTACTCCGCACTCAACCTTTATGGCGAAAGAAGCGGCGCGTCCGCCAGGGCGCTTCCTGCGGCGGCAGCCTCGGCGGCGGCTCCGGTGGACGCGACGGGCACCTGGGACACGTCGCCGCCGTCGTCGTCGTGCCCTGTCCCTGCGGCCCTACCGGCAAGGAGAGAGCCCGCCGCCGGGGGGAAGAGGGAGCGAGAGTGAGAGGGGAGACGAGAAGCGGCCCCACGGCGCCGCGCGCACTTCTGCTGCATATTCCCGATTTTAGTACCCGGGAATTGGTGCGCAAGCCGCGGGCTTCCTCGGTTTCCTCGCGGCACTGTTACTGCCCTGCGCGGCCGCCGCCCGACGCCCACCCCGCCGGTTTTTAGGACTGGGGGCCTCACGGCGGACTCCGTGGGGCTCCGAGTGGGGCTCGGCTGGGTGAGGCCGCGTGGGTTGACGTTCCCCGGCCAGCGTCCGCGGCCTCTTTGGCACTCCCCGCGCGCGGCGTGGGAGGGCTCCCAGCGGACCCCCACGGGGGCCCCCGGCGGCCTCGACGGCCAAAAATGACCTCGAGGGAGGCCGGTGCCGCAACGGCTGCACCAACACAGCCTTCAAACTTTACCTCTCGCTCCGCTATAAAACGGGTGCTGATTCGGGGGAGGCGCGGGCGTGGCTCCGGCGGGGGGGGGGGGGGGGGCAGCCGGGGGCGGGGGCTTCCGCTCCGTGGAGGGGTTCGGCCGGAGGCAGGGGGGGCCGCAGAAGAGACCCATCCTCCAAAGCCTACCCGCCCCAAGTCGAAGGAATTCCGGCGTGGAATGAGAAAATGGGCAGGAATGAAGCGAGTGCCGCCGTAATGAAGTAAAAGAACAGATCCCCCTCCCCCCCCCCATCCGCTGTCTCCCCCTCGGTCCCCTCCGGTCAAGACGGGGCGGCCAGCGCCGAATGTTTATTATATTGGGGAGGTGATGCTAACAGGAGCAGCCGCCCCCGGGGATATCGTAGGAAAGTAATGAAAGCGCGCGGGCTCACGGAGTTTGCGAAAGATTTTGAAACGGGCGAAGCTTAATATTATTACAGTGAGGGAGCACAGAGCGATTTTCCTTACGGGGAACAGCAAAACGGCCTCGAGTAAACGGTTCGCCGAGATTCGTTGCGTCGATGAATGGCAAACGCGAGTGTTTAGTGTTTGTGGCCGAAGCGGAGTGTTTGTAGGCAAACTTTTCGTCTCTGGGCGGAGTGCGTCACGGCGCGGGGCCGGCGCAACTTATTTGACGGCCGTCCCCGACAACTTTGACTCCGGCGACTACCAGCGCAGCCGGTTTGTTTGCTTTCTTGCTTGTCTCCGCACCTTTCGCCTCCCGGCCTGAGTGCAGGCGCTGCAAGCACCCCACAGAACCGCTCCTTCTCCGCTCCTTCTTTTTTTGTTCCTCGCGCCCTCTCACCAAGACTCTCGTCCTGCCCTTCTTTTTATCCTGCTACATAAAACATTACCGTTTGGCGCTTCGCCCCCCCCTCTCCTCGTACCCTCAGCCCGCCCCTGCCGCCGGCCACCACGCTCCCCGTCGAGCCCGGTCTGCCGTCCCCTGCAGTTGGCAGCCTCTGACGGCTGACGTGCTGCGGACGAATCCGTCGCACTATTGTTCCACTGGTGCAGCAGAGTGCCGCGGGAGCACAAAAATAATTAAAACCAGAACAAGCGACGAAATACTCCACCTTCTTTATTCAAGCGTTCGGACGACCGGTCTGAAGAAGACACACTTGCTCCGCAGCGGAGAATCATCATTTATAACAGAACAAATCATTCGTAGAGCGGTCGGGTGGTCGGATCATTCTACCCGAACAAAACGTGTTTTTAGGCCTTCGATTTAATTTATCCTAAATGATTAAAGCTTGTTTTCTAATGACGGCTTCTCTCCCGATACACCGCCGAGACACTCGAGGGTAACAACATAACTCATTGGAGAGGGGCGAGAGGAAATTGAGGTCATTATAAATACGGAGGGCGCGTTTCTCAAAGTCACACGCACGGGGGGGCTTACAGGAGCCGCAGCAGGACGTAAGACAGGGGCGCTGCGGGAGGCTCCGACCTACATAGAGAGTCATGGCGTGTGGCGGTGCCGAGGCGGGGCGGCGGGGCGAGGGGGCGGTGTATCTATCGGCCGCCCTGCCGCCCCGCACTCGCTGAGGTTCCCCCGGAGTCCCCTTAAAGGTCCCCTGCGGGGCACAGACGGACAGCGGTGAGGGGAAAAGACTCGCCGTGGTCATAACGGGGCTCCGCTGGCGCCGTGCCGCTGCTGCCCCCTGCCGCCGCGGCCGGGAACCTCTGCCCGGGCCCGACCGCCCGCAACCGTTCGCGACCCGCCCGCGCGGGGAGAATGGGTGTCCACGGTTTCGGAAGAGCGAATCGAATGAGCACCTCCACCCCACCACGCTCACGGGTATCAGCGAGTGCTGTTCTCTGATGAATGCCGGCTGCGCGGAGCCGGCGCGGGCTGCGGCTGTCCGCGTGCCGCGTCGCTCGCGGGGCCGACGCTGCCGCGGGCCTGGCGTGTTTCGCCCCCGGGCCGTGCTGGGTTTCATGCATACAGGACGCGCGCGCCCGCGGCCGGCGCCGGCGTGCACGGCGACGCACACGTCGTGTTTACCTCGCCATTTACCTGACCCCGTTTCCCACTTTGGGGGGGCGCTTTGATGATTTGGCGCTCCGCTTGTTTTGCATTTAAAGCGTGTCCCGTCGTCGTCCGGGACTCGTCCACGCCCCGTGGCCGCCGAGCCGCCGAGCCGCCGCCTCACACCCGCTGCGGCGTCGCCACGCCACTCCAGCCTAGAGGTGTCTCGCCCTCATTTTCCCCCGGGAAATGTTTAGACAGCGCCGATGGGGACGGACGCCTCTCACACGTTACCGTGCTGAATATGTATACACCAAAAGTGAAATGTAGAATTTACAAAACGTTCTAAAAAAACTACGTGTATTTTTTTTAATGATTTTTTTTTTTTGAGACACCTTGGACGAAATGGGTGCGGCACAGAAATGTTGAGCAGACACCGAAGAGGTGCTCGAGAGCTGAGAGGACGCGGCCCCGACGCTGCCGCCGACCTTCCGCGCTCGGAATCTGTTTCCTGGCATTGCTGTGGGGGGAAAGAGATTGCGGAGCGCGGGGCGTGGAGGTCATCCAGGCCCGTCCCGGTTGAGGTGAGGGCGGCGTGCTGTGTCGCGAGGTCACGGAGAGAATGTCCTCACCGCCGCCGAACGCTACCGGGAGTGGCAGTATGCCATACCACGCCATTTCACGCTCAGCTTAACCCCCCCCCCCTCCCCTCTCGCGGACCACCCCGCCGCCGCCGCGCCCCGCTCGCGAGCCCTTTTCCGCCCGCCCCTCCCATCACGGGCGGGAGAAAGAAAAGGGAAAGAGGAAAACAAAACTTGTACCATAATGAAGGCCACTTGTCACAAGCGGGCAGTGGCTGTGTCGCGTGAAAAATGTCCTCATCACGAGTGGGGCGCCTGGCAGCAGAACTGGGCGCGGTGCTGGCGTGGCGCTCGGCGTGGCGCTCGGCGTGGCGCTCGGCGGGGCCCCGCCGCGTCCGTTTGCTTGGAGAGGTGATATGGCGGGGTCGCCGGGTGCGACGCCCCGCCCCGCGGTGCCCCGCGGTGCCCCGCTGCTGCCACGCATGCAGCCCCTTGGCCTCGTATCCGTAACCTCGCTGCCCGCACCGGCTCGGCTCGCGGTGTCGACAAGAGCCAGCTGACCGGGTAGCGCCGCTGAAAGCCCGGCGCCGGGCAGCACTGGCGTGGAAACCGAGCTGAAGAGGCACTCTCTCTGGTCCGCTGGCTCCGCTACGGCTCCGCCGGCTCTGACCCCACGCCGCCGCCGGCCGCCGTCTCCGCGCGAGGGGCGAGAGTATTTGGCCTTGCGATGGCGAGACCTTCGCATCTGCGATGCGTGTCCGCCTCTGTCCCCTCGACGCAGCCGCCGTGGAGGTCTTGGGGGTCGTGTATAAAACCGGGCGCCAGGCCTGTGGCGCCTCGCACGCCCGCAATCTACAGCGGCCCGTGTTGCCGGCCGAGAGTCCTGTGACGTCACGACTCGGAAACGGTCGCGGTTCGTGACCGCGAACCACCTTGGCCCCAACCGGTGCGCCCGGCATCGGCACGGCGCAGCAGTCGCGGGCCCCGAGCCGGGCCGCGCAGCGCCGAGCGCCTTGTCGCGCTTCCAGAGGAGAAAGCCGCACTTTGGGAATCTGAGGACCCCAGCGTCAGCTGATCGCCACCTTAATGTCCTGTCCCCGGCGCGTCCTCCGATGATGTAGAAAAGTTGGCATCCTCCGAGGCGGGTCCAGGTGCCGTGCGGCAATACACCCGCAACCGCCGCCGCCAGCGTCAACTCGCCTGCACACTCTTTTTATGGAGTCCCGCAGCTGAAGCCTGCATATTGGCACGAATTTATAAGGTTGGCTTAGGCTAGCTGGGAGCGCTCCCCCACCCCGGCCGCGGCCAGCCCGCGCGGCCGCGAGGGGCGGGCAGTGTGGTGGCCGCGGCCGGCGGCAGCCGCCAGCAGTGTGTGTTCCCAGCTGGGCTACAGGTGCCGAAATTCCCATGTCAGAGGAGCTGCTTTCGCCCGGCCCCGCCACTTACGGGACCAAACCTTTCTCTCGGCCGCCACTCAGCGCGGCGCCTCACCGCCCGCCCCCTCGGATGCCACCACGGGGTTCAACCCCCTCCACCCCTCGCCGGCTACTTGCGCATGGATATGCTTTCCAATATCTCCGGACGAAAAAAGGGTGTTCAGGAGAGGCAGGGGCATGTAGGGGAAAGTGTGGAGCGGAGAGGGCGTTGCGACCGACCGGCCGAGGCAGGTGAGGGACGAGGACGCGAGCGCGGCCGGGGAGGCAGAGGGAGGAGTGAGCGAGAGGAGGCGAGGGGGGCTGTCTTTTACGCATTCAGTGGATGCGAGGGCCTACTGCTGCAGGAATTTCATTCGCCCACGTTGGCCGATGCGGCGCGCGTTGTCGCGCCTGGGACCCAAAGCCCCACCGCCCCCCCCCCCTCCTCCCCCGCAAGCCACTCTGTCTCTCACACACGGCTCACCATCAGGTGCGGGGAAAACGAAAAAGAGGCCGGGGGACGCCACGCAGAGAATCCAGGAGGGATGGAGCGGGGCGCGGGGAGCGGGCGGGCGGACGGTCCGAGGCCAGCAGCAGCCGGCCGAGGCCCGACCCCTGATACCGCACCGGGCACCGCAGGCTCTCGAACGCCAACGCGGATTCATGACTGGCCCTGCCGGGCAGGGCGGCCGTGCACACCCGAGCCCTTCGCTCTCGCTGCCTTCGCCCCGTGGCGCGGCATTCGGCGGCCCGCCCCAAGCAGCACCTCCGTCCTCGGCCGGCGCGGCGCGCATTTCCTGCCGTCTCATCACGGGTATTGGCTCCTGGTAGAACGGCCTCGGCCCGCTCCGGCGGCCGTCCGACTTTGATGGCCTCACCATCAGTGCGCGAGGCCGGGCGACACCAACAGTGGGGCGGCCGAATCACGACGCGGAGTTGTTGCCAGAACGGCGAGGAGGCCGTACGTGTCCGCCCGACCTGAAGCAGTGACGCGGCGTCGTGGACTCGGCCTCCACCCCCCCCCCCCCCCCTCCTCGCCCCGCCCCCGGCGCGTCAAGGGGTTTACGGCGTGACGGGGCCGTTGCCAGCTCGGCTCGGGTTGCCCCCCCGCTAGTTTCCAGTTGTTGTCACCGATGAGGCATGAGACGCCGCGCCGCGCCCGATCCGCGTATTTCATGGCGGCGCGGGCCCCGCCGGGGGTCTCTGCTGGGGGCCGGGGCTCCCTGCGGGGGGTCCGCCGTCACGTCGGGGAGCGCCGCCGGCCTCCTCCGCCCTCGGCGCGCCGCGCGCTCGCCTCGGCGGTGGCGGTCGGCGGGGACTTCTTGGCCGGCAGCCACGCCCGGCGCCAACCTGCCATCCCAGTTGCCAATGAGTTGCCTTGATATGTGACGGTCATTCCCGCAGATGCGAATGCCTCGCCTTGCCTCTGTGTGTGTGTGTGTGTGTGTGTGTGAGTTCGCGCGGGGGGAGGGGAGGGACTGAGAAGCAGATAGCTGAGGGCTGTAAGAAGAGAGAGAGAGAGATAGAGAGAAAGAGACAGACATCTGCAAGCGGGAGCAGTAATGCGCCACGCATACGGTTTTATAGCCTTTTTACCGCACACTTCAAGAGCAAGGCTCGAGATCGAAGGGCATCGTTCTCTCTCGCACAGACCCACGCACGCACGCACGCACGCACACACACATCGCGCACATAAAAGAAATATTATGAAGCACAAGAAAGTTTCGTCGGAGAGGAGGAGGAACGGGGCGTAGGGGGTGGACGGGGTGCGGGGGGGTAGGGGGGCTCGCTGGCCACGCGGGGAGGGGCACAGTGGAGGGGGTGTACTGAACTCACGTGTCCGTAACATGTGGGAGCGCCGTTCAACACATATGGCGTCCGAGACGTGTGCGCCGCGCTAGTCGGGGGGGGGGGGGGGGGGGGCTCGGCGGCTTCTGTAAGAGAGAAGCGCAGGTCTTGGCACAGCCTTGGGCCTCCTAGGAGCGGCCAGCCCTTGGAATGGCCTCTAGGTGCAGCCCTCGGCGGGGCCCTCGGCGGGGGCCGGGGCCCGGCACCCTACGCACTGCTGCGTGGGGATGATCCATTTCACGGGCGGCTGCAGTCGCGGCGCGGCGCAGCGCAGCGTCCCCCGTGGCAACAAATTGAGTCGCGTGCGCAATCACAACGGGAGGTGGCAACAAATTAAGCTCACTTGTCGCGCTCCCGCCGCGGGTTGTCGTGCTGAGGGCGGGGCTGGGCCTGCCGGCTGGGGCCGGGCCGCGCTGGGCTGGGGGCGCCCACGCCGCTCACGCCGCTAGCATTGCGGTCGTTTGCATGTGCTGGGCGGCGGCGGCAGCGGCGGCGGCAGCGGCGGGGGCGTGGTATGGCGACAGCATGCATTACTGACACCAGGCAGGCCGAGGCGGCCAGCAGGTTGCACCCCCCCGGCGGCTCCCCGGCGGCCCCCGCAGTGCATTCCACTCACGCCCTCACGCCGCACCATGCACGTCGTGGCCGAGCAGAGCACCAGAGCCGCCCGTGTCCAGTCGGTCACGCTGCGTGGTCGTGGCCGGGGGTCCGGGGCGTGACCGGGGCGCTGCACCGGGCTGCACCGGGCTGCGACGTGAGCGGTGCGGGGGGCGCAGCACGCGCACGCATCACCGGACACGGACACGCAAACGTCACGCCGGCGTCGCATCGGGCGGATAATGCCGGACTCCATCGCGGGGCTGAAATGTCGCGCGGAGGTGTGTAAGCGGTGCGTGGAGGGGCGGCAGGAGGTGCCGGAGGGGCGGGGGCGGAGGGCTCCGGGCACCAGGCACCAGCCACCTGCGCACAAAGCGCTCGCGCGGCACTCGCACAGCGACTCGACAGCACAAGGCCGGCCCTGCGCGCCGCCGCGGCCCGCGTGCAGCGGTGCCACACCCATCACGCGGCGACGCCCGCCACAATGGCCGATCCGCTTTCGGGCCGTGCGGCCGGCATTAACGCGAGCGCGGCCCGCCTACTTTACGCCCGTCGGACAGCCAGGGCCGGGCTGGAATGCGTGTCATGACGGCCCGGCCGCGTCACCGCCCCTGGCGGCGCCCGTCCCTCATCGCGGTCGCCTCTGCCCCCTCCCCGTCCCCACGCGAGCGGGCGCGCGCCGCGAGCGCACAGCCCTTGATATTTCACAGCAGATACACGAACGCTGAATTCATATCGGGCCAAATTATCTCCGGAACGGGCAGAGTTCCGGAGCCGCGGGGCGCATAGCGCGGGGCGCGCGGCCGGGCGGGGGCAACTGCACTCATTCCGATGTTATCTCGTCCCATAATGAGCCTTCGCCGCCGCCGGTAACGAATGAGAGCGCAGCCCGGCGGCGGCGGCGGCGCACAGCGCTGTCGCAACGCTGCTGTACCGCCGCCGCCGCCGCCGCCACCGCCGTTGTACCGCGACACTACCGGTAATGAAATTAAAGACCCCCGGCGAGAGAGGATGCAGCGGGAGGAAGAAGTTAATGCCGCAATAAAACCCCAACGCCGCCCACGCTGCGGGCCGCTGCGGGCCGGGCGTCGGCCGCCTCCTTTCACCCGCCTGCTACTCCCCCCCCCCTCCTGGGGACGGCCAAAGGCGGCGCCGCATCGAGTCCGTCACCTCATCCTACCCCCCTCCCCCATTTCTCTCTCAAGCCCCCCCCCCTCTCTCTCTATCTATCTCTCTCTCTCTCTCTGGGCGGGGGCGCACGGGATAAATACCTCGCCCCCCCCCCCCCCCCGGCCGAGGCGCCCCACTCGGCCCCACTTGTACCGGACCGGACAGTCAAAGCGGCCACACAAAAGTTGCCCCATTTTTCACGGGCCGCCGTCCGCGGGCGCCGCTCTCAGCTCCGACACTGGAGGCCGCGGCTCCGCGGCGCGGTCAGGTGAGGGGCGCCGTGCGTGGGGAGCGCCATGACCGACCCGACTCATGAGAGTCGCGACCGCCGCGACCGATTTCTCTGTGCAAAAACACAGCAGAGACCAGCCCCGAGAGTTCCCTCTCTCCCCGAGCTGGAGTGGGTACTTCTGGTTGGGTTGGGCCAAGCGGAGCGTGGCAAGCGAGGTACACTCTACCGAAAGGGCGCGCTGTACCCCTTCTCCGGCTTGAAGCTGTTTTCTCTTTTGAACTCTCTTGTCAGTGTGAGAAATACTGCGAAGCGTTCTGTCTACCCCCGAGAAAAGTGTGCATTGCAATATCTCGAACGGTACAGTGTGAGAGGCGCGCAGTGCGGTGGCCGGCAGCGCCGCAGCGCCTCGCTAAATGGAGGACCAAGATATCGCGCCAGCGAATCCAACGGCTTGGACAAAGGAGAGAGGAGAAACATGAAAAATATGCTATCATCCCTCAGAGCGCTCCGCGCGACGAGAATCGACTCCCAAATTAAGGGCTCGGATTTCAAGCCCAGAGTGGCGGTGGAGGATAGAAAAAGAAAAGGGTGGGGACGGAAAAAAAAAGAGGTGGGAGGGGGCTGAGGGAGGGTAAAAAAAAAAGATGAAATCAATTTCGCGAGAGCCGAAGCTTTGCCCGCCAAGTCTGCTGCTGTGGCAAACGCGCGCTCAGGGGAGAAAGAAATTAGAAACGGAAACTTTTTTAGGTGAAAGAAAGTTTCACGCTCTGTGGCAATATTGATTGCCATTTGAAGTTGCGCATGAGCCAGGGCGCTGCGATGACGACGGATTCGACTGTCTCCCGGCGTGCCCGCCCGTCCCGCCCGTCACGCCCGTGGCGCGTCATGGCAGCTCCGCGTGCTGGCCGTCCTCTGACGTGGTGCGGCACAGAAATGATCGAGCAGACGAAGGAGACTCCGTCGAAGAGCGCTAAAAGCGGCGCGGGGAACGCATAAGCGGCGCGGCTCCGGAATAAAGCAGAAAAGGGCCGCGTAAAACTGCTGCATAGCGGAAAACTCGTTAAAAAGGAGAGGAGGGGAAAGTTTAAAGTATTTTACAAAAAAAAACATTATTCTTTTTTTTTGCGAAAATCCAGCGCTAAGTGGCACAACGACAAGACCCTTATAACAATTTCCATATTGTGCATGTCGCCGGGCGAGAGAGAGAGAGAGAGGGAGGGGGAGAGGGGGGGAGGGGCAGCTCAGCGCGGCGGCGGCCGTCCGGCGCTGGCTTATTTTCCAGGATAGACTTGTCCAGCGCGGCTCCCGCGTTTCCAGCGGAAGCATCCCCCGGCCCCGTTCGGCACTGCTTATTATTCAAGGCCCCTGCAGCAGCGAGGGCGGCGTTACAGCGAAATAATGAGCAGCGTTTCCAATGCTGGCGACCGCCGCCGCCCGACAATTTATCTGCGAGCGGCGCGCGGACGGACGCGATAAGAGCGGCGGCGATACGGCAAAAAAAAAAAGGTTCCCGTTGCATTGCGCGAGCTGCATTTCTCCGATCTGACGTGCTTGTGAGCAGTGCCTCGGGTGTTGTAATGGACGCGGTACGCGGGCTGGGCATCGCGCACCGCACGGGCGTCACACCCCCCCGGCGGCGTCCCCTGCGCGCTCCTGGCCTTCGCGGCGCCTGTGAATAATGGATGGTGCAGATAAGCACGTCTGTCCGCTCCGCCGCCGCACAGCCCTTTTTCCCGGGAGCCACTTCCGCGGGTCATGCGCCCGCGCGCCGTGTGCGTCGCGCGTCCCAGCCGCCTCCACCACGGGCAGGCAGGCAGCGGTGACCGCAGCTGGCGGAGAGGCGGGGCGCCGGGCAGGTAGGCACTCCCGCGCGACACACCTGCGCCGCGGGCTGCCTGCCCTCCCGGCGCCTCCGCCGCCCGGCTGCTGCTGCTGCTGCCACCGTGCCGCGTTCGTGTGCATCTGGGGCGCCGCTGCGGCCGCTGCGGCCGCCGCCGTGAACACGCGTAAGACCCGAGAGGGGCGAGGAGGAAGCAAGGAGCGGACGGTGAGGGAAACGGAATGTAAGGGGAAGGGACCACGGGAACGGGCGAGAGAGAGAGAGAGAGAGAGAGAGAGAGAGAGAGGCAGGCTATGCGGAATGAGATGGAAGAGGACGGGCAGCAGGGGCATCAGGAGCCGGCAGTGCGGCGGCCGGCCTGACCCTCCCCACAAACGGATCGAAAATGAAATTCAAATCGAGTCAATATGGCACTTCTTGCCACATGCAGCGCCCGGCGGCGGCGGGCGGCGGCGGCTGCCGCGGCCCCCACCCCGCCTGACTTGCCTACAGTCGGAAGTGGGGGAGGAAGAAGAAGAGGAAGCGGACGAGGGGCTTGGCCACGAGGGGCAGGGGGGGGGGGGCAGGGGGCTGCGTGGAGGGGCCCGCGGAGGGGCCCGCACTCCCCCGGACGCCAAACCTATTTCCCGCACACGTCAACTAATGCGCCGCGGTTTCTCCGCACGTGAAATCGATTCAGTATTCGGCGCGGCTGTTTTCAATTCCCGCGCGCGCGCGCGTCCCGGCAGGCGGGCCGCGCCGATCTGCTATATATCCTGCCGACTGCCGCCGGCCCCCCGCGGTACCCGCGGCAGCTCGCGCGCGCCGTACGTCGCTGCGGCCGAGTGGCTATTGTGACACCGCGACAGCGGCGCCAGCGGCTTCAGAGCTGCTCCAACGCGCTGTCACGAGCACGCGCACGCATGGCGACGTGTGTGTGTGTGTGTGTGTGTGTGTGTGTGTGTAGGGCCCCCGCGGAGGCCACCGCGGATCGACGCCCCACCAAAGACCACGCGAGGTGACGGTGGTGCGTGGCGTGCGGCGTGTGTGCACACAACCGAGCCGGGACCGATCGGACGGCTCCAGGCGGGCGCCGCCGCCGCCACCGCCGCCGAGCACGGCGCGGGACGCCCGGCCAACTTTAATTATCGCCCCGTCTGATGAGACAGACGGAGAGGACAGAGTCAGTGGGCGGAGCGGGCGGGGAGAATTATTTGGACCGGCGAGAAACAAAGCAGGCGGGCGGAGCCGGCGCGCCTGGCAGGCTAGATCTGACCCCCTTAAGCACGCCGCCGCCGCCGCCGCCGCCGCCTCCTGCCAGGGCCGGCGGGTCACACCCTGAAGACAGCTAGTGCATCGGACTGTTGATAATGACGTCCCCTCCTCCCCGAGGCGGCCTGGGGAGGGGCGCGGCCGGTGCGGGGGGACGGCCGAGCCGGGCAAGTTTGTTCAAAATAATGTAAATCCGCTTATAGTGCGGCGTGGTATCCGGAGTTGGGAGCCGCTGTGCGCCGCTGAGCTGCGCGCGGCCGGCCGGCCGGGCGCCGGGGCTGCTGTGGGTGTTCGGGGCCCGCGGGGCCCGCGGGACCTGCCGGGGGGCCCGCCTCCGCCCCAAATCCCGCTCAGCCCCGGCCGCCGCGTCCAACACTATCGCCACCTGCCATTCTTTGCCCCCCCCCCCCCAAAGCCGCTCGCCAGCGGCGCGGCCGGTGGTCCCCGCCTAAACACACCATCAACACTGAGAGTAACGGAAATCACTTATCACCAGCCAGTGATAACGGTACTCGTCCGCGCACTCGTCAGAGCCGCTCCATGAGGACCGCGGCCGGCGGCGGGCGCCGACAGCCACTCTTGCGCGCCCCGCTGCTGCTGGCCGCCCACACGCTGCCGGCTTACAGCAGCGCCAGCGTCCCACACTGCGAGCACCACAACCACCACGCCGCCACCGCCACCGCTAAATCTTTGACAGCAGCAAGCCCGCCCGCAAAAAGGAGGGAACGAAAGAATAAGGGGAAAAAAAAAATGCATAACGAGTGCTGTGGGCCGCGAGTGTGCTGCACATGTGTGGATCCTGTGATGCATCGCGCCCGTTATGGCTGCGCGGCGCGCGCGGTGATTTGATTGGATACAATCTCCAAATTGAAACCTATTGTGGGGGGGCCGTAGAGCACTAGTGGCTGTGCAGCGCTGGCAAACTTTGATCTGAATAGGGGAGTAGAGAGAGAGGGAGAGAGAGAGAGAGAGAGAGAGACGTGCTCTCTCCGGCAGGTGCAGCAGCGGCAAACGCAGCAGACGCAAAAGGCTTAGTTTAATTCGGGGACACTACGGACACCCCCCCGCGGGTTCCGCCTCGGGATTCCAATCCCAACTGCATCGGCGGCGCGGCTCTTTGGGTCACCACATACACGCACAAGTATGACACGACACGACACACACACACACACTCACACGGACACGCACGCTAGGCACTGTTTAGCGCGCGGCGGCCACGTTTACGATGTGCCCCGTAAATCAAACACGGCGAGGCTGTTCTGCGGTGCATTGTGGCCGGGCTGACGATGTGTCAAGAGCCCCACCGCGCGCGGCGCCCCGCGAGTCGGCAGAGGGGCTCCCCGCTGCCGCCGAGAGCGGAGGGGGGGGGGGAGCCCCCAGTGTGTGATTCCAGCGAGACACGCACACGCACACATGTGCACACGCACACACACTGGGAAAGGAGACCCAAACAAAACAAGAGGTGATGACGTTTGCCGAGGGCGCCCCGCAGTCGCAGAATATGTGACGTTTAGGTTGCGGCTGTGCGGCTGCGCGGGTACTTGGTGTTCTCCATCCCATTGCGTAGGGCTGCGCGAGCGAGGGGAGGCGACGGAAATTGGGAGAGCGAGGAGAGAGAGAGAGAGAGAGAGAAAGAGAGAGAGAAAGAGAGAGAGAGATAAGGAGAGAAGGAGAGAGAGAGAGAGGCACCTGTCCTGCCGTCTCCGGTACAAGAGTGGAGGGGAGTGTCCCGTCGCCATGAGCTGTGCTGGTTCATCGTAATTCACATCAAATATTAATGTCAGGGATCGTAAATCGAGAGTTTTGCGACCATCTGCGAGAGAGAGAGAGAGAGAGCGAGAGCGAGAGAGAGAGAGAGAGAGGGAGGAGTGTGTGTGTGAGAGAGGGAGAGGGAATGGTGGGAGGAGGGGTGGAGGAAGAGAAAAAGATTTAGTAAGAGGGAAGGTCCCGGCCCTTGAACACCCCGTAAATCATGATGGTTTACTCTGGCTCCCCGAGTCGCTTCCAACAAGGAGGCGCGCGCGAAAAATAAGACAGTTGTCAGGCGTGCCACCCCTGCCGAAAGGAGCGGCCGCCGGCCCCGCCTTTCTGAAAATGACGCCGTTACATTTGGTTTAATTCATTCCCAAGGTTGCGCGGGTCCATTTCACAAATTAATATAGTTTTCAGCGCGATCCACATTTGGCAAAACCACACAATTTTTTTCTGAGTCGCGGATTTTTTTCGCCCCCGATTAGATATCGCAAGGGATGGGGAGGGAGTTCCTAAGCGTGTTTGAAGCTCTCAACGAACCGTGTGCTACCACCACCCCTCCTAATCCCGGTTTAATTCAATCGTGCTCGAGGAAGAAAAACAAACCAAACTTTTTTCGTGTTTGAATTGCGGAACAAATACGTCCCCTTCCCGCGACCGCCTCTTTTTTTTCCGCTGTCCCTGAACGCCGGCCAGGTAAGGACACTGGCAGGACTGCCAACACGCTGCTAGCCAATGAGCCCTGCGGACGTGCCAGGCCTGCCAACTCAATGTAAATAAATTACTCTCATAGTATTATTCGTTTTTTTTCCTCCTTTCGTTTGCACAGTGAAATGGTGCGAGGGGTGAGACGCGGCCGCCGGAGGGTCACAGTGCCTGGGACCGAGACGAGGAGGGGCCGGGGGCCTCGTGTTAGTCGGCGCCTGGGCTGCGGCCACGGCCGTATACATGTGACATGGTCTGACCTCGCCGGTCCTTCGCAGCACTTTGAAATGTGGAGTATGGAAGTAGGAGAGCAAAACTTTTTTCCTCCCCCCCCCCAGGCCATGTTCTTGCTCCAGTCCAGCGGTGCCGGTGCAGCAGACTGGCCGTCTGGCCTCCGGGGCCAGCTGACGACCCGCCCCGCTTACAGCTGCAGCTGCTGTAATGACTTAATTTTTAATTTGACGGATGGAGCACGACGCCGCGCAGTTCGCGAGGGGCGGAGGCGCGCGCGCGGCGCGGTCGGAGGGAGGGGAAATATGAAATGAGAAAAGTGTATGGTTTACGAGGCTTGGGTTCCGGCCGTCCTTTGTCACGAAGGCGGCGGCGGCGCCGCCTCTGCGGGGGACCAGCCACACGCAGGCGGCAGCCGCACAGCACACCCAAAATCACATACACTCCGCTACAATTTCGAGATAACTCTGTTTCGTGTGTTGCCATTTTATTCGTGGGATAGAGCTGGAGCGAACAAGGCAAATGTGAGTTTTTTCCCCCCTATCAGGTGCTTCCAGGCTGATACCAGCGCCCCGGTGTGTCACCTTTTGCCCCCTCTCGACACACAACGCTGTCGCTGCTACGGACCTACGCTTTGACAGCTGCACGCCGAGGCCGGGGCTAAAGCGGCGCGCGGCGCGGCGGGCAGGCAACGCCAGGCACGAGTTTGGAGTGCCGGGAGTGGCGGCTCTGGAAGTGCACCCCGTGAGGGCCGCCCCGGCGGCAGCGCCGGCAGCGCCCGGTATCGCTTTGATTCTCTGTGTGAGCTCTGTAAGGCTCTGCGCTGCACTTCACGGTCAGAGGCCCCGGCAGCAGCAGCCCCGCCCGGGCCTCCGGGGCCGCACACATGTGCTTGTGTGCCGGCGCGCTCGCAGCAAGATAAAAACGGGACAAACAAACGAAAAAACAAAACCGTGAGGGCGAGGAATATGAGGCATATTTGGGGTGCAGGTGCTGGAACGGCGGCGAGAGCAGGGGGACGTGCGGGGGGGGGGGGGGGGAGAGAAAGAGAGGGTGCGAGAAGGGGAGGAAAGAGCAAGAGAGCAAGAGAGACAGAGAGAGAGAGAGCGAGAGCTAGCTGCCGCTGAAAAGTGCTCGCCTCGCTTCGAGTGCGAGAGAGCGAGAAAGAACGCGCGGGGGGGGGGGGGATAAAAAGGGAAAGAGCGACCCGTAAAGAAGGCGGAAAAAGGACCTGGAAGAGCGGCTGCATATCGATAGACAAGCGAAGAGAAAGGGGAAGGGTCCCCGGATTGGCAGCATCCAGCGTGCCGGTAATTGGTGCGGGATAAAAAGGAACGCTGCGTGCTCGAGGCATTACAGGACGGCGGAGCGGATCAGGCGGAGTCTCTTAGGGAGATGTCATCCTGCCGAACATCGGTACGATCTGTTTTTTAATTATATTTTGGTTGTGATTGCCATTTCAATTACAGTGCTCCGCCAGGGAGCAGGCCGCGCCGCGCCGCTGCGCACTGCTCGCTGAGCTTGACTTATCGACGGGGACCTCGTCCCCCCCCCCTCCCCCGCCGTGCAGTGGGCTGCCGGGCTCGCACGACCCTCGCCCCGCCACCCACACACGCGCGCGCACACGCACACACACACACACACCACGTCGCAGCTATTTGCGAACCACAAAGCAAACTCAAGTTTGTTCGGAGATGATGCCCTCCCCGGAGCACACGCGAGAGTGAGAGAGACAGTGGCATGGAGAGGAGCAGCGCCGCCATAAAGATCCCCAGCCGGGGGCCTTGGGTGATACGGCCGAAGCGATCCCATCACGAAAATTCCAACCGTCACGGAGACGGAAACCCAAAGTTCTGTGGGGTTTCCACTCATTATTGCTGTTGTCCCCGTCGAAATCATTTTAAGACTAGCGACGCTTTCACAGTTGATTTTTCGGCATAGAACGCGCGGCCGCCAGATTTACCACAAGGGCCGCACACACAGCGGTGCCGCAGTGCTTTCCACCCTCTCCACCCCGCCCGCCATCAGTGGGGGTCGGCTGAGGGGGAGAGAGGGGCCGCACAAAATATTGCGCGCGCGGTCCGTACAGCTTGTCTGACCGCGCCTCTCCGGGCCGAGGGGGAGGAGGGGGGGGGGGGCGGCCGGGGCAAACGACCCGCGCGCGCCCGTCCGCCCCTCCTACCACTACGCCGTGCGCGTGAAGGGGGCTGCATTCCTCGCGGTCCTGTGACTCTGACCAAAACGCTGCTCTGCCGGCGCCGCTGCCGGCTCCGCCTCGCCCGGGCCTCGGACCGGACCGGACGGCAGCCGGCGCGCTTTTGTCGACCCGCCCACGGCGCCCACATCCACCTCGTGTCGGCGGCGCGGGCCCCGTCTTGTGGAATGTCTACGTGGCGTCCAGCACGCGGCGCGGAATGCCGCGTCCCCCCTCGGGCAGCACACGCTGGCCGTGCGGGCCGAGGCAGCGCGTCGAGGTGGCGCCGTCGGGGACGCCGGGGAGGGGCCGCCGCCGGGGTGTCCGATGGCGGCCGCTGCCGGGGGGTCTGATGACCCGGCGGCGGAGGTCGTTCGCCGGAGTTGGGCACGGATTCGACATTACACACGACAGGGGGTCCGGCCTGGCCGGGCCCGGCCCCGCAGTAACCGAACCCCCACGGCCGCAATCAATCCGAGTTATGCAGCGCACGGCTCCGGCCGGGGCCCCGGGCGGCGCTGGGGACCCGGCGGCGGGACTCGCGTCGCCCCTCCGGAGGACGCCC
Source organism: Megalurothrips usitatus (assembly GCA_026979955.1). Classification (NCBI taxonomy): domain Eukaryota; kingdom Metazoa; phylum Arthropoda; class Insecta; order Thysanoptera; family Thripidae; genus Megalurothrips; species Megalurothrips usitatus. The sequence continues at coordinate 11,028,269 of CM049594.1, forward strand.
GAGAGGGCGTTCACACCGCACTCACCTTGACGTCGTTGAGCAGCCACGTGATGTTGGCGGCGGGGTGCGCGCCCCGCACCGTGCAGTTGGCCCGCAGCGTGTCGCCCACCGAGTACCGCTGCTTCTCGGCCAGCAGCACGGGGTCTCGTCCGCGGGGAGGTCTGTCGAAACACACGAAGTGGTCAGTGTCGCCGACCGCGTCCCCGCACAGTTGTCCTCCTCCCCCTCCCCCCTCGCGTGCAGTTCCGGCCAGCCGCCGCCGGCCCCCGTCGTTATCGCCCAACGACTGTCTCGACAAACTTTAATGTACTCTGCCAACATCTGAATCCCATTTTAATTCGAGGGGGCCGTCTCTATAGTTTCTACCGAGTGCCGCCGGGCCGACGCGGCGTGCGCGGTCTGCAGTCAAGGACAAGGAGGGTTAGGCCGCCGCGGGCCCCGACAGCCGCAGCCGCGTCTCTGGCGCTAACGACCGTGAAGGCCGCCGCCTGTTTGTGCCAATCAAACGGGGAGGCCAGGAGGCCGCGCCGCGCCGCCGGTGGCGCAGCACTGCCCCTTGTTTATCGCGCGCGCCCGCGATTCGCGGCTCGTCACGGAGAGAGACAGGCAAACAGGGCCGCTGCCGGAATAGAACGCAAACGCGTTTTTAAACGACTTCAAAGGCTGACGTTTGCCGGTCCGACGGCGGCGGCGGCGCGGCGCCAGGCAGCGCGCCGCCGGGGCAGCCGGCAGCACCGGCGGCGGCGGCGCGGATGAAGCGGTGAGGGCGCACGGAGGCCCCCCACCCCACGCTGCGCCGCCGCCGCCCGCTGCTGCCTCGCTTGTTAAACAAACGCGCAAGAGTCATAAGCGTTCATGATTCGCGCGCTATTCAAACAAGTTGTGTACTTTACGTGGCGAAGAGGGATCCCCGCCCCCGGACCGGGCGCAGGGGGCGTCACCTTCTGTGCCCTTCGAGCAAACAAACGCGGGAACGAAAACAACGCGCCCGCTGCCGGCTGCTAACTGCGCCCCGACGAGAAAAAAAAATAACTCGAAGCTCGCGCGCCGGAATTTCGAGGAATACGTTGAGGGGATTGTTGGCACTCCGCCGTGGGGATCATCCAGTGAGTGCGCCCAACAAAGTTGCCGCGAGGGCGAATAATCGTGAATGCTCTGCGCGGCGGCGCGCCCGCTGGGTAGGCAGGGCGGGCACACGCGTGTCCGGCGGGCCGGCCTACCCCGCCGCCCGCAGGCGCTGAGCAGAGTGCGCCACTCGGCCGCGGGAAGAGCGGTACTTTCGGAGCGCTGCCGCGTCACGCCGCCGTGTTTTCACAAAGGACATTTCCGCCCTGCGAAGTAAATTGCAGCAGCGGAGTGAGGCGCACTGCGAGATGGCAGCTGATTGGGGGGCAGAAGGCAGGCAGTCGGCGCCGACGGCAGCAGGCAAAGACAAACGGAGCGCCGGCGCTGCTTCGCGTAATGAAGGTGCAACACGACAAGGCCGGGGCCGGGCCGGGGCCGGTCGGGAGGTGCACGAATTAGTCTGTCCAGGAAATGTGACAGATTGCCAGCGGAATTATCTCACGGCGCGGGGATGCGGATTTTAAATCGCGAACCGGGTCGTTGCTGGTTGTTACTCGCTGCTTGTGAGCTGCTTGATGTTCTCTGACGGCGCGGGGCGGGGTCGGCGGGGGCGGCGGGGGCGGCGGGGGCGGCGGGGGCATCGGCCGCGACGGCTCGCGGCGGCCCGTACGCTTGTATAACCACGGCCGGGTATAAGCGGCGCCTCTCCCAACGCCACTTCAGATAAAAGCACTTGAGTAGTGAAAGGCGAAGAGGGAGAACTCGAGCTGGTTGTGGGCGTGCGGGCGGGGAGGGGAAGGGGAGCGGGGGGCGTCGGACAGCAGTAAACAGGGCGAGAGGGGGGGGGGGAGAAAGGCCAGTGGGTGACAATTGGGATGCATTTATTCTGCGGACGGCGACACGGGCAGCGCTGCTGCGTCAAGAGCCCCGGGCAGCCCCTTGCAGGCCCTGGCCGAGGACCGCCCGGGGGTCGCGGGGGCCCCGCACGGCCGCACGAGGTTGTCTGCCGCACGTATGCGCCCGCGGAATCGACTCTGGCTGAGCACCACCGCCTCGACGGCCAACGCCCTTCATGCCTGCAGTAAAGGCAGGGCTGCGCTGGGATGGCACCACGGCCCCGCACGCCCGTGTCGTCTGCTCCGCAGGTGGTGCGAGGTTTTTCGGTTCCCGAAACTTGGACAAGTCCCGCAGAACGCGCACGAATGGACCCCCCCCCCCTCCCTCTTCAGACGCGAATCTGTGGAGCGTGAAAGACGAGGCTCCGCGTACAGGCAAGAGGAAAAGTGGAGGAGCAGAGGTCCGATTTCACACGTCCGGTCGCGCTTGGCGCCGGCGCCTGGCGAAGGCGCCGGCGCCGGCCGCGGCGAACAATGGCCGCGCGTGCATGCGCGGAGATCTACTATCTGTAATTGGGTCACAACCGTTGGGGAAGGGAGGGGGTCAGGGAGCGGGACGTATCTCCGCGAGATGTTTCATAGATTGCGCAAGTGTTAACGTGGCGCGCAGGGCGGGGCTGGCGGGGTAGAGGGGGCGGCGATAAAACTGAGAGCCGCCCCCTCAGCCGCCTTCTGCCCCACCACACCGCCCTCGCCCCCCGCGCTTCCCCCTCATTAGGTTGAGTTCTGTTAAGTTAAAGTTGACAAATCACCGCAGCACTCCCCGTACTCCGCGGGCCCCTTGGCTGCCGCCCGGAGCAGACCTCTACCGTATCGGGTATCCCCCATACGCGCCGTCGATGCCACACGCGTGGGCCCAAAATCCGCCCCCCCCCAGCCGCTCTACTTAACCTCACACCTGTCCCAGTGCGAGGATCCCAACGCCTTTCAACTTTACTTGCTTCGAAACTCGCGCGCGCCAACTTTTCCGTTCGCCTTCAACGACTGGCCCCGCCGGGCCTCACCGTCCCACCCATCATCATTGCGTCCCTCGGGGCCTCGGCGGCCACGGGCCGCAAGACCCCCCGTAGTCGGCCACCCGGAGCTCCCGGGGGTCGGAGGGCCTGCCGTCTCATCTCGGAAAATGCACCGGACGAGCGCGCAGCGCACGCACAAGTCGGGGCGGCGGCCCCTGTGACCCCCCGGCCGGCCGGTGCGAGGCGGCAGGGCGGCGCCGAGACACGGGGCCTGCGGTCGGACCTGCTGCTGAGCGGCCCGGCCCGGCGGCCCCGCTGCACGCCGCCATACTCCATCCCGAGGGGGAGGCGAGGGGCTGGTTAATCTTAGCCCCTTCCCAATTCGGAACGGTCGTAAGCTAAACCACACGCGCGCGCGTTTGCCTCGCCACCACCACCATGGCTGAGCAGCGCCGCCGCCGCCCCCTGACATCTAAGACCGCCCCCTCCCCTCGCCTCCCGGCGGGCCCGGCAGGGGCGGGCCCCCCTCCTCCCAGCCTCCCCGCAAGCCGCAACACAAGACAGCCCCGCCCCCCCACCCCCGACTCCCCGCGCACACCATCTCGCCGCGCGCGTTTCTTCGGCACAGGGGCCGTGCGAGCACGACGCGGGGGAGAACAGCCCGCAGCCGGTTTGTACTCGGGTCGTGTAAGCGAGCGGCGGGGCCGGGGATGTAGCGGTGTGGCAGCAACTGCTCCGCCGGGACGGGCCGGCCCGCCGCCGCTCAGGTGTCGGTGGCCGTGTCGGCGGCGGCTGGCGGCGCCGCCCGGGCCGGCCGCCGCGCCAGGAGCGGGGTAAGTCGGTCCCTCCGGGTGATGGAGTGCCGGGCCGCGGCGTCCGCGCCCGTCAGGCGCGCCCCGCTAGTGCACGTCCACATAACGCTGCAATATCCCCTTGCTGCGCTGCGCCGCCGCTCCGCGGGGCCGGAACCCTCGGACCCCGTTACGCTCGCTGCCGGGGGCCAATACGTCTCGGCGGCGCCGCCTCGGCGTCATTGCGCGCAGCCGAGCACTGTACCTCGTCGGCGCCAAGTTGGGCGTGGCACAGAGCGTTCATGACAGATGCAGCCCCAATTGCATTGAGCCGTCCAAACTCGTGCGGCGGCCGCAGCGGCAACTCCCTTGCTGTATCACCGCTGCCGCCGCCGCCCCGGCCCCCCCTGCTCTGCCGAGGCCGAGGATACCAACAAGTTTTCTCTGCCGCTGGGAGGTTTCCCCGGGACGCCGTATATTTCGGTGCGGGGGGCGACGAGGCCGTGCGGCGCGGGGTGGCGGGCATGCGGCGGGGGCCGGGCTTGGGAAAGAGAGCAGTTGGCTGCGCCGCGCTGCGCCGACTGGTGAGGCCGGCCGAAGACGGCCGTGACGAGGGGAGGGCGCCGGGCTGCGCCGGGCTGGGGCCGCCTGGGGGGCACATCGGTGCTCGCATCGCAAGACGCACAGGTTACGATCCGACATCCATTGGAAAGGACCCCGTTTTACGGCGCGCCCAAACAGCCTTCAGGCAAACAGAAAATAAAGCAGAGCCAACTGTAAAACCCCGGCCGGCGTCCCCTATCTGAGCTAGGCGAGGCTAGGAGAGGGCGGCTGCCGGCTGGGGCTGCACCCGCCCGCCGGATGCAATAAGGCTCGCCCGACCACGGCCGGGGGCGGCACCACCACCAGCGGCGGCCGACGGCAGGCCGACGGCAGGCCGACGGAGGTTTCACGATCGGCCGTTCCACCGTTTCTGCGATATAATTCCGGCGGCGGTGCGGCGCTTTGCGCCCGCGTCTCCTGTCGGCTCCGTTCACGTGCGTAATTATTTCAACGTCATCCGCGGCCGTCGCCCTGCGCCGCCCCCGGCCGCCCTCGGCCGCCCCTGTCAGATCAGGTTGATTGGAGGCCGGGAGGAGCGGGCGGGCGTGTACTCCAAGCAGGCAGGCACGCACTGCACCGCCGCGCCACCCACAGCCACTCTACACTACCGCCCCCTCCAGCGCCCTTGCGGAATGGACGAGCGGGGGGAGCCGGGGGGGGGGGGGGGGCTAGGTGATGGAGGGGCTTAGGTAAATTGGGTAAATCACGGCACCCTGTGCGCCGTCCGGGGGGGACGGGTCCCGGACGGGCCCCGGACGGGCGGGGGAGGACGAAGAGGGCGCACACGCCCGCGCCACGGCGCGCCACGGCGGGCCACGGCACGGGTTATTGACATCCACTAGGCTCGATTGCGTCCCCGTCGGCCCCGTCGGCTCCCCCAGCCAGCCGCGTCGCGCGCTGCCAATGCTGCGCCGGAGCCAATGCCGGGCGCTCCCGCTTCGCGCTGTAGCCTCGCCGGGGCCGCGGCCGGAGCCGGGCTTTCAATACTCTTCTGGTGCGAATCGTGTCAAACTCCCGGCCCTTATACGGCGCGCGCCGGGCCGCGTGTCCCATCCATCCATCGTATCGGCAGCAGAGTCACGACGCACACACGACGGCTTTATTATTTTCCTTCCATTTTTTTCCCCTTTATTTTTTTTTCTACAGAGCAGCGACGCGCACCCTCCACATATAGCGATATGGCGGCGGTAGACAAGAGGGTGAGATGAGGGAGGGAAGAATTGAAAAATGCTTTTTAGAGTGATGTCACCACATCGGTCTAATGATGTCATGAGAGGCTTCGTGAAATATCACCAAGGCGAGCACCCTCGAGTAATTTATTTCGTGCGTCGTCTTTTGTGAGCGAGTATGAGGTGTATAAAATTTTTGGTGGTTATGACTGATGCGGAAGAAAAAGCGAAAAAAAGGAAATGCACAAAAGGAGCTTTGGCGGGGAAAATACAAAACGTGAGTGGCACGCTTCCATTTTCCACGCAGATATATCCTGGGGGTCTGCATCTGTCTGTCTTTCTGTCTGTCTGTCACCTGGAACGGATTAGAGAAAGCCCCGGTGAGAGACGGCTACAGAGAGAGAGAGAGAGAGAGAGAGAGAGAGAGAGAGAGAGAGAGAGAGAGAGAGAGAGGAGCAGGAGTACCCTCCGGAATCCAGTGAGACCGCGATAGAGAAAGAGACATACAGAACAGTAGTAGAGCGCCCTGGATTTCTGGGTAAATTGGAATACTAAACCGACCGATCGTGCGCGGCGGTATGCGACCACAGACTCATGTACTGGATAAGCGGGTAATTCCGAGTCTTGCTGCTCTCATCCCCCCCTCCCCTTCCTCCCCCCCCCCTTCCTCCCCTCCCCCCTTCCACTACCACATCGCACATCCACCTCCGCGTCAACCTCAATTTGGTTCACCGGATGCAAACTATTAATACGGGGGCCGAGCGAGCGCGGGCTGCGGTGGCGGACGCAGAGCCGTAGGATTAGGCATCGGATAGGCCGTGTGCCTCCACTGCAGAAAACACAAAGTAAAAAATTTTTTTTTTCACCGCGGCTATATTGCTATGGCAGCTTGTGGAGAAGGTTTTTTTTTTGTGTGTGTGTGTGTGTGGAAGCTGTCTTTTTTTTTTTTAACGCGCCGAGTTCATTCTGTAAATAATTGTTGAGCCCTGCGGCGCCTTGCTGGCAGCTGACGAGCGACGCCTTTTCGCACTTTGGCGGGTAATACCGGAGAGGACGGACCCCCGGCGCCCGGACCCCCCGGAGCCCTCGGGGCCCGCGCCCCGCCCGACTCGGCCATAAATCATACCGTCCAGGAAGCGATCGCCGTCGTGGCGACACGATGCGGTCTGCGGTCCAGTCAGCCAGCCAGCCAGCCGAGCCGCGGCCCACCGCGGCCCACGGCCGAGTCCGGCCGGGCCGGCTGATATGAAAGATTCCTCGATTCCAGTCACTGACCTGCCCCACGCTTCCAGACCGCCGCCATGCATTTAGATAGGGCGACCCCCCCCCCCCCCGGCCGCCCCCCCCCCACCCCGGTGATGCCCCACCCCACCCTCTGTTATCGTGGACCCCCCCACCCCCACCCCGCTACATTCTTCCCCGCTCTCCCCCCTGTTTGCAGGAGGCCGTGAGGTGAATTCTGAACTGGCCCTGCAACATTGGTGTTTCACATTGTCTCGCTCTGGTGCCCCCGAGACGCCCCTCCCCCCCCCCCCCCCCACCCGGCAGGACAAGGAAACAATGACTCCCCCGTGACATCCGGGGCGGCCGGAAGGGGAGACCCCCTCCGCAGTCGGTTATTAAGGCCGATGCCGACGCCACCGGCCTCCGCCGGCTCAGCACGGTGCAGCGAGAGGCACTTGAGGCGCTGGCGGCGCGCGCTGAAGGCCGCGGCTGTAAAGAAACACTCTCCCGGACGGCGACGACGGGGCGCTGCTTCACCCGCGGCCCTTCACCCGCGGTCCTTCACCCGCGGCCACGCACCTCACCGTCGCTGCCCGCGGCCCCACACTTCCATGCGGGGACCGGACAGAAACACGCATGCCTTTTATGGGCATTTCCTCTAGTTGCTGCCGCCATAAAAGCGAACGGCGCATACGTGACCCCTTCATAATAGAGTAATAGGCGACACGTACGCAGCGCGGCGCGGCGGCAGCGGGCCCCCCTGGCAGCCTTGAGCAGCACGCACCGCGACAACCGGCTCCGGGGGGCCCGGAGGAGGCAAGCGAGGACCCGGGAGAGCGCGGCGGGGCGCACGCACACCCGGCAGGTCTGTGCTAATTACATGAACACGCACGCCGCCGCCGGCTGATGCATATGCGTCCATGCGGCAAGCAGGGCCGCACCAGCGCAAAGTGGCCGTCCCTGGGGAGGCCTCCCTCACTCTCGCGCACCATGCGCACCGTTATATAAAACACAAATTCGATTTCTCCGCGCGGTTCGCCGTCATTTTTTTTTTTTGAGTGTGGTGGTGGGGGGCGGAGAAGGAGCTAGATTTGTACAGGTGGTGCTGTTACTTTTTTTTCACCACATTTTTTGAAGGATTCATTTCTTTTTGCGGAAGCGTTTTTTTCCCGCCTCGATTCCCAGCCAGCCAGGCCGGAAGGCGCCTGTGGACGGAAGCGTAGGCAGCCCGCGCGGCACGGGCGTCTTGCGGGACTTGCATACCCTCCGGGCGCTGTCCGCCGCCGCCGCCGCCGCCGCGCGCCGCGGGTATTGCCTCCTTCGGGCGCCGACTAGCCTCCTAGGGGGTCCTCGTCATCGAGTAAACGCGGACTTCGCCGGTGGAACCGAAACTCTTGGGACATGACAGGGGGGGGGGGCACGGGGGGGACCGGCGCTAACTACCTCGGCTATTGCTGCGCTCGCTCCCTCCGCCACCCCGCGGCTGCTCTGCGGGCGGCGGCGACCCCGGTGCCCTTCCCCGATGTGGGGCGGAGGGCCCCGGCGGGTGCGGCCTCACGGAGGGCTCCCGGTGACAGATGGGCGCGCGCCGCGCTGCTGCCTGCCGTCACTCGTATAATCCGAACTTTCGTCAGCGTCACCCCGGGCAGCAACAGGGGGAGGGCGGTGGGGCCGAGCGGGCTGCCGCCGGGCCGGGGGCGGCTTGGTGCACTGACCTGCCGTGCCACACGACCCTCACAGACAGTGTCGGGCCCGGCCGGGGCGCCGCGGCCGCGTGCCGCGCGTAGTAAATATCAGTGGCAGCGTGCCGGGGCGAGGCGTCTTAACGGATGCTAATTCTATTATTCAGAGTAGCGATTTTGGAGGTGCAGACATTCGGGAGGGGCACAAAAATGGGCGCGGCCAAAGTCGCTGAACCCCGCCTCCATGGAGCTCCTCTGTTAGTTTGAGGGATCGCCTAGGGTGAGAGAGATGGACAGACAGAGAGAGAGAGAGAGAGAGAGAGAGAGAGAGAGAGAGAGAGAGGGAGGGGGGATGGTCTTGGAGGGGGTGGTGGTGGTTCGGTCCGTGCCCCTTCGACTTTGGTCTGAGGGTGCGGTCGCTTGATATAAGAGGGTACAATGAAGTGGCGCCGCCGCTTCACACCAGCCCTGTTATGCCATTATGAATAAACGTCCCGGGCAAATAGTGTGCCAACTTACAGCGCGAAAAACGACACGGCCAGGCCGCAGTCGGCGCATGTAGACGGCGCCTCATGGCGTCTCATGGCGAGTGGCGGCGCTGCCGGCGGGTCCCCACGGCCCTCATGGCACATGACAGAGTGGCGCAGCAGCCGCCCGGCCAGGGCTTTGGGCCATGGATTTGCCTCTGCCCTTGGACCCCTCGGACAGAGGACGTCGCGCGCACATGTCAGTCCCAGTGCTTTGCTCTGCGTTTGGAGCTCGGTGGCCGCCGCTCCGCGCTCTGCTGTTGGTACGACTGGAGGAAAATGCGCTTTCATGTACCGAGTGGGGAAGAGAGAAAAAAATACAAGGTTTGGGTTGTCAACAGGAAAAAGGGCACGATCGGGGCGCAGAAGGTTTTCAAAGTACCGTCACAACATGAAGCGTTCCGATTCAGGGGTGGAAAGTGGCCGCACGGAGGGACGGAGGGACCCCGGCGGGCCCGCGGTGCGCCGCCCCGCGCCTCGACAGCCACCTGGCTGGAAAGATGGTCGCCGCTGATATTCGAGGCCCGACGAGCGAGCAGCGAGACACGCGCACACCACCACAGCCGCCGCGCAATTTTCCGGCAAGGACGGCAAAAAACTTGTGTAGGCGACGCAGCAGGTCAGAGGCACGGCTGCACGCCTCACCGACGCCGCCAGCAGCGGCAGCGGCGGCAGAACTCAATCGGATTGTTAAAGATGAGAACAGTTAGGTTATAACCCCAAGAACAATAGTTAACATTCATATCTGCTCATTATATAAAAATTGTGGGCCGTCAACCTGCCGTGCATCACCGGGCGCGAAAGGACAGAAAAAAAATCACTGTCAGTGTTAATTCGATTCATGGTTTTGTCGAGCGAGTCGAGTGCCACGTAACTTTTTCCGCCATCGATCGCAATGATGTTAAACCAACCCGCGGCGGTCTCTGCCTGGAGACGTGGAAAAAAAGCGAGCGAGAGAGAGAGGCGAAACTTTTTTTGTCCGGACCCTGGCAAGAACGGTGATGCGCACCGACGGGTGGGTGGCGGTGACGCCGCGAGGCCCTGCCGGGCCCGGCCCTCGTCCCGGCCGGCCCCGCACGCCATGTGCAGCGCAACTCCGACCGCCCACCATTTCCTCTCCCCTCGTTTACCCCGGCCAATTTGGCGCTCTTTTTCTTCTCGTATTCCTACACATCGTGTACATGCACGTCGTGCGGCGCCGGCGGTAAGGGGACGGAGGAAGAACGGGGGCTGGGGAGCCGGAGCGGAGCCGTGTGACGGGCACCAGGGCATGCTGCCGCGCCGCCGCTGCCAGGTCAGCGCCCCGCCAGGTCGCCGCAGCTCGTCGTTCCTGTAAAGTTTTCCGGTGCGCCCTGATAAGCAGCGGGGCGCCCTGGCCTGCCGCCCGCCTCCCCGCTGCTGAGCGAGCGCCAAGTGAGCCGTCAGCGTGATGGCGCGGCGGCAGGGCGGCGGCGGCAGGGCGGCGGCGGCGGCGGCGGCGGCGGCGGCGGCGGCGGCGGCGCCACCAACCTGAGTGCGTTGCGGACGCGCGCGGCGAGGCGTGCGCTGCGTGTGCGCTGTCAGGCCCGCTCAGCTGCGCCGCTGCCGTGTGGGCGGGACCCGGGCGGGACGCACTGCGGCGGCGATACGGAATCACACGTGCGGGCCGCACACAGTTCTTGCCGCCGCCGGCCGCGCCGGTGCCGCGTCACGTCCGTATACGGTGGGCTGCCCGCGTACATCACCGAGTAATTTCCGCGCAGAGCTCCAGCACGAGGTCGGGGCGGGGCGCGCCGGCATCCGAGAGCCGTGAACCTAATCCACCGGCCCCCCGCCCCCCCGCCCCCTCGAACCCTCGCCGCAGGGCCGGAATGCATGCGCCGGCATGTGCCTCATCCCTGCGAACCGTTTCGGCGCTCCGTGGATGCAGGCCGGCCCTGCATTAGAAGACCGTAGACGCTGGGGGCGGCGGCGCGGGGCCGGCTGGCGGCGGCCGGGGCCGGCGGGGAGGAGGAGGGGGCGGCGGCGGGGGCGGCGGCGGCCTGCTACTGGGACGTCGGGGCCGGCGGGTGGAGGGTTTATCATCGAATAGGGAGATCCGCGTAAATCAAGGCGCCGACAGACATTACTGGCCAGGAGGGCCCTTCCGATAATTTATCGACATGGGAATAGGCTATCCGAGGTCCGAGGGACCATCCGCGAAATTGAACCGCCGTCGATACCGAGTTAACTCGGCCATTGTACGACTCCATGGGGGGGCCTCGGCGCCCGATATAAACCCGGAAACGACTCGGGGCCGCCGCCGACTCCTTCCGCCGCGTCTTCCGTCCGCATTCACGTGTGCGCGGGCAGCACAACAGAGGCGCGGTCCTGGCGGAGGAGTCGCTGGCCGCCGCGTCGCGCCCCGCCGCTCCACGCGCGCAGCACGCGGCAGACTTAATTAACAGTTTCACTGGAGATTAAATTGACGGCCGGCCTGCAACTTGGTTTGGGTCTCGTCGCCCCCCACCCCCCTCCCTCTCGGCGAAGACCCTGTGGCCCGGCAACGGGAAGTTCTCTCTGAAACCGCGACGGCACGGCCGTATTCACCGCTCCGTGCCGGGCCTGGCCGGGCTGGGCCGGGCGGCCGGTCCCCGCCGTCCCCTCCCCGCACTCCCCACGCCGGGGGGCGGCGCTGTCCCCCCCGGCGGTGCGGGGATAGCTGTTGCAGTCAGCTGGGAATACCATGAGACGTCCCTCTCGCGATGTCCGGGCAATGTTAGTACGACGACCCCTCCTCGGACGCTCGTAGGGCCGAGATATAATTCTGGTCCCCGCGGATGGAGCGAGCCGGCTGCCACCGCCGCCGCCGCCGCCGCCGCTGCCCGCCCGCAAATATGAGAATACAGAGCGCAGGGCAGGCAGCGTTTGTGAGCTCACGGCCCGGCGCCGAGTCCTGTGCAAACCGTGTCGCCCGGGGACGCGGTCAGCATCTCTGATAGGTCAGCGATCGGCAGTGGGTCACTGCAGGAAATACCCACAGTTCACAGAAAATAACAATCCTGACTGACAAAGGGAGCCACAAAATTCTGACCCACAAAAATTGAATTTTTTTTTCCCATCCCCATCCCGGCGGTCGGAGGACGAGCTTGCCAGCTGTTCCCCGCAGCCGCCTCCGCCCAGTGTACATGGCGCCGGACGGGCTGCGCCTTTCATGAGGCCTCATGACCCGGCCAGTATGCACACTGTGTCCCGGCGGGCGCCGCCGGGCCCGAGGGATGGCGCTCTTTGGCATACGAGTGCATGGAATGGAGTATATTTTGGAAGCCAGCCGAGACCTCTCTCTCTCTCTCTCTCTCTCTCTCTCTCGGCGCATACTCATTTTTCTTCCGGCGCGACAGAGACAGCCTGTATAGTGCTGAGTCAATAAGGCGCTCAGGTGATCCTGTTGGGAGCGGGGAGAGGCGGCTAAGATGGATGGTGACGCTGGGGGGACGGGGGCCCGACGGCTGACACAGCGCCGCGCGCCGCTCCGGTGCCCTCCGATGAGGTGCCTACCGGAGCGGGCCGCCGCTGATTGGCCGCAACCGTGTCCCGACTCCTGTGCGCGCAAAGTTCTTTTGTCCTCATCATATTGGAGTTGGAGAAAAAAAAAGGGGGGGAGCGTGAAACACAATCTCGATCGGCTTTCCGAGGGAAGGGGATGGACTTTTATATCAGCAGCGCAGAGTGCACTGAGTGCACTTTTAACCGTGCAGCTCGCACGTGAGCGGGTGAAGAAGGCCTTTTGGATTGCATGCTTGGCGCTCGGGATCGGTCGAGAGAGGCCGCAGGCTACGCAGCCTACGCGCCGGCAGCGCCCGCTTTATTTATCTTTTCATCGCGCTTCTCAGCGCTTCCGCGGTCGGCCGTCGTGGTTGCGCGCGCCGAGCGCCGAGCGTCCCGACTCCGGCGGCGGCCACGCGTGGAACGCGCACGGGCGTGTCTCCGGGGCCCGCGGGGCCCCCCGGGGGGGCCGCAGGAAGGCCGGGGCCGTGCCGGGGCTCGCCAGGTCGCGCCCCGCGCTGTCCTGCGGTTGGCGGCGGTCGGTGCCGGCGGAACAAGGCGAGCCGCGTGCGCGGCCACATCGCTGGCTGGTTAGTTCGCGCGCCGCCGAGTTCCCACCGCACTTTCATAATAAAAGCGCAGAGTCAGCGTGGGTAATTAAAGCGCGCCGGGGGAAAAGGAGAGATAAAATAAAAGAGGACGAGCGAGCGAGACGGATAAAGGTGAGACAGAGTGAGAGAGAGAGAGAGAGAGAGAGAGAGAGAGAGAGAGAGAGAGAGAGAGAGAGAGAGAGAGAGGGAGAGTTGGGGAGGATAGGGCACAACAGCAGTAACGGCGGCGGCGGCGCGCCCGGCCCGCCGTCGAGGATTAGAGCCCCCGTTATGGCGTCGTCAGCATCGTATCCATCGCGGAAGTGTCGCGTCACACCTCGTCCCCGCGGCAGGACCCGGCAGGACCCGGCAGGACCCGGCAGGACCCGCCGCCAGACCGCGGCCGCCTACATTAAACGGGCCGCCCGCACCCGAGGTCGGAACGCACGCGCTCCCCGTGCGGTCACGGATGAGGGGAGGTCCAGCGCTGCGCCGTGCTGCGTGGCGCCGGTGTTTGTTCAGGGCAGCGGGCCGGCCGCGGGCCGCAGGGCTGTGGCCCGGCAGGGGCGGCAGGGCCGCAAGGGCCGCAAGGGCCGCAAGGGCCCCGGCCGCAAGGGCCCCGGTCGCACCGCAAAAGGTCGGGCGTGCATGTGTGGCACGCGGTGACCCACTTCCGAAACAAACAACTTTTCTGCCAACACAATAATAACGAATGAACGGACGAGGCTCACATCCGCGTCCAGGAGCGGCGCAGCTGCTGGAGGGGCGTGGGGGCGCGTCCGGAAAGCGGGCCGCGGCGGTGCTCTCAAGTGGCGCGAAACGTGAGAGAGATTCAAACGCCCCCAGCCCACCCGGCCTGCGGGCCTGCGGGCCCGGGCCCTCGAGCTTGCACCTGCAGACCCCGCGGCGGGGCGGGTTCTCCGGTTGCAGTGGAGAGGGGGGGGGTCTAATGGGATCTGAATGGGAGCGAGAGTGAGAGAGAGAGAGAGAGAAAGAGAGGAAGAGAGAGAGAGAGAAAGAGAGAGAGAGGAAGAGAGAGAGAGAGAGGAAGAGAGAGAGAAAGAGAGAGAGAGAGGGAGGGAGAGAGGAAGAGAGCGAGAAAGAGAGAGATAGAGAGAGAGGAAGAGAGAGAGAGAGAAAGAGAGCGAGAGAGAGAGAGGAAGAGAGAGAGAGAAAGAGAGAGGGAGGGAGGGACGCAGCGACGGGAGAAAAATCAACGTGAAGGATAAAAGGCAAAGTGGTGAGGGGAGGGGCTAGAAGGTTTCAAGTGGGCCGTCCTTGTGAGGGAGGGAGTTGTGCGTCGCGGTGGCCGTGAGGTGAGAAGCACGCTCGCTGTACAGCGCCCGCAGGACGAGCACCGGGGCAAGGCAGCACGCCCCCCCGCGAAGCCAAAGCGTGCACCGTGGGGGGGGGGGCAGCGGGGTATGGGTGCACTTGAACGCACAAACGCAACTGCTTTTCATACACACTCGCAAGCTGTGCGCGCGGAGGCGTGAGTGCACGTGAGTGTGTGAGTGTGAGTGTGTGAGTGTGTGTGAGTGTGTGTGCAGGCATCATGGACGCTGGCGCCGCGGCCAGAACCACCGCCTTGCCAGGCACTTCTCCCTGATGGAGGGAAGCTATAAAAGGAGAGGGACGGCCTGCGAATAGCCAATGTCAGTGACAAAGACGGAAAGAGATCGCGGCTAACCTTCTCTCTCTCTCTCTCTCTCTCTCTCTCTCTCTCTCTCTCTCTCTCTTTGTCTCCCGAACAAGAGCCGGATGCGCATGCCCTCGAGAGCATCATCATGCAGCCAGCAGCTGCAGCACACGAGAGCGCATTGATTTTGTGGGCGCGCACGGCGCACGCGGGCGGGACGCCTGACTGCGCGTTAACAGCCAGCGCAGGTCGTCAGGCACGGACTGACGAATCATAAAAATCCGAAAGCCGATTCGGGAATGGCGGCGCGTCTGTGGTCGCTCGGTGGTTCGCGGCAGCGGCGGCGGCGGCGGCGGCAGCCTTCCCGGATAGGCGGTCAGAGTCGGGCGTTGAGCCCGGCGGCGACCCGGAGCCGGCGGCGGCGGCGGCTGAGCTCCCGCTGCCGCGCCAGGCAAGGGGAATGTATGAATGGTAATTCTCCTGCCGCGGCTTCCCGCTGATTAAACCCAATCCCAACTACAAGGGAAGGGATTTATCCGGACTCCTCCGGCGGATCTTCTGTCTGACCAGCGCCGCCCCTCCCCGCCCCCCACCGGGCTAACGGGGATGAATGATTTCTTTTCAGCCGATGAGGAGAAACGTTCGGAGGGAGCGGTCGGTGACCCGGAGGCTGATCCGAGCGGGTACAATGAGACAAAAAGAGGGGCCGATCCATGCCGGAGAGTGTTAATTTTCAGCGTGCGCTGCCGCGTTGAAAAAAGAGAAAAAAATATATTACAGACTTCTCAGCGATTGAAATGTAGACGACGCTTTGGGCCGACGCCTCGGCTCTCGAGCCGCCGCCGACAACGAAGGACGCCTATTCAAAACGGTGCGCGCGGTGCGGGGAGGCGAGGCCGTTGCGGCGGCGCGGCGGCGGCGGGGGCGAGTTGTTTTCAGAACGCGAAGATAAAGGGCTTTATTAAAATTGCAACAGTTCATGCGGCGCTATAGTTTACCATTAACAGTTTGGAACCACCGCCGGCGCGGCAGCGCAGCACACTACCAGGCCGCGGCGCCGCGCTGGCTGGCCGCGCGAGGCTGTTTAGGGAGCGGGGCCTGTGGGGTGAGGCGGGCTGCATTATGGGGCCAGCGGGCTAATTGAGAGAGGCCACTCTACCCGCTCCTCCTCCCCCTCCCCCGCCCCTTCCGTTCTTTTTGTCCTGCTGCGTGGGCCCCCCGTTAGGTAACGTTCCGAACCGCTGCAATTTCACCCCGTTATTTTACGGGGGCGGGACAAAGCAAAGGAGCGTCGCGCGTTACTTTTGCACACTCCGCCGCCCTCCTGCAAGGGCCGCGCGGCGAGGCCACTGCGACGTGTGTGTGTGTGTGTGAGAGAGAGAGAGAGAGTGAGAGAGAGAGGGTGAGGGAGTGAGGGAGAGGAGAGAGAGAGAGGGAGAGAGAGAGGGAGAGAGAGAGGGAGGGAGAGAGAGGAAGAGAGAGAGTGGCGCGCCGCGCAGCTGTCGTATCTGGCGGACACGGGGCCGCTACCGGCACTCCCCGGGGCCCGGGGTCCGGGGTCCGGGGCACACGCGCACACCGCAGCCGAGAAGCAGAGCTACGCAGAGCCCCCGGCCGGGTAGGCAATCCGTAGCCGCGCCACGCAGCGGTGCGCGGCGGGTCGGCCCGCCCTCCGGACCGCAGGCGCACTGCGCAGCGGAGGGCCTCCTCCGTCAACGTCGACCCGCCTGACGGGTACCTGCCCCCACCGTCCCGCCAACGACTCGAGGACCACACGAAATATTGCGGTGCGCCCGCCGCCGTACACCTCTCCGAGTAGTTGTCGTCGTCCGTTTCCGACAGTGCACTGCTCGGATGCGGACCGCGGTGGTGAAGTTCCCGCAGCGTGTGACGAAGGCAGCCCCGCGCCGTCCGCCGCTCTCTTTGTATCGCCTCGCGGCACCGCCGCCGCCACCCGTGCCCTTTTACTGCCGGGCGTTACGGACGGGGAGGGGCGCGAGGATGTGCAAGCGCCATCGGCAACACGCTACGACGCGAACGGCGGAGCGCAGCACGGAGCGGTGCGGGCGCCCGACGGTCATCGGGGTCGGCCCGCAGTGTACTTTTGATTGTAGCAGCAAGCGAACCAACCGCCAACTTCTCTCTCAATGTCTTCAGGGCCATTTTGCCACGAAGACCGCGCGCGCGCAAGAGAGGGGAGAGAGAGAGAGAGAGGGGGGGGGGGCGGCGAATCGGTCGCGAAAAAGGAGATTACGGACAAGTTGTTGTTCTAGCACCGACTGCCGCAACAGCCGCGGCCGTAATTTCCATCCGGTAGAATATATATATTCCAATGTTCTTTTTGGCACAAGTTCCCGAGAGGATTAGAATAGGAGGGAGGAGGCCTCTCCCCGGGGAAGGGCATGAGACACTGCGGCTCCTCCCTCTATTGGCGCGCGAACTTCACACTCGTTAGTTAGAGAGGAAAATTCCCCAAGAGAGAAGTGCATTGCGGGGCAGATCGGCGATGCGGGCGGCGGGGAGGGGGGCTCGGTTGTGATTCCAAAGGAAAACAGTTTGAAGCCGTTCACCCCTCAGAAGCAGGCGGCATACTCACAGACGACGTTGAGGTCCCCGGCCACCATCTCGGTGTGGAAGTTGGGCTGGTCCGCGGATACTTCGCACCGGTACTTGCCCGCCATGTTGAGGCGCACCGCCTTGAGGACTACCTGGTGCGCATCAGACAGGCTCACCTGAAAGGAAAGAGGAGAAAAAAAAAGTTTCAGTCGTAAATCACTTTTCTCGGGAGGAAAGTGTTCCCAGATGCGGGAGGGAGTGGAGGCGCTTTGCGAATGGACGAGTTTCTGCTTAGAACAGTTTGCTTGACCGTGGCCGACGGGGCCATTAATATTAATGAAGACCTTGACACAGAGTTATAAGTTGAAAACACTTTCTCGCTACTAGTATCCGGGGTGACGAGAGTGCCGAAAAGAACAAAAGCGTCCTTGAGACTGTTCCTGTTTGCCCATGCAGAGTTAACCCTGCCGACGAAAATGTTTATGGCCGTTCCACGTTTTAGCATTCCTGCGAGACGTGTGCTGTTTTGAAAGCGTAATGAAGACGGTAACAAGCTGGTGATTGTTTGTGCGCGGTCGGTCGTCCTCGGCGCGTCATCGGGCCGCCGCTTTCCGTCCCAGGTGGCGTTCACGTCGCAATAATTGCAACGAGAACGCGCGTAGTACATCCAGACCCGGAGACGTCAGCCGTCAACGGGGGGGATCCAGCCGGAAATTGTGCCAATTCTGTCGGCAAACGCAGAGTGGACCGGGCGAGCCGCGGCGGCGGCGGTGGCGCTGCGGGGCCGGAAGAAGAGGCGGCACTGCTGCTGCGGGGAGCCGGCGAAGGATGACAGAGATACGCACCCGGAGGGGAAGGGGGAGGGACCCCGCAGGACCCCGCAGGACCACCCACTGGGCGCCGCCAGGCGTCGTCACTTGGCGAGAAGTGGTTAGCGACAAAGTGTAAGTCCCGGACAAAGTGGGGGGGAGGGCCGCGGAGAGAGAGAGAGAGAGGAGAGAGAGAGAGAGAGAGAGAGAGAGAGAAGCAGATATGAGACGAAGGGTCAGGTTAGGGAAAATGAGGGGGCGCGAGGGGACGGGGGGGCTAGGGCGGGGCGAAGGGGGCAAGAGGGGATGGGGGGAAGGCGACACTTCGAGGACGACATGCAGACGCTATATATTACGTCGGGGGGCTTGACGCCAAGAGATGGCATGAAATGCCGCAGATTGATTTATAGGCGGCGAGCGCCGCTGGTGGGGGTGGCCGTCCGTGCGGGGCGTCGGAGGCGGTGGCGGCGGCGGCGGCGGCGGCGGCGGCGGCGGCGGCGGCAGCGCGGAATCAAACTGCTCTCGCCCTCGCCGTAGACAATATGACACAGGGCACGTCATCGTGAAGCAGGCGCCATAAAAGACGGAAAGCAATACCTTTTTTTTTTTGAGAGGACACATCAGAGGCAGAGGGGCGCAGCGACCCAGCCGCAGCAGGCCAAAGCGAGGCCGCGGCCGGCCGGCGGCTGGCCGCAACAGCCGGTCCGTATAATTTGTGCGTGGGCCGGCGGCCGGCGGGCGCTTTGTGAGCGTTCAATAACAATCGTCGCGGGCTGACCTCATGAATCCGACCCCCTCGCTGGGTCCGGCCGGTCCGAGCGCTAGCCGCTGCCGCCCCCGCCCAGATCTGGCCCAGATCGCAAACACAGATAGCTGCTAAATGTCTTTAGTTGCGAGTTATGCCGGAGCGCGGCTCAGCATCCTGCCCGCCTGCCTGGCGGGCGGCCGGGCGCTGATGGTGTCAGTAATGAATTCAGCTCTTCGCGCGCCCCCCGCCCCTGCGTGCTCCATTAGGGGATTAACGCTGATAAAGTTGGCCGTGACGATTACGTCCTCGCGTAATTTTTTTGTGTCTCACACCCGCACGCGACGCGGTGATATAACCCCGATTTACGCGGCGGCGCGCGCGTCGGCGACCGGCGGCAGGAGCGGCGGGGCCCGCAGGTGACGCTGCCGGAGCGCAGCTTTGTGCTGTTTACTGAATGCGCATGAATTATCAAGCGGCGCGTTGTCTCCAGGGGGGCACGCGGAAAGGGATGCAGAGCGGAAATGTGCGAAAAAGAGAAGAGCACCGCCGGCCCCCGCCGCCACCGCTCTGTTTTCCGTGCAGCGTGGTGTATATTTTGTTTCCTCCCGGCCCGGGCGTTCCTCATAGGGCGCCCGTGTCGACCGGAGCTGTGCGATTTCGCGACAGAGGGGGTGGGGGTGGGGTGGGGGGGGGGGGGGCATGCAGCCGCGCCGCCGCCGCCGCCCCGTGGGTGCTGGCTGAGTACGCGCTCGAATTTCGTAACGTATGGCGAGGAGAAGAGAGGACAGAAGCAGAGCAGAAGGACGGACCCCCGTGACCAAAGTTGCCTCCCCTCTCCGTGCGGCCGTGACGGGACAACAGGAAAAGAGAGGAGATAGTGGCCAAGTTGGGGCAGCTGCGCGGCGCGGCGCGGCCACCCGCCCAGCGTATCGCTCCCCGGCCTGCGGCCTGCGGGGCGCCTCGGGCGGCCGGGGAACGCGTTTCGGGTCGGCCACTTGTATAATGACAGCGAGTCGTGGGGGGACACTGCCGCTTTGCGTTCAGGTTGGCAACGCCGCGGAGACGAAAACAGTCAACATGACGGACTGAATTCTGCCCGCGGATGCAGTTCATATTTCCCGACAAGCACAAGCGAGGCGGGCGAGTCCCCCCCGTGGACACGCCGGCACGACAGCGCACCGAACTTTCCCTCCCACAGAAGCCTCCAGCACAATAGATGCGTCGGTCCACCGACGTGGCGGGGCGAAAGATTTCAAAAGCGATAAGGGCGTGCGGCGTGGTTGGTGTAAGGAAGGAGGAGGGAGGCCTGGCAACACATGACGCCAGCCCCGGAGGGGGGGGGGGGGAGAAACGGACGGGCCGGAGCCGGGTGGGGAGCAAGAAAAAGAATAAGAAGAGGGAAGAAACGAGCGTAGGTCAGGGGGAAGGGGAGGATCTAAGCATAGCAGCTGTAGATACGATCTGCCCCTTGCGGGAAGAAATTGAAATTGGGAAAACAGTAGTCGTCGTGAAATATCGCGCGGCCGTGTTCCCACATACGTGGCCGGAGTGTTGACACGGCACAAGTTAGGGAGTTGGTGGGGGGGGGGGGCTGTAATGGAGAGGGGCGGGCCCGGCCGCGCCTTCCCGTCCCTCACCAGTAGGCTACAGTCGTACAACCTGGCGCAGCCCGCGTCGTGCGTCCGGCCCCGCGTTCCTTGAATACAATTCTGGCGAGCTGCCTGTTCATTTGGCAGCGCCAGGGGCAATGGCGGGCGGAATAGAAGCCCGGGAGATGAGTGGCGGACGGGCGGGCGGAAAGAAACGCCAAAGCCGCTGCTCTCCCAGGGGGGTCCGCCCCGGCCGCAATATCAGCGAGTCCTGCGCAGTCCTGCGGGGCTGCCGGCCCCACTGCAGCGCGGCGCGGCACGGCGCCGTTCGGAGCGGCGGCCCGAGGCCGCATTGTGTAATGTCGGCCCGGCGGAAGTGCAATCGGTGTAGTGGCCGCCTCGCATCGCCGCGCGCCGCCGCGCCCCCCGCAGCGCCACGCCACGCCATTCAGTCACCAATGAGCCGGCGGCGGCCGCTGGCGTCCGGGGGGGCCCCCGGGGGAGCGGGCGGGCGGGTGGGCGTGAATGGCTGCGGCTGATCACCATTGTCCCAGGGGACAGTTGCTTTGTGTCCCGCGTCCAGAATTATGTGACAGAGAGGGAGGGCGGGGAGGGGAGGGGAAAAAAAAGAAGGAAGGAGGCGATGAAGACGTGGGAGAAGGAGGACAACTGCGCGCGCGCGCTCGGCGTCGGACGTGTCGAAAAGGGGCGGAGGGGCTTGTCAGCACGGAGGGGCCTGGGGATGGGGAGGGGTGCGGGCTGCTGATGGTGGCTGGCCGAGGCATCTTTGTACGGCCGCGTCCCCGGGAGAGCGTGGTGCCGCCTGCCCGGAGAGGCGGGCCGAGTATTGTGGCGCGCCACGGGGACGGCAGTGCTCGAAAAATATCCCGGCTGAAAGGCGCGCGGCTGGAGGCGCGGCCGAGCGGATGATGCCAGGCAATCCCCTGGAACCGCGAGCCGCGGTAATGAAGAACGCACTATCTGCCTGGGCCTGCCCGCGCAGACCCGCCTACCTGCGCTCCTCCGCCGGTACGCGGTCGGTGAGACACGGCGAGCACGCACGCACGCACGCACGCAGTGCACACGCACGCCCGCGCGCTCGGACGGGGGAGCCACTGGAATGCGGCGTGGTCAGGGGAGAGGGGCCAACTTTCGATCGTTCCAACGTCCAGGCGGGCCGGGCGGCCTCGCCGCCTCTCAGGAAGACCCCCGCACCCCCCTCCCCTCTCACGGAGGCCCCACCGCCTCCCGACCCAATTCCCAAATAAGGTGCGTTTTCAGCTCCTACACAGCGAGCGAACTCCCCGAAATTCGTCGGTCCCCGCCGCCGTTGCCGAACGCGCGGTAAAGGTGCGCCCCACTGCTGTCCCGGGATTAGTTTGAGGAGGGGTGTGGTGTTTTCGCTCGCCCCCGTTCGTGACTGCACACAGAAACAAGGCCATCACTTTTACAGGGGCGACACCGAGTATCGGGGGCGGCGGCGGCGGCGGTGGCGGCCCGTCCGTCCCCGTGGCCTCCGCCACCGCCCGCTGCAGTCGCGGCGAAGGACGCAGCTCAGACTTTCCGGGGGCGGAGCAATAATCGCAAAAGGATTCCTGTGCGATGATCTCCAGGACTATCTCCATTTATGACTAAATCCCGCTGCCGCTAGCTCCGCTCAGGGGCGCTGTCTGCATTGCCCCCCCCCCCTCCCTCCGCACCGCGCGTCCTTGGAGGTAGGAGGGAGGTAAGTCTTGCTAACCTGATTCCACCCCGGGATACACGTCACCCCCTCCCCCGGCCCCGCGCGCACCGTCGCCATGTCGCTTCCTGCCACACCGTATCCGCGCGCGCGCGTTCTCTATCAGACTGAAAAAGATTTCCAGGACGAGCCATAGGGACGGGCGCGGGGCCCCAGAACGGCAAGAAAGCGCTCTGAAAATACCACCGCAGCGGTCCCGGCCCAGCCGCGGCGGGGAGGTTTTTATCAAGAAGACCCAGCAGCTTGGCGGCGCGGAGGGAGCAGGGCTACACGCCGCGGGGCTACACGCCGTGGGGCTACACGCCGCGGGGCTACACGCCGTGGGGGCTACACGCCGCGGGGCTACACTGTAGACCCGCAGTAATGCAGAGGCTTTAGGCCCCCGGTACCGAGACGCCTCGGCGACGCCTTCTGGCACCCCGCGCGGCTGCCGGGCTCCATTCCTCACGCCGCACAACGCCTTGTAATGTCGGCAATGCTGTGCGGCGTTTGTCTCCGGGGGCTCCGCTGCCGGGCCCACTGCTGCCGCTGCTACGACGCCCCCTCCGCCTTCGATGGACACGGCCCGGGCGCGCACTCCGTCTTCCTCCGGGTGCATGCGGACGGAGGGACGGGACGGGCGCGGGGGCGCGCGGTCGCCGTCCACAACTCCGTGAGGGAGCCGCGGCCCCGCCGGCCATGTTTCATTCCCTCTGAAGCCGCGTACAAATCTTGTTGGCGGTACCCTCGGCCCTCGCCCTGCCGGGCCCTGCCGCCGCGTGCGAGTTCACTGAGCACTCGCGCGCACAGACGCACACACACACACACACACACACACACACACACGCACGCGGACTCTTTCCGCTCGGTCCCCAGGCTCTTTGTATACCCCGGGCGCGCGCCATGTATCTCTTATAAGCAAGTGCGCGTTAAGTCGCGCCGTTAGCACTCCGCAGACCCAATTAAATCATGTGTGTCGCCCCCACGCCGCCCCCCGCCCGCCCCGCGGTGAGCGGGCCCTCCCCCCCGCACCGCCCTCGCCTCCTGTCTCCTCTCGGTCCCTCACCGGCCTCCCCGGCACGGCGCTGGGCGTTGGCTGAGGGTCCTGGGGCGCGCGTCTAAGATATCGGCCTCGGGACAGGGCTGGATCCCCTTTGAGCATCAGGCTGGCGACCAGCCAGCCCCGTGGACGCTCTCACGCACACACGCCAACGCTACTTACACGCACATTTCGGCACACACGCACACCAACCCACGCAATCCAAGGCACCATTTACCCAATGGTCGCGCACCAAGTGAAAAATTATTCAGCGAGGGGCCCGGGGAGAAAAAAAAATCTCTGCAAAGCAATGCGAGCCCGAGTTCCCTTTCCTACAGAAAACACCACACGAGCGACCGGTTCGACTGCTGCTCTGTACAGTACAGGTTCAGCCGGGCAGATTTGAGCTGCAGGGACAGCTGATCACGACAGGCGAGGAGCTGGAGTTTATTTCCCCGGCACAGAACGACCAGGTGAGTTTGGCATGCGCGGAGACCGGGCCCTGCCGCCAGTCCCTGGGCTGCCATTAACTTTGAGGGGAGCAGCATTAGCAGCGCCGCCGTGTCCAATCCGCTTCCGTGGAGGCCCGGCCGTCACCACACCGGTCCGGTCCGTCCCCAAGGCGAGCCGCCGGCGCCGCAGTGACCACTCGAGCCTAAGCCGGACCCCCTCGCCGAACCTCTGCACTGCTTTCAAGTCAAACAGACAACGTTAAGGGGCCCTTCAAACGAGTCGCTCGTTGGCGGCTCTCGCGGCGCAGGGCACCCCCCCCCCCCCCCCCCCCCCCCCCCCCCCGCCCCTGCCCCCCTCGGCCTGGCGGCCGCGCCGCGGCGTACCGGGTGGACGCGACGACGCCCCCGCACCTCGGAGGAGTAAATGGCGTGTTGAAAATTAATCATTGCGCGAAAATGTGTCCGCCGCCCGGCGGACGGGCATTATGGCCCGCGTGCACACCAAAGACAGGCGGCGGCCCGAGAGTTATTAAGTGGCATAATTGTCTCGGTGTGGAGCCGCCCGCCCCGCCCTCCGCACCCCGGCCGCCACCGCGCACGCCCCGCCGCGGACACGGCCCACGGAAATTAAGGCTGGAAGAGGGAGCATACGCCACTTTCGCCACGTAGTTTCCTGACCCACGAGCCGAGCAGAGGGTGGTAGGGAAACGGGTTCAGACGGCGGCCCTGCTACGTAGGGAGATGGGGAAATAGAGAGAGAGAGAGACAGGAAGACAGAGAGACAGGACAGACAGGCAGAGGAGGGGGTGGTCCGGGATATAGAAAGAAATAACCGCCGATGAGCGAGAGATTCGGTGACGCAAAGTGTGTGCAGCTGTGGCGGCGGCAGCGATGGCGGCGGGGTGAAAGCGTCGGTTTCGGGGACGCGGTCGCTGATCCGCGGGGGGTAAGGGGCGAGGGAGGGGGGTAAGGGGGCGATTTATATGCACGCGCTTCAAAACCGAAGCCGGCCGAAGCCCCCGAAAACGGTCCCCCGCCGCACTGGCAGAATATGCCGGCAGCACCGTCTTTTGTATTGACTGGGGAGGGGGTGGGAGCATCATAATAATGCCAGTGACCGCAATTCGACCCATGTAAATGCCGCCTCCCACCCACTACACTCCGGCCCCCTCCCCGCCGCCGCCGCCCTCTCGCCCTCTCGCTTTATATTTCCTCCCGCTCTTTTTCAACTCTTTTCATGATAATGCGGAATTCCGCTTTGGGAGCGCGTCCCCCCGCGAGGACCGAGGACCCCGCACTGCTCCGCTGCTCCGCTGCTCCGCCTTCCGCCGCAGGAAGGTGGCCTTAGGTTTGGGGCGGCGGCAGCCGGGCCGCACCGAACCGAGCCAAGTCTCGTTTGGAGCCAGCCTCGGGGCGGCGGCACCGCGGGGGGGCCACCCGGGGGGGCATCCGGGGGGCACCGCGGGGGGGCACCCGGGCCGCGGCCGGACTAGGGCACCCACTCACGGCCACTTCCAGCCGTGTCGAGTTTCTCCATGCAGTGAGGACAGCGCGTGTGTGTGTGTGTGTGTGTGTGTGTGTGTGTGTTGTGCGCAGAGATCCTCCACCAAATCCGGAACGCGATTAGGTCTTGTTTTAATGTTTCGTCGCCGCCCCGCCGGACCCCCCGGCCCGCCGTGCCGCCGCCGTGCCGCCGCGGCGTCCTCAGGCGGTTCATCCCCACATAATTACACGGCGTAAGCTGGTCCTCGGGCCCTCCGGTCCTCCAGTCCTCCAGGACCTCCCGAAGCTCGCACGGCGCGGCGCGGCGCGGCACAGCACGGCACTCGCACCCTCGTCATCCGAGGAGCTTACATGCGAGACGACGACTTCATTTCCCTGCTGGCCTCCCTCCTCCTCCTCCTCCTCCTCCTCCTCCTCCTCCCTCCTCCTCCTCCTACTGAGGGTGCCGCCGGTCGCCGCCGCCGGCCGGGGCTCCAGGCGCCGGCCTGCTCCCCGCTGCACCCCGGGCCCCCCGGGCCCCGCGCCCCGCGCACGGCCACTCCCCGGTCCGGCCCGGCCCGGCCCCCTCTGTTTTAAGTGCCAAGGAATGTTTTGCCCGTCCCGCCCCGGCCGGGCCGCCTTGTAACGGCGTGCTATATTAATTGTGCGCGTCGCCGCCATAAGCTGGCCAGCCTAATTTTTTCCCTTCCGCTGACTTTTTTCCCCTCCCCCTTCCGTCTTCTCCCCCTCCTCCCCCTCCCCTCCGTTGTGCGTTCCCGTTACGGCGGAGGAGCTAGTCTAGAAGGGAGCTGAAAGTTTCGGCCTTGGGATGGAGAAGGCGCGCTGGCAGCCGTGGGATGGAGCTCAACAACTTTCCCTCCCAGGGAAATGTTTCTGTTTGAAATCAAAAGAGCCACGCCCAACCAAACAGGTACACGCGCTTTTCATAAATACAATCTCGATAGTAGCAGCCAGAAATGAAGAAGTGGCGCGGTAATGCCACGCCGGATCGGTCCCGAAAGTGCACTCGCAGCCCCAGTTCGCTTCCTCGCTTTCACGTGAAGGAAGCGGATAGAGCAACGGGGTACCTAGAAACATGTGCATCCTGGATGTCTGGTGCAGAGGCTATAAGTACGCGCCCGCTTGCCCACCCAGCCTTTGCCGCATGCCGCCGGTACCCGGCACCCCAGTAGCTTCCACGCATTCCTGCGAGAAGTGCTAACTGCCAGTGCATACTACTGAGTTGCCGGCCGTTTGGTAGGGAATTTTCGACCATATTTCTGTAACAACAAAGTTTTGCACGCCGACGAAACTTTTCCCGCGACGAAAAAAAAAAGGAGGAAAAGGCGGGAAATTGTTACAGGGAAAGGGGTTCCCCGCAGATTCAGAGACGCAAAAGAGCGCCACGTTCGCCGCAACAGAGGTGGCAAGAGGGAAAGGCCGATAAATTTCTCCCTGAATAGCCGCCCCGCCAGCCACTTCAGCGCTGGGCAAACATTTTCACCCGCGACCCGTCACATTAGTTAGCGCGTGTGGACGTACTTTCCTTTGCTCCCACCTCTGGCCCCGGCCCCCGGACTCTTGCTGCCCCCTCCATCATCCTCCCTAGCCACAGTCGCGGCCGATATTAGTTTCCAAGTCGTCTGCCCCGCGTTGTTCGTTTGCGCCACATTATGTGAGTTTGTAATGGTCATGGGCAGGAGTGATCCCGACGCCCTCGACTTCCCACGTAACACTATTGACAACCAGAAACGCCTGAACACTTATTCGGAAAAAAATCTCAATAGCGCCTGGAGGGTAGGCACACCACACGCGTGCCGTGCGGGCCGGCCTACCCATGCAGGCTCTCCAAGGTGGCCGCGATGCCTAACTTTCGCTCGCCCGCCTCACGTCCGCGAGTTTAACAGTGTGCCGGCCACCGCCAAGGGCGACCTCACCACATGGTGGTTTCTGCGGGGCTTAAAGCAATGGCTTTGGCCGGCACTCAGGAAATTCTTGTATATTGCGGCAGCCATTGTTATCGTGTGTGTGGGGGGGGGGGGGGGCAAGTGGTAGATCCCTGCCCAGGCCGAAACTTCTTGTGGTAAATCCATTTTTCGAAACGCGAGCAGGATGAAAAGAGTCTTTTCCGCTCCTCTATTTGAGGAAATAAGGGATCCAAAACGACGAAACAGACGGCCGGCCTTCATAACGACTTTGTCTTCTCTTTGGTAAAGTACCCAAATGCCGGAAAATTGTCAGGACACGACTCGGAGACGGACGGTCTGTGCTAATTGGGCGCCCACTTATTTCCCACAGAGCGGGGAGGAGGGGGAGGAGTCGGGACTGGAGGGTCGGAAAAGGAAAGAGCGGTCAAGTCAAGCACACACATTGGAGGATTTGCCGCGGCCCTCGCCCCTTTGGCTCGCGCCGCGGCCTCGGCCGGCTCTTCGGTATGACGCCGGACGAAGGCCGTTCGCCGTCCCGAATGCACGAAAAGCGGGCGCGGCCAAAAGCGACCCCAATCCCGCGCGAGACTTGAAAACCTCCCCTGGAATGAAGAGGCCGTTAGGTTATGCGGCCGTTCGAGTATCGGGCCAAATGAACAGTGTGGGCCCCTCTATATGGCGTCATCAGTCCGTAATCGCCCCCCGAAGAGAGGACGCAGTTTTTTCGGCACATCGCCACCCCTCTCCGCTCCGCCGCCGCCGCCGCCGCCCACCCTCCGGCAGCATGGACCACAGTGCGCTGGGTGGCATGAGAAGGGACTCGCCCCCACCCACTGCGCCTTCTCCCAGTTCCACTTGATGTGTCCTGGTGGTGGTGGTGGTGGTGGTGGTGGGCGAGCCCGGCGAGCCCTCGGCCAGGCCAGCACTAACGAGGCTCTGCAAATCTCATAGAGGGGCGCTGGGGGGCGGCGGTGCGGGGGGCGGGACGAAGAAGCGCGGCCCGTCCACCACCCTCCCCCCCTCCCCTCCGGGAGCTCCGGGAGCCCCCCGGGGGTACGGAGTCTGCACCGCCACACAGCGACCACCACGAGCGCTGCCGGCCGTCCCAATCAGCCGAGTGTCGTCGAAAAAGAAGTAAGTGGGGTGAGAAACTAGCTGGCGGCGACCACCGCCGCTGCTGCTGCTGCTCCGGCCCGCAGCCCTGCGGCAGCCGATAAGCGGCCGGTGGTATTTCACGCGGCCGGCGCAGGTGGTAAAGGTCCGGAGCGACGCGGGTAGAAGCGGCGCAAGGCGGTGCGGCGCGCGGCGGCGTCGGCTGCGGCCGCGGCTTCCGGCCGCCCGGCCGGGGTCACTGTTATAGCCTATTACGTCGGCCGGCGGCGGCGGCGTGCGGCGCGGTGCGGGAGACGCGGCGGCGCCACCGCCTGTCGCCCTAATTAAATATCGCCGCGCTAGTCCTCCTTCCCCTCTCGGCCGCCGCCGCCGCCGCCGGCCCTCCTCCCGACAAATCCCTACTTTATGGTCAGCTTACGGGCGGGATGGCCTCTCCATATGACGTCACGTAGCGGCCGGGAGGGCGGCGCGATGCGCGAGCGGGCTGCGCTTGCGGCCGGGGCCGTGGGCCGGGCGGCCTTCTTCCCCCCTCATCCGCGGCCGCTTGTACCGCGCCGAGCCGCGCTGTATTCACTTCTTTCCGCGGGGTCGGCCGGCGGCACGACGGGGCCGCACCCGAAACGGCGCTGCTGCCCGCCTTCCGCGGCCCGGAATGGCGCACTGCACGAGGGCAGAGCACATCCCCTCTCTCGCAGAAGGGATTTTAAGAGACGGAAAGATGGGAAGACACGTCGACGGAGGTTCACGTCCCGAACGGCAAACGACTCCAGCGGAAGGCCCGGGCCCGAGGGATTAGCTCCTTGCAACAGGGAACCTGTAGCAGCGGGTTAGGATACCTCCTTTTTTGGTTCACAATATTTTTTTTCACAGTTCCAGTTTTTTTTCTAGTTTATTTGTTTGATGTCGTTTCCCTCTCGCTGTGTTTAGGTTTGCGAGTGTGGGGCTGCGCCAGCCACATTCCCTTTTTAATTTTTCTCGTTACGTCTGTTGTGTTTTCAAAAAACAGTCGCGCTTCTCGAGTGGCGTTCCCGGCGCAAAAGCGGCGCGGCGGCAAACCGTTGGCGTCCCCGCTGCCTTCTACATTCACTCAACAGCGGTATTTTTCTTTCCCGCGGGCGGAGGGGACGTGGGGGATGTATAAATGAAGAAGCGGCGCTGCCGGACGCGCCGGCCTGCGGCTCCCGCCCGTCCCCGGCATGACTGGGCCCTGTGTCTTGAAAGGACCCAGAGGGCTCTCGGAGGGCTGGCAGGGCCGGCTGGGCCGGCAGGCGGCGAGGGGCAGCGGGAGGCCGGTCGGCACGGGCAGCTCGGCGACAGCCGGCCGGAGGGGGGGCGCCGGATCGAGGGATGAGTGACGTCGGGCGTCGGCCATACTTCCCCTCGCAGGGTAGACAGCCCAGAGGCACGTGGGACATTCTAAAAATATTATATAAGACAAATTCAAAAATGTAATGAAATACGGGAATTTCTCATAAAACGTTTCGGAAAAGCAATAGAAAATTAAAATGTTCGTGTTTTTTTTTCTGAAACGAGTCAGGTCGTACATCTATTGCTGAGGCAGCCCCGGCACAACCCGGAGGCACCCCGAGGGCAGGCACAGCAGATGCGTCGTATACAGCGGGCTTGGGCTGCTCCCCCTCCCCCCTCCCTTCGCCACCCCTCGTCGCACCGCACTGCCTCCCCCTTCTCCCTCCCACGGCCCGCGCCCCGCCACAGGGAACACCACAAGGCGAGTCAGACCCCGTGTAATAAAACGCAGGGTCGTCTGCTGGGTCTAAGTGGAGCAGTGTACGGCACACAGGCGGGTGCACTGCTCCGAGCGGCAGCGCTGCCTGCAAGAGGGCCAAAACATGGCGAAACAATTCGGAGCGCGGGCCGAGCGCGGGCCTCGGCCTCGGCCTCGGCCCTGGCCGCCGACACACTGGCCCGCAGGCCTCGGCTCCGTAGTGTTCGATCAATCCAACGTCGGCAGGAAACTTTCTCCGTCCGACAGTTGACAAGCCCGGCCAACTGCAACACAACGATACGGTGTTCGCCGCTGCCGCCGGGGCGGTGCGGGAGGAGGAGGAAACACCATCAGTTGTAGCTGCCTATCACGGCTCCCTGGTTCTAGTCGGACCTGATGTGCGTCCGGGCCTAAGCGGCTAAGACCGTGTGTGTGTGTGTGCGTGTGTGTGTGTGCGAGAGGATAACGCCCTCGGACGACCGTTTGCTAGCGCCCGCACAGCCACGACGGCCACCTGATATAAAATTCAATTTGGAGCGTTCCAGTCGGTGGCGAGGTCGATCAAGGTCCGGTCCGAGCGGCCCAGCGCACGGCGGAATGGTCCACTGTGCCCAGTCCGAAACAGGTCTGGCACTGCAGCGCGCAGAGCTGGCAGGGCTGGCTGAGCGGGCCCCAGGGCGTCCGAACGACGGCGCCCGCTCCCTCCTCGAACTCATGCATGGCAACGCGAGCAGCAAGGGGCAGAAGCATTGAAACCTCATGTCCGCGGAAGAGAGAACGCGAGGAAGAGAAAAGAGAAGTTAGTTTCGTGAACGGTTGTCGCGTACGGGTCACCGCGGAGAATCATTTTATAAAACCTGGAAGGCTTCCAGGCCCGGTGGAGAGCAGTGTTGGTGGGCCCCGCGGGACCCGAAGGACCCCCCCGGGGCCCCACCGGGACTAGGGGTGAGTGGCCGAGATCAGTGAGGTGCCAGCTGCAGTTTGGGGAGAGGCGAAACCGCAGCGCTAAGCACGCTAACAATAAGAGAGGGCAACAAGCAAGCCGCCCCCACCGCACATGTGGGTCCGTCGGGCTGGCGGGGGTGGGGGGTTGGGGGGGGGGAGGGGGGGGGAGTGGGGAACCCCCAGGCCGCCTCGCAGCGGGTGAGGGGTGGCCCGGGTCCGCGCCCGGCCGGCAGGTACGTATGTGGGGGTTCAGGGGGTCTTGGGTTCGCTCATATCCGGCAGACCACAGCCATCAATTGCGGTTAGGAGTGAGAGCGCGTGCTTGGCGGCCAGCGGCTTACTAGGGTGTCCTGGCCGCCCGGACGGGGTCCACTGGGGCCCGGCTATGGGCCTGGCTGGTCCCGGGGGGCGCGGCCCCGTTGCCCGGGGGGCTCGGTTCGGCCTCCGGCGGCCCGGCGGCGGCCGGAGAGGGAGGCCCGACTGCCGACCCGACACGCCGCTCGCCTCGAGGCGGCGCCGGGGTTAGTTAGGTCGGGCAGCAGGTGACCGTATGTCGTTTCCGGTACAGGTGTCCCGCAGGGCGTATTCTTGCGGGGACACGCCGGCCCGCCCTGCGTTTGTAATTCTGCTACCTTCGCGCCGGCGGCGTGCGCTACTGCGTCATGAGAATGTGAATCGAGTCGCAGCCGAGTCTGACCTCCAACGCCTCCCCGCGCCGCCTCACGGGGGGGGGGGGGGGGGGGCTGTTTCGCCGCGTGACGGGAATTCGCAGCTGGCAGCAGAGGCGGCCGCGGGTGTCCGGGGGCTGTCCAGGATGTCTCCGTGACGGACGGCGGGGGGTTGTCGGCCACACGCGACACGCGCGGCCGCCCGGCGCGCCCCGCCCCGCGCTGTTTGTCTTGCCGATCCGCTGGCACCCGGTCGGGATCTCTCCTCTCGTCATTTACTTTTGCCAATTGAGTCCGGAATGGCCGTTGAGTCCAGTTCGTTCGGCTTTACAAATAAGCGGAGGGCGCGCACCGGGCGGGCCGCACGCGACACGCGGCGCACGAGCGAGCGCGTGCCCGGCGGCGACAGCCGAGACCGCGTGCCGCTCAGCGAATCCGCTAACGTACCTGCGATATCGCAAACGCCGCAAGACGGTCCCAGCGCCCAAGTTAGTTCTGTACTCGTGCGCCTAAACTGCCGCCGCGCCAAGTGTACGTCCGTACTAGTGGCCGGGGCCGGATGCTGCTGCGGCCGCCGCCCCGCAGAGGTCCCGCCCACCACGCGTCCACCGCACTTCGCCTTCGGAAAAGGGAAATAAAATGAAGAGTATCTGGCTCGCTTGTGAGCAACAGTCGAGCGCGAAAGTCTCGAAGCGGCAGCCCCCGCCGAGTCGCAGCTCCGACGAGCCGTTATTCCCCC
Source organism: Megalurothrips usitatus (assembly GCA_026979955.1). Classification (NCBI taxonomy): domain Eukaryota; kingdom Metazoa; phylum Arthropoda; class Insecta; order Thysanoptera; family Thripidae; genus Megalurothrips; species Megalurothrips usitatus. The sequence goes on from CM049594.1 coordinate 11,060,429, forward strand.
GCTGCCGAAATAAAGCAAACGGCAGCGCGTGATATCAGCCCGCGTCCCTGCGGCCCGCGGCGCGGCTCGGCACCGGAGCGGAAGGCAAGTTTGTTTTCTGGGCGGGGCGCGGCATTTAACAGGGTGGAAGTAGCGGAGAGGAAGGACCGAGTTAGCATGGGGGAAGAAAGGGGCGCAAAACTTAGCAGTGGGAACGTGTTGCTCGGGTCAGGAAGTGGGGATCCCGCGGCGCACAAGACAGGAGGGGGTGCGAGAGAGAGAGAGAGAGAGAGAACGACGGGGTGAGGGGTCGGGGGAGTGAGCGAGAGAGAGAGGGAGCATGTCGCTCACGCGCTCGCTCACACAGGCACCTGCTCCACTTCCCTCCGCCAAGTGCACACCCCCCTCTGCATATTCATACGCTCTCATTGAACCGGTCCGTAACGAGCGCGTCTTGAGCTGCGACGGGTCCGCCGGCCGGCAGCCTCCGGGCCCGGCGGCGACCCCTCCCGCCCGACCCGAGACGGCCCGGACACGGCCCGGACGCGGCCCTGCCCTTCGCAGGTCTGCGGTGGGGCCCGGCCGGGCACGGCGGGGGGCACCGGGAGACCACGCGCAGCAGGGGCTGCTTGGCAGCCAGCGCGGGCCCTCGCAGGCCAAGGCGGCAGGTCCGGTACGGGGGGTGTGGTACGGAGAATAGTTTGGGGACTAACGGCCAGGTGGGAGCCTTTGGGAACCCTGACCACTGCGGCAGCGGCGGGCCCCTTACCTGCTCCCATAGATTCCACCTTCGGTGTGCCGGGCGCTCGCAGCGGCACGGGCCCGGGCCGGCAGGGGGAGGCTGCGCGGGGCCGTGCGACGCACCGCCACCCACCGCCGCCGCCGCCGCGCCTCGGAAACTCGGGCCGACAGGACGGGAGGCGAAAGGGAGGCGCCTTTGCTGATGTTGTCATGCGGCGCCGCGCGGCGGCCTCGGCACGGGAAGAGGCCGGGCTCCACACGGCGCCGTCACGGAGGCCGGCGAGCTCGCGAACAGCCCACACCCCGAAGACGCCGCCGGCAGCCCTGCCTCCTTCTGACGTTCGTTCCGCTCCGCTCCGCACCGCGGCACAGACGCAGCGGCCCGGCTCCTGTCGCACCTGATGACGCTCCCACAAGGACCTCCGCCCCGCTCCCCGGCACAAAGCAGAGGCCATTACGAGACACCGCACGGCGGCTGCGCTTTTCTGCAGGGACCGCGCGGGGCGGGGGCGCCTACCGCAGAGAGGGCCCCACGGCGGTGACGGTACTCACGTCCACGTTGACGCCGGGCAGCGGGAACACCTTGGTGTTGGGCAGCTCCTTGGGCACGTAGCGGAAGAACTCCTGCCTGTTCTTGTACCACTTGACCGTGTAGAGCTGGTCGTTGTCCAGGTTGTACTTGCAGCGCATGTACACGTCCTCGCCGGGGGTGACGAGGGCCGGCATCTCGACGTGCACGTCGCTCAGGCCTCCGACCTCTGCAACACCAAGAGGGAAGCGGGCGATTAGTAATTGTTTTACTCATTTTGTAATTTACCTGTCGATTTTAACTGCAGGTGCACAGTTATTTTGCGCTGCAAATCAAAGCGCACGCGGGCGCCATCGCGGAGGTGGAATGGAGGAATAAACCGGGTCCCCGCGTGTGGCCTGGGCGCCGCAATCTCAGGGCATCGCAATGGACGCGGCACTAGACGCTTTCTTTTAGTACTCGCCCAGTAACTTCTAATAGCCACCTGATAAGCGCCCTCACTCACTCACTCACACACACACGGCCACAATAAAGTGAGGGGATTCCTAAACGACCCGGCCATCACACGACAACCGGGCGGGGGAAATAAACCCCGCTCTACTCGTAAAGGGAGAGAAATCAAACGCGCAAATGAGAACATCTTGAGAACGGGGCTACGGCAACGCTGAGACACGCGTGGCCGGCAGCGGGTGGGGCAGCGGGCAGCGGCGCGGCCAGCGGATGCCGTCGTAAAGCCCAAGTTTATGTCTTTCAATCATTGCGCAGCCATGCAGAGGCCTTCCGCCTTCGGGCGCATGATGTATGCATCAGGGAGGAACCGGGGAACCGCGCGGCGGCCGATCAAGGTCGAGGCAGCACTCCCAGCCTGCTCCAGTCTGTGCAACGGACGGCTCGGCGGGAGGAAGGAAGGGCAAAAAAAAAGGACAACAAACTTGTCCGACTTTCTGTTCCGGTTACAATCTATATAAATCTTATTTGCACGGAGGGCAGCACAAAAGCCGCGATCTTCGAGCTGCGGCCTCGTTTCCTGGTCTGGCCCTCCCTTCCGTTCTCCGCGGGCCCATCCATCGCGCACCAAGTTTCGCGCGCCCATGACAAATAGCTCTGTCTAGGGCGTGAGGGGAAACATGCCTTTTGTCGGCAATTGCCGAAAGTCAGCCAGTCGGCCCCGTAGAGCAAACATGACGCGCGCCTCTCCGACGAGGGGGCCCTCGGACCCCCCGGATCCTCCGGCACCCTCCCCCTCCCCGTCCCACTCCTCGGATCACAATAACCTGCAGCTTCTCAGAGGACGGATTGTTTGTTCCACGTAACGAAGGCGCGGATGGGAAAACCGTGGCAGCGTGCGGCAGCAGTCTGAAGATTGCCTCGATTTGAAACCACGTCTCCGGCTAATATCGGAGGGGGCCGCCGGGGCCGCCGGGGCCGTTCGATGGCTCTTGATGAAGGCGCCTTGAAACTTTCCGCGGTGAATGAGACTGCCCTGCAAAATGAAAAGAATTATTGGATCGAGGCGAGCAGGCGGCCGCCTCGGTGAAAAGTTGGTCCGGCGGGGGCCGGGCGCCGGCGGGCGGCACTTGCGGACGCGGCTGAGGTGAGGGAGGATTATATCGGGGGCCCGCCGTCGGCGAAAGCGGACACTCGCGAGGCGTTCGGCCGGGGTGTCGTACAAAGTGGGGGGCCGCGGCCGGGCCCCCACCGTGGGAAGCCTCCCCACCTCAACGCGTGCGGGGCAATGGGATTGGCAGCGGCACAGCCGCGCTGGGTCGCCGCTAGGAGCGCTCGAGTAGGTGTGTGTCCTGGGCGGCGGCCGGGAGAGCTCCGGGTGGGCTCCGGCCGGGGTAGAGCGCGCCGTGGTATATTGGCTACGACAGGCCGCACGTACGGTGCATTAGGGGAGGTCACCCCCCACCCTGCTACTTTATTCACTCGCTCCTCTTCTTTCTCCCCACCCCCCGCTGGCTCCCCCACCCCTCTGTTGCCGGGCCCGGCGGCGGCGGTGGCGCTGGCCAGTCGCCCCTAATGCCCCAAGTTGCACCATCTGACGCGGGCCCCCGGACCTCGGCCCGGCCGCTCGGTCCGGGCGCGGCCACAGCAAACCGCCAGCGTCGCACGGGGCGCCGCACGGCGTCTGCGCTAAAACATTCATACCCCATCTGCCGGCGGGGATAACTGGAGGGACACGCCGCGCCCCGCTCAGGGCCTCTTAGAGGCCGTGGTCGGCATGAGCAGCCGTGCGCGGCCTCGAGAAGTGAGCTCCACAACGGTATGTGACGTTCCGGGCGACGGCCATTCGCCTGCCAGAGGATTCGCGACAAAACGAAATGTGCGCTTGAGAGAGAGAGAGAGAGAGAGAGAGAGAGAGAGAGAGATATTTGTGGGAGTGGAACGCGCGCACCAAACGAGTGCAGTGGACGGTGGGCGAGGCCGACTGACAGCTGCGACGGCTGTTAAATGCGAGGCTGCCGCGTCGGCGGGGCGGTGTGGCCAACGGCGGCGGTGCAGCCGGTGCAGGCGGGGCGCCACCGTCGGGGCCGCCGGTGCAGAGGCGGCCAGAGGCGGGGTAAATATCAAGGGGACACAAGCAGAGGGCGGTGAGAGCGTGCACACGTTATGGCGCTGCGGGCCGCTGCGGTCTGCGGGGCGACGCTGTGGCCGGGGGCCGGGGGGCACTCTGCAGGCGCGCGCGTCGCCATTAAAAAAGGCGCCGGGGCGGCAAATAAGAAGATGGGGGCCGCGCGGGTCCGGCCGGGTCCCCGGCGGGTGTCGGGCCTCTGCATACGAGCATAACCATAAACACGCATCAAGTCAGAGAGGAAAGCATTACGGTATGTCTGGGCCAGGCCGGGCAGGCCGGGGGCTGCGGGCCCCGCCCCGGGCAGCGCAGGCTGGGCCCCGCTCCCAGCACCAGCTTGTGACCCTCTGGGGATCGTCCATAAATTACTCACGACTCTCCTCGCCCCCTCCGCCCGCCCCGCGCCCCTGCCCCCCCCCCCCCTCGCCGGCTAAGAGGTGTATGGAAACCCTCTCCACCTGGCGGGATCATACATAAATCAGATGACCTTATTAAGACCGTATACGCCGCCCGGAGCGCCCGCGCGCGGCCTTGGGCCCCGCCGGCCCCGGCGGCCCAGCCACGCTCGCCCGGATTAAGACTGTGATACCAAATCCACGCACGCGGCCACACATGTACACGGTACCCGGCTTTGGCCGGCCAAATTCTCCGGAAAACACACCCCGGCGGGGCGGCGGCGCGGTGAGCGGCGGCAAGGATAAATGGTAGTGCGTACGCGTGTGTGTGTGCGTGCGTGTGTGCGTGTGCACTCGCGCGTCCTGATGGCGAACCCTGCTTTGTGCTCGGCCTGGGAAATGACTCAATGGCCACGCTTCGTATGAATATTTCCGTAATGAGGACACAAACTTCCTCCATGCAGCGAATGATGCCGAAATGCCTCCCGCATATTCCATATACATATCGGCATGGCGCAACTCCAACATTGATTCCCCTGAGCTCGGGACGTGTACCTCCCGCCTGCCGCACTCCGCCCTTGCACCTGCACACACACACACATAGAGATACACACACACATACGAAGTGCGCGTGTACGCCCTCCGAACCCCAAGTTTCGCCGAGACTAAGTTGTTTCGAGTTCTGTGCTGCTGCCTCCACTACGAAAGCTACGGCCGCACTTTTTGCCCGCGCGGAGCGCGGCCGAACAATTCCCATACGTTATTAGGCCGTCTTCGGTCGGCCCCGTGGGGATGCTGCGGGGCCGGAGTAAACCGACTGCGGGCGGGAGGGGCGGCGGACGACTACGTCAACGATTTTATACGGTGGGAATGCGGGGGAATCCGAGACGGCAGCGGCGGCGTGGCGAGCCCGTGGAGCGCAGAGACCCTCGGAGGCCGGCTGAGCCGACGCGAGTGTCGCCGCCATGTAAATACCCGGCCGCGGCTTCCTGTTCCGCGGGCGGCGTGGCGGAATTCCAGTGACCTATAAAAAGGAATTGTTGGGTGCGGAGGGCCGGGCCGAGGTGCAGCGCCCGCAGCGCCCGCAGCGCCGTGGTTCACTGCCTGGAGACGCCCCTGTCCCGCACTCCGCGCGCCGGGGGGCTGCGGCTGAGGCCTGGGGACGAAAGGGGAAGCCCATGCTCTGGGAGCAATGGTTCGGAAAGAACGCGGTTCCCCAGCTGAAAGGGAGAGTTTCCTCTTCCAAAAAGAGTCCCAGGGTGGGCGGAGGGGGAGGCCTGCTGGGCGCGGGAGCGAGCGAGAAGGGACGAGGGGGAGAGCGAGAGGAGGAGAGATTTAAAGGGTTGAAGTGAGGAAAACAAGGTATAACGCTGGACCCGACTCTGTATACACCATAAGCCAACCCCGCTCACGCCGAAATGGGCTTTCTATCCCACCGCCGCCCGCCCGCTCTGCCCCGCAACTTTCCGATTTACGTGGAAATCGAGTAAATTAAAATGCCGGGCGCTTCCGAGGCGAGGATAAGACGTAGGGTAAGAGAGAGAGAGAGAGAGAGAGAGAGAGAGAGAGAGAGAGGGTGAAAAGGGGGGCGAGAAGCAGGACAAAGTACCCGCGTCTCGGCGCGGCGCCGCAGCGGCCCGAGTGGATAAACAAACAGAAACGCCGCATTTGGAGGCGGCGGTGCGGCAGGGAATGGCGGCGGTCGGGTGGGGCGGGCAAGGCAGAGGCGCCTCATGCACGAGCAGGTCGGGTAATACGCAGTGCGAGCGAAGCTGCTCGTGACCGCTGCCGCTGCCGCCGCTGCCGCCGCTGCCGCCGCTGCCGCCGCCGCCGCCGCGGGAGGGGATGCGATGCACACTCCACTTTGCTTCACGCACTGTTTGCACTCAGATTTGCTGAGTTATGGATGCCCCCGACCCGCTCGCGACTCCCCGATCGTGTACGCGTGTGTGTTTGTGTGCTTATGAACACGACGTCTAGACGAGAGAGGGAGAGTGCGATGGGAAAAGGGAGGGAGCGAAGAGGCCGCACTGTGTTTCGCTGGTCGTATTTCAAAAGAATTCCGGGAGATCTGGAGAATTGCGGCGCCCGATAAATGTGGCCGCAGGTTGGCGCCGGCTCAGGATTCGGAAGGTCACACACGCACCACTGTTTGGGTTCGCGGGCGACCTGTTAATTCAGAGGCCCTACGGCACTGTACGATCCGGGGAGCGCATACCCGCCGTTCCCAACACGGGGTCGAGAAGCTGTCGGTCAGAATTCTGTCGGAGAATTTATGTCGCTTTCCGAATGTCCGCCAACGAAGCAGCGGCAGCGGCGGCAGAAACCGAAGGCATAACGAAAAGTGCCATGGAGTGAGCGGGAGGGGTCGGCGCTGCGGGACTGCCTGCTGCGCTTACGCGTACGCCCGCGTAATAAAAGGCAGAAGTCCACGCGGGCCGCGGCAAGGCCAACTTGTTTCACGACTGCAAGATGTGCGCCGTTCAGCAAGAGTCCAAGCGAATGATGACCCCGCGAGGGGCCCACGGCGTGGAACCCGCGCTCGGCGGGGCGCCAGCCGCTTGAGCGCTTCACACACCGGCCGCCGGCGGCGCCGCAGGAGCCGGGGGCCGTTCCCGAACAGCGTGGGGCGGCGCTGCACTGGTAACAGCAGTTTCCTCCTCTGCAACTGTCTCGACGCGACAAAAAAAAAAGAAGAAAAGAACCCGCCCTGTCCACCCCCCCCCCTCCCCATCTCAAAAGAAGCGGCGGGCTTTCTGTTGCGACCTCCTGCTGAAATGCATTATGGATACGAAAAAAAAAATGGGATAAAATAGAAATAGGAGCGCGTGTATCGCGGCGGAGTTATGCCCGGCGGGATATGTGGAGGAGGACGGTCGGCGAGGTTTGGAGGCGAGTGCACCGCAAGCAGCGCACAACTTTCTATCCATAAAAGGGAGGTATTACTTTTGATGGGCGCCATAAAATATGGGGAAACTATTTCTGTACCAATGCCACTCTGTTCGAGTTGAGGAATCGTATCCCATCAGCCGCGGTTATCACTGCCGGTTTACGAGACCTTGCAGAACGCGACCCGGGCCGATGTCAATACTGCGCGCGTGTCCTCAGTGGAAAATGCACTTCCGGCCGCGAGGGAGCGGCGCGTGAGTTATCAGCTGTCTGCTCAGTGCGCTAACGCCCCGCCCGCCGATGGGAGGACGCTAGTTTGTTGTGTCGCGGCACGGTGTAACACACACTGAAGATAAAAGGGTTGCCAGGGGCGGAGGGCAGGCGGGAGCGGGCTCAAGCCTGACGTCAGGGGGAGATTGAGATACGTGAGGGCGGGGCCCGCACGGCGGTCGTGGGGTTGGTTGGCCTTCTCTCCCGGCGACGCGGACTCGCGCGGGGAGGCGGAGGAAAAGAGGTGGGCGCCGGGATACTTATTCGATCGCGAGCGAACTTGTTCCCTTCGTCACTCCCAAGATTTGTTCCCCGGCAGGAAAGGCCCCGCTGCGATTTTTGGCCGCCCGCTGCTCCTCCAACTGAGCCGGGCCGTCGCCGGGGATCAGTCAAGTTTCCGTCCGGGGGCGGGCGAGGTGCAGAGCAGATCGGGGAGATTCGGGTCCGCCCGAGCAGTCCGGTGATTGCACCCGAGTTGGATGTGATACAACAGTCCGGGTGGGCCACACGCCACGCCAGCCGCGCCCGCCGCGCCCGCCGCCAGAGCTCTGGCGTCGGGAGCGCGGGGCTTAAACGTCCGTGGAAAAGTGGCAAAGCTCTGGCAGAGGCGGCCTTTTCGGGAGAGCATCCCGGCGAACGGCGGCGGGGGGATCTGGCTGCCGCCCGAAATCCTCCGGCGTCCCTTTGCCGTCGTGAAGTTTGCGGGGACGACAGGGCCTCTCGGCGCGCGGCGCGCGGTGACGGCCGACCTGGCCGGACAGCTCGCCGCGGCCAGATAGGCGCGGGCATTAGTGTTGGATACCAGTCTGGGCAGATAGCGCACATTGTCGCGCCGTCGGCCAGGTCCGGCTCTGCGGCCCCGTCCGGACCGCACTACTTTCGCTCCTCTCCGGCAGCGGCGGCGCCCCGCCCGGCCGGGGCTCGGCAGCACCGGCCCAACGCCGTGGCAAGCCGTGGCACCCCGCCAAACTTGCTAGTGTTACATTATGTGAGGGGGGCCCCGACTGCGCCTGCGCCGCCGCCACCCGCGCCCCCAGCCGATGTAGGGCGATTTGGGAGGGAAAAAGAAGGGGCGAGGAAGGGGCGGATCACTGCCGGGGTGGGGGTGGTCATGCAGGATATGAGTGGGGACAGGCAGGAAGGGCGCGCCTGGAGAAGGATGTCGCAGCGGCAGCGGGGAGGGGAAAAAACACGGACAGCGAGAAGGGTGCCCTTTTACGCATGTCGCACACCGAAATCTACTGTGCCCTGCAGCGCGAGCGACAACGTCGTTCGACATTCAGGGAGAAAATAACGACCCACTATCTATTTTTTTTTTGCAAAGTGCAAACTGAAGCACTTTCCCTTTGGAGATGATCGGGTAGCCCGCTGCGGTAGCCAGCCAGCCAGCTCCCTGGGATGGAAGGGGGCCGCGGAATTTTTGTCATGTGCCGAGGAAGGTCCGTGATTGATGAAGCAGCCTGTGCACTGTCGCGTTCGGTGCGCTCCTTTAAATAGGGACAGGGCTCCCACGGGAGGGCCGGGAAGACGGACGAAGCTTTTAAAGGGATGGACTCCGAGACCGCTGCGGCGGACGAAAATAAGTTACCGTCCGAGCGACATCACGGGATCGGGAGGTCGGGAGGGCGGAATAGTGAATAATGTGGGCGGCGGCGGCCAGCGCTGCTGGTGGACACCCTGCTCGTCTCCGGGACCTCATTCGGACCCGCGCTGCTGCCATTGCCGTCAGTTGGGGGCACCTCCACGTGACATGCACGTGATATACGAGAGCCGCTTTCCACCGCCGGCCCGCTCCAAAGTTTGCACCAGTAAATCAGTTCATCCCCGCCAAAGTGTTGAGTGCCTTGCGGGGGAGGGGGAGTTTTGCGCCTTGCTGTTACTACATCTGTTTCCTTCTTTCTTTTTTTCTCTCCTCCTACTTTTCCAAAATCAAATTGCGCCAGGGTGGCGCAGAGGGTGGACGTGAGGGAGGAGGAGAAGAAAACAGTCCGATGCACTATTAAGGCGAGAGCTTTCTTAAACTTCGGAACTTTACGGCCTCCGCCTGCGAAAGATATGACATACAAGTTTAACCTGGACATGGCGTGGGCCCCACGAGAAACTTTCGTTGCAGGTCGGGGGCAATCCACAACGAGGAAATAAGAGACCAGAAATAATTGTAGTTGTGGGGAAAGGGGTGCCACTTTATGTGTTTGCAGTGTCAGCAGCAGGGGAGGGCCGCACGGGCTGCAGGAAGTCGACCAAATCCAGGTGGAAACGAATCCATCTGTTTGTGCCCCCGACGTCTTTGGTGTCGCTATCAGCGCTGGGGAGAACCGGCCTGCAGAGCTGGGATCGGCCAAGATTTTTCAAGAAGAAAGGGGCGAGGGGAGACCCCGACGGTGGGTGTTCACGGTGACTCAATGCATAAGTTACACCACGGACTGACTCTGCGAGTATAAATCGCAGCGGCTTTACGGGCCCGGGGAGAGAAATTGTCAGGATTTTCCCATGCGTTTCTTATGGGGGCCGGAGATGCAGGTGCAGATACACCGTGTGGGGTCGAGGGGCGGGCGAGCAGCGGAGTCCGGGAGTGCGACAGACGCCCCGCACGAATGGCTGCGGGTCCTGTTTGGATCGACGACAAAGCGTCACATATCTGTCTGTCTGCTTAGGACATCAGGTAACTTTCAAAATAAGGAATCGGTGAGACCTTCTATTCCGGGATCATCGGCGTTCCATCCGCAGTATTTTTTTGAACCTCTCCCCGTCCTTAATACCTTGGTCCTCGCGTGGCACAGTCGAGGCGTAGTTTAGCGAGTGCACGCACACACACACACACCACGCCTGATCTGTCCTAAAGCTACCCCTACCTCGCCTCTCCCTCTCTTTCTCCTCCTGACGGTGTTATACACGAGCAAAGTTATACTGCACCCTATAAGCTGAGGAGATGGCGCACCGCTTTTTCCTCACAGCCACGCCCCGACGCGTCGCCAACACGTCCCCGCGCCGCCTCGCGGGCTGCCGGAGCGATAACATGCATAAATTTGATGATCCTTCCCTGGCGCGCGCGCGCTTCATCTACCTCCCAATTCAGCAGTGAAGGCGGCGGCCTCGCTCGCGTGCCAAGTTTAGCGCCGCCGCCGACGTCAAGTTCAGGAGAGGCAGGGCGGCGGCCGATAAAGCTTACCAAGTGACAAACGTGTAGACCACGATTCTTTCAGTACATTCTTACCAACCGACCTTGCCATACAGGAAATTTTGCACTGTTATACTAGGTGTCTCATTTGCCCCCCGGCGAAGGAATGGTAGGCAAGCCCACACAGCAAATGCTCCATCTTTTTCTGGCTTGGCCATACGTGTGAGAAAGAGACGGAGCTAGTGCGTTGCGGGATCGCCTACCATTCCCTTGTAGGGAAAATGGGACACCTGATACAGTACGACCGAATAAAACGCATGCCGCAGTGGAAACATACGGGCATTTTTCTTTTGAGTGGAAATAATTGTATTGCGTTTAAGGTGCACTTTGTGGTCATTACGCCTAGTCTGTTTATTCTGCTCAGCATGGACCGGCCATTTGCCAGGCCACTGCCATCTGCATGTTAGCCTGTCATTCTTCTTAATTTGCGGGCTGCACAGTTAGGGCGGGGGCAGGCTGGCTAGGTGGTGCGGCCCGAAACCGAGTCCCATCCCATCTTCACCTTTATTTCCCTTTCTAATTTTCCCCCGTGCGCGTTTTGTGGCGTCGCTGTGCTAATTGATATTTATTCACACGTCTCCTCAGTTTATTTGCTCTATCCCCTCCCCGTCTTTTTTTTTTTCGCTTCTCCAGAGGCAACTCTTTTTCTCGCTCTCGAGCGCGTCGCGAAATTATGAATCATCTTTCCGCGCGTTGTGCCCTCAATCTGCCGCCCGCCTGGCTACCCCACAGAGTACAGCGAAGCAAAGAGAGAGAGGGGGGGGGGTGAAATGTGGTGCCCAGGCTCCAGGTTCCTCATACCAAAGAGAGAAAATGAGGGAAGAACCAGAATTACTTATAACACTCTGTGTAAGAACGATGCATGGGCCCGCGGCCAGCACGCCAACTTGTTGATCGCACCGTGAGTTTCTCCAGAGTGGCCGCGGCTGCAGGCTGCAGCTGGCCGCCCGATTGAACGCGGGCCTCGGAATAGTGGGCCCTTGACCTTTCCCTGGACGTAGGCAGGCGCCACTATGCACCCGTCACTGCACCTGCGCCGGCAAACCCACGCCCTGCGAGCTTTACAGCCACCGTATAAATGTAGAAGGCCGTAAAGAGCGGAAGTGCATCGAGCCGAGCGAGGGCCTTCATGACGGTCTACACGGCAGTGATGGCGCCCGTGAAGCTATGCAGACCAGCCAAGGGCTCCAGCGGACGAACGGGTTGAACGTCCCCCTCGCAGACAGTAATGAAATGGGCCGTTCTCTCACTTTCTCATCTCCGTCCCCACATATTTCCTCCCTCCATTACTTTCCACCCCGAACTGTCCACCAGTGCACGTCCTTGCGCACCCCCTGCAGGGAGGGCCGCGAACCCGGCCGCTCCCTTCGAGCGCTCCTTCCTTCTCAAGTTGCCAATACCTCTCGAGTTAGCGGGCAGCAATTTCGCGATTTATGGCCGTTGCTAAGACCTGGTGTTCCCAGGCTGTGTGCCGCGCCAAAGCCAAGCCGCGTTGAGCCGAGGCGAGCCAAGCGGGGCTTGCGGACCTTCCTGCCAGCCTTCCCCTCACAGCCCGATGCATTCGTTGATTGAATGCGGCAACGTGGTGGGGACTGTCCAAACAGCGCTGCGGGAAAAGTGTGCGGAATCCGATGTACTATGGTGTTCGGGATCAGAAACAGGGTCCTCCCACACTGAAAGGAGTGCAAGAGCTGCGCGTTCCGAACGAACACACGTACATTTTCTCACCGTGCCACTTTTGGACAAACACGCATTGCCCCATCCCCCTCTTGATCCTGCCACCAAAGGCTCCGGAAAGAAGGGTGAGGGAGGTTTGAAGCGAGAGACGAGATCAGAGCAAAGGGGGAGTTCGAGGGAGAGGGGAGGGGGAGTTGGACACCCCGGCAGCATTTCCATTCGAGGCGCGGGCCCAAACGAAACAGCAAAGAGAGGCTGGGCCTCTCGTACCCCAACCTTGTTTATTGGCAGGGAATGGCAAGATTGAATCGTCGTTTCGGGTTGAACATATTACAGAGCCGCGCGGGTGGCTCCGCGGTCCTGAGGTCCGGGGTGGGACCGACGGGGGCGCACGAAAAGGGGATTGGGAGGGCGAGCAGGACGGAAGTCAGCCGTGACAGACGGCCGCCTTGTTTACGTACTGCGTATTAATATAAAAACATGGCTGCAGTTCCTGCACTCCTCGACACTTGTTTAGTCGGCGAAACTATTTACTTAAACACGTACATGTCGGTAATTTTAGATCTTTCCCCATTCCTTAATTCTTTTTTGACGTTCTCCCCTCCCGACCAACGGTGGACTGGACTCCTGTGGCGCGTAGACACTGACCTGCCAGCCAGCACAAAGACGTCCTGTTGGCCCGTCCGGACCCTTCCCTTTCGCTTCCCTTTCAAGTCAGCTAGCAACCGGACCGGAACTAGATCTGCTCGAGACAAAATCCGACGACCGCACCCCCGGCCAGTCCCGCCCCCTCATTGGTGCTAAATCCCCATCCCCACTGACAGACAGACCCGATAGTGTATTTCTCGTTTCAACGGCGAGCTGATGGAAACGGAGGAGAAAGAAACTGACAATGGGGAGGAACAGAGGAGCGAGAGACTTTGGTCTCTGGTGGGTGGGGAAACAAGTTCTTGCGTGTTCTCTCTCTCTCTCTCAATCTCGGAAGGACAGCACAGGCAGCAGGCGGTGTCTGGGAATTGGCACCCGCGGACACGTCACAGCATATCGCATCCCGGTGCTGGCAGGTCCACGACATCGAGGTGCCCACGTATTCGTACGATCCGTCCAGATCGGAGCCAGAGGAGAGAGCCGCCCGTGGGCGAGTGGGCTACTGCGGGGCCCAATGCTCGCGCCAGCGGGTATGATTTTCCTGTCATTCTCATGGCTGCGTTACTCGCCCAGACCAGGGCTCGCGCTCAACGAGGTCTGTAATTCTCTGCGAGGGCGGGTGATGGTGACGGGACGGTATCGGGGCTCCGTGATCTCGGACCACCCATCCCGGCCCCTAATCGCAGTGCTCGCTGATCCCCATTCGGAAACGTCGGGGTGATTCGGTCTCCATCACGACTACTGGCCGCCGATAAAACGGAAAGACTCCCACATTTCTCGGGCCCTTCCTAGCCGGCTGGCCGGCGGACAGGGGGCGAGCGCGGCCCGTGCGCCCGATATATCAATTAATGGGCATTTATATCTCGTTTAGCCTTGGCTCCCCAAGCCACGCGCACCCTCCGAGGGATATCTGAAGGAGCTCTTGCTTTGGTCCAACTTCTTCTGGCATGAGCTCACCGAGGGCTCTGAATCGCGATGCCCGACCTCATCATTATCGGGTCCTCACTGATTTAACAGACCCGGGAGCGTGGCCCGGGGGCGCAGCTAACCTTAGTCAACATTTTCTTTTGATATAATGAGCTGACGTCAGGGCGGCATCAATGCACGCGGTCGGTGAATGCAGTGCTCCTCCACTCGGCTGCGGTTTCTTGGATTCTCCGCCACCACCTGCCAATCTGGAGTATTCGCTATATGTGCGTTGCTCTATAACCTCCGCCCTTCTGCTCTCACAAGCGACGTGTGCAAAGAAAATCACGGCAAACCCCGGAACAAGATGAGGTAGTCTGGACGACACTGTGAAGTGTGACCCGCTTTCTGCAGACGACGACACCCCCGGAGGCGGCCCACGCACGCGCTGCATGCCGGCTCCAATTTACGAACTCATTCGGGGAGCGGCGCTGAGCAAACAGAGAGGACCCCCCGCCCCGCGCTGTGGAAGTGGGACGAGTGGGGCCAGGGCTGGGGCGGGCCGGGAGCGGCAAGAGCATTGTCGAGCTGGGCACTGCGAGTGATGACCCATTCGGACCACCATGCGAGCCACTAAGGCTCTGTCCACGGCCACCACCTCGGCGGGCAGTGTGGACCTGCTTTCCTGTAAGCCCGACAGGGGCGTGCGAGCGCCGTGAAGACACTGTGCGAGCGCTCTGAAGGCGGGCGCACCACGAGATAGCGCTTTCAATTGTACGGAGGACAAGAGACAAGACGCATGTGCCGCCGAGGGGTTGGTGGGGTTCCGTTGGTCCTTGAGGAATGGACGCGTGCTGAGCGGGAAAGGAAACAAGAAATCAAGGCAGCAAAAGACGCGTGAACGTGGGGGAAGAGAGAAAAGGGGCGGGATGGGAAGAATAGTAGCAAAGGCATCGTGATGTAAAGAGGCCATCGCGCTTTCGGCGCAAATTGGCCTCTTTTTCACTCGTTTTGGCCTCGTAGCGCCTTTTCAGACCGGAACGTTTCGCTCCGCAAACCGAACAGGCGGGTAGCAGTCTGGGCGGGAGGGCGTGTTTGGAAGAGGACTTTGGTCGAGTGGCTCTCTAGTTGGGTGCCAGCCACGGCCGTGCGCTATTTAACCCGCCTAGCTGGAGAGTGTTGGTGGTCCGGCCCTTGCCCAGGCCACGGACCGTGGGGGTTCAATCCGATGGGCCGTATCATGGGTCCCGGCCGGCCCTCGCGCCCGAACCGAATCGGTCCGGGAGAGCTAAGCTGGGCCGGCAGAGGCCTTCGCCTGGACCGCTGTGTGTGTGTACATGGCGTGCCGCACGCCGCCCCTCACGCCCCTCCCAGAGTTGGCTTGGAAGCTCAAAGAGACGCAACTTCTCAGCTCAGCTGTTTCTCAGCCGCCGCCCCACAGCCGGCCCCCCTATTCGGCCCGCCGAGAGGAAGAGGGACGGGACGGGTGACACAACCCAAGGCGGTGCCGGCGGTGCTCACCCACACAGCCATTACCCGCCGCCTGGACTTGCACAAACACACTCACAGGCGGGTGGTTCTCGTTAAAAAATGACGTGCAAACAAAAAAAAAACATACAGAATGCAATCGCTTCTTCATTTTTGCACTGTTTTTAGGAACGGATTATATTTCGGACAATATTTGTTCAGGCAGTTTCGTCGAGGCTCGTGTATTTTGAATGGCGAAAGAAATGAGGACCGTGCCTCTCATCTGACATAAAGTACTTGAATACGTAGAAATCCACGGGGACACGTCCTTGCCTCTGGGTGAACGTGTTGGCCTCGGCCAATGGATCGGGGACTTGGGATTCACGAACAGACTGTGCCAAAGCTGGTACTCACCGTGCCGTTCGGCCTCACCCCGTCCCGATCCGGTCGGTCCAGCACTCCGGTAATCCCGTTGAGCTCCCTTCGCAACCCACGTGGTGACGAGCACAGCTCGTAAACAAGAAGGCCGTTGGCGTCCACAGAAGCAGAAGGGGTGGTCGGGCGGCAAACACTACTTATGAAGTAGAGCGGGGCAAGTCATTAGGACTTCTATTTTATTAGCTTTCATTATTCACCCTTTTAGTTAATGTCACACAATAATTTTTTATCATTATTATTTATTATTTTTGCAGTGCCTAGCGATCCGCTAAACACAAGAAGACAACTCCACCGAGAGTGTTGCGCTACGCTAGGCAGCCTGATGATAGCCGAGGCTGATTGTGAGCGCCCGCAAAGAAAACAAAGTCACCTCGCTGATATGGGAAAATGATCAATTTCCGAGCCGGCGAATCTGCATGAATATTGCCTCATTTGGAGGCACAGCGGTGGCTGTGGCGGGAGTTATAGCGCCGCCAAAGCGTAGCCCTGCCAACAGTGTGAAGTTTTGATTAAGAAGGGCAGTTTGTACCGCATCCAATATCACTGCCTTGAAAACAAAATATGGACGACTATTATGGTTTCTTTCGCGTCTGTATTGACCTTGAAGTCGTATTTCTTTTTCTATGAAGCTCTTCAGTCTCGGGCCTTTTTCTTGGCCAAGTCGCTTGTGGTTCTGATATGGAACACATGCGCTCCCTTTTTATTCTGCAGCAAATGGTGCGAGAGAGAGACTCGGTCATGGCTTTGATGCTCACTTGACTTGAGTTACGAAATCGCGTTAGTTTTCAAAGAGCCACCACCGTCCTCGTGGTTGTTTCCATTGTATTGAGCTCTAACAGGGCGAACTTCTCCAGACAGGACACGCCTCCTATACGCGCACTCGCACGACTACCAAGGACATTCGTTCGTGCACATCACGATTTGGATCATGTCTGGGTTCACAAATTTTTATCGGAGGCATTCCACAGCGGCAGCGATTCAACCAGCAGGCATTTGCCGAAGAAGAAGAAATGTAAACAACGCGTGTTTGTCAACAGAACTAAATAAATAATTTTCTTACACTCAATGGGCTCACGGGTTTACAGTTTAATGGAAGCTAAAGGGGGCCATTTATTCCCTCAAACGGGTGCAATCGGGAATGCTTTCTCCGTCTGGCAAGAAAATCGGCAGTTGCAAGAGCTGCTGGCGTTGCTGGGTCGTTCGAACTCCGCAATGTTCCACACGGGAATCGAGTGTTTAACATTTTTCCCCGGCCACCGACAGCTCACATTAGCACGGCCCCTAAGGTGTAGTTTGGGTCGCGTGGAGCAGTCCACTCCTGCCTCTTCACCCTATCCCCCGTCTCTGGCCCATGGTGCGCGTTAGTGTCACTGCAGGTAAAAAAATCACGTTTCGGCAACTTCGATTGTCAACATTCTTGACAATGTTATTGCGTGTAGCTCTGATCATATGTGGTTGGAGTTTGACGTGTAGTGGCACTAAAGCACTATTATTCAACATGCATTACTTGTAAACAACCAAGAGAGACAATTTCGCTGCGAGACCTATGAGAGGAGCGATTGCTGGACTGCTGCACAGGCAGGACCTTCGCCGGAAACGCAAGGTCAAACAACCCTTTCCAGAGAGGTGGACTCGGAGGGCACGAGGGTGAAGACGGGAGTGTGTTCTGGTGGACGGACGGACCAGCCGGATAGGTGACTGAATTATTCAACGGCGTGGACGAATGCCTTTCTCCGCGTGAGTAACCCTGATTAATGCAGAGTCCCTCACACGACCTACAAACATCCCCCGAAATACACGTACTGCATTTCTTGCAGTCAATTGAGGAGCGCGAATAAATCGACTCGTGTGCCATGCTGGTTTATTTGTATGGTGTAGCGCAGAGAGCCGCTGGTGGGAAATATAATTAATGCAGTAGTGGGACGACTTCAGGATCCACAGATAATTGAAGTTGGCCACCAGGATTGGGATAACACGAGAAAAAGTCAGCAGCACCGCAAACATGAATCCTGAAAACATTGCTGCTGGTAGCGGCAAAACCATGTCCGTTGGTTTTCAGATTTCGAACACCATAATCCTTTAGCTGTATGAACCAACAAAAAAGATAACCTCGCACAGCAATGTTTTAGTGCAAAATGCTATGACGATCAAAATTTTGACCATTGGTCACGGTTTCAGATCCGCTCTTTGCATAGGTCTTGGCCTTGTTTTGGGGTAGCAGCGGGAGGGGTTGCTGACATGGCGCAGTGGGTGGTGAGGGGGTGGGGTGTTCCGGAGGCAACTTCGTAATTTACTTACAAGTCGGAATTAGCCCCCTGCCCGCTCCGCTCGTCCCTACCTGCCCACACTGCTTCCTCTTGGGAGAGAGCAGCGACTTCCAGAAGCCAAGCCCCTTGGATTGCCCCCTTTCCCGGTCAGCCTCAACACCCCCCTCGCGCTGGCGCGGGCACCCCCTTTGGCAGGTGACAGAAAGTGGCATAAGTGCAAATAGTAGTTCCCGTGTGAATCGAATCCTGTGATGTTCGAACATTTATCGACAACTGGTTCGAGGATTTAATTGATGTGGCTCCATGACGACTGATGAGAAGTGTGTTCCCGTGTCCAAAGCCAATGAGTGGATCGCACCACCAGACTAGAGTTTAAAGGGAGCTGTCCCGCTGCTCTTAACCATTTCGCAAATGTTAGCTTGGGCCCCAATCAAGGGAAGCGAGAAAAGAAGGATGGTTTCCATTGAGGGGACAGAATATTCTTATATTCAACGTTCTAAGCGATTTTCACTTTTGAAATGTGATAACTTGCTTCGTAATCTAGCAGGCCTTTCCTTTTCTGTGCTGCCCTCCGTCCCACCAACCCGCGCCTTTGGAGTTCAGAATACAGACACGACACGTGACACGTGGCACGGCTACAGGACATAAGTCAGATTTTGGCGCAATAAAACGAAATGAGATTGCACGGCGCTCTCCCGCTTTGTGCCTCCGGCTTTTGAATGTCGTCGTTTCTCCCCCCGTCTCCCTTGCCCTTTCCCTTTGACTTAATTACGAATTCTCGCAACGGACCCGCAGCTCTCCGGGCTAGGAGGGAAGAAAAAGAAATCGAAAGTAGAAACGTGGATTGAACCCGTTCTCACTAAATGATGGCAGCTTTCGAAAGACCGTATGTGTTCGTGCTTTCCGGTTTCCTCCAAGACCATGGCTAGGCAGAGCAAACAAAATTCGTGCCGTGTGTGAACACACCCCGCTTTTGTCGCGGGCATGCGTTTGACTGGATTAAATTCGGCTCGCTTTTGCGGCTGCACGGCAAACCCTGCGCTCCACGGAAGGCGCAGACGGGAGCCGGCCACCCCGCACCGCCGGATATCGCGTCAGGAATCGATCGGGTGGCGAGGACTGGAGTTAGTTGTTGCGGGCGCGGGTGGCCGGGCGGGGCGCGGCGCGCACTCGGGTCACGCTCACAATTTGAGTTGCTTGCTACATGGTGGGCCATTTACACAGGATCAAGTGTACAAAGCTTGTGCATTCGAGGCCGCGCCGCGCTGTCTGTGTGTGCGTGTGGCGGCAGTCGTAGCCGTAGCCGCGGGGGGCTCTCGACGGGCAGCACAGGGCCTCGCCAGTGCCAGGCCAAACACACACGGCGTGCGTTTGCGCTGCTGCCGGGCTGGGCTGGCCGGGGAAGGGGGCAAATATTTGGACACGGCGCGGGGGGCGGAGCGGGCAGAGGCGGCACCGGAGAGAACGGCCCGGAAGACAAGGGTGTGCGCGTCATCATCTGCTGGGCACGACGGATGCGTCACGCCCCGACCTGCACCAATCGATTCCAAGCCTAATAGCTTTATTGATTTTTTTTCTCACTTATATTGCTTGGTCAAGTACTGCATCGATTTTGATATTCGCCACTCTCATGCGTTATTTCGTGAACCGGTCCCGGATTCGCGCCCGATTTTTCTTCGCGTGTCGAATGTGTTTCTGGGGCGAGCCGGAGTGCGGGTCGAGGTTGCACACCTAGGCCCCGCTCCGCCTTTGTGCCGCTCTTCATCCCACGTCCATCACGGGGCTCCCGGGGGGCTCTCGGCCCCCCCGGGCCCTCTCGGTCCGCGCCAGGCATACAAAGCGTTTCATTCCAGATCTGTTTACCTATTGGCTTAACGTGATCGGGGTCTCATTCCAGGTATTGCTTCCCCGCGTGGTCTCGCCGGTGTGAGTTATTCTCGCCTTCGGTAACAATGTGGTCCGGGGCTCCGGATGAAGGCGGACCCTCCTCCACATGTTAGCAGGTGCGGCCCCGGCGGGCGTCCGGCGCGCGACGCCAGACCGACCCTCCGCAGAGAACCAGGCCGCCACACTGGCGGCGTCCCCGGGCCCATACGTCTTCCCCGTGGGCTGTACACAATGAAGCAGTGCCGCCGTGCGACAATAAATTAAACACCGCCAGCCATAAAGTCTGAGATCGAAGGCATGGCCGCGCGCGCCGCCGGTCCCGGGGAGCGGAGGGGGATCCATTCCGGGCGGAAGCACGCCAATCTTTTCCCCATATGCAAACTTGGTCTGTGCGGTAAGCGCTTCCCTCCAGAAATGGGGGCCGCCGGGTGAGGCGAGGCGGGGGGGGGAGTCTTTGTGGGACAGTCCGGACCGCCGAGGCGGCACCATGTCAAGCGGGGCGCGCGGGGCGCCGGAGCCGTGCGAAACAAACAGCCACGCGCCGGCCGCGGGGCCCGCAGGCCATCGGCAGCTCAGCTCTATCGCTGTATCAAGGTGAGCGTCCGCCGGGAGATTCATCAGCCGCGCCCGACCCGCCCTTTCCGCGTACGGACACGCGCTGTCTCCCTCCCACCCGCACGCACGCGCTGCCCACCCGTCTCTTGTCCCGCTCGCGCTGCCACGCCAGAGGCGCGAGATGATGTATGGGCGTTTTCGTGTGTTTTGGCAGCGCATTTTCGGCGTTTGTTACTGCGGCCAATAACTCACGAGGCCAAAGCCCCCCCACCACAGAGCGCCCGGTGTTTTGCAATATCGGGGGGACCGGAGTCCCGCAACTGCGGCGCGGCCGCGGCCCGGATACGGCCGCCGCATGCACGGCCGCCATTGTTGTTCGCTCACGACACAACAGCTCCTCGAAACCTCCTCCATATTGCTATTGATTTCGTGAGCTTAATGGCGCGGAAAATTCGGAGGAACGACATTCGGAACGGCCGCGCCGGGAAAACAACAACACGCCAACGCAACGCGAGCGTTTCGTCTCGGGGCCGCGCGGCGGGCGGGAGCGACATAATGCTGGCAGAGGCCTCTCGGTTCTTTCACGCCAAACGGCTCGCGTGGAACTGAACGACGGCATCGCTAATCGAATCGTATATTTTCCTCGTACGATCAACAGTTAAAGGAACCGAACAGCAGAAGTCGCTTTTCGGCTCTTTCCTCCGCGCGTAGAACCCTTCTGCACCGTCCTCCCCGCAGCGGTGCGCCGGCCGCGACGGTGTCCGATGCCATTCTCTGACGTCGTGGCTCCGGACGTGTAAGGCGACCGTACCGGACGGAAGAGGGTCACCGCCCAGACGGGCCGGGCCGCACGGCCCACCTGAACGGTTATTGTTCATGCCCTCGTCACAGCAGCCCACACTGGGACCCTCCCTGCTACGGTCTGAGGGCCGGGGAAGGAAGGAGGGGATAAAATGGGTCAAGGAAGCGCCTGCCTGGCGCATTTCGCTCCCCTCACTTTCTCTCTCTCTCTCTCTTTCCCCACCAGACTGGTAGAAGAAATTGACTCGCGGAAATGTGATTAACGTATACCTTGGAGCCGACACGGTATCAGTGTGCACTCCCCTTTGATCTCTCTTCTGAGGCAGAAGGTTACTGGAGAGTTAAAGTGAGTGAGAAGGGCGCGGGAAAAGATAAAAGCGCGTGAGAGAGACAGAGAGAGATGCAAAGGCAGCATGGCAAGCTCTGGGGCTCGCGCCTGTGATCGGGAGGGTAGGCAAGCCCGCTGGACAGGAGTGTCGGGAGCAGCGAGGATTTGCCTACCCCGCCAGGCGCTCCCAGCAAGGCAAGCGGCGTTGTTCGCTCTTCTTCTGCAAGCTACCCACTTTGTCTTGCCGATTATTTACCTCCCCAACGCTAGAGTAGCTTCTGATACGCTTCCATTTCGCCGGTCAAAGGGACTCGTTACCTGCGGGACAGAAAAGAAAGAAACAATAAGTTTCCAGACAGACCGGTACGGCAATAGCTGGACGCTCCATTTATTTTCCGCCTCCAGTATTACTCGGGTTGGTATTCCTCGCACGCTTGGCACTGGTCGAGCCTGCACCTTTGCTGTGCCTGCGGCAGCGGCCGGCAGCGGCCACGCACGTCCCGCCTGTCTCCATCGCTCCGGGCGCTGGAGGCGGTCCAAGCCGGGCGCCCGCCCGCCGGCCGGAGCGGGGCCGGTGCAGGGGAGGAAAGCTTCAATTGAGGCGCCCGGATCGGCTGAGCTCGAACGCACCTAGGCGTGCCGGCCAATCTTATGCGTAAAATCGGTTTCCGATGCCGACGTGGGTGGGGCAGGAAAACACAGGGGCATCAATGTGGGGGTCACAGCAGCGTCACGAAGTGCAAGCCGGCCGCAGCGCAGCCGCCCCTCCTGCTCGCCTAAGTGTCACACAGAGCGGGGCCTCATGCACGAGCCGGCGGGTACAGAAGAGGCCTCGCGGCCTTGGCGGAGTCTGGGGGGGATCGCGTGCCGTGCCGGGGCGGGCCGCGCCACACCTGCCACGCAGTTTGCCAGGCCTCTGCAAACTTTGATACCGCTGTGATGCATCCCGAACTCCGGCGGCGCGTGGCGGGGCGTGGTGGCTCGTGGCGGCGCGTGGCATGGGTTGTGGTGTGACGCTAAGTAATATGGCCGGGCGCAGAAAGTTGCGGGTCTGACAGGACGCGGCGGCCGGCTCACACAGCGTGATGACGGCTCCTGCGAAACAGGCGTCGCCTCAGATTTCGCGGATCGCGAGTGACTTCCGAAACTAGCGAAACGCCGTCCTTTCTGTGAAAGTGTGCGGGCTGTGTGTCCTGAACGCTTGTGCCGCGAGCCGAATGCGTACTCTGTATGGTAAACGACGGGCAAGCCTTTCATGTGTTAACATCGTGGGAGATAATGACGGATTCAGCGGGAAACGAGAGCCCAACTGGGATCGCCATTCCGAAATAACGTTCCGTTCCCACTGATTCCGCCGGCGCTTCGATTCCAACGGACCATTTCCAACACTCTCGTTCACATATAATTCCGTTTCGAGGTGGGCTTACAAACTCGGATCTGCCTCCCTTCATGAAACCATCCCTCGCATTCGGCCCGTTTCGCTTTCACACAAGAGGCCCACCCCAAGACCGGCAGGCAGAGCTGTGCGTATTGAACTGCGTGCCGAATCTATTGGCACGGGGGGCGGGCCTCGGGGAGGGCCTCCGGGAGGGCCTCCGGGACGGCATCAGGCGCAGGGCCTGTGTGTGCCGGGCTGTGCCGCGTCAGCACGGACCGCACTGGGTCACGCAACAGGCCCTGTGTACGCGGCGCCAAACAACCACGGCTGCAGAATTAAAACGTTTGGCGCGCAGGACGCTTGGGAGCCGCCTACCGGGGCGTTCTTGCGAAATACCGAGTGCCGTCGGTAGCCGAGTAGCATTCCACGACGAGGAAGGGTCGATCGGAATATTCGGAGTGCGTGGAGGCGTCACAACCGCCGTGACGACTGCTGACGCTCGTTTCCAGAACCAACTTCCTTCTCGCTCTCCTGGGGGGACGGCATCACGATGCGCCACTCTTACCTGATGAAATTCCTTTATTAAGTTGACGCCGCATGCAGCCGTGCCCGTCGCCCCACCCCAGGACCCCGGGGGCACAGCGAGGCGGCGACGGGCCGCGCCGCCCCGTCTCCAGCCTCCAGCCACCGGGCTCCAGGCAACGGTGGCGTCTGTCGGTCCGCCGTCCCCTCAACTCGTGACCCATCAGCCAATATAGGCAAAGTCAGCCACCCGCGACTTATTTGTTTTCCCCCCGCTTCCTCCCGGGAAGCGGAAGAACTTTACCCGGCCGGCGCTCTCCCTGCGTCTTCTTTCCCTTCCGCAGGAGTTTTCGGGGGGCGGCCGGTGCTCCTGCCCTCCCCCGCCGCCGCCGTCCCCTGAGCGGCGCCTAGGACAACGGCGGCCAACCCGCCGGCGATTGATTTCCACACGGCGGCCTTGGGAGGGACGAGGACGCGCGCGGGTCTCGGGAGGTGCTGCGGGCCGGAGGGTTCCGGAGGGTTCCGGAGTGTTTCCGGAGGGTCGGCCAGGACCAGGGCACCAGGAGGGGCCGCGGCGCCGCACTGCAGCGGCCTAATGAACGTAACGCGCATTACGGTTATTGCCCGGATTAGCATCCGCGCAGCAGCAGCAGCACGGCAGCGGCGCAGTACCGCGGCCGCCCACCCCTTTTATTCTCTGCTCCGCCCGCGGCCCCGCCCCCCACCCGTCTTCAGCTGCCGCCTCTTTTCGGTCTGCTGCTTCCCTCGCGCTCGCGGTGGGTACGGCGGGTGCGGACCGCGGTGACAAAGGCGGGCGGAGCGCTGCCGGGAAACAGTAGCCTCGCGCACGCGGCGGCCACGAGACTGGCCGGCCCGCAGCGTGTCCTGGCCGCCGTCACGGGAGTTGGACACGGTCCCCCTACCTCGTCGCGTCTGGAAGCCGTCCCGCCGGGGATGTCACCGGCCCGGCCCTCAGTGGAGGTGCTCCCTTACGTAACCTTACGTAACCTGCGCGCGCGGCCAGGAGGGGAAACTACCACCGCGCGGCGCGGCTTCTCGTCGGCGACCGTGTCTGTGTCAAGTTGCCCGTTACTCTGCCCCATTTGAGGTGTGCGGTATGAATCGAATTTATTTTCGTTGGCTCCGAGATGAATTTCAATCGGCCCCGCGGAATTGAATTATATGCGGAGTAAGTTGAATGGTTGCAAAAAGGAGGACGTGGGCGGGTGGTGGGTGGGCTACGAATGAAACCGGGACGGATAGCGGATGGCGTAATCCTGACCGGACCGACTTCGTTATGCAACTGTTGATGGAATTACTGCCTGTGGCGGCTTTGCTCGGCGTGTTGGGGATCGGGGGGTCGGGAGAGAAGGGGGAGGGGGGGGCGTGGACGGGCTTTTGCCAAAGTAGAGAATGTGGCGGGGGGCGGCGGTGGCGGCGGTGGCGGCGGTATCGCCCTTTGGCCGGCAACAACTCTCATGAGCAGGGGAGCGGAGGCGCGGAAATTGTGTTCTGCGAACAGTAGCAACAGCGTAAACCAACTTCGACAGCTGCATATAAAAAGGGCAGAGGGGATGATGACTCCTCGCACACGCTGGCAATAAAGTGGGGGACTTTGTTATTTTGAAGCGAAAATCCACCACATAGACTACATGTGCAAGACCGAGGAGAGAAAGTCGAGTCACCCTTTTATTTTTATTTTCTCGTCAAGACAATTGCCTTTATATTAATTTGCGCGCCGCTATCGCTTAGAGGATGACGAAGTCAACATAAAGATAAATGTCGAAACACACAGAAAAGGGAAAAGAAGAACAGGAAAGAAAGAGCCGCAAATGAACGTGGAAAAAAGGGAGAAGAGAAGCAGGAAGGCGGGGTGGAGATTAAGCAAGGGAATGGGGTGGACGGAAGTGTTGCACCTGCTGACGTTTGCGAGGTATTGGAACAAGGACACAGCTGTCTCGGGCATCATGGCCAGGCTAGCCTAGCCCCACTGCAGGGGGAGGGCCGGGCCCGCCGCCCCGAGGCGGTCTGGGGCCGCCAGGGGCCGGCGGGGGCCGCCCGGCGGAGGGTTATTGAAAGCCACCAACGAGGCTCCGGGGGAATCGCGCCCCTAATTGGTGGGTCGCAGGGGCCTATTTTCTGACGGGCGCTGCTCCTCGGCACCGCAACGCCACGCTCCCAGCGGCCATCTGGAGCCGGAGGGAGGCCGAGGGTGGATGCCGAAGGGGGAGGGCTGCGGGGGGGGGGGGGGGGGCAGCCCTCGGCCACCACCTACTGCAGCGGCGGAGGGCGGTGCACGGCGGCGGGCCGCCGTGCTCCCGAGTCTCCCCGCCCAGACGTCTGCGGGCCGCGGAGCGTGCCCGACGTCGCCACTGGCGCGCCACAATCATGGACGGGGCGCCGAGTTCCCCCCCGGCTGAGAAATAATTAAGCTGGCGCCGGCCACAAGTTCGGTTGCCCGCCGCGAGTCCGACCGTTGTTGCAGACACTTCCCCGCCGGGAGATAAAAATCAGAGGACGGTAGGAAATTTTGGGCTGCGCCGCAACGCTTGTTCGCGGCGGGTTTTCCCGTTCGTTGCATCCGCGTGGGTTTGCCGGGCGCGGACTATGCAGGGCAGGCAATGCTGAAATGCCGCAGGCCGCACCAGAGCGGGCGGCGCATATCCGAAACGTTGTACATTTTACATTTCTACATGAAAGAATAATCGTGTCGATTTCGCTGCAAAAGTGGGTTAGCGTCCGCCCTGCAGCCGCTGCCGGGACTGTGAGCGGGTCGCGGCGGGAGTCCTCCTGGGGCCCCCCTCCCGGCGTGTACCGGCAGACGGCAGCAGTGCGCCCGCCCGCGCTGTTTATGGCACGAGGGCCCGGCGGGTGAGCAGCTTTGGGCCGCCCACTCACACGCATGGACTGCTTTTGCAGTCTGGGGCGCAGGGACGGCGACACAGCGTCATAAGTCCATATTGCAGAGAAGATCCGGGGTCGTGCGCACGGCTGCCGTTGTCGTCGCGACGGGGCGCCGCTCGGCTCGCGCGCAGAGCGCAGGCAGGCACGGGGGACCCCGGGAGGTAAGAAGGCGGGGCAGCGACTCGTCGTGCCAGTCACAAGTACATGTCGGGGTGAAGTAAACCGAAGGCAAAGTGGAACGGATAGCAGAGGAGAAAGACCGCGGCGTCCCAGCGAACCGCGCTGCCAGCGCCGCTGCTGCCGCCGCCACAGCGAGCGTAATAAGCCAGAGGCGTGCGGTTTGTTCTTAGTGTGCTTGAGCCCTCAGTGACTGGCTGTGGTGCTTCGCGGGTGGGGCCCACCCCCACGGCAGGAGCCGCGGTGAAGCCGCGGCCGCGGAAAACACTGGGAAGCCCCTATCTTCCTCCGCGAGTATTCCAACGCGCTTCGTTAAGCCACAGAAATGCATGCAGACCGCGAACGGTCTTCGAATTCGAGCCTCTCCGAAAAACGAGGGTTATCAGGTATCTGGAATGTGGGAATCTAGAAAAAAAAATTATGAGTGGTGCCAGGAGTGAGCGGCGAGCATCGCGGATCCTCTCGGTCACGTGATACCTCGACGCAATTACCATTATGTGGACCGCACAATGGTCGGGGCGTAATCATTTCATTCCGAGGCGCGAAACAAATTAGTCCGATGGAGAGGGAGGATTATGCGGAGGGGCGAGAGAGCGAGATAGAGAGAAAGAGACGACGGGGGAGGAGAGTGAGAGGGTGAGGGAGGGGGATGGGAGGAGGCACGCGGGGTATATATATATCTCTGCTGATGAACCAGTATTTCAATAGCCTGAAAGAGCAAGCTAAGCTTGCCGCAGTGATGCGCTTCCGCGCGCAACGGCGGCCTACTTCGACACCCCCACCCACCGCACCTTCGCTGGCAAGCCGATTAATGCTCACGCTCCCGTAACGTGAGGGGTTCTGGGGGAAGGCGAGAAGCGAGCACCACACGCGGGTGTTTCGTGATTTGTCCAGGTAACCGGGGACCAGGCGGATAGGAATGACGTTGCGGTACGAAAGAAAATAAATAATGGAATGAAAAAAAAAAAGGATGAGAGACGGAAATAAATGAAAAGAGATCCGCAGCTGGGCGGGGCACCCGTCCCTCTCCTCGGCCCCGCGTGTGAGCGCGCGGCTCGGCCGGGTGCCGCTCAGCAGACGGGAGAGATTTGGTTAGACATGGCGGGCTCACAGGCCGGACGGCGGCGGGGTGGGGGTGAGAACTGGAGCGGCTGGAGGGGTAGGCTGCGACTGGCGGCACGGACAGAGAGAGGTTTTGTTTAATTGCAAAGCGTGCTGGAGCCGCGCGAAATACATGGGCAGTTTTATGAGAGGAAAACGCAGCGGGAGGTGGGCGACGAAGTGAGGGGAGTGGCAGGTACGGGGTGGGGAGGGGGTGCTGCAGGAGAAAACATCAGTGATGCGGCGAAAAACGATGCGAGTTCGCCGCTTCCCCCAGAGGGATGATTTAAAACATTGCCGGACAAATAAATAAGTAAAATTCAAAAGGCAAAATTTTGTCATTTTCTGGCCGTGTTCCATATAAATCGGTAGAGATGTGATAATCTACTGGAGATACTGAGGTTTAGACGGCAGGAGGAGAGAGATGGCCACCCTCGGCCAGCGTCTGGCGACAAAGTGTTCCTGAGTGGGCTGACAGCTCGACACCTCACAAGGCCTTTATGCGTCCCCGGGGGGTCCCTGAGCAGCTGTAGGTCCGTGAGGTGTGGAGAGGCGGGGTCGACCCGACGCCAACCACCGACACCATGCCAAGGACTGCCACGTCGGCTAACACACAGTGAAGCGGGCGCCTTCTTCAGCCACGAGAGTCAGCGGCGGTAGCGCCGGAAGGCGTGTATCAGAATAGATAGTCGGAGCAGATGACTGGTCTTCCGTTTTGGGGGAGTTCGTAACGAAAACGGAAGGTGAGACCTCGAAATGCCGACAAACAGCGTAAATTACGACAAGACAAAGCAAGTGTTCACTGAGGCCGAAGCGGGCAGGGAGGAGAATTCGCACAGTATAAACATGTATGCGGGGACGTGACCTGAAAAAGGCCGACGCGCAAACATACAAGCAGGCATCGTGCCCATGCCAGCCGGGCCCAGCCGGGGCGGGAGGGGCGAAAGACAATTACAAGGGGAGCGCCAAGCCAAGGCCTATCGCCCAAGCTTCGCCAGCGTTTGGATGCCCAGGGAATGTAAATCACGGCCCGCGCGGGGGCTCCGGGAGCCTCGGGGCGCCTTCCCGACGAAAATAAAATTTTATGAGAGAATAACGAATAAAAGCAGGCGGCGAGGTTTGGCTGGGGACTACGGCGCGCCGCCGCACCGTGTGTCTGCCGCCCGCACCCGCGCCTCTTGTTGGATTAACAGGGATAATTTGGTAGGGCTGGACGGGAGGGCCGCGATCTGGGGGAAGGGCCGGTGGGAAGTTGCCGCAAGGCGCCACCGGAAGGCACCAGGCGCCGTCGGCAGTCTGACTCTCCAAGATTACAGCCATGGGGTCGGTGGCGCTGCCGCGGCCGTGCGGACTGGAAGCGAGGACCAGAGGACCGAAGGATCGGTCCAGTCCCCAAACTGAAATCCAAGCTCAGTTTGGCTTACCACCAAATTATTCAGTGCAGCCGCGCGCAGGCCCGACCGACCGCTGCACTAAAGTGCAAGTGGTTCGGCAGACCACAGGCTCCACGGCCAAGATGTCGCAGATCGGTGGACCGTCATAATGTAATGTCGAAGTGAGCCCTTTGCCACGGAAATGTTCTGCGTTTTCGCCGCCGACAGCGTCAAGAAGGCAAAGACAGACCCAACGCCGCTGTGCAAAAACTCAATAAGGAGCTCTGCAGACCAAGTTTTTCGACACCTTACCGCGATTTGTTTCCACGGCATGACCGCGCTCCCCCACCCTACTCGCGATCCGTTAAGATTTCCAATACCGCAGCGCCCAATTTATGATCGAGCGCAGCAGATGCTGCAGAGCGTTCCCACGCAAACGAGGCTACCTGATCCACATTTAACGACAAGAATAATAAAAATGAAAGCGTCATTTGAGTGCGCAGCCTGAAACACTGGAAGCGGGGGGGGGGGGGGGGGGGGGGAGGGGAGGAGAGAAGTGGGCGAGGCCGACTGGGGGAGGGGCGTAAGGACGTTAACGGTAGAGAGGAGAGGAATAGCGGGGTGGGCCGTTAAGACAGAGACTGATCGAGAAACGGGAGGAGAGGGGGAGAGAAACAAGGACGAAAGACGGATCCCTTTTGAGCACATTCTGATATAAAACTGTGTCTGCTCCTACCCAATGACACGCAGTAAGTCTAAAATCCGTAACCGTACTGGATCGGCGATGCAATGCGCGTTTCTGTATATATGATTCGGTAAAATTTACTGCAAAAACCGCACGGGGAACGACACAACCTCGACAACTCAGGCTGTCGGCACACAAAACAAAACAGACACAAAAAAAACGCCACAAATCAGCAGCATAAATGCAAACAAAGGCAAGATATAATTACTGACCATCGTGAATATGAATAACGAAAGAAACGGTCCCAAGGCGGATAACGAAGAGAAAAGCACGAAGAAAGGGGGAAGACGAATGGAATGTGATGCAAGAATGGGGGCGCTGTGCGAAGGGACTGCGGGCTGCCGCGAGGAAGCGAAAGGGGGCGACTAGAGGAGGAAGGGGGACACTCCATCAGGACAGAATGAACTCGCGAGATGAATTACTTCCACGCGAACTACTTAATGCGCCAGTGGACGGAGGCACAGGAAGACTTGACGAGGGGTGAACGGGGTCGCGGGCGGAGCGGGAACGTGCGCGTCTTGCTGAGTGCGGGGCCGTTCGCAGAACGAAACCAATCGAAAGTCACAAGACTCATGGAAGTGTTCTAGACGCATACGCGTTCCTGCAGACACGCCAAGTTCGCGGCGTCAAAACGATGGCGGAGAATAAGAATCATAAAACTGCATGGTACGAGCGTCTCTTATTTTATGTTAGCACCGAATACAAAAGCCTCATGGATGTTGATGATTATGTAGTGACATAAACTGGAACGGGATTGGTCTTTGTTTAGTTTCTGTGGTGATCCGATGACACAACAACCGCAGAGTTTCCTATGTCTGCAAGAAACCCGACCCCTTACCCTCTCTCCCTCCCCATCCCCTTCCTCCAGTGCTAGTTCGAAACAATCAGGAACTCGAAACTGTGGTCAAGAGGCCCCGGCCCACCCGCCCGTCCGACTATTCCTTCAAACGGAGGTGTCCTCCGCTAGTGAAGTCACCGGACCGGCCCGTTCTCATCAAGGTCACAACATCCAGACCCAGACTGGGAAAGGACTCTGGGTGGAAATCGCACCGGCATTCACTCCAGCATCGTTGAAAAAAATGCGAATGACGGTATTACAGGTACCTGTGCAAAAGAAGAGTGGGTATTTGGAAAACTAGTGGTACAGTACATGGTGCCACTGGTCGTCTAACGCTTCCTGAGATTAGTGGCAGACACAAGCAAACTTCTGTAAACTTAGTTTCGGCAGCCCGCCTTCGAGAGCTTGTGGAAGGCTGTGTGTTGCGTCTGACCCAAGGCGTGAAAATATAAGGCAGAGCCAAAGTTTGGGGAGCAGCAGCTCGTACTAAACGTTAAACCTGGGGAAGGGAGAACTAGCAGCTGTTCTGGCTGTTTAAGGCGATCATCCCAGCGGCGTAATCGCCATAAGAAAAGCAACTCCTTCAAATACTGAATTTCTCGACGATAATTTATGGCTTTCTTTTTTAAATCGATTGTGTTTTCTTTTGGTTGCAATGCCCTGTGTCACGGCATTGAAGTGCTTCACATACCTTGAAAAAACAGTCATACGCAATCCCCTGTTACATTCAAAATAGCATGGCAGAAATGTAAACTCGGTGGGGTAGCTGTCGTATAATGAGTCTTGCACCATTGAGAAGATTGGCCAGTCTGTAAGTGCACCGTCCGTGGCTTGTACACATTTTGCTTGGCATGCACAGTCTGACGATTATGGAAGAGGTCCCTTTGTAGAAAGGACAGGCGAAGAACTTGAGGGAACAAGAAACTACATGAAGACGAAGAAGTTGGCCGAGCTGGTCCGGGTGAGGCCCGGCGTGGAGGCGTGGAGGGAAAGGAGAGGGGATGACAATATGAGCAGCGCCCTAGCCACCCCCTCCCCTCCCTTTTGCCATCTCTCAGGTCTGCCTGCAGTGATTATCCTGAAAAGCAAACTTTCAAAACGGGCATCGGAGCGGAGACGGCTGGGTCGAAGAAGAGAGCCACGACTTCCAGCAAGTGCACTGGAGCCATCCGCAAAGGTTCGCAAGGCTTGTGCCAATCTCGTGATCACCTCGAGCAGCCGCCAGGGACAGGCACACCGGGGGCGTTCAACACACTTTCTTAAAAAAATTTCCACGAAGTAGCACACGCAAGCTGCCTTCATCTGTCTTGTTGCGCTCAATCATTAGGTCAGCCATCGCGACGTTAGTGCCTTGGTGCCAAAATAAATGCATGACTACTACACACGCTGGTGACCGAGGCATAAACTTGGACGCTTCAGTCCTGCCTTCAATACGCGTTATGAAGTTTCCGCCCCGTTGACTCTGCAGGGGCTATGCCACGCCAGACTAAAAGGAGCGGCTGGACAGCTTCAAAATGAGGGAGCTCGGCGCACCCACGGTGTCGCATAATGTTACGAAGCCTGAGGAGAGCATAAAAAGGGAGCTCCGAGGACTCGGTTTTGTTGCATGTTAAGCACGGTAGGGCGAAACAAGAAAGGCACAACACAAAGAATTTTATGGGTACCTACAATTAGATACCCTCAAGTTCCAGCTCGGTAAAAGCTTCTTGTTCCGGACTAGCAGGAAAAGTCAGCCCCAGGCTTGTACCGCCTGTCTACCACATCCCCCTACTCGTACGTATCTTCATACCTTCTCTGAAAGCCCTCTCACTACCTATCGACTCGAATACTCCCGTACCCATTGTTTCTGCGATTCGCCCCTCTCATTCGTCTCATCATCTGTGCCTGGAAACTGTCCGCTATTGTACCGTACTCCTTAATAGCATTCTCCCTACCATCCCCTCCGACCAATACCCCACCCCCTGCCCCCCGGCCCAACCCTCCTCTCCACCTCTGAAAGGAACATACCTGCCTCCCACTGATATAATTGAGGGGGCCGTTGCTAATTTGATTGTCGCCCTCCCTCCCCGCCCCACTCACGCCGGGCTGACGACGTCCACGATGATGGTAATTATAACGAAGACGGCATATGACGCCAGCGGGGCGCCACTAGAGCAGGGTGGGGCTGGGCCAGGGCGTAGGGTGCACCCCAAAGATTACTGGCAGACGACCCGTCCCCACCCATCCGTCCAGGTCCCCCGCGGGCCCGCTCGGCGACTGGGTTGTAATTTGCGTCGACACGAACGCCAGCCCTGTCTTGCAGTCCCCAACACACGCTTATATTTCCACCGCGGACGAGAGTTTGAACTTCTGGGAAAGTGGACGGCATTCCGCGAAGATAATTTAGTGTCGCAATGTGTCCGATCTCCAGACTACGACATCATGTCCGCACAGTTCGTATGCCACCATCACGCTGCCAGCCCGGCCGTCCTGGGCGGCACGGAGGCGCGCAGCATGCCGCTCCCTCGTCAGTAGTTGGGGGCGCCGCCGACTGGGCGGAGGGCTCGGCGGCGGAATGGCGGCGTGCGGTCCCGAGCCTCGACACGTCCAGAAGCACCACCACCGGGAGCGCCTCTTAAGTGCAGAGAGCCTCATAAATAATGCTAGGCTCCGTTTGATAAGGCTCCTCCCTCCCTCTCTCGCTCTCTCCCTCTCTCGCTCTCTCCCTCTCTCCCACCGGGCCCCGTGGCGGCCCGCGTGGTCGCCCGTGGCTGCCGCGTGGCCGCTGCGGTTAGCTGCGTTATGGGAAGTGTCGAAGGTGCGAGGGATGGCTTTATGGGAAGCGAGATGGGTTTATATGCCGTGACGATGATTAGGAAACTCGGCTTCGCCCCGCCTCGCGTTGCGTGTTGGCGAAGCGTCGTGTTGGCACTCCGTTCGGGCCTCAAGCTCCGGATCGACTTTTGCCAAAGGATACGGTTTTAGTTTTGTGGCAGGAGGAGCTAGTGACCTCTCATGAATGGTCTCCATTTTCAAATCCTTGGCATCGCTCGAATAACTCGACCATCCCGAGCCGCACGTCTGTATTATATTTGGCGCGTCGCTGCCCCCAGGCCCTTTTCCGGGAACCAGCGAGGCCGGGGAGGGCTCGCAAGGCGTGCGCCGGGCACCACGAGATGGAGAAATTAGCGAAGGCGGGCCGCCCGAAGGCCGCCCGAAGGCCGCCGCATCGACAAAAAGATAAATGCCGGAGAGAGGGATGCCGCGCCGCTGCCGTCTCCTCCGGCATTCGCGCCGCCGGCGCAACGTGCGACGGAGAGGGAATGTGGGAGAGAGAGAGAGAGAGAGAGAGAGAGAGAGAGAGAGAGAGAGGGAGGTAGGGAGGGAAGGGGACGGTAGGGGGAGGGGGCGCACACACGGACACAAACACGGACTGACTAATCAAATTCCAATCCAATCTATCCATCCCCCTTTGTCACTAAATAAAATCTCTGTTTGGTCACCTGGCCCCCGCGGTGCCCGCGCAATTTCATTACTGATTGACTTGACACTTCTCGCGGTGCGGAGGGCGGTGTTTGGTCAGCGGCCGATGAGCCGCCCGCGGCGGGATCATTACGGGCGCATGATCGGTTCCACATCCCGTCCGCAAAAGAAGGCGAAAGGACGGCGGGCGCGGTCACAGACCCAATCGGCCGGGCGCCGCTCGCCACTAACAGTGTGAGTGTCTCCTATCGATGGGAATCGTTAATAGCGACCGGATTTGGCGCCGGGAGCGCCGCATTCACTCCCCGCGAGCTGCGCTGGCCGCGCGAATACTCCGGCCGCAAAGAGACATTACTCGCTATTCTCGCAAATCCTGTTGAAGAAGGTACAGCTCGGAGGCATTCCCGAACTCGCAGAGAAGAGAAATAAAGAGAGCGGGAGAGGGGGGAGAGGGGGGCGCTGCAGGGCGTGACAAATCGGATTGAAAACCTTGAAAGAAAAAAGAAGGGGGAGGGGAAGGAAGACGGTGACGGTCGGTTTGGCTCCCCGGAAAAACACAATTTTGCAACTTTCGACACGTTGGAGCGCTGAGATGTGTCGGGTCCGGCCGAAGAAAAGGGCCGAAAAAGTGATGGCCATCGCTACTGCGCCCGCCGCGCTTCCTTCCCCGAACGTCAGACACAAAGGCGTCGTGGGGACCGTGAGCTGCCAACGGAGCCGGTCGGGGCCAGTCATCCAGACTGGAAGGCCAGCGGCGGCGGCAGCGCGGCCGCACGAGTGTGAGATCTGACACAGGGCCTTCGCTGCCAGCACGCGACGCCGCGCCTGAATGTTGGGATGTGCGCAGCTTGTCAGCATGCGCGGAACGCTCTCAACTGCCTGCGCTTCTTCTATTTTTTTTTGGGGGGGGGGCGGCGGCCCCCTGTGCTCCCTGGCCTGCTCCTGGGCTTTCGTGAGGGCGGCCAAGCAAGTCCCGGAGTGGCGTGGGCCGGCCGGGAGATGGGTCCGCCGTGGCCGGCCCGTGGCGAAGGGATCTCGGCTTCCCGTGTCCGCGCGCGCCGCGCCCCGCCCACGGATATTGTTTCCAAGATACGGTTTCGGCCGCACACCGCAGCGGAAACAAGCAGGGTCAGTTCTTTCTGCTCCCAGACCAACCACCGGGGCCGACCGGAGTGAGGCCGGCGGGAGGCCACGGGGTGGGGACCAGGTAGGGCGAGGGAGCTCAACTTGCCATCGCACCATTCCTTTACTGGGCGCGCGTCCACTGAGATGAGACGCGACAGGCAACGTGAAACGCTTTCCCCTATCAACCGCCAAATTTTTCGTCCCGAACTAACCACAGCCAGTCGGTGATGTTGTTTTTTGCTGATTGTAGTGTTTTGTATTAATTACTTCCGTTTTTGACCGACAGGCCTTGGAACGAGCCTCGCTGTGAGCGCGCCCAGTCCCGGCCGTGTGACATTCGGTGTCCGACTCATTCAAATCGCTTTACAGGCAGTTAGGCATGGCGCGGCGCGTAAACGAATGAGTGCCGGGGCCGGCGGAATATCTATTACCGAGCGAAGTGATGGCACAGAGCTATCAGCACGTAGCGCACATAATTTTATATCAGTGCGCGAGCCGCCCGCTGCCAGTACCGATTTAATTTGCAATGGGCCGGTCGCCGCCTCGCCGTAT
The DNA here is from genome assembly GCA_026979955.1 of Megalurothrips usitatus. Classification (NCBI taxonomy): domain Eukaryota; kingdom Metazoa; phylum Arthropoda; class Insecta; order Thysanoptera; family Thripidae; genus Megalurothrips; species Megalurothrips usitatus. The sequence continues at coordinate 11,096,136 of CM049594.1, forward strand.
AATGTAGTGCAAACAGCTGATAACCGAGGTGCGGCCCGTCGGGGGAGAGACAGGGAAGTGCGGCCGCAACCGCACTCCGGAATACTTTTGCGGGAGAAATAAAATGAATGGAACAGAGCGAAACTGTGCGTGTTACGAGGGATGGCTTTTTGGAAACTGGTTTAGGAAAGGGTCGGCAGGTGACGGCCGTGCCGGTGACCGCCGTCACCACCGCCAGCCAGCCAGCGGCCGCTCGGCGGCCATCCATCTGCAAGGGGCGACAAACAAACAGCAATAACGATCCCTCCGCAGCCCGATAATATCGGTGGGCGGCGATGCGTGCCGCATTATAAAAGGCACCGGGCTGGTGGGGTGCGGGGGGAGTAACTACTGCAAGGCCGTAATGAGCTGCTCTGTGCCGCGCGCCCCGACCGAGGGGGCGTGGCCGCCGGACCCGGCCATGTAGGGCGGGCGACACCTCGAGGCACCGCAGGCACCGCAGGCCCCGCAGGCCGTCTTGCGGTGAACTTGACTTTGGCGCCGCAGGGGGACGGCGGCGGGACGACGGCATGGTGACGTTGAGGACGGCCGCCGCCTCCGGGGACATCCTCGGGCACCTCGGGACACCCTTCATTGTTGAGTCGGGATATCAGCAGGTATTTGCATAGGGTCGGGCAAAGTTTCGCGGTATTGACTTTCATGGTGGACCCGTCCGCCCGCCCCTGCCCGCTCAAGCGACGGGTCCGCCGGTGGTGACTGACGATGGACGGCAATTACCTCCGCCCGCCCCGTCCCCACTGGCCCTCCCCCCTTCACGCGGTCCCCCGGCCCGCCCCCGCGACGCTGGTCTCCAGGTGACCCCCCCCCCCCCCCCCTCTCTCCGACGCTCCCCGGGACCTCCCGCGGCGATCTCCCTTCTTCATGTACACAGAAAGCGCTCGACATTTCGCATCGCTGCAGTGGCTGCCCGCCCGACAACGCATTCGCATCGGAACGAAGCTCCGCCGAACTACGCCCAGGGCGGTATTGATTGGTGCAAGCGGATTGCTTTCCGATGTCGCGGCGAGCCGCACCCGCAGTGCGGCCGCGTCCTCGGCAGCCGCAGGACAGTACACCCGAGAGAGGGAGAGAAAGAGAGGGGGAGAGAGAGAGAGAGAGAGAGAGAGAGAGTGAGAAAAGAAGAGAGAGAGCAATGACAACACAGCGGCCCGCTTTTTGTCCCTTCCCTGCCACGAAAAATGTCACCAAAAAATCAGAGGCGCAAAAAGCCGGGGCGCGCGCCGTGCGGCGCATGGAGCCGGTCGGTCGTCTGATTCCCGCGCGTCGCGTCGCGGCCGACGGCCGACCGTCCGTCCCTTCTCTGAAAATGTGTCCCGGCCACTCTCCTTGGGCAACATGGCGGCGCCGCACCTCCCGCCGCCGCCACCCGACAACAGGCCGACAGCGGCGCGGGCTGGTCCCGATTCATTACGCCGCTATCGGGCCGCGCCGTGCGCGTCGCGTTGCTGTTGGCAGCGCCGCTCGTCACCGGGATGCCAGCAATCAAGCACGCCCGCAAATCCTCCCCCGGTAGGGCCGTATATTTCTCTTTTTTTTGTGGTGGGGGGGAGGCGGTAGTGGCAGCGGCAGGTTGGCAGGCCTTGCGATTGTCGCCGCATGGCCCGCTGATTCCCACACCACCGCGCGCGCCCGCGCCACCGGCGCCGCGTTCTATTGAAGTAATTGCTGCCATCTGTCAGTCATCAGTTGTCGGCCCTGCTCTTCGTGCTTTATCTCGGGCGTACTGGCAGCGCGGCTGCGGCGCGCGGTGCGGCCGCTGTGGCAGACGCCGCCCCGTGGAGCCCCGCGGAGCCCCCCTCTCCCTCCCCGCTCACCCTCCCCGGCGTTTGTCTTGCTCACTTGAATGGGTTGATAGTTGGGCGAATCGGGGGGAGGCGGAGGAGCGGGTTAGTTTACAGCGTCCCGTAGGCGCGGGATGCAAAACTTGGGAAGGCCGCCGCCGCCATGACCGAGCCAGCACCGAAGGCACCGAAGGCCGGCGCGAGGCGCCCCGAAGCCAAAGTGACAAGGCACACGGCCCCTGGGACGAGGCCGGGCGGCGCTGGGCAGCTAGACAGGCAGAGCCGGGGCCGCACTGCTAGACCCGCCTCCACTGTTGTGAATCAGGAGTCGCACACGTTTCATGATTCGGCTGCCGCCGCGGGGGCTGCGGAAGTGGATCCCGGGGAGCCCCGCACGGCCCGCATCCGCGCCCCGCACCCGCTCGTTCTTAAATACAAATGCCTCTTTGACGTCCGAAGCAATTCCGAACAGCCTTATTGCGTTGCTAAGCCCGGCCGGGAGCGGCGGAAACATTGAAAAAGGCGAAAGGATCGAGGACAGAATGGAAAGCAACCGCCTCCAGCCTGACTTACAACACAGAGCGCGCCGCGGGGTGGAGGGTGCGAAGAACGGGAGGTCTGTGCCGTTCGCTCTCTCTCTCTCTCTCTCTCTCTCTCTCTCTTTCCCTCCCTCTTGCACTCGCTCGGCCGGGCCGGAGGACAGAGAGAGAGAGAGAGAGAGAGAGCTGAGCTCGCTGCGCGAGGTCAAACACGAGAGAGGAGGAGTGGTTGATGAGGGGTAGGCAGGAAATGAGGGTCCTGCGTCTTCGAGTGAGTCCGAAAACATGCGGGGTTGTCAACGCAAAGTCATGTGTAATTCATGCTTGTAGGGGAACAATTAATTAACGGAAAACAATTTAATTTCGTCGAAATTAAAATGAAACCATAATAAAGGCGAGGAGAATTCAAGAGGAAAGGATAAGCAGGGCTGCACGTGAGCGTGGCCAAGTGACGGAAAAGTCTTGAAATTTTATATGGTGAACATGGGAACAAAACTTCCATCTCTCTCTCTCACACACACACACACTCGATCTCTCCCTGGCTCTCTCCTCCTGCCTCAGCTCTGATTGGCTGGAGGCCGGGTGGCTTGCGGTGCGTTGCCTACTGGCAGAGCGCTACAGGGAGCGCGCGCACAAACTATGCGGCGCCAGGAACAAGGCGGAAGAGGCTGCGGCGCCAAGTGTCGTCCGCGGTGGCAAGCAGCCCGCGACTCCTTGAGCAGCAGGCGAGACTTTATGGAAATCTTGCGGAGGACAGCGCTGGAGGCCCTGGAGGCGCTGGAGGTGCTGCTGGAACGGTGTCGCGGAGGCCTCGCGTCCTGGAGGTCCCGGGGCCCGGTCCTCGCGCCCGGCGGGGAGCTGCACGGAGTGCGGCACAGTCGCGGCGCCGCGCGGCCTGAGCCCGGCGCCGTAGTTAGGAATGACCCAACCACCTGCTACACAACAAACTTCGGTCGCAGGCCGGCGGGGCCGGGCCGGCCCGGTCGGGGAGGGGCGGGGCGCTGCGGGCCCCGGCAGCAGCGCCAACTCGACTTGCCAAAAGTTCCTCATTACTCTCCTCACCTTTGCAAATGAACGCGTCCGACGAGGCCTCGGCGCCGCGTGCGCCCTTCGCAGGGGGCCGCCGCCTGGCGCGTGCTGCGCGGCCGCCCCGGGGGGCCCCGCACGCTCCGGCCGATGCGGGGGCCTCCCGGCCTGGGAGGACGCTCGTCTGTAGTCAAGTGGATGCCGAAATCATGCATCCACTTTGTGTGTGTGTGTGCGGGCGTGTGCACGCGGCTGGGAGGGCAAAGGACCCCGCCGGCCCGCTGGCCCCATGCAGCCGGCCCTCACGGGCGGCGTGCCGTGTGAGCCGCGCCCTCGTGTTCACTGAGACGCACCTTGTTGGCGAGCGCGGCGCGCTGAGACCCGGCGCGGGACACGGCCCGGGTTCTGGGCTGGGACCCTGGGACCCGACGGGAGTGGTTGTTGCGCCGCCCGTTACTGTAGGAAGGAGAAAACAAAACGGACCGGAGACAGTCCCAGAGCTGGGCACTGTCAGGGATACGGAGGGCGGGGGGGGGGGGGGCGGGTGCCTGGCGCGGCAGCCGGAACAGCGAACGGTTTTGAAAGGAGGCAGCGAGCGAGCGGCGACCGGAGGAGAGGATGGGGGTGGTGGCAGAAAGGGCGCAGCGGGTAGTGGTGGTTGGGAGCAGTAAAAAGATAAAGGCGAGACGAAGCCACCGGCGGCGGCTGCGGCACCGAACTTGCCCTGCCCGACCCCTTCGTTGTGTGGCTGGCCTGGTGGGTCGCGGTGATTTCCTCCGGCAAAGTTGTTCCCGAATACCTATGGAAGAGACTATGACTTCTCGGAACCAAGCGGCGACCGTGCGGCAGGGCGTGTCTCGCCGTACTGGGCGTTTTCCTGTTTCCCCGTCGGACGGTAGCAGCCGGAATGTTGTCACGCGGACACTAAAGCCCCAGAGACACGGGCGCTCCGCTCGAGGGAATCGCTTTATTATCCCCGCGACCGGGCAGTGTTGGTGTGTTTTCCCACCGGGGCACCCCGCAGTCCGAATCAACAGACTTACAGATTCCCACCACTCTGAGACGGAATTTGCTGATATTGATCATGGCAAACCGTCATGGCGCCGAGGGCCGTAGCGTTGTTCCTCAGGCAAACCCAGCCTCCATGCGAGGAGTCAGCGACCTCGTAGAAAACTACTACACGCTACACATCGCCCGCGCCCCCGCCGCCCACCCCCGCCGCCCCCGCGGCCCCAACGTGACGGAGTGCTGGGGTCGCGCGGTGGCGTGTGGCGCGCATACTGATGAATCAATTGGCCCGGCTCTCTTTGAGGCGCGGGGCGTGCGGCGGCGGCGCGGCGCTCCCGACCGCGGCCGCGTTTTGCCTCGCGGACACATACGCCGCCGCCGCCGCCGGCGTCTGTCTTAAACTGGTTTGCGTTCTCGGCACGGCTCACACGCGCGCGCGCGGCCGGGAGGCGGCGGGGGGCGGCGCGGGGGCGGCAGGGGGGGCGGCAGGGGAGGCGGCGGGGGGCGGCGGGGGGCGGCGCGGGGGGCACAAACACCGCCGCCAGGCTGCGCTAAGCTCGCCCCGCCCGCGCGGAGCGCCAGCGTGGGGACGACAACGGATTATTATTAAAGGAGACGCGGTGGCGCGCGACTTGTTGGCCTTATGCTTATTTGCAGGGAGTTTTCCGAGGGAAGCCGACGATACTTTGGGGCTCGCGCCGCGGCGGGTCGCAGGGCGAGGATACACGTACACGGGGGACGCGGGGGCGCGCGCCGGCACCGCTGGCTGAGGTTTGCCGCGCGCGGTCACTCGTGTGTACGTACTGGCTGCTGTTTTTCCCTCCCCTCCCCCTCACCCCGCGCACACGACGTCGTCGTTGTCAGCCTGTTGTTGTTGTTGTTGTTGTCGAGGGGTGCGGTCCCACTGCTTAGCGCCGAGGAGCGGAGGGCATGGAGGAGGGGGGGGGGGAAGCCTCACTTCACACGATCCGACGCGCGACACGGCGCCGCGCGGCGCCACGTAACCGCGGTGGATTGATTATCCAACGGCGCCGAGGCGCCAACGGCACCGCCGCCGCCCCGCCGGGCCCCGCCCAGAAACTGACAATAAGCTGCCCTGGCGTGTCCGTGGCGCGGTGTGCCAGAGCGTGGTGGCTGCGCGGCGCTCCCATAATCAAGTCCCACGTCGTGCGGCGTGGCGGGGCGTGGCGGGGCGTGGCGGGGCGTGGCGGGGTGGTGGCCGGGGATGATGTGGGCGACAACGCCTCCCCCCCCCCCCCCTCGACATGACTCGGTGCGCGCACGCAGGCAGCGGCAGCCAACGCCCCGCCACGCCACGGCCGGGGTCGTACATTATAAATGAGCCAAAAAGGGAAGGGAAGGGCAGCGGGGCGCCTTCGGCGGCGGCACGGCGGCGGTGCCGGGCGCTGCCAGCGGCGCGGCCCCGGCGGCCCCGCCCCGCTTAGCGGCCGTCAAAATCAATGGCAGCGGCGCAGACTCGCCGTACGCGGCACCGGCTGCCTGCCAGCGGCGCAGCACGCCGCGAACCATATCCGCCGCTCCAGCCGATGGGTTCCCGAATGCACATTTAATAAACCGCGCCTCTTCGGCCCGGAAGGGGGAGAGGGCGACCTCGCTGCGGGCCCCCCGCGGCGCGCTGCGGGGGGGCCGGGAGCTGTCTACCTGTCAGTGTGCCACCGGTGTCTCCTTTTGGGAGAGTGTCGTGGATTGGTGGGGGGGGGGGCTTTCACTCTGCCCTTTCTTTTCTCCCGGACGGGGAGGCGGCGCCGGGGGGTCTCGCGGGGGACAACAACTGTACATCGGCGGCCCCGCGGGGCCGCGGTGCAGCTTGGGGCGGCGCGGACCACGCCACACCTGGACACGCGCCACGCACGCGCAGCGCACGCGGCCCCCTCACGCCCGCCCCCACGCTGCCCCCCACCCCCGGACGCAGCCGCGGCCGCCGGCAGCGTTTGCCTTAATCTGCCGTGAAATTGGTTGCCGCGAGCATTTCATACTCGTGCTCTTATTCGGACCTGCAGCAGCGGCGAACACACACACACACTCACACGCAGGGGGGATCGTGTAATTGCTTCTCGTTCTAGACCCCCCCCCCCTCTTTTGTGTCGCTTTCCGTCATCCTTTTGGTCGCGCGAGATTATAGGGGCAGCGCCGCCACGGGAGCGCCGCGCGGTGACCGCAGCCCGAGGGGCACCCCGGTGCTTCCAGTCAGTGTACGCCTTCCAGTCCAGTCACTCTCCAGTCAAAGTCCAGTCAATTTCCAGTCGGACCCGTCGTGCGGCTACACTACCGGAAGCGCACGCTTGTCTCGCACCGAGGCTCGGTAGCCGCGTGGTTAGCGAGTGCAGCTGGCGGACGGCTGGTTGGAGGTTCAACTCTTTGCCGGTCCGTGCACTTTTTCTGTCAGCTCAGCGAAGACGACGGTGTGTAAAGTATAGCGGGCGCGCATTCGACGTCATCGCGGCTCTGTGGCCGCACCGGCAAGGTGGCTACCCGGCGACCGAAAGATTGCGGGTTCGAGCCTTCCCACTTTCTTAAATTTTTCTTGTGTCTGCGTTTGGAAGGCAGAGGGTAAAATATACTTCCAAACGTGGCACCGGTATGGCTGTCTGAACGGCCGTGCGCGCTGCGTCACTGAGAGATGTAAGCGTTGGGTTTCAACTTGAAGATTCCCGCAGCACGGTCGGGCTTACCCCCGTTCCCGGGTCCGAGGTTCTCTCGGTCGCCCGGGGTTTCCGGCGGGGGGGCTCTGTGTCTACCAAGGAAACTTGGTTCGGAGACTCGGGTGTATGCTACGGGGGTACCTAGGGTTCGGTACCTTCGTTTTCGCTCCCTGTGAATCTGGCAGACGAGGACACGCCGTCGCGACTAGGGTTCGTCGTGAAGTACAGCAGCTTCGGCTGTGTACGATATAGGAAAGCCTACCTCCCCCCCAGTCCGCTCGGGAGTGGCCGCAGTGCCACAGACCAACCAGCCAGTCGAAGGGAGTTGATTCCGGAAATCTGGCTGGCGGAGGGGGCCACATCGGCCGTTGCGGAAGCGTGCCCCTGAAAAAGGCCGCTGCGTTGTGCCCGTGTCTTAGCGGCGGTCGATACCTGGTCCACCGGTTCCCATTCGAACACCGAAGTTAAGCAGGAGGGTTCCAGGCGGAGGCCTGGGACGAGGTAGTGCCCACCCATTTTTGCATTTTTTAAAAGTATCCAAATGTTTCTAAGCAAAACAAAAATATTTTCGTTTTGAGTTTTGGTCACGGTAGGAATGACTTTTTAACCTACTTTGGGGTGGGTAGCAGCTCAGAACACAGAAACCATAAATGATCGTGAAGTTTTCATTCCAGTCAATGGAAATGACTGGTCCAGTCACCAGTCAGTGTACACCCGTCCGTGAACTGAGGTACCCTTCCCCGCAGTCACAAAGCCGCGAGGGCCGCGAGGGCCGCGTCGTGCAGGTCAGCTGAGTCGCGGTGGGGCCGCGCGCCCTCTTGTGACCGACAGATCCCGCAGACCGATCCGCGCCGGGTATTTTTCGTCCGTAATTAACGGGGAGGTCAGTCAGAGCCGGAGCGCGCCGCGGCGGCGGCGGGGCTCTTTTGAAAAGGCGGCCGCCACCGCCACGTCGTCCGAGTGAAAAGGGAAGGAGGTCGAGGACCGGCCGGGGCGCAGCGCGGTGGCCGGGCCGCTCGGAGGGGGCATTGATCCGGGCGGGGAGAATGGCAGCCGCGCCGGACCGCCGGCAGTCCGCGAGTCCGCCGCCGGCAGAGCTGAGCCGAGCCCGTCTGGGTGTCAAACAGACCGAATAGAGAGGAGGAGGCGAGGTGCCGACGGGCCGCGACGCGGGCGGCCGGAGGCGGCCGGGGACGAATCCCCGGGCGGCCGCAGAGCCGGGCCACAAGAAAATAAATGGAAGAAAGCGGTGGCTATGAAAAGAGAGAGAGAGAGAGAGAGAGAGAGACGCGCAAGCGTCTGATGAAAATTGGTTTGCACGTTGCTTTGGCTGGCGCTAGATGCCCCGAAAAGATGGGGAAAGGGGAAAAAGTGTCCAAGCAAGTTGCTACGTGCGTCACCACCAAAAATAAAAAATAAAAAAAAAATTGCAGGCGCCGACAGAGCCGTGCGGGAAAAGGCGTGCGCGGCTCTCTTGCATGTGCATTTGCTTTGAAAATGTGTAGAGACAAAAGGGGAAAAGGCCCCTCCTGTAATCAGGGGTCCAGTTAAAGAGATGTAGAATCCTTTCGCGCGGCCCGCCGCCGGCCACGCTGGCTGCTGGCACCCGCCCCCGCATTTCGTCGTACCTTTTCTTTTTTTATTTTTTGGCCCGCCAGTGAAATGGACGGGACAGAGGATTTCTTGAATTCCTCCGCCGCCAGCTCTGTAAATGTTTACGTCCGTACGTGTGTGTGTGTGCGTGCGTCGCGGGGAGCCATAGCTCGGCCAGTGACATCCGCAGGGGAGGGGGCTGGAGGGGGAAACGAGCTGACAGGGGGGGAAATTGAGGTACAAAGCGGGCAGGGGGTGGGGGGAGGGGGGGGGGCGCTGGAGAATGAGAAGGCAGAAAATATGATTGTACATTGTTTCATTTGGCTGCTGTTGGATGAGTTATGATGCCGGGTGGCACGCTCCGCTGTGCTGCGGGCGGAAGGGCTGCCCGGGGTGGGGCCGGCACCCTTGGCGGGGGGCAGGAGGGGAGGGGGAGCAACTTGCACGGATCGGTCTCCGCCTGCCTCACCGCTCCGCACCCACTGCTGCGCCGCCGCTGCGGCCGCGTGGCGCCGACCGCGGCTCGTAATTGTGGCTTTATCGCGTTTCTTTTTTTGCCCCTCGGGGTTTATTGTTTTTCTGCGGGAATCATATTTTTCTGTTGTAATTGTTTCGCTCGGTGTTTTGTTGCGGTGTGTTTCAACTCTTTCTTTGTCCGGCGGACGTTAATGTAATTTTTAATTGGCCATAATACGGAGGCGGCACCCGGAATTAGATTTGTAGAGACGATGCGAAACAAAAATGTGAAGGAACAAGCGAGGGGGGAGGCGGTTTGGAAACAAGAAGACTCGGTGATCGGGTCGGGCTCGGGCGGGGGCGTCCGGGCAGCGGCACGAGATGACATGTGGGCCGGGTGCGCCGGGCCCCCGCTCGCTGCCTCCTCAAAGGCCTTTCCACGTCTTCCTCATTTCTTATGAGACTCAAGGCCGACGTTCTTATTCAATTTCGCTTCGCCATACGGGGACTTGCCCTCTCTGCCCCGAACTTACGAGCCAGAGAGAGAAAGAGAGAGGAGGAGGGGGGGGGGGTTAGAGGGGAAGGGGAGATGATGATAATAATACGTAGCTAAGCTCCGCCGGGACGGGGGCTCCTTAAAACAAAATGCGCGAGGCGGGTCTCCTTCATCGGACTCCGAGACACGCACACCCAATCCCCCCCGCGCTCCCGGCCCTGTGCTAATATTCCGCTCCACTCAAACAAATTTATTTTCATTTTTGGAATTAACAATCGAAAAATTTTCAAGTGCTCTGGAATTATTTACAGAGAGATGAAATGTTCCCGTTTACGTGGTGCCAGATCGCGGTCTAAATATGAGGTTTCTTGCCGAAAGCGAAAATGGATTGAGAATCGGCGCTCACGAAAATCTCTTCGGCGGATGCTCGTGACGATAAAGTGACACGACTTATCGGTGGGTGCCGAAAGAGTGCCGGACTCGGTCCGGCCGCAGCAGCGCTGCTGCGGGACACTTTCCGCCGCGGAATCAATGGGGCCGCGCGGGCGGTCGACACGTGATGGGAGCCGCTTAAATGGATCCGGGAAATTGGCTGCCGGCGTCCGCGTGTGGGCCGGGCTGCGGGCCCCGCTGCAGCCACCGGTGATCAGCGCCGGCTGATAGCATCGACAGCCCAGAGGGACGTCAACTCTGCGCGCGGGAATATCGACGTCAAATGGGGCGGCGCGCGCGCGGACGGTCACCCGCGGCGGGCCCGCCGCTGTGCCGCTGATCCACGCAACGGCCGGCCAGCGGCGGCGTCAGCAGGGGGAGCCTACGGCCACTGCAGCGGCCGCATCATGCGCGACTGTCCGGGGGAGTGCGAGTGTGGTGCTAGACACCCGGCCGCTGCGTGAGCGCCCCGAGAGTGAGCGCGAGGGTAGGTGGCAAAGGAAGGAGAGTAGAGAGGGGAGGGAGGGAGAGAGAGAGAACTCAAAGCGACTTCACCAGCGATTTCTATGCAAACACGGGCGTCCGCTGTCGGTCTCTGCCGCCGCGCGGCGGAGTTCCTAGAATAGCCGGAGCGAGCCCGGGGCCGCGGCAAGAGGGTGGGCGGCGGAGGGAAGGCCGGTGAAATAAAGAAACGTGTGGCAGCGCGAGCGGCGCTATTCAATCCGGGCGCCGGAGCGGGCCATGCCGGGCCCCGGGAGCTCCGATGGCGGGTCGATTCGGGCGGCGGAAACCGGCGGCCGGGAACGTGCCGCGAGGGCGTTCGACGTTTTAACGACCCGCAGCAGCGCGGAGCCGGCTGCTGCGCGGCGCCGCTGTGTGGTGTCGGCCCGTGTCGGCCGCTAGTGCTGCGGTGGCAGCTCTATTCCCCGCCGCCATTTGCTGTATCGCGGAATCGAAAACGCGGCCGCCGCCGCCGCCACCCCCGCACCGCATCACACCCGAGCGGCGCCGCCGCCCGCGCAGCCGTGCCACGCACGCTGGCAGCAGAGGCGGCTCCGGCCGTGGGAATCGCAAGTGTTCAAGACGAGGGCAACGGCTGCGATACCGTGCCGCCCGTGCGTGTCGGCGCCGCCCCGGCCGTCGGCCTCGCTCCCTGGCCTCCCTCCCGCACCCAGGCCGCCGACGTCGGTGTGCACAAAAGGCGGTCCGGCGTAGGCGCCGCGCTGCGCACTGCACGCGCCGGCGCACTCCTAGCGGAGCCCTGCAGCCACGTCCTCGCACGTCCGTCCCGCCGGCTGCACCCGCGCACCGTGAGGGATGTGAGGGGAGAGAGTTGCAGTTCGGGGAAAAGACAGTCGCCAGGGCGTCCGCGGGGGAGGCAGGGAGGTGAGTTTGCGGCGGCGGCGGGGCTCTCTCAAGGTCGTGCTGCTTGTGGCTGAAGTCCTCGCACGTCCGTCCCGCCGGCTGCACCCGCGCACCATTGTGTATAATCGAACTATTTTTCACGCAAATTTTTTAGCTCTCTCTCTCTCTCTCTCACTGCACGCGTCCGCCTCTCAACTTCTTAGGGAAATTGCCCCCGGGGATCCGCCGCGGGCCGCGGGCGAGGCGAGCGCCCCCGGAGGCGCCCCCCGGAGGCGCCGGCTGACAGCGCCGACACTGAGAAACCGGCCGCCATCGCTCTCCGTCGCGCCACGATCAGTTCCGGTCGGATTTCACCTCGACTGATTCGCGTCTCCGCATGCGGAATAACGCGGACGGGTCCGCGCGGATATCGTGAGCGGGCCGAGGACGCCGTCAAGGCCGCCGCCGCCGTACGCCCGACAACACACCACACGGGAGGGTTTAGTGCACCTCGCGCACGCGCCGCGGCTCCCGGAGCTGGGCGCTCGCGTGCGAGCTGAGCAGTGTTTGGCCAGGGCGTGTAGGGCAACAGATCGGGAGGACGTCCACAATACAAGGGCGGCGGTGGCGGCGGTGGCGGCGGTGGCGGCGGTGGCGGCGGTGGCGGCGGTGGCGGCGGCTGCGAGCGCGGCGCCCCCCGCCCCCGCCACACGGCGAGCAGTAGCCGCTGCGGAGCCCTCAGCGTCCCTTCAGCCGCAGCACAACAAGGTCTTGGCTGCGAATCGAGTTAGGAACAGCGTCCAGCATGACCACGGCTGCTCTGGCCGGGGCGTGGCGTGGCCCCCGCACGAAGAACGCGCCCGTGGATGAGCTGAGGGGGAGGGGAGGGAGGGAACGGGTGGGGGGGGGGGAGTTTGAGCTGTGTAGCCGGAGAAAGGGTTAGCGCCGGGCGCGACCACCTCAAGAGTGCCCCCTGGACGGGCGCCAAAGCATCTTCCCATATTAGTGGCGCCGCGGAAAAACGGGGTGGGGCCACTGGCTGCGATCTCTTGCACCAAAATTTTCAAAGAAATTTATTAATGAAACAGAATTCAGGAAAAAACATCTGAAGTATGAAGCATTTTTCCGAAAATTACTTGGAACGACCAGTGGGCCGGAGCCACCACATCAGGCCGGGCGCTGCAGCGACGACAGCCCCTGCGGCGTAGGCAAGGCGCGACGCCGCCGCGCACGGCCGCCGTGCGGGTCTGCCTACCCGACCACCCGCAGGCGCTCGCCTCCCTGCTGCCACACTTTATTATTTCTCATTTCCGCGACTCCGCAGACAGCGCGTTCGTGTGACGTCATCGCACCAGGGCTTCCGTCGCGTCGATGTATCCCCCTGCCATTCCTGCGAAGGGGAGGGGGCACCAATACCAACTCATATCGCTTTCTCCGGCGGCAGCGGCGGGAGACCGACGGCGTGCGAACGGAGAGGTAAGAGAATCCACGTCGGGATGCAGCAGCCGCCGCCAAGGCTGTGTGGGGAAGCCGGCGGGCGGCGCGGGATGGTTCGGTTAGTGGGATTCGATTATGTATACTTCGGACCATGGTTTATTCAGGCGCATCCCCGGGCCCGGGGGCTCGCGCACGCGGCGAGCAGGGCCGGTGTGTGTGTAGGGGGGGGGGTGGCAGAGGGAGTGCGCCGTGCCAGCATGTTCTTAAGGAAATATTGAAGCGGACCGCCGCGCCGCCGCCGTCCCAACACCCCGCAGCCATCCCACGGCACACAGCGGCCGGCCCCAGGCCCCGCTCTCCGGCAGTCTGGTCTGGCCTGCTGCCGGGGGCTGCCCCCCGTGAGTGATCAACTCGACAGACGGCGGCAGCGGCGGCGGCAGGCGGCGGCAGCCCAGTGCATAAGGAGGGCGGCGAGGGCACAAGTAGCCCCCGGAGGCGCTGCAAGCGGAGGAACCGACGCCGGCCCGCGGAATGTGAGGAGGGGGTGGGAGGAGGGAGGAGGGAATGAATAGACGGCTGGGGAAACGCTCGGTGGACTCCGCAGGAAAAGGAGGGGGCAGGGGGGGGGGGGGGGGAAGCGAATGGGTCGGCCCCTCCCGCATCGTTATACGTTTCATTTCAGAATCTTATTTGTTTGTTCACCGCGCGCTGCTCCCCTTCATCATAGCTCAAGTTGAAACAAAAAATCGTCGATGGCGTGTATGGTACCGCCCCCTTTCTCTTCTCTCTCTCTCTCTCTCCGTCTCTCTCTCTCTCTTCTCTCCCACTCTCTCTCTCTCTCTTTCTCGATCTGTTCCCTCTCTCCCTCCTTTGCTTTTAATTTAAAAAAAAATAACTGTTGCCACGTATTCTTGCGAGCACGCGGGTCGCCGTCAGCGTGCCCCGCCTTGTGCCGCCGTTGGGGAACCCAAATACGCAAGACGGGGCGAGTAATTACCGAAGCAGCGTCATGGAAGGGAGGGTGAGGGGAGGGGGGTAACGGGCTGCTGGGGAGAGGGAGGGGAGGGTCATCTTACCGTTCCGGACCGACAATTACAATCGCACGGCAGCGCGGCGCCGTCCCGCCCAGATGGGCCGCTGCCGCTGCGCCGCCGGAGCCACGGCACGCTATCGACGATTCCAGCACCCCTGGCTGCCCTCTTTGTGTGTGGGGCCGCGGCGCTGCCCGTGGCGTTGCCTGCCCCGCCGCCATTTACCATTTCACGTCGAATCCTTCTTCCGCCCCCCCCCCCCCTCTTTCCTCCGCCCCCGCCTCTCGACTCTGACCTCGTCGCCGCCTCTCTTTCTCCTTATTCTTCTTCACCTCTTCTTCCTCTCCTCCTCCTTCTCCTCCTTCGTCATGCTTTGCATTGTATAAAAGGTCTGCTGAGCGATGGCAGCTTCCGATTTTTCCCCGTCGCGGAATAACCGTATTGTCTTAGCGTTGGTGGGGGGGGGGGGGATCGCGGCGGCGGCCGGCCGCGGCCCGCCCGCCCATCCCGAAGCCCGCAAGGCCCCCCCTAGCCGATCTCGGGGCCGGACTGGAAGCCGAGGCGAAGCCGGCGGGAGGCGAGGATTTCTATTTTTGCTCTACTGAGCGTGACAGCATTCCGAAGACGGATTAAGGCCCTGTTCTCTGAGTGTTTGCAAGCCATTATTTTGTCCCGCGCTCCCCGCCGCCTCCTCCGCCGCGCCGCTCCTCCCCTGCTTTCCTCGCCCGCCCGCCGCAAAGTGGGCGGGGAGGCTGGTTCTGCTGCTGCTGGGCCGGCGGCGGCCGCGTTAATGGCATTTGCAAAGCCGGCAGGGCCGCCGCGCCGCCGCGCCGCCGCGCCGTGTCGGACAGGGACTCGGTGCAGGTGTGTGAGGGCGGGACTCGGCGCCGCCGCCCGCGCACGGCCGGCTGCGCGCACGTCCGGGCCGGCCCCCGGCAGATACGTGCCCCAGCGGCCCCACTGTGTTGATCGCATGCAGACGGCCGCACCGCATTCCGATACCTTGCTGCTGCCGCCGTGATTCAATACGTCGAGTAGTAGGGGGCGGAATACTGCACCGCATGCCCGAGCCGCCGCACTGCCCTTTCGCCAGCCTTGTTGCGAACCTGCTGGGCCGCGGCCGGCCCCCCCTGCAGGCTCGGGGCCGGCTGCCTGGCGGGCCTGGAGGGGCGGCGCGGGCCGCACGCCTGAGCGGACACGGGGGAAATCAAACGGTGAGCGGGGCCGTG
The DNA here is from genome assembly GCA_026979955.1 of Megalurothrips usitatus. Classification (NCBI taxonomy): domain Eukaryota; kingdom Metazoa; phylum Arthropoda; class Insecta; order Thysanoptera; family Thripidae; genus Megalurothrips; species Megalurothrips usitatus. The sequence continues at coordinate 11,111,210 of CM049594.1, forward strand.
CCGAGCCGAGCGCCGCCGCCCGGAAGTGTATGTGTGTGTGTGTGTGTGTGTAGGTGTGTGTGAGGGGGCTGGGGCGTGGACGACGGGCCCGCACTGCCGCACCTTGTATGAGAGAGAGAGAGAGAGAGAGAGAGAGAGAGAAATTCTTTGGCAGTAGGTGCGGGATCGGTCCGGTAGGCCGCGCCGCGCCCGGGAGCAGGCAGGGCGGCGGTCGAACTAAGGCTATTGTTGACAGAGAGCGCTCATGCCGGCGGGAGAGGTGGGCGGCGCGCGCACACACACACACACGTGATATGAAAAATTCATTGGCACGTACAAGTTTGAGTGGGCTAGGTCGCGCGCGGCCGGGGGCCTCGGTGTGCGGTGCTGGCCGCGGCCCTGCTTATGCGCGAGGGGGCCCGGTCCCATAGCCCGGCGCGGCCCCAGCGCGGCCCCAGCGCGGCCCCAGCCACCGCACCTGTGCAGCGTCAGGAGCCGGCAGTCTTCATGGAGGCTGATGAGTCTAATTATCAGCAGTGTGCCTCCCGGGCCGGGTCGGCCGTCGGGTCCCCCGGGCCTGCTGCCGGCGGCACGCCCGCACTGGGAGAGGGGAGGCGCGCGCACACACACACACACGTCCGGGGAGAGCCTCTCAAACAGGCCTACGGCCCACGCCGTGGACACGGAACGTTCTACTTCCTTGATGAAATTTGCATTTAATTCACTGCCAGAAAAGGAGCGATACCCCGCAGAGGGAAGGTTTCCGCTTTTAAATAGGTCGGCGGAGAAAGGGCGCGCTGGAAACGTTTTATGAACAGGAGACCCCACCGCGTCAGTCTGTGCCCCCGCAGAAGACAAGGGTTCGGGGCGGAAGCAGACGCCGCGGGGTGGCCGCGGGGCCCGCAGGGTCCGCAGGGTCCGAGCGCCGCAGGGCGTGCCCGGCGCGTGCCCGGCGCGTGCCCGGGGCGTGCCTGTCGGCTCCAAGTCTGTGGCGCCGGCGGGCGCCGGACAGCGGGTCGGGTCCGGCGGGGGTCGCTGAGTGTCCGCCGCCATATCCTCTGCGGTTGCCGCCGACAGCTCCAGCAGCCCCACTCACCGCCCAGTGTGCGAGCCGTGTGGCATCACGCCAGTAGTAGCCGGCCGCCCGCCGAGCACCCCAGAAGTACCGCCGCCGGGCCCAAGGAGAACGGTCGGTAGAAAGCAGTGCAGCAGCGAGTCACCGGGGTCGGGCGCCGTGCGGTGTAGGCAAACCCGGAGCCGACCGACGCACGGGTGTGGTGCGGGCCGGCCTACCCGCCCGCCCGCAGGCGTCCGCGGCCCGAGCGCTGCCCGCGGCAGACCGGAGGCGGCGTGTCGGCGGGAAATCCAATTGTCTCCGATTCACTGCGGGAGGAGTCCCGCAGCGGAGGTGCTCGGCGGGCGGGTCCCTTTGTCCGCGCCGGCGCACGGCGGAAAAGAATCGGCCGAGGAGCCGGGCTGATCCGGGCCGACTAGTTAGCCGCGCCATTCAAGCGGCGGTGCGGCGGCGGTGCGGCGGCGGTGAGGCCTCCCACGTCAGCCCCCGCGACAGCGGCCCGCTGCCGCAGGCTCCCAGCAGCCACGCGCTCCGCTCAGCCCCCGCCCCGCCCTCCCATAATTAATACAAAACTACGACGACAGCGCACGCGCGCGTTACCTTGCGAGCCTTGCGAGCGCGCCCGGCGGAATTTAAGTTTGTGCACACGCGCCTATTTAGGGGCGGAAGTTTTGCGCACTTTGTGACAAAGTCATACCGGCGCCGGGGGTGGGTGGGGGTGGTGTGGGTGCGGCGGCGTCCGGACGCGATATACTTCATAAGCCGCGGCACACGTTGCGCCCCCCTCCCCTTCTCCCTCCCTCTCTCTCTCTCTCTCTCTCTCTCTCTCTCTCTCTCTCTCTCTCTCTCCACGGGCACCGCGGGCGGGCGCGCGCCGGCTGCCGGGTGTAAATGTTTCTCCTCGCGCACATGTGTTTAATCACAGTCTGCAACTAACGTCGGAGGAGCTCTTTGCACCCTGTCAGCGAGAAGCCCTCTGCAACAGCGTGGAGGCGACGACGACGACGAATGAGTGGTGTGTGCGACTGAGAGAGAGAGTGAGAGAGAGGTGGGGGGGGGACGGGAGAGGGGGACATCCCGGCCAAGCCGAGCCGCCGCAGGGGTCGCTGCTGCCTCTGCGACATGATTCTGCCGAAGTGGGCGTGGCGGCGGCGGTGCCGGATCGGCGGGCCTGCCGGCGTCCGCGCTGCTCGGGGAACTAGAGCGCGCCTGCCTCCCGCTGCAGCGCGGCTAGCGCGTCCGCCACATCCGAAAGCGGAGCTCGCAACGCCGAAACTCAAACACCGGCGCATACAGCAGCAATCTGCTCTAACGAGCCGCAAGGGCGGGGCCCGGGGGGGGGGCCCCCCAGCGGGGCCGGGCTGCTGGGCCGGCAGTCCGCGGGAACCGTGGTGGCGGGGCGCGGCGGGGCGCGAAGGAAGCCGCTTGGGCACAAACACGCCCCCGCAAGGAAGAAAAGTTAATTGGGGAGGGGGAGGGGGGGGGGGTCTCGGGCGCGGTCAGCAGCAGTGGCGGAGCGGCGGCCCCGGCGGCCGGCGGACCTAATCATGATATAATTGAGGGGGAGGGGAGAAGATGTTTCTGCCGCAGTAACTGCAGGGGGTGCGGCGGGCGCGGCCGGGGTGAGAGAGAGAGAGAGACGGAGAGGGAGTCGAGTGGAGGAGTCGAGTGGTCCGGAGGAGAGAGAGCGGCAGAGAGAGAGAAGAGAGAGAGAGAGAGAGACAGAGAGGGAGAGAGAGAGAGAGAGAGAGCCTCCGACGTCACCGAGACCAGACTGGTGGCATCGTCACTCTCAGCAGAGCACCACGAGAAATCTGATCCGTGCTGCCAGACGACTACTAAAAAAAAGAGAACAAAAAAAAAATTACAAAAAAAAATAAGAACGGTGGGGTGGTCTTTGCTGTGGGGCGGAGTGGTCGCGGACAGCGCGGCAAGGTTAGCAGCAGCGGGTGGAACGACGGCGGCAGCGCGGCACGGCGGACACGGCGCGTGAAGCGGATGGAGTGAATTAGTGCGAGCGGGGGGCTCGGGGAACGGCAGTGCAGGTGCGTGGAGAATCGCGGCATAAGAGTTTATGGGCGCGAGGCAGGCGCAGGCGGCAGCGGCGTCGTGGGGCTCTCTGACAACGACATAATGCCCCCTCCCCTCCAGCCCTCCGCTGAGGCCGGCCGAGGCAACACACACACTTGGCAGCCCGGCACGCCGCACTCCAGCAGCGCGCCTCGCAGCCGGGGATGCGCCGCGGCCGCCGCCGCCCGACACGAGTGGCTGCCACACGCGTTCTCGTCGTCGTGCGGGTTCTGCGTGAGGCGCTGAAACGGGGTTTGCTAGGAATGGCGCACGGCGCGACACCACGCCGCTATGGTACGACTAGTACACACACGGACCAGTGACGGAGGGTTAACCTTCACCCACGAATCTTTTTTTTTCTCACCCCTTCCCCCCTTGCTCTCTCTCTCTCTCTCTCTCTCTCTCTCTCTCTCTCTCTCTCTCTCTCTCTCTCTCTCTCTCTCTCTCTCTCTCTCTCTCTCTCTCTCTCTCTCTCTCGGAGGCCCGGTGGCCCGGTGTGCCGGTGGCCGGGCGCTGGCGCCAGCAGCGGGACCCCCCTCGCTGGTTACGAGCCGACGCGCGAACAGAATTGCCGGGCTGTTGTCTGCGCCGTAACAGACGGCCGGGCCTCACTAACGCAGCGCTCGCTGCCTGCTTTGTTTTAGGACCGCCCGGTGAGTCGTGGGAGCACCCCCCCCCCCCTCCCCTCCCCTCCCCTTCCTCCCTTAGCGCGCATTTGCCTGTGCGAAAGTTGGCACGCGAAAGTGGCGAGAATGATTCGGAACGGGAAGGCGGGCTGTGGCGGGAGACGGGCCCGGACTCCAGGGCCGGCTCCATAGCCCGAACCGGGGAGATGTGCTCGCGATAATTTGTGGGAGCCAACAAATCAGCTGGTCAAGACTTTATTGACCCTGATCCGACACAGCGCCTGATTGGCGGGGCCGCAGTGGGTGTCGGGGGACCGGGCCGGCCGGGCCCGGGGCCCCCCACTGCAAACACGACCCAGATCCTTGACCGGCGCGCCCCGCCGCGCCACGCCTCGGTCCGCTGTAAATACTGACGCTCCCCCTTCCTATATCCTTTCACTGGACCTCTCCCACCGCACCCTCCACCCCCACTATCTCTCTTTCTCTTTCTCCCCCCTCATCTTCTTCCGCTGTTGCTTTGCTATCTCGGTCCCTTTTTTTTCTCCTCTCACCCTCCTCCTCCTCGTCCCGTTGGGCCCCACCCCCCGCGGCGTGGTCATCTGGCCCATGCACGCCGTCCAGCACTACTTGCTGATCCTTTTCTCTAAACTTCTTTCTCTAGCGCTCCCTTTGTGCCTGCGCCTTCCCCGGCCCCCTTCGGTCCCATAAGCTTGCTTATCTTGCTCACCCCCCGCAGCAGCACCCATTTAAATAAGAGCACCCCCCCCCCCCGTTCCCCTCACCCCCGCCTCACGTACTCTTCGTTCCCCATCACCCATATCGTTGGCCAAGGGAGCAACCCCCCCCCCTCCCCCCGTCCACCCCTCTTTACTTTCACCGACAAGATTTCGGGGAGAGCGGAGGACGAGGGGTGGTGGGGTGGAGCCGAAGGAGCAGGGAAATTTGTCGACATTGTGGTTTGTCGTTCAACAAAAGGCGCTCTCACGCCGCGCGAGGACGAAAACCGACGCTCCTGCCCCCCCCCCCCCGCCTTGTGCCGCGAGAGAACCGCATGAGGCGCCTCGGCGCAATCACCGCTGGCAAATCAGGCGCCGATTTTTCATTTGCTTTTTTTTTTTTGCTTAATTATTGCGTCAGACTGACCGGTTGAAATTCTCAAAAAGAAACAGAAAATCAGCTGTCAGACAATTTTTTTTTCAGCGCAGTGTGCGTGGGTCCCGCGGAGCAGTGTAGGTCCGCCCGCGCGCGCCCCACGCCGGGGGCGTTATTTTTCTTCCCGCATGGGGTCGAGGAGGGCGGCGGGGTCGTCCCCCGTCGCCGCGCGGCTCTGCCCCCCCCCCCCCCCCCCCCCCCCCCCGCACTGGAGCAGCTGGCGTCGTTCAAGAGGGCCAAGGAACTCCACCCACCGGAATACCGCGCCCGCCCCCTGCCCCTGCTCCCCGCCGCTCCCCCGCCCCCCCCCCCCCCCCCCCCGCGCCGGCACATCTGGCACGGACCGCGCCGGGTTATTGGCGCGATCAAACGAATTCAAATCATGCTCGCTTCAGATGAATGGCCCTCCCGGCGGGAAATTTACACGACGCGTTCGAGAAAAGAAGATGGAAGATGCGCGCGAGGTGGGGAGGAGGGGGGGAGGGCGGAAGGGGAAGTGAAGAAGTACGCGGTGATGACTCAGAGCGGGGGGCCTCCCCCTCCCCTTCCGGCGGCACCAGCCCGGGTCATCGATGTCGCGCGGGGTGTCGCGGGCGCGGCTGCGGCGCGGCGCCCCCGGAAGGCGCGAGGCCGCCCGGTTTTTAAAGAGTCGGCGGCGGCGGCGGTTGAGGTACCGCGAGAGCGGCGGGGAGGATCCTGGGCGTAAAACAGAGGGCGCGGCGAGACTGCAGACGGCCGGAGGAGAGTCGAGCTGCGCGCGGTTTCCGTAATTCCTTTGTGGATTCTTCAGCAGCAGCGGCAAGACGCTGTTGCTGCGGCACTCGCCGGCGTTGAGGGACGCGCGGGGTGAGCCGAGGCACGCAGCGCGGCGGTGGCGGCGGCGGCGGCGGCGGCGGCGGCGGCGGCGGCGGCGGCGGCGGCAGCGGCGGTGGCGGCGGCGGCGGCCCAGGTGAGGAGGGATCTCCCGAGGAGATGGAGTTTCAGGCGCTCGCACACAAGTGATGCTGCTGCTCCAGAGTTTACCTCAAATCCCTTTGCCACGATTCTCCTCCTCCGCCCCGCCCCCTCCCTGGCCGGCCGGCGCCGGGGGAGCCGCGGCCGAGGCCGAGGGCCCCCGGAGGTAGGAGCCCCGCACGGCCTCGGCGGCCCCGGCCTCGGCCGGCCTCACGCGGGGCGTCACTTTGGGAAAGTCTGAAGCTCACCCACCTGCAACACAGAGGAAGACCGTGTGGTCACAAACTTGGTCACAAACGAGTGTACACTGTGGGGACGGCAGCGCAGCAGCGCCAGGGGGGGGGAAATACACGACACACACTTTTTTTTCAACAAGAAAAACAATAGGGGGGAAAAAATTATTTCGGACTTTTATTTTCCGGCGCCGTGATCTCATAAAATAAACACGTTCCGTTCCGAACGGTTGGCGCGCCTACGCTGCCGCTGACCCCGGCAGCCGTGCAGGCCGGCGCGGCGCACACGGTGCGGTCGGCGGCAGCGCGGCAAGTTTAAATAGGCCGCTCCTGTTCTGGGCGCCGGGCGGGGCTGCCGGCAGCGCCGCCCTCCCACCGCCTCCCAAATAATGCTCCGCGCTCAGTAATTTGCAGGAGCGCCATCAACCTGCCCGGCCGGTCGGCCAGCCACCCGGCCTGGGCCCGCCACCCGGCGGGTAAACACACACACGCGGCGGGGGGTCGTGTCGGACTCAGCAGCACTGACCAGGCTGCTTCCCGGGTGTTACCATGCCGCGGGGGTGGCGCCGCCGGGGGTGGCGCCGCCGGGCCAGCGGGCGGCATGAAGGAATAGATGGTCCGGTGTGCAGGTAAGTGTGGGGGCCGTTAGGCGCGGCGTGTGGGTGTGTGGGGGCGGCCGGCCAGTCAGCACTTGGCCCGGCCCACGCTCCAGGGGGGGACAGGGCGGCCGGGGGCGGCCGGGGGCGGCCGGGGGCGGACGCGGGGGCTCGCCGGGAGTCTGGCCGCTACTTTATCTGCGGGGCCGCCGTCCGGGACGTCGTTCGCAGGCGCCGAGCCTCGGCTGACCGGCCGTCCCGGCGCCAAAGGATCACCCCGGGATACATTATCGAGTGCCGATGTCTTTTTATGTCCCCGGCGCGTGAAGGCGGCGGCGCCGCGGCCGCCGTCCCTCGCAGGTGCCGCCGCCGCCGGGGGATAATGTTTATTGCATCTGCGGCCCAGACGGAAAACCAGGCGATGAAATATTTGGGGTCGTGGTGGGAAGACGGATGGCGAGCGGCTGGGTAGGCGGGTTGGTGTGGGGGGGGGGGGGCTGCTGGGAGGACGGAGGTGCGGGCCGGCCGCGGGGAGGCTGGGAGGCGCCGCCGCGGCCCGCGGCCGGCAAGACGATCGGCGTGACAGCGGAGTGCGGGAGTGCACGAGCAGGCACCGGGGAGGGGGGCCCTGGGGGGCCCTGGGGGGCCCTGGGGGGGCCCTGGGGGGGCCCTGGGGGGGCCCTGGGGGGGCCCTGGGGGGGCCCTGGGGGCCGGCCGATGAGCAGGACAAAAGGATTCCTCCGGGCCACAAATTGGAATTCTGCCGGCGTACAAAGGGAGAGGGGCGGCCAAACCCACGTCATCCACTAATTACCCGTACCAGCGAGTGGGCGGTGGTGGGCAGGGGTGGGCAGGGGGGGGGGGGGGGGGTTGCACCTCGCGCCGCTCACCCCGGGCCGCCGGGCCGCCGGAGGTACGCGCGGACGGTACCCACCCGGAGGTTCCCTGCGGTACCCGCGCGTCTGCCTTTCAGCCCCCTGGGCCCGACACGTATAGCAGCGCCACACCCGATACCTGCCGCCACTCGATACAGCGGGCAGGGTGGGTGGGTGTGGTGTGTGCGGGAGAGAGAAAGAGAGAGAGAGAGAGAGAGAGAGAGAGAGAGAGAGAGAGCGCCAAAATTGGGGCTCCATCCGATTCCTGCCCTGTGAACCCGATTCGCCATTGTACGCCTGGCCTGGTGGTGGCGGTGGCGGTGGTGGTGGTGGTGGTGGGCGCGGTGCAAAATAAAAGGAAGCAAACGGGCGCTCACGCGTGCTCGCGCGAATTCTCCCCAGTCCCTCTTTGTCTGCCGTTTTCTCTCTCTCTCTCTCTTTCTCGCACACACACACACAGGCCTGACCGGGCCAGCACCCAGCCCATAGGCCTGCCATAGGCCGCCATGGTCTGCCAGGGGATGGTCGCGGCGCACATGGATCTGCTGCGCGTTCCGCTGGATTGAATGCCGCGGGCGCTGGGATGGGAACATCGCTCGGTGCGGCCGGTGTCGCCCGCCGGGCCATCGCCGCTGTACTGTACGCGAAGCCCTCGGCTTCACGCTGCTGCGGCGCTACACCTATTGTTTCAATTTTTCACGATCGCCGTATCGATTTTCGTAAACGGTCTGTTTTTTTTTTTATACCGCCGGACCCATAACCGCCGCCGCACGCGGGCCGTCCTTACAGCGATGACGTCACTAGTGTGTATCTATCGGTTTGGTCTGGCAGAGCAGGCCTAGAGAGCCTGCAGGGGAAAAGTGTGTTTTTTGCTAGCGCCCCTAGGCCCCCTCTGTCCCGCAGTGCCGACGCCGGCGCCGGGGGACGCAGCCCTGCCGTCCTACTGACCCTGGACCTCAAAACCACCCCGCAACACGCCACACACACACACGCACACGCACACACACGCACACTCTGCGCGCCGGAGCCGGTGCTGGCGAGAGCGGCTCCGGAGCCCATTCCTGACCGTGTCAATTAGACGTGTCCAACGCTGGCGGTGGGCCCGCAGCCCCGCAGCCCCGGAGCCGCCCGGAGCCGGCCGGAGTCTGCAGAGCGAAGCCACGGCCAAGCCGGAGTGGAGATAACTCTCCCCCGGAAAGGGGAGGTCGGTGGTTTGGGGCGGGCGCGCGGGCGCCAGTGCCACTGAACACATCCGGCTCCGTCCGACTCCGGCACACCCGTGCGCGCCTCCGCGTTCCGAAACCTCTCTGCGGGGGTCCTGCTCCGGGGTCCTCCAGGGGTCCTCCGGGGTCCTCCGGGGTCCTCCAGGGGTCCTCCGGGGTCCTCCAGGGGTCCTCCGGGGTCCTCCGGGGTCCTCCAGGGGTCCTCCGGGGTCCTCCAGGGGTCCTCCTCCGTCCTCCAGGGGTCCTCCGGGGTCCTCCGGGGTCCTCCAGGGGTCCTCCGGGGTCCTCCGGGGTCCTCCAGGGTCGTCCGGTGGCGGGGTACTCGAAGGCCCTGCCTGCCTACCCCGTGCGCCGCGAGCGCGCCGTGAAGGTGAGTACCACTCGTGCAAGAAAAAAATATGCGTTCGCACGAGTTGGGGGAAAAATTTACGGGCCAGGAAAGCGAACGGGGCACGTGCGATAGAGAGAGAGAGAGAGAGATAGAGAGAGAGAGAGAGAGAGAGAGAGAGAGAGAGAGAGAGAGAGAGAGAGAGAGAGGTAAAATTCCGAGGAATGCACAGGGAGCATAAGTCGTGCGCGCTGGGCGCAGGGCGCCTCCTCCGCCTGCAGCGGCAGAAGCAAGCGGCGGCATAGCGAGCCCGGGGAGCCCAGCATGCCCTGCACCACCACCACCACCACCACCACCACCGCGCCGCGGCCCAGGAAACTGGAACACAAGTAGTAAGGAGCAGAGCACACCATTCAACCATTTGCATTGCAGACGTCAGCAAGCAGCCCCCCTCCGTTTATCTGTTCCACATGCCGATGAAACTGTGCAGTATATTTGCCCTGGTCTTTGGTCTCCCGCAAGAGCGTCCCACAGAGCTGAACTGCGCTCTGCTCCGCCGGGGCCCCGCCCGGCCCCGCGCCGCCCCTTCAACTCTACACACACACACACACACGAGCACACACATACGTACACAAACCTCCCCGCACGCAGTAGTACGCGAAATCTAGGTCAAAGTGCGCAGCGCATAGAAAAGCAAAGAAGCCAAGTTGCGCGGGACGCGACGGGGCGGGGCGGGCGGGGCGGCACCGTGCAGCCCAGCACTAAGCAGTCGTGTGCCCGGCGTCTTCCCTTCCCTTTTCTTCTCGGAGGGAAATTGCACGACTCGCGGCGGGGAGCGGATGCGGAGCGCGGCTCGCCCCTTCATCAACATTCATCTCGTATCTAGAAACAAACTCGGGTGCGGCGCGCGGCGCGTGCGGGGCTGACGCGGTGGGTCCCCCCCGGTCAGGCTGCACCGCGGCGGCGCCGATACACAACGCGGGCGAGGCCGTTTGTCGTCGTACCGCGCAGCCTCGGCCGCCGCCCCTCGCGAAGGGATCAGCGGCCCGGCGAAAACGTAAAAGTTTTATGGGCCGCGTCGCGCGCAGTTAATTCGGTTTCCGTATGATTGCCCGCCGCCGCCGCTCGGCGCGCGGCGCTGGGCCGCGGGTGGCGGGTCGGGGAGCTGTCATACAATGTAAGTAACGTGCGCGGCGCGGCACTTGTCCGAGACGCCCGGCGGGCGCCCGGCCGCAAACACACGACGCCGTGTTCCGCGCCGCCAGCCGGACTCTGGCCTGCTGGGCCGGACTGCGGTAGGCCGACCACCAAAGGGCCCCCTCGGGCCTTGTATCGCGGCAGAATGAGACGACTCTTGAGCGCATCGGAGGCCCCTGATGACGGCGGCGGCGGCGGCGGCGGCGGCAGCTCGGTGTGGGACGACAAGCGCGGCCCGAACCTGCCCGGGCTGCCAGCAGCCCTTCTCATACTGACTGAAGCAACACGAGTAGACAGCAGAGGGCCCCGGAACGGGATTAGAAGGGGACAAGGACAGGGCAGCCCCCCGGCAGCGGCGGCGGCAGCAGCCGGCCGGCCCGGGGACACCATCCGGCTGATCCTGGCCCTTGGGGTCCCTCCCCTTTCGCCCTTGTGATTCACTCAACTCTGCCCAACTCTTCCCGCTGCACCACCTCACCTCCTCTTCCCTTTCTCTCGCTCTCTCTCTCTCGCTCGCTCTCTCTCTCTCCCTCTCTGTCCCACCTATACGCCGGCGGTCCATGATGCGGTTGCTACTCACTCCACCCTCTGACGGGCGGCAGTGCTGGAGGGGGCGGACCTGCACGGCGGGCGGCGACCGGCGGGTATTCGCAAAGATGAAACGTGCAAACTTGTTACTTTCATCAACTGGCACACCGAAACCTCGTCACATGGAGGGAAACCACTCCCTGTTCCGAGACGATGCGTCGCAAACTTTATTATTATGCGCCGGCCCGGTAAAATGACGTCGACTCTCCTCTCTCTCTCTCTCTCTCTCTCTCTCTCTCTCGGTCTCCCTTGTCTTATTCGGGATCCCGCTCACGAGCAGACTCTTCGCTCCAGTTTCGCCCCGGCGACGAGCAAACCTTAGATTGCATGTTGGCAGGCAGGTGAGTCTGCGCCTCGTCGCAGCGTCGCAGCGTCGCGCGCCTCCGTCATCACCGGGCCACTGGAAACATTGTGCGTTTCGTATCGAGGCCGGTTCGCCGCGTGTGGCATGGAGGAAGAGCTGCCCCTCGCTCATCGATTTTTCTTTGTTTCAGTATGCCAGAAATGGGTTCCCACGACCCTGTCGTTTTCAGAACAGCATTCTCAAGTGCGTTATCGCCCCGAACTGGGCTGTTATCATGCGGCTGTTTCGTTCTCAGTGAAGAGAGTTAAGCCGGGGGCGGACCGCGTGTCGATGTGTGCGTGTCACCTGGTGATGAAGCAGTGCAAGCCGGGAGGAATACGGATTGGCTGCGGCCCTCCCTCCTCCACTGCCACGACCCGGCCGCAGCCCGGGCGCTGCGGGTCGCGGGTCCAGCCGTGATCATTTCGCCCTCTCGTTATAAAGGTCAACCGAAAGCATCCCTTGCGGCGTTCATTTTCTCGGCGAACGGTGAGGTCACCGCGGGCCAAATTACTGCCATAAATATAGAGATACAGTGAGTGCGCCTCCCCGCCCGCCCACGCCCTTGGAGAGATGTCGCTGAATTAAAGACGGCGGCAGATGGCACGCGGCGGGGGGCCAACCCCCCTGCAGACGGGGTGACCCGGGTGACCTCGCGCGACGGCCTGACCTCCCGGTCGCGCTGAAGTGATTACAAGCAGAAGAAGAAGCTGAGCGCGGAGGCGAGATTGAGAGTGACCAGGGGTGGTGGTGGTGGTGGGGAGGAGGGTGGCACCTTGGGGGCTCTAATTGGGGCGTCAGCCATTTGGGGATAACGAGCTCTCCAGACACAACACGCTCGCACTTTTTTTTTGCGGTGGGCCAACATGGGAGCGCAAGAGAGATAAAAGATGGAGAGGGTTTTTGTTTTCTCATCTTTGTGTGCGCGCGGCTTTGCAAATTCGCCCCCTGTGGGAGCGGCAATATTTGTCTTAGTGTGGCCAAACAATTCCTCCACCCGACGATATTTTCGCCCACACCTTTTTCACGCCCTGTTTGTCCAGTTAACGAGAGCGCGGTCAGACGAAATCGCGGCGGCGGAGGCCCGCCCTCCTCTTCGGGGAGCTCCGCGCCGCACTTTCCAAATGAAAGAGGAAATGTTGTTTGCGTTTATAAGCGATCCACACTTTCTGTCCGCGATATTTGAACTGAGACCCTCCCACCTCCCCAGCAGCCCCAGCCAAAATCACGCACCCTGGGTCTCACATTTTTAATACGCCGATTGGTTTCTGTACACCGGTTTCATTCCACTGCCTCGGTTATTGCGCGCCGCGCGGCAAGTACCCGCGGCGCGCACAGCGGCACCTGTGTGGTAAACGAGAGATTGAAGCACCCTCACACCCTGACCCCCCCGCGCGCGCCGCGCCCCATCGCAGTCGACAATAATTTGGGGAATGGAGTTTGCGCCGGGTTTTAATTAGTTTGAGAGTCAATTACACGCGGAGAGGCGAGAGATTGTGCGGCTCGATGCCGCGCGCGTTTCTCACGCTTGCAGCCCGTCACGGTGTGTGGACGGAGCAAGGGGCGCGGCTTCCGAACGGCCGCCGGCCTCCGGGTGGGAAATAATGTATCTGACGGCCGCGATGAACGGCGCGGACCCCCCGCGGACCCCCCGCGGACCCCCCGCGGACCCCCCGCGGACCCCCCGCGGCGCCGCCCGCTAATCGTCGGTACCTGGCGCCCCCTGTCGTGGCGCCCCGGGCCGCAGCCCCCCATAAATGAAACGCACAATGCCCCATTGTCTCGCTCCGCCTTCCTCGCGACGCTTCCCGGGCTGACCGGCCGGAAAGATTTTTGTGCCGCGATAAAAGCAGGCGGTGTACTGTACTCACATTCGAGGGAGCCATCCGTCTGGCGGTATCGCGCGGCGGCGGCCGGCCCGTGTGCGGCCCCGGCCCCGTTCTCTTCTGTCGCGCCCCTCAGCCGCGCGCGTGTATCTTGCATCTCGGCTCTCTCCGGGGACCCGCCTTTGCGCTCGCCTTTTGTTATTTTTGTCCTGCCGACCGATACGGTGCCGGGCGGCGGGGCCAGGCGGGTCCAGGCGGGGCCTCCCACGCAGGCTCCGCCGCCGGCCCGGATGCGCTGCTGTTGCCGGTCGTGTTACTTCCCGGAGAGCAAAAATTCTCGCGAGGTGGGGCGACATGGGGACAACAGCGCGCCGTGCTCCGCCGCCTCGCCGTGCCGCGTACACTGGCCCGGCCGGCGCCTCCCGGGAAGGACTATCGCAGGCGCCCAGGTATTGTGCATGACCGCCCACGGCGACGGCGGCGGGGTGGACGCGCGGCGCCCCAGGCGAGACACACCGGCGGCGGCGGCTCCCGCCCGCCACACACCCCAGCATTTGTCACAGACCACTCTTTCGGATTTCGATATCAATACGGAGGGGGGGGGGGGGGTGACCTGGATGCCCCCTCCCTTCTCGCCACCACCAATCTGACCCATCACTTTATGCCCCCCCCCCCTGCCCTTCCTCCCCGCCCCCTGCCGCTGCTCCGGGGGACGCCATCACCCCCCGGCCGTCCTCCCCCCGCTGACGGCATGGCTTTATGACGCCTTCAGGTGGCGGCGCGCGGGGGCGGGGCGGGGTGCGAGGGTCACGCCAATACCCCCCCCCCCCTCTCTCTCTCTCTCTCTCTCTCTCTCTCTCTCTCTCCCGCCACCCGCGCGGCCGCACACACAAATATTCTCGCAGCACGGGAAGCAGAGCGGAGCCGCGCGGAGCTGAGCGCGCACCATGTGCCGTGCTGCACTGGGGCCCGGCCCGGCCCCGCCCCGCCCCCCCTACTACCCCTGACCTACCCCGCACTTCCTCCCCACACACACGCACACACACACACACAGAGCCACCGCAAGGCCTCCGCCACGCGACGCGCAGGCGACGCAGACATCTGAATACCCGGCCTCGGCCCGACATCCACATCAACCAGCCCCCCTTCCCCCTCCAGCCGTTGCCGCGCACGCACACACACGCACACACTCACACGCACACTCCGCCCCCCCCCCCCCCCCGCGTGCGGCAACCACCCTCCACGTAAAAGGGGGGGCGAGCCTTTGTCAGCGCTCCCGGGTGCAACGTGGAATCGAAACGAAAATGTCACTGGCAGAGCGTAACGCGCTCCCGCCCCGCTGCGCGCACGCGCACACAGAGAGGACGTGCGGTGCTCTATACGCTCTGGCACGTATTCGGCCACCAATTTGCACCCGCGCGCGGCGGTGGCGGCGGAGAGCGCGGTGCGGTGCGGCCCGGACCATTAGCCCCTATCGCAATGCGGCCGCGGAGCCGCTGTCGCCGCTGCCGCCGCCCCGCCGGCTTCCCACGCGGATCCGGGCGGCGCGTAACCCGCGGTTCGCGTCGTGTCGCGGCCGTGTAAGTCCGGGGGAGCACGGCGGCGGCTGCGGTGGCCGCGGGCTCCGCGTGCCCCAGGAGGAGGCGGGCCGGGGAGGCGGCCTCGATAGCGCGGCGACCCCTTTTGCATTTACTTTATGCGTCACATTTCCGACGTTCGTTCTATAAAGTACAACTCGACCGTCGTCGGCGCGGGGATGTCGTGCCGGGCCGGAGGGGGTCGCGCCGGGGGGAGCACATTAAGGGAAACGGAGGGCGACTATTTCAGAGCGCGCGGGGGCCGGTGGGGGCCGACGGGGACGTGATATGAACCTGATGACGGCTCTCATTGTGTTGGACTTAATTTATTTTATTTTTTTTCTGCGGCGTCGTCGTCGTCGTCGCACCGTGCCGCCGCCGCTCGCCGTAAAAACTCATTTCCCACCTGCTGCGAGAGGAGAGTTCGTGATAGCCCCTGGGAGGGCCGCGGCAGGGAGGGCGGAGCGGCGGGAGGGGGGCCAGATGAAAGGAGTGGCGCCGCCGGTCCGAAGGGCCGCCGCTGCGATATTTCCCACACCTCCGGCGGCGGTGGGGGGGGGGGGGCGGCGGGGGGCGGAGGCGTGCCTAACGACGCCAGGCCGCGGCAGTCAGAGTCGACGCAGCAGCACAATGCATTCCCGTGCATAATCAGGGTTTGTCACACGCGGAGAGCACAAAACGTGCGGGTAAATAGGTTGGCGACGCCACCCGGCCGTGTATAGGGCCTGACGAGTGTGTGGCCCCCGGCGTGCGGAGCAGTGACGGCCGCTAAACAGGGTGGGCGCCCGCCGGGACCCCGGGGAGGAAGGGGTGGGTGGCGTCCACCACCTCCCGCGGCGCGCGGCCCCGCGGCCCCGCCGCCCCGCCGTATTGGCAGTGTCTTGATCGAGCAGGGTGGGCCGGGGATCAGGCGGTGGCCCCCGCCCTCAGACCGCGGCCCTGTGGCCCTGCGGCCCTGCGGCCCTTGCCCAACGCCAAGCCGGCCGAGCGGCCATAACTCACAATGTTTGGTTTGGGAAGGAAGGTCGGTGTGTTGTGGCCGAGGGAGGCCCTGGCCGGCCCGGTCCGCGGCGAGGGGTCGAGGCGCCCCTCCTGTCGCCTCCACCCGCCGCGCTGACTTTCTCCCGCCCCGCAGCAGCCGATATCGGCAGCGTCTCCTCCTCGGAGTGTTCGGTGCCATTTGTCGGGCCGCGGCCCTCGACCCCCCGCTGCCGCCACCGCCGCCGCCGCTGCTTTGGTGTTGCTCCGCGCCCTCATTAGCGAACGTGTGCTCCTTATCCCTGTTTGCTCAGCGGTGAAGGCAGACGGCGGCGGGAGGTTTGACAGGAAGTGCAGCTGCTCGGCGGCGCCAGCGGTGGCCCCGGGGGCCCCGGGTCTCCCCGCACCGCGACATCAAAAGCACCAACACAATCACTCGGCAGGAGTGGCAGTGGCCGCCCGCCGCCGCCCGCCAGACGCCAGCCCGGCGGCCCGGCGGCCCGGGCCGACGCCAAAAAGCAAGGCGACGAGATGCGACTGACTGTTCGCACGCAAAAGCATCAGTCAGGAGCGGACTCATCTGCATTGCAAACTCGATTCGGCGGCTGCTGCTGTGGGGCGGGGGCGCGGCGGGGGCCCCGGAGGGGGCCCGGCGCGCAATCAGAAAGCGCAGTCACAACAGAGAGCGGGGAGGGGGTTTTCGGGGCCGCAAGCACGCGTGAGGCCGCGGAGCGTGAGGGCCGCGTGACGCTGAGTGTAAATTGCGAATCGTCCTCGCTTGATGGGGATGCGCGTGCGGCGTGGGAATGATTTCGCCGCGTTTTCTTTTCCCGCCGGTGAGTTTTCCGGAGTGCCTCGTGTTTAGCGGGCGCCGCTGCACACAGCGCGCCGCCCCGTCGTCTCCCCCCCCCCCCCCCCCCTCCCGCTTAGGCGGCTTGCGAGTTTTCACATTCGACTAATGCTGTTGTTGATGGCTCTGGCGCCCGGCCGGGCGCGGCCCCGGCGCAGCCACAGGGAAAATCCAAATTAACGCGATCAGGAGCAGGGAGATAATACGATCACTGATCCGGTGCGCGGCTCGGCTCCCGCTGCCGCCGCCCCGGGCGGGAGCCCCCGCAGCCCCCGGCGCGTCGCTTCCCTTCCGCGCGCACGTCCCACTGATGCGCCTCTCTTCCGTACGCGTAAACTCCAAGGCGATTTCGGCGGCGCGGCGCGGGGAGCAGGGACGGCGGGGTGCGCGCCTCGCCGCTCCACGCGCTCACCTCCCCGACCCGCAGCCTATCGGATACACGGCGTGCGGTCCCGGTGTCCCGCGGTGCCGCCGGGTCGCTGTCCGCCCGTACGGCTGGGAGTATTTTTCAGGCGTCTTCGTTATCTTCGCGGCGCGCGCGCGGAGCGTTCCGCCGTTTCGCGTGCACTAATAAGCATAGAGGCATTCGGATGAGGGAGAGCGCACGAAGAAGAGGCTGCGGCCGGTGCAGTGCGGCAGCGGGGCAGCGGGGCGGCGCCGGGCCGCCGTCATGGTGTGTAAGCGCGAGCAAACTGTGCCGTAAAACTTTGCGTGAGGAGTAGAGAGAGAGAGAGAGAGGGGGGGGGGTGCCAGCCACATGCAATGAGGCATAACACCCCCAACTTGGCGGGGGAGGGGCCCTCTGCCCGCCTATTACGGGGCCATGCACATTCCGGGACCTTGTTTTCGCAAATTCCGCGGGCAGCAGAGCGCGCGTGGCAAAATGTTGTGTGGCAAAAAAAAAATGCGTTAATGTTGACACGCTGAGCAAATGGCTGTTTACCGTGCAAGTCCCCATGGAAAAAATGTACAGAAAATGTGCGTGAATTCCCTTTGCCGACTGCTGGCAGGCGCGACGTAATGCGCCCCTCGAAGTGGAGGAGTGGAGGGTGCACTACAAATGACGCCGAGGACGGCCACTTCTGGAGGCCCTACGCCCTCGCAGTGCCGCCGCCGCTCGGGCCCTTCCAGGTCATCGGGTACCTCGCCCACTCAGCTGCCCTAATTTTGTCTTTACCCGCCGCCCGCCCGTCTTTCGTCGTGCTGCAGTTCCCTATATACTCGAACAAAAGAGGTGGAAGAGGGGCTCAGAAGCGGGGGGATCGTCGTAGTTACGGAAAAGGTCCGCTCGATGGCCGCACAAAAATTAATGTTCAATATAAATATATTCTTGAGGGAGTGTAAGGAAGCGGCGGCAGCGCCATTCCTTGCGAAGGGACAGAAGACAAAAGCCAGCAGGCCTGCCACTAGCAACTTGACGGAAAATCAAAAGAATATTGCCAGATGATTCCAATATCCACTCAGTCGCAAAGTCCGCAGGAGCGGGGGTAGGGAGGGAGGGGAAAAAAAGAGAGGATTGATTGAGGCAACTTCTCGAGATGAGCGGCAACATCCCGGAAGGCGGCGTTGGCGGCGGCGGCAGCAAAGGAAGCGGAGCAGAGCCAGGGCCGCCGGACAATAAATGGAGGAGCTTGAAACTTTTCTACAACTTGTTCGGTCGCGCCACTTTTATTATATGCACTCTGCTGTATTTTAGGAGAGCGGGCGGGTAGAAAAGTCGGGCGGGTAGCGAGTCGCGAGATTGATTCTGTTGATTACTCAGACGTCTGCCGGAGAAGGCACGGCGCGGCGGCGGCCCGGTTCGGTCTGCCTCCCCCGCCGCCGCCCGCGCCGCGACCTGCTGCGCTCATCAGCATCACACGTTCCTCAATTAAGGAAATCCCGCGAGCGAGCAGTCGACTCGCAAGAGCTGCTCAGACGGAGAGGGAGATTACTTCTTCAGGACTCTCGTGGCGACTCAGCCGCGGGCGCAGCCTCGTGCACAGCCTTGTGCACAGCCCCCCGCCGCGCACAAGCCGCTCAGGGTTACAGTCGAGGAACAACCCTCCCCTTGCAGCCTCCCCGGCCGAGCCGCTGCGGCCCGAAAATAATCCGACAACGACCCCAACGGCGCACTTTACACTTTACGCTGCCGCACCGCAATTTTGGTCGTGTGCCGGGGCCGGGTGGGTCGCCGTCGGTATGGCGGGTCCCGATCGGGCCGCGCCGTCGGGTCCCGTCGCTACAAGGCAATGGAACAGCCGTTGACCCATCCGAGATAACCCCGAGCGCTCCGGGGGCGTCGCCTCGGGCCGCCTGGGGCCGCCGCCCTCCTCCCAGGCCTTCTGCTATCTCACCACTGTTTTTGCCGTGCGAAATTAGCGCGAGCCGCGCGTACAAGAAGCCCCACACCACCCGGCCGGGGGCGGCGGCGGCGGCGACGGCGGCGCGGGGGAGGGGCGGGCGGAGGCCGGGCAAAGTAGGTGGGAAAGCGACGTGGCGGCAGCGGCCCTCAATACAAGTCCCCGTTATTGTTTAGGGGGCGGCCCCCAGGCCTCCGGCAGCCTCCAGGCCGGCGGTAGGGCGGGGCGGGGCGTCCCGGGGGAGGGGAAGCAAGTCCAACTCGCAGCAAACCGCTACAAGCAGCGGCGGTGGCGGTGGCGGTGGCAGCAGCGGCGCGCGGGGGGCCCGGGCATTATCTGCAGAGTTCCATCGTCAGGAAAGGGACGACGAGGTCGGAGGCCAGGTTTGTGCGGTGCGGCCGCCAGCTGCTGGCCGTCTCAGTGGCCGTGTCGGCCGGGTCACCCCGCGGCGGTCAGCGAGTGTGTCGCGCGGCAGTCCCGCCCCGGCCCCCCGTGCGCCGCGCGCCCCCCGATGACATTGAATCGCCCGCGGCGGCGCCCCGGACTACCAGTAATTGGTCCCGAAGGTAACTCAGAACGTGACGACGACGACTCGATATCAAATTAATTTGTTTGAGCGCGGAGTCTGGCGATAAGGCCTTGACAGCAAAGATGAGCGCGCGGGGTCGGCTAATTGGGGGCGCGGCGCGCGGCGGCGGCGCCAGACGTGAAGGTGAGTGCGGCGGCGGCGGCGGCGCCAAGGTGAGACAGAAATCCCGGCGCACCCCAGGTGAGGGTTAGGTGTCGTGTTAGTGTGCACCGCAGCGCGGGGTAACTCCGGCCTCCGGCCTCGCCGCGCGCGGGGGTAGTTCCTGCGGCGCTGCCGCCGTGCTGCCTGTGCAGCGCCTGTCGTATTATTGTACAACGTCGTGCGGCGCAATTTTGCACGTTTTGTGCGCAATAAAACGCAACGCCAGTCAGCAGCGGGGACCTCGCCTGTGGAACGAAGCCCGTCGGCAGCACAGCACGACCTCGCCTCGGGCAACGGCGGCGGCAGGGCCGGGGGCCGGGAGCCCAGAGAGAGAGAAAGGAGGCGGCTCGTGGCTGTCCGGGCCGGGCCGGGTCAGGCGGGACCCTATCACAAATTGCGACGCTGATGACATAACAGCAAATTAGTTTCATTAAGGGCGGCACTGAGGTGGGCTTGGTGGCCCTGGCGTTGTTTGCCCGTCACAGAACTCTGCCGCCGCCCGCTGTGTCCGGACCGGTCCGATCAGGGCAGGCCGCACCACAGCGTCGTGTTATTATTGTGCTCTCTTTATTTTGTCAGCTGTCTTTGTTTGTTGTTTATCCAGAAGTGCCAGTGGTCGCACAGGAAAGCCGCGCCGTGTCGTACCAGCGTTTTTAACTGGGTCAATCTCGGCGTCCGCGTATGAACCGCCATCTCATTTGCGTGGGAGGCCCCCATCGCCCGCGGGGCCGTGCCGGGCCGTGCCGGGCGGCAGGCCAGCGGTGGTGGCTGCCGCCGCTCCCACTGCTGGCACCCTCGTGGGCGTGGGCAGCCGCGGCCCCGCCCCGCCCCGCCCTGCTCGGCCCAGACAGAGTTCAAACACTCAAATGAGCAGGTCGTCCGGTGGGACAGCAGGGCGGTTGGGGGGTGCTCGGCCGGGCACAGCCCTTGTCGCCATTCCGCGGTGCAAACAAACAACAACAACAACAACACACAACTGCATCATCAGGCCGGCTGCCCCGGCCCGGGCGACACAGTACAGTCCGTGCGGCGGCGGCGGTTATTAACGGAAATGGGCGCCGCCGCCGCTGCTGCCGCAGCCGCGAGGCATTATTTATTTCTTTATCGATCAGTCTAATGAGGTTTCGGGAGGGCAGCAGCGGCGCCGGCGGGCCGGGACCGCGCGCCGGGCGCGGGCCTGCGACCGTAGGCGACCGCCCCGCGCGGAAGCAACGGCCCGCTGCCGCCCCCCTGGGGGGCCACGTCCGGGGCGCAACCTGTCCCCATCCCCCACTCCTCCCTCGCCCACCCAGATTTGTTTGAAAAGACGGCACGGGAGAGTAGCGCGGTGCAAGTATTTCTTTCTTCGGTATCCGCCGTACCGCTTAATAGGCAATTCCAACAGCTCGACAACGAAAGCGGAAACGAGAAGTTGTGAGAAATCGCACGGCAAACCGACAACGCCTCGTTCGTTTCCTATATTTCTTAAAACCCAATTAGAACCATTAACATCAAGAAAATCGTCTCGTTTTCGGACGCAGGAAGAAGTCTTGCGGTGCCAACACGACGACGCCCGGGTCAATCCGAGCCGGGCGGAGCGGAACGCCCAGGGCGGGCCCGGGTCGGCGCGGACCCATCACGGCTGCTGCCGGCGGCTGCGGGTCCCGGGGCCGAGGCCTCCGGCTGCCTCCGCGCCGCGCCGACCACCAAGTGTTGATTAATCGAGTCCGGGGCGGGCCGGCGCCCTGGCGGCGCCCTGGTGCGGTGCCCTGGTGGCGTCCGGTCGGCGCCCGGCTGGTGGCCCCCGGCGGGGGCCGCGGCTGACCGGAATGAGGTGCGACTAGTGATGAGACAGGAGGGAGTGTCCCCCGTGCTCGGCTCCCCGCCGCGGGGAAAAGGCACGGAGGGGGAGTGGTCGGTGCGGTGTGCGGGCGCGGGGCGCGGGGGGGTAGCGCGGCTAAACCACTTTGGGCGTCGTTAACGCCGATTTAAAAATTAACCACGGGCGCGCGGTGGGAGCGGGCGTGGTGAATGAGCTCGTCAGTGTCGGACACGGGCTGCACGGCGGCGCATTAACATTCGGCCAGCGCCGCCGGCCGCGGCTCGGCGGAGTCCTCAGTCTCACTCTCCCATCGCAGCCGCCTCCGAGCAGCTCCCCCTTTGGAAACTCCCACAGCCACGCGCCCAAATCCCGAAGGCAGACGACGCCCTCCGATGATAAACAACAGCAGAGCGGCGGCTCTGGCCGAGCTCTGCGTGGCTCTGCGGAGGCGGCAGGGGGGGCGGAGTCGTATCGCAGCGTAGCTAAGCCGTTATTGTGTTTCCCGTAGACTTGGCGACGGATTAGAGACCCCGGCCGCCCCCCGCGGGGCCCGCGC
The DNA here is from genome assembly GCA_026979955.1 of Megalurothrips usitatus. NCBI lineage: Eukaryota > Metazoa > Arthropoda > Insecta > Thysanoptera > Thripidae > Megalurothrips > Megalurothrips usitatus. The sequence goes on from CM049594.1 coordinate 11,133,109, forward strand.
CGCCGGACCGGTTTGCCACGGCGCGCCAGGCCACCCTTGAGCACACAGATTCAACAGGGCCGCCGCTGCCGCCGCTACAGGCGCGGAAAGTAAGCGGGCGGGGGCTCTCTGGCTGCCGGCGGGGCGGGGCGGGGCGGACTCCTGGCGTGGCGAGCGGCGCCGTACCTGGACGCCGCACCGTCGTATACCCTGCGCCCGGGGGCTCGTTTGTAGAGTGTCACGACAGGGGGCGGCAGCGGCGGCGGCAGCGATTGTGTCTTAATGACTGCCAACCCCCTTCTGCCTTTTCCGGCTGGCGATTGTTTGCCTGCCGCCTCTGATAAGGGTTTCCGCCCGGCCGCGCCGCGCCGCACCCAATTGAAAGCGCAGCGCAACCACCGCCGCGCTCGCCCGCCGACAGGGCGACCGGCGGCGCCGCGCAGCCCGTGCTACAGCAGCGGCCCGCAAGGGGAGCGGGTCAGAGATTAAGCAACGTCCGCGGCAGCGTCGGGGCGGTGGCGGCCTGCTCTCACTCTGAAAATTACAGCAATGTAACACCCTTCAACGAAAAACAAGCAGCAGGTAGAACAGTTTTTTAAAAAATAACAAAGTCGAAAAAAATTCTGTCAAATCAGAAAAAAAAAACACAAACAAAAAAAGAAATGAGCTAAGGAGTTTTTTTTTTTTTTGCATGACGATTTGATGACCTCTCGGCGTAACCCCACAGTTCCGCGGCGGTACGACAGCGTCCGCGTGCGAATAGCGCCTGGTGGGTAGGCCTCCGCGGGCGCTGCGGCGCACGGGTGTGCCGCGGGCTGGCCTACCCCGGCATCCGCAGGCGCCATGTGCGCGCTCCCGGCGTTTGCCGTTTGCACGGAACGGACACACCCTATCCTACTGACTCTGTCCGCATACATGACCAATAGTCTGGGACGCAAGCGGACCGCGCGGTATCTGATCAGGCGCGCTGTGTGCGAATGTGACCCTCATTACGTCATCACACAGAACACACACACACACACGCACGCACAAACGTTTGCAATTACGAAGGAACAGCTGCCGCTGCCCAGCAGCTCCACCGCCCGCCGCCGGCGGCGGCGCGCGCACGCCCCACTATATTAAGGGCAGCGCTTTGTAAAATGAAATCCAGCAAACTACCGGCTGGGCAATGTGTGCGGTCGAAATAATAAGCCCACGTGTTTGTTTTCGCGTTGCGCGGCGGCGGCGGCGGCGGGGAGAGAGGCGGGGGACATTATTTTCACAGTAGTGGTCGAGTGATGGGGCTAACTGCAAACGAATGATACGGCCGCCCAGCGGAGGGCGGGGCGGGGTGGGGGGGGGAGGGTGAATAAAACCGCACAGCAACGTTCTTTGAGGGCCTGCGCGGCTGACGGGCTGACGGCGAGGAAGGCGGCACGGAGGGCTGTGTAGCGGCCGGAGCGCGGCCCGCGGCGACGACGAGGCACTCGAATGCACCCGCCTCCGCGCCGCCCAGCCTCCCCCGCCGTGAGCCCAAAAATACAGTACTTACTTGGCGAAGTCTAATTTAAGCGCATTAGCTACTTCTTACTCGGCCCGGCGCGCCGCCGCGCCGCCGCGCTGCCCGGGCGGGGCCGGCCGCGGAGCGGGCACTGCCGGAGCCCGGAGTCCTGCGCTGATTCCAAACAAAGGACGATCGCACGGAGAAAGTTGGGAGTAAAACTCCGTGCCGCCGGGTAAGATGGCATTATGAGGGGGTGGTATTCTTGAGGACAGCCCTCCCCATCTCCCCACACCCTTTCCGTCCCGGCCGGGGCGCTCGGCGTGGGCGGCCTGGCTGCCCCTTCAGCAGGCCCCCTCGGGGGGCTCCAGAAGCCCCCCCCCCCCCGCCCGCCCGGCCGACCCCCCCGAGGGAGGCCCCATTTTGATTTCCCAGCAGCAGCCCCTGAACTCTTCATCATTCGGAAGCACCCCGACTACACGGCCACGAGCCCTAACAGCCGAGCTAACAGCCGGGCCGGGGCCCTTTGCACCTTAATGCTTCCTGTTCTCGAAAAATATTCCCGGCGCCCGCCATCGCCACCTCGAGTTTTTCGCGCCTGCAGGCACTCTCCTACATCCTGCCGCCGCCCTGCCCGTCCGGCCCGCCTCCCGCCCGGCGGATGCCGACAGCGGTGCGGGTCACTCGAGACGCCGGCGCCAGCCCAGCGCCAGCCCAGCGCCAGCCCAGCGCCAGCCCAGCGCCAGCCCAGCGCCAGCCCAGCGCCAGCCGAGCACAAGCTCATAGCCAGGTAGGCAGGCCCGGCGGGCCTAGTTCGCGCCAGGCCGGAAGGGGAAGCCTAGCAGATAAGCAAGGATGTTTAAAAGGAATCGCCCCGCGAGGCAGCGTAGATAGTATTTTGTTCGGAATATTCGTAGCGGCCGTCGGGATAATGCAGCCCGGCGGGCTTCTCTCTCGTACTGGCAGCGCTGGTCCAGTTTCACGTTATAAAAATTTGGTCTTCAATCCGTTTTATTGGACGCGTTGTGGACGGCGGCGGGAGGGGCGAGGGAATACGAGGCTGCCGCGCGGCACGCCGGGGGCCGAGGACTGCCGAAGGACCGCTGCGAGGACCAGCGAGGACCGGGGGAGGACCGGCGGCCGCGAGGACGTGGGCGGGCGCCCGCTGCTGGCAGCCAAGGCAAAGCGGCCGGATTATAGCAATAGGAGGACGTCCACTCGGAACGACTGGATGCCCGGGGAGCAAGAGAGAGAGATAGAGAGAGAGAGAGGAAGAGAGTAGGAGGGGGAAACAGAACCGGCTTGTCGGCTGCTGGAGTATGTTCCGGGGGAAGAAAAGGCGCTTCGCTCCACTCCCCCATCTCTCTCTCTCTCTCTCTCTCTCTCTCTCTCTCTCTATTTCTATCTCTCTCTCTCTCTCTCTGTACGGCCCGGAGCGATGAGAAGTCCAGAGCCCCCGGCTCGCGGCCCGGCTCGGCAGCAGGCTCGGCAGCAAGGCTCGGCCCGCCCCGGCCTCGGCCCGCGGAATGCTCGGTCTGAGGCCGAGGCCCGGCGCGTCGCGACGTCATTACGTCATCCTAATGGGTTGTGTGTCGGCTGCGGCCCCGGCCGGCCCCGGCGGGCCTCGGCTGCTAGTTACCAGAACTGACGATGTTCCCTCGTATAACGTACAGTACAGTGTACAGTTCAGCTGAGGGAGTCGCGGGCGCCATAACTTAGGACGCCGCGCCGCCGCGCCGCGCTGTGCTGCCGACGTCCGCGTGTCTTCGTCCTCCGCGTCTTAAATCTCGCCGGCGCTACGTCACGACCGCTTGGTTGGTGCGGCCAGCAGCGCACTTTTGGCTCCTGTCCGGCATTTTGGCTTTTTCACTTGACCTTTTTTTAAATGTTTTTTCCCTCATCCTGTCCAATAATCACATTAATTTCCCGCGCGCACCGAGCGCGTCAGCGGCCCATTGCCCGTAACCCTTTTCCGTATCTCGTCGCCCAATTTAAAGCAATTCCGCAATTTGCAGGCCCTCTTCATGGACGCGTTGTATCGGGTGTCGGACGCGCGCGGTTAGCACGCCTCGCCTCGGCTAATGCGGCCGGCTGGAATATCAGACCGTTTTTACCTTCCTGCTGGGATCTACTCGACACCCCGCTGGTGCTTTGCCGGGCGTGCTGCCTGCTCGGGCTTCCCGCCTGCCTGCCTGCCTGCCCGGCCGTGCCGCGCGCGTGCGCCCTGCCCCTCGCTGAGGAGCGCCAGGCACTTGAGTTCGCGCCGCAGCGTTTGCCGCCACGGACGAGTAATGTCTCTTTTATGCGTATGTGGCCGTCATAAAGCACCGCGCGGGGCACATTTTACGTGTTGGCGCTGCGATGCTGATGGCGGTAAGGAGTGGAGAAGGAGGAGGAGGGAGGGAGGGGGGTGCAAGTGATTTGCCTGCCGCCACAGAGGCAACGGGCACGGTCAAGCGGCAAGGAGGAGGGAGATAGAGGCTTGAGAGAGAGAGAGGGAGAGAAAGAGAAGGAGAGATAGGGAGGAGAGAGAGAGAGAGAGGGAAGGGAAGGGAAAGCTTTAACTCCGCGGCGAGATACCGCGCCACGCATCCGCCCGACCCATCCCATCCCATCCCGGCACGGCTGCACGGCCACGCGAGGCGAAATCCATGCGGATTGATGACTATCTCTGTGAGAGGGCCTGCTCCGGCGGCCTCCGGGCTGCCGCTGCAATGAGGATGCCCCCCAAAGGGAAGAGAGCGCCGGCTTGCGGCCCCGGCTTGCGGCCCCGGCTTGCGGCCCGGCCCTCCCACTCCCGCCGAGCGCCGAGCGTGGAAGCGCCCGTCCTGGGAGTGAGCGACGGCTAAGGAGATTCGGACTGACAAGGGCCGTGCCGGAGACAAGCACAAGGAAGTCCTGCCTGAGAGAAAGAGAGCGCGCTAGCGCCGCGCGAGTGCTGAGAGAGAGAGAGAGAGAGCGGGCGAGGAAGAGAGAGGTTGCAAGTGGACCGCCGCAGGCCGCGTTCTCCAGGCTCATAAAGGGAGGGGGAATTGCGTGTGCCGAGGAATTTGGTTTGGCAGCGCGACGGCAGAAGTGCGTCCTAATGAAGGGAGACACGGGGTCCGGGTCCGCGGGTCCGCCGCGGTGCGTCGGCTCTAAGCTGCTCTGAGACCGGCCTAGCCACGCCCCTTTGGCCCCTTCGCAGGGGGCGGGGGGGGGGGGAGGGTCTTGCCCGTTTGTTACCTATACATTACCGGCCGTGTGTGACCCCGGCGGCCGCGCGACAGGACTCGGGCGAATAACATGCCGTATAACTAACTGATTGGGGGTGTTTCGAGCGCGGTCAGGGATGAAAACATTATGAAGAGTGGGCCGGGTGGCGGCGGGTGGAGGCCGTCGGCGCGGGTACGCAGCCCGTGCCGGCGCGCGCGCCGCCGGGTGCCATTTCACTTTATGACGTCAGGCTAATTAAAGGTCTTGTTTGCGGCGGTGGCGAGTGTGTGCGCGTGTGTGCGTGTGTGTGCGGGTGTGTGCGCCCGCTGCCAAACTAACGTGATTGCCTGCACTTCACAGACAGGGCGGCGCGGCGCGGCGCGCGGCCACACAGCAAACACATCGCATCAACGGCAACAGGAGCTGGGTATGGGGGCGCGGCACCGACGCCAAAGCGACGCGGGGGCGGGAGAGGTGTGCCCCGGGGGCGGGCCGGGGGCGGGTGAGGTGTGCCCCGGGGGCGGGCTGGGGGCGGGCCTGGGGCGGGCGTACTCGTTAGAGGAACGCCCTTAACCGCGATGTGCAGCGGTATGTAGCAGGGGAGCCCGCGGTCCCGTCCAAGCCGCGCGACGTGAAGCACATATGTCGAGGCAGCGGGCCGATTGCTTAACTCCGACACGGGGCGGGGGCGGGGAGGTGGTGGTGGTTGTGGTGGCAGAGGCAGCGGTGTGTCGACGATCCCGCCCCAGCCTCCGCCCTCCGCCCGCAGGCCGGGCAAACATTTACTTAAACTTACGCACACACACACACACACTCGGCCTACTGGCCCAGGAGTGGCGGCTACAGTGGTGGGGATACTGTGTAGTGGGTGTGTAAAGGCCTGCCGTGGGGCCGCCGGCCAGTAGGATTTCCCTGCCCAGATATCCCGCGGTGACCCCGCACGCTGCAGCACACAGCGGCAGCCGGCGGCTCGCGGGGGACGACGGTGATGATACCACCAGGACGACGACGTCGCGGGGCCGTTTGGCCTCGTCGACGCCGCGCCGCCCGGAGGGCGCCCCCGATACACTCGTCAGGCCACACTCGATTGGGCTGAGCGTGTCGCCCCCGCGTCGCGAACGACGACGTGAAGAAGCGTCTCAACACGCGAGGCGGGCCGTAGGGGGGCGGGGGGGGGGGACCACGGGGGGCGGCGCGATTTATGAGGAAACAAGCGCTTATCCCCGCCGCAATCTGGGGGACGGCGGTGGAGGCGGAGAGCCGAGAGACACGGAATTGAAAAATGTGAGGCGCGCGGCGGGGGCGGGGTGGGGAGAGGCGCGGCGGTGCAGGTGAGGTGGTGGACACGGGGAGGCTGTGCCGAGGCTGTGCCGAGGTCGGGGGTCGGCCGGGTCGGGCCGGAGGTCGCCGCGTAGATAACGCCCTCGAGGACGCGGGTTGCGCAGGCGGGGCGCGGCGCGGCGCGGCGCTGGAGGCGACGCCCGAGATGGGAATCGGGTCGCGTAGGTCGCCGTGAAGGGCGCGCGGCGGCGCGGCGTCGTCGCCGCGGTGTCGCGCGGGCCGCGGTCGCGGTGAGGGAGCGAGAGGGGCGGGCGAGACAAGGCTATGCAGCGCGCGGATCGCTGTAAAGGGGCGACAAATAGGAACGCCGCCTCGGGGCGACGCGAGGAATCCATCATGCCTGGCGGGCCGCCGGCGGGGGCCCGGTGACGACGCCCTGATAACGGCCCGTGCGATCGGCCGCTTTTTCGCCCGTCCTCGCCAAACCGTTGGCGAGCAGCGGGGGAGCGGGGGGCGGCCGTCTCGGTGGCGACGAGAGCCAGGAGTGCCGCGTCCTTCCTGCGCGGCTCGGGGGCTCCGCGGTGTTCCTCGGTTTCTGCTGCCGATAGGCTCCCCGGCCTGAGAGATCCCTGCCGATAAGGAGGTATAACAAGGACGCAGGACGCGGCGGCGGCGGCGGCGGCGGTAGGCCGCGCGTACCGACGGAGAGCAGGGGCCGGGGGCTCGGCAGCGGGTGTGAGGGGCTTCGGCTGAACACGGCGTGGTGAAAAGGGAGGGAGGGAGGGAGGGAGGGAGGGAGGGAGGGAGGGAGGGAGGGAGGGAGGGAGGGAGCGGGAGGGGGTGTCGATGGTGAGCAAGAAAACAACGTGCGGTGGTGTTGTGGAGCGGCGGGGCGGCGGGGGGCGCGGTTGCCGCCGCCGGTGCCTTGGCCGGGGATGTGCGGTTCGCTGGCTTGTCGCAGCGGGTAGAGCGGGGGCCGGGCGCAGGCACGGGCCTCCCGAGAAGGAAGGGGGCCAACACGGGGGGCAGCAGGAGGGGGGCCCTACCGCCTAGGCTTTCCGGCTGGTTTTATTTTTGCACGGACCATTAACGACACACACGCACGCACACACACACACACACACACGAGCGCGCGCGCGCGTGGCTTGGCCCGTCGCGCGTGTTTCACCTCAGGCAACATGCTCCGGCATGTTCTTGTCGAACGAACAAAAAAGATACATAGTTTGTGTTTGTACGGCCCAAGGCGCAGCGCGCGGTTTGCGGGGCCGAATGCTGCTGCTCCTTCTCCTCCTCGTACGCCAACAACCCTCTCTCTTTCTCTCTCTCCCTCTCTCTCTCTCTCTCTCTCTCTCTCTCTTTCTCTCTCTCCCTCTCTAGCTCTCTCCCTCTCTCTCTCACACACACACGCACATGCACACAGGCGGCCCGCCGAGCAAACACGCGCGGCGCGCCGGGACAAAAATGGGCTTTATCGGCATTACACACAACTGTTTTCGCCCACGGAAACGGTCGGAGTGTAAACAATGGCGGGAATATCGGATCGATTAGAACGCGGCGGCGTGCCGGCGTGACGTCACGCGCGGCTCGCGGCCGCGCCGTGTTAATGACGGGGGACGCGACGCGACGGGACGCGGGGCGCCGCCGCTCTAATGTTGTCGTCCGCGGGCAAATAAGCCAGGCTGCGCGGCCCGCCCGCATTGGCCGGCCCCCGCCAACAACAGACGGCCGCCGCCGCCGCAGACGACGACCAGCCGTGCATCGCATCGCCTGGCATTCTAATCACGCTAAAGACTCTCCCGGACCGCCCGCCCTCCCCCCGCGGGGGTTGCAGGGCGTTTAAACATACACAGCACTATTTGCAGCCAGAGCCACGCCCCGCCAACGCCGCGCGCGGCGGCGGCGGCGGACCGCAGAGCGGGGACCGGGAGAGGACCGACCCGACGTCCTGTTCGTGAGGCTAGCAGAGCTGCCCCCGCCGTGCGGCTGCCATTCCGGGGCGAAGAGCCCCAGCAGAAGCACAGCGGCAAGCGGAGCGCTGCCACACCGCCCGCCACAACAACCCCAAGTGTCGGCGTAAGAAAATATTCTTTTTTCACAAAAAAAAACCATTGTAAGAAAATATTTTTTTCAGAAAAAAAAATGGAAGAAAAAAAAATTTTTTTTTACAAAAAAAAATTGTAAGAAAAAATTTTTTTGAAAGAAAAAATTCTACCATTGATGAGGATGTTTTCCCATCGTGATATATGTATTTGCTGCCGTGCCCACCTGTAAAATTTTTGAGTGACTTTGTGATTGGTATGCACAATTTCCTCCGTACTGCCGGGCTGGCCGGGCATTGATTTTACAGCCCTCCCCTCGGCGCTCCCACTCGAGTGGGACTTCCGTGTGGCTTCGCCTGCTTCGCCACCCGCCACGCTCCACCAACGCCACGCCCTTAGAGCGCGCTGGTTGTCGCGTCGGCCGCTAAGGACACCACAACTCAGAGCCGATCGCGAAGCACTGGAGGGCTTGCCTCTGGAGGAGCGGCGCTACGCGAACCAGCGCGGACCAGCGCGTAGTGGAGGCCTGAGTCATTATGGAATCCAGGCCAAACAATCCGGCCGGGCCCGCCGGGGCCCGCCGGGGCCTGCCGGGGCCTCCCTCCCGGGTCTCCCGGGCCCTCGGCTGCCGCTGCCGCTGCTGCTGCTGCCGGGCCGAACGCGGAACGCAACGGCCGTGGCGATAAATCAAGACCCGGGTCGCTGGCGGCAGACGTCGCGGGCGGCAGCGGCGCGAGCGGGCCGGACCGGACCGGCTGCCCGGCCACATCCACGGCCCTTAGCGCCGTTGAGGGTTAGGGGCGGCGGAACGGCGGCAAAACGCGCGGCGGAAAAAAAAAGAAGAAAGAACTGTTGAGTGAAACAGTTATCGGACACAGACTCGATTTCGCCTCAGTTTGCCGGATGAAAAAAAAAAAGTTTATATTTCAGGGTTTTTTGTTTTGAGTGTCCTCTGGGATCTCCGGAGTGCACCCACCGGCCGCGGCCTCGGCCCCGGCCGTATGTACGCCGGGCGGCTGCACGCTCCGCAGGGCAGAGGCCGTCCGGCGGAGGCCGCGCGAATTCAATTGTTACTGTGGCGATAAGCCGAGGCGTTCGCCCAGCGCCGTGCCGGGCGGGGAGGGTCATGGGCTGTCGACGGCCGCGCGGGGGGGTCGGGGGCGGGCGGGGCGGCCCCGGCCCCGAGGCCCCGCATGCCACATTCCGGGGACGACTCTGTTTTTGCTGCGCGGCCCGCACAGCGAAAAGCGCCCGCGGGAAGAGGGGAGCGGCAGGGAGGCCGAGCCGAGGGGCTGGGTGTGTCGGGGGCGAGGGCAGCGCGGGCCCGCGGCAGGCCGAGGGCGCGGCCACGATTTGAGAATTCCACGGTAAAAACAAATAGGGTGTCGCCAGCAAGTGCGTAGCAGTGCGCCCGGCCCGCGGCGGCGGCGGCGGCTCCGCGGCCTGCCAGAAAGTCTGCCTGCCTGCCTGCCAAGCCCGGCGGCCGGCGGCCGTGTTTGTATCGGCCCCCCCGCGAACAGAGCGCCCCGCCGCCGGTGCCGCGCCGCGGGCTGTCGGACCGCGCAGCCAGTGATAAAGAGGCTGCCAGGGACAATATTTGCCGAATATTTGCGAGTTTAATCAAACAAGATCAAGGCCGGGCGCGCGGCCGCGCACCTGTTTCGGAGCTCCGTCGGCGCGGCCCCGCGCCGCCCCCGCCCGCCCGGCTAGTGCCGAGCACGCCCCCCGCCCCCCTTTCCCTCCGAATCGGGTCGGATTTAATTATAAAGCGGACTGGGCGCACACAACACGGACCTCACCTCAAGTTTTAATAAACGGAGCCGCCGGGACGGACGGGGACTGCACCTCCCGGACCGAGCGTAGCCGGCGCCGGAGTCGGGGTCGGGGAGTCAGTCGGTCGGTTCAGAGCTTTTCGGTGCCGCTACCCGCGCACCCCCTGCTTCCCGCTCTCTCCACCGCCCGCCCCTCAATGAAATTGCGTTTGCGTTCGCCCGTGAATAACTTTTCAGCAGGCGGCCGGATCAGAGCGGCAGGGGCTGCTCTGCGAGCGCGTCGGCGCCGCTCGTCACAGGCCGCTCGGCCGGACGTGATTTGGAAACGCAACAATCACCACGGAACATTCCAAAGGCCTCAACACTTTTCAGGCCTGGCACACCTCAATTTTTAAAATTTCAGGAACGAAAAAGTTAAGCGCCAGTGACAGCAAGCACTTTATCCGAACTTACAGTTTAACATTTTAAGGACAGCCCCCTCTGCTACAGAGACCGATGAATTTAATTTCCACTCGCGGCGAGGCGAAGGAAGGTAACTGGGTCAGCGGCGTGCGGAGCTCCGTCCCCGGGACCCGGAGACCCGGGCGGTGCGGGGGCGGTATCGGGCGGCGGCGGCGGAGGCAAGAGTTTCATTAGCGGGGGCAGCCGGAAATGAGCACGGATGCCGCAGGTAGGTGTACCGTACTGTACTGTGCGCTCGGACTGGCCCGGCGGCGGCGGCGCGGAGCCGCGAGCCAAACCGCGGCTGGAACGATGGAAGGACGGACGGGCTGCAGTCACCGCTCGGCTAAAACCCCCTCCCGCGCTGCTCGGCTCGGCTGATGATAATCTGCCCCCGCGGACCGGGATAAAACGACGGCCAGGGCGCGTCGTTCTGCTTTTGTCCGCGAGACATTTTTTAACCCTCACCGCGGTGCGGCGGTGGTCGTTTCCAACAGACTCTGAGGCCGCCCTGGTCTGGCCCTTAACTAGGATGTGCTCAGCTCAATATTTTAAAAATCGAAATATTTTTTGTGTGTGTGTGTGCGCAGCAGTGTGTTGGGATCGACATACATGCCCATAACGGACCCGTAGCGGACCCATAGCGGACCCGGAGCGGACGATCCGTTATCAAAAGGGTGCGTAATCACGCAAGCCCGGGCTAATGAGCCGCGGCGCTGTTTTAGAGGGAGACGGGAGAAAGGGAGCAAAAGTAATGCGCGCGACACGAGAGTACGTGTGTGTGTGCGTGTGTGGCAGGGAGGGGGCGGGGGCCGGGGGCGTGCGGCCCGAGCAGGCAGCAGCGGCGCCATGACCGCTAACCCTTTGGCCAGAGCGCGCGCGCGTGTGGCGGCTGCCGGCGGCAGTAGCGGCGGCAGGGTGCGGTGTGGGGCCGCGGGTGCTCTGTGTGGGCGTCATTACCTCTATCAAGTGCGACGAGAAAGGACTCTGTAAAGGGGATGGGGGCGCGGAGGCCGTGGCGCCGCGGGGCGCGCGGGGCGCGCGGGGCGCACACACACACGCACACACACACACACACACACACACACGCACGCACACACGCACGGCTGCCGCGCTTTCATCATGCCCCGGCGGCGCGGCGGGCTCACAGCCGTTCCCCCCATACCCGATGATTGCGGCCGACGGGAAGGGTCAATCGGTCGTCATCCATCCGGCCGCCGTCAGCCGTCGACATCGTCTGTGAATAACGGCCGTGCCGCGCCCCCGGCCGCGCCGCGGACAGGGGCAGGAAGTTTTAATCAGCTGGGCCCGCTGCCGCCGGGGGGGCCCCGCCGGATGTCACGCGGCGCGCACGTTTGATGCCGCCGCGGTGTGCCTAACCTAACCCTCACCGCCACGCGCCGCTATCGCTTGTCGGCTGCCGCGCATCATGTGTGTGCGATTTTCCATAAACAGCCCAACCCCCCTTAATTGGAGGCCGTGGAGGGAGGGGGCGGGCCGCTCATCCCTACCTGTTGGGGCGTTGAGGGCTGACAGCGGCGCGGGGGCGCGGGGGCCCCATAGGCCGCCCCACCATAGGCCGCCCCACCATAGGCCTCCCCGCCAGGCCTCCCCGCCAGGCCTCCAGCAGGGCTCACGCGTCCCCGGGGCATCAGCCTCCTCTCCGAGCAAGCTGCTGGCAGCGGGGAGGTGAACGTCAAGGACTCGCCGAGACGGGGGCCCAAACACGCTGCCGCCAGCCCCGCGACGCGCTTCTTGGGGGAAGAGAAAAATAAGGGTGGAGAAGGGCCGGATGGAAGGCGGCAAGAAAAGGGGAGGAGGTGGGGAGGCGCGGGCCGGCGGCGCACGCAGTTAGAGCGGAGCACTCGGCAAGCGGCGTTCGGACCCAAAGCGATCGGGCGGGCGGCGTCGTGTCGAGTACGCTGCGAGTAGCCGGGGCCCCGGGGCCCTTGCTGGGGCCGCCGCCGGGGGCCGCCGCCTGGGGTCTGTGGGCCCAACACCCAACAGCTGCCGCGGACGGGCCGCGGGCCGCTGGCAGTGAGCGCTCAGGCCACCGCCGCCGCCGCCGCCACCGCCACCCCGGCCGCCAGGAGCGCCTGCGGAACGCAGGGTAGGCTGTCCCGCTCGACAGCCGTGCGTGGACCGGAGTCAGTTGCATACCTCGCCGGCGCCAGGCGGTCCGCGTACAGGGTGTCCCGCCCACATACAGTGCAGTACGTTGGGAGGCCTCTCTAGGCGCCTGTACTCTCTCTCTCTCTCTCTCTCTCTCTCTCTCTCTCTCTCTCTCTCTCGCTCTCTCTCTCTCGCGGAGTGGAAGGCGGTGCGGCGGGAATGAAAAAGTGCGACGAGGCGGCGGCGGTCGGCACGCGGGACTTTAATAAGAAACGCCGCGAATACAGAAACGAAAGCGCAGAGGGGGGAGGCATTTTGTTTTCTGCGTCCCCACGCGAAGCCCCGCGCGGTTGCGCCGTCATACACGCTCCGACGGAAATACACGCATTGGACTTGCAGCAGTCCACGCGGCGGGTGAGCCTGCCTGCGGCTGCCTCCGGTCCGCTGGGTGCGTTGGCCGGGGGCAGCGGGCAGCCGCGTGGGGGGAGGGGGGAGGGGGAGGAGGCTGCGGCCGTCAGTTTGGCAACACTGTTGCCGTCGTTGCTGCTGCCGCTGCTTTGATTCGAGGGCCCCAGAGGCCGACGGAGCGACTGACTACGCGCTCCGTCCGCATATTATTCGCAGGCGAACAGCGGGCCGGCGGGGGAGGAGGGGGAGGGGGGGGGGGAGGGTAGGAGGCAGCTGGTGGGCGGCGACGGGGGCGCTAGCCATGTTATTGTTCCTGTCGATTGATCGGGAACCGAAGGGGGCACCAGGCGGTTCGTAACAAATGCAAACTCGTCAAAGCTGCGGGGGCGTCCAACCTCATCTTTGTTGCGTGTGTGTGTGTGTGTGTCGATGGATGGCGGTGGCCGATGGGCCACGCATGTATATCTGTGTGACCGCAAGGCTCTTGTTCCAGGCGCCTCGCAGCCCCCGCCATCCTACAATATCGCCCCGGCAAGCATGCTCGCCATTGAATTACTCATTACTCAAATGTTTGTATTTTTTTCCCGGTCATATTCCTTCTATATAATTTTTTATATATATAAATGTTTGCCGTTGAGCGCTCCGCTCCGTCGACTTGCTTGCTGCGGTTTTCATTTCCTCGCTCGCTCTCACTCTCTCTCGCTCTCTCTTTTCTGTCTGTCTCTCTCACTCTCTTTCGCTCCCTCTGTAAACGGCCGCGCCCGCTGGACAAGCGCTTTATGATTGCATCCCCAGGCCCCGGAATTAGGGGGCGGTCCGCGAGTGACGGCGCCCTCTGCTCCCCCCCCCCCCTCCCCCCCCCCCCCCCCCCCCCCCCCCCCCCCCCCCACCCTCCCCTCCTCCTCCGCTTGTCTGTCGGCGCCTGTTTTCGACCCATTACGCGGCTCTGGCCACCGGAAGAATGGTGGGTCGTGGGGCGCGAGGAGAGAGAGAGAGAGAGAGAGAGAGAGAGAGAGAGAGAGAGAGAGAGAGAGAGAAAGAAAACGCGAGCCACTATGCTAAAGCGCGCGCGCGCCGGGTGAGACAGTCCAATTATTTCGCGATGTTTGTTTCGCAAATGCAAACCTCCCCCCCCCCCCTCATCCCTCATCCCCCTCCCACAGTTTATCTGTCTGCACTTGCTTGAATAACCAGCCGGCAGCCAGCGGCCGGCAGCGAGCCGTGCCGTGCCGTGCACCCCGCGAACCTGCCGGCCGGATGCCGACCGCAAAATCCGGTGCAAACGGACTATTCAACAAGAAGCCGGCGGCGCAGCCCACCCCTGTGTGCGTGTGCGCGTGCGTGTGTGTGTGCGCGTGTGCGCGCGTGTGTGTGTGCGTATGAAACAGCGCGAGAGCGGATGAGTTTACGGCGTAGAGGGCTCTGGCAGGGAAATGTGCGCCCCCCACCGCTACCTCCGCCGGTAGGCTAAGGACACAGAGGAGCCAGCGCACGGGAGAGAGGCCGGGGAGTTTGTTGAGGTGGGAGGGAGACAGAGAGAGAGAGAGGTGAGAGAGAGAGAGAGAGAGAGAGGTGGGAGAGACTTCCATGATGCCACGAGCCGGACGGCTACGAGGGATAAGCTCTCGGCGGCCCGCGGCACACACACGCACACACGCACGCACGTAACGCACGCAACGCACTCACACACGTACGCGCGCGCACGGCCGTGTCAACGCGCATGCATCGCATTCCCGAAAACCCCCTCAATTACCACAGCGCCGTCACCCGCACGTACCGAGGAGTGGGTCAGTGGGTGGCGCGTGAACAGCAACGACAAAACCAACAACAACTCTCACTAATTGAGTCTCTCTTTCGGCGGTTTTCAGTTGTTTCCTTTTTTTTTGGAAGTCAAATATTTTTATTTAAAGTATTTTCATTAATGTAAATTGCTGTATTTGACCAGGCCCACGCAGACCCTCAGGGGAGAATACAGCGACTTTGTGACACCAAAAAAATAATTGGCTAAAAATGTGATTATATTTTTTTTTTTGACGTGGACAATAGATGAAAGATACACGTTTGTCGTTCTGTCAAAAAGTCGCACTGTTCACTTTTGACAATCGGTGTGACAGGCTGCGATGATGCGGCAGCGCCGGGCGGTCTGCCACTTGTCGTGCTGGCTGATGAGAGTGGTTGGGTAGCGGAGCAAACCCGATAGTTTGTTGGTTTTTTTTTTTCGTTTTTTTAAATACCCCTCCCCCTCTTTGAAATATAAATAAAAAAAATACGTAGACAATGGCAACGGACAGCAAGCAACAAGGGAGTGAACAAACATGCAGAGAGTATTCAGGCGAGCGCAGCCGCAGCGGCAGCTGCACCGCACACACACACACACACACACACACACTCGGTGTCATTACTACTTTCCGAATAAACAAAAACAGACGCACAGAAGCAATGAAAAAAGTTGTTTGGTACAGACAGTGCGGGGGATGCGGCACGGCTTAGCGAGCGTGTGTGTGTGTGCGTGTGTGTGGGCTGGGTGCAGTTGTAGCAGTTGTAGCCCCGTGGCGTAGTTTACAGACTGCCGCGTGTCTCTGTATTCATATTCAGGTCCTACAACACAGCCCCTCTCCCCCCCCCCCCCCTTCCCGCCGCCCCTGTCTGCATCAACCGCCCGGCAGGGCGCGCGTATGGCCGAAATCTGCCAACACCAAAGCCCTCCCTCCCTCCCTCCCTCCCCCCCTCCCTCCCTCCCTCCCTCCCTCCCTCCCTCCCTCAGACCGCGGCCGACACACATTTGCATCAGTTTCCGCGCGCGTTGCGCTGCGATGCGATGCGCCGCCGCCGCCGCTGGCCGACCGCTCTCCATCGCAATGCAGAGTCGTCGCGCGGCTCGCGTGCCGCGTACATGTATTGATCTTCCGCGCTGTGCTGGAGATGAAATGTGCTGCTGATGCTGCTGCTGCGGGGGGGAACCACGCGAGTGATGCAGCAACAGCAGAGCGAACACTGTCAGTATTTGGGAAATCTCTCTCTTTCTCTCTCTCTCTCGCTTCCTGGCATTATGGGGCACCCCACGAGTGCGACAGAGATGGAGCTACGGAGGCCGCGCTGGGTCGGAATCGCCCGCGGCGTAGGGAATCCTCGTCCGCCCCCGGACCAGAGACTCGGCCGCCGCCGTTAACGGGAACGCAACACTGCATAGCCGCCCGACGCGCTGCGCTGGTGCTCCGTAGGGAGAGCGAGAGAGAGGACCGAGACGGCGGGGGGCGCGGGGTCCGAAATCTGCCTGGGCCGTGGTGGGATGTATCTGGCGGGCAGGCCGGACGCACGGGGACGCAGCCTCGGCACGGCGCTCCAGCTCTCTCTCTCTCTCTCTCTCTCACTCTCTCTCACTCTCTCTCTCTCTCTCTCTCTCTCTCTCTCTCTCACTCTCTCTCTCTCTCACTCTCTCTCTCTCACACACACACACACTCAGAGAGCAACGCTCACAGGGCGCTCCTGCCCTCGCGCGCCTCACCCTCCTTCCTCCCTACTCCAGGAGGGCTCTCGGACGCGACGCTGTTGTGGCCCCCGCCCGCGGTGTGCGCTCACGTCTCGTCCGGCAAAGTTACACGACTGCCCCTGCCCCCCCCCCCACCCCCCCGCCGGCGGCTCCGGTACAACAACACAACGGTACGCCCCCCCCCCATCCCCCCTCAGCCGCCTGTTCTAGGTACGTGAGTCAGCGGCCTTCCTGTCCAGCAGCCGCGCCGTCCCGCGCTGCGCACCGCCAACGGCGCGTAACTCTCTCGCGATCCGTACGGGGAGTGTAAGAGTACTCGGAACAGAGTGCTCGGAACAGAGTACTCGGAACAGGGTAGTCGGGGGCGCCGGCCCCACGGATCATGTGTGTTGAACAGTGTCCGCTGCTGCCGCGGGTTTCCAGCAGGACGGCGGGCAGCGGCGCTCGCTGAATAGGGAAGGCGGCGAGCGGGCGCGGGTGTAAACATGAGGTGAGGACGGGGGCGGCGGTGGCGGTGCTGGGGAGGGGGGTGCATGGGGAAAGGAGGTTGACGCCCGCGGGGGCGGAATACTGCCGGACACCCCGCGGCCCCCGCGGCCCCCGCGGCCCCCTGCGGACTCCCGCGCGGCTCGTGGCCGTGTCAGCCGGCGGCACGCACGTCGCGAACACGGACCGGACTACGATCGGCCGGGGGCGGCGGCGGGCGCAGTTGTCATCGAATGGTAGTAAATTAGAAAAGACCTCTGCGCTGCTGCTGATGGGGGCGATGAGAGGGAGAGAGAAAGAGAGTTTTACGCGATCGAGTGGTGCGGAGCGGCAAGTTGGCGTGCGTGTGAGTCGGTGTGTGTGTGTGTGTGTGTGTGTGTGCGTGTGTGTGCAGGGCGGACGAGTTCGGCCGACACGGGCCTCCCGGGCCCTCTGGGCCTGTGGGGCGGCACATAACGAGCGCTGTTTATTATTAACCCCTCCCGAGTTGGGTTTTTTTTCTCGCTTCTTTGCCGCACACGGCCCCGCTCTCTGCTGCTGCTGCTGCTGCTGCTGTCAGGGATCGCCCCGTACGGGGAGGCGGCCCTCGGCTCGGGCCGACACGTGAGAAGGTCTGGAACTACTGGCTGCTGTGCGTCCGAATGCTCGGGGCGATACGTCCTCGTGTGCGGCCCCGGGCAGCCGGGCAGCTGGGCAGCCGGATAGCCGGATAGCCGGGCCCCGGGGCCGGCAGCTTGTAGGGGTGTTAGGGAGGGGCAGGGGGTGGGGTGCGGGCGGGCAGGCGGGAGCGATTCATCGGCGGTGTCGGTGGCCGCGAGAGCCGCGATATAGTTTACAGATTTGCAATTACGCCGCGCGGCCTCATCACATTATCCCCCTGCTCCTTCCCCGTCAAGAAGGAAAAAGATAAAGCGGCGCTGCGGCGGGGCGACAGTCTCATTACTCGTGAAGGATAGTGGTGTGCACCCCCTCCCGTCATCGCCGGGGACCGAGGACACGGCGCGCCGGAGAGACACGGCGGCGCCCTGGAAGCCCGGAAGGAACTTATTCCAGCGCTATCCGGCGGCTGCGTTCCTGGAGTGAAATGTTTTTCCGGCCGGGCCGCAGCGGGCCGTGGCGGCGCAGCGGAGACGCGCAGGGCCGGCGGCGCCGGGGTGGGCGGAGGGGTGCGTCGAGTTAGGTTATTCAGCGCGGGCCGCGGGGGGTCTGCCGGGGGGTGGCATGGATGGGGGGGGGGGGGCGGCCCGGCGCTGAGCTACGGCCGCGCGGCACCCGGGACTCAGCGCGGCGCGGCGCACAGCGCCTTACGCTGCGGCGGGTAGGCAACGCGACTCCACGCGCGCGCCGCGGGCGGCCTACCCTCTCCATGGCAGGCGCGCTGCCGCGGCAGGGAAAGGCGACCGGAGACGCTTTCTGGCGGGCGCCGGCCCTGACTGCCGTGACAGCGCGCTACCGTGACGCGCTGTGCGGGCCGCTGTGGCCAGAAGGAAGAGCCCGTCACACGACCCTGTCCACTGGCGTGCCATCAGGGGGCGACATCAAAGCGACGCCCGAGCCGGGCTGTGTGCGCGCGCAGCGTGTGTGTGTGTGTGAGAGAGAGAGACAGAGATAAAGCGTGCTTGCGTGTGTGTGTGAGCGGTTGTTCACACCCGCCGGGTTGTGATGTCAGCGGGTGAAACCGGGAATCATCGGCGGATTCGAAAAACACTTCTCACATAACACACACACACACACTCACAATCGGGTAAACTGCGCAGATACATGAGCCGAGTCTGAACGCGTGCGGCATTCACAGCTGTTGACGTTTCCGACCCGTTTCCGGAGAGGCGATCATCGCGTCCGTTCTTGTTGCGTTCCGGCCGCCGCCGCCTCCGGCCCGGCTACTAGTAGTACGGCGCGCGGAGGCAAAAGCTTGCAGCAGCAACCTTACCTCATCATGACCACTACTACTCCATGTCCGGCCATTTTCATGCAAAATACCACCGCCGCACCCCGACCGCTCCAAGCCGCCAGACACAACCACCGCCGCGCTCTCTATCTCTCTCTCATACACGCTCGCTCACTCACTCCTGGGCGGCAGGGCCGAGGCCGCAGAATGCGCCCGCGCCGCTGCGCCCGCGCTGCTCGGGCGGGAAGATTTCCTCTAAAGAATGGCGAGTTGTTTGGTGTTGGCAGGCAGGCAGTGCCCTCCCCGGCCCGCCGGCGGCTCGCCTCGGCGGCCTCGGCGGCAAAGAACGCCGAGGAGAGCTCGACCCGGCGCACCTTCCGCGGCGCCCAAAAGTTTACAGCGTCCGGACAGAGACAAAACACGGCGGCCCCGGGGCAGCCCCCTGCCGCCCCCCCGCAGACCCCCTGCCGGAGTCCGGCCGGCACCTAATGTGACTCGCTCGCCGGCGGTGTGGCGGCGCCGGCCGCGCCAGCACGGCTATAGGTCTCACTTAATTGCGTGAGCAAACTTTATTTTTCGCGGTTAGCGACGGCAAACACCGCACCACATAATTATTTCACCGGCGCCAGCAGCAGCGGCGCCCGGCGGATGAGAGGGGTGTGGGGGAGGAGGGAGGGGAGGGGCGGTGAGAGGGAGTGAAGGGGGGGGGGGGAGGTTGACAGCGCACGGCGAGTGGGCGAGTGGGCCGCGGGCCGCCGTCAACGCCGCGGCGGCAGCTGATCCGATAATAATCAACGCGACCAACGGGAAGCCGCGGCCCGCCGCCGGCCTGTCAGCGCAGCGCTGCCGTGCCGCGCCGAGTTTAAATTTAGAGCGCTGAGTGTCACGGAGGCGCGGGCAGTGCGACTGATAAGCGATGCAGTATGCAGCAGCTCACACGTCCCAGGGAATCTCGTCAGCGTTTCGCGGGCGAAGTGGCGAGTTTTCTGAGACACTATGTGTGACGATTTTTTTGTCACACCATGTGTAGTACTATTTTTTGTCACACTGTGTGCGTGACGATTTTTTTTCACACACCATAGGTGTGACGATTTTTGTTGTCACATTGTGTGACGATTTTTTTTTGTCTTGCGCATTCTTGAACAGAATTAATTTTTTGAAGAAAATTTTTTTTTCAGCGAGTTTGCGTGTGTGTGCCTAGCATGCGTGAGGGGCGTGACGGGTAATTAGACGGCGCAGCGACGCTGGTGCCGGCCGTCTGCGAATGCGGCGCTCACTTATCGTGTTTACGCGGCCGTGATTCGCCGGCGGGGGCCCCGAGTGTGACAGCGACACTCGGAACGGCGGGCAGACACGCGACCGCAAAGGCGGCGGCGGCGGCGGCCGTAACGTTAGAGACGCACCATGTGCCCCCTCCCCCTCCCTGCGGTGGTGCCGGCAGCCCCGCCGTCACCTCATTCCGCAGCGGCGCGCAGCCCGGCTGACGAGCCCGAGTGCCGCAGAGGGAGACATCCGAGGGGGGCCTCATCGCGGATGGGTGTACACCGACTGGTGACTGGACCGGACTTTTCCATTGACTGGAATGAAAATTTTGCGATCATTTATGGTTTCTGTGTTCTGAGCTGCTACCCACCCCAAAGTAGGTTAAAAAGTCATTCCTACCGTGACCAAAACTCAAAACGGAAATATTTTTGTTTTGCTTAGAAATATTTGGATACTTTTAAAAAATGCAAAAATGGGTGGGCACTACCTCGTCCCAGGCCTCCGCCTGGAACCCTCCTGCTTAACTTCGGTGTTCGAATGGGAACCGGTGTACCAGGTATCGACCGCCGCTAAGACACAGGCACAACGCAGCGGCCTTTTTCAGGGGCACGCTTCCGCAACGGTCAATGTAGCCCCCTCCGCCAGCCAGATTTCCGGAATCAACTCCCTTCGACTGGCTGGTTGGTCTGTGGCACTGCGGCCACTCCCGAGCGGACTGGGGGGGAGGTAGGCTTTCCTATATCGTACACAGCCGAAGCTGCTGTACTTCACGACGAACCCTAGTCGCGACGGCGTGTCCTCGTCTGCCAGATTCACAGGGAGCGAAAACGAAGGTACCGAACCCTAGGTACCCCCGTAGCATACACCCGAGTCTCCGAACCAAGTTTCCTTGGTAGACACAGAGCCCCCCCGCCGGAAACCCCGGGCGACCGAGAGAACCTCGGACCCGGGAACGGGGGTAAGCCCGACCGTGCTGCGGGAATCTTCAAGTTGAAACCCAACGCTTACATCTCTCAGTGACGCAGCGCGCACGGCCGTTCAGACAGCCATACCGACGCTACGTTCGAAAGTATATTTTACCCTCTGCTTTCCAAACGCAGACACAAGAAAAATTTAGAAGGATTAGCCAGACTCAAACCAACGACCTTTCGGCCGCTGGCCAGCCACCCCGCCCATACGGCCACAGAGCCGCTATGGTGGCGGCAGCGCGCCCCAGGTACTTTACACACCGTCGCCTTCGCTGAGCCGACAGAAAAAACGCACGGACCGGCAAAGAGTTGAACCTCCGACCAGCCGCCCGCCGGCCGGACTCGCTAACCACGCGGCTACCGAGCTTCGGTGTGGGGCAGCCATGCGCTCCCGGTACACGCTCGCCCACGCCCACGCGCACGCCTGGAAGTGGGTCACACGACGGCGCCCACCGGCGCCTCTTGCCGTCCGTGCGCCACTCGAGGGCCGCCCGAGGCCGGGTCCCCCGCGGGGTGTCGAAGCCGGGGGCCTGAAATGAAGACCGTACATCAGGGGGCGCGCCGAGAGGCACATACGGCGGCGGGCCCCCCGCTGCGTGCCGCCGGGCGGGGCGGGGGCCCCGGCGGCACCACGACGGCGGCCTTCATGTCCTCCATGAGCGGCGGCAGCGCCCCGCCGGCGCGCACGGCCGTCGTACACCGCGGGGGCGGCGCAGGGGGAGGGGGGCGTAAGCCAGTCGTAAACCACGGGATCCTCGCGGAAATTGCGTCGAACGGGTTTCATCAAGAATCGCTCGCTTGCCGCGGCTGCTGCCGCTGCTGCCTGCTGCTGCTCCATCCAGGCGCGGGCGGCGATCAGGGCGGTGGCGGGGCGCGGGGAGAGGGCGCCGTGTTTTACGACGGGAATAAATTGCCAGGACGGTTATGAGGAATTTACATCGGGGACGGTAAACAGAGAGGCAAAGGCGGTGTTGTACTCTGCGGGGGAGGGGGGAGAGGGGCGTGTGGATATTCGGGTCGGCGGCGCCAGTCTGGGACACAAGGAGGGCGCAGACACCGGTTTCCATTGCCGGCCTCGCTCCGCACCGCCCCCATCATCCGCCCTGAATACCGAAGCACGGCGGCGCCGCCCGCCCCGGCCCGGCACGCGCGTGCATCGCTGCGGCGTCTTTGCAGCGCAGAGCCCGCAGGTGGCGAAGCACCCCGTCTGCCTGCTGCATGCACGCCGAAGCTCCGGGTGCCGCCTCCGCCCTGTTCCGGTGAGGGTAGGCAGGCCCGTGCCGCGCGCACGCCACAGCGCTGCACACCTCCGGGCCGGGGTCACGTCTGTGGCCGCCTGTGACCCGGCACACACACACACACACGCACGCACACACACGGTGCGGTGGCCCGGCTGGGAATCCCGCCGACGCCGGCGTATGCAGGGAAAAGGGGGTTCCCGGGGGGAACGTCGAACCCACACACCACAGCTCGGCGCACCCGCTCATGGCACAGTCTGTGTGTGTGTGAGAGAGAGGGCCGCACACCATTCAGGAGGAAAAAGGAGGACCTTAATGAGGACGACGGCTGTGTGAGAGAGAGAGAGAGAGAGAGAGAGAGGGGGGGGGGCGGCCAGAGAGCGGCCAGAGAGAGAGAGAGAGAGAGAGGAGGTGAGTGAGAGAGAGGCAGGGAGAGAAGAATACTGTAGGCGGGTGGCTTTACGACGCCACCGCGGCACAGTATGCAAGATAAACGCCGTGTGTGTCGCGGGGGACCCGGCCCCTGGCTGCACCGCCGCCCACGCGCACCTGGTGGACGTGACGCCACGGGGGGTCCGCGGCGGGTCCGCGGGGGGTCCGCGGGGGGTCCGCGGGCCGGGTGGACAGCCGCCGGGCCCTCTCAGCCGCTCGGAAGGTCCGGAGCGGCAGTACAGCCGGCGTGCAGTGGGGGACGGAATGCGAGATCAAAGGTGGGTGCGTGGCGGGGCCTAGGCCGGGTGCCGCCGCCGCTGCCGCCGCCGCTGCCGCCGAGGGTGGGGACCTTCATGCCGCCGTCCTGTCCTGTCCCGCTGCCGCCCTTCACGGCTTGTTGGCTCCACCATTCAAACCACATTTTCAGACGGCAGCGCGCGGGGAGGGAGGGCGGAGGGGGTGGAAAAAATCTGCGGTTTCTCCCCCCCCCCCTCCCACTCGTACAGCTCGGTGCTGGGCCTCTCAGTGCGCGGGGGGGGCGGTGGGAGCGAGAAGAGGGGCTGCGGAATCCAAAGCGCGGCGCCCGCCAGGCTCTTTCGCGATCGTTGAGAAATAATAAGAATTATTACAAAGGCTGGGCATAACGAGGTGACTCGGTGGGCCGGGCAGACTCAAAGGCCTACCCTTGGCGGGCGGGCCGGGCCGGGGCCACGCCACAAGGGGAGGGGAGGTTCCCCTGCCGCCGCTGGCCCGGAGAGAAAACTCCTTGCTGCGGCCACTTCTCGAAAACTTTGCAAAGTTTCGAGCAAGGATAGAGAGTCTGTCTCGAAACCCGTTCCTCCCCCGGAGAAGAACTATTCCCGGGCAGGCAGACACGCCGCCGCCGCCGGGGCGCAGCCCCCTGAGCGGCACCTCTCGGTGCGGCGGCCATCGCCTCGCCCGGCCAAGCGCCCCCCTGCCGTGCCTGAGATAATCGTCTTGTGGCGTCCGCCGCAAGTACACTCGAAAACAAAAGCGGCGGCGGCGGGGCGCAGCGCAAACACGCACAGCGTGTACACACGGACTGTGCCGCTTCAAGTACATGGCAGGCAGCACCGGGCCGGGCAGCCGCTGTAACTGTTGCTTCGCCGCGCTGGCTGCCGCGCTGGCCACTTGGCTCGCGTGACGTGTGGCGGGCGGCGCGGCGGGCGGGCGGGCTTAGGGCTTCTTTTCTTGTACCCGACGGGGCGGCGGTCGGCGGTGGGTTGGCGGCGGGACGGCGTTGGGACGGCGTTGGGACGGCGTTGGGACGGCGGCGGGACGGCGTTGTCGAATCAGCATGGCTGGCGGGGGGGATCATGCGGCGCGCCGCGGACGGGCGTCGTAACAACGGCTTCTTTACGGCGCCTCGGCAACACGGCGCCGTCGGCGGCGGCAGTGCGTGGTCACAGAGTGTGCGCGGGGGAGGAGAGGAGGAGGAGGAGGAGGAGTGCAAACATACGCGGGGCGAGAGCACCACACCCTGCACCGCCAGGAGGCATCCAGAGGCAGCCAGAGGACCCCGCGCGGGCGCCACGGCAGCGGCAGTATCGACTCCGCCCGGAGTCCTGCCCGGTCCTGCTCCAGGAGGCGGGGGCTCGCGGCGAGTACCGGAGAGTGTGTCCCGCACCCCGATCGCCTCTCCCATCAGCGGCCCGGCTTATCGGGCCCCGCCTCTCCCCCGCACATGACCGGACCTCGCGCCTCGCGGCCCGTCATCTCTTCTCCATCATCTTCACCGAAAGTGTGAAGAGCGGCGGGCGGCGGCGGGAGGCGAGAGGGCGCGGCGGAGGGCGCGATCCCGGGGTAAATACCGCCGGGATTATTATTTATGAAGCTGTCCTTTTCCCCTCAATGGAAGGCTCACAAAGAGCGTGCAACCAACTCTCTCTCTCTCTCTCTCTCTCTCTCTCTCACTCCTGCGCACACCCCTTTCCTTTCATTTGCTCTCTTCGGCGTGGTCCTCCTCCAGGGCGGCTCGTGGGGAGAGGCGGGCAAGGATAAAGAAGGATCCCGTCGTTGCCATCTGCTGCGCTGTAATTCCGATACCGCGGTCCGAATCCTCTCTCTCTCCTTCTCTCTCTCTCTCTCTCTCTCTCTCTCTCTCTCTCCGCGGTGCTGATGCGGCCGACAACCGCGAGCAGCCCGATCCCGATGATGCGATTGGGACGGGCAACTCTTCTCCGCGGAATGCTGCGGCTGGCGGTTGTCAGTGCGCGGGGCTGCCGGCTGCTCTTCAAACACCATCATCGGTAACCCGCCTCCCGGAGCATCCTCTCCCCCTGCGCCGCGGCCCCGCGAGCAGAGACACCAGGAATCGATTTCTTTCCTCGCGCCGGATATTGAACGCGGTTTATGCAGGGCCGCCGTCTACTGCAGGGCTCGGCGGCGCTCGGCGGCCGCCCCCTGGCCGTCAGGACCAGTCAGGGCGCTGCGCGGGTATCTGGGCCGCCGCCGCCGCCCACCGGGAAACAGTTGAGGAGGACGCAGGCGGCGGCGGGCGCGGCGCAGATACCCCGCCACAGTACGCTACGCCCCTAATGGCGGGGCGGCGACACGGCCCGGGAGCAGATTCCGTCGCGGAGTTCTCTGTGTCGCTTCGGGGAGAGAGAAAGTTAAATTGGCTGAAACGACGCAAAGTCGTCCCAGCAGCAGCAGCGGGCGGCGGCCGGGCACGGCCCGCAGTGTCGGTACACGGCCCCGACCCGCCCCGCCCGCTCGTCTTGACCCGCGCTACGCGCCGTCGCCGCCGCTCCGTGGGCGGTCGGGGCAGTGTGGTGGAGCGCCTCCCCGGGTCGCCGCGCACAACACCGTCGTCGTGATCCTGGAGGTCCTCCCCTCCTCCGACTCACCTGTGAGGGACGCGGAGACGAGCAGCACGAGGAGCAGCGCGCCGCCGCCGCAGCTGGCGGGGCAGCCGGCGGCTAGCCCCATGTCGGGGGTGGAGGTGGAGGCGGCGGTGGTCGGGGGCCTAAGGGCCGCGCGCCCGCCAGCACCGCCTCGCCATCGCACCCGACGACACCGCCGGCACCATCACGTCAGGCACGCGTGGCGGGGCTAATGGCTGGTGCCCCCCCGCCGGGGCCGCCGGGGCCGGGGGTCGTGGGGGCGCGAGGCCGGCGAAAGACAACGGCCCCGCCGCAGATTGGCCCCTGACACGCCTGAGGCTCGCGTGCGGTCCGCGGCACGGCACGGCACGGCCCGCGCAGGGCGCGGCAGGGACACACTGCACTCCGCACTGCACTGGCGGCGGGGGCCTCTTGAGGCGCCTCCCGAGTCGCCCTACACTGTGGGATCACGCATTCCTGTCGGCGGCAGTAATCCAGAACGCATCGCACTCGCGGCCTGCGGCACGCGTGGCACTGTCACTGGCGGGGTCCCGCGGGCTCGGCGCCGGGGGCGGAGGGGCGCGCCGGCGGGGACCTCACCGGGCGGACCCTCGGTGCGCGTGGTCGGCGCCGCGTCGGCGGGGGAGGCGCTGGAGGCACGGCGTCCCTCGCGGCAGACAGGGGGGTTCCAGCGCGGCCGGCGTCCGCGAGCCAACTGACTCCATTTGGCGGGAAAGGCGAGCTCGGGGGGGTTGAAGCTGGGAGGGCGCGAGCGAGAGAGCGAGACAGCGACGGGGTAGCGATCGAACGTGCGACGGAGAGCGACGATGCCGGCGCCCCGCCCGCCCCCGCGCGCCCGCCCCACCCCTACAACCTCAGTCACCCCCGGCCCGCGCCGCGGCCCTACCCTCACCCGCCCCGAAGAACCCAGGGACGCTCTGCGCCGCACCATTCCAAGGAGAGCTGCCAGTTTTGCGAAATGCTTCCCGCAAACGCTGTCTTATGACAACAGCCAGCGTCCGCGGTCGCGGCACCGTTCCACCACGCCAGCCGCCCCCGGCCGCCCCCGGCCGCCCCCGGCCGCCCCCGGCCGCCCCCGCGCGGCCCTGTGCCGCAACGTGTGCCGCGCAAAAGTCAAGGGGGATTAGTGTCGCCCTCCCGGCTATGCGAAAGAGACGTGCGAAAATAGCCCGCCGTAAGGTGTGTGTACGCGACACAAGAGGCCCGGCGCGGCGCCACGCGGGCAGAGGCGCCACCCCCTGCCTCCTAACGACCCCCCGCGACCACCCCCCCGCCGAGAGGGGACGGCAGATTTCACGGCGGTGCGCTCCCCGCGCGGTTATATTTCACTGACCGGATAATACTTCTTCTTTTGCTGGAGTAAACTTGTGGAAAATCGATGTGTTCCCGGGCGCCTCTGCCGGCCTGCGGCCGCGCGTCGCGGTCGGCCGCCGCTCGGAGAGCACTCTCACTCCGCTCCGTTCTCGAGACCGGCGGGGGCGGAACGTCGTCAAGTGGAAAATGAAAAGGATGGCCGCGCCGGCCGCCGCCCACCTTCATTGAAATGTGGGGCTGTAAAAGGGGCGTGGGCAAGGTCACCGCCCCCCGCGGCCGCCGCTGCCGCCGCTGCCGCCACGCCTCCGACACCGCCACACAACCTTGGGAGGTGTGCGAGGGGGCGGCGCGGGGTGGGCAGGCGCCCGGGCCCCGCTCCGGCACCTGCTGATGCTGCTGATGTCGCCGAGGTGGGGAGGGACGGCGAGGACAAAGAGGACGCCGGTCCCCGCGGCGGCCCCGGCGCGCGGCTCCGGTGACGGCCGTTTCGCCGCCGACTTGGTCAGTTGAGTGCTTCAGATTCCAGCCACGCGGGGTGCGCGGCGGCCGGGGGCGGCCCAGGCCCCCGAGCCCCGAGCCCCCTGTCCGCGCCGCGCCATCTGCGCTCGCCATCGCCGCCCAGGCCTCTTTCGCGCGCAGGTTTGAGGTCCGAGAAGACTGAGGTTCGGGCGGAGCGCAGCGGCGCCACCGCAGTGTGCGCTGTAGCGCCCCGGTTACACAGGATCGCGTTCAGCACCACGCTTAAAAATTGTGTGCACCTTAACGTGCATCTATTTTGCGTTTTCTGCGATGCGGTGGTGATCATTCCTGAAATTGATGTACATAACTAGAAACAGGCAAGGCCTCGCCATGTCATATTTTTTAAGCAGTTTGTTTGAACTGGCCCGCAGACATGTTTTACCCTGAATTTATGAAGGTGTCTGTACGATTCTGGAAAGTGACCACCCACCTCGGTTTCCTCTTTCTTGTCGTTTTATCGTAATTTTTTTCCCCCACCGTCGGCGGGCCAGTTTAGGAGTGCTGAGGAGGTGGTGCGGGGCTCGCAGGGGTGGCGAGGGGGTCAGTCCCCCGTCTGGCGTGCGTCACGGAAACGGCCACTTGCAGTGGGGAGAGAGAGAGAGAGAGAGAGAGAGAGAGAGACAGAGAGAGAGAGAGAGAGAGAGACGGACAACACGCCGCTGCACGGCACGCCACGGCACGCCACTGAGTCATTGCGACCGCGCCACCTCTCTCTCTCTCTCTCTCTCTCTCTCTCTCTCCATCTATCTCTCCCTCTTTCTTCCTCTCTCGCGGAAGGCGCGGCGCGGCAGGGCGCAGCGAAGGCTGCTGGCGTCGGTGTTTGCGTTTGTGTTGCAGCGCACGGAAAGAAACCGGAGCGCTCGGCCCGCGGCCCCGGGGCCCCGGGGCCCACTGCCGCCGCCGCCTTTCCCGTTCCATTTTGTTTTCCGGACGAACGGAGAAAGTCGATTACTCGGCCCCCGCATCCAGCAAAACTGCTGCGCGCCGCTACTCTTTAAATAAAAAAAAATAAATTAGTGAGAGCGAACGGTTGCGACACAGCCCCCGGGGGTGCGAGGCGAAGGGGAGCGGGCGGCTCCGCGTCGCTCATGTTTTGTTGAGGCGTTATTTTACATATCACTGTATTCGTTTTTGTTGTGTTTTTTTTTTGGCTTTGCTTCCCTCTGTGTGGAAAAAGGAACATGTTTTGAATAGAGAGCATCGGGGTTTTATTTGCATGTCTGCCGCGTTCGCTGGACGCATCGAAGGGGTGGAGGGAGGGGGGGGCGCGAACTATATATAGCTCGATCGCTCTTATTGCGATTTCAATATACAAAAGAGTTTTTACCGACTGTTCCCCCCTGCGAGGCGGTAAAACACGGGAGAAATTGTCGGCGGCCCTTCGAGACGACGCGGGGCTACATTTAGTGAAATGCGTGA
Organism: Megalurothrips usitatus; assembly: GCA_026979955.1. NCBI lineage: Eukaryota > Metazoa > Arthropoda > Insecta > Thysanoptera > Thripidae > Megalurothrips > Megalurothrips usitatus. The sequence goes on from CM049594.1 coordinate 11,161,700, forward strand.
ATCGGAACGGGAATAGGAAGGAGTGCCGCACTCCGCCACGTCACGGACGGGTGGCTGCCGTGACCTGAGCACACCTCCATCGATATCAAGACCGAAAGCTTTCAGGAGAGAGAGAGCAGGAGATGGGAATAGGTATTTTTCAACAGAGCGTCCTATCGCACTGCAGGGCGGCTCACACGTGTGTGTGTGTACACCGGCTGGAAGAATCACCCCGATGCGTCTGCCGACGCGGCAGCAGCGGGCGTCGTGACGCCGGCGCCAGAGGAGAGGACACTTGTCCGGGTCAGCGAGCAGTAGCAGTGTGTCCGCGGCGCCGAGAGGCCCCGGCCGGAGCGGGGAGGGGCGCGTCCGCCGAGGCGTCGGCTACACAACCCCTTCGCGCCGACACCGGCGCCCGACGGTGCCCGACGGGCCGCGGGGGCCGGCGCACCGTGAAACATCTTTCCCTTGGCTCACGCCCAAGCGAACGCCAGGAGCGTAATCAGTCAGCCCCGGCGCCTGTGAGGTAGGCAACACGACTCACACACACACACACACGCACACACCGCCGTCGTGGCAAACAGGATGCGGCGCCGAGCCGCGGGGCGGCTGCTGCCAGAGGCGCCGCCGTCCACCAGGAGGCCGTCTCATGTCGATCGCCTCGCCAAGAAAGAGGTCGACTTCCTGGCGGGGGCCCCGCACTACAGCCGGCGGGGAGGTAAACACCGCGGCAACCCCGCCTCCCCCGCGGACCGGTACCAGCAGATTCATCAGGCGAGTGGCGTCGCGCACGTGAAAGTTTCCAACGGCTGATCGCCGCTGCGGCTCGGACCGCTCGTGAGGGGGGACCGCTTAGCAAGGATTTCTTCAGCCTGGCAACCTGGCCGTCCACTTGCTTCAAACGAAAGTCTCCCGGGCAGACTTTTTGACCTGGCTGGATTTCCCTCAGTGTGGCAGCCTGGCGGCTGCGGCGGCTGCGGCGGCCCCGGCCGGCCCCGACGCACACATCAGAGCCCCTCGGTGACGAAAACATTCCTCAGACGTCATCTCGGTGCTCCGCGCAGCTCCGCGCCGCAGGGGCCGCCCGAGGTGAGGTGAGGCGCGAATGCAAATGCGGGGGATTCACTATATTCGACACCACAGAGGCTTGGCGGTCCCAAAGAAACGTCGCCGCAGGGAGGTCGGAGACTGCGTTGAGGTCGGGGGGTCGAGAGGAAGGGGGAGGGGATCAGTACCGCCACACACCTCGCCGTCGGTGCCCGCGGCGGCCCCAGCGACTCCTCCTGGGGTCCCTCCTGGAGTCCCTCCTGGAGTCTCTCCTGGAGTCTCTCCTGGATCTGCTATTGGTCCGGGTATTTGAACCCGGCCTGCTCTCCCCATGAGAGCAGCCCTGAGACAACAACAGACCAGCCGGCGAGGTAGAGGGAAGGGTGAGGGGTGAGGGGGGCGGTGGAGTGGCGCCACTCAGAAGCCCTGATACCCTGAGGCTCAAGCTCGTGTGCGTAATGCTCATCAATGGTGGGGGGGCACGATTCCCCACACGCAAACATGCACGGCGCGTGGCGGGCGCGTGGCGGGCGCGTGGCGGACGCGTGGCGGACGCGTGGCGGACGCGTGGCGGGCGCGCGCCGCGGGAGAGGCGAGGTGCGCGACGCGACACTCCGATTCCAACTTTCTTGGCCAACTATGTTGATGGGGCGCCGTCTCTGCGTCTCCGTCCCGCCGCGCTCCGCAGCCGCAGCAGCAGCGACGTAGGAGAGACAGGGGGAGGTCGGTCGGGAGTGGATGCCGCTCTCGGTGTAGGCGGACGCGACCGCGGCGCGGGGCCGGGACGGACACACGGGGCCGCGAGAGAGAGAGAGAGAGAGAGAGAGAGAGAGAGAGAGAGAGAGAGAGAGAGAGAGGTGAGCGGAGGTCGAGCGACGTGTAGAAGTGGAAGAGTTTGTCGGGGCGGCGAAAGGATTTTAATATAATGGAATAAACGAAAGTGTTGATGGCGCGGGGAGGCGTGGTCCGTGGAGGAGGGGGAGGGGGGCGAGGACGAGGAGGGTGGCATTGACGGCGGCGGCGCGGTGGTGCTGTGAGGACGGGCCGAGGCTACGACGGGGGCCGTGGGCCGCGGGGGCCGGCGAGCCGCGGTCCGTGCGGTCCCGCGCCGCAGCTCCGCTCCGTAACCGAGTTCCGAACCGCGCCGTGCCTTGCCGTCGATACACCATAACGGCGCGCGGCGGCAGCAACAGCCCGTTAGCGCCGCCGCCGCCGCCGCCGCCGCCGCCGCCGAGCCGCGGCCCGAAAGGCGACGACGCGCCACGCCACGCCGATGCGGCGACGACGACGACGGCAAAGTTTGGTAAAAATTCCAGTCGTCGTCTAATGCGATAAGTTGGAGGAGCAAAACCGCGCGCTGGACCCGTTTGCTGCATTTCAATGATACGCCCCGCGCCGTCGTCCCCGGCCGGCGCTGCCGATGCTGCTGTGTAGGGACTTGCGCCGGCATTCGTGGCGGCGGGGGCCCGCGCGGGGAGGGCGCTGATAGAACGAACCGGAATCGAAAACTAGTTCTGCGGGGACAAAATACTTGGGCATAAAATCAATGCGGAGTCAGAGTCAGTCGCGAGGAGGGAGGTGTTTCCAACTTTGTCGTCGCGCAGCGAGGGCGCCAAGGCAAATAAAACCCGACGCGGCGCGGCGTCCCGTCGGCACGCGCTGCTGTGTGTGGCGGTGCCCGGCCGACCGCGGTAAGATAACCTGGCCGCCGCGGCCACCCTGTCAGACCCGCACGTCGTCGGCGTACGTCGGCGCGCACGTGCGCTGCACGCGTCGCGGCCCCCCGCGTCCTCGCATTTCATATCGCTCGCGTGCGCGTCGAGTTCTCGCCGCCTGCCCTATCGGCCGCGCACCCCCGGCGGTCCCGGAAGCGGCGGTGGGGGGCGGCGGGAGGTGTAATGACCGACACTGTTCCAGCAACGCTCCCGGCAACGCTTCCCGCCGCACGCGCGATGTGCAGCGCTCGATGCAACGCTCCGCCCACCCATTAGCCGGGCATACATCCGGCGGCGCAATGGCCCGGCCCGGCCCGGCCCGGCCCGGCGGCGGCGCGGCGATGTTCATGGGGCGGCCGCGCGCCGCGGCCCCCGCCCCCCGCTTGCTGCCTGCCCGGCCGCCCCCGCGGAGCAACCCCGGCCGCCCCCGACAGTCTTGATTAGGACTTTGCCGGTGTTAATCAATCAGGCCGGGCGGGCCGCCGCATGGGCCGCGCCGTGCCCTAATGGATTGCACCACATTGACACTAGCGGCTGCGGGGAGCCGCCGGGAGCACGCAGCGGAGCAGCCCCTCTAGCCTCCGCCGGCCTCCGCCGGCCCCCGCCCGCGCTGCTCAAGCTGCCGCCGCCGCCGCCGCCTGCCACCGCGCAAAAGGCTCTCGACGTTCGGCAGCTGGATTTACGGTCCGGGAGGGGAAAGGGGGCAGCGGAGGGGGCGACGACGCACGTCGAGGCAGCGTTCGGTGGAGAGGAACGGCGCGTTCACGGTGGGGGGCCGCGGGGGGGGGGGGGCGCCAGTCATGCGGGGGGATGGCCTGCGAGCGCCTTGCAAGTCATCGCGACGGGAAGGACCCCGAGAGGTACACGCCATCGCGATGACCGGGCCGAGGCAGCGGAGCGGACGCAGAGGATATTTCCAGGTTCTGTCGGACCGAATCTGGGATCCTTTCGAGTTCCCTGAACGTTTACTCCCAAGTGTGTCCATAACCTTGACGATTTCTAAAATTTCGAGCGCACTGCCTTCAGAAGAACGACCCCCCCCGCATGGTCAAGAATTTCATGCATCGACGAAGGGGGACAGCAATTTTTTTTTTTGTGGGAGAGTCCAGGGAAAGGCGTGGGCGTGAATGGTGCACCCCGACGCTGGCTGTGGAGACGAGGACAAACAGGAAGAGTGTGGAGAAAGAGAGAGAGAGAGAGGGGGGGGGGGAGGGGGAGATGGAGAGAGATGGGGGACAAGAGCCCACTGGTGGCCCACTGGCTGCCTCCCGCCGCCGCCTTCGGTGTGCATCGATGCGCGCCTGGAAATGGGGAAAATATTGCGTTGGGTCGGGTCGGGGCGCGAGGAGTGCCAGTGAGAGAAGGAGAGAGAGGGAGAGAGCAAAGAGCAGCGCAGATCTTGGCGAGGCGAGGTCGGGGGCAGGCTGCCGTGCGAACCGCCTCACCCGCTCCCGCCCCCTCGGCCCGCAAGAGGGCCGCGAAGCGAACACATATATAGCCTTTTACGCTTTTGTTTCTTGATTCTTTATTTCGCGTGTCCGGAATGAGCAGGGCCGGCTGCGCGCGAATGGCGTGCAGCGGCGGGATCCTGCGGTCTGTTGGCCGCCCCTGTGGGTCCTGCAAGGAGGAGGGGGTGGCGCTTAAGCAGCCTTAAGCGTCCGAGACCGCTCGCGAGGCCTCGCGGTGTGTTCGGCGTCGGCGGCCGTACGGCTCGGCGGGGAACGGGAACGTATTCAAACGCGGCCGGGGAGCTCTGGACGGACGTCGGCGGCGGCCGGGACCAAGGCCTAAAGCAGCAGCAGCAGCAGCAGGCGCGGAGGCGGAGGCGGGGGCGGGGCAGAGGAAGAGAGGAAGGGGCGGCGGCGGATCTCTGATCGTGCCGGACGGACGAAAGGGTTGCGACGTGCCGAAGAAAAGTACAGGGCCCGAGAGAGGCGGGGCAGAGGGAGCGGAGCGGAGCGGCGGCGGCGGCCGTGCCGCGAGCCGTCCGTCCCTAACCACTTCGCCGGCCAGCAGCGGCGGGGCCAGCGCAGCCAGCACTCTCCGCGCCGCCGGGCCGCGCGGCCAAAGCCGAGCCCCGCCGACCCAGTCCCGGCGGCCCCGGCGGCCCCGGCGGTCCCAGTCGGCCCCACGTCACGAACTTGGGCCAAATCCGTGTTCCATCAGGATACCGCAGCAGAGATTTGTAGCTGTTGACTGTTGACGGCGGCGGGTTGCCGGCGGGGTGCGCCTGCCCGCCTGCCCGCCTGCCGCCGGCCCTTGCTCTTGTGCGCGGCGGCGGCGGGGGTGTGTCCGGTCTGTGTGATAACAGCGTGTGATACCGCCGCCTGATAACGCCGCCTGATATAAAATCGTCTGATACCACCCTATCACCGCCAAGGCTAGAGTTCCGCGGGGGAGGTTAGGATAGGTTAGGACTGCAGGACGTCCGGGGTAACACCGTGTGATAACACAGTCTGATAACGCCGTCTGATAACTCGCCGGAAGGCGTCACGTAATTCACGCACGCCCCCCCCCCCCTTTTCCTCTTCGCAGCCCCCGCGGGCGGCACTTGCAAAACAATGAATGGTCGTGTCACAGTCTTAGAAGCCGGCGAGACAAAGGGGCGACGGGCTGCCGGCGGAAGGGGAGGGGGCCGTGAGGGGTGGCGGATGGACGCGCGCTAAAGAGAGAAAATATCGTCGTGAGGCAGTCGTAGTGTGCCGACAGAATGAGGCGACCAGACGCGCCGCCGCGCCGCCCAAAGGGGTGGTGGTAGTGGTGGAATGCAATGACGCCGTGGCCAAACCCTCCGCTCTTTCTTCTCTTTCACAATTTTTTTTTCAACCCTTGCAGACGCTTGGATTGTTGCCACTGCAACATTGTTCTAGATCCATTCTTCAAGTGGAGGAGAGGGGTGTAAGGCAGAGGGGAAGGGAGCGGCGACTGTTTTTTTTACTGTTTTTTTTTTCGTCGCCTTCCGATTCCTCGTCTACTCCACCCGCTCTCTCCCTCTCTCGCATCCCCTCTCTTTTGCGCTTGGGTCCGTTTTAATCTGCGTTCAACGCTGGCACGTGGTTGTGTGTGTGTGAGAGAGAGAGAGAGAAAGGGAAAGAGAGAGAGAGAACAGAACGCGCGTTCAACGGCCGCCAGATGACGCCTTCCTCGTCGCACCCGCACCCAGTCGGGGGTGGCTGGAGGGCACCTCCTCCGGGCCCCACCCCGGGCCCGGGCACGGCCATAGGGAAGGACAGCAGGGTGGTCGTTTGTCGGGGCGCCACGACGCAGACACCCACCCACACACACGCACACACACACACACAGCCATGCGCATTACAGGCTCGTGTGTGTACTTTGTCGCCTTCCCGGTGTGTGCGTGTGTGTTGGCGCGCGCGCGCGCGCGCGCGTACCCAATGACGTACGAAGGGCACGTCCCGTAGTAAATCGCTTTCCGACGCCCTCCATGTTGCAAAAAATTTTGGTACGCCGCGTGCCGCGCGGCGGCGCAAACACGCGAGAACCGATGGTGGCCGTCGGACACGTCGCGTTGCGGTGCGGCGCGGGGGTAGTTTCTGAGGGCCGCGGCGCCGCCGTGGGGGTGGTCAGTGTGCCGCGGAGGGCGTGACGCGCCTCCGGGGCCCTCGGGCCCTCAGCCCTGCGGCCCTCAGCCCTGCGGCCCTCAGCCCTGCGGCCAGAGCGCAGGGCCGGACCCGCACGACCTTCCCGGCGATGGCTCTGTGTATTGATTGGATCCACACAGGCGGCATGGCGCGGCCCGGGCCTCCGCCACCGCCGCCGCAGGCCGGCGCTGCCGCAATGAGCGATGGAATGGAATGGAATGGGACGTGATTGAATGGCGCGCGGCCCGCCACTTTTCGCTGTTTCGGCGGGCGGCCGTGCGCGCGGCGCAGGGGCCCCGCGGCGGCAGCGGCGCCGGCAGGCCTCCGGTGGGTGCACTCGCAAATGAAATGGCCGACGAAATAAAAATACGGAATAATATGGACGAGGATTACGTTTGACCCGGCAGAAGTGGCATCAGCGGCGGCGGCAGTGGCCACCACGTACAGGTTCCCAGCCGCCCCTCCGGCCCGACAGGCCCCTCGCCCGCCGCCGGCCGGATGGAGGAACTAATAGCGTGCAGCTCGTTTCGCGTACAGCGGGCTGCGCTGCGGCCGGCAGCTGCGGTGCGGGGGGCGACAGCAGCTGCGGGTCAGGTGGCCGTCAACAACAATAACGCCTGCGTCGTCGTCAAGGACGGGCTCGGCAGGAAGTGCGGGCCGCGGCGCAGCGTGCGGAAATGACTGTGGCGCCTAGAAGAAGCGCGGGGCAGAGCGGCGTCGGGGCGTCGGCGGCGCCGTCTGCCGCGCCGGACCCCGCGGGTTACACTCCCCGCGCCGTGCAGCCGGAACCAGACAGAAACGGGCGTCCACCAAAGTACTCGACAACTCTCGCAGAGCGCGCCGTGCCGCGCCGCTTTCATTTGTTTTTCCCCGAATGACGTTTGCCCGGCGAGCGGCGCGTCAAGCCAACCGGAAAGGATACCCCGGCTCTCCGATGCGGGAGAGGAGGATAGTAGTGGTAGCTGCAGTGGTGCGGTGCGGGGGAGTGGGGAGAGGGGAGGGGGGAGGAGGGGGGGACGGGGGAGGGGCAAGTGGGGAGTAGGGGGGGCGATGTATAAATAAAAGCATTTCTGCGTGGTTGAAATCCATTAAGAGCAACGTGCACAACTTTGCCACGGAGTTCCTAACAACCCCTCCGGCAGTTAGACAAGAATGCTCGACGCAAAACGGCGGAGCAGGGATGAAGGGAGAGAGAGAGAGAGAGAGAGAGAGAGAGAGAGAGAGAGAGAGAGACCGCGGGGCACGGAGAGCAGATCTCCACGGCCGGGTATCGCAGCCACTGGCGTGGCAGCGGTGCGTCGGCCCTGTCAGCGATTTAATGCCGTGTCGTGTCCATGTCAGTGTCAGCGCCCGTCGGCTCCGTGGCACGCACGCACGCACGCACGCCCACGCGCACCCACCCAGCGAGCGCCTGGGCCCGCCTGCCCCGGCTCAAGTCTCTCGCGGTAGACTCGCATTCCTGGATACAGTGCCCCCAAAACCTCGCGAACGAAAATATTTTTGTTTTGCTTAGAAACATTTGGATACTTTTAAAAAATGCAAAAATGGGTGGGCACTACCTCGTCCCAGGCCTTCGCCTGGAACCCTCCTGCTTAACTTCGGTGTTCGAATGGGAACCGGTGTACCAGGTATCGACCGCCGCTAAGACACGGGCACAACGCAGCGGCCTTTTTCAGGGGCACGCTTCCGCAACGGCCGATGTGGCCCCCTCCGCCAGCCAGATTTCCGGAATCAACTCCCTTCGACTGGCTGGTTGGTCTGTGGCACTGCGGCCACTCCCGAGCGGACTGGGGGGGAGGTAGGCTTTCCTATATCGTACACAGCCGAAGCTGCTGTACTTCACGACGAACCCTAGTCGCGACGGCGTGTCCTCGTCTGCCAGATTCACAGGGAGCGAAAACGAAGGTACCGAACCCTAGGTACCCCCGTAGCATACACCCGAGTCTCCGAACCAAGTTTCCTTGGTAGACACAGAGCCCCCCCGCCGGAAACCCCGGGCGACCGAGAGAACCTCGGACCCGGGAACGGGGGTAAGCCCGACCGTGCTGCGGGAATCTTCAAGTTGAAACCCAACGCTTACATCTCTCAGTGACGCAGCGCGCACGGCCGTTCAGACAGCCATACCGACGCCACGTTCGGAAGTATATTTTACCCTCTGCCTTCCAAACGCAGACACAAGAAAAATTTAGGAAAGTAGGAAGGCTCGAACCCACAATCTCCCGGTCGCCGGCCAGCCACCTTACCGATGCGGCCACAGAGCCGCGTTGACGTCGGATGCGCACCTCCTATACTTTACACACCGTCGTCTTAGCTGAGCCGACAGAAAAAGCGCACGGACCGTCAAAGAGTTGAACCTCCGACCAGCCGCCCGCCAGCTGGACTCGCTAACCACGCGGCTACCGAGCCTCGGTGGGGGACGGCCGTGCGCTTCCGGTACTGTAGCCGCACGACGTGTCCGACTGGAAGTTGACTGGACCTTGACTGGAGAGTGACTGGACTGGAAGGCGTACACTGACTGGAAGCAGTGGGGTACCCCTCGGTAGGCCACTTCGAATATTCACTGTGCAGTCGACATCAAAATACCCGACACATCACTCAGCACCGCACGGCTGCAATCACTTTATTTTTCTTTATCTCCGTCAGGGTTTGAAAAATGCCGAGCGTTTACAGAACTGTAGCATGCACGGTCGGGTGACTTCAGGGCTGCTCTCTGTTTCATGAGTCGCAGATGCGGAAAGGTATGGTTGTTTGTATTCGTGCTCTCTCTCTCTCTCTCTCTCTCTCTCTCTTACTCTCTCACTCTCTCTCTCTCTCTCCTTCTCTCTGGTGCAGAGCAATCACGGCGCGAAAATGCACGGGGGGAGCGGCACAGCTCTGGCAGAGAAGGGGTGGGGAGTGGCAGAGCAGCGGTGGCAGCACCCCGTGCGGCCACGCCCCCGCCACGCCCCGCCACGCCCCCGCGTCACCGCAGCCACCGCGCAGCATTATATGCCTTATGAGCGCAAGGCAGCCACTTGCAGACAGCCGGCGGTGCGGGGCTGGCAGCGCTCACCGCGCCGGCTAAAAGCGTTTTCGCTAAAAGGCGCGTCGTGTCGTGTCACTTAGCCGCGGTCCGGACGGGAGGCCCCCGCCGCCCCCCGCAGAGCGTGGTGTGCCGAGCGGCCGCCGCCGTAGACACTCGAGCATCGCCCGGGGTATCCGGCCCGACCAAGGCCAAAGGGCAAGCGAGCGGCTGCCACTTTGTCATTCAGCGATGATCAAAGACGGGGGCGTGCAGGGGGGAGGGGGGGTGACGGGGGGTCTGACGGGGGAGGGGGCAGCTCGCTACACAAACCATCTCCCACGGCGGAGCAGGCGGTGCAGGTGTGCGTGCGAGGGGCCGCAGGCGGCGGGGAGACGCAGCTTCTTCTAGCGCCCCGGCCCTGGTCAGTATGCGGCGGCGGCCCGGGAGCCGTCGTGAGAGACCGGCGAAGGTAAGAGAGAGAGAGAGACAGACAGAGAGGGAGAGACAGACAGAGAGAGAAGCGCGGCCCCGCAGCCTTTTGTTTGGCAAAGCCACCGGGGCTCGCCGCAGGGATCCCCGCGGGGGACAGGCAGGCGGCCGATCGCACGCCGGGCCGATACGAGGCCCCCGTCGGCCCGCCGCCGGCCCCGCCCGGCCCCGACCAACGCTTATTTATTATGCATCTCAAGGAGGCGGCGGCGTCGGAGAGATGGGGCCCATGCCTTGCGAGGCACTCTCTGGCCGGTCAGGGGGAATCTGTGCGCTCTAATAGCGCCTGACGGGTAGGCAATACCCCGCTGGTGCGGGCGCGCGTGTCGTGCGGGCCGGCCTACTCCGGCCGCCGCAGGCGCTTGATGGACGACGCGACCTCCGCGCGCCGACGGCCTGGCGACATCGCCGCGAGTGGAGTGCGGCCTCCTCCTCCTCCTCCTCCTCCTCCTCCTCCTCCTCCTCCTCCTCCTCCTCCTCCTCCTCCTCCTCCTCCTCCTCCTCCTCCTCCTCCTCCTCCCCCACCTCCTCCTCCCGCCCTCCCACCCTCCTCCCGCACGCGCGGCTCTTCCCCGACGAGGGAGGCACGATAATGACGGGCGTATTCCGTTCAAACTTTTTTCGGGGGCTCCGAATATGGATTACCGTGTTCGACAGTTGGAGGGGTCGGCCACTCCACTTGATATGCATACAGACCCTAATATGGATGAGGGTCCGTATCGCCGCGCCCGCCGCCGCCCCGCCGCCCCGGCGTCCCGGCACACCACAAACACCCCCTCCGCGCCGACGGCGGCCTCCGCCCCCCGAGCCAACACCCCGTCGTCGTCCCGCCCCCACACGGGGGCGAAAAATGTAGCCAAGTGAGAGTGTCTGCGGTGCGCCGGGGCTGCGGACCCCATAGCAGGATAGCTGGCCTGCGTCCCCCGTGGCCTCCTCCCCCACCGCACCCGGGGCGGGCCGCTGCGCTGCGCTGGGGTCTCGGCTGGATGAGGTGATATGACGATGGCTCTGCTGCCGGCCGGGCGCCACCCCGGCCGGGTAGGCAACCCATCGAACGGTAGGAGGCGTGGCGGAGATTTTGCGACTTGTTTAATTGCCAATTGTTGCCTTGTTTGATTTTTTTGTTTTTGTTTTTACAATGTTATATATTGTTGTCAGGCCAATAAATTGATTTCTAAAAAGAAAGTCGGTAGATAAAAAAAATGGTCGTATGTAGTCCCACGCATTAAAAAATCTGTGCGGAAAATTTTTTCGAAATTTTCGTGTGGAGCTCTAGTATTGAACACTTTTGAACACCCCCGCAACGAGAGAGAGAGAGAGAGAGAGAGAGAGAGAGAGAGAGACTAGACCACTTGACACGTGACTTGGTGTGACGACGCGGTGTGAGGACCGTCGACGGGATTCGAACCCGTCGCGCCCCGCTCGCTGTCAGCGAGACAGGGACTCTGCGCCCAGCGACGGTTTGTTCCTGGCACCGCAGCGGCCACACCGAATCAGAGCCCGAATCGGAGCCCGGCCACAAAAAAAATATATGATGTGGAACTGTTTTTTTTTTTAGTGTTCCCGTGACGACCACAGTGGCGTTCCTTGAAACATGAGAATATCAGCTGTGATTTCGGCCGGAATGGTGGGATGAGAAAAACCCGAACGAGGAGATACAGCCGGTGTTTGTTAGGTGACGATCCGTGGCCGCAGAGCAGCGGCTGTCGGTGTGTCGGCCAGAGGCTCGGCCGGCGGCTGGGCCCGGGGGTTGGGCGGGGCGGTTAGTTTAGGTGGCACGGCGGCGGCGGCGAGCTCGTACCGGGGCCCCGGCCCTCCCCGGCCCTCTGCCGTGTCCAAGCAGCGCCGTGTCGCCCGGGCAAGAGATATTGATATTGGGGAGGCAGCGGGGAAGGGAGGGAGGGGAAGGGAGGGAGGGGGAGGCAGGGAGGGGAAGGGAGGCAGGGGGAGCGGCCACAGAGGCGGCGTAGGAGGCGGCATGAAACCAGGAATGGGTTCAGTGGCGCAGGTGGCGGCACGCGGGGCCACGCCGGGAACAAGACCTCCGGGCATAAATACGTCCAGTGCAACTGTTCCCCCGCGCCCCCGCCGGCAGGCCCGGCCGCGACCCGCCGCACGCGCGCACGCCCACTTGCAGTGGCGGCCGCAAGGGGTGGCGCCGGCTGAGGCCGGGACGTACCGGGGGCCAGGCCAGCCAGCGCCCTTGTGCGTCGTCGCCCTCCGCCAGGGCCAGTGGCCCCGGGGGGCTCGGGGCGCGGTGTAGTTTTAGAACGGCCGCCGCCTCACGGGGCGGTGAGAGTGAGATAGCGGGCTGGAAATAGGGCAGCTTCCGCGTGCGGTCATCAGAGGCGTCAGAACGAGGCGCGGGCCCAGCTCGGGGATTAGCTGCGTCGAGAAACCCACACGGGCCGGCAAACGGCGTGCGCCCCGCCCCTCCCACCCACCCGTCCGCGTCCCTTCCCCTCTTCTTCCGCCAGCTCAGGTGGGCCGGGGCCGCCCGGTCGGCCGCCAACTGCTGCCACACCGACCGACAACTTTTGCTTGCGAGATAAAAACTTGGTGCGGGCAGCGTGGTGTGGTGAGGCAGTGGCGGTGGCGTGGAGCGGCGCGGTGGCGGGGCGGGGTGTCACGGAAACGGTTCGGGGGTGCGGGCTGCGGGCTCTGAATCCGGGCCGCGCCGGGCCGGCGGAAAGTGCGAAGTCCTCGCAGCGCGCCGCACCGGCGCCGATGGCCGCGGCCTGCGGCGGTGGGCCTGGCCCTGGGCTGCCCTGGGCCTGGCGGACGCAGCGCAGCCCGGAGGTGGAGTCGGAGGGTGCGGACCCGTTTTTGCAATCACTTTCGGACTCTCCCCCGCGCCGCGGCGCCGCGGTCGGGCGCGGTAGGCCGGGCCACGGGTTCCGGGCTCCGGGTTGCGGCAGCGGCGCTGGCAGCAGGGTCCCCGACCGGCATTTTCATCTCATACATCAACGCTGTCCACGGCGCGGGGCGTGGGGCGCGGCGAGAGTCGGCCGGACGGGGGCGGGGCAGCGGCGGCGGACCGCGCGGCCAGCGCCCAGCCAGCGCGGGGCCGCGGGCCACTCGGAAATGTTCCGTCGTCGGCATTTTCTGCTCGCCAAACACGGACTCCGCCACCGCGCCGGGGCCGCCCGGGTCACTGCCACCGAGGGCGGCCCCCCCGCGCCGCGCCACGCACTGCCGAGGACCGAGATGAAAATCTGAAAGTTTGAATTAGGCGAGATAGTGACTTCTGGCAGCGCGGGGAGCTGCCGAGTGCCCGCGGAGGACGCCGGGGAAGCTGTCGTCGGCGGGATGAGGGCGCGACGCGGCCCGTCCGTCTCGCCTCCCGCTGCGTCGTGACGGCGGCGCGGCGGCGGTCCGGTCCGAACCCCTAAAGAAGAAAGTCCCGGCGTCGGCAAATATGAAGCGCGGCACCGAAGTCATAAAGGGGTGTGTCTGGCCCCGCACGCCGCTGGCCACCCCGCCGCCCGCCGCCGGCCGCACCGCGCACGTCTTCCATCACACCCACCACCCCGGCAGCGGCGGCTGTCAAGTGGGGGATAGCCCACGAGCTGCTACCTCGCGGGGGGAGAGCGGCGGGGTCTGTCGCCAGGTCACACACACGCACACACGCACACACACACACACGCGCGCGCGCGCATGCAGACCGGGGGGCGCCGCCACCGCTCGCCGACCGTTTTCCCTGATTGGTTGAAGAGGGGAGGGCCGAGGGCCCGGGGCCATGTCAAGCAAAAGCCACATCCATCATGTGCCTTGTTTTTTTACGTCACCATGCCGTTTATTTGAGTGTGTTGCGGCGGCGGTGGGGGCGGCGGCAGCGGGGCTGTCGTTACAGTGCGTAACGAGGGCGGGGCGGGCGTGGAGGAGGCCGTCAGGGCCGTCACGGCCGACGGCAGCGCGGGGGGGACGGCGCGGACGGCGGTATTTGATTCCCGTTTACCGCGCCTCGGCCTGGACAGGCCCCAGGCGGGCCCGCCGGCCGCTGGCCCGCCCTGCCTCCGCTCGCCGGTGTCGTCCTGGAGCCCGTCCTGATGGACCCCGTCCTGATGGACCCCGTCCTGGACCCGGCCCGCGGCGGCACACGGTGGAGGCGCGGAGGCGGCCATATTGTGCGCGGAGGTTGGGGGGGGGGGGGCTGCGTAAGACGCTGACTTTTATGAGGGGACGTATATAGTGAAGGCGCCAGTATGTCATCCCCGCCGTCCCCGCGCAACCCCGCCACACGGCCAGCATGGCCGCCCGCGCCCGTGCCGGCGGCGTCGGGGAGCCAGGCGCGCACCAGATCGGAGGAGCAGGAGGCTCTAATAAAACAGAAAAGAAACGAAAGTGGGCGGGAGTCGAAAGTTCACCATCCCCCCTCCCCGACGGCATAAATACATCTGAACGTCTAAATCATGGTACAAGAACACGCACAACCCCTCCCCCACCCCCTCACACACTCTCGCAGGAGCTACTTTCTTTTATCTCGCCCCCCGCCCTCCCTACCCCAATCTCCGGAACCCGTGGCGCATTTCAAAGTCATCAACTTCTTCCCGCAGAGCTTCTTCTCCGTCTAGAGGGCAGTCGGCGCGGCGCTGTCAACTGCCACCCACTCTTTTATCTTCGCCCCGAAGTTGTTTTTCAGTACCGAACTTTTTTGGGGCGGCGAAGGGCGTGCGAGCTTCGAAATCTTACGCAGGAGCTAGGGTAGTACCGAACAGACCGGCCGGCAGGACCCTTTCCAAAGTCCTGCTCCCACACACTCCCCCCCCCCTCTCTCTCTCTCTCTCTCTCTCTCTCTCTTCCTCTCTTCCTCCTCTTTCTTTCTCCATCCACCCGAGTCTCTGACACTCTTCTCTCTCTCTCTCTTTCTCTCTTGGCTTCGCCCCTTCCTTGCCCTGACCGGCTATTTTCTTTCGATGACAAATGGATCGATATATGTTTAACCTGAATGACTGGCCCCCTGAGTCCCTTGATATATGGGCGAGATGCTTATCTATCCGAGGGCGTGGAAGAGAGAGAGCAGAGAGAGGAAGAAGGACAGAGAAGGGAGGAGAGAGGGTGAGGGAAAGAGAGAGGGGATCACCTCCGCCCGCGGCGCGAGGAAGAGGGGGATAGGGGGGTTGCCTGGGGGGACCACACCCACACACGCGGGCAATGAGTCACTTGTCGGTCAGACAGCCCGGGAGATGTTCCTCTTGTGGCGCGGTGCCCGCGGTGGAGGCGGCGGTGCCGGCGTTGCGGAGTGAGGTACGGCCGCACGGCCTCGGCTGCCTCGGCCCGGCCGGCCCGCCTGATGGCCGGTCAGTTTGTGTGGGGAGGCGAGATATATCCACACGTCCCCATGGACGGCGCGGGCACGGCCCACCGGCCTGCCACACACACACACACACCACACACACACACACACACAGTGTTCGGACTGCTCTGCTTCCGCGGGGCGGCAGAAGCGTATACTCTTTTACAGTGCGATTTTGCAAGCTACCTCGTTATGTGTGTGACGGCGTTTTCTCGCCCGTTTGTGCGAGCGGCGTCGCAGAGAGAGAGAGAGAGAGAGAGAGGGGGGGCGTCCGCTGTGGCCGCCAGACGACGCGCGTCGCTTTGGTTCGCTTCCAAGACCCTCGTGCCCCGACAGGGCCCGTGCATGGGCGTGGCCCGGCGGCCGGCGGTGCAATGCACCTCGCAACGACCTTTCCCGTTTTGTCGAACACGCGAGGCGCCGTGCCGCGGCAGCGCAGAGCCCGGGAGGGGGGGGCGGAGTTGAACCTGGAGCGGCCCGGAGCGGCCTGGAGCGGCCTGGAGCGGCCTAGAGCTCCTCCCGCCCGCCCCTGCGCCACACACCTGCTGTCGCGAACAAATGAAAGAGCTACGGGATGGGAGCTGGGCGGGGCTGGGCGGGGCCAGGCCAGGCGTCCCGGAACGCGCGGAGGCATCACAAGTTTGTTACAGTGCGCGCGGCAGGGGTTTGAGGGGGTTTGGAGCGGCGGAGGCGGCGGCGGCGGCGGCGGCGGCGGCGGCGGCGGCGGCGGCGGCGGCGGCGGCCCCGAGCGCACCCGACAAAGGAGCGACACATTAGAAGGCTCGCACGTACACATCACCGTCGCGTCGAGAGAGCGCGCGGAGCAAGAGGATGGATAGCAGGGACAAGAAGAGGGAGAGGGATGAGGAGAATTTGAACCGAAACACGACGGCGGCAAGGCGCCGCACGCGGCACGCCATAGGGGGGGGGGGGGGGGTTAGGCGAGGCGGGCGGCCGCGGTGCTGCCATTAACCTCAGCAGTTCCGGGAGGGCTCCGGGACGGCGGCACGACTCTAAGAGGATTCCTGGAGTTGGAGTTAGCACCGGGCCCGCCGCGCTCCGCTCTCGGCTCCGCGCTCGCCGCCCCGGCACGTCTTCGTCTTGCCAGTCTTTCTTCACGCACAGCCGAGACGGCAACAACAAACCCACCCGATAGCAGTGGGCCTCGGTCTGCGACCGAGCGCGCCGAACCCGGCAGACGAACTCGATCCCAAGTATATTTGGGGAAAATATGCACTGTCCGGAAGCGGCGACGTCGTGCGCCTGCAAGCGGCGGGGTAGGCCAGCCCGCCCGACACGGCTGCGCAGCGGAGCCGTGGTTGCCTACCCGGCAGGCGCTACAGGTGTGGGCGCGGGCCCGGTATCGCACTTGCGTCGACATTCTTGCGGGCGGGCGGGGGCTGATGGGCGGGGGCGGGCCGGGCCGGGGGCCTCTGGCCCGCCCGGATGAGTCCCTGCGGACCGCCGCACCACACGGCTGGCCGGCGGCACCGGCGGCGGCGGTGGTTAGGTTGCCTTGTCGTTCGGGCCGATACGCCCGACCTGGGACCCTGCGGAGGGCCGCCCCGCCCTGCCCTGCCCACAGAGGGGGGAGGGGGGCGGACCCGACAGTATTACAGAGTCCGGCCGGGGTGCGGCTGCGGGCCGAGGGGCGCGGCGGGCGTAGCCCCCGATAGTTCGATGAGTGGCTGCCTGGAGGTTTTCAGCTCCGGGCCGATGGGGCGGCCGTCGGGAGGGGGCCAACAGAGGGGGGGGGGGGCAGGGGCGTGCAGGGCGCTAGGGGCATGATAACTCTGCCGGGCAAGAAAACAAGGGTGCGACAACTGCCCCGGCGGCCGGCTGAGCTGGGCGGCGGCGGCGGGCTCCCAATCAGAAAATGGAGGTGGCGCGGCGGGGCCGGTCGGCCGGGCTGAAGAATTCGTGGGGCCCGCCGCCGCCGCTCACGGCGCGGGAAGAGGGTGTCTCGGATTAGACGGACCGAATCGCAGCAGGAGACGTGCCACTTAATGGACGACGCGAGAGGCCCCGGCCACATTTCCCCGCGGCGTTTGCCGCGCTGCTTTGAGATGGATACAGTGCGGCAAGGACGTGCCGTGAGGGTCGATGCCGGCAGACAGGCCGCGGGCCGCCCAGAGGGCTGTACGCGCCGAACGCGGCGGCGGCGGCGGGAAGGGGGAGCATCTCCCGGCCCAAAGATTTATACCCCGGTGCGTTTTATACGACGCCCGGCTCTGGGCCTCTGCGCCCCCATCTCACGCGTAGGGCGTAGGCCTGCCGGGCCGCGCCTGCCGGGCAGCCCGCACAACACGCATACAGAAACCTGAAAGGTACGGACGGAGCGATGGGAGGCCGGCCGCGCCGGGGAGCGGGGACGCGCGACGCGTGGTTCGGAATCGGGTCATCGCCGAGCCATCGTGACGCTGCTCCAGGGGACTCCAGCGGACTCCAGGGGACTCCAGAGGGCTCCGGCCGCCGCACTGTGAAGGCAGATGATTGTTTGCTCTCTATTCGGAGGGGCATCAGCACCTGGTCGTCAAACACGGAGGGCTGTGCTCGCGGCGGGCCCCGGCTCCTGCGGTGGCGGCCGCGGCTCTTTGCCCCGCTCAAACAATTAGCCGAATAAGCTGCAGGGGGCGGCGGCAGGGGTCGCGCGGCCAAAAGGGCGTAAACGCGGCATCGTTGTCGGCGGCGGCGGCGGGGGGGGGGGGCGGTCCAGGTCGGCGCCGACGGCAGTCGCCGGGAGGATGACGATGGCGAGCACGGCCAGGTCAAACAGCGCGGCGCGCCCGCTGCCCCCCCCCCCCCCCCCCCCCCCCCGCGGCCGGCCTGCTTAGTGTTTACACCGCGCCAACTTCCGACGCCGCGGCCGGCCGTTCCATCCCGTTGCTCACCCGACCGGCCTCCAACGCCCGCTGACTGCCGCCTGATTCCGAACGCGTAGCTTCGTAGCTCTGTGTCTCTGTCGCACTCGAGCGGCGTTCCATGAGAGAGAGAGAGAGAGAGAGAGAGAGAGAGAGAGCGCCCTGCTGCCGATAGTGAAGGTGCGAGAGGGTGCGAGCTCCCCTCCGGCCGCGGCTGGCTGACCGGCACTAGACCACCGCGGACCACACTTAAGCGTCCCGAGGGCGTGGCGCGGCTCGTGGCCAGCTGCCGCAGCTGCCGCCGCACACGCAGGCCGGGCATTGTGTTACATTACAGTCACGTGTAAACATTTCCGCGGGCTCTCTTCTCCGGTTTGTTTGTGGGGTAATTACCTGGGCCGTCGGGCCGCTTGGGGTGAGGAGGCCCCCCTCCCTGCCGCGCTGCGCGGCTGTGCCCGACCCGAGACGGCACACAAGGGAAAGGGCAAGGGCTGGGGGATGAGGGGGGGGGGCTGGTCATGTCACCGCACACACACACATGACGTATGGCGAGAGACAGAGAGAGAGGGAGGGGAGGAGAGAGAAGAAAAATTATTCAAAGTTTAGACTGAAATTCAAGCGAGTGCGGTGCTGGGAAAAAGAAAGAAACAAACGAGTACACGACATGCTGGGAGCGGGCTCGGGGCCCTCTGCGCGGACACGGCTCGGGGCGGACATGGCCGCGGAGCGCTGCGAGCGCTGCGAGCGCTGCTCCAGCTCCGACCAGGTGGACTGGTGGACTGCTGCGACTGCGGCCCGCGGCCCGGGAGGGATGTAATCCGCGACTTTGTGGGGATTTTCACTGTCCCGCCGTCTTTTCCAATCCCGTCATTTTTCCTTTTACTGCTGCCGAGACGGCGCAGATTCCCAGAACGCCGGCCGCCTCCCAGACGCAGCCGACACCACAAAGTGTTGCCAGACGAGGATGATATTGATTACGGCGGCCTCGACGCACCTAATGCGCCGATTGGTTCCGCGGACTGTCGTCGCCGTCCTCTGAGCCCGCTGCCCGGCCGCCTCCCCCGAGCACGCGGGCGCGCCTCCTTAGAGGCGCCGCGGCGCCATGGCGTCTCGCGTGTCATGGCGCCGGCGTCGCCGCCTTCTGTTTTCAATTCGTTATCCCGAACGAGGCGACTGTTATTCCGTGACAACGCCAGGAAGGCGGCGGCGGCGGCCGCGCGGCACGCATCGGTAGGCGGCCGGCCCGGGCAGGCGCCGAGGCCCACGCGCCACGCGCCACGTGCGCTCTCCTCCCCCTCCTAGCCTTTGGAGGAAAAGGCAGGGAGGTTTCAGAAATAAACTCCCCTTTTAGCCGGCCGCCCCGTCCGCCCCTCCCTTCCTCCCCTCCGCCGCCGATAATTGGCGACATGAGTCAACAAGGGCCGGGCTGGGGCGGCTGGGGCGGCAGGGGCGGGCCCCGGCTGCTCTCCATACGGGGCCGTGCCGCGCGGAGGGAGGGCGGCCCGGGGGCCGGGGGGGGGGGGGGGGGGGGGGGGGGGGGGCCGGGGGGTCAGATTTCCCGCGCGGAATGCGGCTCGGCGTCGGTGGTTGTGCCGGGGCTGCTCTGGCGGCGCTGGCGGCGCTGGGAAGAAGGTGCACAGGAAGGCGGCGGCGCGGCGGCGGTCGTCCCCAGAGTCGTCGTCGAAGTGCAAAAAGAAGAAGAAGAGCCGCAGCCGCAGCCGCAGCCGCCCGATGACTTGCGGACTCCGCTCCTCCGCGGGCAGCCGACTTCAAAGCGTAACCGTTGAATTATCCGAGTAATATCTCCCGGCCCGCCTCCTCCCCCCGGCACCGCGCCCCGCTGTGCGCCTCCGGTCGCCAGCAGCCCCCGCCGCCATCAACTACCCCCACAGCGCCAGCAGCTGGCCCCGGCCTCGGCAGCCGCCGCCCCGGACCCCGAGCTCTGCTCCGAGATGAAGCGCCAACTTTTCACTCGCTTTGATCAGCCAATCGGAAACGTACATTCAACAGACGTTACATTTCTGCTGGGATGATGCCTCGCCCCGGGCAGGCCGAACGGCCGGCGCCGCGCCGCCTCTCAACGCCTCTCCGTCGGCAGCGGCGGCTCCCCCACGACGTCGTCGCTGGCCGGGCGGGCGCGCGAGGGCCAGATATCGGATTTATCGAGCAGATAATGTATCCTCTTAAAATTCATTTCCTCTTTCCTCAAACAATTTAGTTAAACCTCGCGCGCCGCCAGAGCGGCAGCCACCCAGCCAGCCACTCCCTGCGGCCCCGGGGCGGCGGAGGCCGCATCAGGGAGTACAGGCGGGGAGCCTCGAGCGGGGCGGCGAGCGGAGCGCGGGCCGTGAGGCGGGGCGTTCACAAAGAGAGGGTGCGCGGCGCAGCCCGGCAGGTACCGCTGCGCCGCTCCAGTTCGACGTGATGACGTCGCCGCTAGGGAGCTGCATGCGCGCTGGAGCCGCGCTGGAGCCGCGCTGGAGCCGCGCTGGAGCCGAGCCGATAATGTTCCCCGGACCGCTATCTCTTTTTATACTTTCCCCGAATATGCGCCGCTTCGCCACTTCTGGGTCGGCGGCGGCTCCGCGCGGCCGATGGGGTGTTCGCGTCGCGTTCCCGTGCGTGCGCGGGGGATGGGGAGGGGTGGGGGAGAACAACGCGCTTGCCGGATCTTATAAAGAGTTTCGGCGTAAAAAAAAAGAAATCGGGTACTTTGTGTGTGTCTGTGTGTGTGTGTACGCGAAACTGGTTTTTGATAACGGGCATAAGCGGCGGGTACATGCCGCCGCTGCCGCCGCGTCGGGGGCGGCGTTGTCTCTGTCCGGCGAGACGACGGCGGCGTCCTCTCACAAAGCCGCCGCTGCAGCCCCGCTGGGAACCCCACCACATCGTGAGCACGGGTCCGGGGCGGGCGGGGCAGGCGGGGCCCGGGGCCGGGGCCCGCCTCGGGGCGCGGAGATAACCAACTAGGTCCGTGTCGGTTGCATATGTGGGCGTCGCTCCCCTCGAAGCGAGTGGAGAGGGAGTGGGAGAGAGAGAACGGGGGAGGGGGCGGCAGGGCAGAGGGGGAGGCGGCGGCAGAATCCGAGGCCCACACAGATACCGAGCCGAGACACGGTCGCACTATCGCCACCGAGATTTGCACCAGCCCCTGTACACACAGGAAGGGGTGCGGGGGGCGGCGGGGGGCGGCGGGGAGGGTTTACGATCAGGGTCTCGGTGGCGGCGGGCGGGGCGGCCTTATAGGGTCGGCGTCGTGGCGTCGTGCGGCGCTGCTGCTGCTGTTCGGTCACACACACGGCCTCGGGCGCGGCGGCCAGGTGCGAGCAGCTGCGTCGGTCAGAGCGAGAGGCCCGCGCCGCGCGCCGCCGGACCGTGCCGTAGATAAGGGCGCAGCGGTCCGAGGCCGGCGGCGGCGGGGCGGGGGGCAAAGCGGTGCCGAGGCGGCCAGTAATCGCGGCACTCTCCGGCGGCACGGCAGCGGACCCCGCCTCCGCCCACCCTATCCTCCTCCAGCAGCCGGGGCCGTCCAGCGGCCGACAAGCACCGCGACAAGCCCTGCCTGCCGGCGGAGCCGCGGAGCCGCGGAGCCAGCGGCCGGGCCGAGGTTATAAAGCAGGGCCACGGCGCGCGCGCTGCCACACAGCACGGACCAGCCCCGGACCCGACCCCACTCGACCGGTGTCGCGGCCGCGTCGCATCCCGACACATCACGCCGAGCCGCCCGCCCGCCACACGCGGCCAGCGCGCCGAGGCAGTCGACGCGGCGTCCGCTGAAGCAGCGGCGGCGGCAGCCTCTGTCCCCACCGCGGTGAGCGGCACTGGAGGGGCCCGGCCGGCACCGGCCGCACACAGCGTCGCCAGAGTCGCCAGCATGCGGCGCGGTGCTCCCGGTGAGTACGGCACGGCCCGCCGCAGGCCGCAGGCCGCGCACTGGTCGCGAGCACAACGCGGAGCGAAACGCTTCCTTTAAACGGGGCAGTAGTGCGGGCAGGATCGGCGGGTTGTTGTCGCGAGAGGTTGTCAATACGTGGGGCAGGGTAGGTCTAAGCAGTGCGACTCTATCCGGATAATCCTCGGGGCCCTATCTCACGAGTGGGCAGCCAGCGGGCAATCCTCGCCGCGGCAGATAATAGGCGTCGCCGCCTGCGGGAGGCAATTAAGCGATCCGCCATCAACGCTCTGCCATTTTATCTCGCGGCCGCCGGGCGGCCCGCGCGGTGACCGGGGGCCCCCCGCGCCGCCGCCGCCGCCCGCGCGCCCTCCAGCGGCGGCACGGTGTTCGCGGTCACGGCGGTTGACCCCTGACCGCCGCCTCTCGACCGGGCCGCCGAATCACGCCCATGCCACTTGGCCGCGTCCATCACACGGACACTTGACACCGTCAAACCCAGCAGCGTCGCGTCGGGGCGGGCCGCGGTAAAGGGTCATCAGTCGCGCGTACCGCGCCGCCTATCTATCCCTATCCAGCCGCGCCATCCATCTATCCGCGCCGCGGCGTGTTGTCCCCCCCCCCCCCCCGGGGGGGGCACGACACACGCACACGCGCGGCGGGGCGGGGCAGGGTCATGCGGTGAGGCGAACCCTTGCATCCTAAACGAGCTCGGCGGCGCCCCCCTCCCCCACCCGCCCCGTCCTCCCCGCGCCGCCCAGCCGGGCTCAAGCCCTTCGGCTTTGCCGTATATGCCCCGGCCCTAAGCTATGGAGGCTGAGCGAGCGTCCTGGATGAGCTCCCTAAAGGGTCGGCCCACCGCGTCCCGCCGGTGGTGCGGCGGGTACCTGCGCGGCCCTGCGGTGCCCTGCGCGGCCCTGTGGTGCCCTGCGGCCGGAGGCACAGCGCACCCCTGGGCTCCGCGGGGCACCGCGGGGGCGCCCGCACGCCGACCATAAATGTGCCGCATAAAATACATTATATGCAGGAAGGGGACGGATGCGCACGCGGGGGCGGGGCGGGAGGTGTTGGCGCAGGCAGCGCGTGACGCCGCTGCGGCCGCGGCCGGGCCGGGGGCGTGGCTGAAGGCGTGGCTGGCCGCGGAGCCAGCACCGCGAGCCGTGCCACGCCGTATCCCCCCGCGGCTATATAATGCCAGCATGGAGGGTACACCAATTCTTTTTTTCTGCTTTGAAAAAAAAATCGAGAAGCCTCAAATTTTTTTTCAAATATTATTAATAAATTTAAGTTTCATAGATATTTGGTCATTTTTATTAGTTTTGATAAATGAACGCCGGTAGCTGCGGATTAGGTTGGGCCGCACTTTTCACCTCGAGAAGTGAAGTGCAGCGAATGGCCGCGCCACGTATGGCGCCTGCAAGCGCTAGGGTAGGCCAGCCCGCACGACACGCGTGCGTGGAGGAGCGGTAGGTTGCCTACCCGGCACCTGGCAGGCGCCGACCCGCTCCCACCCCGCCGCCGCCGCCACCGCAGCTGCCACCGCAGCTGCAGCTGCCGCACGAGGCGCAGCTGCGGAAGGCGACAGGAGACTAAACTCCCGACGGAGGAGGTCTAAACTACCGCCCGCCCGCCGCCGCTGCCGCGTATAAGGTGCACGGCAGGCCCGTGTCGTTGGCGCGGCTGGCACGGCGTGCGGTGCGGGAGGTAAAGCGACTAGAAAGCGCCCCCTCGCGCCCGCCCCCGTCCCGCCCCTGCCGCCGCCGTGCCCCGGACTACTGAGCACTACACCTTCAACGATTAGCGCCGCCGCGAAAGGGGCTTCCTCTACGACCGCCCCTACAGAACACTTGCCTCTGCGTCTTTGTCTCTCTCTCTCTATCTATCTCTATCTCCCCCCCCCCCCCCCCCGCCCTCTCACACTGCGGTGGAGAGTGCTGACATCAAGTGGGTGCCACAAGTCGTCTCAACGCGATAATAAATGAAATTGACAAACATCATCGCTGAATAGGGCAGTAATGGAGTTACAGAATAACCTTCCACAACATATTTTTCCGTGTGTGATGATCACCACCACTCCACTCTTTGCAGTGAATTGAGAGGTTGTCACGCTTTGTCGCCTCTCACCCCCGCTGCCCCCGCTGCTGCTGGTACGGTGGTGTCGCCGTCATTGTTTTCCACGCTCGTATCGGGCATCGGGCGCCACCGTCTGCGCTGTCCGGAGCGGCGGGGGGGGCGGCGGGGGGCGGCGGGGGCCCGTAGCCGTGCCGATAGGCTAATGAGTGGGCCGTGGGCCGCACGCGTGCGGCAGGAAGACGGCAGGCCGTGTCGCGAGGCGGCTGGGCGGCGGCGGTGACTGGCGGTGAGGGTCACGGACGGGGCCGACGGGCCGCCGCCGAGCAGTGCGACACGGACAGAAACGGACGTCCCCGCACTGCCACACCACTGCACTGATTGGAGTGAGTCAGCAGCAGCAGAAGGAGAGAGTGCGAGCGAATCCGCGCCCCCCTTTCCTCCCTCCCTGTGTGAATGTGTGTGTGTGTGCGTGTGTGTAGACGGACGGACCAATCGGGCCGATACGGGACGGTGTGTGTGGGGCGGGGACGGACCGTGCACATCGCATCGCCGCGGACTGGGGCAGGAGGAGGAGGAGGAGGGGCAGAGAGAGTGGAGGCGGCAGTGGTAAATGGTCCGAAACCTGAGGAGCCCGGCAGCGCAGCCCGAGGTGATGGCGAGAGAGAGAGAGAGAGAGAGAGAGAGAGAGAGAGAGAGAGAGAGAGAGAGAGAAGGGGGGGGCAGTCGGGACCTGGACCGGGGTCAGGGGGTCTGCGGGAGCTGCGGAGGCCGCGGGGCCGCTGGGCCCATGGCAGGTGGTTATGACCCCGTGGGACAGCGACCACCGGGCCGCTTCCTGCGACAGTGCCAGCAGGACACAGTCTGGAGGCTGGCGGCCCGGCGGCGGCCCGACGTCACTCGGTGCGCACACAACACGGCCGCGGCGGCGGGGCCGGGGCCGGGTGCGGACGGGTGCCTGCCCGCCTGCCCCTGCCCCCGCACCCGGGCGCACACGCCGGGGTCGGTCGGTATCGAACTCCAACCGGGTCACCCTCCTCTCGCTCTGGCCCGCTCTGCCCCCGACAGCACGCCCGCGCGCACACGACTGTCTCATTAGACGCCCGGGACTCTGTTCCCCACGAGCTGCGGTGCGGTGCCGCCGCCGGCCCCTGCACCCCGCTGCTCTCTGCTGTCCTGCTCTGAGATCTTGGCGCGCGTCGCCGAATAATACAAGGATGGGCTCGGCGGCGCTCGGCGCGGCCGGTCACGCCGTGAGTGTCGCGCGGCCCCGTCCGCACCGTGTGACCCTGGCCCGCTGGCCCGCTGGCCCGATGCCGGCGCGGCCCTGCTGGAGCCGCTGGAGCCGCTGGAACGGAGCGGGCCGACCGACCGCCAAACTAAACGGCACGATGCGTGTCGGCGCGCGGCACGACACGACACGCATGCCCGCGCGTCGCCGACTACGGGGGGGGGGCAGTGACAGGCCGCGGGGGGGGGAGGGGGGGCCGGGGCCGACGACGCGACGGGATCCGACCGCGGCGCTGCGGCCGGACAACAGGCGGACGGCGGAGCGGGAGGCCGCGCGACGGACGGGCAAATAGGCGGACAGTTCATTACTAGCCGCTGCAGGCGACATCGGCGACAGGCGACAGCGCCAGGACCTCGGCCGGGACCGGACCGGACAGCCGTACCGGAGAGAAGAGAGAGAGAGAGAGAGAGAGAGAGAGAGAGAGAGAGAGAGAGGGGGGGGGGAAGAGAGGGAGAGAGAGATAGGAGGGGGGAATGAAGAGAGATGTGTACGCACCTTAACCGCCTTCCGTCTTGTCGCGTCGCGTTCTCGCTCGAACAGACACGATCGGCATAAAATCGTAAATCGGCGTGGGGTTCATGGCACAGATCTTTATCTGTGGTTCATGGTCGAGGCGGAGGCGGCAGCGTCGGCGCTGCAGCTGACAGCTCGTCACTGCGCTGCCGCCGCCGCCAGCGCCGTGTCCATCCTCTCTTCCCTCCTCGTCCTGCCCACCCCAGGTCCTGCCCGCCGAGCCGCCGACCAGCAGAAATGTCAGCGTGGTCTCGGCCCGACTTTATGCTTTCAGACCCCCCCCCCCCCTCCCCTCTCTCGTCCCGCGGCCGCGGCATCGTTGGGGTACGGCGACATGCGAGTGCAGAAGGCTGCGGGAGGCCCCCACCGCCCTCCAGGCTGTAGTATATTTCGATTTGCGGCTGATTTATGCCGTGATCTGGCGGCGCCGCTGGCTGCATGTACTTTGGCGATACGGCGTGACGCGGGCCGCCCGCGCATTGTGGCCGCGACGTCCTCCAGACTCCAGACAGTATTTTCCGGCGCGACAATCTTCTCCCCGGGGCTTCCCCTCCCCGCCGGGCTGCTCTGGTCTCTTCACTCGTGCACCGGACCTGGGCAGTGTGGGCCGTAGGGGCCCGGGGGAGGCAAAGGGGTGATAATAGGTGACGGAGAGGATCGGCGGGGGGCGGGTCCACTTCCGGCACGACAAGCAGGTGTGATGGGCGGCGGACGCGGGCGGTCTGCAGATTTTTCATATGTCGATGTGCCAAAGGAGAGAGAGAGAGCGTGCATTATGAGCGGCGGCTGTCCACGTGACAAGATGAGCCGCCCCGGTTATCTCGCCCCTACTGCTGCTGCCGCTATGCTTCCCCGCTCACCCCGCGCGGCGGCGGCGGCGGTGGCGATGGGCTATCGGTGGCTTTGGCTGCAGTGTGCTGAGCTGTGCAGAGCTGACTGAGCCGTGCCGAGCTGTGCACTCACAGAGAGAGAGAGACAGAGAGAGAGAGGGGCGTGGGGCTGCCGGACAGTGCCGGACCCACCGACCGGTCGCGACCCCCGCATCTCCGAGTCGCGGTCGCGGCAGATACCCCCACGCCGGCCGTCAGCCCCTGGGCTGGAGGCCTGCGGGGCCCACGGGGCCTGCGGGGCCCACGGGGCCGTGTGCGCCGTGCTGCAGGACTCCTCCCTCCTGTCTGCCACCCAGTGTCAGCTGACACACACGCACACACGCGCGCTAGGTTTTTTTTTCTCTCCTCCAAATCCTCTCCTGCCACCTCCGTCGGAACAGCGGGCCAGAGTGAGCGAGTGAGAGAGCGAGGGAGGGAGAAGGAGAAAAAAAATAGAGAAAAGATTACGACGCACAGCGGAAGCGAATCCCCAATGTATTCCGTCCAGTTCTCCTCTCCTCCTGCCCCCTTTCCATTTTCATCAAGGACGCATTTCTGGGTCTGGGCGGGGAGGGGGTTGATAGCGCCCGCCGCGCCGTGCCGGCGAGGTGCGCGCCCCGCTGGAGAGACATTTGCATCCACCTTTGTAATGGCTTTAGAATAATGTGGCCGCATGCCGAAGCCGCCCCGTCCCGCCGGCGGGACACGGCGAAACACGGTGAAACATGGAGAAGCACGGTGAAGCATGGCTCGTGTTGTCCACAGAGACGCTGGTCTGGATGGCGCTGCTCGGCCTCCTCGTGCCGACCGCGCTCTGCGACCCGGTGCCCCCCTCGGAGGCCGTCGTCCCGGAGGCCGTCGTCCCGGAGTCTGCCGTCCCGGAGTCCGTCCGGGCGGCCGCCGACACGCCGTGCCAGCCCAGCAGCACCGCGACCGACACCACCGAACGCCTCGAGAAGTTGCGGAAGCTGATGGCCGACAACGGAGTCGGCGCCTACATCATCCCGTCCGACGACGAGCACGGGGTACGTCCGCGCCGCCGCCGATACCCCCCGCGATGGGCGTGGCGCGGGGTAGCGCCGCGCGGAGCAGTACAGCACGGTCTTGTCGTCCCGCAGAGCGAGTACACGGCCACGGCGGACCACCGCCGCCAGTGGATCACGGGCTTCACGGGCAGCGCCGGCGACGCGGTGGTCACCGCGGACAAGGCGCTGCTGTGGACCGACTCGCGCTACTGGGTGCAGGCCGGGCGGCAGCTGGACTGCAGCTGGCAGCTCATGAAGAAGGGCGACGAGGGCGTGAGTATTCCTGTCCGGCTACGCCCCCCGGGCCCCGGGGTAGGCAGCACTGCGCGACTCTCGGGTGTGAACATTGCCTAGTCTGTAAGGCGACCACAAGGGGGGGAAAAGGAAAAATTAATATTTTTTTTTGCAGGTCCTCAGCATTGAGAAGTGGCTGGGCAAGAATCTTAACGCGTCTGTCAGGGTCGGCGCGGACCCTCGCATGCTGTCGTACAACTTGTGGAGCAGCTGGGACAACTACCTGGGTGAGGGCGCGGCGCCAACAAGTTCGTCTCCTCCTTTAAAACGAGACAATTTTCAATAACTGGTTTTGTTGGCAGCGGGCGTGGGCGGCCCCCGCATGCTGCCGGTGGAGGAGAACCTCGTGGACGAGGCGTGGGGCGCGGGCAAGCCGGACTACCCGGCCGACCCCATCGTGCCGCTGGACGTCAAGTACGCGGGCGCGACGTGGCAGAGCAAAGTGGGGCGGGTCCGCGACAGCATGCGCGCGGCCGGGCACGACCTGCTGGTGCTGTCCGCGCTCGACGACTGCGCCTGGCTGCTCAACCTGCGCAGCGGCGAGGTGCCCTACACGCCCGTCTTCCGCTGCTACGTGGCCGTGGGGCTGGACGCGCTGCACGTGTTCGTGCCCGAGGACAAGATCACCCCGGTGGTGCGCGACCACCTCGCGGACCCGGCGTTCAACACCGAGTGAGTGTGCGCGTCGGCGGGGGGTTGGCCGGCGTTCGATTTTTCAAGTTTCCGGTATTGAACGCACCGGTCCAGGCGGCGGGTGCGGCGGCGCGGCGTGAGCTGTGAACAGCCCCTTGTTTGCAGGGTCCTCCCGCACCAGGACGTGTGGACGGTGCTGCCGAAGCTGGCCGCGACCGCCAAGAGCGTGGCGCTCACCATGCCCGTCGTGTACCACACCGGCGCCAGCTACAAGCTGTACAAGGCGGTGAGGACCAGGAGGGGCGCGGAGGCCGCGGGAGGCGAGGGAGAGGACGCGAACGATAGTGAGGGGCGGTGGGAGGGGGCGGGGGAGGACGAGGGAGGGTCGGGCGGCTCTGGGTGGGTGGGCGAGGGGGAGGAGGGGGAGGAGGGGGAGGAAGAGGAGGAGGACGACGAGGAGGACGAGGGGAACGACGGCGAGGGGTCGTGGGAAGCGGGGAGCGAACAGACCGCGGCCGAGACGGAGAACGCCACCGCGACGGAGGCGGTCTCGGAGTGGCGCAGCGTGTCCGGCCGCGGGGCGAGCAGGGGCTCCAGCCGCACGTCCGCCGGCACGCGCGAGCACGTCTTCACGGAGAGGCAGGTCGAGTGGGACGGGCACGCGACCTACTACTACTCGTACACGAGCACGGACCGGGAGTCCTACAGCAATACAGAGACCGAGTCCTACAGCGAGACCGAGGCCGGCTACGGGAGCGCGTAGGCAGAGTCGCCGAGCGCGAATCTACCTTTAGTTGCCTTTAGTTCGTTGCGGTGGCGGTAGATGTTTTCCCCCTGTTTTTGGCCTAGACGTTGCCAATGCGGAGTCGAGTCAGGCTGACACAGCGCCGGCTTTGCCTACCCACCGGGCGCCACGCGCGCCCGGACAACCTTGCTTTCCCTTCATCCTTTCCCGCCCGAATGTTCAGTTCTACAAAAAAGGGGAACCGAGGTACCCTTCTCTGTCAAGCTTAAGAAACGAACCCCGAGCACCGGCCGTCGCAGCCATCGCACAAGTACACGTACGCTCCCTGCCCTGCACCGGCCTCGAGTCCGGGCGAACGAACCCCTCCTGCGCACCGGAGCCTCATCCTTCCCTCTCCCTCGACAGGTGCCCCCCAGCACGGTCAAGTTCATCGCGTCCCCCGTCCTCTACATGAAGGCCGCCAAGAACTCGGTGGAGGCCAACGGCATGAAGCGGGCGCACGTCAAGGATGCCGTGGCCCTCATCGAGATGATGTACATCCTGGCTGAGGAGGTAGGCGGCCGCGGTCACCGCCGGCAGCGCGGGTGCGGGCCGGGGCGGCTGACTCTGACCGTGACGTGCGTGTGCGCAGGTGCCGGCCGGCAAGTACTGGGACGAGCAGATGGTAGTGGACGCGATGGCCAAGCTGCGGTGGCAGCAGGAGGGCTCGCACGGCCCCAGCTTCGACACGATCGCCGCCTACGGCCTCAACGCGGCCCTCCCGCACTACGAGCCCAGCAACGCCACCAACGTGCAGATAGGCACCGACAACCTGTTCATGCTGGACTCTGGCGGCCAGTACTCAGGTGGGTGTGCGCCGTGTGCGCGGGGGCGTGGCAGGCGCACGGCGCCCCCGCCCACCCCCGCCCCCGCACGTCGGAGTAAAGGACTCTCCCCTGCCCCGCACAGAGGGCACGACGGACGTGACGAGGACCATGCACTTCGGCACGCCGAGCGCGGCCCAGGTCGAGATCTACACGAAGCTGCTCAAGGGCTGCATCGACCTGGCGTCCACCAAGTTCCCCAAGGGCTACACCATGCAGAACCTCGAGGTGGTGCTGCGCAGCCCGCTCTTCTCGCTCGGCCTGCAGTACGGGCACGGCTCCACGCACGGCATCGGCCACTTCCTCGCCGTCCACGAGTGTGAGTTGAATTGTACTTGTCTGTGTCCCCTTGTGTTTGAATGTTTGTTTTACAAAAAAAAATTATTTTGTATTTGCAGCATTTGACTACGCCTATGAACTTAATTTCTTCGGGTCGCAAGGTAAGTGAAATTAAATGTGAAAGTATTAGTGATATGTGCTGAGTTCTGAACTACCCCCCCTTGACATTGTTTGAGCAGAACCTGGCTATTATCGAGAAGGAGAGTTTGGCATGAGACTGGAGAATATTGTGCAGGTCGTCTCTGCTGACATTAAGGTGATATTTATTTTCGATTTGTTAGGGGTCATGAAGCAGTAGCAGTTTCCTGAATCTTTGGTCTGCTTGCAGTTTAAAAGTGTCACACAGTTCCTCACCTTTGAGACAACAACATTAGTCCCATATGAAAGGAAGCTTATTGACACGTCAATACTTTCTAAGGAAGAGGTGTGTTCTTATCAACAGAAATCCATTGAATTTACTTCTTCCTTTACCACTAATGCATAAATATTTATTGTTTCAGATCAAATGGCTTAATATATACAATCAACGAATCAAGATGGCTGTTGGCCCTGAGCTTCTACGACAAAATAAAACAAAGGTCTACAGGTGGCTATTGGAGCAGACCCGAGCCTTCTCTTAGACCAGACTGATACATTTAATAGCTTTATTTTAATTTCTGAATGAATTTTTAATTGTAAATTATTTCCTTACAAAATAAAAAAAAATGATACACCATGCAGTTTTGAGTTTTTTATGAGTTGGGCAGGGTAAAAGACGCACTCATACAACAGAAAATGTGATTTTATTAGATGTACACAGAAAACTTCCAAGAGCTGACAAAAATATAAATGGGGAAAAAAGAAAATGACCTCCTGTGGCATAGCATAGATTTACCAAGGCCAAAATAATTTCATGTCAGTCCAAAAAATATCTATTGAAGTTTACATAGATTTTTGAGGTTTACAATATTCTGATACAGAAAGTAAGAGGGAAAAATGAATATCTTAAACAAAAATTTAAATGCTGAGAAAAAATGTCATAGGGGCAAGAGAAATTATATTATCAGTTCACTGCACATTAATTAACCAGCTCTCATAGGAGGTGAGACAAGTATCACACCATCTCCTCTGACAAAAAGCATGGCTATGTTGCGTTTAGTTGTCTTGTATACCTCTTCATATGTTTCTTCATCGATTTCGACTGTGGTCACAGTCTCCTCAGCATCACCCAACACCATGTTCAAATGCTGATCATAAGCCTACAACAATGAAGGAAAGCATGAAGTGCTGACATAAGAAATAAAAGTAATACATTGCTTCAATGAATACTTACATGTAGCCTTCCTCTTAATTCTCGTTCGTTCCTCATCTTGACGTAAATTCTTTCATCTAAGCTCAGACGAATAAGATCCAGTGGTTCCTTGACAGTGATCGCTGCCACCTGTCCACCAATGAATAAAAGGGTCACTCAATAATTTGTCTTAAAAAATTTCTAATACTATCTAGCAGCTGTCCAGCGTGTGACAGCCATTTGAACCCCACAAAAGCATACAATGCATATTACTTCCAGAATTCATCGCGCGCATAACCTCGACGTACCACACCGGTATGAATTTTCAGATACAGGAAATACGAAGAATGTGTAAAAGATAAGTTGTTCGTACCTGTTCTCCGTCGTCTGCCATTTCAAGGGTTTGTAATGTTAATCCGTATCACACCACTAATTATCGAGTAGCCAATCCTTTCGGATACCGCCACAAAAACAAGAACAACAACAATAAAATATACACAGTGGTGTCCTGCCACCCTCAACCTCTCCCCTCTTCCAACCCCCCCTCACAACCCTGGTCGATGGAGGCATACTCCCTAGGCCAGTCCGGTTGCACAGGAAAACTTGGAGAGATGGCGGACGAAAGCGAAACGAAAACAACTAGCGCTTTTACCTTCAAAAAACGCAGGAATCAAGCTGTGCGCCGAAAGAAGGAGAGCGATGAGAGCGAAGGTACTCTAATCTGTGCAATTAGATTCGCCATACATGTCAAGTGTCAAATCTGCATTACATGTACTGATATAGGTTATATTGCCCATTGTCATAACAGTAAACAAATAATTTCTTGATTTTTATTTGACAGGGAGCAACGATGAGGACAAGCCAGCTGTCATCAGGAAAGAAAAGAGAGTAAAGGCCAATCTCATGGTTCAATCTGTAAGCTTATGTCAAATATTATGTTTGATGCTTTGGAGGTAGAGCTTATGGATCGGACAGCTTCACACGCTTCATTTATTTGTTTGTTCTTCTCCTTCAGACATCCAAAGCAAAGAAAATTAAGAAAAATGATGATGAGAGTGGTAGCAGCGAGTCTTCTGACCATGAGGATGTGTTAGTGTCATATCGGTCCAAGCGGATCACGGATCGGGAGGGTCCCAGTGATATGGGAGCCACTGCAACTATAGAGATTGAGACAGAAAAGGATCGTGATGCTCAAGCTCAATTTGAGCGTGCCTTGGAAATTAATAAAGTAATATTAATATTCAATTTTTCAAAATTTCATAAGTATTTATTGTTGTTTTGGTTGATCTAAAATGTAATTTGTTTTCTGTACCCAGGAGCTGAAAGGTAAAGAAGATGATAAAGTTTATCGAGGAATGCAAAATTACCAGCAGTTTTATGAAAAACGGGACACTGCTCAAGGCAATGCATCCAGTGGAATGGTAAAGGAGAATTTCTTTTTCTTGGCAAAGATTTATTGCATTTGTTATATTTACTATGTGTGGTTCCCTTCATTTCTTTTTTTTTTAGGTCCGGAAAGGTCCTATTCGGGCACCATCAAATTTAAGATCAACAGTGAGATGGGATTATCAGCCTGATATTTGCAAGGATTACAAAGAGACTGGGTTTTGTGGTTTTGGAGGTTTGTTTTTGCCAACCAGTTTTATAATGCCTAATTTTAAATGGTCCTTCTACATTATTTTATTTTTTTTTTTTTTTGTAACAGATAGCTGCAAGTTTCTTCACGATAGGTCAGATTATAAGTTTGGATGGCAACTGGAGAGGGAAATGGTAGAGGGCACTTACGGAGATGATGATGATGACCCTCACAAGTATGAAATTGCCGATGACACAGATCATTTGCCATTTAAGTGCTTCATATGCCGGAAAAGTTTCAAAGATCCTGTTGTTACAAAGTAAGCTGAAGATGTATCAATATGAAGTTTGGGCCTCAAACACATTTTCATTAGTAGTTTAGTGTCTAATTTATTTCTTTTATTTTTTAAAATTTAGATGCAGCCACTATTTTTGTGAAAAGTGTGCCCTGGAAAACTACAAGAAATCAACCAGGTGTTACATATGCAACGTTCAAACCTGTGGAGTCTTCAATCCAGCTAAAGAGATAATAGCTAGAATGAAGGGAGAAGAAGAGGAAGCTGCTGCGCAGCAACAACATCAACATGACTCTGATGATTCAGATTAGAAAATAATTATGTGTAATTTTAATTTAATGAGTAATAAACTCAACAAACAAAAAGCCTCGTCTTTTTTTTACCTACACTCAACATCAGTATTATTGCTGGGCACACAATTACAGTATTTACGCAATTATAAGCCGCACTTTTTACCCCATTTTTAAGGCTATAGATCCGGGGTAGGGGGGGGGGGGCATCCCGCCTGTTTGTAGGCGAAAGGAGATGCATCCTCTTGAAACACACCTGGGCCCTTGGGTCCCCGCAAGCACTTGATGAGATAGCACGCAAGTGTCTTCATTGAGTCGGAAGCCAACTGAGTGAAACATCAAAAGTCCAAATTTAAAAAAGTGTTGTAGCCGGCAGTGAGTGGGGGGTTAGGGGCAGGGGGTTGCTCTAGGGTGCAACGGGGGTGAATATGACCGAAATGACGTCAGCAGGTGGATGACAGAATCGCTGAATGACATGACCAATGACACACGGACAGACCAGAAAAGAGCTTAAGTATGACAAGAAATAAAAAAAACGCATTTTTTTTCATTCGAGATAAATGTTGTGCTTGCCGCCGCGAAGAGGGGGCCTGGTTGTACATACACCGCCAGGTGCGAGCGCAACTGCACAGTCCCTCCCACCTGCGCCCAATTCTCGAATATCGCGGTGGCGCACGGAGGGCGCACGTGTGCAAAATCCACAGAAAGATAGGCACATGACACATTTCATGTCGAGCTTTTTTTCTTTCTATTTAGGCGTGGTGGTGGGAGTGAGTAATTGTCACATGAGCTCTCAGTGCAACACAGTAGGGCGGGGTCCGGTCCACCACCACTCCATGATACTGTAACGTTTGCGTGACAATTTCTGGGTGTTTGGCAGGGGGTGAAGAAAAAGTGGTAGCTCTACGCAACAACAACACTCCCGGTGTAATAGCCAGGCAGGCCAACGCGGCACGCAGTGCACGGCAGACACAGCCGCGTGCTTGTCTCACTTTGTCCAGGTCCTTGCTTTACTGGCGGACAAATCGTTTTATTTTTTTATCCTGACCGACATTTGGACACGCGACGGTCGCGATTTTGTCTAATGATGTCAATCGTCGGCGTTGACAGTCGACGTCGACCGACGCACGTACGTCGAGCCGCGTGCACTCCGGGCATTAAGGCGCTTTGCCGTGCGATCGGAACGCCTCGCGTTTTCCCGTCAATTGCCTCCGCGGCCCCGCGGTGCTGAGAGCGTGCCTTTGATAATGCCATTGCACCCCCCTTTTTTATTGTCTTGTTTTCAGGAACAGAGATTTGCCTTGCGTTTTGCCCTCTCTCCCCAACTGCCTGAAGACTCCTCCCGTAACGTAAGACCGTTTTGTATTGGTAGGGACATCGGTGCAGAAAATTCGTCCCTCTCTCCGTTAGGCTCCGGGTGGGCCCCCCCCCCCCCCCCCCCCCCCGTGTATCCTTAGCTGGACACTGCCCCCGAGCGGGAAGCCCCCCCCCCCCTCCCTACTCATACATGAAATCATTTAGAATAATTTAATTTTGACTTCTGTCGGTTCTTTCCCTCATTTGGAAACCAGCAATTATTGCGACTACATCAAATGCAGGAAAAATTCCACCCGGGTCCCTGACCTGCGCTTCCCCCCCCCCCCCACACACACACACTCTCTGGCACCTGTCATGTAACGGACCATTGTGGTCCGAAGACTTCGGGGACGAGGAGAGTGAGTTTGCGGCGGCGGCGGCGGCGGCGGCTGTGACAACGGCATCCCCGCGGCCGAGATGAGGACCGGCTCCGGCCCCTGGCGGCGGCGAGGCGAGGCAGTTCGAACGGCCCGTGACTAACGCGCGCGGCGGCCGGCTGCTGTGCTGCGGGTGGACGAGTCAGCGATATGAAAGTTCATTTATCGCCGCCGGTCTAACCGCTGACACCGCGGCTGCTGGAGTATCGGCTCGGACAGCACCGCGTGACGATGATACGCACACGATCCGCGCCTCGCCGCACAGACTTTTGGCACTCGGCGGTGACTCACCCGGGGGGCTCGCGTTATTTGTCTAATTGCAAAAGCAGAGAGCGGAAAAGTTCTGCAGGACGCTTGCCTCCCGCTCCAATTAATTCGTACTTGCGGAAAAGTTGAGCAGCATGTGTTGCAGCCTCCCCCTCTCTCTGTCCCACGCTTCCCCCTCTCCTCCCGGTCCTCGTGGCCCCGGAGGCACCCGGAGGAGTGAGTGTGTGGAGTGGCGGCGGGCGGGGCTCGGGTGCCGCCGTGAGGCCCGGTCGGGCCGTTGTGTTCCGCCATGCGGTGGAGGCGGCCGGTGGCGGCCACTAGAGAGAGAGAGAGAGGGAGAGAAAGGGAGGGGGGGGAGGAGGGCAGGCGGTTGCACAAAAGTGTCCGGCCACCTATCTCGCCGAATCAGTCGGTGTCGGCGGCCCCCCTGTGTCGCGAGCCGCACCGTGTACCGCGACGCTGATCACCTGTCTCTCTCTCGCGCGCGCACGTGCCGCCGCCGTCCCGCCAGCCCCCCTACGAAGACGGGGCCCCGCGAGCACTGTGCGAGGAGAGGCCTCCAGACCGGACCGTGGGCCTCCTCCAGCCAGACGGCGGCGCTGCAGCGGCAGCAGCGGAGTGCAGCACCGCGGCGGCGGCCCGGAACCACGAGGACGCCGTCAAGTCCGGCGGAGGCGACGCGGCGACGCCGATAGCAGCTCCCCGCTGTTGGTCCAGCTGAACAAACTGCAGACCGTCACCGCCACCGTCCCCGTCGTCGTGGTACGTCCGTCCGGCCCCGCTGCCCCGGCGGCCCCCGCAGCCCCCGCAGCCCCGGCCAGGTCAACGCGCCCTGCTCCTGTGCGCCTTATCACTGTCACACCGACTGTAGCACGCGCCCCGGCGGCGGCAGACGGCAGACGGCACCGTACAGTGTAAATTTTCGCGCATTTCGTGTTAGAACTAAAAAAAATAATAAGTTTAATTTGAAAAAAAAAAAACATAAATTCTATTTAACAATCTCTCTGTATTTTGTGTTTTGGTGATACGAATGATGATCCGTGCCCGAGAGCGCTTGCCTTGCCCGCTGCGGCTGCAGCTCTGCAGCGCCGCGCAGGGTGGCGGCAGGGGCGCGGTAGGCAGTGCCGCCGAGGAGGGCCGTGCCGCGGGCTTGCCTACCCGACAGGCGGCCCACACACGAATAGTAGGAGTCCCTTGCTATCGTCGGTGCGTTTTCTTATCGGAACAGCATTTTTTAAAAAAACGTTTTCGCTCCGGTTACGATGAATAAGCGGCGGGCCGCCATTCCAAAGTTCGGGAAATTAGGTCCGCGGCATCTAATCAGTCCCGAATATTGTGCGATATGCTGTGCCTTATCACTGGGACTCACGACTGCTCGTCGACTCGAAGATTTTTTTCTTATTTGACAAAAACATTTCCGATGATTTGTTTTTTTTCTGTTGTTTTTGAATATAGATAACGTCTCGCTCCCACCGCCTCCCTCCTCGTCTTTTCCCTCCCCCGCGCGAGTCCTTCACGAGTAGTTTTTTTCCCGGTTGGTCTTTAGAAGGCAGTGCGGTCTGCGGCCGAGGAGGACGACTGGTCTCGGTCCGCGATGCCTAATGAGAGGGCCCAGCGAGCGCGGCGTCGGCGTTGTCCGAGGCCGTGGTGCGGAGCCCGGGGCCAGGCCAGGGCCGGCCAGACGGCACGCAGACGGCCGAGGCCGAGCGCGCGGGCAGGGCGGGCAGGGCGGCGACGAGCAACCGGCGGCCGGCCCGATCCGATCGCTGCCGTCAGTGAGTCAGTCTAAGTCCAGCTAGCTCAGTTCCCTTGTGGGCGGCGGCCAGAGCGGAGCGCGGAGCGCGGAGCGGGCCGTGTTGAGGTCGTGTTGTGCCGGCAGTTTCGATCCGAGTCCGACGCACATCGCGTCGTCGCCGGCAGCGATCGGGTTGCCTCGCGGAAAACGGAGCGGGGAGCGCGCGGCGGCGTTTGGCGTTGTTTGAATTTCTCGTGCGTCGCTCGGCGCTTCCGGGTCCGCGGCGCCGACATGGACAGCTACATGCTCGCCGTCTCGCTGGTCGTCCTCGCCGCACTGTGCTGGGTGGGTGCTGCTGCTGCTGGTGGGGTTGCGGCGGCTCGGCGGGGGGCGTGGTCATTGACACTGGGTAGCGGCAGGCGTGTGCCTCGAGCAGCAACACGGCAGCTTCGGGGGAACAGAGTTCCCCACCCGGGCTGGGCTGGGCTGGGCTGGGCCCCGCGCCTCCCCCGGTGCCCGGGTGCCGCCACGGTAGCTGTGTGATCCTTAACGAACTTACTCCAACCCTCTCTCGGCCGGGGGGGCCTTGCTGTCGCTTGTCATCCTAATCCCCCCTCTTCATCTGGGAACCAGTTGTTGTGGTCCCACCAGTGTGCGGACCGAATACAACATGTTCTCGGCCTCGCGTCACGACACGGTGCTGGTCACCCCCGGGAATGACAAGAGTCGGCCTCGCCGGCCTCGCCGCCGCGACGGTATCCTCCTGGTAACCGCGGCGCCGCGGCGGCGGCGGCGGTGGTGGCGGTGGCGGGCCCTCTCTCGTCCTCGCCGCCGTTGTCGCCGGGGCCGCCGCGGCCGCCGCGGCTGCGGGGGGTCCTCCCTCTCTCATTTGACATACAAAGTCCGCGGGCGTCTTTTTTGGCGGGCAGTCGAGCGTCGCGACTCGGGTCTCGCTGCGAGATAGGTGTCAGCACAGGTGGCCCCCGCAGGTGGCTCCGCAGGTGGTGGCTCAGGTGATAAGAGCTATCGCCGCGGCCGAGGCAGGAGCAGGCAGGAGGCCGATCCATTATCGTCCCCCCGCGAGGACCTTGAACTTTCCCGCCTCGCATCATTACTCGCCCGACGTGTCGTGGACCGTTTATGTGGGCATCGGCGAGGGTCATCGCGGTGCGCGGCCGAGAGGTCGTCCCCCCCTGTCCCCGGCGGGGAGGTGTGGCGTTATACACCGCCGTTTATCCGCCTGTGCGGTGCTTTGTTTACGTTTCTTCCTCCGCCCACTTTCCGCTGCGGCCAGCGCGTTGACACGAGTCCCTGTTGCAGATGGCCGGCGCGGTGAAGGTCCTGCTGGCCGTGGTGGTGCTTGGCGTGGCCGTGTCCCTGGCGGCCGACCCCAAGATGGACCTGACCCCGGACAGCCTCCTGTGGTCCGCCCTGCTCTTCTCGAGGGACGCGCCGAGCGCGCGCGCCGACCTGGGCGTCCTGGGCCGGCGGCGCGGCTTCAGCCCCCTGCTGGACACCGACCCGGTGAGTGAGCCGGAGCCGCTGCGGGGGCGACGGCACCTCGCCGACGGACCTCCCCCGCCCCGCCGCCGCTGCACTCTCGCTGTTACCAGCCACGGCCGCTGTGCTGCCGGCGATATCTAGTCCACGGCCGCGCCGCCGCCTTCCTCCTTCAGCCGCGCCTGACGTTTGTTTACACAGAAACCCTCCGAGTCGCAGAATAAGACTCTCGACAGTCGACGGCCGGGAGGGCTGGAGAGATTGCAGGGAGAGAAGGGGGCGAGTGGGCTGTCTGCCTCGCCACGCGCTTATTCGCAGTGCGGGCCGCTCTCACGGTGTAAACACGGGGCCCCCGGCCGGCCGGCCTCGCGGTCGTTAAGCTTTTCCTCTTCATACTGCGGCGGCAGCACTAACGGCCGCTCTTGCGTCAGTGCGGAGGTGGCCGACGACGCGGGTACGCGTCGTCCGCGCACGTGTGCGTTCAATCACTTTGGCTGCGCCTGTTGCGGCGCGCGGCCGTGCCGCCCTGACCTTTGACCCGCGCTCCCTCCCCGCCTCCTCCCGCATTTAGCTCCGTGCTTGCCGAGCCGGAGGCGGCAGAGAGATAACAGATAAGGGGCCTCGGCCGGCCGCCGCCGCCGCCGCCGCCTCTCCGAATACTCAGGTGCCGCGCCAAGCGTGTGTGTGTCGGACTGCCCCCTCTCGCCGGACAGGCACCCGCTCACCGCGTGGTGTGCGAGCCAATACGGACTCGATTACGGAAGACGTCTTTTTGTGTTTCCTTCGGGCGATAGACGCGCGCCTAGCGAGGTTTTATTTGTTAATGGCGGGTCGGGGAAGTCGCGCGGCGACCGGTTCGGGCCGCGGGCGGCCGCCTGGCGGTTAGGCGAGCCCGCGGCACACGTCTGCTTGGCAGGACTGCCTACGCGGCGCGCTGCAGGGCTGCGGGCGGTGGCGACGCCTCCCGCAGGGAGCGTGCGCGCCTCCGCGGCGCGGTCCGTTGTGCTGCGCATCAAAACAACGCACCGACGATACGTATGGGCGAAGGGGAAAATACAGAGTAAGCGGCGGACGACGCGATGCTACTGTAGATAGCGGTCGCATCCGCCAAAGACGCAGCGGATTGCGTCTCGGCGTGTGTTGCGTTACGTAGCGCATGCGGCCGGCATGCGTCACACACGGCCGCCCAGCTGCTGTGGGCGACACACAGCGAGTTTGTTTTGGTGCGCTATTTGCGCTGCTGGTAGTGCAAGGGCGGGGCCGATATAGCCGGCCAGGCTTGCCATCGACGCCGCCGTCTAATTTCAACAGTAAAAAAAAGCCCAATTTTTTTTTCATAAGTTCTACTTTTCAACTATTCAAAACTTTTCTGTACCTTTTTTTTTAAAATCTAGTTGCAAATTTGACCATACGACAATTATTTCTTAGTGTGAATGATTTGATCATTTCTTGCCCCGCGATTGTACACTGATTTATTACTTTTAAATTGGTGCCCCCCAGGTGTCTTCTCTAGTTGGCGGAGCGCGCCTAGTTTTTGCGGAGGGGGTCGCCGGGTCGTTGCTGAGCGAGGCGACGCCGATCACCACGTGCCCCCCGCGACCCATTCACTGACGGCGTGCTCTGCCCGTGTGTTGCCAGGCCGAGCTGTCGGCGTACTACGGCTACCCGGCCGAGCACCACTACGTGACCACGCAGGACGGCTACGTGCTCGGCATCCACCGCATCCCGGGCCCGCGCGGCGCCCGGGCGGACGTCGGCGCCGACGGGCCGCCGGAGGTGGGCGACAACCGGGTGGACAGGGCGGCCAAGCGGGCCGGGGCCGGCCGCCGCAGCGCCCGGCGCCCCGCCGTGCTGCTGGCGCACCCGCTGCTCTCCTCCTCGGCCGAGTGGGTGGTGGCCGGGCCCGGCAAGTCGCTGGCCTTCCTGCTCGCCGACGAGGGCTACGACGTGTGGCTGTTCAACGTGCGCGGCAACACCTACTCGCTGAACCACACGACGCTCAGCCCGTGGGAGCCGGCCTTTTGGGACTTCTCGTGAGTTTTTTGTAGCGTTGAGTCGGCGACTCGGCTCGTGGCCACGCGAACGCGAGGCGAGCAGCGGTCGGCGACGGAACCGGAACAGAAGTTGCACCTGACAATTATCCCCTCCACTGACCGCCCTCTCTCTGATGTCACGGCAGGTTCCACGAGCACGCCATGTTCGACCTGCCGGCCACGATCGAGTACGTGGTCCAGGCGACGGGCCAGCAGAAGATGCAGTACGTGGGCTTCTCCATGGGCACCACCATCATGTTCACCATGGCCTCGCTACGGCCCGACTTCGCCTCCAGACACATTAGCCTGTTCACGGCGCTCGGCCCCGCCACCGCCCTCGTCCACACCCGGTCGAGGACCTTCCGCCTGCTGGCACAGGCCACGCCCGCACTGATGGTGAGTGCACGGCGGCGCTGCGCCGAGGCCGTGCCGTCCGGGAGGCCTACCTCCGCGGCTGACCCGTACCTTGCTCTGCGCAGAGGGCCGCGGCGCTGGTTCACACGTACCGCTTCCTGCCCGCCTCCGAGGCCCTCAAGGCGGCCGGCGAGATCTTCTGCTCCGACGGCAGCCTGACGCAGCCGCTGTGCGTCGGCCTGATCGCCGCCCTCAGCGGCCGCAACGACGCCCAGACCAACAGGGTGAGTGGAGGCAGCGGAGGGCGCCTCGGCCGCCACCGGCGCCGCCGGCACCACGGGGCCGCGAGCCTAACCACGCCGTCACTCCGCTTCCAGACGCTGCTGCCCTACATCATCGCCAGGACGCCGGCCGGCACCTCCTTCAAGACCATCAACCACTTCGCGCAGTCCATGAAGAAGGGCTTCCGGCAGTACGACTACGGCGCGGCCGAGAACCACCGCCGCTACGGCAGCGAGACGCCCCCGCGGTACAACATGAGCAACGTGTTCCTGCCCACGAGGGTGCACTACGGCATGAACGACCAGCTCGCGGACGTGCGGGTACGTAGAGCTGCGGCGCCGACGCGACGGGGAGCCGCCCGCGGCCGCCGCAGCCCACGGCGCCGCGGAGCCCGTTGGTCTGCCTACCTCCCGGGCGCGCCCAGGCGGCGGCGCTGTGTGGCCGCGACGCAGGCACGCGCCGCGAGCCACGCAGCGCGACGGTGTATGCACGATTAATCGATATCTAAGACGAGTATTTTGGATGATCGACAACAATTTTCAGCATTTCTGTTAGTAACGCGGGTGTCCGCCCACACCGCTAGCCAAGATCTGAACAAGATTTTGATCAATTTTAAATCGAATCAATTTTTCTAAAAACAAACAATACGTAATGAAAAACAGAAGCGCAGTGCTACCCTGACCCCCTGACATGCACTGTCTAGAGTTCTTCGCCAAAATTGTACCGCGAGAAAAAAAAATCTGTGCACTACATTGTACATGGCCCTCGCACCCGTTAATGTGTCAATTGCTTGTTCGGCAGGACGTGCTGCCGCTGTGCGCGCGGCTGCCGGGGCTGCTGAGCTGCGAGCCCGTGGCGGACCCGCTGTGGACGCACCTCGACTTCGTCTGGGGGAAGGACGCGGCATCGCTCGTCTACAGGAAGGTGATGGCCGACATGCGGGAGGCCGGCGGTGCGGCTGCGTGGCCCTGAGGTCCAAAGTGACGGCCGCGGGGCGCCCGACTGACCGCCCCGGGGAAACACTTCGAATGCTGTGATAATACCCCCACCCCCACATACCTTCCTTGCCATCTTATCTGTACATTTGACAAACCCTTATTTTCACCACTGTGTTAAACTTTAGCAATTTTACTTTAGTCTTTTCATGATCCAAGTCACCACTTGGCATCGGCGGAGTGCTTTGTTCATGTCATTTACTTGTAAGAAGCGTTGATGTGATCGAATTTTATCTGTGATGTAATATTTTAATATTTTGATTTCGTTGTACTTAGTAATTTAATGTGTGTAGGATTGTTGCTTTGTACGATTGCTCAATAAATGTGCCCGTTAATTAATGGGACTCAATAAACGTATCATGACAGACGAATGGGTTGGACGTTATTTCTTTCCCAAAGTGTTTCATAAATAAAAAACGTTTCAGTGTGGGGGAAAATAAATAGTTATTTATTACGTAGAAGTCAGAATTGGTCCAGTTTAGGCCGCGACGCCGCTCCGTTGTCGAGCTCAGAGGATGTACAGTCCCGCCTGCTGGTCCTGCTGAAGCGAGTCCTGCACGAAGAGACGCACACACAAATGAGCATGGGCATGCATTATGCAGCGGGGCGTGGTGCCTGCCGCGGCTGCCGCCGCCCTACCTGGTGCCCCCAGCCTGCGAACTGGTACGCGCTGGGCCTGGCGTGTCTCTGGCGAGGCGTCGGTCCCTTGACTGACTGCGTTTCCTGTTCGAGGCCGGCGGCGGCGCTCTGCGGCCGGCGGCGGCTGGTCTTGGCGCCCCAGCCCATGTCCGCCATGCTCTCCCACTGAGGCGGAGCAGAACCCTTATCAGTCACCTGGCTGCGGCCGGTTGGGCGCTTTACATACGGCTCTTGCCGGCGCTTACCTGATTGAAGTACCCGCCGTACGCGGGCACGTTGGCGGAGCCCTTCACACCCTTGACGCCCCAGGGCTGCTCCGGCTCCCACCTGTGCTGCGCGCCCCCCTTGACACCGCCCTTGACGCCGAGGTCCAGGTCGCCGCGGTGGCCCTTGACGCCGGGGATGTGGGGGTGGCGGCCGCCCTTGACGCCGGGGGTCTCGGTGGGCGGCGGCGGGGGAGGCGGCGGCGGCACCGTGGTGTACTCCGGCTCGGGCGTGGTGTACTCCGGGATGGTGAAGCCCGGCGTCGTGTACTCGGGAGCGGTGTACGCGGGGGTCGTCGTCTCCTCCGGGGCGGGCTGCGTGGTG
Organism: Megalurothrips usitatus; assembly: GCA_026979955.1. Classification (NCBI taxonomy): domain Eukaryota; kingdom Metazoa; phylum Arthropoda; class Insecta; order Thysanoptera; family Thripidae; genus Megalurothrips; species Megalurothrips usitatus. Next base: position 11,205,781 of record CM049594.1, read on the forward strand.
TACTCGGTGTAGCCGGGCGTCGTGTACTGCGGCGTCTCCGTGGTCTGCACCGGCTCGTCACACCCGTTGAATGGCCTGGAACGCGCAGAACACGTAGCTTGAGCGGAGGACAGACGGGAGATAGCCGAAGGGCCGGGGTCTTATGTCAACTCACCTGCACACGAGGGTGGTGGCCTGGCCGCCGCCGCCGCCGCCGCCGTGGGCACCGACGCCGAGCCCAGCACCCCAGCTGCCGTGGTAGCCGCCGTGGTAGCCGCCCCCCTTGACACCACCCCCCTTGACACCGCCCCCCTTGACACCGCCCCCCTTGACACCGCCCCCTTTGACACCGCCCCCCTTGACACCCCCCGCAGAGGGGCACACTTCGACAGTGCAGATGAGCTGGGTGCCGGGCGCGTGGCCGGCAGCGGCCGGGTTGGCCTGGCAGGCCCTGTGGTGAGGCCGAGGTCCTGGAAGACGGAAGCGCGGGGTACAACATTGTTTCACGCGTCCCTGCGTTAGGGGTAGCGGCGCGACACTTACGCCATGTGGTCGGGTTCACGTAGTCGGTGGTGGTGGGGTACTCCGTCGTGGGGTACGGGGTGGTGGGGTACTCCGTGGTCGGGTACTCCGTCGTGGGGTAGGGGGTGGTCGGGTAGGGGGTGGTGGGGTACTCCGTGGGCTGCGGGGTGGTGTACTGCTGCACGTCATCGCCCGGGTACACTGCCGTGGTGACCTGGACGTCCGGCTCGTGCTGCGGCCCCTGCGTCACTTGGCCCAGATCGGGGCCTTGGGTCTCCTGGCTCAGGTCCGGACCTTGCGTCACCTTCAAGTCCAGAATGGGAGTTTTAATTGCGATTCGCGTGGCACAGTAGTAGGGGCTCGGTGCTCGATCCCGCGACACCGACCTGGCCGTAGTCCGGGTCCTGGGTCTCCTGCTGGCTGAAGTCCGGGCTCTGCAGCAGCTGCTGCTGGTCGTCCACGCCGGGGTACATGATGGTCTGCTGGTAGGACACGGGGACGTGCATCACCGCCTGGGTCTCCGGCCGGAAGTCTGCAGGGGACAAATCAGTTGCAGACCTCCCGAGACGCAAACTACAGTACTGAAGCACCGCGCTCGGCGGCGTGGCGTTTACCATCGACCGTGTAGTAGCCCCCGAGCCCCGGGTTGAAGAAGTGGCCCCACGGCGCCGCCGGCGCACCTTCCCCTGCGCGACAAGACAGAAGGAAAGCGCCGTTAAAAGTGTCACACGCCGCGGCCTCGCTCATCCTGGCGGAGCCGAAATTGGCGGAAACCTGTTTCGAGTCTCGAGTTTGCCGTGCTCCGAGGGAGACGACTACTTGACGGCGGCGCCGTCGTCGTCGTCCGGGTCGTAAATATGCAAACTGAGAAGCGCTGGCGGCGCAAGTGCGAATGCGCGATGGGTCCGCGGGTCCCCGGGTCCCCAGGTCCGCGGGAGACGCGGGCGGGCCGGGCGGCCTAGGTGTGCGGGCGGGCGCGCGCGTGCACGGGGCCGCCGCCACGGCAGGCACACGGCCGGGGGAGGCAGGAAGGGGGCGGCGTCATCCCCTCGAGCCGACCGCCCCTTTGTTAAAACTCGAGCGCCCGTCGTCGTCCGCGGTCCGCGCTTTTCTATTTCGAGCTCATCGCCATGTCAAAAGCGGCGTTTTGCGTGGCGCTCATTTACATGCATGAGGCGCGGCGTGTGACGGTTCCATATTTTTTTTTTGTGGCCGGCGTTCTGTTGGCAGACAAGGCGGGGCGGGGCCGCCGCGGGTGGTAACTCCCCCCCCCCCCTCCCCTCCTCTCCTGGGTACGACCTGATACCAACGCGACGCGCCATTTCGACGACGCCTTGCAGATCCGTGTCCTCCCCGTTCGCCGGCCGTGTTGACTCTGCGCGCGCGGGCAGGTGACAACACTCTGCAGTTGTGTCGCGCGGCTGCGGCCCGCGAGCGAGCGAGCACGCGGAAGTGCCTCTGCCGAGAACAATGCGGCAGCGGACCAGCGGGCAGGCGGGCAGGCGGGCAGGCGGCGTCAGCGGGTTCGCTGCACGCCGCGGCTGCCCCGCCACACGGCAGCCTACCTCCGCGGGGAGGCTTCTACACGCACCAGACGGGGCGGAGAAACCCGATTTTGATTTCGGATCAACGACTACACGAGTTGGCCCGACTCGGCGCGCGCGGCGCCGGGCGGGTAGGCAAGCGCCGGCATCTGCGCGCACGCGTGGCGTGCGGGCTGGCCTACCCCAGCGCTCGCGGGCGCTTCTCCGACGGGCGCACCGGGACGGACGGCGCCGCCGTCGCCCTTACCTTTCCGCACCGCCCCGAGGTCCCCGAGGCCGTGGCCGAGGCCCGCGACGTGATGGGGGTCGGCGCGCACGCCGCGGAGGTCCCGGACGGCCAGAGCCAGCGCGCAGAGCACGGCGCCGCGGACGGCGGCCGCGGCCGCTCCAGTTCTGAGGACCGCCATGGCCTGGTGGTCGGATGGACGGGCACGCAGTGACGAGCCCGGCTGCCGCCGGGGCACGCTTATATACGCCGGGGGGTGTGAATCACTCTCCAGGCTCCAGCAGCCCCCGTTGCATCCTCTGCGAGTTGTGTCAGAGCGCTGCTGAGGCACTCGGATCGCATGACGAGTTGACAGAGATAGAGATAGTGGGGCCAGTCGGTCGGATCGGAGGAAACGCGCCACACATGGTGCACACCGTGATACCACGTGAAACCCCACATGATACGGGAATGGAAATAAGAAAAAAAAATGATCTCAATATCAAAAGGGATTTCTTGGGTCATCAGAACTCATCAGGATCGGCTTGAGGGGTGGGGGGGAGGGGCAATGTTCCCATTTTGCCTACTACAGCAGATGAGTTATGTTAGTTGCCTAAATTTCAGGCGCCATGGGGGTAGAGGCTTGTTGCCCCCTCCCCCTCCCGAATCCGCCCCTAGAACACATGACATGCCCCGGGAGTGGAGAGGCAGCGGCCTGCGATTGTCCTCCCCCACCCCGCAGCCTCTCCATTCCACGAAAGCGGGCGTACGCGGCACGCGCCACGCCACGGCACGGCCTTGGCGGCGGCGCGTACGGCGAGTGTTGGTATGAGACGAGACTCGGTCAGTCGGGCTCGAGGTTTTTCCACCGAAAAAACTGTTTATGAAACGAGGGGTTCGATTCCACTCGACGCGGTGCCCCTTCGCAAGTCTTTCAATTGGATTCAGACCCCGAATTACGTTCCCATGGGCCTTTCCTGCAGGCGAGGCATTTATTCTGAATATGTGTTTTAAATTGCCCTGCTCGCTGGGAGTGCTTGTGTGTGACGTGTCCCTCCTGTTCCCGGTCCCCACCGCCGCCCTATACGAGGCGTACGGTACTGGATTTGAGGATGCGCTTGGTACAGTTGGGGGAAGATTAAAGGCAGACCGGCTATTAAAAGTTTGTAGTTCAACCTTTATTTTCTTAACCTTAAACCTTAAATTTGCAGAATTTAAGATAATTTTGTTATTTTTGGCATCATTTTCTACAAGTTTATCAATAAAGGACAGACATACTAGCCACATTTAGAGGTATTAAAGGAACATGAAGGAAAAGTTGAAGCTTGTTAACTGAAGAGAGAATGCTCTCTATAACAATTAGGAAGAGGTGTGTGCCCACCTCAAAAGTAGGCAACCTGAACTTATTCAGCATGCATCTACACAAAAACAACATGACCCCATCTGAAAAATACACTGCCTTTGACATGCTTTTGCTAAAAAATAGCAAAAGAAGTAACACAGAACAAATTGAGAGAAATAAATACAAAATGAACATAGGCATATTCCTTTACCTTAATTTTAAATCTTAGACTGGCATATTACAAGTGCATTTGACCAGATAGCACAGTCTTAAAGGTGAAACTTGAGGCACTTCATAAATACCAAAGCAACAATTCCTCACACTATGACTTGAAAGGATTATGATTATCATTATTTATTATCATGAATTTTAAGGTACTTTTTTTTAAAAGAAATAACATTCTTCAAAATCAGTCTCACCGAGAAAAAAAAATTACTTCAGCAATATTTCACATATTTTTAAAAGAAAAGAGTACAACAATAAACCAGTCAGGCCGAACACACAAATGCTGCAATCCTACAAATCAGGCCAAAACTCGTAACAAGAGCAAGGTAACAAGAGATAGGTAATGATGATAACACTGGTCCTGATAAATAAAAACTAAAACACATATTTTACAGATATGCTCATTTTGGAGAAGACAGAGACTTAAGTTTCACAGTGGCTAACTGAAATATTTAAATTCAACATCAGCCGGGTGAAACATAACGCTCTGAAAATCAGGCTGGAAATTACTGTAAGCGCACAGAATTATCTGAAAGATTTCAGCAACCCTACATATCTTATACATATCTAAGAATACTTTGGTGGTCGGAAAATTTGGGGAGCTGGTGTAAATTATCCCACCATAATCTTAGTTTATCTTCAGCAATCAGGCGGAACCATGGCGTAATAGGTGCTTCAAGTTTCGACAGAAAATCATCTAGATCATTTCGCTTAATATATACCACTTCACTGACCTCATCAGGATTAATACATAAATCCACATCTTTTTGAAGGAACACAATATAGTCAATTTCATGTTCCCCAAATTTTCCATCGCCACGATCCATGTAGTGAATTCGAGTGATATACTGCATCTCCTCTGGTTTTGCTTGCTGTGGTGGAATTCCAAGTTCAATTTCTAAGCGACGTTGAGCTGCATTTAGTATTCCTAAGCCATCTTTCTCTATCATTTCTTTGGGAATGGTAGATAGAGGATGGCTACAACAAGTATTTGTGTAATGATCAGCATATGTTGACTGTAACATAAAGACAAAATTATAAATCAAACATTGATTATTCATTAATTTCTTTTCACAAGGTAGTAAGTCAGTGCAATTTCCATACCTTAACAGATGATCTTTTCTGGAGAAGCAGCTCACCTTTAGTGTTAAATAAGAAAACACTAAATGCACGATGCAAAAGCAAACTTCCATCAGGAAAAACGGTATGACACTTCACTTTTCCTTCTGACCCAATTGGCTTATCATTATTATCTACGAGAATACATTGGTCTTCAGGCACTGCTGCTTGAAGTGGATTCATTTTCTGCCATCTGCTCCCTGCCGTGGATGACAGCAATCGAGTGAATGCCTGTTGCACGTAAGTAGGTGACTTCCCCAACGTCCACATGTCAAGCCTGAAACAGATGGAAATGAAAGCAATTTCCATTACAAAAGAGATGATAAAGGACAAGAAGAAAAGACAACAACAATGTGCAATTGATGATTAAATATGTCATTGACTGCTTAAAGTTGTTCTATGCACAAATGAAAAATTATTGTCCTGTTCAAGATTGCTAAAATTACTTCAAACACCAATGAACATACCAACGAAATTTGAAAAACAATTTAACGCGGGTGCACGCAAAAACTGGCGGCAGACGACAAACTGACGAAGACTACTGACAGCTTAAGATGTCATGAGAATTCCACCAGTTTGTTAAGGTTCGCGCCCGGGTACTCACAACAAAACGCTCCACAGATGTGTGACCTATACCAGAACAACTCGGAAGTCCTATGCTTGAGCGTACGCTGGGTTACGGACGGACGAGTGAGGACACGAGCGGACGTCATTCATTGCATTGCCAATAGCAACTGAATTATTTCGCCGCCGACAAGGTGCACGAGAACCTCATCTTCGTTTCACGGTTCCCCAGTTTCACTTCTCCCTCCCCACTCCCACTTTCGCCGCTTTCGCCCCGCCCCGCGCACCCGCCCTGCCCCACCCCCCACAAGAACAGACGACTGTCGCTGAATGGGAACGAGAGCGCTCAGAAACCGAAACTGAGCTCAGAACCCTGGCCTCAACACACAACGCTCCTCCAGCCTTAAAATCGAAGTCCGTAGTGACGTCCGTGTAAACCCCGTGCAGCGTTGTTATTAATCCAAAATGGCGTAGTAATAACCCAGATAATGAAAGCAGACTGGAATTTACGTTTTCTAAGAGTATATCAACGCGTAATGAATGGATTATGATTACTAGGTACATGAAGTATTTTATTTACATCTTTTGACTTTTACCTAGTGTACGCAGCTGCATGGCGTCCGCTTCCTATTGGATTTTACCTGGTGTATTCTTTGTTGTGGTTAGATATCTTTTGAACCCGTTTATTCCATTTAAACCGTAAATTTTTCGTGTTTTTCTTTCGAATTTGCCCGTGAATTTTGTTCCGGTGCGTTACCGTTCTGCTGGTGTTGAAAGCAAAACTTCACCGGAGTCCGACTTAACCTGCGGTATTCAAGGCAATGGTCGCTATCTATGATTCGGACTAATGCGATTCGATTTGTTCCTATCAGGAATCTATTCTCTGTGTTTGACGTAAGTTTTTGCGGTGATGATATTCCTTGTATCGTATGCTGCGTTTTGGTGTAGATATGTATTCAACTTGCGATGCACCGCCGGTTTATAGTAGTGCTATCCCAAGGTCTGCTATCCGCGTATGTGCCCTTGGTTGACACTGTGTTTGGTAAACAAATGTCACTTTTCAAAATGCTTAAATGAACTTATTTTTGTCTTCTACCTGCTTTGTGAGATCATAAGAACACTTAATTTTTTTAATATCAGAGTTAGCATTATTTGTGGGGTCATCTTTGTCATAGCTGCTTGGTTGGAGTTGTCAAAGGGATGTAAAAAATTGTTATTTCATTTCCTTGAATTATTTCCTGCCTTTTCTATGGTTGTGGTGTTTTGTGTGCTTGACAGGATGATTTGGTAATACATGTTCCCATGAAATTGTGATTCATTCTTGGTGGGCTATTAACCTAAGCTGTTCAGTGGCCAGGTTGAACTTTTTCATGCTAAATAATGTTACTCCCTTCTAGAATAGTCGACCTTAAATGGGGGTAATGGAGAAAGTCCCTGTTACCAATTTTTAAATGTATTATGAAAAGGATTTCCTTAAAGAAATTTTCAAATTAAATGTTTTTAAAATGCCTCTTTGGAAATTAATTTGATGTTTTTCAATGGGATCAATATTTTTGTTCTTCCGCTCTACTTCATTGTGTCGTAATGCTTTTCTAATTGAAGCGGGGGGTAATTTGAGCCCATTAAGCCTGAGATCCTCCCCCCCCCCCCCCTTTTTTTTTGCCCCTCGGCAGTTGCCATTATTTCTGATTCTATTTCTGATTAACAGTTGTTTTCACATCTCATTTAAATTGTAATGTTCCAGATGTACGTATAGAACTAATTAAGGAGATGACGACAGACACTCGCAGGCGCGTTAAACTTTACGCGCTCAATGCCGATCGGCAATGGGACGACCGTGGAACTGGTCACGTCTCATCGTCTTATGTTGATCGACTAAAAGGAATATCTTTACTTGTTAGGGCTGAGTCCGATGGTAAGGTCATCATTTTCATAGTGTTTGATCCTGGGCAATAATATTTGAAGTTATAACACTCATGCATTTTAAATGTGTGCTAGGTTCACTTCTGCTGGAGTCTAAAATTCAGCCAGATACCGCTTACCAGAAACAACAGGTATGGATCTGCTTCACATTTTTTCACCTAGGTAACACAACCATCATTGTATTAACTCTGGATTCTTCCTGTTGCAGGACACATTAATTGTTTGGTCTGAAGGTGACAACTTTGATCTTGCTTTGAGTTTTCAAGAAAAGGCAGGCTGTGATGAGATTTGGGAAAAAATCTGTCAGGTTTGTAGCTTGTTATTTTAGGCAATTTCATCTGTTTACTTTATATGTGTTACGGCTAATGTCCGTCAACCGGCTAATGTCGACATTAGCCGGTTGACGGACATTAGCCGTAACATATGTTTCTTTGTTTTTTAATTGTATTTGCTGGTTTTCCTCACTTTAGGTTCAAGGGAAAGATCCCTCTGTTGAAATCACTCAGGATATTGTTGAAGAAAGCGAAGATGAACGGTTTGATGAAATGTCAGATTCCGCCCCTCCCATTGACCTTCCGCCATGTGAGCTTAGTAGACTTGAAGAAATCAATGAGGTTTGTGTTGTTGTTTTTTTTATCCATTTTAATTTTAACATGTAATAATGTAATGTTCACTAGATGCTAAGCGTGCTTCTCTCGATTGTTTCAGGTTATCAGCAGCTGCCTTACTTCCCCTATGAGGAAGGAAAAGCTTGCTGTTGCAATTGAAAATGAAGGCTACATCAGGAAGCTGCTCAATTTATTTCATATGTGTGAAGACCTTGATAACACAGAAGGATTACATTACTTGTACGAAGTCTTCAAGAATATATTTCTTCTCAACAAAAATGCTTTGTTTGAAGTTATGTTTGGAGGTAAACTACTTCAGAGTTTGTCACATTTGTTAACAGCTTTGGCTTCAGCTTGTCTCATCAATTTGTTCTTCTATGTTCCAGATGATTCAATATTTGACGTTGTAGGCTGTCTTGAGTATGATCCCTCTACACCAACACCAAAAAAACATAGAGAGTACCTGAAAGAATTGGCCAGGTTAATATTCCCTTTCCTATATTATCCTGTCAGTGCTATATACTCTTGTTGCCTCTTATTGTGACACACCTGTGTGCATCTGAGGCATCGGAGGGAGTGCTGGTTGTTTTTCTTGTTCATAATTCGGAAGTTATTTTTCATTTCCAGATTCAAAGAAGTAATTCCAATTACCAATGCAGATCTCTTAGCAAAAATTCACCAGACCTACCGAGTTCAATACATTCAGGATGTGGTTCTCCCTACTCCCTCAGTTTTTGAGGACAACATGCTCTCCACCCTTTCCAGCTTTATATTTTTCAACAAAGTAGAGATAGTCACTTTGATACAGGTACATATGACCCTGAAAATCTTACTAACATGTCTAATTTACTATTTCTTTCTTTGAGAACTTGCTTCTTACATTTGAATTACTTTATTGTTGGACTTCATTCTGTTTTCACTCGCAGGAAGATGAAAAGTTCCTCACAGAGCTCTTTGGCCATCTCACTGAAGAGTCAACAGAAGAAACAAAACGACGTGACTTAGTACTTTTCTTGAAGGAGTTCTGCAACTTTTCTCAAAATCTTCAGCCTCAAGGAAAAGAGAGCTTCTACAAGGTATGATTCTAATGTTAAAAATCTTCATTATTTTTTTTAATTTAAAGTTTTTGATGTATGTGTGTACTTTGCTTTTCAGACACTAACTTCACTAGGAATACTGTCAGCTTTAGAAATTACTTTGACATCAGATGATCCTCAAACCAAATCAGCTTCTATAGATATTTTAACATACATTGTTGAGTTCAATCCATCTTTTGTGAGAGACTACACTTTACAGCAATCCAACAATACTGATGAGGTTCTGTTTTTTTACATTCCCAGACAGTTCGGTATCAGAAACCAGAATTTGCACTAACTGTAACTGTGTTTTTGTAGGACCAAATGCTGTTGAATGTTATCATAGACCAGATGATCTGTGATACAGACTCTGAACTGGGTGGAGCTGTCCAACTCATGGGGGTATTGAGAATCCTTTTGGATCCTGAGAACATGATGGCATCAATTAATAAATCAGAGAAAACTGATTTCTTGAACTACTTTTACAAGCACAGTGTCAATGTGCTCATTGGTATGTATCTTTTTAAAATTACTTTTGCATGTCTCCATATATTGTGATTTAAATTATAATGGAGTGGGACCTATCTTTGCTACAGCTCCTCTGCTTACAAATACACTGTCCGATTGGCCGGCAAAAGAGGATTATCAGACAGTGCAGCTCCTAGGTCTCATTCTTGAATTACTTTCTTTCTGCGTTGAGCATCACACTTACCACATAAAGAATTGCATTCTATCAAAAGACCTCTTAAGAAGAATTCTGGTTTTAATGAAATCAACTCATACATTCTTGGTGCTCTGTGCCTTGAGATTCATGAGAAAGATCATAGCTCTCAAGGATGAATTTTATAATCGTCACATTATCAAAGGCAATTTATTTGCCCCTGTAGTCGATGCTTTTATTAGGAACAATGGCAGGTACAATCTGTTAGATTCTGCCATTCTTGAGATGTTCGAGTTCATTAAATTGGTGAGTTGCCATTGCTCTTTTATTTTGCTCTTGTATTTATACAGGGCATTTGTGATGACCATATTTTCTTTCTTGTTTTTGCAGGAGGACATCAAGACTTTATGTATACATGTAGTAGAGAATTTTAGCAAAGTTTTGGATGACATTGACTATGTTCAAACTTTTAAATCATTGAAGATGAGGTATGACCAGCACCTGGACAAAATAAAGGATAGAGACCGACCGTCTTTAGATAGGTGGGTAGTCAGTACATTAGTGTGTCGCCGCATTAGACTATCATGAACATTTGCTAATGCTTCTTCTTGCCCTTCCACAGCGTACCCTCAATTTTGAGAAACAGTCGGTATCGCCGTGATCAGCGACAACTAGAGGAGGAGGAAGAAATGTGGTTCAATGATGAAGAGGAGTTTGATGATGGAGACTCAGTTGTGCCTGGACCAGATGCGGACATACTCGCTAAGAAGTTGGACTCTGATCTTAATTCCACATTAGGTAACTATTGAAATAAGCTGTAGTTTTGTTTGTAGTTATGCATGCACAGCTTTATCTTATTATTCATTCTTCCTTCTTGTAGCAAAATTAGTGGAGAAGAAGAATGACACAAATCCTGGTAAACTGACAACAAGTCCAAGCAAAGCAATGAATAACAACATGAACATGAGTAACTCTGTTAGCAGCTCACCTCTTAATGCTACACCTTCTGAGAAGTCTTCTCTTTTCAAAAAGGTTTGTGTCTTTACAGTAAGCTCTTGTTTCTTGTCCTTTTTCTTTTTTTTAAATGGAAACTTTTATTTTTCTTGTTTCATTACACCTTTTTAATCTACTTTCAGGGTCTTGTTGATTATGAAGGAGATTCTGATGATGAAGATGATGAAGGCAATGGTGATTTATTGACTCCCGTGCACAAACGCGCACGTCTTTCATGATGAGCATGTACATCATGTGAAACAGTGAAACTGATATATAAATGAGTGTCTGTGTATATGTGTGCGTGTGTCCGTGCATGTGTGTATGTGCACATTCAGCCATGTGCAAAAAAAAAAAACACTGGAAAACCGGTGATATACATGTTTCTATCTCCTTATGTAAGCTAAAATTTAACGTTAAATACAAGTTGAAACTGTGTTACTGTGACATGCAAAGAAGACCAAGTCATGGATGGAGAAGTGCAGTGCATTGGAATGTGGAGTTTAACCAGTGGCGTTGGTCTAAAAATTTTACCTGTAACTTCAAACTTTTAGAATGAATAAACACAGTGGGTAAAAGTTGATGTTTCTAATGGCAGCTCCAGGTACATTTTATGAAACCTTTTCCGCAGTGTGTGTGTACAGTTTTGCTCAATCCAATTCAATGAACTGAATTCATTGTTATGTCATGTTTATTTGTATCAGTCATGAATCTCATAGTGGAAACTGTCACTTGCATCATGTTCGGTCTCTCCAGGATTTGTTTCACCTCTCTAGCGCCACTGGTGAAGGGGGAAGTGCAATGTGTTGCTAAGTGAACTTACATGGAATTGTGCTTCAGTTGAAGCTTCCCAGTTGGTGTAATCCACATATCAGTTCTTCTCTATTTGTATAAATAGTAGAATTCGGGAATGCTGAATGTTGAAGCTTCCTCAAATTCAGTTGTGTCCCTCCCTCCATTGATTAATACCTTAATTGAACGTGGGCATCAAAAGGTCGAATTACTATGTCACATGTATATTTGAATGACTAAGCTTATGCTTCTTGTTTTCAAAACTTCATCAATTTTCAAATAAGAGGCACTGGAACAAATCACTTTTACTTAGCAACTTTTATGTAGATGTCAAGGAACAGAAGACTGGTTTGTGTACTGTAGATTCACCTATCACCAATTGATTATTTGCTGCACACGGCATCTGGTTTTGGTGAAACCAAAATCTTTATAGGTGATGTGTGCTTGTTTCGTATACTGTATTACAAAGTATCCTGTTAATTCACTTGTATTTAGTTCTTTCTGTCTTTTGTACATAACATACTGTTAATTGAATAGGATCATGCTTATTTTTATAAATGTGTAATGTTACTATCTGATGGTAAATGAACCAAATGGATATCCCTACTCGGAATAATCATTCCAAAGGAAGAAATTGATTATAGCAATGTTGCCAAAGCTGGCTTTTTGAAGACTTATATTAAAGCTTACAGGAAGGCAAGGTATTAATTGACCTGCCACATTTGAGTAATAAAAATGGCATTAAAAATTTTGGCAGCTTGGCCCACTAGGTTTTTTCTCTCTCTGATTTCTTGAGGTGAAGCAGTGCTTTTATTTATTTGTGATGTAACTTCTGGACATTTATTTTATTGACATTTTAAAAATTAAAAATGAGGTGTTTTGAGGCACTGTTTGTATGTTCTCAGAATTACAACTTTGGTAGGTTCTTCAGTGTATTCATTTGATCTGTTATGTCTGTTGACTTCCCTGTTTATCTTTCATTTGTTGAATTTTACCAACACTTGCAGACTCACTTTTCTTTGGTGTCTTATTTTAAATTCTATATCTTCTGCCTTGCTATAAAATCTTAGCTTCTGGCCATACTCAAGTTTTAGAAAGTCCGAACTGTTTCCCTTGAAGGTAATGAGGCTCTGTAGTGGTAATGTGGCTTTTCATTTCTGATCTCCTACGTCAATCTGATGTGTCATTAAGGGATAGGCTGTTTAAATAGGAATGCCCTCCTGCTTATATTCTCACCCTAGAATATTTTGTTCAAGTGAATTTTACAGCCTGTGAGTATGGCATACAGTCTGCTTTTTCAGGCCCTCAGTATCAGTATCAATTGCAAGACTGATTTGGTATGTTAAAATGTTTTAAGTTATCATTTGAATGTTTTATTGAAAGTGCATGCAGTATATTTTTTTTTGTTCTTAAACATTTGTCCGTTACAACTTACAAATTTGACACAAAATCTGTGCAGACTGAATTATTCAGAAGGTATGCTCTGGGTTTTTTGAGAAGATTTGTTTGGCCTGACCAATTTTTTCCTGTCAGGCATTTAGTGGGCCACTAAGTACATTCATACTTATGTCAATTACCAGGTTGTTCAGAGTGCATGAAGTTACTGATTTGCTGAATTGGCATAAAACTTTATTTTATTTTTTCAGACATATTTCATTTTGTAATGGTGTTTCGGAATTTCATTAATCTTTTTAGGACACCTTCCACATGAGCTTCATTTACTCCTTTTGTTTTTTGTTTCATTTTAGTTAAATGACCCATTTTACATTTGATTAACATGCCACAACAGTCTTGCATTCTAATTGTGCCAAAATTGTGGAGCTGATGACATAAGCCTGAATAAGCTGTTTGAAAGTCGACTTTGTGCGATCAGAGTTTTGTACATATACCTTGCCACTTTGTACAGCTGTGGAGAGGTTCCAGGTATAGAGCTGTGGGGGTATGTGTTGCCATGTTGTACAAATTTTTCATGACATGGCATACAGTTAATTGTGATGGTTCCAGATAAGTTGAGATTCTTTGATATAAGAGCTCTTATGTTATACCAAGAACAAGGTGTCTATATCTATATTGATGTAAATATTGAGAACCGGTCTCAACTCGTTTGAAACACTTAAGATGTACACAGCTGTACAAAGTGTTTATTAGTTTCAGGGTGTCTACAATTGAAATCTACGTGTAGTGGCTTGAGTTAAGTTTACCACCTTGCGCTGCTTTTACTCAGTTTTTTGGTGCAGTCCATCACTAATAATATAATAGTTATAAATTTGGGTAATCTTCTTGATTTTTAAAAAATGTTAGTATTTGTAAAGAAAATATAGCTGTATATTTGTATTAAAGACTGCGGTGAGCCCTTATCCAAGATGAAATTAATAACTTTGTCTTAAACTGGTCTGGCATTATGTAGACACCCTGTGCAAGCTTTGAAGACTCACCATCTGGGTTGTGCTGTGTGAATGTTTTAGCGTAATAATAAAACTAACTTATAAGTTGAAAATCAATGTTTGTATTTTCTTCAGTAGACTTAATACTTTATGTGTAGGTTGTTGCAATGGAATTCCTTACCAACAGCTGAGAGTGCAGACCGGGTTAAACAGATGCAAGTTTCTAATTTCTTTCATTCTGAGGCCATTAACACAAGTACTTGAGTATTGTTATACTTATGGGCATGCCATGAATTTCACCCCACCCTTGTATGTTTGATTAGTAAACTATGCAACAACCTGTGCATCAATTGTTCTATGTCTGACCCCACATCTCTGAATTTTCATTTTAGCCTAAATTTTGTTCTGATCCAACATTCTCTTAGATAGTAGGAGTAGGAAATTTGTGACATTCAAGGCGACATTGCATGCTGCGTTGTTGTATTTGTGCAATCACCCTGCTGTATAAGGTGCTACGGGAACAGTTTGAGATTTTTTCCTGCTCTTCCTTTGTCACATCATTTTCTCGGTTTTCTGTTGGTAAATTCAAACTACTCTCTTCACATACCTGAGTTTTTCTGTGATACATCACGTTTTAGTGTCCGAAGTAATGTGGTGCAATATGACAGGTCATATACGGGGGGTCTAACAGGTGATTTCACTATTCTTTTTGTTACTTTTTAACTTATTGGCTACTCTAGAGCTCCATCCTAAAACTAGTTCCTCCAAAGAAGGCCTATAGAAAAGTATGATTGCTTTTTAAAATTTTATTTTTCAGGGACATTTTGAAATCAAAGTGCAGTTAGAAAGCTGTGTTCATTTCAAGTATTGTGGAGTCTTCAATTTACAGAGGCTCCAATGTTGAGATGATAAGTCTGCTAGGATAAGAGATGTGTCTGGCTAGTATTTATTTCCCTCCCCCACTTAGTTTTGATAATTTCAGGATCTGTTTTCTTATACAATTGGCTAGTTGGCTTCCACCAGTGGACTGCGGCTTGTCTACTTCAAAGAGAGGTCATTAAATTTCATATAACAGTCATAACAGCATTTGATGCTTGAGTGAGTGGCATGCATACATGGATAAAGTATTGTTGGGATTGGGCCGGAAAACTGCATGGAGATGGTATTTGAACAAATGTACAAATTTGTAGGCTGATGGAATAAAAATTCAGCATGTAAGCATAATTTGATTTATTTGATTATTTATTTGCTGTCAACCTTGAAAGGTTAATATCGCTCATAATGTATGTGGGTTATTCTTTTATCTTATTGGTGGATATTGCACATTTACAAACTACATTTACGAACTGCTTTTATGATAGGATTGGTTTATTTCTTTTCCATCTCGTTGCTTTTAAGTATTGGCTTGAACTTTGTCGATGAGCTTCAAGTATGTAGCATATATTAATTTTGATCTAGAAAGAAATCCATATTCAGTTGCAAGTTCATCAACTTTTACATCCAATTAAGTTTTATGTCAAACGGATCCAGCCCACCTGTTGTGAGTGGCAGTGTCCATCATTCGAATCATGAACATTGGACAGTGCGCCATGTCCATGCATCGGGCATGGAACAATATTCCATTACACAACGCAAATAGAATTTCTGGCATGGGCCATTGACCCAAAGCACTGAGTGGCTTTGGCAAGTAGTCATACAGCAGCTGAAATATTTTTTTAAGATAACAATTCTTAATCTTTATGTTTGCATCAGTGTTTGCAACCGAAAATAATTGCACTATTGTTACCTACTGATGCATTCCATGACACGATTACAATAATGGGTTTGGAGTTCTGGAGGAAACTTACTCGTATTATTGCAGTTACTGCCGAGATAAGGATGGTAGTGTTGGGCTGAAGCCAGTATGCTGTACCTGATATGAGGCCTGCAACAGCACTATTTTCACATCTGTCATAGCCATACCATGATGCGAGGGCACATCGCACAATCTGTCAAAATTGGAAAACAAATTAATTTCTCAGAACTTCAGTAACTTTTCCCTTTTAATTTTGATTGTGCAAAGTTACAGACCTTGTAAAGAAGCACATATCCTCCAATAGATGTGATGCCTGCAAATGTTCTCTTTGAAATTAATTCTCTGATAAAAGTCATTGGACTTGAAGCAATTTTTCCTCCTTGAGACATGAGTATGCGCAGAGCCTGAAGCGATGCAGCTAAAGCCGAGTATCTTGCCGATGCCTGATTTGAAGAGGAGGTAAAACTAGAACAGTGAAGCATGCCACACAGACGAAACAGAAATAATGATGCACTGACAAACGCAAACCTGTAAAGCTGAGTTCCAACATGCCCCCTTGTGAGGTGCAGGACACCTTTTCTTGCGTAGTTCGCGGGATTCCCGCCTCTCAGACTCCGGGATGTAAAACCTTCAGGACATGCACGGAGATGACGGAACGAATTAGAAACCGTTTGGATGCGTGACCGCAGCTCACGCCCCTGCACCTAGGACGTCCGGCAGGACACATGGCAGTCAGAAGGGTTGCATGTCAGCACCTTATCGACAAAGCAGCCAAAGCCCTGTACGGCTGCCGGACCAACCCTTACAAGATAGTGCCACACGACGTATTAACCAGGAATTCCCGCACGGCAACGCCCGGTGGGTACGCAACACGACCACTCGGCTGTGCTGCGGGCGCCGCCCGTCAGATGCCTTCCAGGCGCTGCGGTGCGGGAATTATCGGGTAAAGGATGCCCGGGTCAGGCAGAGGAACGGACTGCGCGCGGGCTGCTATACGTCCGACATCTATACGACCCCCTTGAACTCGTGACAAGGAAGGGTCGGGAACGAAGTGTCCTGAGATGTCCGCCTCGTGGCACTCCCTCGTCAGACCGCCGTGTTCCCTGGTGGACGCCCGCTGCTAGAGGCACGGTCGTGGGTATACTGTGGTGCAGTAGTGAGCCAGTGCTCACGAACCAGAAGATGGTCGCCTTCTTCTCCTTCCTAGTGCTCGCCTTGTGCAGCAGGTACATGAGCAGTGCGTTGGCGGCCATGAAGAAGGCCGTCTCCCCGGTGGCGGTTCGCCGCACCAGCCCCGCCACTTGGGCGCGGATGTACAGGTAGTGTAAAGTCTGCGACAGGACGGGGTGTCAACGCACTGCTCCAGTGCGCGCATTCATCGGCAACTAAGATGACGCCAAATTAGCAGGCATTTTTTTAAATTAAAAATCTGAAACGCAAAAATGCCAGGATTCTATTGAAAGGACTTCAAAAATCTCACCCGCCTGATAAAGATTTTCTCCCCCGATTATTTTATTGATACAGAGACCGCTGGGCCCTGTCCACAGTCGGGGCGATCGGCACAGGCAGGTCAGCCCTTCCCGATCGGGCATAGCCCCCAGCAAGTCGGTAGGACAACGTCCACGACACCGCCTCCGGGGTCGGAAAGGCTTTGGTACCTGGCACAACCCCTTGCGTCCCCACAGCGGACAACGAAACCGCCCAGACATATGATGGTCCGGTCAGACGACATCAGCAGCGCGAGAAGTCGGCTCACAATTCGACGGTGGCGCCCTCGGCGGCGGCCCCCCTAACTACGTCAGCAGCGTTGCAGTTGCACCGCTGGCCGCCGCCGTGCATGATGGCGCCACCGTCGAATTGTGGGCCGACTTCTCGCGCCGCGCGTATCCGTCGGCCTTACACGACTACCTCGACACCAAACGTCTTGGATGTTGTGCCCCGGCGCCGCGAGATGGCGCCACCGTGCAACTGCTGCGCGCTTTGCCCGCTGCTGATGTCGTCTGACCGGACCATTATGTGTCTGGGCGGTTACGGCTCTCGGTTCGGGGACAGGAGGGGTTGTGCCACGGATTTAATTCGGCCCGACCCGGCAAGTGGGGCTGTGCCCGATCGGAATAGGCAGACCGGCTTCAGCTGCCAGTGGACACAGTCCAGCGGCACCTTGAGGCGTATCTCTCTCTGAATCTCCCCGATCGGAGAAATAAATCCTCATCAGACGGGTGAGATTTCTGAAGTCCTGTACTAGCATCCTGGCATTTCTCGCGTTTGAGATTTTTTTTTAAATGCCCGGTAATTTGGCGTCATCTTATAGTTGCCGACGCGGCCCCGGCCGGCCGCCGGGTCACGCACCATGTTGAAGAAGGTGTTCATGACGATGCGCCGCCTGTAGACGTGCTCGATGAGGATGGCCAGGCCCGACAAGGCTCCCGGGACGAACACGCTGGTCCAGAAGGAGAAGCCGTTGGTCAGGCGCCTGGCGGGGAGGAGAAGGGAGGGGGCTTGAGGGAGCGACCGTGCCGACGGCGTCGCAAGTCCGCGGGGCGCCGCCGCGCCGCCGCCGCGCCGCCGCCGCGCCGCCCGGCCCCGGCGGCCGTCGGTGTCTACTTTGCGACTCAGCGTACGTCATGCGCCGTAGACTGTCCCCCCCCCCCCGCCCCCTCCCCTATCGGAATACGTAATTGTCCGTCCTTGGCCCTCTCGGCGCGGTTGGCCGAGTGGCCTAAGGCGCGAAACTTGAGTTCTGGTTCCCTCATTTGATCGTGAGGATAACCCACCGATGCAACTCACACGACGCCGCAGCTCGTGACGCTGAACGTGAGGCCCACGCAGACGCCGAAGACGATGGAGCGCGCGTAGTAGTAGGCCATCTGCCTGTAGAAGGCCTTGTCGCCGGCCAGCGCCTTCCTGCCGTTCCAGAGCAAGTGCACCTGCAGGTGCGGGGGTCTGTGTAGTTACGCGCATGCATCGGCAACTAAGGTGAAGCCAAATTAGCAGGCACTTTAAAAAAATATCAAACGTCAAAAATGCCAGGATGCTAGAACAGGACTTCAGAAATCTAACCCGTCTGATGAGGACTTTTTCCCGGACTAATTAGTTATCCGGAGACAATCACGCCCCTCGCTAAGTACCGCTCGGAACTGTCCACGATCAGGGCAACCAGTGCCATCCGGTCGGCCCTTCACGATCGGACATAGCCCCCTGCAAGCTGATGGGGACGGAACCACCAAGCCGCTGGCGGGGTCAGGGTGCTTTGATTACTTGGCACAACCCCTCCCGTCCCCACAGGTGACAAAGAGACCGCCCAGACATATGATGGTCCGGTCAGACGATATCAGCAGCGCGAGAAGTCGGCTCACAATTCGACGGTGGCGCCCTCGGCGGCGGCCCCCCTAACTACGTCAGCAGCGTTGCAGTTGCACCGCTGGCCGCCGCCGTGCATGATGGCGCCACCGTCGAATTGTGAGCCGACTTCTCGCGCCGCGCGTATCCGTCGGCCTTACACGACTACCTCGACACCAAACGTCTTGGATGTTGTGCCCCGGCGCCGCGAGATGGCGCCACCGTGCAGCTGCGGCGAGCTTTGCGCGCTGCTGATATCGTCTGACTGAACGGACCATCATATGTCTGGGCGGTCTCTTCGTCACCTGTGGGGACGGGAGGGGTTGTGCCAGGTATTAAAGTCTTCCCGACCCCGGAAGCAGTGTCGTGGACATTGTCTTACCGACTTGCCGGGGGCTATGCCCGATCGGGAAGGGCCGACTAGCTTGTACTGGTCGCCCCGATCGTGGACAGATCCGAGCGGCACTTAGCGAGGGGCGTAATTGCCTCTGGATGACTACCTAATCCGGGGAAAAAAAAATCCCCATCAGACGGGTAAGATTCTCGAAGTCCTGTACCTTTTTTTTCTTCTCGGCACGTTTCTTTGATAAAAAGAAATATTTTGAGCGTATGGCCGCTGTCTTCTTTGGACTTACCGCGTAGAACGGGACGAAGAACTTAGTGGCGCCCAGGAGGCAATCAAACATCATGTCGCGCCACGCGCCCGCGCACGACGGGTTGTCCACGTGCAGGAGGTCGCGGCACGCCAGGCCCGCGGTCGCCTCCATGAACAGCCTGCGCGCGCCCGCCCAGTCGGGGGGGATGCCCGGCGGCAGCGGCCGCGACGGTACCACGGCCATGGCCAAGGGCCGCCAAGGGCAGCCGAGGGCCGCCTCCAGGGGCCGCCAAGCGGGGCGAAGCGAGCGGCCTGCGAACTGGGAATAAGCCGGACCCGCTCGGTTAGCCTTCCGGGGGGAGCAGGGAGGACCCTGGTCCGTGGGTCCTCCCTGAAGAGGAGGGGCGGCTAGCGCTTCCTGCTGCCGGGTAGGCAGTAGGCGGTCACGACTGCTGCAGGCCGGCCTACTGTGCCCCGCGGCCCGCGGGCGGCGGCGGGGAGCCTCGCATTCGCGTTACGTCGCCGGGTCCGGTGCCTTACGGCCGGCTTTCCGCTCTCCGCCCCGTTCCCACGGCATTAGTAATCATCGTGTCGCACAGGCCTCTGCCGCGGACCCGCCAAGGCTGCCTCGCCCGGCCGGGCCAGACGTCGGCGCTTCCGGTGGCAGAGATTTGACCTTGCACAATTTGTCCACGTGATGGGAAACGCATCGGTTTCTTGCAGCGGCACCCCCTGATCCGACTGATGACGGTCGCCGGCAGCATGCCGTCGATATGTGCCCTTCGCCGGCGTGATCGCTTCGCCGCGGGTGGAAGTCGCACGTTTCGATGAATTCTGGGGCTCATCCGACGCTGATTTTTCTTCGCGAAATCGGACGTAAATCAAACAAACGACGGAGACTTACTTGCTCTCAAGACGCCACAGCCGCGGCTACCGGAAGCAGGCCCGCGACACGCGCGCCTGTGCCGTGGCCAGGCCGGAGGGTGAGGAAGGGAATTCCAGTGTCCAGGCGAGCGTCGGCTGCCGCCCCATGAGCCCCAGGTCGTGCGGTGCGGCGTCGCCGTTGCGTCTCACCCGGCCGCGCCTCGCCAGACACTGCCACTGCCCATCGCCATGTGACGCCGACCGACGGGGCCCGGCCTAGGGCCCGGTGGCCCGGGCGCTCCGGGTCCCCGTCGCCGGGCGCCTGCACCCGCCGTGTCATGGCATCGGAGGCCGCGTCCGCAATGTCGCCGCCGCCACCGGGGCCCACCGTCCGCGACGGAGGCAGCCCGAGCCCCCTGCCCCCGCCGCTACTCAGCATAATAGAGCAGCGCACCTGACTGAAACGCGCCCCCCCAAGGGGTCTGCATAGTCGCGCACGGGGTGAGCGAGAATGGGCGCCGACGTCAGCATTCCGAGGGAAGGAGGCAAGTGGAACCTTCCCCACGCGAGCGTAATGCCGCGTAGGAGTTCAGGATGGTTTAGTCGGCGGATGTCGTTCTCGGCCCGGACGGAGCACCCCGCGCGAGCCAGCGACGGTAGCTACTCCATGCAGCACTACTCCATCCGCCTGCAGGCAGTCAGCAGGCCCGGTCCGCATCACGTGGCTGTGCTGCCTGCTGACTCCCTTCCAGGCCGGGAGATGGCGCCACCATCGGCTGCATGGAGTAGTGCTGCATGGAGTAGCTACCGTCGCTGGCTCGCGCGGGGTGCTCCGTCCGGTCCGGGAACCACCCCCTCCGACTCCACCTAACATATCGTGCACGGGACGTACTGTTACGTGCGCTTGGAAAGGTCGATTGGGCAGACCGCTCGGACGGCCCTCAACCAGGAGAGTGCGTCTGCAGCGCGTAATGCGCGGCGGCTTCACTTTCGAGGGTATGGAGACGGCGGGTGTGGCCTGCGCGGGCCCGGACTTGCGGTCCGGCATTGGCAACACTTGTGGCTCGCGAACTCTTGGGATCTGATCAAGGCATTTAAGATGTCATATTTTTAGCGAAATTCTTTCCTGAAGCAATTCCTGATGCGAGGTGTGCGAGGGCGCACAAATGAATTTCCAGTGAAATATGTGTTTTATTCATTTATTTATTTATATAATACAAAATTTGCTAAATTTATTAGATAAACAGAAAATTTGCAGGAGTTCACGAACTATCTGGTGATCTGGTCTCTTCTGGATTTTCTTTGTACTGGCTTGGAAAGACCATCCCTTTCATTTTATTCAATACTTTTGGATCTTTAGTGAGTCTGTACTTTGAACGCAGAGCAATATACTCTTCTAGACAATCGTCTTTTACATCTTCATTGTTTTTTTTTCTCTTACACATTGTGAGTAAATTATGTTGTCATAAGCACACATGAAACCGAAAATAGTGCCATACTTTTTCCTACATCTTTCAGTCGCTAGAAAAGAAAAAGGAAAAAATGTAGTTTTCCAAAACTATTGGAGTGGTACAGCAAAATAATAATTGGTGAATGTGGTGAAACAATAATAATGTGATTTGTGGTTTTATCTCTTGATGTTCATTCACCAGAACAGTCAACATGGAATAAAGTACATAAAAAGCTTTATATTTACCATTTTTTTCCTCTAAACAGGATACGTTTTTGGCTCTGTTCTCGACGATTCGCGGCCACAATGTTGTTTCTTCAATATAATTAAGGGTTTCATCAGATGGATCACCTGGGAATAAAAAAAAATAAGCAGCTGAAATCCAAGAGAGATTGAATGAAATTAAAAAGCATGGTTGACATTATTATTTGGAATCATTAGCTGAATATAATGCACAGGGGTATTTGGTTAGGTAGAATATTGGTTTTGAGCTATACTATATCATGTGAAGTACCAATATGAATTTTCATAAATTACCATCTCGTTCCATCGCCTCGTGCATTTCCCTGTAAGTACTTTTCATGCTTGGCATGTTTTTAAATGTGATTTCAAAATGCAGCGTTTGTGTTTACGTTTCAGCAGCAGCCGACAGCTAGTCCTGAGCGATGCTAGTCTGTTTCACCCCGGATATCCGCGCTTAATTTGAAAGTTTTAACTGAAACTCGACTCAGAAACGTTGTATTGTGTGAGAATTGTTTTGATGATGTTTTCACGCTACCATTATCATTTTCCTTCTCGCAAAACGTTCTAGTCCCTTGCTATGAAAAAGTAAAGGGGACAATAACACAATTGCTCTAACGTCTTTTATTCTTATGAGCCCGCGCCCGCCCAGGGCTGAGGAGCCGAATGATCTCTATCTCTTTTCCACAGCTGGAATGCCGTCTTGGGGGAAGAGAGACAAACAATACTAAGCGGCTCATTTTGTACGCAGTCCTAGCCGTCCGTTACTGTCTCGGGGAACGTGGAAAGAAAACTATGGCTAGCAAACATTACAGCGACTGCTGTCGATGTTTTCATAGATGTCCGTTTAGGACACGGCCTTAACCTGGCCATAAATCAGATTAAAGTTCGTAAAATTCATCAAATAAATCGAAATTAAGTCGACGCGTTCCGTCAACGACATTTATATCACATGTTAACTCTGTGATTTCATCGAACTAACGGCTGTACTGTTGGTACTCGTCGCTAGTGGAGCGAACTTTGAATTTCTTATCCTAGTTGGGACGAATTAAATTAAATTCGCTAGAAATGAATGACGAAACACGCATGTAATCATTGTTTGTGGCATTATAAGTCACTCCTTCCCTGTTTTCGAAAAGTTTGAATTCCCGCGCGAGCGGTGTCGACGTTACCTCTGCTATTACTTCTGGGGACGAGGGTGCCGCTGGACCGGACTATGGGTGTGATTGGTCGAAGGAACGAGGGAATAGTGGAATGTTGACGACGAGGGTGAGGAGGAAATTTGCCGTTCGGTGTTGGAATTTGAGGGATTTCAGTGGTTTTGTGGACGTAAAGCGACTGTGAGTGGGATAAAATCGAAGTGTTGTGGTCTGGCCTTTCGTAAAAGTTGATCGGAACCAGCCCAGAAAATGATATAAGGGCAGTTTTTGTGGGATTAATAGCAGGTGGAATGGGACAGTAACGAAGCATCCTGAGATAGGCTACCAGACGATGGAGCCAGCCGCAATATCTGCCCAGGGTTGGGGCACCTTTTACATGATTCTGACCTTTGGGAGGTCGGCGTGAGGAGGGGTCACCGAAATGCGAATCCAGGAGAAAATAGAAGCAAGTGCAACATGTGCCAAAATGACGGAGGAAAAGAGCGTGAACGGGGTCTGTGAAGTCCCCGCTGCCACAGTTAGCAAGAGAGGAAGAGGCTATGTGCTGGACGGGGTTAAGCCCTATCCAGTAGAACAAGACACTCCTCACGCCGGGGGAAGACTTGCAATTTTCAAAGGTGAGTGTGTTTGCTGTGCAGTTTTTTGTAGTGACAGATGTGGTTGCTACCTAAGCCTGTCTTCTGCCTGCGGCTGCCTGCCACAAAATTTGTCTGGGACCCACTGTTGTTGAGTGTTTTGTTTGCTATTTTTGTCCCATTATAATGATACTAAATGTGATTTTATTTCCAAGTCTTTTCTCTGTGCCGTCACCTCCTTTTCAGAGGTACATAACCTGTACATTCTTAGACATTTTGGCTTTCTGCTTGCCTTTGTGTGTTTTTGTTCAGTTATGTCATTTCCCAAAGAGCAAATGCAACCAAACATCCGTATCATAAGGCTTGTGATTCTGCAGTTTAGTTCTATTTAATCTCCTTTTGTTTCTAAATTTTCTTGTTTACTTAAATTTTCTATATTATGCTGCCAAGGATATCAGTGTCTGTCTCCTTGCCCACCTGGTACCAGCAATAGTTATCATTATTCTTACCATTTCTCTTATATTTTCAGATGGCAAAACTGTATTGGAACTCCTTCATAGAGGAGATGGGGATAGAATCGTGTGGTTCTCTAGCCCTGTTCCAGGGGCTCCACGGAAAGAAAACTCGGCTCCTTCTCTTAGTGGTATGTATTCCTGAAAGGTGAATCGACGTCCCCAGTTAGCAAAATCAGTGAGCACATGTTATTAACAATATCTTATCAGTTTCAGATGACAATTCTTCAATTCTGTCATCACCATGGCAGAGGGATCACTCCTGGAAGCAAGCTAGTCCCCGAAGAGGAAGGGGTGCTCACTTACAGTTCCTGATGAGACCTTTAAATGCTGCCAGGCGAATAAGAAGACTTAGTTTTCTCTCAAGATCTATTCGGAAGAAGCGGAGAAGACCATATGATGCAGCTGAAATGAATTCTCCTCTAATCAAAGAAGAAGATCCTGATGACTCATTTAATAGTTCTATGAATTCAACATTGAATTCCTCAAAAACACCCAATAAAGGGAAACTGCCAAGCATAGTACAAACTTTATTGGATCGTGTTAAAACGAACGAGACTTCGTCAAGACCAATAATTCCTAGTGGGAGAGTGGATCCCAACATAGTATCTCCTAGGAAGAGGATACTTAGAGAGTTGGAACGGGTTAGCCTAGAAGAGGGCAATAATTCCAAGCGACATAAATCAAGAACCTCGCAAGGCAATGGTGCTACATCCAGTAACAACAGTACAGTTACCTGTCACACCCTTCATCCTGCAGGGGTCCCACCACCTGTGAAAACGGCTGCTAGTAGTTATAGCATAACATCTCTTTTGGCTCCCCGAGAAGAGGATACCATACCTAAGGAGACTGAACCTTCATTCTTACGGAATTTGTTAAAATCACCTTCAGCGCAGACAGGACCAGAAGCGTTTGAAACCAACAGTAAAGTTAGGAGTGTTTCCAAGTCTGCGAGCGTGAGAAAAATGTCGCCACCTCAGCATCAGCCAGTGACATCACCAACTCTATCACCTTCACCAGGGCTACGATCTCCTGCAATACCAGCAGCTGTGGGTGGTGCAGCCCATTATGCTCCATATATGCCCACCCCTCTCATCTACCCCCATTATATTACTCCTCATCCTGCAACCAATCCGTATTATGCTGGATTTGCTCCCCCTCATTCACCAGGACCACCACTGTGGATCCCTTACATGTCTAGTCTACCTAGGGCAGCTATGTATCCCGGACTTGCGCCCACCTACCATACGCCCCTGGGACCCGCACCATGGGCACCGCTCAACCACCAGCCTCATTTGGATGACTTGAGAAAAGAAGATGGTGAGTGTTTATAAAAGAACTCTTCAAATAGAGACTTTCATATTTTACTATTTTGTTAGATTTCACTTGTATCATATTTGAAGTTTCTGCATCTATCGTTGTGCTTTGTGTCTTGACTTGGAAGTTGTTCAACAATTAGAACAAAGGGGGGCCATCTTGATGTCGCCAGTGGGTAATGATTTGGGGGTGCTGATTATTTCATCAATAATTCACCCAGAGCATTATGAAATTGAAGCTATTTAGGCCTAGCTGAAATATTTGAGGTACATGGCGTCATTTGCAAGCCGTGGGAAGTATTTACCGTTCGTGGGAAAGACGGGAGGGGCGTGGGAAAACGGAGACATGCGTGGGAAAGTTGGGGCACTCGTGGGAAATTCGGCGTTTGTGGTGACAGCTACGCATGGGTGCCTGCGTTTCCCCACTCCTGCACTGTTCCGCGCTCCGTGTCCGTGACTCGTGGACCTGCGGGGAGCGGGAAGTGGGAGTGGAGTGACGTTAAATGGGCAGATCGCGCATGAGGTTGTACTGTTCATTTCCGCGGCTCACTCGCCACCTCCGCCGATAATCGCTGGCAGAGTTTCCGGCCGGGGCCGGAGGGGGCGCTGTAGCAGCCGTAGGTGCGTTAGTCGCGTTCCCAAATCTCAAATTTTCGCCGCCCAGTTGGCGTGGGAGAAAAGTGCGGAGCGTGGGAAAGTTCGTTTGGACGCGCGGACGGCAGGCGGAATACAAGTAGCCGTGCTTTGGGAAGGCAGTTCGGGGGAAGTGCGTCTCGGAAAATGTGAGGACACGCGGAAAATCGCGTACACTGTTCAAATTATTGGTCATTTTTTTAGCATTAAAAAAAGACCCAGGAACGTCGATATGTATGGTTTCATGCATGTCGGCGTTTTAAAACCGTTTCGTCGGTTCTCGGCGCACGGGAGTTTGTCAATCTTTCTCGTGGGAAAATTCTCATTTCTCGTGGGAAAGTGCAATTTTCTCGTGGGAAAGTGCTATTTTCTCGTGGGAAAATACTATTTTTTCGTGGGAAAAATGCTTCTGGGGTCTAGAGGTACTGCCTTGTACTTTGTGGGAATCCGTGTAGCGTGCGTGGGAGAAAGAGAGAGAGAGAGAGAGGTGGATAATTTTCAGTGACTTTCCCAGGGTTAGCCTAGATAACGCTCCCATCGGTGGCGGCCCTCTGGAGGCGACCTCTCGTTGAGAAATGTGATTCGTCCGTAGCACGCGCGGGCTCGGCCCGGCTGGCTCCTCCGGCTCGATGCGATATGACGATTGTCGTGGGAAAGCCGTTGGAAGGGAAGGAAAGGCAGGGCTAGGCTGGGCCGGGCCGGGCCGGCGAGACTCGCCACGCCACGTCACGCCACGCCGTGCTGCGCTGCGCCCCGCCCCGCCACACCTCGCCACTCCTGTGGCGTCGCCATGGTAGGCAGGCAGCGGCAGCAGGCAGGCACACGGCAGCAGGTAGAGCGGAGCGGAGAGGAGCGCGTTGAACCTCGGCTAGCGCTGTCCAGACGCGTGCTCACGCGCTGCTCTCATGACTGCGTGTGCCTGCGCCGGGGGCCGCCGGGGGCCGCGCCGGGCCTCCGTGCCCCCGCACCCGCGCCAGCGACACGCCTGTCGAGGGGCAACATGCCGCACACGCCCTACCCGTGGCGGCCGGGCCCGCTGCGCTCCGCGGCTCCCGGCGTCGACAGCGCTAGCGCGGTGGTTTTGGTGGAAGGTGGAAGAAGTAGGAGGAGGAGGAGAGGAAAGGGAGGGGGGAGTCTACCCACCTTGAGGCCACGCGGAGCCGGGGTCCCTTGCTTGCAGCTCGGCTCGGAAGGCGGGGATGCAGCCCGTGCTTTCTTGACGCTCCCCGTGGGAACTCCGTTGACGCATGCCACAGTGGATACACTGTGGGCGACCCCTCGGGGCCGGGCCTAAACCGGGTCGGTGGGGGCGGGCGAAATGCTGGGGAGGGCGGAGCGGTTTGCGTAGGTTTAGCGGTGCCGCGGATGGGCGCAGAAGCTGCCGGCGCGCCAGCGGTGTGTCGGCACGCATGACCGTGGGAATTTTCCGTTAGCGTGGGAGTACCCGATGCATCGGACGCTGCACCGCTGAAGCAGCTGCCGGAAAGGTTCCTGCTCGACCTTCGGCTTCGGCCGGAAACTCTCCGTGCCGAGGACATGCTCGAGATGAGAATCTTTTTGGCTCATTTTTTTTTTTTTTGCTTGGGAACCGTTATGGGCCAATTTTTGTCAATAAAAGGGGTTGCGGGAGTACACAGACTAAAACGTGGGCGTTCTGTTGTTTACAAGTTCTTTAGCAGAATAGTGGGAACATTTTCTCGCGTGTGGGAACTTTTTCGGTCGCGTGGGAACTTTACCATCTCCGTGGGAATTTTCCCGTATTCGTGGGAATTTTGTGTCATGCTCTTGTTGTTGACACCTTTCCAGGTCTTAAGACTTACTGGTTTCTGTGATAAGATCATCTGCTTGCGGGAAAGTGTGAAAACCTTACATTTATTGGGGATTTAATCAAATTCGAAAGATGAATGGCTTCCACTTACATAGTGTCTCTTTGTACTTAAATTTTATGTAGTTTATAATTGCTGTAGTTATGTTAAGGAAATATCTAATAATACCTGTCCATGTATGTGTTACAGATATGCCATTGAATTTATCAAAACATGCGGGATGACTTCAATGATAGACTGACAACGTGCCCAAGACTACTTTGGGAGATTCATCATTTTATGTGAAGGAAGATGCCAGCTTCATACATTTTTCAGCTTGTTATGTCTGTGTTCATACTGTTATGAAACATGATATTTGTGAAGAGATCTGTTTTTTTCCATAATGAATAAGTGTCACAGCAAACGAATTTATGATGTGTGAAATTAAGTTATCCTGATTTTGTGATTGCGACCTTTCCTTCTCATTTTTTGTCTCTGTTAGTGTGGAATGTTTGTCTTCCTGTAGTTACCTCCTTGCCTAGTTGTGGAATGTAAAACATCATTTGTGTATTGCAGTTAGACCAGTTAAAATGATAAAAGAAACAACTTTAATCTCAACTGCGGTACTGAGTGTTTTATGAATGCCTCTTGGGAAACTTCTGTCACTGATAGCCTGTTGTTGCTCATAAGAATTCAAATTTTAATTCTCTTTAATCGAATATTGTACACTTATGGAGACAGTGTTATTGCAAACATTCCTTGAGAAACAAATTATGTATATAGTAAGCATTGATGTTGCTTTCAATGTATCAGAGACTATTTTTTTCTTGTGTTGTTGTATCTACTCTTGCCACAGTATCTTGTTGACTGTAAAAAAATTTCCAAGTGCCTTTAGGCCCAAAGTGCCGAGGGTGATGAGACTAAAATTGTGTACAGATATTCTTCTATAATTATTTTGTTCAGTCTGAGATATATACATTTATACATATATATATAAAAACTATTATATATATTTACTTGTGAATTTGTAGGTATTCATAACTTTATTTGGCTATGTGAACTCTTCACATTATTTGGAAGGCTGCCATTTCCAATGGCTGTATTTTTAGGGTATCTTTGTTCAACTTTTAAAAAGCAAAATTTGTTTAGTATTCTGTACCACAGTTGTGAAACAGAAACCCAATGTTTTGAAAGGATTTTATGTGAAAGCTGACTGAACAATGACCATGTATTAATAACCGTTACCAGTATTGTACTTTTCCTATATTGTGTCAACAGGCTTTAGGCACTCTTTATGCAAAACATTCAAACAAACATTCAAGAATAATTCGTTCTGTAGCCTCCCCCCCTTTTTTTTTTTGGTATGCCTTGTGACTTTTAAGTCTGCTCACCATGGTAATCACTTTTTAAAAAATCTGTATTTGGACTTAATATTTTGTCTATAAAAGTTTTAATTTATTGTTGAAATTTAATTGTTAAAAATTCAGTACTACAACTTCTGTGATGAGAATACATTGTCAACCTTCTGGGACCATTGCAAATTGCCGTGTAAGTAAAGCACGTATAAACATACTTTAGTGTCAAACATTTTAGTACACATAGGAACATTATTTTTAGACATATTGTTGTATTTTAAGATGTGGTTTTTAGGTCTGTCTGTGCAGCTACTGTGCATTGTCTTGCAGTCTTTTTGTTGCATTGTTCCACAAGGGAAGCTTTTTCTGTTTTAAAATTTCAAAGCTAAAGCTATCTCTGGTAATTTTTTTTATTTTCTTCTACCTTTGCTTGTCAGATGTGACCCAAGGTTACTAAAGGGCATGATGGTGATTCCCAACACTGACCTGTGTGTTCGGTATTTTTCTCTCTTTTTGTTTTTAACTCCCCTCACTATTTGTGGAAGCCAAACCTATTGTTGTGTTTGATGTTTTGTTGATTCCAGTTTCTTCAATGTTTTCCAATTTGTGAACGATAGATTGTGAAATTAAATTCCTCCCCTTAGACCTTCCATGTATTCCTTTGACTAGACTGATTGATTTGAGTATTGTATGCAAGATATGTGTACATTTTATCTTGTGAAAAAGCAACACTGAAGACTAATCTTAAAGTTTTCATTCCTTTTCATCATCCATTCCTTTCTTGTCTTGCACTGAAATGTCTCCTGTATTAGTGAAATGTGATAAACTTATCTTTTGGACTCTGTTCTTCCTCTGTTTGGTTTTGTGTGTGTTCTTTTATCAAAAGCTTTTCACTAATTTATGGTCGTTTTGGAAACCAATGTGTAAAAATTCTTGTGATTTTTATTATTATTTTTTTATTTTTGTGGGAGGGGTGGGGTGGGGGGGACACATGTTATGTGGTTTTGAAGTTATGGAGCTTGATCTAGATGCTTTCAAGGAATGTTGCTCTACTATGATCACATAATGAGTTTAAGGTATTACAAAGATATTCTTAAATATCCTTTTAGAGCTAAAGTTCGAGTATTTCTCATTTACATGTGTCCTCGTTTGAGTTTGTGTTATCTTCTACTTTGATAGTCCTTGCTTAATTGTAGTGAGCTACTAACTGAATTGAGGTTTTGGTGGCCGTACTCAGTGCTACCTTTAGCCCATGTTTTATTTCTATTGGATCTTGTTTATTATAATGCAGATGGGAAGATCTCTTCCATGGTAGTACTTTAGACTGAAGGCAAAGTTTGCTGCGAATTGAAAGACTGCTGTAATCAGGGCTTCTTAACCTTGCCTTATTAGTGGTTTTACACAATTGGTACATATGATTATGTATCAAATTGAACATTTCATTACTCTTATTTATTAGTAATGGGCAAAAGAAGAATAGTTTAAGGAAACATTAATCTTAACTTCTCATTACTGCTAGCATCTTTGGCAGCAAGACTTGATTGTCTTATTTTACTGTGAGGCAGAGCCTGGATTTAAGTCTTCATAGTTTTAGCATTCTTCTCATGTTTTTACTTGTATTGTGGAGATTTTTTTTTTTTGTTATCTGGTAGTTTGGATAGAAATGTATTTTCTGGAGGCAGTTATTTATTCTCTAACTGATAAATGCCTGTCAAACATCTGACTGGTATGGTATTAACTATGTTCTGCTTCTAGTCACTTCATACTCAGACTGAAAAGGGAGAGGATTTGTCCTGTTCATATGACATTACTCGAGTTTTGTATGCTGTGTTGGGGACTTGCTCTTACACTGTTGCATGTGATTTTCATCTCATTTTAAATAGATTTTTGGTGTATGGAAATGTAGATTATTATGTGCGACCATGCGACCATCTTATCAATGCTTTTTCTTTTGGGCCTCCTGTATTGGATTTGCATTTGTATGTTGCAAAATATGTGTTCTGCCTATATCTTTTTATGTTAAGATGTGCTCAAAGTGCTAATTATATGGAGGATAGTCTATTTGTCTCTACATTAGTTTCAAAATTGAAGAAGATAATTTTCTATGAAAAGCAGAGCTAAAAAAATATGCATGCAAGCTTTAACATAATGCTACACTATCGTAAATGTTCGTCAGTAGCAGTACATGGTAAGATTATGATTGCTCAACTCAGTATCTGCTCAACTTCCCGAAAAAGTGGAAAATGCAACGAATGCTACTACTATAGATCATCAGTTTTATCTCCTTCGTTCATCGCACTCTATCTGCTGTGGTAACCTTTAGTGCTGGCAGATTGATGTGTGAATTACTGTTTACTGAGGCAGCTTGAACCTAAGCCAATAGCTTCTTGGCTTTTATTGTGTGCTCTTTGCCATATTTTAATTTTTATTGACAATAGTTTTGATGGTTGTTTAAGAAAAACTTTTGTGGAAGAAATGTGCTGAAAAGATTGTACAGGTGTCCATTTTTAAAATTATTTATTAATTTTCCACTTCTAGAGGGTCGATTATCTATTTCATCCTTTAGTTCTAGTGTCTACCACTGCCCTTAATTACCTGTAGTGGAATGAGTTAAGGCAGTGTATATAGCAATGAAACTGCCCAACTCAAGTTATCCTTCGAGTTTAAGTGACTCATATTTATTTATCACTACAGTTTTTATGTTTTGTTTTGTCCCATTTTACTGTTTTTCCCAGTTCCTAGTGAAAACCATGGTAACTGTCTCCTTACAATAATTTTTTTCAGTACCCCCTTTGTTTTTGTCAAAAAATCAGTAACCCAGAACCTCCTGACATTAGTGTGCATTCCTGTATACCTTAGTGGCCTTAGACATGACTTGACATCTTCCCAAAGCAAGTCGAATGGTGATTTTCATCTTCAATTTCAGGAAAAATTGTCCATAGTATTGTATCCATATGTGAATAGTTTATCTTGTACATCCTAGCAGTTGCTGCAAATGAAAAAAAGAAATGTTGCAGGAGACTGTACATTGACTGAATGTGTGATATTGTACAGAAATTTGTGTGGGAAAGGGGTACACATTGAAAGGAACTTGTTTATCTGTATAAATGGTTAAAATTTATGTCTTTGAAGATGTGTGTTTACCAAAATGCCCCAAGAGAATATGTGCCATTCTTGACATATACATTGAACAACAAATCTTCACTTATTTATTGTGATCAACATCATTGTACATTGAAATAGTGATTGAACTTGGGAGGAATGTATAGAAAGTCTACTTTAATAAATGTTGTAATTTTGTAAAACTATTTCATGCTTCTTTCTTTAACGCTGGGTTATCCAACTCTATCCTTAACAGATCGCACCACATTTGTCGAGAATCATACTATTATTACTACTTGTCCTAGTGCCTGACACCGATGCATATTCAAATTCTAAAAGAATAGCCGCCTGAAAGGGAGAGAGAGAGGAAGGTGAGGTGGGGCGAGGACCGAGACTCCGGCTCGGGACCGGCCGGCTCCATTCGGGTGTTTTCGGCTGCGCTCGGACTCGACTTCGGGTGTCGCTGTCAAACGCCGCGCCGCTGTTCAGTTTGGTCAGCCTGCGGGAAATTTCTCTCGAACACGTACTTGCGTGACCTCGGCAGGCACTAGATGGTTTCAAATGCCAACAAAAGGCACAAAAATTGAGCCTTTTTCATTTTCCGCCTGTGTAATGACGTGACGTGAGCGAAAAAATGTTAACCTCGCGCTGTGGGCTGTTTGGAGTGGTAGGGATATTTTTCTCAGCGACACTGTTGCCACTACCCGAAGAACTCCCGACTGCTCCCGAGCGACACCCGACGGCTCGGGACGCGCTCGTGACGTCATCTACCGGATTGAGTTCCAAACAGGAAGACGGTCGGGTCGGGGCTGAAAATGAAAATGGCGAGTTGTTGTTTTTGAGAAGCTTGTGATCGGTAGTCATTTATTCCGTGTCCACATTCAAAAGACTTAAATGTGTTTATTTTCGAGTGCCGTGTGTTTATATTGTCTGCTGGATCATCGGAGATAACGAAATGACCGCAAATATGTACAGAGTTGGAGGTTTGTACTACTTATTACAAGTAAACCCTTCGAGGAGTTTTAAGCCTATCTGGCCGGCTAGCTTGCGGCGTGCGGAATGATATCAGTTTGACTTGTTTGAAAGTTTTCGAACATTTGGTACATTTTTCCCCTCTACGTAGTCATTTCGGAGTCGCTGGCTGTGGGTTTTTCACTGGAAAAACTCCCCACACCCTCTTATCAGACGCGTTGGACGCATTTGTGTTGACGCCAGCCAGCTAATTGCAGGGACTACTTTGCTGTCCCAAGCAAACTCTTTACTTGTCTTTTGAGGCTAAAAGCGATACCGGTAGATTACCTGGAGCAGAGAAATGGTGCGGCCCTTTGGACTTAATAAAGCAATACGCCCGTCCCAGGCTATCTGAGTAAAACCCGCCTCCTTCGGTCTCACCCATACTTGTCACTTGTGCAGGTCCACTAATTACCGACTTGAAGCAGAGCCCCTATGCCGCTATTTGAGGCAACGCGCTCGGGGCCTATCAGTTTCTTACTCGCGACCCAAAACTGGAATTGTATCAGTACCATTAGCACCATTAGCTCTTGTTGAGTTGCGCTTCCTTCCATTGGGACACCAGAGGTTATACGGTTAATTGTAAACATCAGCCTGTACTCTTAACCTGGCCTTAAATCATTCATCTCTTTGGCTTTTTGCTGCTAACTTTGTACACACCTGTAACATGGTTGATATTTTCATGACTGTTTAAGTTGCGTTGCTGGTAAAATGACGTATTTTCCCTAATCAGTTTTTTTTCTTCTGAGATTCTGGCAGTCATCGACAGTGGCATCTTACAAGCTTTGCCATGCACTGCGTTTCACTAGTAACATTGAAGGCTTAGACTCCGAGGTGACTCTCCCAATTCCTGAATAAAACTTTATGAAAAATTTTTGTATTTGTATTTATCAGCCTTTGCTAAAACAATTTATTACATAATTACTATATTTGTGCCTGTTTAATATCTTGATTTGAACTTAATTTGAACCTCCCCCTTCAAGCGTATTTCTTTGCTTTCCATGAACCTAAACAAAAATAAGATTTCCAGTTTCGTGGGAGATCGGCATTCTCTTACTGTGTTATTATGACTGTATCTCTACCTTTCTTTTTTTTTCCCTCCTCTTTTCAGATTACGTGTATTTTGAGAATTCCTCCACATCACCTTTTCTCATCAGAAGAATAGAAGAGCTTAATAAGGTATTATTTTCAATAAGGCAGCTTTGTTCAGCAAATAATGAATTGAATTACCCTTGATTTAATGGTTGCACCCTGTCTTTCCTTAGACTCCCAATGGAAATGTGGAAGCTAAAGTTATGTGCTTCTTCAGACGGAGAGATCTGCCTAATCCCCTTGTACAACTTGCTGACAAACACCAAGGTAAAAATTTCCGAAAATTCTGTTTTGGTTTATTCTGTTTACACCATGGGCAGCAAATGGTTCTACTCAGCATATAGCAAGCCGGTCAATACTAACTTCTGTAGCTTGGGAGGAATATTAAACAGCATTGAATGGTCTAGTAAATAATTAATTTTATCCTTCATTAATCAATTCTTGTAATTAATTAATTAATTCTCTATGGACCTCTCCAAGTGCTCAGACACGACTACTCTTATTGTCTTAGACCTGTAGTTGAGACAGGGCAGGATGCAAGTTTTGCTAATCAGTATTCCCCCCCCCCCCCCCCTCTGTTTTGATGAGATCTCTAATTTTTTATATTTTTTGATTGAGTGTGTGTGGTCGTTGTAGAATCTATATTATCTTCCCTCTCTGGGAATGTGGGAGACGTGTCGGCGTTCTTTTCGCGGCCCCCCGACCGCGGGGCTGGACGGACTTGAAAACTAGCGGGGCGGCGTTCTGCTCCCGCTGTTACCGTGGCGCAGGTGTAGCAGGGCCCTTGGAGCCTTCGGTGCCTTTGGCCACCGCGTGCACTTCCGGTGCTGGTGCCGCGAGGTCCGCGGGGGAGCGAACCCGCTGGACAGGAGAGAGAAAGGGGGTGGGGTGAGGTGAGTGGAGGGTCGGGGCCGGGTCGGGCCGGCCGGCCCGGGCCGGTGAGGGGGAGGAGGGCTTGGGCCGGCCGCATCACCGCACACGAATCTCTCTCCTCCGCAGCGACAAGTAGTCCCTCCAACTCGGCGGCTCTACTCGGCCCCCACCGGCCCGGCCAGGCCACCGCGGTGCGGGCTGGTGCTGCGGGCCCTGCTGGCTGCCAGCTCGGCCGGGACGTTCGCGGACCCGGGCCGCCCCGGCGTCGGCAGCGGCGGCTCCAAGTGCTGAGGACGCACGGCGGCGGTGCGGGGCGGGGCGGGGCGGTCCCGGGGTGCCCCCGAGTGGCCGGCTCCCGTCCCGACTCTGCGCCCCAAACCAACGCATTCGCGTCCAGGGCCCCGCCGCCGCCTCCCCCTGCCCCGTGCATAGCACCGCTCAGGAGCCCCTCGCTTACGCCCCCCCCCCCCACCGGGGGCCGGGCCCTTTTACTCGCATCTGGCCGAAGGGAAGGGAAAGAGACGCCGGCGGCGGGCCGGACACCCCGCGCAGCAAGTGCCTCGGCCCGGCCCGCCCCGGAGCCCGCGGTGCATCTTGGCGTGGACTGTACCCGCCACGGTGCTGCGGCCGCCGGGCCGGGCCATGGCACTGCCATGCCTATGGGCCACGCCACGCCACGCGCGGCGCTGCTGCTGCTGCCGCCACTGCAGCCGGCCGTACACCCCACACCGTGTCGCGTACAGTCCGTGCCCCCACCGCTCGCCGACACCCCGACCACTGCCCTCTTCTTACGTGTTCAGTAGTCGTCCCCTTTTTAGTGTATTCTCTCTGGCCCCCGTTTTCAAGGGCCGTGTGGCAACGAGTGCGTATGAGTAGGTAATGCACATGCCCCCCCCCCCTGAAACAGCCTCTGGGCGGTGACCGTGTGCTGCCGGCCCCTCGTGGTCCGAGCCGACCCGACCCGCGGCTCCCGGCCGGGCCTCATGTGAGCCGAGTGCCGCTCGTCGCGGCGCGGCGGCGCACTTCACGGTTGAAATTGCGACCGCATTCTTCCTCGTCCCCTCCTTTGCCGTACCAAAGTGCGCCAAGTAGCGCGAGACCCGCGGCCCGTGGACGCGGGTCCGTGTCGCGTCCCGACGGCTGGCTGTCGCCCCGCCGCACCGCACCGCGCCGCGCCCCGCCGTGCAGGTTCGCCGTGCTCCTTCTCTTTCTCTGGGGGAGCGGGCAGGGCGGCCACCGGTCTTGGCCGCGGCGAAGGTCGCGGCCCCGCAGCCTCGCCGGGCACCGCCGGGCAGGCAAGACCGGCCGGCACCCTGCAAAGGCCAGGCTCCAATTATTTTACTCCCGGCCCCGGCAGTCCGTATGCACTGGGCCGTGCTCGCAGCGGTCTGCCGGGACGCGGCGCCGCGCCGCGCCGTGCCGCGCGGGGCCCAGTCTTACTCTGTGTCTCTCGCGAGATTAACATCGATCGGTGGGGCCCCGAGCCCGGCGCAGCCCGTGGCGTGGGCACCGCAGGCACCGCAGGCACGGCGGGCACCGCGCGTGGCACCACACACCAAACCAAGGGAATGAGAGCCCGGGGAGGGGAGGCGGGAGGGGAGGAGATGGGTGCTTTATTTAAGAGGGAATCTCCTCTCTCTAGGCGGCGGCAGGCCGCGGAGCCAGCGGAGCCGACACCGGGGCTGTGCGCGCTCTGCGCCTCGCCTCCCCCCCACTCGGCTCCGGCGAGCGATAAAAACATGCGGCAGGGAATTGTGTGTGTGCTGGTCCCCTGTAGATTATTTGGCAAAGGGGGTGGGGGGCACGGGGGGGTCCGGTACAGTATAGTGTGTGTCGTGGGGAGGGGGAGGGTGTGCCGGAAACTGAGAACTTTTCAAACGGGGCGCGGTCAGCACCGACCGACCGGGTCCTCCGCTTCCCTGGGGGACGACGGCGGCGGCGGCGGCGCGAGGTGGCCCGGCCACACACACACGTACACACACACTCCCTCTCTCTCCCATTTCGCGCTGAAAAACGGCACGCGAGCGGCGACACTCTTTTGTCTCCGTCGCACCACCGCCGCGTTTTAATGAGTGTGCGAGTGAGAGAGAGACGGAGGGAGAGCGCGCGCGGAGGGGAGCCGAGGGTTGCCATTTCCGACCCAACTCCGAAGATGGAGGATATAGTGGGCGGGGAGCGGCGGAGCGCGGCGCGGCTCGGGGGGTGGGTTTGTCGGAGATGGCCCGCGCGGCTGCGACGAAAAATGGCCACGAGAGGATGAGGTGGCTGCGAGGGGGAGTGTGTCGCGGTGTTGGTACGGCGCGGATGAGGAGTAGGGCTCGGACGGGGGCGTGGCGTCGCCCCCCCCCCCCCCCCCCCGGCGCGCGTCACCTGCCGCGGGGTGCATGCGGCTGATCTGTGTCCCGCCACGCGCCGCGCGCCGCTGTCTCGTCATGCGGCGGGGGGTGGGGGTGAGATACACCTGCTGAATTGACCCCCTTCCCCGCGTTACGTCTCTTCCGCTTTATGCCCTGATATCGGAAGCCTCGGCTCGGCTCGGCTCCCCCGCCGTTGTGGTAGGTTCGGGTCGGGCTTAGCCCCGAGCCGGGCCCGGCCGTCGGGCCGTGGTGTGGTGCGGGATGGCGGGCGGGGCGGGCGGGGCGGGCGCTGGCTGTGTGGAGGGTGGGACCGGCGCGCCAACCCTCCGCCCCTCCCACCCTCGGGCCGGCAGCCGGTGCCACGAGCCCGGCCTCCCCGTCCCGTCCTGTCCAGCCCGGTCCCTGCAGGGCAGATTGAATAGGTCATCGTCCAAACTTTTTCGTCTATGCACCGTGTCGGCGAGGCGAGGTGTGAGCCCGGACGAATGCGGGTGGGGGGGGGGGGGCGCCCGGGAGGTTCGGAGGTGTGAGCCGCGGCGCGTGGCACTTCTTGGACGCGTGTGCAAACACCACGGCCGACGGTCTGTCGCTCCAGACTGCTCCAAACACTGTCTAACTGAGCTTTAGAGCGGTCAGAGGGGGGGGGGAGGGGGAGAACTCGTAGGGGTGGGCTCCGCCGACAGTAGCCGCTCCCCAGCGGTGTGTGTGTGTGTGTGTGGTGCCGAGATTGGTCGCGTCCGGCGCGAGCCTCCGCCACGGTGGCTCTAGCCCAGCCCCTGGCCAGCCGCGGCCCTAGCCGAGCCGGGAATTAGTAAATGAGCAGAGAGACGGCGGGGCTCCAGGCAGGGCGGGGCGGGGCGGGGCGGCTCGCCAGCGGGGGGGTGCGGGGAGGAGGCGGAGGGTCGACTATCGATCCCAGGGCAGAGTGTGCAGGGCGTCGCGGGGCGTCGCGGGGCGTCGCGGGGCGGCCGCGGTGGGGCGGCCGCCGCGTCTGCGGCCGCGCCACACACTGAGACCTGCTATCTCGCATGTGGCCTGTCGCGGCCGTGGGGGGAGGGGGGGGGTGGAAGTGGCCGAGGCAGAGGGCCGAGTCTGAGCGCGCAGGGCCCCGCGCCGCCGCAGCCCCGCATAGCAACAGCAGCCCTTCCCTCCCGCCTGCCCCGCTCGCGCCCCGGGGGGTCGTCCCGCCTGCCCCGGCCGCGGCCCGGCAAAGACAAGGTCCTCCAGCGGGTCTCCGCCCGCACCCCGCGACGGGGCGGGACGGAGGGCCCGGCCCGGGGGGTGCCACCTGTCCGGGCGGCACCGGACCTCGCCGAGTGCGTACGTCGCGGCCGGAGGGGGCGGCGCGCGGGAGGAAAAGAAATCTAACGGCGCGGGGTCGGGCCGGGTCACAGTATCGTGTCGAGTGCGGCGCCGCTGGCTAAAGATAGCCCGCCTGCACACGCACACGCCTGCACACGCACACGCACGCACATGCACACGCACGCCCTGCGGCGGCCCGGCCGGCCGCTGGTGCCGTGCTCTCGCCTGCTCTGCCGGGCACCTCACGCGGGCGGGAGGCGGGCCGGTTTTGGTCCTCCCTCCGGTCCAGCGGGGGGACGCCGGGGCGCCGCGCGGCGCGGCGAGGCGCGAGGCTGTGCGTGCCGCGTTTCCCCGCCCTCCCGACCCCGCGGCACCAGACCGCTTGTCTGGTCAGTTTTTCTTCAATGTTGTGGTTTTTATTTCATGCCCCCCTCCTCCACCTTCTCCTACCCCTTCTCCCCGTGTGACCGTCTCCGTCCACGGACAGAGGGAGGTAGAGAGAGAGAGAGAGGAGAGACAGTGCGGGGGCGGGTCTTCGACCCTCCCCCTTTCAATGTGTTGCGCCCCGCCACCCCGACGCGGCGCGCGTCGCTTTTGGTGGCAGTGTACCGCCGGCTCCATGAGCCCCCCCCCCCCTCCCCTCCCCTCTCCAACTCTCTCGCGCGCGCACCACGCCTCGACCCAGCATCCCTTTCAAAACTTGTTTAATTTATTTAGCGTTCGTTGGAGCGAATGGCTTTGGCCGGCCAGGGTCCCCGGCCCGCGAGACCACTGCCGCCGCCGACCCCCCTGCCCTCCCCTCCCCTCCTCACCTCACCTCACGCTGGCCCACCCCTCCCTTGGCACCCCTTCCGACCTTCCAGCTCCCCTCCCCTCCCCTCCTCCGCCGTCTAATCTGGCAGCGTCCCGCCAGATCCGCGGGTCCGGATCTGGTCAGCGCGAGCGCTGTGGAAGCCCTCCTGTGCCGGGCGGCGCGGGGAACAGGAGAACAGAAGGACGAGGAGGGGGAGGAGATGAGGGAACCTGAGGGGTCGCGCTGCGCCCTGCGTGCGTGCATTATTTCCGCCGTCTCTGTATTTTGTCGCCGTAGCACCTGGGCAGCTAGGGGGTGGGACAGAGTGCCGCTCGCGCCAAGGGCCCCAGAACTGGTACCCGCGACGCCCTCGGCCTCGCGCCGGGCCCCGGCGGCCCTGGGCCCTCCTGTCTGTCCTGTCCAGGCTACGGTGCGGCCACGGAACCCTATCGATCCGGTGGGAGCGGAGGCGCGGCGTTGGCGTGGCGTGGCGTGGCGTGGAGGATGCGCGTCGCCTCTAGCTGCGCCGCGCCGCGTCGCGAAGCCAGCGCAGCGGGCCAACAGGCCGCCCGGCTCGCAGAGTATGTGGGCAATACACCTCGGGGGGGTTGGCGCAGGGCGAGACGAAGTCCAGGGAATGGAGACGAAAATAAATGAACAAACAGTTTGATGGTCAACGAAAAGATGTCCGACACGCACACTCACTCCTTGTACCGCTTCGGGTCGGCCCGAGTGCTGTCTGCAAAGCCATGAGACCCGGCTGGTTTTACACTGTTTTCTTGTGGTGTGTTTTCAGTTGCCCTTGAAGAAGAGGTGGAGAACCAGAAATTGAAGCTGCTGCAACAGCAGCAGCAGCAGCAAGAAAAAGATAAAGAAAAAGAAAAGGAAAAAGAGAAGGAGAAGGAAAAAGAAAAAGAAAGCAGTGCTGATCCCTCACTGAACGGCAAGCAAAGGCATCAATTAAAGCACCGTGAGCTGTTTCTATCTCGACAAGTAGAAACTATTCCTGCAACTCACATTCGAGGGAAATGCTCTGTAACACTCCTTAATGAGACAGAATCTCTGCTTAGTTACCTGAATAAAGATGTAAGTATTGGTGGAAGAAAGATGTCTTAAGATTCTGATTTGGCCAGTTTTTTCATTAAACTGTTGATCTTTGATGTATTTTCAGGATACTTTCTTTTATTGTTTGGTGTTTGACCCGTCACAAAAGACTTTGCTAGCTGATAAAGGAGAGATTAGAGTTGGTGGACGATATCAAGTTGATCCTGTACAAATGCCTAAGGAACTTGAAACTCGTAAGTAGCTAAGCAAGATATTTTCCAACATGTTTTGACGAGTTTATGTTTTTTTTTTTTTTTTTTTGCTTAAATATTTCTTTTTTTTTTTTTAAAGCTGAGAATGACTCAAGAAAACTTGAGGAATTGGAAACATTGGTCTGGACTCCCAATCATCAACTCACCGATAGGCAGATTGACCAGTTCTTAGTAATTTCAAGGTAGTGTATCACAAATAAAAAAAGGAAAATCAAAAAAGAAAAATCAAATTAGTATACTGAGAAATGTAAAACATTTGAATGGGTTTAATTGTGAATGTTAGCAAAATTATTTTTTTGTTTGTTTAGGTCTGTTGGGACATTTGCTCGGGCCCTGGACTGCTCAAGTTCTGTCAAACAGCCAAGCCTTCATATGAGTGCTGCTGCTGCATCTAGGGACATTACTCTTGTAAGTTTTCCCCCCATCGCCATTCTTTTTTTTTTTTTTTTACATTTTTCTTTAGTGTTATCTAATGATTTGCTTGTCCCCATTCTCATTTCAGTTCCATGCCATGGATACATTGCACAAGCATGAATATGATTTAGCATCAGCTGTATCATCTCTAGTCCCTTCAACTGGCCCTGTTCTGTGCCGGGATGAAATGGAAGAATGGTCAGCATCTGAAGCAAATCTGTTTGAAGAAGCCTTGGACAAATATGGGAAAGACTTTAATGATATTAGACAAGATTTCGTGAGTACTCTGTTTTATTGACATGCCACCTTGTATCCATTGTGTTTTTTTTTTTTTTTCCCCTCCTACAAGTGGTTTACTCAATTTGGTATTTCAGCTTCCATGGAAAACTCTGAAAAATATAATAGAATACTATTACATGTGGAAAACAACTGACCGCTATGTACAACAAAAACGAGTAAAGGCAGTTGAAGCAGAATCTAAACTTAAACAAGTGTACATTCCCAACTAGTGAGTTCTATGAATGAGCAGATTTTTTAAATGCGTTTTATGATTTATTTTTACCATTTTGTGCTAATAGTGAGTTACCCTTTAACAGCAGCAACAAGCCCAATTCAGCAGTTATCAATAATAATAAAGGCATTGTAAATGGGAACAGTAATGGAGAAGTGGCTGTGAGCGGGAAAGCGTGTGAATCTTGCAACAGTAAGCAGTGGCATTTCTTTAAAAGTTGCACTTTTAATATGCTCTCCAGAATTGAAAAAATAATGTTATATGCTTTGGTGCATTGCAGTTACATCTTCAAGCCAGTGGTATGCATGGGGACCATCTCACATGCAATGCAAATTATGTCATAATTGTTGGCAGTACTGGAAGAAATATGGTGGTCTTAAAGTACCATCTAGGATAGGTAAATAAATCAGAACACTGGATCTGGCAAGAAGCTCTATTGGTCAATGTTTGCAAAATAATAACTCATCAATAATTGTAATCCATTTCAGGTGAAGGTGATAATGATGTAAAAAAGAAACCAGGCTCTGGTAGTGTCTCTGATGAAGGTTAGACATTTTTGCTTTACATTGCCTTAATATACCTTGTTTCCATTGTGTAACGTGTTATAAACTGTGAATGCATTTCAGATTCTGTGTCAGAAAGGGCTCCGTCTAGCCTTGCATCTCATAGACCTCATCGCTGCAGTATTATAGGCTGTGGAAAGGTAAAATGCACATTATTTTCAACTTGCATTCTAAATTTTAACACCTGGGTTAAAATTAGTGACTCAATTGTTTGTGATAATGTTTTTCAGGAATTTAAGCTTAAGACCCAGCTGGCTCGACATTATGCCACTGTTCATGGTCTCGCTGTGCGAGCAGGCTCGCCTCGTCCTATTATGAAAACCAGAACAGCATTTTATCTTTGCACTACTCCACTAACACGCATCTCTCGTCGACTCTGTCGCCAACTAATGCAAACCCGCCATGCAGCAAGGGCACCATTTTGGGCTATTAATGTACCTGCAATCAAGCAAGAATGTGAGTAATGATTCGAACAGTATACTGGATAATATAGTCCTTTAAAAAAATAATTAAAAATTAATTCTTATTATTACCCTCATTTTTAGGTCAAGTTCAAATGGCTGGGAAATCTATTCCCCAATTAAAAGAATTGCTTGTATATCACACAAAGCACAGAGGAAGTGTTACTGCAATCGCCACACGACTTGGTCAGTACAAAGAAACTGTCACTCCAGAGTGGCTCATCCTAACAGATAAAGATAAAATGCCAAAGGCGGAAGTTGTGGCCTTCCCTAAGCCTCCAAGTGCCCCAGGTAATATGCATGTCTCTTTATTAGCACACCCTGCAAAATGTCTTTTGCCTCTTCTCAAAATTAATATTAATATTCTTTCAGATGGAAGCCTCCTCTATGAGCGTGTCCCGAATAAACCTGAAGCAGAGAAGATCCCCTTGAACAATGTTTCTCCTCATTTGAAGCGAAGAATTGATGAAGTGAATGGCGTGGATGGTGAGTACAAGCGCCGTGCTGTGTAGATCTACATCCACCTTTTTGTTTTTTTTGGTTATGAACGGAACCCCATTTGTGAAGGTTTCTTCACAAAGTTAACAATTTCTTTGTGCTTCTCTGTAACTGGTTATCTTGAGGTGATCCCTTTACTTACAATGGTTTGATATTGTTGTAGTCATAGTTTGTGAGTT
Source organism: Megalurothrips usitatus (assembly GCA_026979955.1). Taxonomy (NCBI): domain Eukaryota; kingdom Metazoa; phylum Arthropoda; class Insecta; order Thysanoptera; family Thripidae; genus Megalurothrips; species Megalurothrips usitatus. The sequence goes on from CM049594.1 coordinate 11,249,829, forward strand.
TATTTTAAAGGGAGTTCTAGTGCAGATGCTAACATAAGATGAAATATGTTATTCTTAACTTCTCTGTGATTAAATTCCTGTTCTTTGCCAAAAGCCCCCCTTTCCATGTTAATTATTTTGTTATTGAGCAAAATCATTATTGCTCTCATAGTAAATTTGTTAGTAATGTTGTAGCTATTCTATTTTAGCCACATTTGAATTACTGCCAAAGAATGAGTTCATTTTTTAAAAAGTTAGTCAAGTATGTTAACATATGGTCATGGGACCACATAATTTGCTGATGCTTCCATTTTCCTTGAAAACCACTCATCATTTTAAAACAGTTCCATCTTCAACTTTGCTCTCTAGTACAACCTTCACACTGGTTTTCCATAATTTGTTTCATCTTTTGTTGTTTCTGACTGAAGAGTGACAAATTTTCGCAAGACAATCATAATGTTTGTGTCCAGTTGGTGTGTTATCATTATTGAATGGTACTTGATAGCTACTGTAGCTTAAGTAGTTCTTTTCATTTAAGAACTTTTCCTAATTTTCATTACCAATTCTTGTAATGAGACTGATTAGGATACAATTAGTTCAGTTGTTCTATTGATTCCTTTTCATTACTACACAATGTGTAGTGTATATTTCACATGCAAATAATCATGCGCAGAATAATTTCTTGCTCTCAAGAGCCTCTGTTGCACGTCCTTTTAGGCAATGACAGAAGAGAGTCTGTGAATATATCTCCAGAGGTATTTATTTCGCACCCATTTGTTTCAAAGGTGATAAATGTTACCCTCTGAGGTGCTAATTTGCTGTGAGATCAGAATACAGCATTTCTCTTAAACTGCATACACAGTAGAGGCTTTATTGTCAGTGATTCTATTGTAGGTGTGCAGTATACTGCGAGAATTTGTTCCTTGAAGTTTGTTACTGTTTACCAAATAGTAACCAGAGCAGAGGTCTTGCTTGAGTCGATTTGTATGAAAGATGAAAGCAGGCTTGAAAGTATGGTCACGTCGTTCATTTTTGAACACTTCCTTTCCAAACCAAAGCATATATCATTCACAGTTTTTGCATATTGTAACATTTTGAGCATTTTATTATGCATCAACATGTATCAGTTCACCTTTTTATTTGCCTTGTTTTGGTGATTTCTTCACTCTTATATGTTGTTGTATTTGTGTTTATTTTTACAACTTTTCTTCCATTGAAGTATTGTTACTGGCTGCCTTTTAACTACTCTATTGACATTAGAATTTGCTTTCATAATAATTTTTTTCGGTGAAATGATTGCAAAGTTCAAAAGAACTGAGGTCACTTTCTTACATGTAGTTTTGTGATTTTATCAATGTTCATTCATACTAATATAAATTTTATTTCTTTCCCCTTGCATACCTAGACTCGGATTGGGATGAAGGTGGGTCACCAAAAACTTTAAAATTAGAGAATGTTGCTATGTAAGTGCTTCCTGCACATAATGCAGTATTAGATGATAAGTAAAAAAGTTACATTGAAGAATCTTTTTTAAAAAATTTGTTGTGCAAGGTATTACCAATTTTAATTCTTCCTTTATATTTACAATCATATATATACACATAGATATATATGTGAGTTTAAAGTGCATGCTTTGCTGTGTTCTGAACTAAGGAACATAGTATTTATTTTTTTTGCTATATTTATTTAAATTCACACTTTGCTGTCACTTTAACATTGTTTATTTCTAAAGTGTCGTCTGGAATGCTGACCTTTCTCTGTTGGTAGGAAGTGTTCATGTTCACAGCTTTTCCAGTTTCATAATAGACACTGAGTATTTTTTCAGTAGATGAACTGTTCATGGTATTCAATCCAATATAAGATTCTTCAAGGGACATGTCCATGTTTTCTGTGTCGGTTAACATCATGGTGTTAGAGCTGATACTGAATGTGAATATAGATGGTGTTATTGATGTCAGCTAACTGAGCTGCATGTTACTTCTTCAGAAAAACCATATTTATACACTTTTTTGCATGGTTATTCTTATTAAGGGTATGAGTGTGGATTTTCTGCATTTTATCGCCTGTCATTTGGACAGAGTTGTCATTTGGCAGGATGGTGATAACTTTTCTTGTTCTCAGGAATCATATTTGGTCTGATGTTTCAGATATAGGTGCATGAATCTTATTATAGTGTACATGTTTAGATGTATTTTCTGCTTTACTCTCACATGGGCCTTGTGATCACAGAATCTTCCTACTGCATTATTTATATGTCTGATGGGGTACTGTATGTAAGTGCATTTTGTGTTGAAAGCCTTGTAAAAAAAAAAACAATAATTTAAGTTAATCAACTGAATCAATGGGTGTTGGGCTTTTTTCCCCACACAGTGATTAGGTTTTATCTCATTGTCATAACCTACAGACAACTTACCACGGCAATGTGTGCTTCTTTGCATTTGTTTAGCAGACATATTTTAATTTTGTTGTTGTATGAGTATAATTTTTTTTATAACACCTGTGCAAGTGTTATGTTTTGCTATGTTCTACATGGGTGTACAAATTTAGTTATCAAGCCAATGACGTGGATTTAATAGTACATTACAAGTAATGTTGTCAATGTCTTGTATGGAACAATGTACACTATTTTATTGCATTCACAGAATGGCCAATAAAGTCCAACAAGTAAATACAATTTTGAATCTCTTCTCATCTCCAGTTCATTTCAGTTATTACCAAATCTTGTGCTGGTAGCCTCTCAAGTAGCCAGATTTGGGGAATGTATTACATTGCCCTCTTCTTTCCTTTTTTTACTCATCTTAATTCCTTCTTTTTATTGTGTGTGTGTGTGTAGGGGAGGGAGGGAATTTTTTTCTAGATTTTTCTTTCTTTTAACTGGTTCCTATCCCTTAATTTTTTTTTATGTTTTTGTTCGATTACCGTGTTGGATGCTGTTTTATCTGTTTCCTGGCTGGCTATTCGGTTGATAGGCACAAGAGATTACATACATTAGTCCATTTGAGGCAAGTTGTCATCTTTTCATGCCCTTAATTTGTTTAAACCATTGCTAGGATTTAGTGGCAGCCATCTTTCATTGTATTGAACTTGATCTGCGGTACAAGGAACACTACATGGGGCCGCACACTACACAACAAATTTTACTTAGCTAGTTAATTCTTGATGAACACTTTGCAGTGAATGGATTGTGTTAATTTCAGCAGTACTGATGGAGGTGGTTCATTGCATTTCATTAGATGCAGATGGAAGCTGCTGATGTAAGAACAAGCCAATAATGATGCTTGAGGCTTTCAACCCAAAATGTATATTTTTGAGAAGTGGTGTCCAAAAAGGAATCCAATCCTGATTCAGTTTCTTCTTTGTATTCTACTGAAGCCATAATGATTAGTGATTGTAAAATCATTTCTTATCTGTCTTGATTTCATCACCGCAATCAATTGGTTTGTTGTCAAATGCGTTTTGGGGTTGAATGTAATCTTAGTAGAATTATATTGATAAGCACAAAATGGCATTGTTTGTTAAAGGGGCGCTATTCACACACAGCCCTTTCTTTTTTTTCTTCAAATTGTAATTGCTAAATCAGTTTCACACATTGTACTTTTATTATTAGTCAGCTTTCAAGTACTTTTGATTCCATCTATGGGAGTGCTTGAGGAAAGCAAGGACAGTAATCCACCTTCAGCCATTCACCATCAGAGATCTGCTGTTATTGAATGAAAGAAGTATGTTTCCCTTCCCTGACAATCAGTCAATTCTTTATTCTTACTCTATCTTAAACCTTATTTTGGCTTATTAATATTTAAAACAACATTTAATTCTCTCTGGGTCTTGAAGCATTTTTATTTGGCTATGAGTCATTTTTCATCAGTCAAAGTCTAAAACACAGCCATGCCTTGCATCTCAAATTAGTCACAGGGTATGAAAATTGAACTATCATTATTTGTCCATAGAGTACAGCCGAGAGAGACTTTTCAGGTCGAGATGATCCTATTCCTCTTAATTCATTGATCTCAGCTTTTAAGTGCTGGTGACTTTTGATTGGGCCGGATCAGAATTTGAAATATGCTTTGTACCTAAAGTTTGAGGCCTTCTATATGTACAACAACATATTCAAGGTTCATTTATCCAGAACTTAAAACAAACTTCAGATATCATTCATCGCTGGTGAATTCCACTAGATGGATGGTTACCATCCCTCAACAGCATCTATTGATGGTGAAGGTAAGGTGGATCACTTTCATGTGTGATGTGTGTGAGTGTGTGTGTGAACATTTTTATAAAACTGTAAATTCTTCATTTTAACCAAAGTGTGTTGGTGCACTTGTTCGTCTGTACCCCATTTTGTTGCTTATTGAGAGAAGATTGTGTTTACAGTCTGCGCTTCAAGTAGATCCATCAAGAGTGTGGTATGAATTTCTTCAACCCAGTAGCCTTTGACCATCAACATTGATTTGATATCATAATATTTCTCATTTCACATTTTATTGTCATGTGCTAGGGTTAGTTACAACTTCACTTTGTATTTGCTGTATGTTTGTCAAATTATTTGCAAATATTTAATATTGACAATGTGGAAATTTTATTTGGTGGTAGTTACCTTGTTTATTAGCTTAGCTGTATGTTTGTCTTCATTTCATTACTGACCTATTGCCTCTAATTTGGATTTATGAATGAAATAGAAGTTTCTGAGGTTGATCAATTTTCAAATTATCACCTTGTTGGTAGAAGTTCATGAATACTACGACTCTGATTTGTAGGATGTATCTGAATAATATTACATAACTTGCCAGTCATGTCTGTTAAGATGACGGATTGAAAAAAAAGGTTCCAATGTTGTTGTTACAGGTAACACAGGTAACTCGGTACCTCAGCAAGGACCACCACCAAAGCGGTCCCATAAAGATCCTCAGGCATTGGCCAATCTTGCCCAACTGGCTGGCTTAAATCCTAATGCCATGGTGCAGTCTTTGCCTTACACCGGCCCTCGCCAAATCATCAGCCAACTGAATGGAAAAGCCCGAATCGCCGTGACCCGCACTGGCTCGGGCGCCAAGCAGGTGCTTTCGTGGATGGAGGCACCAGAGGAAGTGCTGTTCCGTTCCAACGAACACGTAAAGTAAGCTTATTGTTGAGCTTCTTTTTATCCCTTGCCATTCCCGGCACTGCGTCGCCTATTTCTAAGCCTTGGCCCTTGTTTGCTTGTGTGCAGGAAGGTCCGGAGGCAGCTTACCACGCCCGAACTGCGAAGGGCTGCTCGTAAGCCGTGGAGGAAGCTGGCCGTCAAGGGCCTGGAGGGTATGGTGGTGGTGCTGGACTGACCCTGGCCTTCGCTTGGCCTCGAGCCATGCCCCGACTACACATGCAAGCCCCAGCCCCAACCCCAGCTCCAGCCCCAGTTCCAGCCCCAGCCGCAACCCCAGCCGCTGCTGCAGCCGCCATCCGGACCCGCCCCGTCCACGAACACATCCTGGAGCGTGTGGGACGGCTGGTCTCCGAGCCTGGCTCGGCGCTCGCACACGCCGCTGGCCTGAACCTGAACCTGAACCTGACTCTGAGCAACGAGTGCGTTTCGGACTTGTGCAAAGCAGTGCCGCCTCGTTGTTTTGTGCTGTGAAAAAAGTGACCGATGGGTGCTATCATCGTCGTCGTCAGTGTGTGAAAAACTTCTTTCACCAATTGGATTGATCTTCATCATTTTCATCGTGCATTGTCGTCAGCTCTAAGGAGAGTTGTGATCTGATCCTCTCTTTTTATTTTTCACCCTTTACTCTCCCGTTTGCAGGATTTTTGTGGTGATAAGTGAATTGGCATTGTCACCTGCCATCTTACCCAAAAGACTGTAAGGCATACATATTTTTGTCTTGGTTTAAGGCATGCTTGTCCTTTCTCTGCTCATGCAAATTTCACATGAAAGTGACAAGTATTCAGATTTCTCCTCAAATGTCTTGTAAAGCAATAACAATTATTAGCGTCTCATCACCTATTCTGGTAGGCAGCTGTTAAGTAAAATAGTATTTCAATCTGAAGATTTAATGTTGTATAGTAGTTAAACATAAATGTCTTTTTGCACAAATATTGTTTAATTTGCCTTTTATCTTAAAGACAAAGTCTATTAGGAAAAAATGACTTTCAATCTGTCAAATGCATTAAAGTCGTGATCTTGTATAAATGTAATGTTATTAATGGATAGCATGCTCTCATGTGAATAATGTTCGATTTAAGGAAAACCTGCCCTTCACGCTAAAAGGACTGGGTACCTAAAGAAAGTGATAGCTGCAAGCAAAGAGAGAGATAGAGACAGAGACAGATCTCTATATCCTGTCTACCAGTGTATCTGCAATTGCTCAGATACCAAGCTTGTTTCCATGAATGGCACAAATGCACTGAAATGTCAGTGCTTTGTCATGACGAATGTCTTGTACCTGTGTAGGCATGTATTTGAGATAAAATCAAATTCAATTTTTTTACAATTTTGGTCGTTAAATTTCAAACATCCTGTTATATTTTGCTGCAAAAACCTTTTTGTACTTGAGTTTCTTCCATTTGCTATTCTGTGGTTTTATAATTGAATTTACAAACTTACTTATTTATTTTGTTACCCTCTGCATCAAATAGGCAAGACCCAATGTCTTTTAATTATCTCTATAAAAGAGTATTTTGTGTGAAGAAATTCTGCACAAATATGGACTGGTTGTGACACAAGTAGCTATTGTATTTTATGCCAGTTATTGTATCTTGGCAACAAACCCAAAGTGATTCTCGAGGTGCCGGTTTATGTTACTACCCAAGTGTTGTTCTTTTTTACATTATATACTTGCCTGCCTTACCTGCACTGTTTATGGTGTTCTCATGATCGTCCCAGCCAGAGACCAATTAGAGCATTGCAGTTCAAACATGCATCTAGTGATTTTTTTAATACGTAATTTGCAGTTACACTGCTACAGGTTGTCCTAAAAATGTTTTCATCTAATGTTTTATCTAGAGCACCACCTCCATCAAAGCTCGGTGCAAATTATATCAATCCAATTTTGTTTGATTCTGATTTATTGTTTTTGCCTTGTTTATAATGTAATTTATTCATTAATAACAAATATAAAAATCAACTTGTTTTTATTTCATTGCCCCACCCAACACTTTCGGTACAATCAGTCTTACAACGGAGTGCCCAGAAAATGAAAAAGATGAAGGTGGGCACTCGGTGACACAGCGAAAATACATAAGAGGGTCTCAGGGGCTGAGATTGTCGAGGATCCAGGGCATGTAGGTGGAGACTCTGGTGTAGATGGAGGGGAGGGGGGCGGTGCCGCACGGGCTGTCCGGGCCGTAGGACACGACGCCGACCTGGTAGCTGACGATGACGGGCTTGACGGTCATGGCGACGGCCACCATGAGCGGGCCCCCGCTGTCGCCCTTGCAGGCGTCCTTGCCCTTGTCCCCGCCCGCGCACAGCTGGCCCTCGTCCAGGGGCTGCACCGCGGCGGGCTGCAGGTCGTTGCATTCGGCGTGGCCAACGCCCCGCACCTCGGTGAACTCGAGGACGGGGCTGCCCACCGTGTCCCCTGCGGAGAGGAGGGGGAGGGGGGGATGAGGGTTGAAACACGAGGCTGGAATTACTTGCGCGGCGCCCTTCTGTCGCCAAGGCGCCGATAGGCAACCCATTCGACAGCCGTGCAGTGCAGGCGGCCGCCTGGACTGGACACCCGGTGCCGGTGCGGGTGCCGGTGCGGGCAGGGCGATACTCACTGATGTCGGTCTTCCCCCAGCCCGCGATCTTGAACTTGCTGTCGTCGGTCACGTTCACGCCCACCGGGAGGCAGATGGGCCGCACGTAATCTGCGGGTTAAAATACAAAGGGCCGGGAATGAGATCGCGAGGGGTCCAAGGGCGGCTGTGACCTCCGCACCCCCTTACCCGTGTACTCGGAGACGTTCCGGGCGAGCCGGATGAGCGCAATGTCGTTCTTGATGGTGCGGAAGTCATAGTCGGGGTGGGAGATGGTGGACTCCACCTCGATGTCCATGTGCGGGTCCGCGCACACCTCCTGGTGGTCGCAGTCGCGCGCGGAGGTAAGGTTGTACTCGCCCAGGCGCACGATGACACTGGGGACCGAGGGAAGTAGGAAAAAACAAGGAGTGAAAACGGGAAGAGGAGGAGGAGGAAAAGAGAGCGGGAAAAGAAGGGAAAAGTGAGAGACAGAGAGAGCGCTCGCACACACTCACAGGGGGTTGGCCGGGTTGAGGCAGTGCGCCGCCGTCAGGACGTGCCTGTCGTTGATGAGCGTGCCGCCGCAGAAGAACGATACACGGTCGCTCCCCCGCCCTGCAAACAGCGCACATTAATGATCCGCTCGGCCACCATGGAGCAGGTCCGCTTCCTGAGGCCACGCGCCACACTCACGTTGGTAGCCGAGGAGAGCCATCCACGGGAACTGGCCGAGACCCGCGATTTTGCCGTTGGTGATCCTGTTCTCCGTGAGGACCTTGCCGCAGACATCGGGCTCGGGCAGCAATGGCGACGTCGCCGTGGGCGCGGACGACGGGGAGGGCGAGGACGCGGGGGGTCTGCCCTGGATCCCGTTGTCCTGCTGGCCGGGGGCGGGGAGGACGTCCGGCAGGGGCCGGGGCCGCTGGGGATGCGCGGGCTCCACGGAGTAGGGATGCTGGGGGTGCTGGGTGGGTGGCGGGGGGTAGTGCGGCCGCTGCTGTTGGGCGTGTGGGTCCTGGGGCTGCTGGCTCGGAGGGGGAGGGTAGTTTGGCCGCTGGGGCTGCGGCTGCGGGTACTGCACTTGTGGGTCCTGGGGCTGCTGGCCAGGAGGTGGGGGGTAGTACGGCCGCTGAGCCGGTTGCGGCGGGTGCGGCGGCCGTGGCCTCTGAGCCGCGGCCGCAGCCTGAGAGCTGTCAGGCCGCGGGTACTGGGGCTGCTGCTGCAGTGTCTGCTGCGCTTGATGTGGCTGCTGGGGCCGCCCTTGCGACTGCGGTCCTTGCTGTGAGAAGGGGGCGGGGTCGGTCTGCGGTCGGGGCCGGGTGGTGGCGGTGGCGGCAGCGGCGACGGGGGCGCAGCACACCTTCCTGACGCCGCACTCGAACAGGAAGTCCACGTTGGCCGTCGCGCAGAGGTCCACCGACTGGCAGACCTGCGGGCTGCGGCAGCGACTCCCGGAGCGCAGTGCTCCCACGGCACCGCTCGCTCGCGTCGCCGGCCGGCTCGGCGATCACGCCCTCCAGGGCCTCGCGGATGGTGCCCGCGGTGGCTCCGGGCCGCCCGGCCTCACGGGGGCCGCCCCCGGCCGTCGAGCCCCCCGCCACGTCGTCGGCGACCTCCGCGAGCTCGGCGCCGCCAGCGCCACCCGCGGCCCCGGGGAGCGGCGCGGGCGCCAGCGCGGCCAGCGGCGCCGGCGGGGCCGCGGCAGAGCGGGCGGCGGGGCGGGGACCCAGCACCGCGCCTGCGGAACCACACAAACCCCCAGCACCGCGAGTGAGCACACGGGCGGCATGGCAAGAGACGCCTCCTCAGTAACCCGGCGAGTGACAGACCTGCCAGCGACGCCGCCATCAGCAGCAGCAGCAGCAGCAGCCATGGAGGTGGTGGTGGCGGCGGCGGGCCGGTGGCGCGGGGCGCGTCCCCGCGGGGGTTGCCTCGGCGGCCTCGCAATGCCGCCATCCTATCCCTGCATCACCCCCAGGCGCGCCTGATCCGAGAACCACGGCGGAAACAAGAGATTCGTTTTAGTAATTCGCAACAAACGAGGGGTCCCTTCACTTAAAAAAATATCATGTAAAATTAAAAAAAAATCACCCCCAAAAATCGAACAAATAAAAAAGTCAAAATAAAATTTAAAAAAACTCAAGAAAAATCGAAAGTCAACAAAAAAAATCTGGATAAAACTTTTTAAAAAGTTCTCAAAAAATCAGCAAAAATTCACAAAACGTCAAATCTTAAATCAAGGTACGCCGTTTTCACGAGTGGAGGGACCCCTCGGCAACGACGGCGGTTTTATACCGCCCACCGGGGCCGAGCAGCGGTCGCGGCGGTGTATGTTTTCCTGCGGCCGCCGAGCACTATTTCCTGCCGGGCCGGTGGGCCGATCCCCGATCGCGCGCCCGAGATGAACGCGGGCGCGCTGACTTCCCCGATAACCCGGTGCCGCGTCCCGCCCGCAGATCTGCCATCCGCTGCAGCCGGCCGAGACACGAGCGGTGCCGGCGGAGGCGGCATCAGCCGGCGTTATCTAGCATCGGGCCGCGCCGCCGGCCCGCGACTCTCCCGGCCCGAGCCCCAGACGCGGGTGGCTGCGGGGCCGGGGCCGGACCGGCGAGCAGATGCACCGCGGCTGTCGCGGCGCACCCGGCGGGGCGGCAGGGCAGGTGTCGACGGGCCTCGCGCCCGCGCCGCCCCGCGCCGCGCGCCGTTCCCACAGCAGTAACTGTCGCGACGTCAGTCCGGGAGCCCCAATCCATCCCGTCCCAGCGCCGCCGAAGGTTAGAGTGGCGGCCCGGCCCGGCCATACGGGATGACGTCAGAGAGAAGCGCCCCCCTCCCTCCCCTCCCCCGGTACCCGCGGTGGGAAATACCTGGTGCTGATGATGCTGTGGCTGTCGCATAGGTGGAGTAGGGCCAGCAGCAGTGGTGCCTTTAGATCCCGGCCCAGCGGAGCCAGACTGCCCTGCCCAGCCCTGTCCAGCACAAGCTAGAGACTGGCCCCGTCCCGACCCGTCCCCGTCCCGGTGCGTCCGGCCCGGGTCTTAGGCCACCGCCGGGGCCGCCGGGGCCGCCGGGGCCCAAGTCGGTAGAGATGAGCGAGGTCCGGCGGCCGGCCGAGCCGTGAGTCGCGCTGCCTCCACCCAGGGCGCAGCACTGTCGCGTGCACCGGCACCGCGCCGCGCGCCGCCGTCACACCTCGCGGAACCACACAAAGTCCCTGCGCGGCCGCGGGGCAGGTAGGCGGCGGCGACTGTAGCGAGGGCCGCGGCGGCCCGCGGCCGTGCCGTCGCGCCGGCGCTCGCTGGTAGTAGCCGCCCCGGGTTCGACTCCCGGCGGCTCCGCTCCGCGCTCGTCGCGGGCGCCCTCGGCTCCTGGGCCCGGCTCGCAGAAGGACAGGGGCAGGGCAGCCGGATGGGTCGCATCCGCGGCACGGCGCGGTCCTTCTGCCCTGGCTGTCAACCTGTCAGTTCGTGGGTCCGAGCCACTCGACGCGGCGGGCTGCCGGACGGGCACTGCGCATGCGCGCGCCGTCACATGGGTGCGCGGCGGCGCGGGGCCTGCAGCACGGCGGCACTTCCCCGCCGCCTCCCCCCTGCCCCTCCTTCGGCTCTCCGCTTCTGCTATTTTCTGCTCCTCCGTCGCCGCCTCCCAGCCGGAGCGGCACCTCGTCCCACCCCCTCCACACCCCGTTCTCTGACCTTCGCCGTCGCGGACCCGACGGACGGCGGGCCCCGCACTGGCGGGGGGCCGGTACCCGGAATACAGCGTGGAGTTGGGTGTACAAATGGTGTGTGTGTGTACCCGGGGCCCCTCGGGTGCCCGTCACAGGCGGCTCCACGGGGCCCGGGCCCAGGATCCTCCGGGGGGGGGGGGGGGACCGGCCGGGACTTCCCCCTCAGCAGCACTCCAGTTCGCCCCTGGCTGGGCCTCGGCCTGCTCGCGGGCCAGACTCAAGCAACACAGCCAGGCGAGCGCCAGTGCACACTTCTGTCCAGGTGTAATACTGGCGATAACTGGACGGCGCCTCTCCTCTCCTGAATCGAAGCACTGCTCGCCGATCCGTACGCCGTGCCCTCCCGGGGTACTCCGTGGGCCGCCAGTCACCAAGATGCTTTCACTTTAATTTTTCGCACTGGGAAAAAAGGGGGAGAAGGGGGGCGGGGGATTGCTGAATGCCCGAGTTGATAACTCGACAACTTTCGCCCCCATTAATACACGAAACTACTAATTTATTACGATAATCGTAGGCAACATGACTACCATTGTCACTATATTTACATAACCTAAGGCGCGAGTTAATATATTATTTAATATTCAATTCTGAAAAGAAATAATAAAATGCTTTGATAACTACAAAACACATGGTCGATATTTTTTTCTCATATAACTACAATACCAGCATGAAATGGAAAATGAGACAATATGGAAATGATCTTGAACACTTACATTGTCCCGCAAAGAAATGATTACCACTTTTAACTTGAGCTGTGGTACATAAAAACAACGAAATCGTTTCAGTCGACAATCGCAGTCGTCAATAAATAAATAACTAACATAATTGCACAGCTGGCGGCAGCGCGTTACCACAGTATCGTCCAACGCGGCTATCGCCACACAGATCACTCACACGACATGCACACGCACGAGAAAAATAAAAAAAGACACACATACACACACAAAACAAAAATGGTACAAATTGAATGGCATTTGCGAGTTCACAGCCACGGTTGGTATGATGTTGGCCAGCCCGCCTCGCTTCATGGCCTCATGGCCTCATGGCCTTATGGCCTTATGGCCGCATGGTCCGCAGGATCCACTGCATGTAGTAGCCGACGCGGGTGTAGACGCCGGGCATGCCGAGGGAGCCGCACTTGCGCGGCCCGAACGACACGATGCCGAACTGCATGGTGCGCGGGTCGCCCTTGACGCCGATGCCGGCGAACTTGAGCGGGCCGCCGCTGTCGCCGTTGCAGGAGTCGCCGTCCTTGGTGCCGCCGGCGCAGATCTGCTTGGCCGGCGAGATGGCCAGCATGGACTTGTAGACGTCCGCGCAGGTCGTGCCCTTCACCACGGGCACACGCACCTGCAGCAGCTGCGTGCTGCTGATGCCTGCAACGGGACGGCGGCAGTGCCGAGGGGGTAACAACCTGGGTAATCTGGCGGACACGGTCTGGGTAACCCAGGGGTAACCCAGGGGTAATGCGAGGGTACTCCGGCGGCGCTCACCTGTCTCCGTGGTCCCCCAGCCGGCCACGATCACCTTCTTGCCGTTGAGCTCCTTGAACTGCTCGTCGCCCACGGGCAGGCAGATGGGCCGGACCGCCTCCGTGAACTTGACCCTCCTGTCCATGCGCACGAGGGCGACGTCGTTCTGCAGCCGGGTGGGCCCCTCCAGGCTGAAGCCCGGGTGCGCGATGGTCTCCTCCACGCCCACGTCGTCGACGGGCGGCGCGCACAGCGTCGTCCCCGAGACCACGGAGCAGTCTATGTCCGTCTGGATGTCGTTCTCACCCAGGCGCACCGTCGACCTGGGACAAGTTGAACGCGTTCACGTCGCTGCTCCTTCCCTTCCAAGCGGCACGAAGGCGACGTTGGCTTACAGGATCTCGGTGCTCTTGAGGCCCTCGACGCAGTGGGCCGCGGTGAGGACGTACCGCGAGTTGATGAGGGAGCCGCCGCAGCGGTACGCCACGTTGCCGTTACCTGCAGGGCAGACGCGGGCCTCGTCAGAGGGGTGGGGTTCAGCTCCAGTCGCGCACTAACGCTACGCAAAGTATCGCTACAGCAAGTCGACGTGCACCCGCCAGCAAGTGGAGACAAACTACAGTACGGCTACGGAACACAGGCATGCGGTCGGGGAAGTGGTGCCGGAGGCGCGGGCGTCGAGTCGAGTGGGCTCCATCGAACAGCCGTCATCGCGCACACTCAAGCCGACAAGCCCTCGGAACACAGACATGCCAATCACCGGCAACATGGACACACAGCCGGGAACAGTGCGAACACCGCCTCTCCTCCTTGTGCAAACACGGGATACTCCACTCCATCAGCTGCTACTGCCCTGCTAACTACTTCCCCACACAGTCAAAATACACACATACAAGCACACACACACATATATATAAATGGTTTAAGGACTCCTGCCTGAGCCTGACCGCGCGTCTACCACTCCCTCGCCGGTCTGCTCCCGGGATACTCTGGTGTCCACAACTTCTCCTGGAAAAAGCGAAAACGTTAGGCGGACACATTGTACGTATTACGGTGCTCGGGCCCGCGCGGCCGCTGGGGGGGGGGGGGGGGTACCATGATTTAAATTCAAAATTTGACTTTTTGACTCTCAGTTCTTTTTTATTTTATTTTTAAAGTTTGTGGTTTTTTGATTATGTAATTATTTCATTTAGATTTTTTTTTATTTTCTTGGTTGATTTGTTTTTAGAAAAAGGCGTACACGATTTTCTTTTGAAGTGAGGGTGCGTCCGCAAGTGTGCAGTCGGCGGTGCGCCGGGGCGCGGCGGGGGGCGGGACTTACGTGTCGACCGGTAGCCGAGGCGCGCCATCCAGGGGAACTCGAAGACCTGCGTCTTGTTGCCGTTGATGATGCGGTTGAAGGTGCTGGGCCCGCACACGTCGTGCGCCAGCAGCTGCAGGTTGGGCTCCTTGCTCACGTCGACGCCGCCGTCAGACAGGTCCTGCTGCTGAGGCCGCTGCGGCCGCTGCGTGGGCCTGGCCGTCGGCCTGGGGGTGGCCGGGTTGAAGGAGGGCTGCGTGGGCTGGGACGGGTCCAGGCGGGGGCAGCACACCTGCGGGCACGCGACAGTCAGTCAGCGGGGGGTCCGCGGGGGGTCCGCCGAAAAGGCACGCCGCCGTCTCACGCCCCGCGTACCCACCTTGGGATCGCTGCCCTGGAAGCCGCAGTGCGACTTGCGCAGGAACTCGATGACCTGCGGCGACACGGGCTGGCCGCTGCCCTTGAGCAGCGCGAACAGCGGCGGGCAGCGCTGCAGCAGCACGCACGTCCCGGACAGCCTGTCGGGGGTCGTGCACTCGGAGCCTGCGCAGGGGGAGAGATGGGTCAACAACAGCCAGAGCAAACAGCGCATCGTCACCAGAAGAGTAGGCAACACGGCGACGAGGTGTGAAGACTGTGTGCTGCACCGGCAGCCGCGACGGGGGCGGTGCCGCCTGACCCGGAGGCGTGTCTTGGGGGTTGCCTACTTTCCTGGCGACACTCGAACGGCCGCGGACGGACAATACCGCCGTGGCTGCTGTCCGCCGTGTCTCCGGCTGTGCCCGGCGGCAACGGCTGCGCGTTGCCGCGAAAACAATTAACTTTACAACGAGGCAGGCACACTGGGGTGCCGACGGCAGCGGCTGCGGCTGCGGCCGCCGAGCGGTGCGGTGCTGAGGCGCCCGTGTTACGTGTGAGGCCCCCCGAGAGGTCAGGCGGCCGCCGCCGGCGGGCAGTCGGGCCGGACACAAACAACCGGCCGCGGGGCCACCCGGAGCCACCCGGAGCGCGGAGCAGGCCACAGGTGCCCGGTACACCGGGAGACCCGCCGCTGCCGCGCCGCCGCGGGGCCGAATCCTCCCGGGCCGGAGTCTCGGGTGCCGCCGCACAATGGCACGGACGCACTCCTTGTTGCCACATACCGACTTAAAACGCACCGGCGGGGCGGGTAATGTGCACCGCGCGCGGCCGGCCCGCCTACCTGTCTCACGTGCGAGTATGTCACCGCGCGCACGTGCTCGCGCATGCGCACGCACGAGCACACAGGCCACCGCGCATTCCTCGGCTGATTAGTAATGACGGCGGCCGCTGGGGCCGGCGGTGGTGGTGAGTCAGGCAGGCCCTCCGGGTCGCGGGTTCGAGTGCCCCCGGCCACGACACCGGAGCCCTCTGTAGAGCCCGAGGACCTCCTCTGCTTCGCGGGCGTCGCGGGCTCGACGGGCGGCCGGCGGCCGGCGGCTGCATAGCGTCCCAGCAAACCGGTTCGGCTTGCCGCGCTACGCTGCCGCCACCGCCCGCCGGGCTTGCGACGAGTCCCCCGGGCCCCCGCGCTGCCGCCTGCGTCAGCCGCAGCCTCGGCCGGCCCTTGACTCCGGGCCGCCGAGGGTCCTGGGGAGTTCCCTGTCCGGGGTCACCAGGGTCGCGGGCCCCGAGCTCGACACGTGTCCCAGGCGAGCGAGCCGCCGCTGTCGGGGTGCCGCGGACTTACCCTGTGCGGCGACGGCCGCGAGGGTGCAGGCGGCCACTGCCAGCACGAGCGCCCCCCGCGAGCTCTGGCCGAGGGCGGGCATGGCGGCGGCGGGGTGAGGCGGGACGAGACTGGCGCACGCGGCGCGACACCTGGCTGCGGCTGCTGCGGGCCGGGCTCGGCCGGGCTCTGGGATCGGGACCGGGCGGCCGAGCAGCGAAACCCGACTGACGGACCTGGCGGGACGGACTGGCGGTGCGGGTCCGGCGGCGGGCGGCGCGGCGCGGCAGGGCGGCAGGCGCGGCGTGCTGGTGCCGGTGCTGGACCTAAACGCCGACCGCCGCTCGCCTCGCCGGTGCCGGTCGCAGTCCCAGTCACCGCGACTGGCGACTGACGACGCCGTGCTGGAGCCGACCCAACCCCTCCTCCCCGCCCAGCCCCGCTGCGCGCCTGACCGTCCAGCGCTCTCCCCCGGCCCCCGGCCCCGGCTCCGGGCGCCCCGGCTCGGATCGGACCTCCAGGCGGTTTCAGCTTCGAGCGACTTGGCTCGTACCACAGGAGGCACCGGTGGAACCGATTTCAGAATTTTATGGCCAGAGGATACGAAAGAATTTCCTTAGCCCCATCATTATAAAAAAAATATAAAATATAATTTTTTTTTAAAAAAATTGTCATTTTGACGCAGTATTGCGAACTACATGAAAGAGAGCGTGGATAATGTGGGGATTGCCTTGACCTCGAAATTCAGACGTGCGACCGCCCCCCTTTCTATGTAGGCGCCAGATGCAAAAGTCTGGTAATTTCAGTAAAGCCGTTCCTTGCACGTTCGAATCGATCTGCTTCTACGCGCCGAGTGGAGCTGCCATCTCACAGCTATGCGTCTCATGATTGGCGCTCCAACGAGGAAAAACTTGTGCCTCTGACGCGCTGTTTCTGAGGCCTCTTGTCTCGCCGCTGAACTGTGCCGCCGCGCCGCCGGCTCAAAACCGGCTGGCTGCGTCGCCGTGGTATTTCCAGCAAATGATTCAGCTGCCCGCTGTTCTTGTTCTGCGTTTTCCCGTGCCGTGTGGCGTTACCGTTTACGGTGGAGTTCCCTCTCTCCGCGTAGGGAGGGGGAGGGGGCGCCACCGCCCACCATCCCACAGCAGATCCATTGATCCAGCCTTGATTACAATGAGGGATCCGATAATAGCATCGGATCTTGCGGGCCGCGGGTTAGGCCCGGCCGCGCCGCGCCGTGCTTTGTACTTCCCCGTCTGCTCGCCGCGGTCTTCAGTCTTGGTTTAGCCCCAGTTTTGCTTTGCGTCATCGGATGGGTGTCGGGTGTTGTTGTGGAGGAGCAGCCGTGTGTGGCACGGCAGGCGTCCCTCACTGAAAGGTTGCTCTTTTAATGAAACGCGGCAAAGACACACGCCGTGATGATGGATGACAAATTTTGTCGTGTATATTTCGTTTTTTAATGTAATATTTTTCAGTCTTCCATGCACCACACGCGGACAAAAATGAAAGAAAACGGTATCACTGCGCGCTTCTCGCGAAACCTAAAACTAACGATGGGAGAGGGGGGAAAAAAAGATGACAGAATTGGCGCACGGGATCAAATAGTGTCACCGGGGTAACTCCTGATGACCTGTCCACCTGTCCGCTCGTGACGTCACCCGGGCGGCGCACGCGCGGCCCATTTTCTAACAGATTAGGGACGAAAGTGTCGTTGGCCCGGCCCCTCCGGCCCCTCCGGCCTCTCCGGCCTCCGTCGCGGCAGACGCTTGGCGACGACCAACAGATCCGTCCCAAACAAAGTTTTTCATTCCACGCATGGAACGTAGGTCGACGGGGGGGACTGGTCAGGGAGCGTGGAAGGGTGAGGGGGGGGGGGGAGTATGTTTGGGTCGTGGAGGTGGCTAGTATTCTGCCGACCGACACGCGCCGCCGCACACACACACACACACACACACACACACACACACACACAAGTGCGAGGGGGGGGGGGCAGAACTACGGCGCCGGCCGCCACGGAGCAGCGCGGGTCAGCGAGGCTCATCGCGGCGTAGCGCGCGCGCCGGTTGGGCTGCATACCCGCCAGGGCGGCCGCGCGGGCGACCCCCCGCGGCCTTCGGGGACTCGTGCCTCTTCGGTGGGGCCCGCGACGACGACTGGCGCCATCAGTGGCTGGTCCTGGCCCTGGGCCTGCCGGGGCGGGTGAGGCGCGGGTCCACCAGCCTGGCGCTGCTGCTGACGGCGGGCTCCTTGGACACGAACGGGTTCGGCTTGAGGTTCTGCACCACCCAGGGCACGTAGCGCGACACCTTGGTGAAGACGAGCGGCGCGGACCGCAGCGCGCAGTCCAGCTGGCCGTAGGACAGCACGCCGTACAGGATGGCGCGCTGCTGCATGGACCACGGCGCCGCCTGGTCGCCGGCGTCCTCGGCCAGCACGAGGGGGCTGCCGCTGTCGCCCTGGCAGCCGCCGCCTGCGGACGGGACGGGCCGGAGCGTTAGCGGGCGGCCCGAGGTCGCGACGGGGCATCGACGGCCGCCGCTGCCGGACCGCGGGCCGCCCGCTAACGCACCGACGCAGAGCTGCATGCTGGGGTCGAAGCGCACGTCGTCGAGGGAGCCGTACAGGGAGGTGCAGCGGGCGGGGCCGAGCACCTGGCCGCGGCGGTGGAGCAGCCACTGGCTGGGCGCGTCTGCAACGCGACAAGGCACGGGGCACCGTCAGCATCTGCGGGGACGCCGGCGGCGCCGGGCGGGCCCTCCGTACTCACGCTCCCTCCTGTTGGGGGACGTGTTGCCCCAGCTCGCCACCGTCATGGTCCTGCCGGCTAGATCCTCCTCCGGGCGGCCCTGGGCCGGGATCGGCAGGCACACGGGGTTCACGGACTCTGCGGGGACAGTCAGACACGGCGGTGAGGTTCGCGCCTCTGTTCCCTCGTCGACGAGCAGGGGGCGGACTCTGACCTGAGAACGCGGCGGGGCGCGCCAGCCGCAGCAGGCCGATGTCGTTGAGCCCGCGCATGTACTCGGGGTGCACCAGCACCTCGTCGACCCCGATGTCCTCGACGGCCGCCGCGCACGCCGAGCCCACGCAGTCCGGGTCCGAGTGCGTGTCCAGCTCGCCGAGACGCACCGACGCCCTGCCGCCGCCAGTCGCCAACGGTTACACACTGACGACGTAGTCAGTCGTCTCAAAACACGCCACAACATTTCCGGCCCATATTTTTGCGCCTTTTGCCATGCGCCTAGAATTATGTGCCAAGTTTCGTTGTGGGCGCTGTTCCAGAAGTGTGAGAGTAGCAATCATCGTTCTGGCACGGCGCACGACTGCAGCGCTCACCACACTTACGGTCCTTTGTGCACCACGAGGCAGTGCGCCGCCGTGAGGACGTAGCGCTCGCTGATAAGGCTCCCGGAGCAGAGGTACTCGAGGCGGTCAGCGTCACCTGGGGGGCAGCGGAGCAGCGTCAGAGAGAGAGAGAGAGAGAGAGAGAGAGAGACAGAGAGAGACAGAGAGAGAGAGACCCCGGATCGGACCGTACCGCGGTCGCTCAGTCGGTAGCCCAGGCGGGCCATCCACGGGTACTGCATGAGGCCGCTGCGGTTGCCGGCCTGCTCCTCGCGCTCGGCGCGCTCCGCCGGCCGCGGGTGGAAGCGCATCCCGCACACCTCGGTGGGCAGCAGCGCCAGGTTCTCGGCGGGGTAGCCGGGGTCCGCGTCGCCGCCGGGCATCCTGGGCGGGCCGCCGGCGGACTCCATGACGGGCTTGGGCCTGTGCGATTGAGCCGAGAAGGCGGATCATTTTAGGAACCGATCATTTTGCGATTTTCCTCCCGTAATGATCGCGCAGGCGTACATGGGCTGGTTGTGGGCGGGCTGCGCAGCCGGCGGCGGAACCCTGGGCGTGTTGGGGGCGGACTCCCTGGACGAGCTGTGGTGGTCGCCGGGCCTGTTGGCGGGGGGCGCTGGCATCGCGGCCGGCACCGGGCGCGCGGGGTACTCGTCAAGCGGCAGCGACATCTCCTCGGGAACCTGGTCGGCAGAGTGACGTCACACTTCTGTCAAGCCCAGGCCACTGCGCCTGCGAAGGTCGGGTAGGCCGACCCGCACGGCACGGCTGTTCGGCGGGACAGCCTACCCTTCGCTTCGCAGGCGCCCTCACGACCGCCTCCCCCTCTGCTTAGCTATCGTGGTGCTGGGGCTCACCTGAGGCGCCGGCTGCTTGCCCGGGTGGAACCTGTCTGTGGCTTCGGGTATCGCGGGCCTACTGGCGCCGCCGCCGCCGCCGGGGCTGCCGAAGCCGCCGCTGGGAGGGTCGTAGCCGCCGGCGTAGTCCGTGCCGGCGCCGCCTGCTGCCGCCCACTGCTCGTTGGACGGTGGCGACGGCGGCCCGTCGGCGCAGCACACCTGCAAGGGCGACGGGGATGCTATAGCCATCGGTGCCGTCGGGGGCGGGCAGGTCCGGGGGCAGGCAGGCGGGGACGTACCCGGGGGACGCCTCCCAGGAAGCCGCAGTGCGACTTCCGCAGCAGCTGCGTCACGTTCTCGTCCGGCCGACCCTTGGGGTTGAGACGCGACGCCCTCAGCAGGTCGAGCAGCTCCTTGCAGTTGTTGAGGCTGATGCAGTGGCCCGGCTGCCCCCACGGCTCCGGGGTCCTGCAGGACGTGTTGGCGGCGCCCTGGCCTGCAGAGGGGGGCGGAGCAGGCGGGGGGCTGGTCAGCGCGTGCGGCCCGGTGCGGGTACCCCGCGGGACAGCGCCGCAGCGCGGAGTACCGACACGGCGGGAGCTGACCCCGGCGGCGGGGTCGACGCGCAAAACAAGGGGCCGCGTCAAGAGGCGACCCCCTCCCCCTCATTATTGTTATCTCTCTCATACAGGCACGCGCGCCCATACACGCGCGTGCGCCCACGAACTCACCCCACTCGCCGGCGACAACGGACGTCCCCTGGCCGTCGCTGTTCCACGTCGGCCGGTCGCTTCTCCCCTGCGCGCGCGTCGCCGTCGCCCCGCCTCCCGCCGCCAGGGCCGCCAGCGCCGCCAGCCACCACATCGACGGCCTGATCATGGAGAGACGCGGCGCCATGTCTGCCCGGGCGGAGGACGAATCGGCGACTGAGTTCGATGGAGGGAGTGCCGGGTGCCGGGCCGGGGGACCGGGGGGACGGGGGCCGGGCTGGAGCGGGTGGGGCCGGGGGCCGCGGGGGGCCGGGCGGCGCGAAGAGAGGCGGGACGGGTCGGGCTGGTGGTGCCGGCAGGCTTGCCGGCTGCTCCGCCAAGCGATCGGCGACCGACCCGTGCCACGATGTACCACCGACGACGGGACGGGGCATCCCAGAGGCGCTGGCCGCGCCACGCCATGCCACGGCGCGGACGCGAACGCGGCCTGCGGCAGCATCAGCCTCGACCGCCGCGCTGCGCCGCGTATGCCCGGCACTGGCACCCGACCATGACCTCCGATACCCCACGCGCGCCGCGCCGCTTCGTTGCCGATACTCCATGTTCGCTGCACGACGAGAGGGGGTAGGCACTATGGAGCTGCGTTCATCGAGTGCAGCGCCTGCGGATGGCAGGGTAGGCCGGCCCGCACGGCACGCGCGCGCGCCCACGTCGCGGTTGCCTACCCAGCCGGCGCCCCCGTGCCCATTCGGTTTGTTCTGCGTTCAGCCAGAACGGACCCCTCTGCGTATCCTGCGAGCGACTTCGATCCGATGCGAAACAGTTCGATGCCAGCGCTGAGGTGGCGTTGAAGTCTTCGAACCGGAACACAGCATGCAAATACGAATGTATTGTGAGGGGGAAGGAGTGTCATTCACTCGAACCGAGGAAGTCGTCGACCTGGAGCCGTTCGCCGGCTCTCCCTCTGTCGCGACAGCAGCTGACTTTGCCTCGCTTTGCCTCCAGCTGGTTTCCAGCCGGCCCCTCAAGGTGTTCCAGCCGCGGCCCGGCATCACATGACGTCACGCCGTCTGACGTAGGTGGCTCTGCAGAGACGCAGGCGGCGGCGCACGCCACCAGCGAGTCTTGGGGCCTGCACGATGGTCGGGGGAAAAATAACAATTGGCCGATGATCAAAATAAACGAGTTTTAGTCGAAGTCCGACAAATTGAAATGTTGTGATGGTTAGCGATTTAAATTTTTCAATCGAGCGAAATCTCGTTCGTCAATTGGAGTAGAACTACCATCGACTTGTTGTCGGTTTACCGTGTTTGACTGTCACCGCTTCCGGCTTTCATATTCAGGGTGTAAATCGTGTGAATGTCAAAACCAAAAAGTCGTCTTGAGTTTGGATTTCTCGCTTATTCGCGGGGGGCCTGAGAGAGTCGCACGGCCTATCGTCGCGGTCAGGTCTGGTCACTTTTAAGAAACTGGACGCAACTGATTAGAGAAAGAATGGGGCGCGTTCTATTCCGTGCTGCCGGCGGGTTTACCCGGCGTGGGAGCGCGCGAGGAGCAGGCGCGGATCCAGAGGGGAGGGGGGAATGTCCCCCCCCCTCGGCCCTTAATAGCCGCATGAAGTGTAGGCAAACCGCACCTGATGAGGAAAGAGGCCTGTTGCCAGGCGGTACGCAGGAAATTCCATGAGAGGATGGCAAACAGTGTGGAGATGGAAACCTTCGACTTTTATTCATGCATCACATAACCGTACAAAAGTAATCAGTCTTTTCGTGGGAGGGACGCTGATTTGGCGACTTGGTCCCCGTCGTCGCTAGGGAATGTTTTGAGCCCCAGCGATGAGAGGAGCTCCCCGCAACGACTATTGCTCTTCTTTTTCTTTTTCTCTCCGCACTAGCAGGTGTCATTGTTGCACATTTGGCGCAAAGTTTAATTTCCCCACCGCTTAGATGGCGCCACAAAAGTAGGAGGAGCTATGCCCCAGTGCTGCCAACCTCATAAATTATTTTACCGAAGTAAATCATTTCACATTTCTACGTTTATAAAATCATGCGCTGTAGGCGCTGGAATTTTTTTTTAATGTCACAGACCCGTTCGGCTTCTTTGGGACTGTTGGTGACGCCAATCTGCACGTACGAAAACCCACCATTCGTAACACGCACCTAAAAAAGACTGCGGATAATTACAGTTCAAGATAAGTGTCTTTAAGGAAAAGTTGTGAGGTGGCGCTCGACGAGGTGCCAGAGCAGCTAGGTTTGCCCTGCGGTGCCGAGGCGCGCCGGGCTCCAACGCCGGCGAGCTCCACGCACGGCGGTAGTTGTGGGTATCGCCGCCGATCCCCTCCAGACCGAGGCACCCGAGCGGGGGATGCCCGCTGCAGCTGGCCGCAGGCGGTCACAGGGTCACAGGTCACGGCGTGGTCACGGCTCCATGATGCTCAGGATCCACGGCAGGTAGTAGGAGACCCTGGTGTAGACGCCGGGAACGCCCTCGGAGGCGCACTGCGACGGCCCGAAAGACACGACGCCAAACTGCAGGACGCGCGGCGCGCCGCCGAGCCTCCCCGGCGCCGTCAGCGGGCCGCCGCTGTCGCCGTTGCACGAGTCCTTGCCCTTCTCGGCGGCGCACAGCTGCTTCTCGGCCGCGATGGGGTGCTGCAGGGGCAGGTAGGCCGACGCGCAGTCCCGGTGCTCGCTCACGGTCACCTTCACCTTCATCAGCTTCTTGCTGCCGCCGGCTGCGGACAAGGCGGGGGCGCAGCCCAGGGTAAAGGCCGGGCGGACTCGTGCCGGTTGGTGAGCAGGCAGGATGTGTGTGTGTTTGCTACGTACCTCCGTTCCTGTTGGCCACTCTGCCCCAGCCGGCCACCGTCACCTTCTTCCCCGTCAGCTCCCTCGCCGACTCGTCTTTGTCCACCGGCAGGCACACGGGCCTCACGAAATCTGCGGGCCGCGGCCACAACACATCGCGCCATTAGCGGAGCAACAAACAACAACAACAACAACTTGTCAACAGGAGCTGGAACGGCCGCGGCGGCCTGGCCTCCTGCCGGCCCGGTTGGCAGCGCTGCCAGCAGGCGCGGCGGTCGGCGGTCGGCAGGTTTCGCGCGCCCATTACTGGAGAGGCGCTCCTTTCATTACAGTGATTTCCAGGCGCTCGGTCCGCCGCTGCCGCTCCAGGGAGTCCCCGGCCACGTTTGCGGTCACGAGACTCGACACGAGACACTGCAGCCGTGCGTGGACGGGAACAGTCCCGCTGTCGTACCTGTGAAGGCGACGGGCTCCACCAGGCGGAGCAGCGCGATGTCGTTCTGCAGCCGGTTCTCGCCGTAGTTCTTGTGCTTAACGATGCGCTCGATGGTGACGTCCAGGACCGGCGGCGCGCACAGCCTCTCCCCGCTGGTGAAGGAGCAGTCCGTCAGCTGGGTCGTGTCCAGCTCGCCGAGCCTCACGGACACCCTGCGGGCACGCGGGGGGGACGGTCAGGCAGGGGCGTGACGAGGGGGGGGGGGGTGCCCCCGGGGGGAGGGGCAGTACACGCAGGCGTGCTCACGGGACGAGGCCGGTGTTCTCGTTGATGCAGTGCGCGGCCGTGAGCACGTATCGGCTGCTGATGAGGCTGCCGCCGCAGTTGTAGTCCAGCTCGGGCGAGAACTCGTCTGCAACAGGCGCGCGGTGAGTGGCGGGGCGCGGGGCGCGGCCGCGTCGCCGGTTGTGCACGTCGTGTACTCACTCCTGTAGCCCAGCCGCGCCATCCAGGGCAGCTCCATGACGGCGGCCTCCGAGCCGCCGATGATGCGGTCCGAGAGCACGGGGCCGCACTCGTCCATGGGGAGGAGGCGTAGGCCGGCGGCGGGCAGCGAGCCGTTCCCGGCCGCCGCTGGCCTCGGGGGCGCCCCCCTGGGCGGTGCGGACTGCGCGGGCGGCGACGCGGCGCAGCACACCTACAAGAGCCTCGGCGTTAGCGCCAGCACGCCGCAGGGCCGGGCAGGGCAGGGCGGCTGCTGTGGCTACGCACCTTGGGGTGGGCCGGCGCGGAGGGGCCGCCGGCCGGGACGTAGCCGCAGTGCGCCTGCTGCAGCAGCGCCACCACCTCCGGCTCGGCCCTGTCGCGCTGCACCATGGTGAAGAGGGTGGGGCAGCTCCGCAGCGGCACGCAGGCCTGGCCGGCAGGGCACTGGCTCACCGGCTCTGTGACAGCGTGCGCACGTGGGGGGGTGAGAGTGGCGGGTCCGGGGGGAGGGGGGGGGGGAGGCAACGTCAGCAGGTGCACTCACGGTTAGGGGGGCGGCTCCACGTCTGCGCGGCGACCACTGAAACAAGAGGCGAGAGGTCTCGTGAGGGGGTGGGCGTCGGGGCGGTGGCGGGAGCGGTCGCGGTCGGTGGGACCTACCCTGCAGCAGGGACGCCGCCGCCAGGGCCGCCGCCAGGGCCGCCGCCGCACTGGGTTGCCGCCACTTCATGTCTGGGCCGCTGTGTCCCGACTGATGCGCATTCGTATCCTTGGCATTGGCGCGGCGGGCAGGCAGCGCCTGGCAGCGCCGGGACTCCGCGGCCGGCCGGCGAGGCGGCGGCTGGAAGCGGGCACAGTACCCGACGGCGCTGGTACGCCGTCCAGCCCCCACCACCTCCGTCCCGGCCCTCCCGGCCGTCCCGGCACACCTCACTCCGAGCCTCACGGGGCCCCTCTCCCGCTCTCCACGCTCTCCCAGCCCCCGATCACCATCCTTCGTTGCCCCTCCCTCCGGTTACCCCCTCCGCTGCTTCCCCGACAACTGCGCCTTGCGGTGCCGCCGCCCTGCCGCCCCCCATCATTGCGCGTGGGCTGCGCTGCGGGTGGCGAAGTAAAAGGGAAGTCCGTCGGCGACCGGTCGCGGCCGCTCTCACCGCTGCCCCGATGTGTCACAGGGTTCAGAGACGAGCAGCATCGCATATCTGAGGCCCCTAAGGGTGCTCCCCTACAGTGACCGGGGCACGCGCCCGGCGTCCTGCGTCTCACCAAGTGTGGGGCTCGACATTGTTTGGGGCTCGAGCGGTCAATTCGACCGTCTGCTCTTCATAATCCTTCCTTTTTTTGTTTATTTTTTAGCAGAAGGGAACCTTGATCGAAGGACCATAGAGCCCTCAGAACACAGGATGGTTTGCCAGGATGTTTTTGTTACAATGGCCGTGGTTATAAAGTTTCAGTTCAGGTCAGGTTGACCACTCAGTGGTGCCGCCTTAACGAGGCTCAATTTTGGCGGCAGTAAGGGATGGTTTAGGCAGGATGGGGCAGAAAATAAAGCAAGCAGGTAGTGAGATATAAATACAATTTTATTTGCGGCGCTTTGCTGATTTCTCGCTGGGGAAACTCGGGCCGGATACGAACCATCTCGCCCTCCGCTGAAGCCGTCACAACGGACACATATTGTGCACTACCCAGAAAAGGCCAGAGCACACGGCCGGATGAGATCGTTATTTTTCATTTTAGTATTTTTATAAAAATTTATTTATAAAACGAACAACATTAGGTATCACAGTTGGGTCGCCGGGGTCGCGGGGGGTCGGGCTCAGGGCTGCATGTTGCTCATGATCCAGGGCAGGTAATTGATGACGTTGGTGTAGCCGGCGGGCACGCCCTTGGTGGCGCAGTCGGGCGGCCCGAACGACACGATGCCGCGCAGCACGGAGCGCACCTCGCCGCCGAGCAGCGTGACGGTGGTGAGCGGGCCGCCGCTGTCGCCCCTGCACACGTCCGTGCCCGGCTTGCCGATGGCGCACAGCTGCATGCGCTTGTTCACGCGGTACTTGTTCAGCTGGTTGTACCTGTCGGCGCACTCGCGGTCCCGCACCGCCTTCAGGTTCAGCTTGGTCAGGACGTCGCCCGTCGTCTGGTCTGCGCGGGGAACAGAGAGTTAGAGCCGCCATCGTCATGCTACGAAGTACCGGATTCTGCAAAGTGCTAGAGTGCCTGAGCTGCTGAGTAGTTGCCAGTACGCACCTAGCTCGTCGGCGTGGATCTTCCCCCAGCCCACGACCGTGAGCACGTAGTCGCCGTACCAGTCCTTCTCGGCCTGCTCCGGGCTCAGGCTGATGCTGCTGTACGGGCCGGACGCCGAGGGCCTCTTGCTGACCGGCAGGCAGACCGGGGTCACCGAGGTCGTGAAGGCGACGTCCCGCCGGAGCCGCAGCAGCGCGATGTCGTTGTACAGGGTGTCGGTGCCGTACTCCGCGTGGGACGTCACCTTCTCGACGGCCACGTCCACGACCTTGTCGGCGCAGATGGTGTCCCGGCCGACCCGGGAGCAGTCGGGGTCCTGGCGTACGTCGTGCTCCCCCAGACGCACCGTCACCCTGCGAGCACCACGGCACGGCGTCAGGCGGCGCACCCTCTCTCCACTGCTCCGGAGGCAAACCCGTCCAGCCGGCCGCGGCCGCTGCGGCATCACGCCCAGATGAGACCAGCGCCCCAAGACCGCGCGCGGTTTTCCCAAATCGTCTAATCTAAACAAACATTATCACCAGCCGGGACGCCGCGCGACGCGGAGCTGGTTTTCGCCGAGGAGAATAAAACAAGGCGGATAGACTGCTGGCGGGGCGCGCGCGGCTGCCGCGGCCCCTGCGAATCGAAGGGCCGAAGGGCCGAAGGGCAGGCGGCGCCGGTCTGGTACTCACGGCTTGGTGCGGACGACACAGTGGGCGGCGGTGAGCACGTAGCGGCTGCTGATGAGGGAGCCCCCACACCTGTACTCGATTCCTCGTTTCACTGCGGCAGGTGTACATGATTTTTTTAAAAGTTAAGGACTCCTTGTAACCCACATGGGTTGCCGGTGGAGGCGGCGGCGCCCTCGCGCGCCGGCACGCCGGCACTCACCTCTGTAGCCCAGCCGCACGGCCCAGGGGAACTCCTGCACGATGGTCTTGTTGCCGCCGATGATCTTGTCGGCGTTGTTCTGCGGCCCGCACTCGTCCAGCGGCAGCAGCGGGCAGCAGACCTGCGGCACAACGCGGAGGGTCAGTACGGTGAGGCCGGGCCGCCGCCGGGGCCGCCGCCGCCGCCGGCGTCCCCGAGGCGACTCACCTGCGGGCGCCGGTTCTCAAAGCCGCACAGGTAACCCCGGAGCCTCTGCCTCTCCTCCTGGGTCTGGGGCGGCTTGTTCAGCGCGGGGCACTTGGTCAGCTCCACGCACCGTTCGTACTCCTCGCATTGCCGCCCGTTGGCTTGGGCCAGCGCTGAGGAAAAACAAAAAAAAAAGCGCGCGGCACTTGCAGAATGAAGAAGATGGGCGGGGCGGGCGGGAAGCCAGCGCCGCGCGGCGCTACCAACTTACACTCTCTGGGAGCGGCGGCCAGGGCTGCCAACCACAGCACGGCGTACGGCAGAGCGGCTCGCATGGCTGCGGTGCGGCGGGCGGGGTCCGGTGTGGGCACGCGGGCGCGGCTCGCTGATCCGTTCGCGAGTCGGCTATGAAGAAGACTGCGTACTTCCTCGTCGCTGGGAAGAGGCCAACGGTCCAGGCTCGCGGAGCCGGCCGGCGCCCTGAGGCACCCGAGGCGAGGGAGGGGAGGGAGGGGAGGGGAGGGGAGGCCGGGGGGGTACCCGCCCTGTGACGTCAGCCACAGGAACCGCCCGGTCCCGCCTCGCCGCGGGCCCCGGGCCCCGGGCTAAGAGCGAAAACGCGTTGGGGGTGGTGTGTGCTTGATTTGTGTTTTACATGTTCAGCTTTGATCCCGGGGGGGGGGGGGGATAATCACTTCGGCAACCACGATCGGGGTAATCCATAGGTAATCCGTGGGCTTTGTAATCTGGCGTAATCCAAGGGTAACCCGGGGTTAATTGAAGAATGCAAAGGACACGATTTTGTCGCATTGTTTCTCTCTATTCTTTGTTTCGGGTATTGTGGCTTTGGGGTTGAAAGGGAATTTAAACGAAATGTATGGAATATATAAATACGATTTTTATTTGTGTGTTAGCGTACAGTTGCGATAGACAATTAAGTATAGCTTACTCATGGGAACCGAGCCATCTCTCGTCCACGGCTGCAGTCATAACAACGACTAGATTGCGTATTGCTCACATACGAATATACTATCAAAAACTGGATAGATGCCAGAAACGATATCCAATCACTGTCGATTATGGATATCGATTGGTTGATCTTTCGGCTCGGCATTTATTTTATTTTTTTTTCACCTCACATTTTCTCTATGGCACTGGGGTCCGAGCTTGGAATTTCTAGGCGGCTGTCCTCGGGCCGCTCACGGCCTCATGTTGCTGGTGATCCAGGGCATGAAGTTGAGCACCTTGGTGTACACGCCGGGCACGCCCTGCGCGCCGCAGTTCTGGAGGCCGAAGGATACGACGCCGACCTGGACCTGGCGCGGCTGCGCGCGGCCGTCCACCTCGGAGGGCCGGAACAGCGGGCCGCCGCTGTCGCCCTGGCAGGAGTCGACGCCGCGCTTGCCGCCCGCGCACAGCTGCGACTTCTCCTCGATGGTGACGCCGCGCTCCCGGAACACGCTGGCGCACTCCGAGTAGGGCACGATGGGGACGTTGGCCTTCATGAGGAACCGTGTCCCGGGCGCTGCGCAGGTGGAACAGGCGGAGATCAGTACGGGTCCTCTCTCTCCTCCCGCCCCCCCCCCCTCTCTCTCTCTCTCTCTCTCTCTCTCTCTCTCTCTCTCTCTCTCTCCTCTCTCTCTCTCTCTCTCTCTCATACTCACTCCCACGACCGTTCTTGTCCTTGCCCCATCCGGCGACGCGGGCCTTTTTGCCGTCCAGCTTCTCCAGGGCTCGCCGCCCGGTGGGCAGGCAGATGGGCTTGACGGCATCTGTGTGGGCAGGGAGGGCCGCGCTCTTATAGGTCACCGATCTGCGGCTCTGCGCCGCGACTCGCCGGCTCGTCACGTCACGTGCGGCCCTGCTTACCTGTGAAGGTCACGGAGCGCCTGAGGCGGAGCAGCGCGATGTCGTTCTTGAGGTAGTTGGGCGACTGGGGGTCGCCCGAGTACTGGGGGTGCGCGATCACCTCCTCGACGGGCACGTCCACGACGGGCGGCGCGCACACCTCGGCCTCGTCGATCACGGAGCAGTCCACGGTGCTCTCCTCGTCGTGCTCGCCGAGCCGCACCTGCGTGCTGCAGACGGGGGCCGTCAGTGTCGTGCGCGGCGGCGGCGGCGGCGGCGGCGGCGCGCGAGGGCCGCGTGTGTCGACGGCAAGCCACCATGTACTCACGGGTCTTCGTTTCCTCCGACGCAGTGAGCGGCGGTCAGCACGTAGCGGTTGTTGATGAGGGAGCCTCCGCAGCGGTAAGACACGCGGCGCCCTGGCGGAAGGGAAAGGCAGTGTCGGTCAAGGCGGCAGGGGCAGGGCAGAGAGAGAGAGAGGGGGGGGGGGGAGGAAGAGACTTACCAGATCCGTATCCCAGGCGAACCATCCACGGCAGCTCCTTGACAACGGTCATGTTGCCGCCCAGGATGCGGTCGTCGATGCCGAACTCCCCGCACTGCTGGGGGTTGATGAGGCTGCCGCCGCCGCTGCCGCCCTGAGGGCGCGGGCGCGTGGACGAGCCGGGCCGCCGGGTGGTGGTGGTAGTGGTCGGCCTGCGGGTCGTTTGCTCGTTGCCGCCAAAGCCGCCGCCGTTCCCGAAACTGCCGCCCACCAGAGGGCTGTTGCCGAAGTTGTTGGTGCCGAAGCCACCGCCGCCCACGAGCGGGCTGTTGCCGAACGTGCTGCCGAAGGGGCTGCTCCCGAACGGGTTGCTGTTGAACGGGTTGCTGTTGAACGGGTTGCTGCCGAAGTTGCTGAAGGGCCTGCGGGTGGTGCGGTCGAAGGGCTCGCCGAAGGGGATGCCGCCGGCGGAGAAGATGTCACTGGGGAAGTTGAGCTGGTCGAACAGCGACTGGCGAGCGCCGCCCTTACCGGGGCGGCGCAGGAAGAACCTCTCGCCGACGGCGGCGTCGTCCTGCTCGTCCTGCTCGTCCTGCTCG
Source organism: Megalurothrips usitatus (assembly GCA_026979955.1). Classification (NCBI taxonomy): domain Eukaryota; kingdom Metazoa; phylum Arthropoda; class Insecta; order Thysanoptera; family Thripidae; genus Megalurothrips; species Megalurothrips usitatus. The sequence continues at coordinate 11,280,558 of CM049594.1, forward strand.
TCCTCGTCGCCGTCGGGGGTCGGGGGGCAGCAGACCTGAGGCAAGGCGACGTGCGCGTTCAGTGACGCCGGCCGGCCGCGGGGGCGCGGTCTCCTCACCCCGGCCGCCCCGCCGGCCTCGCCGGCCTCACCATCTTGCCGCCGCAGTCGGAGTCACGGAGCAGCTCCCGGTCGGCGGGGCTGGCCTCGGCCCCCGCCCTGGACAGTCGGGCCAGCGGCTCGCAGTCCTGCAGGCTGACGCAGCGGCCGCTCTCGCCTCCGGGGGTTCGGCAGCCTGGCGCGGCGCCCGCACCTGCAGGTGTGCAAGTGTGCCGTTAGGGACGGGTACTAGTCAGTCGCGGGCCGTGGGCAGCCGTGGGCCCCGGAGCCGGGGGCGTCCTGAAAGCACGGCCGAGCGCAGCGGCCGGCCGCGGCCCGCACGGACGCCTGGGTGGGTAGGCAACATCGGGCTCGGCCCGCATGCGTGCCGTGCGGGCTGGCCTACCCCAGCTTCCGCGGGCGCTCGGCGACTTCGTTCCGGGGCCGCCGTGCCGCCGTGCGCCGCCGGCAGTGCGGGGGCAAGCTTATCACCACCACGCCCCTGCGCGCGCACCACGCACCACTCACCCGCAGGCTGCGTGCCGGGGGCGGCCGCCACCAGGACGGCGGCGGCAAGGAGGGCGCCGAGGCCGGACCGCAAGGCCCCCGTCGTGGAGGCAAGTGTGGGACGGCGCATGCTGGAGCACTGGAGCGGCTGTGGAGCGGCAGTGCCTCGCGCGCTTCCTACGGGGTTCACGAACTGACTGGCGCGGGGCCCCGCCACCTTCGGGCGGCCGGGCTGCCGTGCGGCGGCGCGGCCGGCGGAGCGGCCATCTTCTCGATATGCGGTCAGCAGGAACGAGTGTGACAGAGCAGGTGATACGCCGCCCGCCACGCCACGCCACGCCCCGCCACGCCCCGTCCACCGCTGCCACCGCGGGCCACGCACGTCATGCCCGGCCCAGACCAACTACGTCCGGGGCCCGCTCCAGCAGCTTCCCGCTCGGGAGAGGTGAAGGGCGAGGAGTGTTAGGGGAAGGGGCCACGGAATCTTCACTTTTGCTCATGAGACGGGTATTAGTGGTATAGGCGGAAGAGCAGAGAGAGAGAGAGAGAGAGAGAGAGAGAGAGAGAGAGAGGGGGGGGGGGGAGACAGAGAGAATACAAGCAGGGTCGAGAGAGGAGAAACATGCGCAGAGGAGACGTAGAAGAAGAGAGGCGAGTAGAGAGGAGAGGGGGGAAGAGGATTTCCCTCGCCGATCAGAACAGGTTCAATTGGACCGGTCGGCGCATCAAGACCGAGACTGGGAAAAGACGCCAAGGCCTCATCACAAAGCCCACATTATATGTGCACGTTTTTTCCTTGTTTGTGTATAACGCGTGCTGCCCGGTTGCCAGAATTTGTTTGGTTGTTGTTGTCGGTGGCAACAGTGGAGCAGACGCGACTATCCCAGTGCGGAGACCTTGCACTGCGGGACTGATAAGGGCCGCGAGGGCTTCGGAACGTCATTTCCTTTTTCTTCTATTTTTTACTGTTTATTTTGTTTTTTTTTCTAATTTTGCCCACCGCCGGGGCGGCGCTGCTGCACCGCCCACCGCCCACGTCACACACACCCCTGCCCGCGCTGCGAGGCCGGTCCGTGCCCGACTCCACTGCACCCTCCCTCCCTCCCTCCCTCCCTCCCTCCCTCCCTCCCTCCCTCCTCCGCTCCCTGACGTCATCGCGGGGCCCGCACGGACGGCGGCTGATCGCGGGCGGCGACGGGACGACGACGGCGTCCGTCGGTTATCCCCGGTAGGTCCGTGGGTCTGTCCCGGCCGGTCGGCCGGCGGGCGTCCCGGCCCGGCCAGCGCCGTGCCCCGCGAGATGCGTGGGGCCGTGCCCGCCGCCTCCGTAGCCGCCGCCGCCGCCGCCGCCGCCGCGCCCCGCATCGTATCGGACTACACTGTAGGGTCGGGTGTCGGGCATCCCGCGCCCGTGCCCGTGCCAGCCGCGGTTCGCGAACGGACGCATGCTCTTGTCTGGCCTCCGTCTTTCCTTTTGGCATGGAAACTTGCCTCGCGTGACGGACGGTGCGTGGCCCGCTCGGCGCTCGGCCCCGGGGATTTTGATTTGGTTTGATTTATTGATAATTATGGTAATTATGGGACTGGAGAGCCCCTTGGGTTGTACCAAGTAATGCACCCTTACACGTATGCTTAACACAGTCCAGACGTTCTTTAGAGGGGGTTGTCGTCTGTGTGCGCTGTGAGGCGAGTGGTGAGGTTTGGCAGCTGGGGGCTCGAGCAGGGCTCGGCAAAGTAAAGAAACACGGTGGGTTATAAACATTCAATTTAATAACAGGTAGGGTACAAACAGACACATGCCAGAGTTCAGTCCCATTGGTTTCAGTATTGATCGACAAAAATAAACCGCACATGCTGTACTTTTCATGAATCGTAAACCTAAGAGAAGCGTATTTAAATGAGAACTAGTTTAAAAATAGGTCACATTTCAATTTTGAATGTCATGGCATTCCAACCAAAGCGACGGAGATCGGCTGCTTTTTTTTTTAAATACAAAATTCACTAAACCGGCTGTGCGCCGGTGACACATCAGCTCTGGTTTTTCCCGAAGGAGTATTTACTGTCAACACACGGTATGGCATTTTAGGTCGACCGCAGCGTTGAGTTTAGGAGGGGGGGGGGTCACGGTCACAAGTTTATCGAACGCACTCGCCGTCGACGGTCACAGAGTAACTTCACGCGTTGCTCCTCCTGCCTGAAACTCGGAGTGCCTCGCAGTTCTCATCACACGAAGCCGACCAGGCCGCCCGCTCGCTGGAGCCACAGGCGGTCTTCGGACTCGCGGCGCGCAGAGGCGCGGCAAATGACACGGACGCGGTGCGCAGAACCAGTTCCATTCTGTAGCCGGGGTGCACCGGGATATACGTTGAAGCGGAGTCGGTGTCCCGGGAGCCGGGGGCCACGGGGGGCCCCGTCAGGCCAGACCTGTGTCTCCCGGCCGACCCGCCGCCGTCAGGCGCGTCAGGCACGTCAGGCCGGCGGGAACGTCCTCACGGCCTCATGGTCTCCAGGATCCAGGGGACGTAGTTGGCGACGCGGGTGTAGACGCCGGGGAAGCCCTGCTGGCCGCACTTGACGGGGCCGAAGGAGACGACGCCGGTGACGTGCCAGCGGACGCCGCCGGGCGTGGCGTCGGCGCTCATGAGCGGGCCGCCGCTGTCGCCCTGGCAGGAGTCGCGCGCCTTCACGCCGCCCGCGCACATCTGGAAGGTCTCGCTCAGCTCCACGGCCGCCTTGCTGTACGCGGCGCTGCAGTTCTGGATCGACACCACCGGCACGGCCAGCTTCAGCTTGATGTTGCTCTCCGAGCCTGAAGGGGGACAGCGACCAGAACACGGTTCTCAAATGTTCCCTCAAATATTCGCACGTGTCATTTTACGAGTACCGTGCTGTGCACTTTGAAACACTTACGGTTCTCCGTTCTCCCCCAGCCGGCCACATGAAGCTTACTGCCGAGGTGGTTTTTCCTGGTCACCTCGTTGTGGATCGGCAGACAGATCGGTTTGACATAGTCTGAAATAAAACGAGAGTTGTATTCATACATCCAACGTCCGCAAACATCACAGCAAAAACGAAAATCAGTGTGAGGGGGGTGGGAGGCACTCACCGGTGAATTGGACCTCCCTGGACAGACGCAGGAGGGCGATGTCGTTGTAGTGGTTGGTGTCGCTCGTGCGGTAGTCGGGGTGCGCGACCTCCCGCTCGACGGGGACGTCCTGGACGGCCGAGGCGCAGATGTTGTCCCCCGTGAGCAGGTCGGGCCTGCAGTCCGGGGCGGTGGAGGTGTCGTGCTCGCCAAGGCGCACGCTCACGCTGGAACACGGCGGAACAGAACAGAACAGTGAGCTGCTGCGGTCACTCGCGGCCACACCCCCAGCGCGCACTACTCACAGTCTGTACTGCGGGTCCCCGATGCAGTGGGCGGCGGTCAGGACGTACTTCGGGGAGATGAGCGCGCCGCCGCACAGGAAGGCGAGGCCCCTGCGAGCTGCAACGCGGAGACAGACGTGCGCGTCAGCACCGGGGCCCGTGCCCACCCCACCCCCACACTCACTTCCGGCACAAGACACTCACGGGTCTGGTACTGCAGCAGCGTCATCCAGGGGAACTCGCCGAGGTCGGCCTCGGAGCCGCCGAAGATCCTTTCGGCGAGGTCCTGGCCGCAGGTGTCCGTGGGCAGCAGGTTCAGGTTGGGCAGGTTGGGGAGGCCCTGCGGCCGCTGCGGCCGGGGGTCGTTCCACTCCGGCACTGGCTTGGGCCTGACGGGCGGCCGGGTGGGGCTCGGCCTCCGGTCCGAAGTCTTCGGGCAGCACACCTGGGGCAGGAGCACGGCGGTAGAGCGGCGCGTCCGCCGTGAGGCGCCCCCGGGACGGCGTCGCCGTCAAAGGGGCCGGGACTCACCTTGGGAATGTTGCCCTCGAAGCCGCACTGGCTGGCCTGCAGGAACTGCACGCTCTCGGGGGACACGGGCTTCTGCCTGAGCAGGGCCACGAGCGGCTGGCACCTGTTGACGGGGATGCACTGGCCCGCCTCGGAGTTGGGCGTCCGGCAGTCCGAGTCCTCGGCCCGCGGCGCACCCCAGCTGCGGGCGCTGGCGCCGCCGTTGTGCCTGCGGCGGGTGCCCACGGGCTCCGGGTCGTCGACCGGGATTGTAAAGCCATCTGAAAAATAATAAAATCCTCACGTCAGTTTCTCACATATTAGCAGGTCGTCTCTTATTCCAGGAGCGAGGCGGCGGCCGGTCGGCCGGCGGCCCGGCCGTTGAGTCGCGATCACGCGGGGTATACCCGTCGGGATGTACACTCGGGCGCGGAGTAGCGGCACGAGTGCTAGAGCTTCCGTCGCACGCGTGAGTTCACGTGACGTGCCTGCCGCGCCCGCTGGGTAGGCAGCCGGCCGCGCGGGCGTGTCCGACGGGGTGCGTGGCCGCGGTGGCTGCGCTCCCGACCAGCGCCGCCGCGGACCGGACATCCCTCCGTAAAGGAATCGGGTTGGTGCGGCCGCGAGTCGAACCCAAGGTCTTTATCATCAACCCCCCCCCCAAAAAAAAAAAAAAAAAAAACTTAAGGGTCCCTCGGGGGAGCCCGCCTCCTCCCTGCAGGCGCCACGCACGTGCACTCGTGTTTTCCCCGCGGCGGGGCCCCGGCGGGGGGCTCGGCTTCGACTCGCGAGTTCCCCGATGACGTTCGGCTGGAATGCTGCTGCTCCGCTCCGCCGGCGATCGTCTCAACGTTTCGCGTCAGTTTGCTGCAATGTTTGAGGAAGGATGGCGCGGCGCGGCACGCCACGACACAACGCGCCGCATTTCGCAGTGGCGCTCGCGGCTCGCCGCACGGAAGTCCCCCCCCCCCCTCCTTATTTTGAGGGACTCTCGCCAGGACAGTCCCGGCAGAAGGCGGCTCTGGGAAGGCCGGGTGGTGGGTCGGATGCTGCGGTCCTCCCGGGACAGACAGCCGCAGAGGACGCACGGCCGCGGTGCCGGGGCCGGCGGCAGCGGCGGCGGCCTGCGTCACCAAGGACGATACGTCGTACAAGGATCGCGGCGTCGTTCTCGGCCGGCCGAAACACTTGCGCGGCGCGCCGCCGCGGGACGGGTTATGCAGACCGATAAGGCCGTGAAGGCTGAGGTCATCTGAGGGGAGGCGGCGAGCGAGCGGAAATCCCGGCCATCAGGCTCCCTGCCTTCTTGACATTTACACCGTCTACACCATGACGCGACGAGAAGCCTCACCTCCGTCTGACTTAACATTGTCTTGCCGCTGCGCGCCGTTCGCCTGCTTCGAACAGCGTGGAGATGCACATGTAGACCAAGGCCCCCCCCCCTCCCCGTAAATGACAACACCAGTGTTTATCGCACGACGGGGCAACGATAAGCAGCGGCGTGCTGCACGCCCCTGACGCCCCGCGGCCCGCGGCCCCGGCAGTGTCCACCCGAGACTGACCGCGCCGGGACGTGCGACGCGCGCCGCCACCAAGGGGAGGTATACAGTACGCTCTCAAACGTCAGGATTACCGATCCGATCCCAAACTCGTCAGTGTCCACGTCTATTTCCCACCCGTCTTCGATCTTAGAATGAAGTATCGGAAAGTGCAGCCAGCCGCGGCGGCGCGGGCGGAGGGGGCGATAGAGTGACAAGTGAGCACCACGACGGGGGGTTGGGCGGCCGGTGTGCCGGGCCGGCGCCGGCGGGGGTCGGAGCCGACGGCGCGACGGTCTGCCTACCTTCCTCCGCCGCGGCGCCCGGCGGGTAGGCGGCGACGACGAAGACGACAAGGACGACGGCGCGGCGGCGAGGAGCGGCCGTCCTGCTGCTGCCGGGACTGCCATGGTGGCCGGGGCGGGTGCGACCGGCGGGGCGCTGCTGCTGTCGTGCGTGGACGTGCGCGGGACGTCCGGGACGTGCGGGATGTGCGCCGGCCGGCCCGAGAAGCGCGACTGCGGCGGCGCGGTGCGGCGGCTGCCTGCTCGTCTGCTTTTGCCGATGCTGACCAGTCCCGGCCCGGCCGGCCCCGCGGGGCCCCGTCGCGGGTAACCCCGCGCGCTCTTGGGCCTCGCCCCGCCCCGCCCCGCCCCGCGCCGCGGGCGGTCACGGCCACACCGTGCCCGTGCGGACGGTGGGCGACCGGAGCCAAGAGGTGTGCTCGCCGGGGCCGGCGCGGAGTAGAGAGACTCGGAGGGTCTCGAGCGAGTCTCTCTAGCGCGGAGCCGCGGAGCGCACAACGGCCGGCAGCACACGGTTTGCAGGCCGATGACGCGCGTGTGCCGGCCGTGACGTCACGCCCGCCCTCTCCCGGGACTTCCCTGGCGAAGGTTCACTAGAAACGTCCGCGACATTCTCCCCCATCAGGGTTTTCGCATCGAACCACGGCGATAAGGGGAAAGGGTTATTATTATTTTTTCACGATATTTCCGTGCCCACGGCGTTTCCAGGCATTACTTACTGTCTCGCACCTCTCTGGTTATGTAGCAGCCTACGTCATCACCAACTTCACGGCCGAGTGTCTCCCTCCCCCCCCTTCCCCCAGCAGTATAAGGCTTCTTGGGAGCCCTCTCCCGCTCCAGTTTTCCTCAACGCATCATCGATTTAATTTTGTTACAGATCGCCTCCGTTTCTTAGAAAGGCCCACGCTTTTTCTCCCACTATCTGCTGTCGGCGTTCCCCGCCGTCGTACTTCGAATCGTGGTAAGACGCCTTTAAACAGGGGCGGTTGAACTCTGCGCGGTCTACACAAAGAATGGCTGATACCAAGACCCCCCCCCCCCCCCCCCCCCCAAGCAAAAGCCTGTTTGCCGCATCTAGGCGAATTCGCGCGCGCAGAACGCTCGGACGACATAGAACAGCTGAGCGACAATAATGCTGAATTTTTCATCGTTTCGCTAGCGCCTGTCCTTCCTGGTCTAACTGTCAACTGTCATACCCCATTCAAACTTGTGGACCCGGAGGTTAAGATACGAGAACGGAGCTGTCGTTGACTCTCGACATACGTTTTCCTATCCGATTTAGTTCGGGAACGTCGCGTGGAGGAATCTTTGCTATTCGTGCTCAACATTTTATGCGTACCTGAAAAACCCACCATGACAACGACGGCGAGATCCGGGGGAGACGTTGACCCTGCGAAGGATGAACGAGCGGGCAAGGTTCGAGAAGTAGGATCACAAGCGGTTTGGAGTCTTTCGTCATGTAAGCCCGGTGAGTATTTTTGACTTCCATCGTTATCTTTTGCCTGCTTGGCTTCTGGCTCGGGTTCCTGGTGCGCTATGAAAAATCATTCCCTTGACGTAATCTTGCTGACTTTCTAGTTGTAGAGCGTGTTCTCTATTTTGTTTTGTATGTTAAAGGCAACGGCATTGGGCAGCTTCGAGACGACTGTATGGACACCTATTGGCAGTCTGATGGACAACTGCCACACCTTGTGAACATTCAGTTCCGAAGAAAGACTACCGTCCGTGACATCTGCATATACTTCGACTACAAGATAGATGAGAGCTACTGCCCAAGCCGGTAAGTATAGGGCTGTGTCTTTTGAGTTTGCAGCATGAATGAATTAATGATCTGTTTCTTAAGTTGTAATTTTTTTCTTTTTTCAGAATCTCAATCAGAGCAGGGACTAATTTCAATGATCTCCAAGAAGTAGAAGTTATCGAATTGACAGAACCCAATGGCTGGGTTTGCATTCCACTCAAAGACATTCATGACCGCCCCATCAGGACTTTCATGATTCAAATTGCTGTACTTAGTAACCATCAAAATGGACGAGACACTCATGTACGACAAATCAAAATACACTCTCCTATGGAAGCTAAAGGAGCAGCTTTGGACAATCTTGGCACCTTTGTCACTGTTGATTGCCAGCAGTACAGTACCATTAGATGAATCTATCGAGTGTTTATGTATATATTTAGTGATAAGTGACAATGTATCAGTTGTATATCTTTTTCTGAACAGCTTTGCAAGAGCACCACAGAGACTAGCACTTGTGCTATTGATACATGTTTTGTAAATTTTTAGGTTCTTGACATGTTTTTTATTCTCACTACTGTATAAGTGAATATATAATGTATGAATGTATGTACGAATGTATAAACTGAAGTTACTTCTTTTTATTTAAGAAAAAGTTTACTGTGATTTGAACGATGCTATGAGGAATATTTCTGTCTGTTGTCAAGTGTGACGTTGTATATGGTTCTTATACTCTGTGCACATTTAAAAATGTTTGTTTGTTGTGACCTGACTGCTAAATAAATGTGATGGCTTTAAAGTTACTTTCTACCGCCTTGGATTTTTTTTAATGCCCATTTTCCCACTGGAAAAGTTAGTGTAGTTTTTAAAGACGGTTGTCCTGTTTGGGCTCTCATCTGTGTTATCAGGTGATGCGTACTGGCTGGCTTCTAGCTCTACTCCTGACATGCTTTCTGTTCCTGTCTGAAGGAAGAGATTCTGAAAGAAACCAACAGATTAGCATTAAGGCAGCACTGCGCACTCCCTCTCATGTTTCTCCAGGCCAATCTTACAACCTAACACCGGTAGGCGAGGCTTGAACAACCACTGTGACCTACGAAAAGATTTGTTTCATTCAATAATATGATTGATTTCAGTTCGACCACTGTGAGACCTCGCTGCAGCCTCCCTCTCCGTAAGTTCCTTAAATATTGGCTTTGGAAGTATAAACCCTGTTAATGACTTGTGTCTCATTATTCAGCACCATCCCAGAATACATAATAGATTTAGATTGCCCTCCTAAAGAAAGGTGGAAAGAATTGATCACTGACAAAAGAAAGGAGGTACGCTTTTAGACCCAACTCAAAAAATCCACATATTTGTTTTATTTTTTGTTTCACTGTAGGAATTTCTTACTTTGACAGATAGTGGTTTTGATTGAACATGTCAAAAAGTTCTGTGATGTCTTATTTGGGCACACACTGTTTTGGATGGTAGAAGAGTTCATGCCCCGTCTCGCTGACACATTACCTGCTGAATACAGAGAAGAGTTTGAAGGAATAGCTCTGATAACGGGCATGAATTTTGGTGAAGTAGTGCTGTTTAATGTGTTCTATGAGTTTTTCAGTCTCTGTACATCTATTGTGGCACGTTCAGATGATGGTGTTCTATATCATGGTCGGAACCTGGATTTTGGATTATTTTTAGGGTATGCAGCTTGGCTTTGTAGGACTAAACATGTTTGATGCTTGCTTCAACTTTAACAAGTCTTTCTTGTTTTTGATTGTGCAAAGGTGGGATCCTGTGAATCACACTTGGCAAACAGCTACCCTTTTGAAGCCTCTTGTTGTCAGTTTAAATTTTATACAAGGAAACAAAACTCTTTACCGCGCAATTAATTATGCAGGATATACTGGTATTTTGACAGCTATCAACCCAGTAAGTTGAGTTAAAGCTTTCATTGAATTATAGGTCAACTGAGGCAATGATTTACTGAAATTTTTTGTTGGACGATCTCCACTCTGATTTAGGAAATCTGATTTGCAGGGTAAATTTGCATTAACTGTAGATGAGCGATTCACTTGGGATGGTGGCTATGTGGGTATAGCAGAGTGGATTTTGGGAGACAGAAACCAACAATGGATGGGCTTCCTTACCAGACAAGTCATGGAAACTTGTGGTAGCTATTCTTGTGCTCAGAAAAAGCTGTCAAAGCCTCCTCTTGTAGCTCCAGTATATTTCATTCTTTCTGGGACATCACCAACAGAGGTTGGTATAGAATGGCAAACAAGAATTCGTAAATTTGTGATTTTCCTGTGCCTCTATGAAAAATTTCCTCATGAGCAGGGATGTGTAATCACACGAGGAAGAAACAATTTTGATATTTGGCCTTTGGGTGAGAGACATGAAAACCAAACGGGAGACTGGTTCCTCGTCCAAACCAACTTTGATCACTGGAAGAAACCTTCTCCAATAGACAATCGGCGTTCTCCTGCAGTCAAATGTATGGACCAATTGGGCAACAAGGATGTACCTGGAACATTGTCCAATGTCTTATCAACAAGACCTGTGCTGAATAAGGTTGTAGAAATGGTTCCATTTTTATGTTGTCAATGAATAGTCCAGCAAAATTAATTTTTTGACTTTTTTTAATCAATTACTTTCAGCTCACCACATACACATCTATAATGAGTGCAGAGAAACACCAGTTTCGAACTTGGATTCAATCATGCCCTGACCCTTGTTGGCCATGGTAAAAGTTATTTCGAAAGAAACTGGTTAATAAAAATAAAATAAAAAATAACTTATTGATATTGTTACAAATATTGAAAAAAGATAAATTTGGTTGTAATGCTATATTTTAAAACTAATGTTTTAATAAATGATTTAACATTGGATAAATAGGAAAAAGGCTCCATTATTTAATATCACAACATAAATCCTGCATCACAAGTAGAGATGCCACATTCCACCACATATTCGATCATACGCAGAACTTAACATAGACCAAACGCTTGGAACTAGCAAAAAGAATAAAACTTCAGCTTCCATATGATGGGGACTAATCTATGGTCTTTGACAGTATTTAATTAATATTTTATCACAGAAAAAAAAAGCAACAGCAGAGCACATGCTGTGAATACATGCATCATCTTGTTTTACATTGGTCACTGGACCAATGAGAGCAATTAAGATAGTTTGTTTTCATGTTAGTGGATCAAGGAAATAATTTTTTGAAAAGGTGGGGATGTGTACAGTACAAAAAGAGCAATCAATCAAATACAATCGGGGAGAGGTTTCTTTCGTTAACAAAGACTATACGAAAAATTTAAGAGAGCAATAGTGTTACATTAACATTCTGTTGGAGAAACGGGTCACACAATCATCAAAACAACCAGTAAACAATAAGTTCAAAGCAACTATAGCAACGACAAACTGCCAAATATTTCTAATTAACTCTAATTTAGAATCACTGAAAATATGGTATACATAAGAGGTAGGAAAATATTTTTTAGGGTGGACTAAATGCATAAAAATGTATATTATAGGCTCAGACGAGTCAGTAAGGTCAATTATTACCTGCTGCCTTCGGCAGGACTGTTGGCCAACTTCATTAAAGAGTGACAAATGTCTTCACTTATTTCACTTTCTGCCGGAAAATCAGATATCACCCATGTCTCATCCGAGCTGTCAAGGGCTTCACGGCAGATTGGGCAAGTCTTGTGTTTGACATTCCTGCATATCAAATAGAGAATAGAAATTGAAAGCATTTTTGCCCGGATATCCTGAAGAAGCTTCATAAAATTGGTATCATTCACTTACCACTGCTCAAAACAAACCAAACAGTAGCTGTGAGCACACGGTAGCATGACTTCTGGCTTTCTATCCAAACAAATACAGCATTCAGTCAATTTTTCCACATCTAGAACACCATTAGCTGCTTCTTGAACTCTTTGTTCAAGAAATGTGATTGCATCAGAGCTTGTGAAAGCCTGTGAATTATTTGTTTCACAAGGGGATGTGGAAGATGATGAAGCCTCTGATTCATCCATTGATGCACTTCGACTAGCCTTGCCCGCAGCAGCTTGCTGAGCAGCAGCAAACTGATTTTGGATCGATCGAAAAACCTAACCAAAATAAAAGCAGTGTACGGTAAAATATTTGGTTTCATTGCTCAGTTTATAAATATCCCTGATAGCCATCACAGCAATAGTCACCTTCATAAACTGTCCAAGAGTTAAAAGACGAAATGTGTCAATCTTATTTGTTGACATGTCAATTTTAATACAAGCTATCCTCACAGTTCCTCTCCAGAGAATGGTGGAGTCAGTCCCTTTTTTCACTGCAAACACCATCACCTTCCCATCAGCATCCATACAATGTTTTGACCTGTAGTTTTTTTTTTATACAAGAAAGAAAAAAATTATAGACATACTAAATTACCACCGAACAATATAAGTTTAAAAACAGTAAATGATAGATAAAACATACAACTTGTTCAAGTCCCCCAGTTGCTGTTGGAAGTCTGCATATGATAGGTTAGCAATTTCGGTAAGATTCCGAGCCTGTCGATAAAACTCATCTTGGATATTCGTAACTTTTTCTGGGAGCGAGTTTTCACAACTCGCACTCTGCCCCATCTGCAACATAAACAATGGACATTTCCGAACTTTTGAAAATATAGAAGACAAATGTTACACAACAATGCTACGACCAACTGACAGCTAGAGCTAGAGCTCGAGAGCTGGCCTGAGCATTTCAATGACAGTCACGCTTTCTCTGGAGAGTCGCCGTTGAAAGAACGACACAGGCAACAGCATTAAATGAAATGGAAACAAAATATAGAGGCACGAACCAGGACAACTTAAATGATTTCGGCGCAGCAGAGTGCACAGCAGACGACACGACACTGAGATCGAACCCAGTTCAGCCATGCGCCTCGCCCTTAGGTCGTGTAAAGGTTAAACGCACTGCCAGCATTCCATGGGCCGCGTACTGATAAAATTAGGCACTTGCAGTGTAATGAGTCCTGAAAATATGAATTAGGTTCCCATTTGTGTCAATTAAATGCCAACGCACAAACGAAATGCATCACCCAGTGTTGGCAGCAGAGCGCCACAGTTAGCCAACCTCTGAACAAGAAACCGCGCATAAAATAGAGCAGCCAGTCGTTACCGTGCGAGAATACAAGGCGCGCACAATAACTCCATCGCTTGGGTTGATACCTAAATGGGGACCGTACTGAATATATCCGCATACAATCAGGCCCCACAGCACGCACAAGCCTGCGAGGCGCGTCGCCATGGTTACCCACCCTGTTTGTTTACGTTTCTCGGCGGCAACGTACGAGAAGCGGCGCGCGGCGGGCGGCATGTCGCGGGTGGTCACGGCGTGGCTGTTCCTCTGTTTAGCGGTATGCCATCGCGGCACCGACACGGTTCCACAACGCGACGACGTCCTCCTTCTGGATCTCGATGTTCCAGACGAAGCTGGGGGCGGTCCTGGCGGTGGACAAGGACGTGCGCGACGCACGGCGGCACTGCGCTCCCCGCGCTGCCCTGGTGTCGGACACCGCCGTCATGTCCCCCGTCATCGTGCAGGTCCCTGCCGACGCCGTCGTCGTGCTCATGTGCAACTTCTGGTGCGCGCGGAGTTGTTTGCGACACGGCGCGTTGCGCGCGGAAGGGAGGCGCCCGCGGGCGGTCACGATGCCTCGCCTCGGTTGCAGCGACGAGGAGGACGCTGTCGGGGACGACGTCATCGGCGCCGTGTGGCGCGTCGACGACCTGGTCAACGGCACGGGCTCGCGCGCCGTCCAGGTCGGCGTTCACCCTGCGAGCCGTGCCGCCGTGCCGCGACACAACGCCGTGCCCACGGAGCTGACAGCAAGGCGTTGTCGCAGCCGGAGCAACGGCGCGGAAAGGGCGGACCGGGATGGGCGCGCTTCCTGCGCCGCGACCCCCGCCGCGTGTTCCTGGGCGACCACCGCGAGCTGGTGCTGCGCCGGGTGACGGCGGCCGACGGCGGCCTCTACTCCTGCAGCCACCTGCAGGGCCCGGACCGCGGCCGCCCCTTCCAGTACCTCGTCGACTGTGAGTGCGACGGGCACCGCGACGTCGCGTTGTGGCCTGCGCCCAGCAGTACTGCGTCCGCACTCAAAACCAGACCACAAATCAAAAAGTGATTTTGCTGGATGTGTCTTGCCTACCTGCCCCAGTGGACGTAGAGCCGGTGGCGGCGGTGCGCGGCCCGGAGTCGGACTGGGAGGCGTACCGCCAGACGACGCTGCTGCCCCTCAGCGCAGCCCTCCAGGACGCCGGCGTCGGCTTGGAGGCGGCCAGCGCGTGGCGGTCCTGGGGGCCGTGCGTCAACTGCTCCCGGTACAGGGGCTGGGCCGGGCAGCGGGAGCGGCGGGCGGACTGCCGCCTGCGCGTACCTGCCGGCCACGAGGCGGCCATCGCTGACCTGGGGACCGTCCTTCGGAGTGTCATCGGGGACCCCCTCAGCGCCCTGCCGTGCAGGTCGTCGCTCCTGGCCGCCGTCCGCCCCAGTAGGTGTATGGGCTCCCCGAGCCGGCCTGCACTGGGTGGGTTAACGCCCGAGCAGACATTTCGGCGCTGTCCAGGGGCACCCCGGACTTCGTGGCGGTGGACGGCAGCGGCTGCGGCGGCCACTGCCTGCCGTCGCCCAGGAGGTGGCTGCCCTGGCGGCCTCAGCCCCCGCGCCCGGTCCCGCGCGTGGACTTCGAGCTCGCGGAGGGCGACGACCTGACCGTGCTGTGTCCAGGGCGAGTGGCTCGAAGTAGTCGTCGGGGACTCGGGACGGTGTCGTGCAGCCCGATAGTGAGGGAGGGTCACTGTCGGGGCCCGCAGAGCGACGATGGAGTCCGCCGTCCACTGGGAGCGCGACGGCATGCCGCTGGACGACCCCGCCGGCGAGCTGGCGGCCACGTCCCGTCAAGTCAGCACCACCACCAAGAAGCCGGGCTTCTTGCAGCGCTGGCGGCAGCGGAAACGCAAGGTCCGTGCGCCTCGAGCGGCCTCCCCCCGACCTCCCGGAGGCTGACGGCGGTGGCGGTGCGCAGCTGGCGACGCTGGTGCGGCGCCGCGGCCGCGCCCGGAGGGGCTCCGTGCGGGTGGACTGGACGGGGGCGCTGCGGCTGGAGGCGGCGGGCGACGCGGAGGCCGGCCTCTACACGTGCCGCCTGCTGGAGGGCGGCGCCGTGCTGCTCGCCGCGGACGTCCGGGTCGTCAAGAAGAGCGCGCTGACGTTGGCCGGTAGGACGCCGGTAGCCTCAGCCCCGGCGTGGTCATGATCCTTGTGCGTGACCCCCCGATGCGCCCAGACGTGTCCCGCCACGCGTCCTACCTGCTGGCCGTCATCCTGCTGTGCCTGCTGGTGTACCTGACGGTGGTGGCCATCGCGTGCCGCGTGCTCCCTCGCCGAGGCCGCGGCTACCGCCCGCTGCACCTGCACGTCAGCGCGGACGCGGCCGACGACGCCGTCAAGACCGGCTCTCCTGAGGACACGCCGCTGCTGCCGCGCACCCCCGTAAGCGGCCTGGTTTCGGGCGCGAGATTTATTTCCTCCTCGCGGCTTTGCAACCGGGAGCCGCCTCGAGCCAGGTTCGTATCGTGCAGGCCGGCGGCGGCCTCGGCGGCGGCGGCCCCGGGACGACACTCACCCACCGGAGGACGTCGCATTCCCACGCACTCCCGTTGCTGGAGGCGAGCGTCTGTCTCGTGAGCGAGCGCACGCTGCTGCCGTCCGGCGTGGACGCGGCGGCGGAGGAGGAGGCCGAGAACGGGCGCACCAGCCCGGCGCACGCGACGGAGCAGGCCGGCGACAGCGTCGCTGACTTCCTGACGGGCGGGGGCTGGCCGCCGACGCCCGGCACTCGGCCCGGGGATCAGGGCCAGACAGTCGGCCTGGCGGAGGGCTGCCGTGACAGCTCCAGCAGCTCCAGCAGCTCCAGCGGCGATGGGGGTGATGGAACCACCCCCTGATCTGACCAACGCAGCGCCGCCATCCTGCGGAGCTCGGCTTGGGTGACCCGACGGCGTTCACTGCGCCGCGGGCTGCGAACAGGTGTGCGGGCGCGCGCGCGCGCATGCACCGCACTGGGCCGAGGCCCCAGGCGGGGGCCGCGGCCGGGCCCGCATCACATGACACATTGTCACCTCCGCGGCCCCGACGCGGCCCCGGCACAGGCCCGGCACGGCCCCGTCACGGCGTCGCGCTGCATCGACACGGCGAGGCGTGACCCGATTTCTCATCAGCTGGGGGCCGCGGGGAGCGGGGCGGGGAGGGCGACGACCTCCCACCGCGGCCCGGTGCAGCCGGTGCAGCCGGTGCAGCGCGGCGCGCAGCCCTAGGCCCGTCTTCACTCCTTCTCCACTCACGCAGCTTTACGACACCCGTGAATAGAGGAGCAAGAAGAGTGACGGCCGCAGTGTTCGCATTCGGACCGCAACAAGTGTTCGAACTGTCGCTCGTTCTCCCGGATTTCCGTTCCCCGACCGGGCAAACGTCTTCCGCGCTCACTCAGCGAACTGAGCGCCGCACGGTACACAGAAGGGGGCGGCCACGGCACCAACTCTGTTGCCCCGCACTCCGGAGGAGTACCAGTAGTGCCGGGGCATGTACTCCGTACTCCGCGGGCAGGCAGCCTACCATGCGGCGGCTCTCCGCGCATCATGATCCCGCAGACAGTCCCATGAAGCCGCCATTAACTTTATCAGGTGTAATGGCATTTCCCAGGCAGCTCTAACGGGCGCTATGGCGTCTGTGGCGCGCGAATGGAAGGGGGTTTCAAGGAAGGCGTATGCGCGGTGCGCGGCCGCGGCACGGTGGTCATGCCGAAGCCGCAGCGGACGGCGTCGCGGAGGCGGAGGGTCGCGTCGACGCGGTGGCCCCCTCGTGTCGCACCGCACCGACGCCAACTCATTTCAATCTCGCACTTCTTGATTTCTGCCTCCTGCCTCTCTCTCTCTCTCTCTCTCTCTCTCTCTCTCTCTCTCTCTCTCTCTCGCTCGCCGCCGCGGCTGCAGAGCGGAACCAAAACAAGCAGGCGCCTTGGAAGGAGCCGCGCGCCGGGCCGGGGGGCAGGACAGGATGCGTCGTCTGCTGGGTGAGGTGCGAGTCCTGAGGCGGACCGCACCTCGGGGAGGGGGAGGGGGAGGGGGAGGGGGGGGGGGGGGGGGGCGGCGCGGGCACAGGTAGCAGAGGGGGCCGGGCCGTTGGCTCGCGTCGCGTTCGCGTCCGCGCCCGTTGGCGGTGCCGCGCGCCGCCGCGCCGCGCCAGTGGCGTGCGATGCGCCGGCTGAGGCGGTTCTCCGCTGGGCTCTCCGCGCCGCGACGTACTGGCACTCGTCCCGACCCCCGCGGGAAGCCCCCCATGTGACATTGTGCCCCGCGCACGCGCGTGACTGCGTGTGTCGAGTGTGTGTGTGTGCGTGGCAGTGCGCGTGTGAGTGAGTTGAGCCGCTGCTTCTGCGCCCGTGCGTGAGTGGAGTGCGCCGTGTGTGAATAATGTGACGCAGCAGTGAGGTGCCCTACGATAAG
The DNA here is from genome assembly GCA_026979955.1 of Megalurothrips usitatus. Lineage (NCBI taxonomy): Eukaryota > Metazoa > Arthropoda > Insecta > Thysanoptera > Thripidae > Megalurothrips > Megalurothrips usitatus. The sequence goes on from CM049594.1 coordinate 11,298,144, forward strand.
ATGCAGCGGAACACGTCGATGATGAGAACGACTAGCAATGGCGGGATCCACCAGAACCACAACCATGTGAACCACAACCACGTGAACCACAACCACGTGAACCACAACCACATCAAGACCAATGGCCACGCTCACACAAGTAAGTGGCTCACCTGCTGGGGCCCCCACCGATTTCTATTATTTTCGTCGTCGTCGTCGACTCGAGGTCGCGGCAGCCGGCAGGCGCATTCCGGACTTGATGAGCAGTAATCATGGGAGAGCCGGGCAGCAGTATGTGGGTGACCCGTGCGACACGGCACTCTACACACAGCACGCTGCATGCCAAGTTCGCGGGTGGTTTGGTGTTGTTTTTTCCCGTGCTGGTATGGGCAGCGTTTTAATAATTATCGCCGCCAGAGAAACCAATTCGCTTATATTTTCATATTTTTATTTTTTTGGTGCACCCTCAGAGGGTCTGCCTTCTTCATGACCATAACAATTACGGCGGCCGGAGCGTGCACTTGTCACTTGGCACACGGGTGCCAATGCGGCACGGCCGGGGGGAGTGTCGCAGGGGACGGCGCCACGGCGGCCGAGCCTAACGCCTGCGGGCTCCGGGGTAGGCCGGCCCGCTCGACGCGCGTGCGTGCGCTGCCCGCGGCTGCCTACCCGGCGGGCGCCCCGCTGTGACACCCGCACAGCGGCCCTGGGCTGCCCTAGGCGGCCGCACGCCCTAGCCGCGCCCGCCACCCGGGACCTCGCGGCCGGTTGTTGCACCTGAGAGAGAAGCGCATGCAAATCTAGTATATTGCATGTCAGCATAACGGTAGGGCGGCGGAGCAGTGAGAGGAGAGCCGGCGGGGGGCCGCCGGGGGGCCGCGCTGCCAAGCCCATGACCCATCCGCCCCGCGCCTCCCCCCGGAGCCCCCCTCGGGGCCCCCTCGGCCCGGTCTCGGGTCTCACGCTAGTCGCACGCCGCCGCCACGGCTCGGACTGGCAGACGGGCCCCGACGGGCTGCGCCGGGGCCCCGGAGGCCAGGAGGAGGCGGCGGCGGCTTGGCGGCCGCGCGGCCCCTCCAAGGGAAGACGAAAACCTCACCTAACCTAACCTGATTCCGTCCTCCCTGGCCCCTCCCCTACGCGATGCGCCAGCCGCCAGACACTTGTGGGCGCCGCGGCGTTATATCAGCGGAGCCCCGCAGCCCCGCAGCCCCGCAGCCGTACACCTACGTAGCACCGCTGCCCTCGGGGGGCGGCGCGGGACGAAGGCGGGGCGCCGGCCGTCAGGGTCGTCGCCCGGCAGAGCAGCGCGCGCGTTAGGCGTCCGCAATTACTCCCCGGCGACCCCGCACGGCCGCCGGGCGGGGGGACCAGATCGTGCGGCTGATCTACACGTTGTCACGTAATTCGTGGACGCCCCCCTCCTCACCCCCCGCGGCTCCCTCGCGACTGTCGCCGTTATCGCCTGCCGCCTGCTCATCGCGTTGATCAACTTTCCATTTTATGGCCTTGACCCAGCCGGGCCGGCGCGGGCCTCGGGACCCATATATGTGGGAAGGGCGGGCGGGCGGCGGCGGCGGCGGCGGTTGGCACACGCACTCCTTATCGCCATGCCTCGAAACGCGCAAGCGTCGCGAACCCGCGGCCGCGAGTGTTTGCGAATTTTATTTCACTTACCGCACTCTAACCGCGCGGGGAATGCGGCAATGTATTGTACCCGAGGGGGGCCTCAGTTCGCGGACGGGTGTACACTGACTGGTGACTGGACCGGACTTTTCCATTGACTGGAATGAAAATTTTGCGATCATTTATGGTTCCTCTGTTCTGAGCTGCTACCCACCTCAAAGTAGGTTAAAAATTCATTCCTACCGTGACCAAAACTCAAAACGAAAATATTTTTCTTTCGCTTAGAAATATGTGGATGCTTATGAAAAAAAATTGCAAAAATGGGTGGGCACTACCTCGTCCCAGGCCTCCGCCTGGAACCCTCCTGCTTAACTTCGGTGTTCGAATGGGAACCGGTGTACCAGGTATCGACCGCCGCAAAGACACGGGCACAACGCAGCGGCCTTTTTCAGGGGCACGCTTCCGCAACGGCCGATGTGGCCCCCTCCGCCAGCCAGATTTCCGGAATCAACTCCCTTCGACTGGCTGGTTGGTCTGTGGCACTGCGGCCACTCCCGAGCGGACTGGGGGGGAGGTAGGCTTTCCTATATCGTACACAGCCGAAGCTGCTGTACTTCACGACGAACCCTAGTCGCGACGGCGTGTCCTCGTCTGCCAGATTCACAGGGAGCGAAAACGAAGGTACCGAACCCTAGGTACCCCCGTAGCATACACCCGAGTCTCCGAACCAAGTTTCCTTGGTAGACACAGAGCCCCCCCGCCGGAAACCCCGGGCGACCGAGAGAACCTCGGACCCGGGAACGGGGGTAAGCCCGACCGTGCTGCGGGAATCTTCAAGTTGAAACCCAACGCTTACATCTCTCAGTGACGCAGCGCGCACGGCCGTTCAGACAGCCATACCGGTGCCACGTTCGGAAGTATATTTTACCCACCGTCTTCCAAGCGCAGACACAAGAAAAATTTTGAAGAACTAGCCAAACTTGAACCCACGACCTTTCGGCCGCTGGTCAGCCACCCTACCCATACGGCCACAGAGCGGCGATGACGGTGGTAGCGCGCCCCCGCTACTTTAAACACTGTTGCCTTAGCTGAGCCGACAGAAAAAACGCACGGACCGGCAAAGAGTTGAACATCCGACCAGCCGCTCGCCGGCTGGACTCGCTAACCACGCGGCTACCGAGCTTCGATGTGGGGCGACCGTGCGCTCCCGGTACTGTAGCCGCACGACGTGTCCGACTGGAAATTGACTGGAGTCTGACTGGAGTCTGACTGGAGTATGACTGGAGAGTGACTGAACTGGAAGGCGTACACTGACTGAAAGCAGTGGGGTACCCCTCGATTGTACCGGAGGTTTCCTCACAGGCACCGCAATCATTCCTTCTAAATTCCTTTCAAAAAAATTATGTGAAAAATAAAGTTAAAAAAAATTGAACCCTTAGCAGCACAGCATCCTCAACAAGGATAAACCGTACTTAGGGCGTATGCCCTCCGGCCCCCCCCCCCTCGCCCTTGTCCACGGAGGCCGTTTGACTGACAAATCGTGCGTATGCTTCACTGTCGCCAGGCCACTTTGCTCTACGAGCAGCGAATGGTTCCGGGCCCTACTGGCTGCAGGGCGCCCGCTGCTGCGGAGCTACCCGACTCGTTTTCTTTCACGCGACGGACTCTGGACTGCTGCTGGTGCTGCCCTGCCGCAACGGCGCGTTCTTTCGCTCGGACGGAAGAATAGCAGCGCGCGGGGGGGATCGACATATTTTTACACCGCACTGAGCAGGGCAGGCAGCAGGGCAGAGTCTACGAACGGTGCGCGCCTTGCCTTTTGCCAGCTGTTGTGCCGCCCCGCCGCCCGCCAGGGGAGGAGCGTTCGACGCAAGACGCAGCCATCCGGATAGCAGTGGTCTTAAAGGGGGGGGGGGGGGGGGGGGCGCCAGCTGACGCCCAGGTCGTTGTCGTCGTCCGCTGCACCGCGCCAGTGCGTCCGGTCCGGGAGTCCGGGGGCACCCGAGGGCGCCCAGTCCGGCGCGGCTCGGAGTGCCTCCACCACCACCACCACCAGCATCGCCACAAAGGCAAAATGGTGGAAAAGTGGATAAGTGCGTATCACGGTGGGCGTGGCACGGGCCGGCCGGGGGGGCGACCGACTCATTTCCAAACAAAGGGAAACCGTTTTCGTGCAGTGCGTGCGCGCGGCGGCGGCTGCGGCGGCAGCGGCGGCAGCGGGTGGCGAGGGTTCCTCCTCAAAGCCGGCCGGGGCTGTCGGCTCCTGTTGTCTTCCGGTCCGGCGAGCGCCTTTGCCTTGCTCTGGCCGAGGTAGGCCGGCCCGCCTCGCTCGCGCGCTGCCCTGGGTGATGTGTGCCTACCTCCCGGGCGCTACCTCCTCCTACTCCTTCTACTCTCTCTCTCTCTCTCTCTCTCTCTCTCTCTTGCTGGACGGGCTGAGTGAGACGTCGCGTCCCCTCGAGTGCCGCGCACAGTCGAGTCGTCATTCCAGGGGAGAGCAATTAAAACTGACTTGTGAGCTGCGAGCTGCGAGCGCTCTTCTCGGCCTGCGCTGGCGCCGCTCTACTCTGCTCTGCTCCGCTCTGCTCTGCTCCCCCTACGCACCGCGCCGCACCGACCGGCCGGACCATCCTCGTGTGCGCCTGACCTTTTCAACTCCAAGAAACGACGCCTTTTGCTTCCTTGCTGAAACTAGGACATGTGCGGGGAAGAAGAGCGAGAGAGAGGGGGGGGGAAATGTGAAGGTGGCGGCGCTCGAGGGAATGGAGAGAGAGAGAGAGAGAGAGAGAGAGAGAGAGGAGAGGAAGAATAAGAAAAAAAACAAGAGAGAAGTAAACGTCGACCTGGCGATGGCCCCAAGGCTCGTAAAACTCTCGAAACGGCGCCCGTAAACATCGTGGATTATTCAATGAGCGGCATGAATGGAGCACGCACGCACGCAGGCACGCACGCACGCACACCCCGCGTGCTAATATTTAGGTGTAAAGGACGGCACGTCCCTCTCGCGTCGCCTCTGACGGCTGTGGCCGCTGCGGCCCCTCACCGCGTCCTGCGGTGTGTCGGCGCGGCGTGTGTGTTGTGTGTGTCCGCGTCCCCATTCCGATCCGCCACCGCAGCCGATCTGGTCCTCGGCGTGGTGATTCTGTTTCTGGACGTAAAAGCGCTCTCCCGCCGGGCGCCGCCGGGCGCCGCTGACGTTGCGCCGCGATCGCGCGCGCGTTTCTCCCATCCCATCATCCGAAACCGCTACTGCTGCTACGAGGCCGCTGCGCTGCCCGGCCGCGCGGCTACCTACAAAATGTGGTTTTCCGTTGCGCGCCGCTCTAAAGGACTCGATCGCGAGAGCCGCGCCCCCTATCTGTCCGACACGCACACACACACACACACACACAGCAGCAGCAGCAGCAGCAGCAAAGTCTTCTTGGCTTAGGAGAGGACGTCCGGGTAAAAAAGCTCCGTGTTCTTTCGCTGCCCCCCGCTTCCCCCGCCGCCGCGCCTCTCGATCCGCGCTGCCGCTACCGCCGCCGCGGCACTATTTGCAGCCGAGCCGGCGCGGGGGCGCTGCGCGGGGCGGGATGGGATGAGCTGTTTCGCGGTCAGGGCAGCCCAGCCCGGGGCAGCCGGCAGCAAAAGGCAGCGTCGGCGTCCGCCGGCTCCTCTGGAGGGCGTGCGGCGCGCACAGCCCGGCGGGGTGGCGAGGCGGGGCGGTGGTGCGGGGCCAGCAGCCATCTAGTGTAATCTAATGCAATCCCGGAGCGGGGCGTGGCGTGGCGGGGCGGCCGAGGGCAGCGGCCCGCCTGACCCCGCCGCCCTGCCCACCTACATGACCGGTCAGCCCAGGCAGCAAGCCCTGCTGGGAATTCATTTGCCGGGCAAATCAAAGCGTCGCGCACGATAATGCCGGCGGCGTAGTGCGTCAGAGAAGTCACCCGTTGTCCTCGTCATCCCCTATGGGACGTGCACGAGTGGGAGAGAGATAGAGCGTTACGTCGGTGTGTGGACGGTCCCTTACGCAGGGGCGGCGGAGTGGAGGCTCGTCAACGCTATCAACGCTGTGTCAGTGTGACCCTGAGTTTTTTTTTTGTGGGTTGCTGTTCTGTTTCCTTCCTGGCAGTGGCCCCGCGTGCAGTGCTCGGGGGGGAGGGGGGGGGGGTTACAGGGGGGAGAGCTCGGCGCGGCGAACGGTGGGAGAGTCGGGCGGGACAATTGATACACCTCATTTGTTGATGATATTGTCAGGTGAAAGGGAACGTGCCGCGTTTTGCCTTTCCTATCCCCATTGTGTGATTTATAAACACACACACACACACACACGCGTGCGGCCTGAGGAGGGGACGGGGGTATTTACGTGTTATGGAGCGGGACGCCTGCCGAGCCATTACCGCCGCACAAAAGCCTTTCTTGCATCCTGAATGCCGAGTATCGGGTATTGCCGCGGCTGCGGGCTGCGGCCCGGTGTGTCCCCGGCCGCAGAGTCGCGGGGCCGCGGACAAAGTTAACGTCTCCGTCTCACCGCGTGGCCGTTTGCGTTTGTCGGGGCGGCCAGCCGGGCACGATGAGAACACACAAGGTGCCCTTGCTGCTCTGTCCGGGGCTCCGCGGGAGACATGGCGCCCGCAATGCTGTGTCATATACATACTGCGTGTGGGACCGCGCGGCAGCTCCGTGAATCACAGAATCCGCAGAACGCTTTACGGCGTCAAAAATACGCCAAAAGCAAGTCGTATTCTCGTCGTACCCTTCACGTAATTTTAGCGCATGGCAATGACAAGTCGATGACGGAGGAGTTTTTTTTAAAATTGGCATTTGAAATACGCGGCATTTGTCACTGAGCCCCGGCCAGTGCAGCGTGGGTGGGAGCCGGCCGGCAGCGACAGCTTCCGCCGCGGACAGGGCTGCGGTAGGGTTAGGTTAGGCTGGGCGGGTATCGCGTTGCGGAGGGGACACCGGACACCAGGTGGCAGTTGAAAGGGAAGGGAAACGGAGCAGCAGGGAGGGCCGACTCACCGATGGCGGCGGCCGGGCAGCCGAGGAGGAGGAGGAGGAGGAGGAGGAGGAGGAGGAGGAGGAGGAGGAGGAGGAGGCGTGGCGGCGAGGGGACGAGACGTCCGGACTGTGATGACCAGCCCCGCCAACACACCCCGCCGCGTGCTGCTATGCTGACGCGTGCCACACGGATCTCTTGTCTCTCTCTCTCCCTCTCTCTCTGTCTATCTCTGTCTCTCTCTTCTCTATCCCTGTCTCTTTCTCTCGCACTGACGCGGGCCGTTGCAGGGCGTCGTTGCAGCACACGCACGTGTTGCCATCACGCGGCTTCTTTCTGGAATATGGATGCTGGAGCTGGAGGGCGGCGCTGCGCGTGGTTCGTCTTATTTGGCTGGAACTGGAGCGGTCGGCGCCCCGTGAGTGCGCTGCGCCGCTGGGCCGGGCTCCCCCGGGCTCCCCCGGTCTCCCCGCCGCGGTAACACCTGCTGCCTGCCGGCCTACCTGCTGACGCGTGCCGCCGGTGTGCCCCCCGCGGCCCGCGCACCTGCCTGCCGTGCCAGCCTCCCGCCACGCGCCCCGCCCCGCCCCGCCCCTCCGCGGGGGGTCAGGGTTACCCCTGCCCCGCCCGTGCCCTCTTCTGTCAGTCCAGTGCGGATACGGTCGGCTCCCCGCGCGGTCTCATTTCGATGCATTCTACCGGCCACGCTGCTGGGCTGGTCACCATGCCGGGCCCCGTCCCGTAATCCTAGAAGTAAGACGTGTCGTTGCCTCCCGGAGCACAACAACAGCAGGAGAACACGCGAAAGAATACGCAAAAAAAATAAGAAATAAAGGAAGGAGCGTGCGGCTGTAGTGGGGGAATCCATGAGCTTGTTAGTGCAGGGATGCATTCCGCACGCCGGAGGCGGCGGCGGCGCGGCGAACACTTTGGACGCGTTAGCATTTCCGTAAACCTCCCCGGTCGCCCGAGGTTGGCGGCGAGCGAGGCGGGGCGGCGGCGGTGCCGCTGGAGGCAGCTTACAGCCTGGCTGAGCTGGCTAAGCTGCCCGAGAGCAGAGCCAAGTGCAGCCAACCTCGGCGACGTAATTGATTGTGACGATCGCCGGCCGCGCCGCAGATTCTTTAGTTCCAGCGCCGGCCGCCCGGCCCGCCGCGCGCCTCCCTCGCCCTCCACTCGGCGACACGCCCCCGTGGCGTGGACACACCTCCGCGCCCGCTCGCAGACTCTGAAGCGATTTCGGAGCGAGTTTTGAAAAGATTTTTCGGAGGCAAGTAGTGTGGTGGCCGCGGCCGTCTCCACAGCGGCGGCGGCGGTGGCGGTGGCGCGGGGGCAGCTCTGGGAGAGGGATCAGTATCGGGTCGCCGCGCCGCCGCGCCCCACGACGCCCGCCCTCCCCGCGGACCCTTCTCACACTGCGGGGCCGCCGCGCGGCATTTGCCCGGACGAGGCAATTAATTAAACACGTGTTGTTAGTGGCATTACCGAAGCGATATAAAATGCGGCGCCCGCTGATTTTACTCCGAGATTAATGAAATGTCGTGAAGGTGGGAGCCGCCGTCGTGGCGCTCGGAGCCGCTCCGTGCCGCGCCGCGCCGCGCTCGCCGCGCGACCGACAAATGATGCGCGCGTCGCGGCCGGAAGGGGCGAGGCCCTTTGTGATCCTTACATTCCTTACATGAATCTTAAATTTTGATTTCTAAATGATAGTCAAAAATATAAAATGAATTAATTGGTTGTTCTGATCAAATATTAATCCGTAATGTTTTTTTTTTAAATATTCGGACTAACCGTTTTTTTCCTTGTCGATTCAACCAAAACGTTGCCGCTTCTAGACACGGCCGTATTTTGCGAGAGTGTGCGAAATTGTGTCCGCGCGCAAAATGCCTCGCGGTGACATCTTGGCGCTGTGGCCGGGCTCGCGGCTCTAGGGGCGCCGCGCCTCCGGCAGCCTCCGGCCGCTGCCGCGGGGGTCAGCAGCCGCCGCCGCCGCCGCCGCCGCTGGTCCGGTAGATTTACCGACGCCCTGCTCCACCTCTCCGGGGCTGCCGCCGCCGCCTGCGCCGCCGCGTCGTGCGGATAAGAAGGGGAAGAAGAAGGAGAATAAGAGGGGAGGGGAAAAAAGTCGCCGCCTGCAGGCTGCAGGCTCTTCACTCGGAGGTAATTGCTCTAGATCACCGCGAGGCGGGAGAGGCGGGCTCCGCGGCTCGGCGGCTCGGCGCTCTGAGGAGGATAGTCGTGGATAGTGACCGAGCCGGGGGGACCCGGGCCGGCGCTGCCTAGCTCTGCACTGTCGCCCCTCCTCCATTCTCCGCGTCATCGGACGTTCGTCCAGGCCTGGCGGAGAGATCACTTTGCTTGATTAGGCACAATTCGATCCAACAAAGGAGCAGCGAGGGGGTTTTGTTTCACTCGCTGCCACGGAGTCGATGCACCTTCGCTCCGCTGCCGCGCAAAAATAGTTTTTTTTTTCGCGAGGCGAGTGTCAGTGTGTGGGTGGTGGCCTCTGGCCTCCCCACGCGACGTGCGTGTAACACCAAACTGGATGATGTCTCCCAGCCTATTTAAATGCAAAACGGATCGATTTTCATCTGCAAAAAAGAAAATGAGGGCCGCGTCTTATAATGAAAATCTTCTCTGTGCACGTTTTAGTTCTTTTTTTTTACCCCCCTGGTCTTTGCAACCCATCCATCTACAGCAACGTGCCGTGCCAGCGCAAGGTCCCGGGCAGCCCCTGCAGTGCATCCCGCCGACCGGCGTGTGGTGCTCTCGCCTTCCTAGACTGGTTTTCTGCGTGGCTTATGGACGGGCCATGATAGGCAAGATACTATTAGGTGGGGAGAGTAAAAAAAAAGAGCCATTGTTGTTGCCATTAAGTGGATGCATTCGCGGCGGGTTCTGGAGCACCGCCGCTAGGCGGGGGTCACCAGCGGGGTCACACACGAAGGTCATCAGCCTGGGGTCACCCCCGGCGGGCACCGCAGCACCGGGCTGGGCGGGTGGGGCACTCCCAGGTCGTGCCGTGTGAGATATGGATACCAAAGGCAAGGAAGGGCCGGCCGTAATAACGAGTTGTGAAACCGCAAAGGCAATAAGCGATCGACCGCAGAGGGCCGGCGGGCGGGCAGGCCTTGGAGCCGGGCGGGGCGGGGCGGGGCGGGGGAGCCGCGCGCCGCCGTGCGCCGCCGAGCGTTACCGACCCGCGGACGCCAAAAATGTCGCCGACCCTTAATCAGGTGAGATAAAAGAGGGCGGCATTATCGGGCGACAACGCGGCGGAACGGAGGGACGGAGGGCCGCCGCGGTCACCGCAGGCCACTCGCCCGCAGGCCACTCGCTGTCGCGGTCCGGAGCACCGCCGACCACTGAGAGCAGCTGGAACAGCGTCAGTGAAGCCCGCGGCAGGCCCGGCACCCGCCGAGGCCCCCGCCGAGGCGCCCGCCCCACCCTCACGTGGACGACGACGTGGGAGGCGTCGCCGCGGCGGCCGCGGGGCGCCCCGCCGCATCTGATCAGAGAGGGCGCGCCACGCAACGCGGCCGCGTCCTAGAGGCCGGCGGCACGGCGGCACGGCGGCACGGCCGCAGCCTTTCGAACGCTTCCCCCAAAACGGGAAATGGCGGGAAACGCAAGGCAAGGAGAAGGAGGCGGTCCTGGTAGAGGCACCACCGGCGGGCCCCCGCCGCCGCACCGCCTGCAGTACGTGGCCCTTGGCGGGCCGCCGTCGCCTCTCACGCGCCGCCACGGCGAACCGGGTGGAGCAGGCGAGGCCCGCGGCCCGTTACTCCGGCCCCGCGGACCCCGCGGCGCGCCGGCGTAGCGTGTGTCATGGGAAGGAAGGAAGGAAGCGAGCGAGCACGTGAAAAACGCACTGCACACACACACACACACGTACATACGTCCGTCCGTCCGTACACACATACTCACGCCACGCCCAGGCGGACGAGTCTCGGCATCAGGGACGGGGCCCGCGCGCGGCGCGTGTAGCAGTTTCGCCCCGACGGCCCTCCCCTCCCCCCCCCCGGAAGTGAACGCTAACGGTGACGGCACGGCGGCGGCCACCAACCCCAAAACATCCTCCCTTTTTCTGCTGCGACGACCGAAGCGCGACCGGCTGTGTCGTGTTGAATAAGCAGGCGCCCGGAGGGTAGGCAGCGCCGGCTGTGGCACGCAGGAGCGTCGCGCGGGCTGGCCTACCCCGGGGCCCGCAGGCGCTCGGCCAGAGAGACTCATTTCTGGCCGCTCCGCCGGTGACGGCCGGCACGCCGCCGCCGCCGCCGCCGCACCGAAGCCGGTAATATCCGCGTCGTTAATTATTTCTGTGTGGTTTGGCCGGCCGCGCGCCGCCTTTTAACTCGTGGGGGATCGTGAAGCGTCCCCCGCGCTGCTGCTGCTGCTGCTGCTGCTGCTGCAGGGCGTGGTGTGTCTGCCCTGTTTGCCTAATGAGCTGGGGCGCCTTCGGACCGGAAGCACTTGTTGGTTCTGGAGCAGCCGCGGGCCGAGCCGAGCCGAGCCGAGCCGCCTGCTCCTCCTCCGGGGGAACGGGCCGAATTCTCATAGCGCCGGTGTGCCGGCACAGCGCCGCACAGCGCCGCACAGCCCGCGGCGCCGCCAGGTCCGGTCCGGCCGGCCTGTCTCCGGCGCCTGTACCCGCCCGGATCACATGCAATGGTATAACGGGCGGTGCTTTATATACAATTTTCATTAAGGAGTGTGTGTGTGTGTGGCTGACGTCAGTAAATAATAGTGAGAAAGGAACTAACAAATGAGAGTGAGGTGAGCGGGAGCTGCGGGGGGTGGGGGCGGGGAAAATTGACGTGACTTAATTCGCATGCGTGTGTGGACGTTCGTAACGTTACATGTTTTCGTTGTCCCCCCTTCTCCTCACGCGCTCCCGCGGGGTGCGTGGTCTGAGTGTGTGTGTGTGTGTGTGAGAGAGAGAGAGAGAGAGAGAGAGAGAGAGAGAGAGAGAGAGAGAGAGCTTGACGCCACGCCACACCAGGACTGCCCCGGTGCTGCCTTCTCTCTCGCGCTCGGTTCTATTTTTGCAGTGTCTCGCTCCGGACCGGAGGCTGCTTGCCGCCGCCGCCTCCTCCTCTCTGGTCGGGATCCCGCGGCCGATTAAATCCAACGATCCCTACAAATTAGCGAGAGGGGCGGAGAGTGAAGTTGAGCCCGACAGGACTGTGCAGCAGAGGGGAGCGAGGCGTGGCGTGGCGCGGCGGGACGGGGCGGGACGGCCTGCCCCCGGGGAGTAGTTTATGCTTCACCCTCAGCGGCGAGAGCAGTGCCAAAGATGGCTCGGGAAGAAATTAGTTTTCGGGTGCCGCTTGCTTGTCGCGTCGCAGCAGAGGATCGGAGGAGAGAATGCTGTAGCTGCGGCTCGCGGGCCTTGAGGCCGGACGGACGGTGGCCGATGGATGCGTGACCCTTAGGGGGGGGGGGGGGGCGGCTGCGCGGGGGCCCGGAGGTGTGTCGGTGGGGCCGCGGCGGGGCCGGCAGGGGCGGCACGACCACGACTTCGTGGCCGGAATAGGCTCCGCCATTAATTAGCACTTTCGGCCGTCCGGTCCGTCCCGGCTATTAGAAGTGGGCCAAATAAACAAACACAGAACGGTATGGCCGGCGGCATAGCCGGCTCTGGCTGCTGGGGCCCTCTAGAATTCATTACCCGGAGGGAGGGAGGGGAGGGGGAGGGGTCAGTGTCCCGCTCCTCCGTCGGTCGGTGGTGCCGCCGCCGCAAAGGGCTCGGCAGCTCCTCGGCGTCGGCGTCGGCCCGGCAACGAGTCCACGTAGTGATCCCCCGCACCCGCAATATAGCGCCAACAAAAGAATGGGAAGCTCCACACAGCACACTCCACGCCGAGACATGAGACGGGCGGGAGCGGCGCCGCCTGGCCTGCAGCGCCTGCAGCGGGACGGTCGGCACGACGCTCGGCGGGCGTGCGGCCGTGCGGTGCAGCGGCGGAGGCAGTGCGGCCAAATGTATTCCGGCGTGCAGCCGCGCGCGGCGCCCTGTGCACGAGGTGAAAGGGCCCCGCGGCCGGCGTTCAAGACCCAGACCTTATTTTGTGTTGTTTTTTTTTAAATACTTTTTTCTGCTTCAAATTCTTTCAACTCTCTGAAATCAGGACGTGCAGTTTGTGTTGGCCGCGGCGGCCGGCCGCAGGTGATGTCCTTCCTGCCGCCGGTTGCGGGTCACGCGGTGGTGTACGGGGACCTGCACTCGGACGTGCACTGCTCCGCGATCCTTTTGCAGGGCGCCCTGCTGACCACTTTCTCTGGCGCCCGTGTCCTTTCAGGGCGATCCCACAGTGCGGCCGACCCGGGAGCTGGGCTCCGCTGGGCCCCCGTGAGAGGGACATGAGGGAGTTACGGTAGCAGCCCGGGCAGCGTGGCCGACGGGCCGCGAGGCCGCGAGGCCGGCTTTCTTCTCCTCTGCGTGTGTGTGTGTGTGTGCACAGACGCGGCCCCGACCCGACACGACCCCCTCCAGCATCCCTACGCGCACCGCGGCACTCCGCTTGGATGTAGCGGGTCCCGTCGTGCCGCTGCTGCCGGCTCCGGGGGTCTCCGGGGGTCTCCGGGGGTCCCCGGAGGTCTCTCCGGGGGTCCCGCCCCTTGTGACACGGGCCATGTCCGCGGACATGTCCGCGACGAGCGCGTGTTGCATCTCTGCCTGCACATGTCCGTCCGTGTTCGTGCACGGGAAGACAAAGTGGTTGTTGTGTAGCCGGCCGGCAGCGCCGCCGCCGCGGCCGGCCGTACCGTTAGCGGGAGGGGGGACGGCGAGGAGGACGCGAAGGGACGGACGGCGGAGGAGAAAAATCGTCGCCCTCTGTCCGCGCCGCGCCGCCTCGGCCTGCAGCAAAAGCGGCGCGGTGTCGTCGGCGAGGAAGTAAAGCGAGCCGAGAGCAGGGGGAGGCGGTGACCGGCCACGCGGTGAGGCGATGCCTCTCCACCGAGCGTTCCGAAAGTATTGAGATTCATATTCGCGTCGCACCGCGGCACCGCGTGCGCCGGCACGTCTGGGCGGGGCCGGCCGGCGGCTGGGTCCGCGGGGAGGCTGGCTGGCCTGGCTGCCCTGAATGCTGATATCGTTCATCTGGAGGGGAGAGAGCTCGGCCCCGGCGGGACCCTGCAGGACCCGGCAGGACCCGGCGGGACCCGGCGGGACCCGTGCCGCCGTGTGTGCTTCAGCGTCCGCCTCACCTTGACGCCCCGGCGGCAGCGCGGCGCGCCACCCCGTTCGATGCTATCGACAGTTTTTGAGACGCACAGCGGCAGGCGATCAATCTCCCGGGGCGGCGGAGGCGAGGCGAGGAGTTGAAGACGCAGCGGGAGGTGGGCAAGGCGGCAGGCGGCGGCGCTGTGCGGTGCGGGGCCCGCGGGCAGTGCCGCACCGCGCCGCCGCTCCGCTGTTGCACAATGCACAATTCGCTATTGGCGCCTGTCTCGGCTTGGAGTGACCTATAAACGCGCATGATTGATTTAGAGGCCCGGCCGGCGGCCGGCAACGGGCCCTTCATGGTGGTGGCGGCGGCGGCGGCGGCGGAGGGCGGCGGCGGCGGCGCGCTGCCCGCCCCCGCGAGGCTCCTTTTCGGGACAAGTCGGTGTGCTCGCACCCCATTCATCTGCCCGGGACCGGACCGGGCCGGCGGCCCCCAGCGGGGTGACCGGTGACGTTGGACGCATCGCACCGCACCTCCACGGCCAGCACGGCGGCGTACGCGCGGCGCGGCACATGAAGAGGCTGCGGACTTACAAATTAGTTAATGGCCTGTTTTGCATACCGGTTCGGACGGAGGGGCCGACCGGCAACGCAGGACAGGGGCGGCGGCGGGCAGGGACAGCATCAATGGGGCGATGCGTCCGCGCGATGGCACTGCTGCGAGGAAGAGAGAGAGAGAGAGAGAGGGAGAGAGAGAGAGAGATGCGTTAGCCAGCCGACGGCGTCCTCGAGCACCTACCCGACGACGATGACGACGTGCCGCGGGCGCGCGCGCATCGAACATTGTGGGCCGGCCGGACGACGCCGCCGCGGGGGATGGTCGTCGGCCCGGCGGACTCATCTAGATGCACGGAGAGGAAGAGGGAGAGTGGGTAAGAGAGAAGCAAAAAGAAGGGCTAAAAGCTGAAGACGAGTACAAGAAGTAACGAATGCGATTAATGCGCCGGCGCGCGGGGCGTACTGTCCGGTCCGGTCTGCAAGTTTGTTTCGTCGCGTTTCGGCCACTTCTGCTGCGGCCACTCCTTCACACACACACACACACACACACTGATTTGCATGCCGGGGCGTATCGCTCTCACGTGGAGTACACGTGTCCTTCACGCCGCGCCGCCGCGCCGCCGCGGTGCGTTAGAGGACGAGGCGGACAGCCCTGCACTCTGCACTCTGCCGCCCTCGGCTGCCTTCCTGCATATGAGGCTTCATCAGGACGGCCGGGCTGTCGCCGGGGGCGCGACACGTTGTGAACACGCCGCGTCGTGTGTGTGTGTGTGTGTGCCTGCCGCGCGCGCGCACACGCACACATTCCGACACCGAATGCGACTGGCTCATTGCTCCGCTGGCACGCCCCGCCCGCTGCAGAACCCTGCTGCAGGTCCCGCCCCGCCCCGCCCCGTCCGGCCTGGACAACTTATTTTCGCCCCGGCCCCCACGGCATATCGTATCGTGACGGCCTCTCTCGCCACCGAATATTTTCGGGTGCCCCGCCCGCGTCCCTCACCCTTCGCCATCACCCCCCCGCCGCCGCGGCCGACGACAGACTAGCCGGTCCGAGAGAGAGAGAGAGAGAGAGGGGGGGGGGGGAGAGCGAGCGAGAGACAGAGAGACGACGACGGCCTTCCCACTGTTTTACGGGTTGTGCGCGCGGGGCCTGGCGGAGCCCTCGGCCGCTGATGCCGCCGAGCAGCTCTGGCCCGGCCCGGGGCCGCGGCTCAGGGCTTTGCTCCGCTCTGCTCGCCGCGCACCTCGGATTTAGCATAGCGCCGGCCGCCGGGCCGTCCCGCTCGCACGGCCACCACACAACGGCGTCCACTCCACGCGTCGCGGTGCGTAATTACAAGGACGCCAACACTAACCGCTCGTCGTACAACTTTTTGTCCCGTTTTCTTTTTTCTTTTTCGGCGGTAGGGTTGGCGGTGTGTGGCGGCGGAGGGGTTGGCGACGGGCCCTCTCGGTGGTGATCGGATCACCGGCGGGGGGCTTCCGCCGCCCGCAGTCGGCGGCACGGCGCGGCGGCGGCGGCAGCACAAGTCCATCGCGGAGGCAACGACCGGCCTGCATTCCGCGCCGCGCCAGAAATACGACTCGCGGGGTCGTCGTCGGCGGCGCTTCATGCGCCTCGCATAACTGCGGCCGCCGCCGCCGCCGCCGCCCCCGCGGCAGCAGCCGGTTTACAACGCTGTATGACCGCTAATTCGAACGCTCGCGCCGCGCTGTAATACCGCCCCGCCGCGCGCACGTACCGCGGTGTCCGCCGGCCCCCGGGGGAGGGGAGGGGAGGGGAGGGGAGGGGAGGGGAGGGGAGGGGAGGGGAGGGGAGGGGAGTCCGCACGCGCTGCACGCTCACCAATTTAGCCATCGCGCGCACTCAATAATGCAAGCGCGCCCCCATACGCGGCGGCGGCGGCGGCGGCGGCGGGGCGCCCAACTAAAATTCCCAGGCTTTGTTCCGGTGGCCGCGCTCGCCGCTGCTGCATGCGCCCGCTGCCCGCCTATAAAGTGGTCGCCGGCGCGCGGCCGTGCAAATCTATGCCCTCATTGTCTGCGGCGCTGAGCCCACCGTGCTGTGCTCTCCGGCGCCCTACGCACCGCGCCGCGCCACCGGGGCCCGATAATTGTTTACTCGCGAGGACGTAATGATCGCCGTGGATCACCTCTCCTCTCCTCTTCTTTGTCTCCCTCTCTTCCTCTCCTCGTGCCCTTCCTCGTCCTCCTCACTGCAGCGTCACGAATGTCCCGTTTTCCCCTCCCACCTCCCTCGGCAAACGCCTGCCGCGGCCCGTGTGCAGGTGCAAGGTGCCGTGCCGTGTCGTGTCCGCCGCCGTGGCGCAGCGCGCAGCATACATCTATACGCGACGAGGTGGCCGCGTGGCGCCCCGCGCCGGCTCGCTCTCTCAAAAGCAAGCCCCCCTCACACAGACAAAGGGCCGGCCGCCGCCGCGTCCGAAAGAAACAGACGGACGCATCGCCTGGGGAAGCTCCGGGGCGGCGTGTCGTGTCGCGCGGCAGAGGAGCGCCCTGCCGCCGCCGCGTAGTGCCGTCCGGTATTGCGTGACACGCCGCTATTTGCCGCACTGAATAATAATTTGGTGCGACGCGACGCGGCGGCGGCGGCGAGGTGGAGGAGGGCCTCCCGGCCTCGTTAGAGCGGAGAAACGAGGAAACAATTACTGACCGCGGACGGCTCAGGGAGGACAGGACGCGCCCGCCCCGCCCCGCCCCGCCCCGCCCCGCCCCGCCCCGCCCCGGCCGGCCCTCAGTACACAGCAGCTCTCGATGCGTCGTCGTCGCATCTCCGATCGCGGAGCTGACGGCGCGGCTGGAGGAGCGGCGGGGCAGGCCGGGCCCCGAGTGCGAGCATGAGCCCCCTGCGCCCCGCGCGTGCCCGCCGTGAGTCACGCTAAACGAGCCGGAAAGAGACGAGTTTACGGTGCCCGCCGCTCTAGAACACACACACACACACACGTTCACGGCGGATGATCGAGTGAGTGTTTGGGGAGGCGGGACAGTCGGGAGCGGGGGACAACACAACAGCGGCCGGCGCTGGCACAGCTCCGCGAGCAGGCGGAGCCGGCGCTTGGCAGCGGGCCCACCACAGGGAGGGTTCTCTGACCGCGCGTAGTGTAACACGGCCTTGGCGGCGAGCGCCGGCGAGGCGGGCCGACCCGCCGGGCACGGGCGTCGGGCGGGGCTGCCTACCTTCACCACCGCAGGCGCCCGCGGCGCAGCCGTGGAGCGTCGCTGCCGCGCGCGGGCGGTTACAGAACCACGGCTCTGGTTATGTAGGCCCGCGCACCGCGGCGGCCGCGGGGTCGCGGGCCTGGGCACGGCGGCACGGTGACCCCGCGACCTGTGGCGCGACCAACGCGGCCGACGCAAGTCCTAATTAATCATCTCTCAGCCGCAATAACTGCATCACATGCGTTGCCACACGTCGCCTCGCCTCGAGTGCGCCCCGCATGAGGGCGCCGTCGGTGCGCGTGTTCCCTCTCCGCGAGCCCTGCGGCCATGCCGGCCTCGCAGCGTCGGGAGGTAAAAGGCCGGCACCTCGTGCGGCCCCAGCTGTCCGCCAGCGACCTGTGCGCCGCAGCCCGCCGCTGTTTACAGAGCCCCTGCAGCCTGCCAGCACGGCCCCGCCGGGCCGCCGCCGTCGGGGGCGTTGTGTTGGGTGCGCTGCAGCAGCCGGGCCCTTATCTGCCTGCGAATCTTGATTAGAACTGACGTGAAGTTGACCCATTACGGCGCAGGTTATATGGGCTTCCCGAGGCCCCGGCGGGGTCCGCGCGCGGCGCATGAAGACGCACAGGGGGGCCCCGCGGCCCCGCGGCACGCCCCCTCCCGACGCGGCCACGCCCCCTCCGCACGGCCAGCCGCGCGCCCGCCCGACAGACCAATCAAAACCCCCAGTACGGCTTTCGTTTCTTTTTTTTTGTGATCGGCATACGCCTTCTGATACTTCCGCCTCCCCTCAATAACGTAATTCGAATTCGGCGCGCGGCTGCGGCTGCTGCGGCATCCCGTAGCCGCGCGCGCGCCGTCCCGCCCGCAGGGCCGCAGGGCCGCCGCAGCGGCTCACGTGACGTGACGGATGTGGTAGAATGTCGCGCTCGCAACTAGAGCAGCATTTCTGGCGGCGGTGACGCGCGGAGTAACTCCCGGCCGCATTGCTCGGGGATCAGCCCCTCTCTCTCTCTCTCTCTCTCTCTCTCTCTCTCTCTCTCTCTCTCTCCCTCTCTCTAATGCCCACGACGTGTTTATGGCAAAAATGCACCACACTGCTGTCTCTCCGCGCGCGTCTCTTCTCCATCGCATAGTGCGGTGTGGCGGCCGATTAACAGTCACGATACGGCATTTGTGTGTGTGTGTGTGTTAGTGAGAAAGAGAGAGGAGTAAGAGAGAGAGGGAGAGGGAGAGAGAGAGAGAGAGAGAGAGAGAGAGAGAGAGAGAGAGGAAGAGGTTGACGGGCGTGCGGCGCGGTGCCGGTGACGCGGCCTGTGTACCTCGCGGCTGACCGCAGGCCCCGCGTCGTCGTCGCGCTGCGGTGGTGGTGGTTTGCGCTCTGATGCGCGCGCGCAAAAGACTTTTGCCCAAATTTATGGCGCCGTAAGAAAAAGGGCGCGCGCCGCGCTGCGAGCGCCTGGCATTAGCCGGTCGGTGTCGTTACGGTCCGCGGGGCGGCGTGGACGGCGTGGACGCTGGGCCCCGCCGGTGCTGACAGCAGTCGCTCTCCGGCCTCCGCTCCGCGACGGCGGCGGATGCAACAGGACCACGACAGGACACTGCTGCCGCAGCGGCACATGCGCTGCCATAGGCAGACGCGATGAGTAAAGCAGAGCCCTGCTCCGGTCCTGCCGGGCCGGGGGGGGACTGCGGGTGTGGCGGCGGTAGCGGCGGCAGCCGGGCCTACTCGGCCTCCTGCGGGATCAGTGACGCCGCACTTTGGCACCGCGCTGGCTGCCGCGGCCGCTGCTGCCGGGACGAGTGTGGCGCACCGCGGACGTTGTTAGATGGACCGAGATATCGCGAATAAAAGGAATACGCGGCACCGCCGGCTCCGCCGGCTCCGCTGGCTCTGCGGGATTGTTTGTTCAAGTAGGTCGGCCGCAGTGCTCGCTACTGCAGTGTCATCGTCCGATCGGCGCGGGGCCGCCGCCGGCGAGGGGGAGAGGAAAATATGTGGAAGAGCGGCACAAAAGCGTGGCTGGCGGGCGGCGTCAGTGAGAGTCACAGCGGCGCGGGGCCGGGGAGGTTTCCTCGTCGCGGAGACAGAGAGCAGCGCGGCGCGGGGCAGGTGAGGACCGGACCGGCCAGCCGGCCACGCGAATGCTGCGGCCGCATTAACGACTCCCATGCAACTAGCGGCGTCGTGACGCCCGGAGGCCCCGGAGCCCCCGGGGGGGCTGCCGGACCCGCAGCCACGCCCCGCCGCGTGGCCCCGCGAGGTGAGCTATGCACGCGCTTCGTGGGGGGCCGCCGGGGCCGCGCTATCGTGCGGCCCGCCGGCTCAGCTGCTGCTCAGCCGCGGAGCCCAAGGGCACGCAGGGCCGGCGAGGGCAGGGTGTCACGGAAGGGCCGCGGCGGCCGGAGTCCGGTCCCGCCGCATGCGGAGCAGTGCAGCGGGGCACGCTTGTGAGTGGCCGAGGCCGGACCGTACCTCAGCCGCAGCGTCCCGTGCGGCGTCAACACCCATCGCCACCGCGCCGTGGAATGTGGCCGTGAAGAAGTTGAGAATGAGTTGTTTGGCTGGCGGGTGCGGCCGCGCGGCCCTACGAGATAGCGTAGTGACACCGTCGCGGTCCTGGTTTTCGGCCGGCCCGACCGGTCGCGCAGGGCCGCGGGGGGCCCTCGGCGCTCAGGCCCTTCTCCAGCAGCAGCAGGCCCGGCCCTCCGCGCCCGGGCCGCCCGGATTCCTGCGGATCTAGGGGCCGGGACGGCGCCCCCCAGCCCCGGACGCGCGCCGCGCCGCGCGGCCCTGGCCTGGACCTGGACGGGAGGGCCGCCGTGCCCCGGGCCCCCTTAACCCACTGCTACCCGTCCGCGTTGCGCGAGGACCGCGCCTAGGATTCGTGCCGCGCGGCGGGTTCGGAGAGAGGCGAGAGAATGCCAAGGATTTCCACGGCGCGCCCATCAGCCCAGTCCCGCAGACATATGAATAAATGTTTGTTGAAAGAGAACAGGCTGGCCCGCCCCTTCGTCAAGCCTTGGTGCCATTTCCCGCCGCTCCCATTGACCCTGAAATAGAAAATGGTGCTGACCTTGTCCCCAAATTCATTATTTCCAAAATTTGTATGGTTTATGGTTTTTGCCTGTTTCTGATAAAACGAGTCGAGTCGGGTGGCTGAAAATGGGCAGCCCGCACGATGGGGCCGTGCATTGCGTTCCGGGGGACCGGAGTGCCGGAGGGGGCCGCGCTTCCGGCCCACCCGCGCGGACATCTCTCTCTCTCTCTCTCTCTCTCTCTCTCTCTCTCTCTCTCTGCGAGTGCCTCTCCGCCCCAGCGTCGCCGCCGTGTGGCGCCGGCGAGCCGCTTAAAAGGCCATAAAGGGAGAGTGTGAGGGCGGTGTGCCGGAGTCCCGGAGTCCCGGAGGCCGCCGGCCGGACACCGGCCCCGGCAGCGCCTCACGCTGCCACGGGTGACTGAACGGAAAGCAAACGCATCGGGATGTGCCGCGCGGGATGAAAAAAAAAAGAGAGAGAGAGAGAGAGAGAGAGAGAGGCGGCAGCGCGTCGCGGCCACTGTGGAGAAATTGCACACGCCATTAGTTTCCCTTTTCGTCGCGGCGGTGCCGGACGGTGCCGGACGGTGTCCGGGGGGCGTCATCGTCATGGGTTGAGGCCGCGCCGAATCGCCCTGACGGTCCAGTGACACACCGCCGCGCCGGGCGGACGCGGTGCTGTACCTGCGCTGTGCCGCGGGGGGATCGGATCAAATTTAGCGGAAGGCCGCGTCGTCCTGAACGCAACGCACCGCGGACTCTGTTGACGGCACCATCCGCGCAGCAGCTCCACGGCGGCACAGCCTCCCGGAGCCCCTGCGCTCCGCGGGGTAGGCAGTCCCGCAGAGCAGCCGTGTGCGGCGGGACTCAGCGGACAGCCGCAGGGCGACCAGACGCCTCAGCGCGACCTGCGTGCCGGACTCGAGGACGGCGTCTCCTCGCTCCCGCGCGTTGCTGGACTCACCGCACGCCGCGGAGGAGGAGGAGGAGGAGGAGGAGGAGGAGGAGGAGGAGGAGGAGGAGGAGGAGCCGTGTGCTCCGCTGCTCGGCGCGGTTCGTTGCGTTCCCACGTTTGGGACATGCGTTGCGCGCTGCACACCTTGTGCCTGGGCCGGCCGGGTCGTGCCGGCACCACCTTGTAAGGCCTTGTTAGCATTACCCCCCCTCTCTCTCTCTCTTTCTCTCTCTCTCTCTCTCTCTCTCTCTCTCTCTCCTCTTCCTCCCTTCCTTCCTCCCTGAGCGACAAGGACAGACAGAGGGCCGACGCTGCGGTGGCGGTGGCCTCTCTCTAATTGTCTCCCGGTGGTGACCCACAAAGGAACAATAATAATCTCTACGGGTCGGCGGCGGTCGGCGGCGGCGGTGGCGAACGTGTTTCGCAGTTCCGGAGACGATCGGGACGGCTTCATGACGTGCCGGGCTCCGGGCTCCGGGCTCCGGGCTCCGTGGAGGTCGAGGCCGGCCACGGTGTCGCTGCTTTGTTGCCCGCTGCCGGCTCCGGCCGGCTCCGGGGCGTGCCGGGCGTACGGTGTTCCGTGTTGCGCCGCCCCGACATGGCCCGCATTCTTCACCCGCGATCGGCCCGCTGTTGCCAATGCATACGGCACGGCGGCGGCGGCGGCTGCGGCGGCGCTAGGAGGCACGGGTCCGGGAGGGCATGGTCGGGCTCCGGGCCGCAGCTGCAGCTGCTGCAGCTGCTGCAGCTGCCGGCCTGTATGAGAAGCGCCTCGCCTGCACTGCGCTGTGCGCGCGGACCGCTAGCAATACCAATGCGGGAACAATGTTATTCAGCAGGCGAGCGCGCGGGCAACAGCTCGGCGCGCAGTCACTTTGTCGCACCCGGAGGAGGCGAGCCGGAGGGCCGGAGGGCCGAGGCAGGCGGCTCCGGGGGGAAGGAAGGCGTTGTTAGCCCGTGGCTCAAGCCACCGGCGCAGCATGCGTCTCGCGCGCAGTGCGACCAAGATAACTCATTGTTTCTCCTTCTTTCTGCTGTTGCAGGTAAGCGCAGTCCCCACGGCGGCCATAGGTGGCGTCGCGTTTAGGTCTGTACATGTGTCGGCACCCAGCACGACGGGATCCCGCGGGGGCCCGCCAGGCGGACAGCGACAACGAAAACCACACGACAGACAGAAACGAAGTGACGGGCGTCGGCGCGTGTCCGCTAGGGAGTCGGCAGCGCGACCAACTTGTCAGTTTGACCGCGGGCCGCGGGGACCCGATCCCGACGTGATTAACCGAATCGCGGTCCTCCAGCCCCGACGCCGGCCGCCTTGTAATTTGTCCTCCTCCCCCCCCCCCCCCCCTTTCCCCCTCCCCGCGCTCAGCGACCGCGGCGGCGCAGCTACCGCGGCGCGCCGCAGTGCCGTAAAGTGGATCGAGCGGCCGGCCAGTGGCTGTCTGCCGATAAGGGCTCCCATTGGGCCGGCGGCAGGGCGGCGGCCGGTCCCCGCCGGGTCCACGGTCACGACCTAACTTGAGTTACGCACTTCTTTGCCCCACAAAGGATGCACACATCACGGCGGGCCGGGGCCGCCGCGCGCGGAGGCCAGCGCCGCCTCAGTTTCTTGCGATTCCAAAGCGCCGCCAGCCGCCGCAAAGTGGCAGCAGGCCAAACCCGGGCCCGAGCAGCGCGGAGCAGCGCGGAGCAGCGCGGAGCGGCCTAGACCGGACCCGCTCTGCAGCCTGGCAGCCCGGGCACGCACGATGCACCGCGGGGCCCCCGACGGCGCCCCCCAACGGGGCCCCTGCCGGCCACGCCGGGGGCCTCGCTGCACTGCCAGGGGAGGGCGTTATAACGTTTGATATGAATTTGTTTCCTCTTTGGTTCGTGTCCAAACGGCCCGACACGCTCGTAACTAACGGAGCTTGTTTTGTCCCCTAACACTCATCCGCCGTCCCCGCCGTCTAGCCGCACCACAGTGCGACAGGCACCGGACACCTCTAACTCTTGCGCCACGCCCAGCGCAGGGGGGGGGGGGGGGGGTCCGAAGCCGAAGCCCTGATCGCCCGCGCCGGTCCCCCGAAAGGACCTCCTGCCAGCGCAGAGTCCGGCCGGGACAGGACAGAGCAGAGCTGTAGTTTATGGCAGGCTAGATTCAGCCGCAGACAAACAAACAAAAAAAAAGAAATAAAAAACGCGGAGGGGGAGAATACTACATGGAGCGCGTGGGCGAGCAGAACTCGATGGAAATGTGTTTTGGGGGAAACCTTTCCTCCCGGGCACCATTCTGCGTTGAAGAACGCCTGCCCCGCCCCTGTCGACGCCCTTGAAAGTAAAAGCAGGAGCACCGGCCGGACGCCGCCCCGCCGCCCCGCCGCCCCGCCGCCGCCACGCCCTCCCAGGCCGCGTCGTCCATCTTCTCCCCTCGCCGTTTTTATGGCGTCTCTCATGGAAAGCGAGAAATGATGCGGCGCCGCGGGTGGCACTAATTCTGCGTGGCTGTTTACTCGGAGCTGCTGCCCTGGAGGTGGCCGTGGCCGCCCCGCTCCTCGGCGGACACGCGGCCCGCCACGCGGCCCGCCACACGCAGCCGCACGGCCAGCAGCGGCCACGGGCCCGTGGTCAGCTCAGCCGGCTCAGCCAGGCCGCGCCGGGCCGCGCCGTGCCCCGAGGAGAGGGCTTGAGATGTAACTGGACTTCCAGTAATAATCGCTGGCTGTGTGAGCGGAGCGGATCTTGTACGCGAGAGCTCTGTTATACCTCATTCTCAGTAGGTCACACCACACCGGCGGCGCGGTGGTGGCCACACACACACGCACACACACACACACACACGGAACAGGCAAGCAGTCCCGCCGTGGGCTATTGTGAACGAGAGAGCCGCAGGACGTCACTCTTTTGTTTCTCACTTTATTGTATTTTTTCTCTCTTTCTCCCGGCAGCCCATTCTGCGGCGGACGTGTGTGTGTGTGTACGGCGGAGCTGCCGTGTCAAGTTGCCTTTAAACGCCTCGCTTACGCCCCCCGCGCACCAACAGGACGAACCCAAAATTTGCATGCGTGATATATTTTTTGAGAGTGCACGAACGTATACACAGCCGGATGCTCGCGGCGTTCATCCGTTCAAACAATCCAGAATAAGTATTTTTTTTAAATTTCACTCGCGGTGGATTTTCGCGATGCGCGTAGGCCGGCAGAGGCCGCGCCTCGCAAGGGGGTGTGGCGCGGCAGGCGAGGCCCTCAGAGGCCGTGCAGAGGGGGGGGGGGGAGGCCCCCGCGCCCCTGGTGCTAATTGTCGGAAAATTGCTGTTGCGTCGTCGTCCTCCTGGCCGTCTTGGCGTGGCGCTTTGCGAGCGCAGAGTCGTCCCGGCCGGAGCTGCTGCGGGGCCGCCGCGGGGCGGCTTCACTTTGCCCGACTTCGCGGAAACTCTGGCCGCGTCCGGGCGACACCGGCGGGGACGTGATGCTATCCGTGTCCTGCCCCGCCAGGACCCCGCCAGGACCCCGCCAGGACCCCGCCGGGGAGGCCCGAAGGCCCGGCCTCCCGCCCGCAGCCTGCGCGACGGCCGAAAAAAAAAACCGGAGTAAAGTTGAACTGCTGTTTTTATTGTTTTTATTTTTAAATCAATCGGCGAGGTGTTGTGCGCTGGCCGTCAGTAGGCGGGTGCTGCTGCGGGGCTCCAGCGGCCGTGCGGTAACTGTTCGCGCGGGTATAATCGTCGTGGGAATCGGGGCCGGCTGCGCCGCGTCGTAGCGCCCCGCCCGCGCAAGGGCCCCCCGCCCTGCAGTACGGTACGTACGGGCCTCCTCTGCCCCCGTGGCCCCCGCGGCCCCCGCGGCCCCCGCTCCGTAGGTACGTCACCGTCACGTCGCGTCACTCGGCGTCACGCGGCGTCACGCGGCGTCACGCGGTAGTCGTATCATCGCGACCGAGTCGTGCCTCCCGCGTCGCCCGCCTTACCTTCCCCCGCATAGATCGCCCCCCGATAAACGCCGCGTTGCGAACGGGCGACGACGACAACGACGACTTGAAATAATTGCTTATTTTTTCTTCGGTTATTTCATTTTCTCACCCGCATCGTGTGTGAGTGTGTTCGTCTGGCGGCCGCTGCGGGGGGCATGATGGTCTATAAGGAACGGTGACGCCCCGAGCCGCTGGCGTCGCTGCTTCCGTCACGGCGATAGGCGCGGCCTAGCCTAGAGGCCCGCAGGCTCGCCTAGCCTAGCGGCGCGGGGCCGAGCTAACGGCGGGGGGAGTGCGGTCTACCGCACTCGTGTGCCTGACCACGCCAACACGGCCGGAGCAGCAAGGCATGTGATGCGGCGCTGCGGGGCGCTGTGCGGTGCGGTCAGCTCGTGTTTGAGAATGTGATTGTCTCCGGGGACAGCGAGCCGCGCCGAGCCCCGCGGCCTCGTCTCCCACGGCGCCCACTGCACCCACTCCCGCGGGGGCGTCCAACTCTACGGCAGTACAGACTGCTTGGGATGCACGCCGCACTGCCACACCCTCGGAGGGGGTGAGAGAGTGTAGAGAGAGAGAGAGAGAAGGGATATTTGTCACGTCTGGTTATTTTTGCTTTATGGCCCGATGATCGGGGCCCGAGCCGGCGGGGCCCCTCCCTCCTCCTCAAGAGTCCGGCCGTGGCACGGCTCACTGCCGCGGCACAGGATGTCACGAACCGCGAGCAGTGGTGGGAGCAGCCGCGGGAGGGAGGGGGAGGGAGGGAGGGAGGGGAGGGGCGCGGAGGAGGAGGAGGAGGGGTGCCGCTCCCAGCTCTAGACCGAGCGCTGCTCTGCTGCCGTTTCGTTACGGTCTGCATTTCCGAGATTGCGGTCTGCTATCTTCCGTTCGATTGCCTCTGACAAATGCCGTTTGCAGAGTTATACGTTGTTACGTGTGTCCCGGCGGTTAGCAGCGGCAGCGGCGGCGGCGGCGGGAGGGGGCAGCGCCGGGCCGATGTGTTTATTATTCGGATCGTGGCTCCGGATCGGCACGGAATGGTGGCGGCGCCCGAGTGCTCGGCATCGGGCCGGAGGGCGCCTGCCTGCCTAGGCTGCTAGGCTGCGCTAGGCTGCTCTAGGCTGCGCTAGGCTGCTCTAGGCTGCGGCCCGCACGGCGGCAGGAGTCGCTTTGGCGGAGGCTCTCGGAGGAGATACAAGCGACAAATTGATGCTGGGCGCTGCACGGCTCCGCAGCAGCTATCCGCGCAGCTATCCAGCCGGCTGCATGGCGCGCGGTGCTGCGGTCCTGCGTGTGTGCGCGCCGCGGCAGCGTCCGGGGCAGCGCCCGGGGGCAGGGCGCCGCCGCCGTCGGCAATATGTCTAGGACGGCCTAGTCTACAATCTAGAATGCGCATTCTACCGGCCGAACGGAGCCCATTTGTTACGATGCGCTCAAACAATGGCACATTGTGCTACGAAAAATTCCAAAGGCACCTATTGGAAATGAGAGTAAGGCTTTGAGAGGGATTCCAGCAGCAGTAATGGTGGAGGCCCTGCAGTGCGGGCCGGCGGCCCGGCGGCGGCCCGCCCGCCCCGAGGACCAGCAGATACCTGTGATTTGCCGCGGCGAGGCCCGCGGTTTATTGGCCGACGTCGTCCGAGTTTGGTTAGTCTCCTCCGGTCCCGGCCGCCGCCCGCCCCTACCGCCCCCCGCCGATGTTCCTAAAACACAGGCTTTTGCTGATGCCGGCAGATTTCCCGGCGGCGGCAGGAGGGGGATATTTTCGGGTGCGTCTCCGAAACGAAGAGGAGGAAGAAGAGATACGCGCCCGCGGGGCTGGCAGGGCGTGGCCGGGCGTGGCCGGGCGTGGCCGGGCGTAGCCGCGTCTGGTGGCGCGCGGTTGCCGCAGCCGGTTTACCGAAACGAAAATAATTTTTTTCCGCGCGAATGGGGGCCGCGGCCCACAATAAACGATTTATTTTTGGTACATTACCCCGCCGGGAGCGCGGGCCGCACAGGCCGCGGGCCCTCACTAGCGACGGCTCCGGGGTGTGTTTGGAGAGAACGAGGCATCGACGGACACCCATCCCGGACGAGACGTGGAACACCCCCTAAAAAAAGAGCATCAAGCTGCACCATGAATTTCCACCCCGCCAAGCCATATTTCCCGTCGGCAACCGTCCATTTTTTCCCCCGCAGCCGCCGGCCGCGTCGCCGGGCCGCGGTAATATGTAACCCGTTGCAGCAGTGCGGGGCCTCGGCCCGGCCTGCCTGCCTGCCCTTGGTGAGCCGCGGACAGCGCAGGGTTCAGTCCGTGACCACGCCGCCGCGTCCCGGGCTGCCCGGGCCCAGGCATTGTGGCGATAAACCTGTCCCCTGTCTGGTGTCCGGGCCGCAGTGTGGCTGCCTGCCGCTGCTTTATTTGTTCCGCGTCACTTTTTGATTCGTTGGTCACGAAGCCCCCCGCCCCGCCCCGCCCACCTCTGGGCAGGGGGCTTCGGTCGGGTAGCCGCGCGGCACACAGCCAGCAGGGCAGCGGCCGCCCGGCACTGCGGTCCCCGCGAGCCGCGCGCTCTGGAAGGTCCTCCGCCACCGCAGCACTGCTGTGTCGCCGCACGTCCGATCATTTATGGTTCCTCTGTTCTGAGCTGCTACCCACCTCAAAGTAGGTTAAAAAGTCATTCCTACCGTGACCAAAACTCAAAACGAAAATATTTTTGTTTCGCTTAGAAATATGTGGATGCTTATGAAAAAAAATTGCAAAAATGGGTGGGCACTACCTCGTCCCAGGCCTCCGCCTGGAACCCTCCTGCTTAACTTCGGTGTTCGAATGGGAACCGGTGTACCAGGTATCGACCGCCGCAAAGACACGGGCACAACGCAGCGGCCTTTTTCAGGGGCACGCTTCCGCAACGGCCGATGTGGCCCCCTCCGCCAGCCAGATTTCCGGAATCAACTCCCTTCGACTGGCTGGTTGGTCTGTGGCACTGCGGCCACTCCCGAGCGGACTGGGGGGGAGGTAGGCTTTCCTATATCGTACACAGCCGAAGCTGCTGTACTTCACGACGAACCCTAGTCGCGACGGCGTGTCCTCGTCTGCCAGATTCACAGGGAGCGAAAACGAAGGTACCGAACCCTAGGTACCCCCGTAGCATACACCCGAGTCTCCGAACCAAGTTTCCTTGGTAGACACAGAGCCCCCCCGCCGGAAACCCCGGGCGACCGAGAGAACCTCGGACCCGGGAACGGGGGTAAGCCCGACCGTGCTGCGGGAATCTTCAAGTTGAAACCCAACGCTTACATCTCTCAGTGACGCAGCGCGCACGGCCGTTCAGACAGCCATACCGACGCCACGTTCGGAAGTATATTTTACCCACCGTCTTCCAAGCGCAGACACAAGAAAAATTTAGGAAAGTGGGAAGGCTCGAACCCTCAACCTTTCGATCGCCGGTCAGCCACCTTACCGATGCGGCCACAGAGCCGCTATGACATTCTCCGCGCGCCCCCTATACTTTACACACCGTCGTCTTAGCTGAGCCGTCAGAAAAAGTGAACGCACCGGCAAAGAGTTGAACCTCCGACCAGCCGCCCGCCAGCTGGACTCGCTAACCACGCGGCTACCGAGCCTCGGTGCGGGACGATCGTGCGCTTCCGGTACTGTAGCCGCACGACGTGTCCGACTGGAAATTGACTGGACCTTGACTGGAGAGTGACTGGACTGGAAGGCGTACACTGACTGGAAGCACCGGGGTACCCCTCGGGGGAGCGCCACACATCAGCCTGCAGCCACGCACGCAGACACGCACGGCGGACGTCCAGCAGGTGGGCGTTGCTGCTGCCGCGACACGACACTCCCTCCTCAAGTGTGTGTTTTTTCTCCTCCGGGCCGCGCACGGCGCGCGCTCGGCGGGGCCGTACCGGACACCGCTGGACACGGTGCCGAGCCGAGCGCCCGCTGCGTGGTGACCCAGCACCCGGCCCGGGTGGGAGGCGAGCAAACACTCGTTAACATTCCCTACCTGCTGCTGCTGCCTGCGCCCGCCTCGGCCCGCCTCGCCCTCGCCTAACGCACGGCGCGCTGCAGGTGTGCGCGCCTTGGGAGTACACCTCGTGTTCTCATACCGGCCTCTCCGAGCCTCTGCAACCCCGCGAGGACTCCGAGGAGCCCCGGCGCAGCCTCCCCCTGCAGGCGCGAAAAACAATGCGCGCCGCTCAATGAATAAGCACGGGACGGGAGGCGTACTGCCGGGGCTGCAGGGGCTGCGGGGGCTCCCCGCCGCGGTGCCGCTGTACTCCGCCACGGCCCGCGCGACACGCAGCGGCCAGCGGCCGGCGGCGGCGCCCGGCAGCACCGCCCCGCCCCGCCCCGGCCGGCTTGCTAAACAAGTCCTGGTCACGGCGGCGAGCCTGTGTGTGTGTGTGTGTGTGCGTGTGTGTGCGTGTTGTGCCGCCGCCGCCGCATACTGGCTGTGGTGGAAGCGTGTGCACGTTTCCTCTGCTCATGAGCCGCGTGAGAGCTATCGTTCTTTCGTGCGTTCAAGTCTCCCCCCGCCAGCAGCAGCATCAGCGGTGCCGCCGACGTGGCGGAATTCTGGTTTGAAGATTGGAATGGCGTGTGTGTGTGTGTGAGCGAGAGAGACAGAGAGAGAGAGAGAGAGAGAGAGAGGGAGGGACGCGAAGGCGTCCTCACGGCACGGCTTCTCTTCTGGCCCCGCAGGATGTCCCCTTATCTATTATTATTTTTCGGTGCACTCTGCCGTCCCCGTTGTTGTCGCGGTTCGGCAGTTTGTGCGCGATTGCTCATCACTTTCATTATGAAGGGAGTGTTCGTGGCCCGTGGGGTGGGCGGCCCTGTGGAGGGACGGAGCCGCCCGAGGTCAGAAGGTCACGCAGGGTGCCCCCCCCCCGCTCATGGGCTGCCGAACCCTGACCGCGCCGCAGCCCCGGCAGCCCCGGCAGGCCGCGAGGGCGAACCGGTCACGAAGCGGCGGCGGCGGCGGCGACGGCGGCTTTTCCATTCCGTTCGACAAACATTAATAGTATTACGAAGGCGTAACGTTATTGTTCAAGTCGATCGCGTCTTTGCGAATGAATGCGTCCGCTCCGTGTGTGCATGTGTGTGTGTGTGAGAGAGAGAGAGAGGGAGACAGAGAGAGAGTGAGACAGAGAGAGAGTGAGAGAGAGAGAGATTGGAGCCATGCGCTTGTCGCTGCCGGCCGTCGGGCCGGACGCATAACGATAAATTGACGTCATCGGCAGCAGGAGACGGTAGAGTACTCGAACGACTTACCTTATAAGCTGTCCGTCTCCCCAATTCTTTTGAAAGAGAGAGAGAGATAGAGAGAGAGACTAACAATAGTTTTACAAAGAGTGGGTGGTGCAGAACACACACACACACACACACACACCACCTATGAGGTGAGAACGTGTTTCCTCTCTCTCTCTCTCTCTCTGGCTATTCCCGCCATAGGACGTGTTGAATACCCGCCTGCTCGGCGGCGGCGGGCTCTAATTTGTGCGTTTGTAGCTGTGAGATGCTGGGCGCGCACGCTGCCGCAGAAGCGGAGCATGTGTGCTCGTAGGTGTGTGTGTGTGTGTGTGTGTGTGTGTACGCGGGTCCAGCGTGCCGCGCGGGAAACAAGAGGAGGCAGCTCGCACTAATTAAACGAGTTGCTTCCAAAGTACCGCTGGAATTTAATAGACCCCGCCGCGCAGTCCGGCCTCCCCGCTCCGGCCTCCCCGCTCCGGCCTCCCCGCTCCCCGGCGGGTCCGGGAGGAGAGGGAGGGGTGGAGAGTCCGCGCTCAGTAATGCACAATTAGAAGGTGGGGATAGGGGGAAAAAGACGTGCGGCCCGGCCGGAGTTAGGTATGTTGTTGTCGCCGACATTGTCGCAGAAAAGTCCCAAGTGGGGTCTGGTCTGTAGCCTAGAGTCCCAGAGTCTGCACTCTAGCCTGGCCTAGAGTCTCAGAGTCCGCACTATAGCCAGGACCGCGAGGCGCACAGAGCCCGCAGGCCGAACACACCCGCCTTGTTAACGCGGGACGCTCATTGGCACGACAGTCGTCCTATGCAACGACGACGTGAGAATGGCGTGAGGCGCGCTCCGTGCCCCCCGCAGAGCGGCCCAGCCGGGGCCGGGCTGTGGGCGACGTCGGCGTCCTGTTGGGCCCGCGGTGCTGGTGACAAACGATTACAGAGCAGCGGCCGCCGCGCGCCGCCCGCCCGCCACGCCCTGCCACGCCCCGCCCGCAGAGTGGGAAGCCGCGGGCCGGGAGCGCGCGACCAGAGCGCGAACAGCGCGACGCGACGGCGCGTCGGCGGACACAAATTGGGTCACATTCCGTCCGCCGCCGAGGTGGACATCGCGATCAAAACGGCGGCGGGAAAAATAAATAAATACAAAATAAACGGTCCGGCTCCGACCAGCGGCAGCGTTCGCGTCATCTGGAAGCGGCTCAAGTGCCCCAATCAGCGGCGGCGGCACCTCCCGGAGGGTTCGGACAATGCGATGCTATCGCCGCGCGGCCCGGACTCCGGGGGCGGCGGGCGGCGAGCGGCGCCCACGCGGCGGCAGCGCGGCGGACACGCGGACGTGAGGCGAGAAGGACAACCGTCTCATATTTAATTTAGAAAAAAATAAAATAAAGGTTGTTACAAAAGAAAAGGGCCCGCCGAGCCGGACGGTGCGCGCCTGCCGTACGGAGGGTAGGCAGTTCCGTCGGGCAGCGGTGCGCGGCGGCACGGCCTACCCTACAGGCGCCCCGCGCAGTGACATTTCCTCGGTTCCCGCGGTCGCGCGGGGCCCGCTCGTCTCTCCATGATGATGGTCGCCACGCCGCACCGCGACGCACCGACGCCGGCCGCGCCGCGAGGGGCCCAGTGACCAACTTGCCCACTTTTGAGCCGCGGCGCTGCCCTCGCATCCTGACCTTTCATGCAAAGTGGGCACCGTCCATCGCATAACCGCCGGGCCCCGCCCGCCCCGCCCGGGGACCGCTCGGGGAGTGGAGGTGTTTTTATTAATACCGTGACCCCGGCCGGGCCTGCGCCTCTTCATTCATAATGCGGCGGGACCTTGGCGGGCCGGCAGCAGGCACCGGCCGGAGAAGGCCATGCATGTAGCGGCCCGAGCCAGCGCTCATCACAGGCCGGCCGGCATTTCACTGCTAGAGTTTTTTCCTCTCTCGGAATTCCCAGCAGGCGAGTTGACCGGCAATTTCCGCATACCTTTGCCTTCCCCTGTCTTTCGGACGGCATTTGCGAGGTGTTGCAGAGGGTCGCTGGGTTGGTTCCCACCTTCTGGTTCGGCGGCGATCGGGAGATCGGTCCCCGGCGATACGCGGGGGACACCGGCAGGCCTGGGAGCCCGGCCGGGAGGGCTCATGGGACGTGTCGCCACGCGGCCGGTCTACTTTGTGGGAAAGCGGATTGGAGAGCTGGCGGCGTGCCGCCGCGGTGCGCGGTGATCGGCGTGACGCCAGCGAGGTGACGCAAAGTCTGCGGCGCGGCGGAGCTCGGGGGTGTGACATCACGGCGGATCGCCTTTCTAGACCCCCCCCCCCCCCCCTGCCGCGGGGCCGCCGGGACGGTGACGCCACGCCGTGGGAACCGCTCGCCGGGGGTCAACGCACGGGGCGCGGCGCGACGCGATGCACATCTCCATCGCGGATAGCGCACAGCTGCACAGCTGCAGCTGGTTGGCGCCGAGCGGCGCTGCAGGTGGGGGCAGCAGGGCAGCGACAGGCGGACCCCGCTGCCTCCCCCGCTGCCGTCCCTCCCGCGCCGGGACGTTTTGTGCCGCGCAATCACCGGGCCATCCAACAACTCCACCGCAAGGCATTTCCGCTTGTCACCGCGCAGGTCCGCGGGCGAGGCGGCCGATGCCCGAGGCAGCCCGTCCTAGTACACGTCCTCGCACACCTCCCCCGCGTGTGCCCGCCCCCGCAGCCCCGGAGCCCCGCCGGCTACCCGGACCACCGCAGCGCACTCGGCGACGCCATCAGATCCCCACGGAGCCGGATCGGATCCACAACAATCTCCACCAAATAATGAATTTTAATCGGGCCTCGCTGATTCGCTTCATCATCGCGCCACTATTATCGTGCTGACTCAGGGGGCGGGAGAGGGGTGGGGGGAGGGGCAGGGAGAAAGGGGGGCTCGTGTTTAATTCATAGGACTGGCACGCTCGGCGCGAGTCCTATAGCGTTTGTACTCGTGTGTGTGTGTGTGTGTGCTGCGCCCTGCGGGGGGCTAACTGATCCCTGGTCCAGCGCGCGGCCCCCCGCGGGGCCCCCGCAGAGCCCAGCGGTGTGGGTCGGACGGCGCTACGAGGTCTTGACTGACCCACATTCTCGCTCGCACAGCTCGGCGCACTCCGGAGTGCAGCGCGCAGGACGGCCCGGGACGGCCCGGGACGCTGTCATCTCTCACGATCGGGCACTCTAGGGGGCCGGCCCGGCCCCGTCCGGTTCCTCGGCGCGGACACGCAGTAGTGGCGGCCCGCCCTCCGCTTCGCCGGCCCTCGCACCGCGCCGGCAGCCGTCAATGAAGCTGTCAACATGACAGTGGCATGCCAACGCCGTGCCCCCGCGGACCCGGCGGCCGCCTCCACCCCGATTACCATCTCTGGACGGCTGCCCGATCGTCACGAAGTCCGCCACGGGCAAAACACAACCCCCCAAAAAAAGTGGTTTCGTTGTGGCGGTCCAGCTGGCTTGCACTGTCGGTGGGCCGGGCAGGGGTCGGGCCGCCGCAGCCGTTTAGTTGGTTGTGACGCGCGCTTCGTGCAGGTAGCCGCGGCGGCGGCCCCCATACATCCCGCGTCCGCCCCGGCCCGGCCCTGCTATTCATAAGGGGCGTTTTCCAGCGCGGCGCAGCGGCCGCCGTGCCGTGCCTCCGCAGGGGGCACCGCAGCGGCGTGTGTGCGTTGATTGATTGATGCGTCACACTGTGCGGGCATTAGTCAACGCGAACGCCCGCCTCGTTAGCGGCGCGGCGCGGTGTGTTCCCGTGATGACCGTTGTCGGGGCCTAACCACCTGTGCTGTCGTTTCCACGTCAAAAGCAAAACCCTTCCCGAAAGGCTCGCTTTTGTGGCGGCGGCGTTTTCCGCCGCAGTCACCCGCCGCGGCGCGCATCTCTGCGCCATCTCCTCCTCCCGACGGGCAGGATGAGGGGGGGGGGGGGTCTTCGCTGACCACCGCACCGCGCACCGCTCGCCCCCCGCGGCGGCGGGCCGGCAGCCGCGCACTGATTGTCCCTCCGTTCTCGTTGGCGTGTAAGTCACGAGACACGCGGCCCCTGATTGCTCGGCCGGGTTGAGTTGTCCGCGGCGCGCTCCGGCTGATTGGCCCCGCGTACTGTATCGCCGCCGTGCGCGGCCAAATAGAGAACACGCGGCGGCAGGATCGGGACGCGGCGGGGTCGCCATTTTTCAACACGTTGTCGCAGCGGGGGGAGGAAGGGAAGGAAGGAAGGAAGGAAGGTGGCCTGTGCTCGGCGCGCGCGCGCGGCCCGCCGCGGTTATTTGGCCAGGGAGGCAGGCTACCTCATTTGTCTGATAAGGTCCAGCAGTCGCCGCGCTGAGACAGTTGTTGTGCCGCTCGTGCCATCGCGATAACCCAGTCCGGCCAATAATGCCCCATTGTTCCAAACAGGGCCACGCCTGGCCGTGGCGCGCGGCCCCGCCCGGCCCCGCCCCCCGTGCAGCCCCCCCCCCCCCCCCCCGTGCAAGTCCTACGCCTGGCAGAGCTCCCTCTGTCGGGCCCTTCACCCTGCCACGCCCCCTGCCACGCCTAACTTCGCTTCCAGACTTCGCACCTTGTCGCCTTCGAGCTCCGGGTTTTTGCATAGAAATGAACACCGGCGCCTTGTCTCTGTTCCAGATGGCGGACCTCAAGCGAGGCATTGGGTGAACGGCGGCATCCACAAGCCGGACGACAAGCAGTCTACTCTCTCCAGGTACGTACCCGGCTGCACGCGGTGCACATTTTGCCTCACTCTCCCGCATTTCCCCGCTGCTATTTTCCTTTTTGTGACTCTGCGCGGGAGGCAGCGCCTGAAGGGCCGGTCGGCACAGCAGTGCGGAGGGCGTTCGTTCGTGTTCACATGTGCGGGCGCGCGGGGCTGCGACGTCGGGAGGGCAGGGTAGCGGCCCGCCGCTCCGATCAGATCAGCGACCTTGGCGGTCTGTAGCGGCGGATGATGAATGGTGGCCGGGCCCCTCGTGGGGCGCCCCGTGCGGCAGCGGCGGCGGCGGCACGGTGATGGTGTTAACCTCCCGCGGCAGCTCCTGGAAGCGGCCGCCGTTGCACGCGGCGCGCGGGGCGCAGCGAGGCGGCGGCAGGCGGCCGTACGGTGGAGCGGAGAGGCGAGCGAATTCGATTCGAAGAAGCAAAGTCCTTTGCCGAGTTGTTGCCGAGCGACGCGGCATGGCGCGGACAGAGGCGGCGGTGGCGGCGGCGGCCGGAGTGGAGGCAGGCGGTGTTGCTGCCTCTGAAAAAGGATGGCAATGACGCCCTGCGGCTGCAGCGGCGGCTGCGGCGGGGATGCTGGGGGGGGGGGGGCCCGCAGGACCCGCAGGACCCGCAGGCTGCGGGGGCGTCATCCCCCAAAATACTCGTTTCATTCCGAGTGGCGGCGGGCGCACTCCGTTGCCGCGAGCTTCAAGACCGGCCCCGGCCTGCAGCGCCGCCACCGTCGTCCTTGCTTTACTGCGGCATGAATAGAGATGCGCACGCGGACTGCCGCCGCTGCCGCCGCTGCGTGCCGCCGGGCCGCAAGAAATTGTGCGGAAGAGTCAAAGAACGAGGGGGCTGCGGGGAGGGGAGGGGAAGGTAGGGGGGAGTGAAGAAGAAGAAACAAGGAAAAGAAAACAACAAAGCGGCGGTGCAGAATGCGCATCAGCGGAGCACACCACACAGAGAAGGGACGAGAGAGGGAGAGAAGTGCGAATAGAAAATGGAAGAGGAGCAGCAGCGGCGTTGGCGGCGGCGGCGGCAACAGCGAGGCGGACGGAATCGTTCGGAGAGAGAGAGAGAAAGAAGAACCCCCGAGACTTGTCTCTGTAATTTAGGAGGTTGCCGCGTCATGTTGCTTTGCTCGCAATACCGAGCTTGTTACAAAGCCATCACTCTAGCCGCTGCCGCCGCTGCCGCTGCGGGCCGGGTCCTGTCCCCGACCGCCTCCCTGCTTCGGTTCGGTGCCATAAATTAAATGCGCGAGCACTGTCTGACTGACGGCCGCGCGCCGCCGGGACGTGTAATGCTGTAATGCGGGCCGCTCCAGCCGCTCCGGCCGCTCCAGCCGGCCGCTCCAGCCGCTCCCAGCGTACAAATCCCGGCGACGCCGTTTTCGGACAGCGCGTCCGGAGGCGATGCCCGCGCGGCCTGCCCTGCCCGCCTAGAGGCCGGCAGGGCACGCCTCTGTCCCTCACACGCCGCTCTACGGCCCGTCGTCGTAGTCGGTTCGCTTTCAAAAACACGGTGTAAATCAGCAAGGCGCCCGCGAAGGACCCGTTTCCAGTCGGAGAAACGCGCCCCAGACCAGAATACGGAAAGGGGAGCACGAGGAGGAGTCGGCGCCCATTCCTGTCGGGGCGGCCAAACTACTCTCGAGGCGTGACCCCGGACGGCGGCAGGGGCGGGCGCAGTGGGCCGCCCTGAAGACTTAATGCCTGCCTATGCGTTTCCGATCCGACGGCGGCGGCCCCCCGGGCCCCGCTGTATCGAGCGGCGGCAGCAGCCCCCGGTCCCCCGGGGCCCCGAGGGGCTCGGACAGCGCCGCCGCGGCCGCGTTCTCCGCTCTGCCTGTCCGAAAAGGAGGCAGCCGCCGCGTTTTCAATTAGGATGATTCCGATTCCGGCGGCTCTAATTCGGGAGGGATTCGAGGGGCGCCAGAGGGGCCGGCGGGGCCGCCGTGCGCCACCGGCTCCCTGGGAACGTGTTATTAATGACAGCAACGGTGCATCCGCGCGACGTGAGGCGAGGAGGCGAGCCCCCCGCGGACCCCCGCGGACCCGGCGGCGCGCGGTGCCCACCGGCCTCACGGTTTATCGCTTGATATCGGAGCCCCCGACGGCCGGGCCGCTTCACGCATTCCCGCGCGGCCCTCCCATCCCATCCCGTCGTAGCGCAACGAGGAACTGTCACGATCGCCGAGCGCGCGGAAGAATCTGGTCTTTTCTCCCGCGTCCCGCGCCGCCGCCGCCGCGGGTTTATTTATCTGGCTGTGTTGCTGGCGGCGCGCGGCGGCCGGATCGGCGCCCGAGCCGCCAGGTACGCGAGTATTCGAACCCGCGGCCAGATGATTATGACGATATTGTGCCGGCGTCGTAACTCGTCGGCGCGACGCACAGATGTCGTCGGCGGCGGCGGCAGCGTCCTCCGGGATGCGTCGGCCGGTGTCCGAGGAATCCGTCTGGACGCGGCCGCCGCCGCCGCCGCTGTGTGCGCTATGTGGACGTCCGATGTGTCGACGGAACACGGACGGGGCAGCGCTGCCTGTCAGGGCCGCTGTCCGAGTGCGAGGAGGCGCCGCGCGGCCGAGCCGGGCTGCCCGGTGCACTCGCCGACAACATGACTTTGCCGCGTCGCGGCCGCCGCCTGCGGGAGCGGAATACCCGGTGGAGAGGTGCCGTATGGCGGCCATCGGCAGCCAGCGGGCGACCCGACGGCATTCCGTTCTCATGGACTGGCGCGGCACCGTACATTTTTTCTTAGATCGTCGGCAAGCAGCGCAGTTGTCACTACTGGTGAGCGCCTGTGGAACGCGGGTTAGGCAGCCCCGCCGAGCACCGGCGCCCGGCGGGTCGGCCTACCTCGCAGGCGCTCCTGGAGCCGCAGAGCCGGTGCAGAGAGCCGGCCGGGGGACGACCTGACCGACGTGGAGCCGGCCGCGCACCTCCATACGGAGCCGCGGAGCCGTCGTCCCACAAGGCGCTGGATTGTATGCGACAGCTGATACCCGGCGCACCGGCCGCCCCACGGGCCGCGGGGCCGCGGGGCTCGGCGGGCGGGCGGTATGTGTGCCAGCCGCGTCACGACTCACAGGAGAGTGCTGTACGTACAGCGCGGCGCGCCCCCGCCGCGGCGTGTGCCCGCCACCGCCGCCGCCGCCGCCGTACAGTACTTATTCGCGGAGAGGGAAAGCGACGCCGCGCAAAACCTCTCCCGCGGCCGGGATACGCGGCGACAACCCCGTTTCAGCTCGTCCGATTTTTTTTTTTTCAAATTTGTTATCGAGTATGTCCGGAGCGCAATAACTGAGGCTGCCCTTCTCTGTCCCGCCCCTCGGTGGCTCACGGCCCCTGCGATCGGTAGGGCGGGGCGCCCTGCAGCGGGTGTGCATGTGGAGGCGGCGGCGCGGTCGGTGCGGTTTGCGAGCCTCATCATCCCCTCACGCCTCGAGACGCCCCAGCCTCCAGCGCGCCTCCAGTGCGCCTCCAGCCTGCTCCAGTTTCCCACGCGCCGCGGCGCTGGGCGGATGCGGGCGGCCGCGTATCATGAGAGCTGCGTGTGCCAGAGCCGGCCGGGGACCTTGCCGGGGCCGGCGGGGCGCGAATAGCAGCCACTTGACACCCGCGCGGCACGGCTCGCCACGGCACGCCACGGCCGGGCACCGCCGGGTACGGTGCGGCGCAGGGAAATGGCTTTACGGCGGTCGGTCCCATCAGCCGCCGCCGCCGCCGCGGACAGGGTGGGACGACCGTTGGCTGCCGCCGGGCTGCCAGACGCCGCCGTGCGGTCGACGCGCCGTTAAACAGCGTCCGGCCGGGCCGGGATGACCTCCGCGACCAAAGCACAAAAAGAAAGCTAAAAAGGAGGAAACAAATCAGAATATGTGGAGAGATCGGAGGGAAGACGCGAATTTAGCCGTGGGGAAAAACCAGAGGCCTTTGCAGCCACAGCAGCTCGCATAATGCACGGCGCGGCCAATGGCCTAGAGCCTCGCCTAGCACAGCCTGGCGAAGCCCTTGAACCCACTGCGCCGGCAAATACCATGGGAACCGTTCGGCTTGCCTTGACGCATGCGGGGGGAGGGGGGGGGGGTGCCCACGCACCTGCGAGCACCACGCCTCGTTAATCCAATTTCTTCATAGGTGAACAGCGGCCAAGGGCTGACGCGATACTGACGAAGAATGCTTTTGGAAGAACGCGTTGTCCATACACTGGAAAATCCGAAAAGATGCAGAAGGCAAAACCGGACGAGTTCATATTTCGCATGCCGTGAGACAAGAAATAGCAATTATGAATTGTTTTTAGGACGTATTTTTTTAATCAAGGAACCAGCAGGTCCCAGCAAGGCCAGCCATTGGCTATAGGAGTGTGGGAAGCCTCAGCGTAGTCTAGCGGGCCGGGCCAAGGAGGGGCCCGGGGCTCGCGGAGGGCCGCGCCTCGGCGGATAATGGGGGAAATGTTCCCGGGCCGGCACGGTGCGTGAGCCGGGGCCCAACCCGTCGGCTCGCGGTTCGACACGCGTGTGTGCAGCGTGGCCAGCGCACAGCGCCGATCGAAGGCTTA
Source organism: Megalurothrips usitatus (assembly GCA_026979955.1). Lineage (NCBI taxonomy): Eukaryota > Metazoa > Arthropoda > Insecta > Thysanoptera > Thripidae > Megalurothrips > Megalurothrips usitatus. The sequence continues at coordinate 11,338,078 of CM049594.1, forward strand.
AATGTCACGCCCCCGCTCCGGGCCCCGGGCCGTGCGCGGGCTTGGCGTGGGGGCGGCTGCACCGCACACTGCGCCTGCCGCCGTGCGCGTATCATTAACTCGTTAACGGGACCCGCCGCGCAGTCACTCGACAGCTGCTCGGGGGCGTGGCGCGTCGTGGCAGTCGGGGCCGGCGCCGCTCCCGAAATACTCCACCCTGGTCCACCCCGGCGGCACCCCGCGGCCGGCCGCTGCACTGCGGGCAGTTCGTCGGGCCGCGGTGTCGACGTCGCGGCCCTCTCCCCTCCTCTCCCCTCCCCTCCCCTCCCCTCCCCTCCCCTCTCACTCGGGCCAGGAGAGTGCAGCGTGTGCACATGCCTCTAATTAGCAGCGTACCCCCCGGCATGGGCATGGATGGACCTTGGCCTGATGAGTCCATTTAAGAACGCACCGTGTTTGCGCTCGGCTGCAGCAGCTGCGGCAGCTGCGGTGGCCCGAGGGGGGCAGGGCGGCCGATGCCGATGCTTGTCGGCACCGGCGCCACTCAGCTGACTTGCATAAAGGGACTGGCAAGCCTCCGCGCGCCGCTCCCAGAGCGCCGCGTAGCAGCGGGGCAGCGGGGCCGTGTGCATTAGCGTTAGCGGCGGACACCGCGGACTCCGCGCCTCCCGGACGGCGCCGCAGCTTACACGCCTGACGCTCTGTGCGCCTGGTTCTTACTCCCCGTGTCATCTCTTCCGCAGGTACTGGACGGCGGAGCGGCCGCGGGCGACGCTCAGCGACTACGAGGCGATCCGGCGGACGTGCCGGGAGCGCGGCCGCCTCTTCGAGGACCCCGAGTTCCCGCCGGGCAACCGGGCGCTGTACCACCACAAGAAGCCGCCGCTGCAGCCCATCGTCTGGATGCGGCCGCGCGAGATGTGCCAGCGGCCCCGCTTCCTGGCAGAGGACCTCTCGGACCGCGCGCCCGACCGGCCGCCCCCGGCCGCCGCCGCCACGGGCCCGCGCTTCGACGTGGAGCTGGGCGAGCTGGGCGACCCGTGGCTGCTGGCGGCCGTGTCCTCGCTCACCCTCACCCCCAGGTTCCTGGAGCGGGTCGTGCCCCCCGACCAGAGCTTCGACAACGCGCACTACGCGGGTATCTTTAGGTAAGCGAGAGAGAGAGAGAGAGAGACGGAGACGGGGTTTAAACCCGGGACTATGGGTTCGAATACACAGCGCCTTAACGGACACGGCCAGCGTGCCACAGCGCACGGATGTCGCTCGCGGTCTTGGCTGACGAGGCTTGCGGGGCAGGCAGCACTACGGCGATGCTCCGGAGCGGTCATTGCCTCGGCCTCCATCAGGTGTATCGCACCGGTTGGTCGTTGCACCGCACGGCCGGCGCATCGCTCGCATCGTTGCAGGCGTGTCACGCCACGCCGCGCCCCGCTACGGCCGGCCACGCACTGCCACGCACTCCGCCACCGCCGTCGAACGGGATGTCGCCGCGTCGTCTCCGGCTTCGCAAACCGACGACAAGCAATTGGTGGCCGCGGAGGGCGGCGGGGACCGCGCCGCTCTGATTAAATCGTCATCGCCGTCCGCGGGGACGCTCGCGCGCGCGAGCGGCGCCGGAGCGCGGCCACAACGAGGGCTGTCGATTCAAATCGCGCGCGTGTAGTATGCATGTTGCATGTGTGTGTGTGTGCCCGAGCGGCGCAGCCATGTGTGACATGGCCACGGCGACATGTGTTCCAATCATTTGTCTGCCCGCACGCGACACGCCTGCCATCGCACACACACAGACACGGTCTTACGGTGCGCACGTGCAAACGTCCGGCACAATACCAGCGTGCGTTGTACAAGCGTCACGATCGGCCATCAAGAGACGACGAATTTGTAGTACGTAGGAGCGTCGCGGTGCCCAGTTTTGGCGTGCCGACGCCGACTCAGAACGTCGGCGGCGTTGCCGCGCACTGCCGCCGCCGCCGCCGCCGCGCTGCTACTTCTGGCGTGTTCCTGGGAGTGTGTTGCGGCCGGGGGGAGCGCTCTCCTCCAGGTCGCCGTCAGGGAGGCTAGCTCCGTGTCCGGGCGTGTGAACAAACGCCTGTGGCAGGGCGCCAGCTCGGCCGACATGCCCGCGGACTCCTCCCTCCCCTCCTCCGCTCCGCCCCCGCCCGCCGCGCGCGGGCTCCGCGTCGCATTTTCGCCCACCAGCCGCAATTACTCGTTGCCGGCATTCCGCGCGCCGCTGTAGTCCGGCAGGGCAGAGTACATTACCGTGTTTCGGGCGGCGGCCCCGCGGGACGGCCGTGGACGCCCCGCAGCCTGTGCCGGGAGCCCTGCGGTGTGGCTCGGGCGGCGCGGAAGGTCCGCGGGGGCACGGCGACAGCGGCGGCACGGCGGCATATGAGGAGGCCGATGAGGCGCCTCGCGCGGGCCGCGGCGCCGTGACGACCGCCGAGTAAGCACTGGCCAATGTCGTCATCAACTGATTGGAAACCGTGTGATACACTTTCTTTCTTGTTAGAAAGAAAATAGAAAGCTCGCGCGGTGCGGCGGCGACAGCAACACGCTCGTTGCAGAGTCGGGCACAATAAAAGGCAAAGGCAGGTGGTCCCTGTCAGTCACCGCGCGCGCCCGTCCGTGTGTGTGTGTGTGTGTGTGTGTGTGTGCGAGCGGACAGGCATGTGAAAGGATTCTATCTCTCCAGACTAGTTTCTAGAGCGATCTAGGAATCCGGCCGCTTGGCAGACAGTTACTCTGCGCGACAGTGCCCGGGGACGACGGCGGGTAGGGGAGCGGAAGAGGAGGGGGGAGGGGTGGTCCCCAGGCGTGCAGCAGGGCAATGATCCTTGCGGTCCAATAAAGTGTCGTGCAGCGGGAAACCCATTCAAGTGTGCGCACTCTTTCCCCGAGTTCCACCACTTTGTGTTTTATTTTTAAGCGCATGCATGGGCACCGCTGACGTTATCGGGGACGTTGAGTCTTTGGGTGACACATGGATCTGCGGGGCGGGCGGCGGCCCGCGGTTCCTCGCGTTACGTTTTGCGTCAGGAGGATACGGTCCTGGCCGTGGCCTTTAGTGCCGCCGGCCGCCGCCGCGGCGCGCACTCCGTCGACATGCCGCGTCGTAAAGGGGAGGAGAGCAGATGCCGTTGTGCCGTCTGGCGGCTCGCTCCGCGTAAGGCCGGTGCCCGGCCGGTGCCCAGGTGGTGCAGCAGCCGGGCCCCGGTGGCGGCGCGGCAGGCTGCCCGGCCCGACCTTTCCGCGTTTGGCACAGAATCGGACCGTTCGTCGCGGACCCCACGACGGACGCTGCCCCGCGACGCAGAGCGCGTACTGTCAACCGGAGAGGACCCGTCTCGGGGGCTGCCACGCCCGCCCTTGTGTTTCCAACAAATGGCCACGGCCGCTTGACACCGCGTGACACCGCGTGACACCGTGTGTTCCCCCTTTTGCCCGCAGGTTTCGCTTCTGGCACTTCGGCGAGTGGGTTGACGTGCTGATCGACGACCGGCTGCCCACGCACAAGGGCCGCCTCGTGTACATGCACTCCTCCAACAGCACCGAGTTCTGGGCGGCGCTGCTGGAGAAGGCGTACGCCAAGTGAGTGCCGTCACCGCCCCGTCGTCCCCCCCGGCCCCCGACCCCCCGCTCACCGCCCGCCCCCGTCTCCCCGTGCCGCAGGTGGTACGGCTGCTACGAGGGGCTGCAGTGCGGCATGACCACGCGGGCCCTGCAGGACCTGACGGGCGGCATCGTGCAGAGCTTCGGCCTGTCCAGCCAGGACCGGTACCTCACGTTCCAGGTCCTCAACAGCGCCGTGCCCCGGTCCTCGCTGCTCATCGCCTGCATTCAGCCGGTGAGGACCACATCGCACGGAGTCCAACTTCCCCGAAGTCCAAAGTTTTTTTTTTTTGTTTAAAAAATCCTTATTTTTGTCCTTTTGAAAAAATTGTTCAAGTTTTCAAAAGAATTTTTAAAGTTATGATTTTTTCGCGTGCATTACTAACCCCATTGTGAGACCTCCAGCACCTTCTTTCCCTATCCCCCCCCTCTCTCTCTCTCTCTCTCTCTCTCTCTCTCTCTCTCTCTCTCTCTCTCTCTCTCTTTCTTTCCCTCGAGGATATTAACGGCGCATAATTTGACACTGTAGGAGCCGCGCATCCATAAAGCCGCGCCTTCGCATTGAGCGCTGGGTGAGTAGTTTGCTACCCGCGGCGGCGGCTGCTGCTGCCTGGTCGAGTAGTATCGCACGCAGCGTGAGGCAGCCCGTAAGTCCCGACAGCAGCGCGCCGCGTGGACGGCGTGAACCGCACCGCGCCTCCACTTTTGCCTCTCTCTCTCACACACACTTCTCTCTCTCTCTCTCTCTCTCTCTCTCCGATCATCATCAGAGCCGCAGTAAGCAAAAGCGGCGCAAAAGCCTGCTGGCGAAATCTCGCACCACCAACGAGCGTCGATATCATCCACCCCCTATCATTTTCCACTTGCGGGTGATTTGGTGCACACACACACACACACAGCGGCCGCTCACGCATGCGGCACGGCGATGTTCCGCAGTTAAGATGCAATCGACTCTCTTCGCCAACTTTGGCGTTTTTTTTTTTAATTTGGAGGTGATGAAATGCCGTGCGCGCGCCCGTGCTGCACCGCCCGGCACCGCCTGCCTCACGACCACCGCGGACTGACTCAGGATCCGATTATGACTCGGAGGCGTGCATATAAATTCCCTCCTTGCGCTTTGCGCCCGACGGAAATAAATAAACGCGTCGTTTGCGGAGCTACGAGCAGGCGAAGTAAAAACAAAAAAAAATACGTGACAACATTTATTTCCCTGTTGTTGTTGTTTTCGCGCGGCTTTTGTCGCGTACCCCGTTGATGCGGCGTGCGGCCGTGCTAGAAACCACTACCGCCATGCCGAGCGGCGGCGGCACATCATGTGGTGCGGTGCGACAGTGCCGCTCTTGCTTGGCACGGGGTCGTGAAGATCGCATAACGCTCCGGCGAGGGGGGCACGCCACACGATATAGTCCATTACGCGCGCGTTGTGTGTGGGCCGCGGGGACGGTGGACACTGCCGTACGGCATCCTGGACATCCTGTCCGAGCCGCATCACGTCGCGTGTACGTACACACACACACACGCACGCACGCACACACACACGCAGCCGCCTGCCGCGCATCGTGACAGGTCTCGGGGCTGTTGTTGCCCCCGCATAGCATGTCCGCACACAGAGCGGGGCTCGCGAACAGTGACCCGGCCCGGCGGCAGCCTCCACTCTGCCTGCCATACCGGTAGACCACCGTCGAAGAATATCGGGATAATTCACGCCGCCGCCGGCGGCCGGGGCCGGGCTGCGAGACTCGGCGCCGGCTCCCGCGGGACCGGCCACTCTTAGAGACGACCCCCAATTAATTCTCCCCCCCCCCCTCTCTCTCTCTCTCTCTCTCTCTCTCTCTCTCTCTCTCTCCCTCTCTCTCCCTCCCTCCGCAGTGGGTCGCCGCACCGGCCGCCCGCGGGGTAGGCCGGCCCGCCGCACAGCCGTGCCGCGCGGGGCGGCCCGCCCCTCGGTCCGCGGGCGCGCTGCCTCGCTGCTAGTGACGGCCGTCTGTTCCAGGAGAAGGACAGCAAGCGGCAGCTGCGGCTGCGGAACGGCCTGCTCACGCAGCACGCGTACTCGGTGACGGGGCTGGCGCGGGTGCGTGGGCCGCTGGGCGAGACGCCGCTGGTGCGGCTGCGCAACCCCTGGGCGCGCGGCGAGTGGACGGGCGCGTGGAGCGAGCGCTCCTGGGAGTGGGACGGGCTGTCGGAGCGCGACAAGGAGCTGCTCTCCGTGCGCGTGCGCAACGACGGCGAGTTCTGGTGAGTAATTGCCGGGAGGGTGTGACCCGATGGAGATTTGACTTTTACTTTGGCTTTTGACCTTTTTTCGACTTTTGACTTCGATTTTGAATTTTTTTTCGAGCGGGCTACCCATTTTTTTTTCGAGTTATGGATCCCTTGGGATAACCCAATCAAAGAGCCCCGCGATACCTGGCCGCGCGGCCGGGGCGCACTTTACACCCGCTATGAAGGTATAGCGGCGCGCCGACTTCTTGCAACGTCAGATGACAGAGGGAGCCGGAGCCGAGGCCGGGGACGGTGTCCGGTGGCGACCGGCGGCGCCGGGCTCCGGGCCGGCTCCGGCATCACCGCTACGTCGGCCGCCGCGCGCACTGCGGCCGCGGAGGCCATCATCGAACATCACTTGCAATATCACGAGCTCGGGGGGAGCCGCGGCGGGCGGGGAGGCGCCGCAGAACGGTGCCTCGCCGAGGCCTCGACGACGGGGGCCTTCCTAGTGGCCTCAAAGCCGCTCCCCCGTGGCCGCGAGGACCGCCGCTAACCCCGCCGGCGACCGCGATCCCATCCGATATTAAAGTCATTAGTAAATTTATAGCCGCTGCCGGCGCGGCGCGACTCGTGGCCCCGCGTTGGCTCCGCGCTCAGGTGTTTCTGTTTGCCACGGTCGGCGGACTCGCCCGCCCCTCCCGCCCCTCCCGCCCCGCCGCGGTGCACCTGAGGCGGCCTGTGAACGCCGACACGTTGCCCGATGAATGGGACTAGGCTAGGCTTTATCATAGCGGTGCGCCGCCGCCGGCACGCTGCGGAGCGGGGCAGCGGCCGGCACCAGAACAGCGCCTTGGGAGAGGTCAGTGGCATGCGGCCCGGCGGAGGGGCCCGGCCGGGGCCCGCCGAGCCGCGGGGCGGGGCGCGGTGGGCGTTGGGGTCTGCCTCCACTGCCTCCACCAGTTTTTGTTGCCCTGCCATGTCTTCCCTACGTTACAAATCGCCAGCTTGCACTATGAGAAGAAGAACAGCGCATAGCATACAGTCGCACTTGGCCGATCATAGCCCCCCGCGGGGCTGGCTGGACTTCTTTCCTCGCCATGCAAAATCTGAGATAGATTACACGGCTGCTTGGAGGCGCCGCTGTGGCAGCTCGTCCCGCGGGTCCCGGGGTCCCGGTGTCCCGACCCGTCCGCGTCGCGGAACGGTACGCGGCAGCAACAGCCTCCGAGCCGACGGCTGCCGACGGCTGCCGACGTCAGAACAGGGCAGAACGCTCAGATATTCGGGACGCACGACTGGCGCTTGGCGCCGCTCGGACGCGGATTCAGTTAGTTTGCCGTCGTCGGATCGCAGTCGTAGGTTTTATGGCCGAGGGGCCGCGGGGTTTGGCGCGGCTGTTGTGCCGACTGCCGCTGCGTGCGCTCGCACTGTGACCAGGAATCCGGGTCAGCGGATTCCGAACCGATGCATCTGGAGGGCGCGCTTCCACATCCCCGGCCGGGTGCAGCTGGCTCCGCCGGGCTGCCCGATGGGTTGCCTACCCTGCGGACGGCGGGCTGAGGCCTGGCGCTGACGGCCGTGTGACTGACTGCTTGCAGGATGTCGTTCGACGACTTCGCGCGCCACTTCACGCACCTGGACCTGGTGCACGTCGGCCCCGACGACTGGATGAGCGAGCCGGCGCTGCACTCGAAGCAGCCGTGGCGGGCCGTGCTGGCCCGGCGGCGCTGGCGGGCCGGCTACAACGCGGGCGGCGGCCCCGCCTACACCGAGACCACCGCCATGAACCCGCAGGTAGGCCAGCGCCCGCCCGCGCGGGGCCTCGGCCCGAGGGCCTCCTCTCTCTCTCTCTCTCTCTCTCTCTCTCTCTCTCTCTCTCTCTCTCTCTCTCTCTCTCTCCCTGCTCACCCCCGCTGCCCGCAGTTCCACATCCAGATCCCGCGGTCCGCCTCCAACAAGTGCCACGTCGTGGTGTCGGTGACGCAGTACTACGAGCCCACGCCCGTCACCCCCGAGAGCAAGAAGAAGAAGCGGCTGTTCGCCATCGGGTTCGCCGTGTACGAGGTGCCGCACGCCATGACCCGGCTCAGCCCGCAGTTCGTCATGGAGCAGGTGAGCGCCGCGCGCGCGGGTCGCGGGTTCGATCCCCGTCCGCCGCGGCCGAGTGTTTGAGTTTCCGCCCCGCTCACGTTGCCGCCCTGCCCCCCGCAGCGGCCCCTGGACGTGACGAACCACTCGGTGGCCAGGGAGGTGGCCACGTTCTTCACGCTGCCGCCCGGCGACTACATCGTGGTGCCGCAGACGGACCGGCCCGGCCAGGAGGGCAAGTTCCTGCTGCGGATGCTCACGGACGAGCACTCCAACATCTGGTAGGCCTTTACGGACGGTCCCCCGCCTCCCCGGAGCCCCCTCAGCACACACACACACACCCCTAACCCCGCATTGCTGTCGTTACAGGGAGGTTAACGAGGACAACATGGTGTTTAGGAACATATCGGCCGAGTTCTTGGAGGAACCTATCATGCTGGTGAGTCGGGATCTGCCAACTAAAATGTACCCCCGTCCCGTCCTGTTGAAATAAACGGCGTAACCTTTTGGATATTGTTCCAGCCGGACGGGCGGTCGCTGATCGGCAAACTTCTAGTCAAATACCCGCCTGAGGTAGACGTCGCCCTACTCCAGAAAATACTGAAATCTCACTGGAGAGGTACGTCAGTAAAAAAAAAATACACTGATTTTAATCCGTGCACTATTGAGACGCGGCATTTTCTTGATTTTCTTTCGTTGTCCAAACTAGCGTACCTGGCTGAGAAGCCGAGCCTGGAGCTGTGCAAAAGCCTTATCATGCTGAGGGACTACAACATCAGCGGCCGGATCAGCCTGGGCGACATCCCCGTGCTCATGCACATGCTCCACTTCTGGAAAGTGAGTACTCACCGGGCCGTGTCGTGTCTGCCTGCGCCCGGAGATGACCTTCCCCACCACGCTCCGTCCTTTCCAGCTGGCGTTCCAGAAGTTCGAGCAGCACAGCACCCGCACCTCCTCCTACAACCTGCGGCCGCTGCTCTGGGAGGCGGGCTCCACCGTCTCCAACAAGGTGCTCGAGTGCCTGGTGCTGCGGTTCGCCCGGCGGCAGCTCATCAGCGCGGAGGGCTTCGTCATGGCCATGGTCCGGCTGCACCTCGCCCACGGTCAGTACGGAGCGGGTCCGCGCCGGCCCGGTAGGCAACCCCTCCGGCGCAGGCGTCGGAGGGGCGGCGGCCCACGGCCCGCGGACCCACGGCGTCCACCGGAGCGAGCAGGCCACAGAACTAACGCGTTTCCTTTCTTCTTCCAGAGAGGTATCACAGCCTGGACACGAAAATGAAGGGGAACCCCTTGTCACTCGAGGAGGTACGTAACGCTAGTTGCCTTTTCCCACGTTTCGTCTCAGCGCGCACTCTTGACTAACTGTCTGCCCTCTGTTTTCATTTGCAGATGATTCTAATGACGATATATTCATGACTGCAGAGAGTTGCCGGTTTCTTCAGAATGTTAGGACATTTTTTTTTACTTTGAAGCCGTGTCCGCGGTGCGGCTCTCGTAGCGCCTCCAAAGACGGAAAGTGCCGACGGAAACGTTTCGGGTCATTTCAGGTAGTCGCGCTCCCCCAGCAGAGCGTTCCTTGTTATGACTGGACTGCGCTGGTTGTACGCGGGAGAAGTTGTGATGTTTTGCTTAGAATTCACTTCGTAGCTCAAAACAGATGAGAAGTGGACAGTACGTGAGGTGTCGGTAGAACATCTCGGATGTTAAGTATCCTAAATGCCAAAGAAAACTCGTTGAGAATGTTATAATAATTGTTATTGTTGTGTCAGTCACTGAGAGTATTTTAATAACAGAGTATTTAAATGAAATATTATTCAGAAATGAGTGATAAAGTAACGTGTATGTATTGTATATAGATTATATATTTAAATTAAAATGTTGTTATCGAATATGAAAAATTTGCCATTTGATTGATTGCCTGTCCACACCCACTCCTGGCTCTGGCACACCGCATCCCCCACAGTACAGAGCATAGGTTTCCTGCCATGGTATTTGTCTGTAATTGCAGACAGCACTATAACACGAAATAAAAGCGCGCAAACAAAGATACTTACGATGCCTTATTTCGCACATCCAGTAAAACGTAACCCTTTGACTGGACTCGCACCTAAATTCGGCGAAGTAAAGATTGTAAACCAGTCCGAAAGCTGAGGATCCAGACTTCGAACCCTCAAAACTCTCATGAGCACACGTTCTGAGCCGCCCCCCGAAACAAATGAAACACACGCAAGGATAAGGGGCCGTACCTATAAAACGACGCCGAGCCCCCCCCCCCCCTTTTAACTTGGATAACCTAACCTGCCCATATATTCAAGATAGTACCCCCCCCCCCCCAATCCGCCTATTAAGTCACGTAATGTAAGTACAGCCCCTATGGTCAGCGGCGGTACGGCAGCAGCACGCTAAGTCACTGTGGGAGTCATGTAGTCCATGCCGACGCAAAAAATAAAAGAGAAACATTCTCATCCACCCATAAATCCGAATTGCGCTCAGCTGCGATTCCATATCGTTTCGCGAACAGTTTGAATAAATACCTTGAGCGCGCCAAAAACGCGCATCGTGGCGCAGGGACTGCACGCGCCACCTGGTGGTGAAACGAGTAACTAGCAGATGCAAGAAAAGGCAAAAGAAGCGACACAAACAATCTTTAAGGAGAAGAACATGTATAAAATATTCTAATGGAATCAAAACAGAACCAAAATACATTTAGATGTCGTTCTCTGGACTGTTACAACAAATAATCTTAACGTGATCAAATATTTCTCATAGCTCGAGGCGGATCGAGATCTAGCTGGCCGTGAACAGTTTGGGAACCGGAAACAAGTGCCACTTCGGATTTCTTTTCATCAGGACACCGTGGTGTTGGGAACCCGGTAACTGTAAGTAAAGTTTTATCTGGAGGAATCTCGTCTCTCTTTGGTAATTTTCGTAGATTTTGATCGTTTTAACGTAAAATCAGCCTGATAGAAATCCGCCGGCACGAGATCGTATATTATTTTTCTGCACTCTCCAGTAAAACGACCGATATAAACCTGTCTGTGAACGTGGTACATTGTGTTGTTTGTGCTGAACATAACGCCTCAAAATCTATCGATGTTCTACTTTCGTAACTACTCTTACGTCGAAGCGTCGGGATAACGTCCAAATTTCATTACCTTGTCAATTACTCAGCGCGAAACTGGCTATTGTTTTCCTTTACTTACTCGAGACATTCGAGGTTATGTTTTCTGGAACCGTCCCTGCTCCATGTCTTGCGTGTTTGCTCGATATAATGGGTTTTGGATTGTTCTGGCGCACTCTCGTTGCCGTTTTCTAATTTCTAAAGATGATATTTATTCTCACGAACCATTATCTTTACTTGGGTGATTTGCCTCTCTCACAACAGTTGTGTTGGTTGCCAGTCTGGCACTTGTTTGACTGGGATTAAAAAACAAACCAATTTTGGGTTGCTAAGTTTGTTCTTACTTGCTGGTTTGCAGGTCACAATGGTCAAGACAAAGAGAGAAAAGAAGTCGGCCATCAATGAGGTGGTCACTCGTGAGATGACCATCCACCTCCACAAGAGGATCTGGGGTGTTGGTTTCAAGAAACGTGCCCCCCGTGCCATCAAGGAGATTCGTACCTTCGCCAAGAAGGAGATGGGCACTGAGGATGTTAGGATCGACACAACCCTCAACAAATTCATCTGGTCCAGGGGTATCAGGTAAGATGGTGGAGATATTTAGACACTGAAGACCTCCTTTTTGATTTAATTTCATTTGGTGGGTTAATTTTGAAAGGGTAATATTAATGAGTTGTCATTGGGAGTATTTAAGTTTGTTTTGGAAGCTCCTGTCATTTTCTGACTATTGCGACTAAGGACACCTAGAATTGTTACTGTGATCTACCTAACATAAACTGCCCAATGCGATTGCTGTGCCTTTCTATTTAAATATTGGTGTAGATATAATTCTTATTTTGGATGCGAATTTTGTTTTGGCTCATGCCGTCCAATCTTTCCAATAATCCCAATTATCAAACAAGTCACAATTTACGTGAGTCTGCCCTTCAGGAATATTCATAATGCTGTTCTGTTACAGGAGCGTTCCATTCAGGGTTCGTGTCCGCCTTGCTAGGCGACGAAATGAAGATGAGGACTCCCCCAACAAGCTTTACACCCTGGTCAGCTGGGTGCCTGTTCCTACTTTCAAGAAGTTGCATACCATCAATATTGATGTGAGTCAGGAATAAAAAGTATTTGTATAAACTCCGTTCCACTGTTTTTTATTTCTTATTCCTATTCCCCGTGTTTGAGGTTGCAATTAATACTTTGGTGTAAAAGATTAAAAAACAATTTATTGAAAATAATCACATTCACACGATACAATATTTACATGGTCACTATCCTAACACACATTCTCAGTCATATAAATAAGGACAGCCTGCATGGTTGCTACTTTCACAGAAGTTGCTAATCTGCAGGGTAAGTGGTAATGTAGCAGTGGGGCTGAGCACCCCAATGTTGCTTCAGCTACAGTTTGTTGAGACTGGAATAGCGGACTCGTCATTGGATCTAATCTCTTAACTAAGAGTAAAATTCAGTATTCAGCTAGAAATGTTCTGGCAAGTTTCATCTAAGTGGTTTGGTCTGAAGTTTGATTCGCTGTCATCTGTGGCTCCTCATAAATAAGTATCCCACCAGAAAGGGGGGACAGTCTCTATAATCACATGAGCTTCAGTTCTTCTACAATTCTAAATTAAATAGTTTTGCACAAGACTGCTATTTATGGTACATAATAAATTTTCCTTGAGGGCCTGAGACGGCAACAGCTGTCCTTGGGGGAGCGCGTCCAGCTAGGTCGAGCTGGGCAGCTAGTTGAGCAGACGCAGCCGCCACGACCTGTGGGGGGATAGACACATTAACACACATTAGTTAGGTGGTATCTTGGATGCCGTACTCGAAACTGCAGCTTGGGGAGGTTTTACCTGTGGAGGTAAAGCTCTGGTGACAGGATGGGGCCGTAGGGGGGCAGGCTTTTTGGCCCCAAACAAAAGTGAAAATGTTCGGTCGTTTTTACCACTATTAGTGGCATCAGCACTTTCTCCTATTCTTGATCCAAAATTGGGTGGTGCATATGCTGAATCACTTGATATTGAATGTGGAATTTCGAAATAGGTCGATTGAGGGTTCTTAGCCTGGTTCTCATTCTGATTTGCAGGCACAGCGTCTTGCACGAGGTTTGTGTTTCCTGGTTGAGGGGAAACATTTCTCACTGGTTTCAACAACAGTAAACCAGCATGAGCCCCTTGCACTGAAAAATAAAAATAATTAATTTCAGAAAATAAATAGACCAGCAGAAAAACAAAAACACTAAAAAAGGAAAACAGACAAGTGAAAGAGGTTTTGCAAAACTTATCGAAGTTTGAAACTTTAAATACATGTGGTTTTAAACTAGTCAAAAGGATGGGTCAAGAATAGTAGAATTCTGAACTCACAGGGGTTCTGCGCAGCTTGTCCTGTCTCGCGCCCCTGGTTGGTGTTGCGTTTGTAGTAGCTGTCGGACGACTGGGCCCCCGGTTCAGGAGACCCATAGGAGGCAGCCGGCTCCGAGAAGACGAGGCTGTTTATGTCCTGGGACTGGGAACCTGGCCCCCCGGAGCCCGTCGGGGGCTGCGGCTGGGCCTCGTGCGAGGGCGGGCCGTAGAAGTCCGGGGCCGCTCCGTGGTCCTGGCTCGAGCCCGAGTCCAACGTCAGGGACGTCTCGTCAGCGTAAGACGGGCCGGGGCCGCTCGAGTACTGCGACCCCCCGGACAGGGAGGGGCTGCTGGAGAAGGAGGACGTCCCGTGCCCCTGCGACTGCGCTTGGTCATTGCTGAATGTCGAGTAGGACGACCCCGGCGACTGCGCCGGACCGCTGGGGAAGGACGTCCCCTGCGACTGCGCTTGGCCGTTGCCGAACGTCGAGTAGGACGTCCCCGGCGACTGCGCGGGGCTCGACGAGAAGGGTGTCCCGGCCGCGGGCGGGCCGTAGCTGTTGAGGGCGCCGCTGATGCTGTGGCTGCTGTACTGCGCGGGCAGGCTGGGCAGGGGCTGCGGCTTGGTGGCGGGGATCGGCAGCGGGGGCGGCACGTGGGCGGGCAGGGGGCCGACGGGGGCCGGCGGCGGCGGCCGGAACCGCGTGCTGTCACTGCCTACGGCGTTGCTGAAGATGTTGAAGACGGGGACCGAGGGCGGCGGCTGGGCCAGGGCCTGGCCGGGCAGGCCGGACATCCCGGGCATGCCGGGCAGGCCGTACATGTGCCGGGGGATGGGCAGCTGGCCCAGGGCGGCCATCTGGCCGTACGTGAGGGGCGCGCCGAGGCCGGCGCCGTGGGCGTGGCCGTACATCATCGGGGGGCCGTACACCGGCCGCGGGATGGGCAGCGCCCCCATGTACGACGGCGGGCCGTAGACGGGCCGCGGGGGCGGCGCTGCGCAGCGACACAGAAGGCGCGGTGAAAACGCAGTCAGGCACTCGAGGGGGGGGGGGGGTGAGGGTGAAGCAGAGCACGGCAAGAGGTCCGTGCAGTCGGGGCGCGCGCGCGTGCGCGCACCATGAAGCCAAATTGGCAGGCATTTTAAAAAAAATATCAAACGTCAAAAATGCCAGGATACTATGTAGTACAGAACTTCAGAAATCACACACGTCTGATTAGGATTTTTTCCGGGATTAGTTAGTTTTCCAGAGACAAACCGCTTGGATCTGTCCACGCTCAGGGCAACCAGTACAAGCCGGTCGGCCCTTCACGATCGGGCATAGCCCCCGGCAAAGAGCTGGAAACGAAGCCACCAAGCCGCCACCGAGGTCAGGGTGCTTTATTCACTTGGCACAACCCCTCCCGTCCGCCCGCTCTCGCATCCTGTGAGGTCAGTCGGGGCTGGCAGTAACCCACACGGCCACCGTAGCACATCCCGAGCAGGCAGCATCCGGAATGCCGAGTTGTGAATGCTATCCTTGTCTCCCTTGTTGCCGCCTGAATAGAGCGACAAAGAAGAATCACCAGCTCGAAGTGTTTCACACGCCGCATCCTCGCACGGGACCCCTCGAGGAACAGTGCGACCTCTGACGGTGCTTAGAACAAGTTCGGGCACCCGTTGGGCGTGTTAGAT
Organism: Megalurothrips usitatus; assembly: GCA_026979955.1. Classification (NCBI taxonomy): domain Eukaryota; kingdom Metazoa; phylum Arthropoda; class Insecta; order Thysanoptera; family Thripidae; genus Megalurothrips; species Megalurothrips usitatus. The sequence continues at coordinate 11,353,094 of CM049594.1, forward strand.
AACGCCAAATTAGCCGGCATTTCTTTAAAATCTCAAACGTCAAAAATGCCAAGATGCTAGTACAGGACCTCTAGAAATATCACCTGTCTGATTGGAATAACTCCCAACTAGTTGGACACCCCTTGCTAAGTGCCGCTGGACTCTAACCACACTTCAGGCGATCGTACAGGCCGGTCTGCCCTTCCCGGTCGGGCATAGCCCCCGGCAAGTCAGTAGGATACAACCCACCGCACCGCTCACAGGGTCGGGAAGACTTTATTCCCTGGCACAACCCCTTGCGTCCCCACAGCGGACAACGAAACCGCCCAGACATATGATGGTCCGGTCAGACGACATCAGCAGCGCGAGAAGTCGGCTCACAATTCGACGGTGGCGCCCTCGGCGGCGGCCCCCCTAACTACGTCAGCAGCGTTGCAGTTGCACCGCTGGCCGCCGCCGTGCATGATGGCGCCACCGTCGAATTGTGAGCCGACTTCTCGCGCCGCGCGTATCCGTCGGCCTTACACGACTACCTCGACACCAAACGTCTTGGATGTTGTGCCCCGGCGCCGCGAGATGGCGCTACCGTGCAAACTGCTGCTCGCTTTGCGCGCTGCTGATGTCGTCTGACCGGACCATTATATGTCTGGGCGGTTTCGTTGTCCACTGTGGGGACGCAAGGGGTTGTGCCAGGGAATAAAGTCTTCCCGACCCTGTGAGCGGTGCGGTGGGCCGTATCCTACTGACTTGCCGGGGGCTATGCCCGACCGGGAAGGGCAGACCGGCCTGTACCGATCGCCTGAAGTGTGGGTAGAGTCCAGCGGCACTTAGCACGGGGTGTCCAACTAGTTGGGAGATATTTCTTAAGGCCCTGTACTAGCATCTTGGCATTTTTGACGTTTGAGATTTTAAAGAAATGCCGGCTAATTTGGCGTTATCTAAGGAGTCATCCATAAAGGATCCGAGATCCCGGAAAAAATCTTAATCAGACGGGTGATATTTCTGAAGTCCTGTACTAGCAGGTGCACGGTGCACGCGCACGACTTAACTACACAGACTCCTGGCACCGGAGTCCGAGAGGCTCTGGTGACGGGGGGTGCGACGGCGCGCGCGCGCACGACCCAACGACACGGCCTCAGGGACGTTCGCGGTGATATCAACATATTATTTTACTGTGCAAGTTTGGCAATACTTTAAAAATAAAAAAAGCTTAATATTATAAAAAAATATTTGTAAGACCACTTTAAGACACCGACCGGCATGCACTTATAAAGTAATTTCTGTGAGAAGGGATGCGGAACAATATGCATACAAGCTTGGCTTGGCGTTGAGGCGCAGGGTGCATTTCGCATGCTCTCTCGGTTGCTCGGGCGTCATGCATCTGTCACCGTCTCTCTCTTCTCTCTCTCTATTTCCTTTCCTTTTTTACTGTGAGTCTAGAGACTAGTGCACGTGTCTACTTCCAGCCATGCATCCTCTTAGGCTGTAGTTTACAGCAGTATGGCCAGGCCAGAACGAAGGATACGATACCGACTAGTGTACACTGACTTGCGACGGATCAATGCTATAAATTTGCAAAATTTACTCTGTGGACTGAGCCTGGCTGAGCTGGCTGTAAATCGTGTCGTTAGAACATCCAGTCTTGTGAATGGTGGGGTACTCGTGTGAGACAGCGGTCACTACTGACACACAGGTGGGGTGCACACACTTGTGCTCACGTGTAGACGATGACATGACATGGGGACAAGTTTGGACGTTGGGTTTGGTTCTGACCTGGAACATCCGGCGGCTTTGGGCTGAGAGCGTTGGAAGCGATGTTTCGCCCGAACTGGCTAAGCGCCTCTCCCGATGCAGAGATGATGTTACCCTTAGCGGATATTAGCTGACCTTTGACCCGCACCAGCTGCCCCTTCAGGGCAATGACCCCGCCGGTGATGGCCCTGACGGCCTGCATGAGCACGCCGAGCAGGGACCTCTTGAAGGACTGCAGGTCGAACGTCCTCTGGCTGCCGTGGACCTGGCAAAGGGGAATGGAGGCGGGGTTAAAATCGTGAAGGCGGCGGCTCGTGTGTGCGGCGGTGATCAACGCAGTGCCGTCAGTCCGTCAGGGAGGCGAGTGGCGCGCGGCGTGGCCCCACGGACCGCGGGCCCCCGCGGGGTGGACGAGGGCGTCCCGCTCGGCACGGGCGTCGGTTGGGTTGCCTACCCAGAGCCCCACAGGCGCCTCCAGAGTCGTGTCCGTCCGTCCGTCTGTCAGGCTGCCAGTCAACTTTCCTTTTCTAAAAGTCTTCAAAAGTAAAATATCCCGGCGTTTTCTTTCTCACGCGTTCGTCATTCATCAAAGAGAGAAAAATACTTCAGAAACAAAATTTAGATAAACTCACCATGGGAAGACCGGCTCCAGTTCCGATGTAGTTACCGTAGGTCGGACCCTTGCCGTCGACGGGTATGCCGCCGGTGGCCGAGTTGCTGCTGGAGCTGCCGAGCAGCGACCCCAGGATGCCCCCGCCGCCTAGAAGACCCCCTCCTCCGCCGAGGCCCCCGGCCGCGCCCGCCCCCCGCGTGCCGCTGGAGCTGCCGCTGGCGCCGCCGAGCAGCTGCAGGATGTTCCCGGACCGCTTGGCGCGCTCGACGGCGCCCTGCAGGTTCTGGAGCGCCTGGAGTCTCTGGAGCGCCTGCAGGCTCTGGATGGCCTGCAGGTTGGGCTGGAGGGATGCCGTCTGGACGGCGGACGACTTGGACTCGGCTGGGGCGGCGTCGCCGGCAGGCTGGATGGCGGGCAGCTTGTCGCTGGACAGGACCAGCACCTGGGGCTCCGGCGTGGCCGACGCGGTCGCCAGCGCCGACGCCAGGGCCAGGGCGGCCAAACACAACGCCCGCCACACCTGCAGCAACAGAAAATGTCGCCGTCAAACACTGGCCGAGGCGTGGCCTTCGATGTAGCAAGCCCAGAAATTAGTCGTATTAATTGAGTGTTGCTTTGTCTCTCACCCAGTAAGCTACGGTTTTGCAAGCCTTCGATGTAGCTAGCCCAGAAGTGTTGCTTTGTCTCTGTCATTCGATCTCTGTGGTCATGCCCGTATTTAGTGACAACTTGCCGCAAAACGGCTCGCGCCCGTTGACGAATGGCCTACATCTCTGGCCGCGGCGCGGCGGCAGCGGGGGAATGCACAAACGCAAATGCGCTCGCCCCGCGTCTTGTTCCTTTCTCTTCGCGAATGGAAACATTAAAAGAAAATGTAATCCGCGCGGCGGCGGTGGCGGCGGTGTGCAATTCTGTTGGGCCCATCGCGGCCCGCGCGAACCCCCGCGTGCGCGCGCATGCACGCGGCCGGGCCGGGCGGCGATGGGTCGCGCGGGTCTCGCCTCGCACAAAACCGGTCCGCCGGCCCAGCTGGCCGGCCGGCCGGCCTGCTCCTGCTCCTGCCTCGGCCAGGCTCGGCCAGGCTGGGCCCCTCACCGCGCCGGCCCTGCCGGCCCTGCCCCTGTGCTGTGAGCCTACTTGCGTTACCGGCATTGCGTCACGAGCAGCGGGGCAGTGGTGGCCCCCCGGCGAGCCGCCCGGCCCGGCCCGTCCCGTCCACTTCGCGCGGATGTCGAACCCTCGCGCGGGGTGAGGTTTACAATAGGCGTCGCGCAGAAACAAGCAAAAAAAATTTTTTTTGAAAAAAAAAATGAGGACAGGTGGATGCAGATTAGCTCACTATCCGGCCCCCCGGGGACGCGTGGGGGAGAATCCGCGAACCGGTGACCTTTCTCGTACCCCTAAAAGCAGTGAGTGGGAGCGAGAGGGTGCGCGAGCGGTCCCCCCTAAACTCGGCGAGATCTCTGCAGACGGACCCCCCCGTGTGACACAAGTGGGCGCTCTCTTCCGGGTGCCGGCCTCTGGTGCCATCACCGCCGTGACGCCGGCGATATATGGCCAACACGAATGTCGTGTCAGCACCGCCCACATGAATTTCGTGAATTTTCGCCGGCGAGGATGGCGTGAGTTGTGCTGCTACTGAGGAGAGCGTGCCTTACACCCGCCACGCGCACGCCACGCCCGGCCCCGCCCGACGCGCGCCGCCCTTCACAGAGCACCCGCCGCCCGCACGCGAGCCGCACGCGAGCCGAGCACGCGTCAGAAGTCTCGGTTTCTTCTCCCTGTTATGTCCTCGTTTTGTCTGCGGGCATAAGACTCGGCAGAGAACACGAATAACATAAGAGAGCAAGAGCATTAAGAAGGGAACGTTGTGTGCGCCTTCTCCCGCAATTATATGTCTATATTTTTTTTCGGCGGGGCTGTTAAGTTTTGCGTGAAAGGAGATCGGGAGGGCGCGCACACATACCGACGTGTGTTTAATTCTGTACACATAATTATGCGTTAAAAAAATTATTTAAAAAAAATAGTTGCACGCGAACACTTTTCCCGCCAGCTCCCTCGGTTCGTGCCGCAGACCGATAAGAGTGGTATCGTCCTTTGCTCTCGAGGCCACCGGACTTCCCAAAGGCGACCTTAGCAAAGTTCACGGCGGGTGGAGTTCGCAGGAAATAAAAGAAGTGTTGCCAATCGCGGGGGCGGCGGCGCGGCCTCGACGGGCTGCCACCACGGCCGCGGCGTCCTGTACTGCACTGCACCTGCTCCCGACCCGAACGCACGGCCTCTAGCCTTGCACACACATCGCTGGCCTGTTTGCTGATGTGCCGTGCTCGGCCGTCGAAACCGCTCACCTTTTGCTGCCCGAAAGCGAAATGTTGCCGACCTGCGCGAGGGCAGAGCGCAGCGGCTGTTACGGCACGCGCCCGCGCCGCCGGACACTCGTACTATCGCACAGGGGGGCCAAAATGAAAAGAAGAAAAGTGCGGGAGTGAGAGACACGGAGAACTGTGATCAACTTTCGTTGCGACCTCGCGCAACAACCACTTTCACCTGATTCACACCTGTCCTGTGTGTGTCCTCCTGCCGCTGGCCGCCCGGCGGGGCTCCAGGACCACAGCAACGGCCCGGTGCAGCCGGGTATGCGGTGCATCGCCCCCGGAGGGCGACAACATTGTCGCGCACTGTTTGAAACTATCGCCGTGTTGTGTTGAGCTCCCTGCTCCCTGTACGTCGTACGCCCCCCGTTCGTTGGCGCGTGTGGAGCGTCGGTGTTTGAACAACGCTTTCGTTTCTCGGGACAAGAGTGACAAGGGTGAGCCGAGCCAGCCAGGCCCGCGGCGGCGGCGCGGTGCGGTGCCTTGGCAAGGACGTCGACCCCCTCCTGTGTCCTGCTGGCTGCGCGCACCTCCGCGTCGCTCACTCCCTCCTCACACTCCGGTCAAATGTCGCCGCGTTAAAGAAGCGGCGGCGCGGCGCCCTGACTAGACAACGAGGGGGCAGCAGGCAGGCGGGCGGCGGGCGCTCGGCGGACCGCTGTGTCGATACTACAGGCGGACGTGAAAGCTTTTCAGAAGAAGACGACGAAAAAAAAAATTGAAAGGGAAAACTGTTTGCATACCAGAAGAACGACACGAAAAAAAATATGCTAGGATAGAGAGGAGACGATGACGCCTCATGCAATTGCATTCAGCACAGCGAGAAAGTGGTGTGTTGAAACAAGCACGCGCGTGTCACATGCTGCCCCCCGTGACTCGGATCAGCTTGCACCCTCTTTTCGCGTCCGGCCCGTTCCCTTTCATGGCCATCATGGCATTCATCCCGCAGAGGGGGCTCCGCTCGGCGTCGGCCGAGGCCCGCTGGGATCGCACCGGGGGCCCCCCGAGGCCCCGCTGGGGCAGCAGAATGGACGCGAGAGCGTGAAAACGAGATTAAATTAGGCTGTCGTGGCCGAGGGGCCCCCGCCGGCGGTGGACAATCGTCGTCTATGACAGGAAAGTAGTGCTCGATGGTCAACAAGGCAGCCGAGAGCCTGGCAGACTGGCTGTGGGCGGGGAGGGCGCCCGGGACCGCCACGCGCCGCCGCCGCGAGTGTACGTAGGCTCGACCAAAAGTTTTATTTTATTCTTGCTGCCTCCACCAAACGTCTCGGCTACGAGTTTGCCGTCAATTACTCATCGTTGGAACTCATTCGCACGCCGCTCGCACGGGGAAACCTACGAGAGCGCGGCGGCCCCGGCCTCCGTCCTGACCCGGCCGGCCCGGCCTGTTAGCGCCGGACCGCGAGGGAGGAGAGAAGCGAGGCGAGGCGGCGCGTGCGAAAGATGCAGCCATTGACTGTCCCCGCGGGGGGTCGCGGGTCGCGGGGGTCGTGTGCGTCGCGCCACATCTCGCGCGCCCCGCTGGCCCCGCTGTGCGGCGGCCCCGCGCTCCCGACGGCGCCGCCATTCACTTTTTAAAGCGCCGCGACGCCCTGTGGGATCGGCCCGGCCCGGCCGCGTGTTGTGTGGCGCTCGGCCGGCCCGGCCCGCGGGCCCCGGGCCAGAGAGGGCACACCTCGCCTCGGCTGGCTTTGTGACGGCGCGGGCACGACGCCCCGGCACGGCCCGACCCGGCATCGCGATGCGATGCGTCGTCTAGTGCCTGCTGAGTGGCGGTTGTGCCGTTGTTGTCGCCGCCGTTCCGTTTGAGGTGAAAACACTGCGGCCGCGCCGCCGCCGCCGCAGAGAGCCGCGAGCCACGCCGGGCGTCCTGCAGGAGGGAGGGGCGGGGCGGGGCAGGGCGCACCCTCACCTCACCCGCCGGTCCACGAACCACGTAACAGAGAGAGAGAGAACGAACCTAGTCGGAGCCAGCAGTGCGACACGATCGATGCGATGCTGCCGATTTTAAGAAAGATGTCCCCGCCCGCGCCGCCGCCGACGGGACGCGGGACGTAAAGAGGTAAATGACAGTCATCAGTCGGCAGCGAGCGGTCGGCCGCGACTCCCACACGTAAAACCTAACCGCGGACCGCACCGCGGACCACACTGTGGGTCCTACACCCGCGGCCCCGCGGCCCCGCGGCCCTCGCGGCTGTCGGGGGTCACGAGGAAAGTAAAAGCGGCGGCGGGGAGGGCGGGGCCGCGGAGGCAAACAGTCGAAAAGTAACTGCGCCGGCCTGCGCCGAGGCTGACGGGGAGGTGCTGCCGTGCTGCCTGCCTCCCGGGGGCCGAGCTCCCGGCTGCAACAGGCGGGGACGGGGCCCCGGGCCGGGATGAGCGCCGGCCGCCGGTTGCTAATTTGGTTATTCATCGCGTGTCCGCGCCGCGCGCACCGCGCCTTCCTAGTCGCGCTGCCGACGCTCACGTGCGCGAATGGGGGGAACGAGGGCAGCGGCCGAGGCGGCGGCCGAAGCGGTACAGGACGTCCGGTGGCGACGCACACCACAGCGTGCAGAGGCAGCGAGGATTAAAATGACGAAGACCAAAAAAGGTGAATAGGCAAGAGCCCCCCAAAACTAAATACAGGCCGATATAGACCACAAATAGACAACAACAAAAATAGGCAAGGTCAATAAAATGAAAGAATCCAAAAAATGCGCGGGACCCAAAAGCAGGCAAGCACACCAAAGAAATAATCGACACCATAACGATTCTAATCGATTAACATCGGGAAGGGCCTGACAGAGATGTCCGCTCGCCCTCGCCGCGACAGGCAGACAGGCAGGCGGCTGTCGTTATTGCGGTCTGCCTGATCCGCGCGGCGAATCCGTTGTCCGTCAACGATCGACGTCTCCCGCCGCGTGGCCGCGTGCCGCGTCGTTGTGGGACAGAGGGACGGAGGAGGCGCACGCACGGCGCACGCACGGCGCACGCACGGCGCACGCACGGCGCACGCACGGGGGCACACGCGGGCCGTCGTGAGCAGCTCATTAAGCCGCGCAGCAGCGGACCCCGCGGCCCCGCGCCGCCGTATTCGTGCGTGGTCGCGCGCCTGTGGACTCGGGGGTAGGCCGCCCCGCAGCGCGCGGGTGTCCGGCGGGCGTGCCTACCTCCACGGCGGCCTGCCTCCGCCCGCCGCCGTGCCGCGAGGCCCGACACCGGTTCTGGTCTGGTCTACGTCTGCGTGTCCTCCTCTGGTGCGCCGCTGCCTCTCCTCCCCGCCGTGCCGTTGTGTCACGGTGACGTGAGGCGCCGCTGCTGCCGGCTACCCTGCTTCACCTTGCCGCCGGCGCCGGGAGCAGCACGTGGCCGTGTGTGTGTACGGCGCGGTGCGGTGCGGTGCGGTGCGGTGCGGATCCGCGGCCACTTTCACCCGCCGAACGCGTGCGGCGCGCGTGCGTGTGCGGCGCCGACGGTGCCGACGGGCGCCGCTCCCACCTCGGCGCGGCTACCTCCTTCATTGAGTCCTTCTCTGCGCTCCCGACGCGGAAGGGCCGCCGCGGCTCACCGCTGCGAGGAGGACACGGCGGCGTGATTGGCGGGGGAGGACACGGCGTGCGGCCAATCCGCGGGGTGATTTCGTACCGCGTCGGACGTAGAACATGTTCGTGAACATTACGCCGCCGGCGCAACAGACGCTACAAAACCGCGCGCCGACTTATATTACGACGATACGATGCAGGCACGGGCCGGACGCGGACGCGTATGTATCAGTGTGTATACGCCGCCGTGCCGTGCCGTGCCGGCCCCGGGAGGGTCCCCGCCCCGGCGCCGCGTCCCCGGGGAGGAGCATTGCATCACTGCCCTCGTCTTTACGTCCCGAATCGGAGCGCGCGCGCCGTGTGCTGCGGCCAGACGTTCCCACACCCACCGCCGCCGCCGCCGCCGCCGCTGCCCTACTCGGCAGCGGTGTTTCTCCTCCGGTCAGCAGGGCGCGCGGCCCGGCCCGGCCCTTTTCGGCCCGCAAAATACTAAGCCCTTCGGCGCAGAGCCAGGCAGAGCCCTTTGGAGCCCCGCCCGCGCGCGCGCTCAGTCATTGAATCCGGCCAGAAGGAGAAAGCACACGGCCGGCCGGCAGGGCCGGCAGGGCAGGGCAGGGCAGGGAGCAGCGCCCCGCAGACCGGCAGATCGGGCAATTTCGACACGTTACAAGAACGTCAACAAAGCGGAGTAAAAATGGGGAGAGAAAAAAATAAAAAGTGAGAGGGTTTGCGACATGTTTCACCCGAGTCCTCCCACGGTTTACGGTCAGTGTGTGCCCGGCCCGGCCCGGTCTGGTTCGGTCGAGTCTGTTGTAAGGCGGGGCCGTTTCGTTGTTCCGAGGCGGCCGCCCGCGTGTGCAACGCGCTGGGAGAACGGTAACGCGGGGAGATGATCAAATCATGGTCATCAAGTCAGTCATCATGGAGCCGCGAGTGGCATAGCCGGGCGTTGACACGGGGCGGGGAGGAAGAGAGGCGCGGGGCCGTGCCGTGCCGGGTACACGGCGCGGCGCCACGCGGCACTCGGCGGGACTACTACGGGAGAAATGCCATGCCGCGGGGCGGGGACCAGCGGGGACGGGCTTGTACTGCCGCACCCGACCCGGCGTCTGTCTGCAACCTCCTTAGAGGCCAGTGTCAGAGCCGCGCCCCGGCACCTCCAGGGCTCCAGGCCACTGTCATGTTCGGAGACGCGGCGGCGCGACGCGATGACAGCAGGGCAGGAGCGTTGCCGCCTGCCGCCTGCCGCCTGCCGCCCTCATGCAGTTCAGTTCGGGCGTCTCGCCCATGCAAAGACCGCCTTGGTGGTTCGCCCCGCCTCGCGGACATCACACGTCCGTACCGTAACAGCAGTCATCCGCTACTGCACCCTCCTTCCTTCTCCTTCTCGGCCTCCCGCCCCGTGCGAGTGCGCCGACACACGTCATAACAACACAACCTCGTGCCTCTGCTGCCCTCCTCCTCCGCCTCCAGCCTCCCGCACCTCCCTCCTCGCCATATAATCGCTTCGGAAGGAACTCGGGCGCATCGCGCTAACCTCCATTTCCGGTTTGCCGCGCGGCGCGCGCCTCTCGCGGCTCGGTCTGCGGCCAGAGCAGCGGCCCTCGCGGCCCGCAGCCTCCCTCCCCCCCGCCCCGCCGGCTCCGCCCCCCGTGCGATGTGAGTCAGGTCCCCGACCCGGCCGGGCTGTGCGACTGGAAGTGGCTGGATGCTGGAGGGAGCAGGCCGGAGCCGGCGCCGGACCCCAGAAGCTGACCCATCGGCCCCGTTCCGTTCCGTTCCGTTCGGGTCTCCGCCCGCCGCCGCCGCTGCTACCCGTTCGAGTTTCGTAATCGCGACAGGAGCGCACGGCCGAGCGTGCGGGTAGCGTGCGGCACAGCAGGGGCCTCCCGCCAGGACTGGCTTTTTGGCAGCGCGGCCGGGCCGTGGGAGAGGAGAGGCGGGCTGGGTCGGACTGGGTCATGTTGAGGATGGTCGTGGTCCAGGCCCCGCCCCGCCCCGCCCCGCCCGGTCTGCCCGTCCTCAGCAGCGCGGCAGCTCATTGATTGCAGTGACCACTTCCCGCATAAATTACGTAAGCGTGCCCGTCCGTGGCCGGTGGCGCGGCGGCGCGGCGGCGGGCGCCCGGGCAGCGGGCCAGCCCGCGCAACACGCGTGCGCGCGGCGATCGCGGCTGCCTACCCTGCAGGGCGCTGCCCGCGGTGCCGGTGCCGGGCCGCGGATGTGGTCACAGCACGGGGCGGAGTAGTGTGTCCGGCCGCGACGGCCGACGCTGGCAGTGGCAGCGTGCAGCGGCAGGGACTGGAGCGCCGAGGGGAGTTGAACGCTGGACGGCAGCTGCAGCGCACTGCAACTGCAGTCCGCATTAGCCCGGCCGGCCGACTAATGCGCACGGTGACGTCACAGCCAGCGTTAGTTACCCTGCTTCATGGTCCCAGACGGGCTGCCGGCACTGCATTGTGATACGCAGGGCTAATGCTCGCGGCGCAGTGCAGCGTGCAGTGCAGCGCGTGCGCGGCGCGTGCGCGGCGCGTGCCAGGACGCGCGCCGCGGCCGCCACGCCACTTGCGGCAGCTTTGTCGACACCTCGGCGCCGACAAAGGCCCCTGCTCCTCGAGGAGATCGCTTTCATCTCGGCGGAAGGCGGCGATGTGTGATGCGGCAGCACCCGCCGGAACATCCCGCCACCGGGCCGCCCTCCACGAAGACGTGATCCAGCGGGTCCGCGCGGACGCGGCACGCCGCGGTGCGGATGCTGCCGTCCCCGCAGGGCCCGGCTACCCGGCGGCGGAGCGCGTCTCGGGCCGTCCCGTCCCCGTCGCATCGCGCGCCGCCACGCCGAGCCATTCCACTCCATCCCGTCGAGCCCCGGTGCGGCGCCGCGCCGCGCGCATGACTTTCCCCGAAAAGCCATCATCATCCATGAAGATCGCAGGCGGCCGCGCGCACCTGGGGGGCGGGGCCCTCCGCGGGGTCCCCGTCGTCCTGGCCCCGCTGGTGCTGTACCTCCATGGCGCGCTGCGGTGCGCCGCGGTGTCGGCCGGCGCTCCCCCTCCGGGGTGCAGTGGGCGTCGTCGCGGAGCTGCGCTGGAGTCCCGGATGGTCCCCGACTCCGGGGCCCGTGCCGCTGCTCCGCTCTCGGGGCGATCACAGCTGCGACGCCGACGCCGACCCCTCCGGCCGACACTTGCACTCGCGGAACAGAACAGGGGCGTCGCGACGAGCCGGCACGCCAACACAGACTGAACTGAACGCCCCGCGCCGCGCCGCGTCGGCCGCGCCTGGGTCCGGGTTGGGGTACGCCTCCACCACCGCGTCGCGGGTGGGGCCGGGCCGCGCCGGGGCCGCGCCGGGGCCGCAGGCTGCGCCCGCTTTCCCCTCCCGTTCCCTTCCCCTCTCCGCCAAACCGAACCCCCACGAGGAGGGCCCCGCCGATGCACGACGCACGCCCATCTCGTCGCTTCGAAACACGCCGCGTTGAAAGTCAATTTGCCTACCAGCTGGGATCCCTTTCAATAGGCCGGTGACAATGCCGCGGCCAAGTAATTATCTGATGGATGGCCGGGCCGCTCTACGGCCGTCGGTGGCGAGTTAGAGACGGGAAAAAAAAAGTCGTGCGGCACGGCCATCTGAACAGCCACGGACCACGTGTCTCGTTCAATATTTTTTTTGAATGCCGGCTTTCCACTTTCCCCGCTTGGGTCGGCATTCATTGACACCCGGCGTAGGACATCCGTGGGACCCACATGTCACCTGTCTGTGACCCACTGTGGCCCCCTCCCCGCCCACCGGAGTGGAGAGGGGGCGAAACGCGGGCAGAGGTCCGACCCCATCTTCCACTTTGAGCCGAAGCTAAGCGCCGTCTAGACACCCACCCCTACGGGAGGGTCTCTAGCGCCGCCTCGTGCGAGCGAGGCGTTCCGCAAATCGTACGGTCTTGAGGCTGGGATAGTCGTTCTGGCGTTCTCGGGATTCTCCCCGTACTACACCCTCCCCCCTCCCCCGTCAGCCCCTGGGAAGGTAGGCAATGAGAGACCCGCACTACAGCCAAGCAATGCGGGATGGTGGGATCATGAATTCTCACCAATTTTTTTTATGGTTCCTCATCAAAATGTGCCAAATTTGGTTGAATTTGAGGAGTGACACCTGCCAGCATTATCAGACACCCAGCGCTCATCTTTGACAAATGCTAACAGCACGGTTTCGTGCCACCTCGATATATCCACTTTTGAGGAAATAGGATCAAGAAAGAAAGTTGTTTATGGTATACATACATATATTTCATAATTAGAGTACTGTACAAAAAGGCAACAATTGACTTCATGCCTTCAAAAACGAAAAAAGCTCATTTACACAACATCTCAGATACAAGGGTGCACAAAGCACACATTTTCATATTATAAACTGAATTTTGTAGTATTAACACTACTACCATGGTTTTTTAAATAATTCTCCTTGGTGTAGGAGAGAAGATTGATGCCTTCTCAACTGAACACTCGCTAATATAGAAACTTGCAAGTTGTAAAAGAAATGGTAACAACACAAAAGGATTTATAATACAGCACAGCATTACAAATTCAGAAAAACAAACAAAAGTTGAAACATATTGCCTCTTCACCTGTGTTATGTTCGATTCTGTAGGGAAGTACACCTCCATGACATCTTTGACTTCTCAATAATGAGTTATTCTTAGCTGATTAGTAGTTGATCCAAAAAAATCAAATGAATCAAAAAAATCTTATAAACATCCTCTCACAAAGGGTAACATCAAAAACAGATTTTCAAGGAGGTTCAGCATTTAAAGATATTGAATACATTTATGATTAGAATAAAGCAAACAGCAAGAAAACATTGATCCAAGAGAATGACAAAAATACTGACAATAACAATGACCACAAACTGAAGTAACAAACTTGTCAAACTGTAATCTAATATCGAGAATATTACTTAGACAATAATTTCATGAACAATGAAAAAATGAATAAGAACTAACAATTACAAGGAGTCGCCTTGTAACAAGTACCATTGGAAGTCAAGTGATATACTACAAAGGTTTTCTAAGATCAGTAGCTTATTGAATTGTCAGGATGTGCAATGTATATTTTTACGATATGGCCAAAATAATAAACTAAGTGAATTCTAAATTCGGACATTACCCATACAACAGACACAGGACCTCTCATGAAACCTGATTAGTCAGATAATATGAACATGAAAATACAAACCATGACATGATAAAAGCAGGAAGAAAAATTTGACCTGAATATGACCTAAATAAAATGCTAGGATTAATCAACTACAACCAACACTGTCCTAACAAAATATTGAATGCAGTATTGTGCAGCTAATATTTAACTGAATCATAAAAGAAAAGAACACACCTCTCAAGCCAGAGGCAATAGCTTCAACCTAACATCCCACATTCATTCTCGCACAAACTCAAATTTTCCACGACATTCACGACGAAAGGACAAGAAAGTGAAGAAAAGAAATGCAACATTACGATTAAAATCCAGGAAGTACAATCATTCCCACTGGTTTCTCATACAAAAACCTGTTTAGTGTTACAACAGAAGTTTGTAGCAGTTACTCTCCACCATCATCCTGGTCATCAAAGGAAGCCTGTAGTGGTGATGATTGTTCACCGGGCAAAGAAATGGAACTTAGTTCAGGTGCATTCACTGAAGAAGATTCTTTCCCCCTTTCTGGGACTTCCTCATCCTCTTCAAGGACGCTTGTGTTACTATTATGTCGGTCTCGTTTCCTGTCCCACTTTTCTTCATCTTCCTTTTTCACCTCAACCTTCACTTCTCTCTCACTTCTTCTTTCTCTTTCTCTAATCCTTTCTCTTTCCCTAAATCTTCCTCTATCTCTGTCTTTCCCTCTCTCACGGTCCATCTCCCTTTCTTTGCCTCGGTCCCGGTCATCCCGTCGCTGGTGGTCACGTGATCGATCAAAACGATCACGTTGGTCCCTGTGATCACGAGGTTCTCGGTGGTCCCTTCTTTCTTTTGGATTTGGTTGTTGCCTATGATGTTCATCGGGTCTCTCACTTTCCACTTTGTCTTCACTCTCGGCCTGCACTTCCCTTGAGTCTGAATCCTTTTCAATCTTCACATCTAAGGAACAAGAAGCATAGGTAAGACACTATTATGGTTAGGCAAGTGCTACATTTTCCTTCTGCATTCATACTAGATGCAAAATAATTTTATTAAAAGTAATTAATAATAATTATTCAAAAATCTCAAGAGCAAGGTACTTACTTATTGACCGTATCCTATTCTCCTTGTTCTCAACAGTGTTCTCGATAGAAATATCATGAGACTCGTCTGCATTGTCGTTATCCGCTGGTCCATTCTCAGTTTCCATATCCTCATCATCCTCCTCTTCAAAAGTGCGATCACCAGTATTTTCAGTCTTATTCTGAGCATTACCTTCCAGGCGATCCAGTTCTTCTTGAACAGCTGCTCGTTTCTTTTCCATCATTTCTGAAAATAGATTGTAATTATTAATTTTAAAGTTTTATAAACAGAGCAATCAAATGTGCAGGTAAATTATGATCTTACTAGCAATGACTTTCTGGCTAGCAACAAGCCTCTCTTCAGTCTTGGTGTTCTGTACTTTGGGGAGATAGAAGATTTGAGGTTTAGTTTTAGTTTGAATGAAGTTCAATAATGGTCGATGTCTAGCTTCCCACTGATCTTGTTCCTTCACTCGTTGAATCTTAAATTCAATTCGACGGATTTCTTGCTGTTTACGGCGTCTATCATGGAACAGTTCTTGCCGCTCTTTCTTCATTTCTTCCTTCTCACGTTTAGCAGCTTCTTCAAGTTTTTTCTCAACGACTGCTCTTTTGTCTTCACGATCCCTCATCCTGGTCTCTTCTTGTCTAAACCTCTGCAGGGTTCCCAGAAGAGCTCCAAACATTCTTCGATTCCTAGCCTTGCTTCGTTCATCACCTTGAGCAGCTAAAATATCTTCTTTGGATGGCAGCTCGCGTGTCTGAGGAATGACCCGTGAGCTGATAGCAGGTTTAAACTGAGCATCATCATCTTCTATTTCTTCCTCTTCTTCCTCTTTTTTGTGAAATTTTGGTGGGGGCCCTGAGAAGCCATCTTCATCCTTGTCTTTCCTCATGTACTTCATGGGGGGTCCCGATAGTCTGCTGAACACTGTCCCTCCTGGCCTATCCCCTCCTGGCCTATCCCCTCCTGGTCTGTCCCCTCCTGGTCTATCTCCGAGCCTGCGGCGAATACCAGGTTGGCCTTCATCCTCCTGTGATCTGTTGGAGGGTCCTCCCCTGCCCCTGCACCAAAGATAAAGAATGATTTTTTTTTGTAAGTGTATGGAATAACAATACACATTTTCCGCAATGACATTGAAGTTGAGGAGGAAACTAAAACAACTCACCTGCCCATCTGAAATGTGCCTCTACCTCTTCCATAAAATTCTTCATTTTGATTGGAAGGTCTCTTTTGCCCAGGTCTAAAAAAAAAACAAGAAAATCAATGTGAATGAAAAGAGTCGCACAGACAGCTCAACAAAATAATAAAATTAGCAACCGACAAATAAGGATCGAGGCACGAGGTTAGTAAGGTAACCTAGCCACCACAGTCACGGTGGAAACAATACTCTAGAAGTCGGAGCAAGCCGACAACAACTAACCACGGTAGAAATCAGGTCTCGGAAACAATTAAATGGTCACCGCCGAAGCATACAAAATGTGAAATCTTTCGTTTTCGACACAAGCCGCTTACCGAAGTGGACCCTGTCCCGGAGGCTGGGCTTCGGGATCCCTGCCGATGATCCTTTTAATGTGACTGTCGACATTCTTCAGCCCTTCCTTGGCTTTCATAAGCTCTTCCTGCAAGGCACTGAACGTCTTCATTACCTCGGTGGCCATTTTCCGTTCGAGTTTTCAATACTTTTTCAATAATAAACAAGCGCTCGGCCATGGAATTCACCCCAACATAACGATTGGAGATGTATACAACATAGGGGAAGCAACTCGAGTCAATGAGAGTGGCCGTGCTCTCGAAGCTAGTCGATTGTCGGCCTGCCTCTGCAGTCTAGCCTACGCACACAGTGTCATCAACACTTTATCGTTAACTAAAGATGAGTGGCAGATACAAATTTGGAAATGATTTGTACCGAAACACTGACTTTTTAAATAACCGGCCTCCTAGGTATTTGCGAACGGTGCCTTTTCCTCTTACAACAATTTAGCGGAGTAGAGGATTTGATCAAGAAAGGTGCCCAAACTGCGTTCGACTTTCAAACATTATCACCGCGCGAAGCACATGAAGCCTTGCCGTGTCTGTCAGAATGCTCAAGAATGGTAAATTTGACTCCAGCTGAACTGATTCAGTGTGTGAATAGAGTACCGAGTGTCCGTGTTTAGCCTTTCGCTGGCTTGGTGTGGTCATAAGGTCAATACTGGTCTAAATGGTTATCAAAACTTGGCAAATATCGTGCGCTGTATGGTTATGTCGCACGAGTTTTCATTGATTAATGAGAGTTCGAAAGAGCTACCTTCATGGGGTAACAACGTATTTTGTTTCATTTACAGGCACCATGTTGCGGTCACGATCTCTATCTCTTAATCGAAGTCTTAGTCTGAGCAAAAGGCGCAAACATGACAATGGAGAAACGTCGTCGTCTCCGGCGACTTGTGACACAGTTCAAAACTTAGCCCTTGAGAAAACGGCAGATGACACTTTAGGCAATTGCCTGGCAATAATCGAGGCAGCCGAACAGGCAGCTTCTGAGAATGAAGGTCTGGCTGAAAGTCCTGTCCATCCCATTGCTTCCTTGAGAACGCCAGCCCTATGCAAGGGATATCCTCATGTCCAGGGACTTTCTCCTATCCCAAATTTATCTTGCCCACTGACTGTTGGCAGTCCCTCTAGTCCATTGATAAACAAGTCTTCGGGTGTCGCCCAGAGACGCTTAATTGATTGTGAAAAACTTCCTGATGAGAGCCTCACCGATATTGAGCTGCTGGCTCTCCCAGATCCCCCCTGTGAAACTGATATTAAAGAAGAAGACTTGTTTGAAAATGAACCATCGGTTTGTGCTAATGCTCTGTCTGACAGTGGATGTGAAGGAGCATCCATTGATGATGAAGAGGAAAAACAATGGGAAGATTCTGTTTATGTGAAGTCTCCTGCACCAGCTAATATTTCTAGTAGAAGAATTTCTAATAGTACTAGAGTGACAGATTCCTCTACTGTTGGTATTCAACAACTTTCATGCCCAAGTAACTCTCATAATGGGTCTAAGGCCGAAGCAAATTTACAAGGACTGTGTGATATCAATTGGGATGAATCTCTTAGATTTGGAGACAAATCTAGGGTCTTGGATACATCCCCTTGCAGCTTGCCATTCAGCCAGCAGATACGACAACAATTATTAAACAATAATAACAAGACAGGCACAGTAACTCCACCTTGTGCTCTTGGTAAACAGACAACGGATGACTGCAGTTTCTTTGGTCTCCCTTTAAAAGTGCAGGCACTTATTGAAAAATTTCGTGGAATCAAAGAGCTTTATGGTATGCCTTTAAACATTTTGATTTGGACAGTGACCAGGGTGTATACTCCATTAAAAACTGTGTTAAATTTTCTTTGTATGTTTAAGATTGGCAGAAGGAGTGTCTTCTCATGCCAGAAGTACAGCAGAGGCAAAATCTTGTGTATGCTCTTCCTACTAGTGGTGGCAAGACCCTGGTGGCTGAAATTTTACTTCTAAAGGAAATTTTGATAAATAGGAAAAACACATTGTTTGTCCTTCCATATGTTTCAATTGTTCAGGAAAAGGCAAGTGTAATTTTACTTCCTGGCCTGCACTTCTTCCTTATGTTTAATCCGTATGAATAATTTTTTTTTTTTTCATTTTGTGAGTAGGTAAGAGCTATATCCCAGCTGGCTGTTGAGCTAGATTTTTTTGTTGAGGAGTATGCCGCAGGGAAGGGCCCATATCCTCCAAAGAAACGTCGCTGTAAAAATGCTGTTTACATTGCCACTATTGAGAAAGCTCTTGGCCTTGTTCATAGTTTGATCAACGAAAGTAGGTTACATGAAATTGGCCTTGTTGTCATTGATGAATTGCATCTTGTGGGAGAAGGTTCAAGAGGTGCAACATTGGAATCTGTCCTTACTAATTTACGGAACTGTAAAGGTGGATAAATGTTTTTATCTACATAAATTACACAATTTTTTCGAGTCATTCTGTTTTTGATTGAATTGTGTCCGTGTGCTTTCAGCCGATATTCAAATTGTTGGAATGAGCGCTACTATTGGAAACCTAGGAGAAGTTGCTTCCTTTCTTGATGCCAAGACTTACACTGGGGATTTTCGTCCAGTGGAATTAAAAGAATATATTAAGTGTGATCAAACAATTTACAGTATTCATAGAAATTTAATTGGATCAAATGATTCACCGCTCCAAATAGAACGTACCCTTGAATCCAAGGTTAGAACTCAGAATACAAAAGTGATTGCTCTAACAGTAAGGAATGCGGCTAGATACAATACATTTTGGTTTACAGTATTCTGAAGAGCAGCTCCAAACTGACCCGGATCAAATTGGAACGCTTGTTGCGGAGGTCGTGCCAGATGACTCTTGTTTGGTGTTCTGCCCATCACGGAAAAATTGTGAAAATGTAGCTTTGCTTATCTGTCAAACTATGCCCAAGTAAATCATTACTCACATAAAGTACTGTGTTAATTGACTTTTGCTGCATCTTGCAAATTTTATTCTTATTCTGTGCTTGTTTGTTTCAGAGATTTAATGAATGTAAGAGTTGAGGAAAAAAGAGCTCTATATAAAGCTTTAGCTGCTGAAGGCAATGGTCAAGTGTGCCCTATATTGATTAAGACCCTACCTTATGGCATTGCATATCATCACTCAGGTCATATTGAGGTCCTATCTTGCCCATTACCTCTGTTTTCTCTCCTCTTGTTAATTGAGAATTTTTGTACATCTGTAGGCTTGACAATAGCTGAGCGCCGCCTCCTTGAAGAAGCATTTTTAGCTAAAACTGTTTGTGTCATTTGCTGTACCTCCACCTTAGCTGCAGGTGTTAACCTTCCAGCTAGAAGGGTATGTTTACTTTTTCAGATCCTTTTGTTCCTGTTTGTAATTGTCCCATCAGAAAAATATCTTCCATTTTGTTTTAGGTGATACTGAGATCTCCTTACATTGGCAAGGATTTCATTGACTTAAGTCGCTACAAGCAGATGGTTGGAAGAGCAGGTAGAGCTGGGTTTGGCGGCGTTGGAGAAAGTATTTTAATGTGCCTTTTTAAGGATACACACAAGGTGATTAGTTCAGATTTTATTTTTCACACTCGCACTCAAGTATAGTGGCTAATTATTTCTTACTATTTCTTCCTGTTAGGTGCTGGAGCTTCTGAGTTCTAATATGACAGAAACTAACAGCTACCTAGCAGCTGATGATGGGGCGGGGTTAAAAGCTTTAATTCTTCACTCTGTTAGTCTACGTCTAGCATCAAGCCGATTGGATATTCACACCTTTTTAAAAAAGACTTTACTCTGGGTTCAAGCAGAGAAGCAAGGCATTGATGTACTGAAAGCGGCTGATGGTTGTGTTCAGGTAAATGAGTTGTGAACATATTGTTTGAAGCTTTATTTTTTCCTGTTCTGTTATTGTGGATATATTGCCTTTCCAGTCTTTGGTATCAGAAGGTGGTTTTACTGTTTCAAAAGAAACCTGTTCAAGTGAGAACAGTACAGATTTGGTGACTGCTGAGATATGTGGGAAGGAAAAATCCAATACTATTGTCTATATTTCTTTATCTACTCCTCTGAATTTGAGCAGAATTGGCGAAGCTGCAGTGAAAGGTATGGATCATTTCTTATTATATATTGCTGTTTTAATTTTTGTTTATCTCGATGGTAACTTTTTATTTCCTTCCATTCTAAGGATCATTTAATATGGTAACTGCTCATCGTCTCTATGATGATTTGCACTTAGCTCAAGAAAAGCTTGTTTTATTAAACCATCTCCACCTT
The DNA here is from genome assembly GCA_026979955.1 of Megalurothrips usitatus. Lineage (NCBI taxonomy): Eukaryota > Metazoa > Arthropoda > Insecta > Thysanoptera > Thripidae > Megalurothrips > Megalurothrips usitatus. The sequence continues at coordinate 11,373,372 of CM049594.1, forward strand.
CTTTATATTGTTACACCATACAACATGGTAGATCAAGTAAAATACCTCAATCAAGTTTATTTCAATGTGGTAAGTTCACATTTTTATACAGGTGATTGTGATTGGTTTTTTCATTTATTTCCTTACATTTCAGTACATGGACCTTGGAGAAGAGGAACTGAAGGTCGCAAGTGCTTTAGGGATCACTGAGGCTGTGGCAGTTTCCGTTATGAAAAGAAAATCTATTAAGGTGGCATTGTGGTTTGATTTAATTTTAAATGATACTTTTTCATGTAATATCTGCAACTGATGCTAGTGTGATGTGTTTGTTTTCAGACTGTTCCTCAAGTAGTAGTTGACCGTTTTTTTGTTACTCTTATGCTTTATGACTTATGGAATCAAAAGACAGTTTGGGATGTCTCAAATAAGTATCAGGTGTCTAGGGGAATAGTATTTTCATTGCTCCAGGCCGCATCTGGCTTTGCATCATGTGTTCTACGATTTTGTGAGGTCAGTATCCCATTGCTTCAGTGTCATAAAAATATTTAACGAAAATGTGTGTAATTGTGCTTTTTCTTGTCAGGTACTAGAAGAGTTTTGGTGTTTCAAAGTGCTACTTGAAGAAATAGTTCAACGCTTGACTCATTGTTGTGCAGTGGAACTGCTGCCTCTAATGGAACTGCCCGCTGTAAAAATTGTAAGTGGCAATTTTGAAACTTCATGCTGTAACTACAAGCCGTTGATGTTAATGTTATGTATGTGTATCCCAGGGCCGAGCTCGGCAGCTTTACAATGCCGGGTATCGCTCTCTGCGAGATGTTGCCTCAGCTGATCCAGTTAGTCTAATAAAGCAGTTGGATCACATGCCAAGGAAAACTGCATATCAAATTGTTGCTGCAGCAAAGGTTTGTATTAAGTAAGCCAGTTTTCTTTTGTTTGTTTTTTCTCCCTTTGCACAATTGTCTGACTTTTCTTTCGTCCTGGTTCCAGTTACTACTTATTCAGAAAGCAGAGTCATTGAAAGATGAAGCATCTGAATATCTCGATGGCATAACCTTTCACATTAAGGAGACAGTGACTCCTAGGTTGTAAATTGCCAGTGTAAATCTCAAAAATTACAAATTTGTTGTGCAATAGCTTGCCCTAGTCCTAGAAAAAGGTGTTGTTTCCTCTAATGGCCTTGTGCTCTTTGATGCCTTTTAAGTGATTGTGATAGTGTGTGACTGTGATTCCACACTCTGTGATAATTGTGATTTATATCATTTGATGTGAAATTTCATTTGTAATAAATATATATCGCAAAAATTTTAAGAAAAAATGTTTTATTTTGCTCCACATGACATACAAAAAAAAAGCACTACAAGTTAAGAAAGTCATTTATAGAAATAGAAACTTAGGAATGATGACAGTGAGTAAACATATTTTAAAAAAAAAAAATTAATCACAATACTGGATTTAGGACACGAGTTAAAGAGATCATTTAGCATCTTACACTAAGCCAGTACGACACTGGCACCTAGCTTTTCTTCGGTTTGGGATTTGCTGGAACAAATTCCCCAGGCCGCACAACTCTAGATGCCTTCACTGTTGGGCAATCTCTCCAGCTCACTTTCTCTTTGGGTTTAGGTTTTGACGCAACTTTCCTTTTCTTCTTATTTGTTTTTTCTTCCTCTTCAGAATCACTAAGGTCCTCTTGATTAGAAGAATCAATATTTTCTATTTCTTCACTTGCTGAAGGCTTTGTTTCTTTTGTGCTGCCTCTTTTACGGGGAGAAGTCCGAACTAGAATAGCATAAGAAAAAAATTATGATTTATCACTCAACTTAATAACACTCAATGATAGAGAACAAACCTTTCTTTGACTCTCCATTCTGCTGTTCAAGAGGTTTGGTGAAGCTTAGTGGGGATTCAAACTTTACTCCTTCCTTCTTTAATCCATCCATGAACATATTGCGCACTTTGACATAATCTGGAGCCTCTTCAAACTCCATTTTAGATACATAGTGCACATAGTTTGAGAGAACAACTGAAGATGAAAAGGTTACATGAGTACCCAGTCAAAATCCCAAAGAGTTTAATAAATGTGCTCCCTACACAGAAGATACCTGGGACTTGCTTCTTTCCAAAACATGACTTTAAAAATTCAGGAACATTCTGCATGGCACTCTCTTTGGCTTTCTGAACAGCTGCACAATCTTTCAGTACGCTTTCCCAAGGTAGTTTGGAAGACAGCCAATGCACCATATTGTATGCTAAAATTTCCATGTCTCCTCTGCGAGTTGTACCTAAGGGAAAATAGAAATTAAGTAAACAACTTCCCCCCCTCCTCTTCCCCCCAAATTAAAATATAATGTTGAACTTGATAGTTACCTCCATCATGAGCATCTCTACTGGTATATTCAATAGTGCCATTGTGCTTTCTTTTAGGATCTTTTGTTCCCCTAAAGCGGGTTGCCAAACCAAAATCTACAAGAAATACTTGGTTTTCAGTTCCTTTTTTCATCCCTAACAGTAGATTCGCACCTTTTACATCTGCATGGATATAGCCATTGCTGTGGATGTATTCCAAGACATCAAGCTGGAAATTGGAAGCAATAAAAATAAGAGGAAAAGGTTTAGAAGAACCAGAATATCATGAGAAAAGCAAGTGATGAAAATCTTACAATTTGGATAGAAATTTGTAGTACAGTGGCCAGAGGGAACACTTTGTTACACGCATTAAACAATGTCCAGAGATCCTTGGCATACCGATCCATTACCAGAAATCTGAACTTAGTCGAGTTATTTTCATGTAAACCACTACCAAGCATGACAGGCATTCCGAATGTTTTTAATTTGTTCTTCTGCATCCATGATGTAACTGTGAGACAAAATCTAAAATTAGTCCACTTTAACACAGGTATATAGTTTTGAAGGACTGAGACTGCAAATTCATACCATCATCCTTTTTGGCTACTTTTAAATAAAATGTTTTTTCCACAAACAGTGGTCCATTGTCATGTGGTTCCTACAAGGTATGAGAAAAGAACTATTAATGATTACCTGTGATCAGAATGGCAAACACAAATGGGTAGCTGACACTTACAATTTTTATAACACAATCATAACCGGAATCCTTAGAAGGCGCCTTCTCCCCTGACGCAGCAGCATATATTTCTCCAAAGCCTCCCTTTGCAATTGAGGAGCCAAGAATCCACTTTTGTTTCAACGAATCAGTTAAAATTTCATTTTTAGGTAGAGGTTCTGGCATTTTGTAGGCTTTTGATTTTTTGGGAGGCATGATGATCTATAAAATTGAAAAAGAAATAATACATACAAAGTGTGAAAGATTAAGTATGTGTAAACACATACAAAAGAATAGATGTAACTCATGAGGATGAAAAGGAAAGTGGCACGTATGTCAGGACACCTAAATGAATGAAAGTGAATCCAATCTTAATCTGCATCCCAAGCAAGACGAAAATAATTCCTGCTGCCACGTAACAGAGACATCTTCAAAAACACTTAAACAATACCAACAAAAAGAATGTATTGAAACCTATCCCCTCTATGCGACGGGCCTCTATTTGACAAACTTAACCTCATCGTAAAATGATTTGTCAAAGAGTTTAGGAGAAAAATTATGCGACTAGCTCATAACCGAGAACTGACCAAGAACTTACATAACTGTTAAAATTACTGACACCAGATAGAAAGTATCAATTCGACAGAGTTAAAACCCACAGACGATGTTGCTCTGGTCAGGGTAAACCGTTACAGAGAGGGCGCGCAGATCGAACAGGCTGGGCCATTGCATGATGACTTACAAAATCCCCTATCACTCTCTACATAAATCAGTCGACACGCGACCTGCGGAATGGGATGAAATCAAAGGACACTTCAATACGTTGCTAACCACTTTACTGGCCAATTTGCTCTTGCCGGCAGTGGGACATTGGGAGATTCGGAGGCGTTACCGTTCATCTTGTGAGGTTGGTGGACTTGAAAAGCGCAAAAAAGGGGTGGGATTGTTTGTGGCGCGCTTTTGTGACAGGACGCGCCGCACGGCCAGGGCCGAAACCGGGCGAAACTAAGGCGGACGGCAACAGAAAGTGGTTGACCGCTCGAGGTGAGAGGGTCGGTAACCGCCGACGCAACGAGAGAGAGAGAGAGAGAGAGAGAGAGAGAGAGACCGCCGCTGCTGCTTGCTTTATGACACGCAGCGGTATGGAGGCGCGGCCAGGCGGCCAGCAATCAAGAATAATGGGAATGCCGCCAGCGCCAACGCAAACATTGCCAGGAAGTTGGAGGGGTGGCGGGCCGCCGGCGGGGCGCGGTCACGAGCCACTTGCCGCGCGGGCGACAGGTGTCGCCTGCCGACCCTGCGGAGGGCGGCACAGGTGAAAACCGCTTTTCACCCCGAACCGCGCATTGTCTGACTCAGGGGGAGGGGGCCGCGGGGGCCGCGGGGGGGGGGGGGGGGGGGGGGGCGGTCTGTGCGTCCGCCACGGCCGCGGCCGGCTGCCCCCGACAAAAGCCAAATCGAATCGGGAAAGTGGAGAGAGGCAGCTGCTGCGCACTGCTGCGCCGCGCCGGCCGGCCTCGGGGGGTGTTATTTCTGATTCTACGTCACCGCCGACTACCCCACGGCCTCGAACCGGTCATACAGGAACATCCGCATGTCCTCGTGTCGGTTCCGGCACAAACTTCTGATTTCGACCCCAGTTTCTTCTCGTCCCGTCGTCCTATTTAGCATTTTTTTAAAATTTATTTTTAGGAGAATAAGAAGCGCCCGCGGTTACAACGCCGCTACGTGAGTGAGGAATAGGCGACGGAAGACTGTTGACGCTCCGTGGGCGGCTGCCGTCGTCTGCCGTTCAACTGTGCTTCCTCTTCCCTTGGCGCAGCCCATGGCGCAGCCCCCTCCCCTCTCTTGTAACGATGAGACCTCTATGAGCCCCGCTCCCCTCCCCTCCCCTCCCCTCCACACACTTCACTCTTTCTCTCCTGCCCCGCCATGAGACGTGCACCCCTCTGGACCGGCGGCGGCGGCGGCGGGGGACTGGTATTTAAAACAGCAGCTCGCTCACGCAGTAGACCAGCCGCAGCGCTGCGGGCGCCGCACATTACTCTCATTCGAGGACGTAATTTAGATACAAAATCTCTGTGTTGGAGGAGTTTTTGGAGGGCGGCCATCTCATTTCAAAGTGCATAATGAAGAGTGGGGGAGGAGGCAGAGAAAGCGAGAGCGAGAGGGAGACAGAGAGAGACAGAGACAGACACACGGAGCCGCGGACCGCGCGGGCAGCACTATTACGGACACAAACACGGCACAGAGGAGAGGCGACATAAATTGCGCCGCTGTTAAACTCGATAATTAAGACGGGCATTGCTTGCGGTGCCCGCGCCACACGCGCCGGCCACGCGCCGGCCACGCACGCCGCTCTTCTCGCGCCGCGTGCCAGGGCCGCAACATCGCCCCTTATTCACACAGGCACCTCTCACGCACCGGGGGGGAGGGGGGCGGGGGCTGTCCGTGAATAACGTAACAGCGCATTAATCCTGCGGAGCAGCGCTGACGCCGAGGCCGGGAGGCCGGCCGAGTAGAGGCCTTCCGACGAGACAAAGCCCGGCGGCCGTGTCAAAGGCATTCCAGGTCGGGGGCTGCTCGGCAGAGAAATGACTCTTATTCACTGATTCATTCCATTTATATTTTTGAGGAGCTGCATGTTGAAGGCGGCATGTGCACGGCTTGAGGCCCATGTTGGTGACTTGAGACTCATGATTGGGGCTTACGAGGCCCATGTTGGGGGCTTCCGGACCCGTGTTATGAGGGCTCGAGTCAAAGCTGGTGCATTTACTCATTCCACTGATTTCTCGACGTGTCCTGTCCCACCGCACCGAGCGCGGCCCATCCATCACCATCGCCACCTCGTCTGGCCGCCGCGCCGCCGCCTCACACGCCATTGAAAAAGTCTCGCTTTTGTTCCTCCTGTATTTCATTTCACCGCGGCGGGATATTGCGTAGGTGTGGCGGGCGGGGGCCGCGGGGGCGGCTGGGGCCGCGGGGCGGGGACACATCCGCGCATCCATCACCCGGCCGGGGCCTCCGCCGCTGAGGGGAGAGGCGGGCCCCGCGGCAGCAGCGGCGCCGGCCCCGAGCTACATCGTGAGTACACCGAAAACTAACAAGCGCGGAGAGGGGCAGAGGGGCGGCTGTCCGCACCTCCCGGCCCCGGCAGGGCAGGCGAATGCATCAAGCACCCACAGATATCTAAGCAAAACAAAAATATTTTCGTTTTGAGTTTTGGTAACGGTAGGAATTAACCTATTTGGGGTGGCTGACAGCTCAGTACAAAGAAAACAAAAGTGATTGTGAAATTTTCATTCCAGTCAATGAAAAAGTCCGGTCCAGCCACCAGTCAGTGTACACCCGTCCGTGAACTGAGGTACCCCGCTCGGTCTGCGCGGGCCGCGTAGTGACGGTGCTTCACCGCCCCCGCGAGCGAGCAAGACGGCACGGCACGGCACGGCGCGGCGTAAGAGGGCGTCTTCCCTTCAGGTTTGGCGTGCGCGCTGCTCGCCTTTTTGTTTCCTTCCCTCCCCGTCCGCGCCGCGCCGCGCTGACTGGCACACTTTTATTCCACCCATAAATCGCCCGTCCCGTCCCGTCCCGTCGTCCCCCCCGTCGGCTGCGTCCGCGAGGGCGGTCCGTCTCGCGGCGCCCGGCCGCCCGCCCGCCCGCGGCCCGGCGCGCGCACACATTGCGCCTCGCACGCAGCCCGCCGCCGCCGGCCGGGAAGCGCAGCAGCCGTCAACAGAAATAACGAGTTACAAATGACTTGATTGAGAGCGCGCGTCGGGGCGCCGGCGACGGCGTGGCAGGGGGTGGCAGGGCGTGGCAGGGGGGCGTGGCTGCTGCACGGCCGCGGCCGGACCTCCCCTCCGGACCCGCGAGGACTGTGCTGCGCCGCTCTCGCAGGCCTGTCTGTCTGCCCTGGCGGTGCCGGGCGTGCTGTGCTGCGAGCTGCCCTGGGCCCGGCTGCCCGGCTGCGCCCGCCGCCCCCGCCGCCCCTGCCGCCGCACCCGCCGTGCCGGGCCGGTGAGTGGTAATGGGCGGAACCGGGGTGAAGGAGGACCGGGCCGCTGCCGTGTGATAGCTCGATTAACCTGTTGACAGCGGCCGCGGCGGGGACAGAGGCCGGGGCTGCCGGGGCCGAGCTGCCGAGGGCCGGCCGGCCGGCGCTGTGCAGTGCGACAAGCGCCAACGTACAGACGCGAATTTATTTCGGCCCACTTTGACGCCCCCATCTATACAGAGAAGAGTGAGGGAGGTAGAGCAGAGGGGGAGACAGGTCGAGAGAGTGGACAGAGTGGAGAGAGAAAGAGAGAGATAGCGTCCTCAAAGGGGGGCTGGAGCGTTGCGCGTACGTACCGTTTTTGCGGTGCTGCAGCGTGGCCGGGGCGGCCGGGGCGGCTGGGGCGGCTGGGGCCGGTCCCTTTACGAGCAGCGCTAGTGAGGCGTGGCCGAGGCAGTGCTGTGTGCGGTGCGTTGCGGTGCTGCGGCTGCGGGGGTCGAGGGCTCGCCAAAGGGGGCACCCACCGCACCACCACCGCCGCAGGGCCCCGCAGGGCCGCCGCCGGGGACCCCGAAGGGCCTCCGAAGGGGCCGCAAAGGGCACCAGGGGCACTGCCAACACGTGCTGCGTTTGCTGCGTAGCAAAGCGTAGCGAAGCGGCACCGCGTCGCAAATAAACCGCGCCGTGGCCGTGCCGCCGCCGCGCGCGATTTTCGGCCCGCAGCGGCGGGGCAGGGGCCGGGCGTAGCACGACTACAAGGCACAAGGCTCGCCGCGCGCGCGTGTGTGTGTGTGTGTGTGTTTGTTTTATTTCATTTTTTTGTTTTGTTACGTGGGGTCGCTCATCGACGAAGAACTGTGGTTTGCGGCGTAATTCGCAGTCGGATTCGGCGAGCACGGCGTGAGGTGGGAGGCGCAGAGCCGCAGAGCCGCGGGCGGAGCGGAGCACGGCGCGGTCCGGTCCGGCAGATAGCGCCGTGTGGGTAGGCCGCCGGCCCGCGGTCCAGTCCTCGCGTTGCCTACGCTGGACTCTGAAGGCGCCCGGAGCGGAGCGGGCCGCGGCAGTGGAGCCCCGGAGGACGACACAGTAGAACGCCGGGGAGGGGAGCACGTTCTGCCCCTGCCCTCCTGCTGGAGCTTGTAAATGGAGAAGTAGGAAGTGCGGCACGCCGATGTGGCAGTCAGTGTCTGTCTGCGGCGCGGCCGGATTTCGGAAGACACCGCCGCCGGTTACCATGACACCCCCACGCACGCGCCCGCAACTTCCCCTCTCGGCCCAGCTCTCTCATTTCGTACCCCGTTTTTGTGAAAGTGCACGGCGCCGCGCGGCGGCGGAAGAAAATGGAAAGAAGCGGACTGATCGCGTTGCGGAGCAGCCTCGCGCCGCACATGGCGGGGAAAGGGAAGGAAGAGGAGGGCGAAGTAGGAGGAGAGGCGGCGGCTGCGGCGGCGGCGGCGAGGAAGTGGCGGCGAGGTGACCGCTCAGCACGCAGCGCATGTGACGCCGACGCCATGATACGGCGGCGGCGGCCTTTGACGGCTGCCGACACAGGGATTCCGGAGCGCCGGCGGCAGGACACGCCCCCCGACTCCTATCGCCTCCCCTCCCACGGGGGCAGCGGGGGCAAATGCGGTGTCGTTCACCAGAGTGGCTCTCTCTCTGTCTTTCTCTCTTTCTCCGGTTGCCTGCCCCCGCCGCCGCTGCCGCTACTCCCGCCCCGCTTCGCAGAGCAGGCGCTTGGCGGCGGGCCCCCCGAGGCCCCCGACGACGTCCCCCCGGTGCCGAGCGCGCAGAAACACGGCAGAAACGCTACGCCTGCGCTGTCCCGCCGGCCCCGACTGCTGGCTCGAGGGCAGCCGATGGACTGTGAATACCGCTGCGGTAGTTCGCGCCACGATGGACTGTGAATACCGCTGCGGCCAGGCTCCCCCGCGGCGCGGGCCTCCCCCGGCCCAGGCTCCGAGGGCACACGGCTGTCTATCGCAGGGCCCCAGCCAACCAGACCGTGCGCCGGGTTTGTTTGTGTTTGGCGGTGCCGGCGGTGGGGGGCCCCGCCCCGGCCGGGCTGGCGGTGGCCGTCGTAGGCTCTGCCCCTCCCCTCCCCACGCCAGGACGCCCGCGGCGTCCAATGAAGCAGCGACCCGCGACGCCGCGGAGTCCGCGGGGGTCCGCGGGGGTCATCCGAGCCGCCGAGCCGCCACCCGCGACGCCCCTGGGGATCCCGCCGTAGTCCCGGCCTACGCTGCTCACACGTTATTCGTCCATACACGATGTTTCTCCACTTTCCCAAACTCGCCGCCCTCCCCGGAACAAGATCCTCTTTCCGATCCATTTGTCGGGGGAGCCTGGGAATGTTTTTTACCCTCCCCCTGGCGCCCCTCTCGGCACCGCCGGGCCGCCGCTGTGAGTGGCTCATGAGCCCCCATGAGCCGGGACACGTGTGCGGGGGCTCACTGCTTGCACTCCGACGCTCCCAGAGGGCCCGCGCTCTTCGGGCGGACTCCCTCTGCCCTGGTCCCGACGCAGGGCAGCGCAGGGTTGGTGCGAATGCTTCGCCCTCGGCGCGCGTTTCCTGTCCGCGGGGTCGCCGACCGTCGCCGACCCCCGTCTCCAGCGGCCGCGGGGAGCGCGCGTGCGTTTTATGGAGGGGCTGCTGGTCTGCGGCCGGCCGCCAGCGAGGTGTGACGCGGCAGAACAATGGGCACTTGGGGCCTTCGATGTATCGGCTCGCCAGGGCAGCTATGGGCAGCCCGGGCCCGTCCGGAGCGGAGCGCTGCCTCGACGCCGTGCACCGAGGCCGGCGGGCCAATAAGCATGGCGGAACAATTGGCCACGCTCGACTTGGAGGCGGTCCAGCGCAAGCCCCGCCCCGTGGGAGGAGGGAGAGCCGGCGGCGGCGGCGGCGGGTGGGGGTGGGGCGGCCGGGGTGGTGGTGGGAGGGGCCTCCGCCCTCGGCTGCCGCCGCCGCCGCTGCTGCCGCCGGCCGGGGGGGCTTCGGCGGGAGGAGCCCAGGCGTGTCCGCAGTGTCTCCGTTTCCTCGATCGTGACGAGCACGGGCCGATTTTTGTGACGATTCGCTCCGACGACCCGGCTGTCCGTGTCTGTGACGGTGACGGTCGCTGCCCTGGCCGCCGTCGACCCGCGCGTGTTGTTGTGCCGGGCCGCGACGAGGCGGTGCGCGAGTGGACGGGGGCGCCGGGCGCCGGCATGGTCTGCACGCGCAGGCGCGCGTGACTTCACACTGAGGATACGGTACGCGCGGCTGTGCCCCCCGAGTGCGTCAAGCACCCCACGGCTCCGGCTGCGCTGAGGATCCCGCGGCCGACCCCCCGCGGCCGCAAAGTGCACCTCGGCGGGGACCCCGGCGGGCACCTCCCGCAGGGCTCCTCCCAGCCTCCCGGCCCGCCGCACGGCCCGCCGCACGGCCCCAGGACCCCCGCCGGCGGCGGCACGTCGCCGCCCCCCTCTTCCCCGGCGTCCGCGTCCTCGCCGGAGGCAGCCGCCACCCTGGACACCCTCGTGGACGTGTTCCGGGACGCCGCCTGCATGGACTCGGGTAAGAGAGGCAGGCTGTTCGGCGTCGCGAGCAGTTGTTTTTTTTTTTTTGAGGGGACGGTATCACGACTTGGAAAGCAGGTCTCGCAGTGCCTCGGAATCCTAGTCAGATCGCAGCGAGGTGACTTCCTCTCCTCGGCGTGTCCGCGACACGAGCCGCCGACGTGTCCGGCTAGTCCCGGCAGTCCCGGCAGTCCCGGGCGGACGCGTGGCTGCGGGACCCGGTGGATTCGTCAGGCGACGGCCGTGGCCGCGGCGGCGGCGGTGTGAAACAATAGGCCCGGGTGCTGCCCCGGGCGATAACAACCTCATTGTGAACTCGGCCCTCCCCGCCGCCCTCGCCGCCCTCACCATCCTGGCCGGGGGGGATGACGATAGTATGACGACGTCGTGCCGCAAAAATCCCCTAGCCCACGACGACGCCAAGCGAACAACCCGTCGACCGATATGTTTTCCTCGTCTTCCACGTTTCCTTCTCCTATCTGCGGTGTGGGCTACTCACCGGCTGTGCTCGTGAGAGAGACAGAGAGGGGCAGAGAAAGAGAGACACAGGGAGTGAGACAGAGAGAGAGAGAATACTACGTGTGGTTTATTGCAGTGTTGCGGGCTGATCATCGCCAGCGCCGCACGTTCGGGGTCATTTAATTAATTCGGCTGCCGGTTCTGCGAAGACGCACTGCAGCGGCCGGGCGCAGCGCGCTGGGCGCAACGCTCGATTTAATCATAATTTGATGCCAGCCGACGCATCGCCTCTCGCCGCCGCCGCTCTGCTATCGTTTCGGATAGAGGCACCGCCGCGTGCGCCGTCAGCCTGTCACCACTGTCACCTGTTCAGCGGGCGCGCTCATGCCGCGGCGCCTCGTCCACACTATACACACTACACCGCCTTGCCTGTGTCGGACAGAGGAACTGCCGATAATGACAACTGACTTATGTGAACAAACACGAGGACACCGCCGCCGGGACGCTCTTGCTCTACTCAGCAGCAGCAGCGTCTCAGTCACTTCCTTGTTGTTTGTCTGAACGCTGCCCAGATAATACTCCCCTCGACAATAAGTTGTATTTTTTTTAGGGCTGCTGCGGCTGCGCGCTATGCGCCACCAACGTCCCCGCGCCCGGTGTATTTCCGGGGCGGGGGGTACGTTCGCGATCGCATGTGTGTGTGTGTGTGTGTGTTCGATGACCGGCCGGCGCGGTCGGCGCGGTCAATTAGTGACCGCGCGGTCGCACACTGCATCATTACACGCGGACCTCAAACACTGCCGCAGTCACCCGTCGCTATCGCCACAGAAGCAGCAGCAGCAGCAGCAGCAGCACACTCCTTCAGCAAAAAATGTTTCCGTGGGGGAAATAATACAAATGCAATACTAATTAACGTGCACTCCTCCTGGCTGGCGGACTCGACTCGTAGTTACACATACTGCTCACGTGGCTGCTGACGCTGACGGTTTCGGGCGAGTCCGCGTGCAAAACAGACACACACACACATGCCTAGCATAACGGGCTAACAAGGGCCTGCCCGGGGGGTGTGTAGGTTAGCTGCGGCCCTGCGGTCTGACCGCCACCGCGGCCCGCGGCGTCCAGGCCAGACATGACGCGCGCGCGCGCGATTAGAAGCTCTGACACGACGCTGCCGACGCTGCCGGCACTCTGACAAACAGATTAAGCTTGATTGACAAGTTCAAAATGTTACGCACAAAGTCTCCCCGCTGTCTGTCTTTCTGTCTCTCTCTCTCTCTCTCTCTCTCTCTCTGTGTGTGTCAGTCTGGCTACTCACGCGGCGATACTCGTGTTCGTGGCTGCTCGCGGTTTTCGAAATTCGCCCGTGCTTGATTGGTCGATAGGGTGCTTGCAAAAGTATCTGTGTGTGTGTGTGTGTGTGTATCTCCCCGACAGGCCGCAGCCCGGCTCGCCACGGCTGGCCACGGCTCATGACACCCGGTACCATTCTTCGCAGATCGCGAGTTGGGCCCTCCTGGGCCCTTTGCACCGCAAGAGGGCGGCGGGGGGCACGGCACGCCGCCACGCGCCGCCACGCGCCGCACAGGCCACGCGGATTGAACTTGTTTGTGAGCGGCACGTGTCATTAGCGCCCGGTTTGTCCGCCGGCCGGGCCTGAACGGTTTTGCAACCGAAGCTGAAACGACATGCTAACGTGTGGTGATGCGGCGCGGGACATTTCAGCTGCCTGTGAGCGGCGGTGGCGGCGGTGGTTGCGGCGGCGGCGGCGTGGCTACCTTGCGGCCCTGCGGCCTCGAGGGCGGCCGGCGCAGGCGCAGCCCGCGGTGCGGTCGGCCGCGAAGGAACCAAAGAATTGGCAAAGTCGAACGCCGAGAACCGAGAGCAGAGAGCAGACAGCACGAAATCTTGTATCTACAGCCTGCCAAGCGGTGCGCGGGTCCGCGGGGTCCGCGGGGTCCGCGGGGGGCGCGGCGGTTGGCGGCAGTGCGGCCAGAGGCCCGCCGCCACCCGACGGCCCTACCCCTCTCGCTAACGTCCGAGGAGAAAAATGAGCCCGAAAATATAAACATGCGGCTGGGCGTGCTCGTGGGCGGGAGTGTGTGTGTGTGAGAGAGAGAGAGAGAGAGAGAGAGAGGGGGGGGCGGAAGGAGGTGCGAGCGAGAGGGAGAGGGAGAGAGCGGGAGGGAGAGGCAGGGGTGGGGGTAGCGTATAACGGATGGGAGCAGACGGTGGCCAGGGGCCGGCGGGCCGGCGGGCCGGCGGGCCCCCGCTCCGCTCACCTGTGGGCTCATCAGTCTCATCTTGTCCCCCCCCCCGCCCGCCCTCGGCCCGCCCCTGGCACCGGGCCGCTCCGCTTGGCTAGGTGAGGAGTGATCGACTCACCCCTGCCGCCGCGATGCGGTGCTGTGGTCCTGCTGTTGGGAACTGCCCCCCCCCTCCCTCCTGTCCTCCCCCGCGCCTCTTTTCCAAGGTGCCATAAATCGCGCAGGTGCCGACGATGACGATTTCCCCCATTTCGCGCGCCCCCCGACGCATTGCGGGGGCGGGTCCCTCTCGGGACCCCGAGGGGCCGCGGGGCCGCAGCGAGCGGTGCCCGCCCAGGGTCCCCACGAAGCGGAGAGGTCAAAGAGTGAAATAATAATAATAGATTTAAAAGGAAATAGCAGTAGACCTCTTGAGTTTGAAAACAGCGCTCTCTCTCTCTCGCGCGCGCAGGTTCTGTAAAAAAAATCACCACTACGTATTGCCAAATAACCACTTCTGCCGCGTGTTGTATCCAGTTTCCTGGGGTTAAGGCTTCCGGACCGGTGTGTTCGAACCACTCTGATATGCCTAAAAACGGCCGAGACTTTGAGCTATTATTGCTGGTCTCCACAGCATCGGAAAAATATTTCCCGATGGCATTCTCTAGATAATTCTTTTCTCTATCCGGCGATATTTGTCTGCGGTCAGTGCGATGAACGGTTTAGACGCAAAAGTGGAAACGCCAAACCTCTGCACGGCCCGCTTTTGCGAGGGTGACAAGGGCAGCTTTGGAATGAGCTATACCGAGCCCCCTCCGGAGCCACGCCTCCTCCTCCTCCCCTACATCGGCGAGCCGTCTCTTTTGTTTCGCCTAGCCCGGCCTGCACCGCCCGCCTGCCCGACCGGGGCATTGAGAGCGGCCCCCCGCTGGCAAGAAGCTCCTCTCAGTCGTCCCTTTAAATTTGCTTTCGGGAAAGCCAGTCCAATTTTTAAATTCTTGATGGTATGGCAGGCGTGTCTCGCAATTCGTTAATGATTCAGTACTCACGACGACGAACAAAATGTCGTTTGGCAGTTATTTCTAGCCCACTCCGTTCAGAAATTAGCAAAATTTAACTCTGTATGTGTGAGTTGCAGGCAGGCCGTGTTGGGACCGGGGCTGCGCTAGGGTCCCCTACCGACAAAAGTTTACTCTGAACAGTGAACATAGTGAACGGATGATCGGACCCTAATGACCAAAGATTCATTTTATTCGACTTTTCGAAACAGAAAGATTGGGTAGCAGATGGTTGTACTCCATTCCGTTCGAGTTAGCAAAATATATTGCATATCATATCGGCGCCAATAGTTTTTCTGATTTCGAGCTAGAAATTACTGCAAACGTCTCTTCGTCTTGTTGTGTACAACAATGTAGAACCACAGAGAGATAGGTTCGTCAAAACGTTCAAAAAGTTAAACATTGGACTGGCGGCATTGCCTGCCAATACAATGGGCGGCCGGGCACCGGCCCAGCGGGGGGCACCTCGCACCGCACGAGTCGCTTACCATGCAGCACATGCGTAGGGCCAGCGGGGCGGGGGAGGCGGTGCGGGGGCGGCAGATAGTTTGTTCGCTGCAACATTTACCGTATTCTCGCCGATTTCGATTAAAAACGTGCAGAGGTTTGGCTTCCACTGCGCCGCGCACTGACAAATATCGCCGGATGAATTATCTAGAGAATGCCATCGGGAAATATTTTTCCGTTGCTGTGAGGACCAGCAACAATAGCGCAAAGTCTCAGCCGTTTTTAGGTATGAAGGAGCTGTTTCTAATTTTTTTTAAACACCGGCTATTAAATTTGAACCTTTAACTACTCCCTCACGAAGTTTGAAGTCAAAACCTCGGACGGTTTGGCTGTGGCGATCGTCAGAAGACGACTCGAAAACGGCCCGCAGAGGCCGAAAACAGCAGTGGTCCTCTTTCCTCTTAAGGCTTCCGGACGCGTCTATTCGGCCGTCGAGCCGTGTCACCTTACTTCCTCCATTTCGGATGTGTCGATAATGGGAGTGTGTGGAGGCCGTTTGTTGACGAGCAAACTATAGTAGTAAGTACTACTTTGTCGTCGGATGCCGTACGGCGGCGGCGGCCACTGTGTTTGCCTTCGGCCTCGGCGGCCCCGGCGGCCCCGGCCGGTGTGTTTGCTCCGGATTACAAATAGGTACGAGACGAGACGGCAGCTGCTGGCTGCTGCTGGATGCTCGTCTCTGCGTACCTCCAGCCTCCGGTGACTCCGGTAAGGGGCGGGAGCGCCAACAGTAAAACGGTCACATTCGGTCACATTGCAGTGTAGCTGATATAGAAGAATAATATAATAATAATAATAATAATAATAATACCTGCTGTAAAGATAACCGAGGCGCGGACAGATAAAGAAAATAAGCAGCACGAGCCTATATTCGATTATGTTTCGCCTAAGGTAGCTAACTTATCAACATAAACTAAAGAAATTTTCTCCTCGTCATTATAGATGTGTAGTGTAGAGTGGCCGGGTGAGGACCTGCGTTCAAATCTCCCACACCGGCCAGGACCCCTCGAGGAAAAAGGGGATTACAACGAATTTGTAAAGACAAGAATTTAATTACGGGAACTAAGATTTAGTGCTGACGGCTCTACGTGTGCTTAAGCCCACAAGCCACGAAGACATCATCCGGGGCAGGGCTCCTTCCCAATGCGACCCCGCCTATGCCCGCCTGTTCGGATGACCTTCCAGCTCTGGCGGGCTGATCCTGTCGGGGCGAGGTTCGAGTGTGTGCGTGCGTGTGTGTGTGTGTGTGTGGTGTGTGCAGGTGTGTGCGCAGAGGCCGGCGGAGGGCGCGGGGACACACAAACAAAGCGATCGGCAGCCGCCGCCGCCGTAGCGCCACTGCCTGCACTGCCGCTGCGCCTCCTGGGGGTCCTGGGGGTATCCGGGTGGGCCCCGCCGCCCTGCCTGCGAGCGCCGGCGCCGCCAAATACTCCTGGCGCCTGCGGCCAACACCGCCGGACGCCTGTCTCTGTCCCGTCCACGACGCGGACCGGCGTCCCTTCGTCGTCGTCGTCGTCGTCGTCTGCCGGGACGTGCGTGCGTGCGTGTCACTCAAAATGTTGCGCGGCCACCCCGTAAGACACCTGCTGTGCGGGGCACGATGTAAACCTCCGCCGGGTCGCCGCAGCAGCGTTGCAGTTCAAACACCCCGCGCCCCAAAGCGAGTGGCGGCCTCACTGTGTGGGCGGAACGGAACGGGTGCCGTGCCGAATGCCGAACGCGCCGCCGCCGCCGCCGCAATGCTGGAAAAGCCTTTCGCGGAACGACCAAATAAAAGCGAGCGACTTTTAATATTTTTTACGGCCTTTCCACTCGCATTTTGCGGCTGACGACGAATGCCTTTACGAGTGTGTGCGTGTGTGGTTTTCGTGTGGATGACGACTACTGTCGCCCCCCCCCCCCCTACTGTCGCCGCATCTGCCCCATGAGTGTGACAGAGAGAGAGAGAGAGAGAGAGAGAGAGAGAGAGAGAGACGAGGCGGCACGGCGCGGTCCTCAAAGGCCAGATGCGGAGACTGGTGCCGTCTCTGTCTAGCGCACAGTGGTGGACCACGCCCCGAGGCCCCGAGGCCCCGAGGCCCCGCGCCCCGTGGTACTCCGCCTCCGGCCGAGCCCCCCGACAGTCCTGTCGCACGCCCTCCGCTCGCCATTTTTCAGAAACTGGAGCCCGATCCCCTGTGACGACGGCCTGGCCGGCCCAGAGCCCTTTTTGCAATCCGAGCCCGTTGCGTCACCCAGCCGTCGCCGGCCGCTATGAGAAATTAATCTCCGCGCGCGCGGCGCCGAGAGAGGCGGGCCGGGCCGCTGCCGGGGCTGCCGGGGCTGCTGCCGCCCCTCGGGTGCAGCAGATGTCGCTGCAAATACTCACTACAAAACGTACTCGCACGCGCGGCCGGCGCTCCTGTCGCCTGCGTACCCCTGTTGGCACCCCTGGCGGCACCCCTGGCGGCACCCCTGGCGGCACCCCTGGCGGCACCCCTGGCGGCACCCCTGGCGCCGCCGCCCCCGCCACCGCACCGCACCAGGACGTTCTCTCGGGCGCTGATCGCGTACAAATAAAAGCAGAGGCCGTGAGAGGGAGGGATAATGAAATGACGGCGGTGGGACAAACTGAAAACATATGTCAGGCTGTCCCCCCCCCGGCGGCGGCGGCGGCGGCGGTGCCGCGGCTCCGTAAGTGTCGGGGTGCGGCTGAGTGCGTGTGTGTGCGAGAGAGTTTGAGTGGTTGCAAGCAAGCGGCACTATTAGTCTCGTTGTCGGGCAGCGGGATGTGCGATGCTTGCCTCGCGCCTCGCCCGTGTTGTGGCGTGTGCGCCCGTCAGTGTGTGTGTGTGTGTGTGTGTGATGTTTGCGCTCGACGCATGCATGGTCATGCAGTAGTATAGTATGTGCCGAGGGCTCCGATGGAGAGAGGAGAGAGAGAGAGAGAGAGAGAGAAGGAAAGAGACGGACAGACAGAGGCGGACAGAGACAATATTAATTTTCGTTTTGCTTCGCTTTTCGAATCGAATGTAACTCTACAGGATCCTGTCATCATGAGGTGGCCGTCCCACAAGGCACTTCGGGCGTCTGAGGCAGTAGGTGCAGCCTGGCGCAGCCCGGTTCCCGGTGTTTTCATTCATCTCTGACAGACAGCGATACTGACACGGCACGGCAGCGCGGCCGCGCGGCTCGGGAGCGAGCGACTCGGGGGGGCTGTCGCGTGTGCGTGCGTGCCTGCGTGCGTGCGTGCGTGCGTGGGCCGGGCCGGGCGTGTGTCTTGTGGGGGAGGACGGCACGGCGCCGCTCAGCGGGCTTGTCCACGTAATTAGGGACGGCATGAGAACGGCCCTAAATCTCGTCATTTGGTCGCCATCATGGCGCGTTTTGTGTCGCTGCCAGCGCAGCCGCTGCTGCCGTCGACGACGGCGACAGCGAGAGAGAGAGAGAGAGGGAGAGAGAGAGAGAGATAGAGAGAGAGAGAGAGAGAGGGAGAGAGAGAGGGAGAGAGAGAGAGAGAGAGAGAGAGAGAGAGAGAGAGGGAGAGAGAGAGAGAGAGAGAGAGAGAGAGAGGGATAGAGAGAGAGAGAGAGAGAGAGAGAGAGAGAGAGAGAGAGAGAGGGAGAGAGAGAGAGAGAGAGAGAGAGAGAGAGAGAGAGAGAGAGAGGGGAAGACATCTCTCCCCGTGCGCTTAAAGCCGTTGCGCGGAGACGATACGTCCGTCCGTGCATCGCATCGCATCGCATGCTGTCGCGGTCAACGCTCTAATCGACATGAAGTCATGATAATTGAAGGTTTTATTTTCAATTTGCGAGAAACGGGCGTGCGATGAATGTGCTCATTGCGGCGATCCGCAGGCCGGCCGACCCGCCTCACCTCGCGGTGTTTTACGACGTGCGGACCGGGGCGGAGGGGCGAACGAGAGGGAGAGAGACGGAGAGAGGGGGTGGGGGGAGAAGAGGGTGGGTGAAAGGCGGACAGGGAGAGGGAGCGGAAGGAGGAGGGGGGGGGGGCGTTGAAAACACACATGTACCGACATTCAAAAGAAACACGTCTCATCTTAATCTGGGGTTTGTCGTGCTGCCCCGCTCCGCCTTCGCCCCGGCAGCCTCGGCCTGCCCGCCTGCCTGGTCTGTCTTTGTGGGTCCCTTTGATGTCGCCGGGGCTGGGAAGGGGGCACAGGGGGGAGGGGGACGAGGGAGATTGGCCGATGGAGGGAAGCGAGAAGCGGTGAAGGGAGAGAGGGATAGAGAGACAGCGGGGAGCTGCGACGAGAGGAGAGCGGGGTGGGGGGGGGGGGGGGGGGGGCAGCGCGTCACGGGTTCGTATACTAGACTTGCGACTCGCTGCTCAGCTACGACTACACACTCGGCCCGAGAGAGCGGGCTGCAGCCACTGCAGCTCTCATCGCACGCATTACACTCGCGATGATGCCGAGAGATGCTGAGGGAGGGAGAGAGAGGGAGGGAGGAAGGAGGGAGAGAGAGAGGGGGAGAGAGAGGGAGATAGGGATAGAGAGAACAGGGGGGGGGGGGCAGTGAAGGAGGGACAGGGAGTGAGCGAAGATGGGAGAGAGAGAGAGAATGTTGCCGAGATAGGATGCTGCCGCTAATTGTCATCGAAGCCATGGGTTTGGGCCCCGCCTGGCCCGGGCCCGCGGCTACAGGGGGCCACTGCTTGTCGGTCAGGGGGAGTCCCTGCTCTCGCCTCGCCGCCCCGTCCTTCCTGGCCTCAGACCTCCCGCCACACCCCGCAGCACGCGCGGCGGCGTCTCCAGTCCGGCACCACGCCGTCGCGACCGTCGAGCTGCGCAGCGTTGCCTCTATCTCTGCGCTCGCTCCCAGCGCGCCCCGCGGCGTTGTCGCGACATTGATACATATATATACGTTCCACTGATACGCGGGGACATCATTAGTTTTTCGTTTACAACACACACACACACACACACACACGCATATACCGTCGGCTAGAGGCTCTTTAGTGTGTGCCACAGAAGGGGCACCGCCTCGGGCAACGCGCGTCGAAGTGGTGTGATGGGGAACGAGGCGTCGCGGCCTGACCCCGACTGCCCGGCCCGACCCCCCGATCGCGCGGCTGCGCTGTGGTGGCTATGCCGTTTGCAAGAAAGCGTCGTCGTCCTCATCTCTCTCACTCTGTGTCTCTGTTTCTCTCTCTCTCACACACCTCTCTACTGTGTCTCTGTCTCTCTCGCACCCCCTCTGCCTCCCCCTCGGCTCGTTACTATTGACGCATGAAACAGACGTGTGTAAGACAGCTGACCATGCCAGGCTTCGGCAGCAGCAGCGCGCGCGGCGCGGCGCGGCGCTCCGTCGGCAAGTTTTAATGTTTGATTGTGAACATAATTAACGGGAGTGTAAAAATAAATGGACCGGCAGATCAGAGGCTATCGTGCAGGCCCAGCGATACCATGGTGTTGTTCAGGGCGCGGCGCGGCGTGGCGCGGCGTGGCGTGGCGGAGCGCGGCGGGACGAAGCGGGACGCAGCGCTCGGCACCGCGGAAGGAAATGAAATTACGGGGACCATTTAGGCTGCACGCGATTACAGACGACGTTGCCGCAGCGGCAGCGCTTCACTTGTTCTGTGCGCCCGACCGCCCCCGAATCATAAACAAGAGCTCACTGTTCACTCCATCCCGGGACACTTTATTTTTGTAAGGCTTCATATAGTCCCCCCCCCCCCACTTAAGTCTGCGGTCGATCAAACCGTTTTATTTATATTCTTTGAAAAGTATGAGAAATTTGCGTTAAGGCTATAGGCTGGACATGGACCCCCGCGTCGAGGCCACCGAGGAGCCTTCAGCTCAGCGGGGAGTAGAAAATGCAGGGCCGTACTATGTGTTTGTATTTTGAGGACAAAGTTAGAATGCTGGGGAGGGAGGGGGGGGGCGAGGAGCATGGTCTGGGCAGCGCGCCCCGCGTTACTGACATTGGTCGCTCTCAGCCGTGAAAGGCACTTCCCCGTTCCCATTCCCGCTGCCATTCCGTCGCCGCTCGCAGCCGGCGCGGCGGCGGCCGGGGGCCGGGGCGGTCATGCCGGGGCAGCGTGCGTGCGCACGGGGCAGCTCAGGACTGCACGGGGCAACACGGGGCGGTCCGCGGCGGCCTGCGCGCGAGGCGGCCTGCACCGCGCCAAACCCCGGCGAATGATGCCCCGTGTGCCCTGCGGTGGCGGCACGGCGGCGCTGCTGTTGTGTGTGAGCTCCCACACAACCGCGGCCGCCGCCGCTCAGCATGTGTGCCGGTGACGCCGGGCCGAGACGCCCCCCCCCCCCCAGCCCCGTGTGCCCCCACGCCCCCACTGACTGGCCAGGAACTTCCGCCCGACGTGTGCCGGCCCCGACGTCTTAATTAATGTGGCTCCGCCGGTGCCGGCGCCGCTGCCACTACCGCTTAGGTACCTCAGCAGCCTCAAGGAGGAGATGGAAGCTCCCGCGCACGCGCGCCTCGTTCAGCGTCATGCGGTACCAACCACAGCACCCCGCCCCGCCCCGCCGCGGGGACCTCTGCTGCCGCTCACTTGATAGTGCAGTTTGTCATAGGGCGGACAGCCCCGCGGGCCGGGCAGGGCTGCCAACTTGACTAGGAAGCGGCGCCCCCGCTGGCCTGCCAGCTTTGCCACCTGTTGTGTACCATTCGAACCCAAGCGAAATACTTGACGCGTGGAGGGGAAAACACCCCTGCTCTCTCTCGCTGTCCCTCTCCTCCGCAGTAACATTCTCCGCTCCCCAGAGAAGGGCCCCGCCAAGGGCCCCGCCCTCTGCTCGCGTCACCTTCCGCCTGCCGGCTCTAATCGCCGCAGCATTTCACGGGCCGCAAACAGTTTGTCTGGCGGTCTTCGGCGCGATGAAACACTGTGGCCGATGGCGAGAGAATCTATGGGTCCGCGTGTGCCGCCGCCGCCGCCGCCGCCGCCGCCGCCGCCGCCGCCGCCGCCGCCGCCGCCCTTCCGAATTACTGGCGTGGTGACACTTCGCTGCCGCCGCTGGGCCGCCGCTGGCTGGGGGTGGTGGGGGGGTGGGGGTGGGGGGCTCTCTAGACGTGTGTCGTGATCGCCCCCTCCCCCCGCCCCTTTTAATTCGTGGTCATAAATAAGTCAGCAGGGTTGCCCCCTCCCGTCTCATCCCCCTCCCGCCTCTCTCTCTTTCTCTCTCTCTCTCTCTCTCTCTCTCTCTCTCTCTCTCTCTGGCGCCGTGTTGGACGACACCGCGGCGGCTTGTTTGACAGGCACACGCCGTGTTTGACACTCCGAATCCCTGGCCGTGTGTCCCGCTGTCCCACCGGTGCCGTTCACTCACTCAAGAGGCCGCAGGGCGCGACAGCAGCGCGGCGCGGCGCGGGGGAACGTCATGTTGGTCGTGTGCTGCGCGGCGCTGCCTCTGTGGTCTACCAGCACGGCGGCGGCGGTGGCTCCACCGTGTCTAGCAGCAAGCCGGCCAACCCCCCCGAGAGCGCAGAGGTGCAGAGGTTAGGGGGTTGACACCCCGCTGGACCGCTGATATACCACCAGAAGGCTTTGAGTGTAGGAATTTCTCCAAATGACGAGATATAAAATTCGAATTCGATCACCAGACGGTCAGTCTAAAAACTATCGTTTTTAAAATAATTTGCATTCATTAAAACAAACGAAAAATTTTTTTTATATATATATATTTTTAAAAAGCTCATAATTTTCAGAAAAATGCTTTGTAGCGATTGCCCGTTTGGACCGGCCTGTGGGAAAGGCAGCCACTGAGCCGCGCGGTGGCCTGCTGGCCCCGGGCCGGCCGTCTCATCTCGCCTCACCTCGCCGCCGCGGGGTGGCGGCGGTCGAGCGGTGATGTCGTGCTATTCCTGAACAACAACGGCGCCATCCCAGTCTCGTCATCAGGTCCGGTATCTGATCGGATGCTGCGGAGGCCCCCCGGCGGGGCCGGTGGGGGCGGCGGGGGCGGCCGCAGCCCGCACCGCGCAGCCCCCGCGTTCACGCCGCGCCGCCACGCCCCCGTCCCGGCGACGCCTGGCACTGGCACTGCTTCACTGGCAAAGGCCACGGCGCGGGCCCGCGCGAGCCCCCGGCCCGCCAGGATGCATGGCCACCTCCACTGGCGGCGCGGCCGCGCGCGGGCGTCGAGGAAATACACCGATATCGACTGCATCAACCGCTGCTCGTCAGTCTGGTGCGCATGCTTATGGGCACGGCTCTGTGTCTGTGCTGACGGCGACGCGTGACCGGCTGTGGCTGTGCAGCGCCTCCCCCCCAACCCCTTCGACCTGGCCGCCCTTGGCCCGCGGCCGCGGCGGCGGACCGCGCCAGCGACAAGGAGGCGCGGTCGAAACAGAAGCGGTTCATCGCGAATCGCGTGGCGCGGCGTGCGCGGCGGGGCGGCAGTCGTTACACGCCCCGGGTATTGCTGATCAGGGGTGGCCAAGCATCCCGGCCCGGCAGCCCGTCCTAGGCAATCCCCGCCCCCCCGCCCCCCGCAGCCCCCCACCGCCGTGCTGTGCCGCTGTCGCTGTCTCTTTCAATCTCCGATGAGTTTGCGCGCGACACGAAATCGACGCCCCCTTTTTCTTCTTTTTCCCGCGCCGCTCGGCTAAAACGAGCGCCGGGCCGGCGTGCGGGCTGCGCTGCCGCCTCTCGCTGTCTCTGCCCTGTCTGCGGCCGGGCTGAGCCCTGCACGGCGCGGCGGCCCTGCAGCACGCAACACACGCCGCGCATCCTATGCCGCTCCGAACGCAGCTGTTAGCCCATGGGCTCCTCCCTGCCCTGCACCCCCACCCACGCAACACGTGTTGCGCCAAACCACGGCGGCAACAGGCTGACGAGGCGACTGCCCTGTCCTGTCCAATACCCCGGACCTGGACAAGCGTCCCGTCTCCGTCCCACCCCAGGCCAGGCCCACGCGGTGTCCTCTGTGATGTGAGCAGTCTCCACCCCGCCCCCAGCAGCCGCCCCCGGCCCCGGCCCCGGCTCCGGCCCTGACCGCAAAGCAAGCGGCAGCCCGGTCCGTCTCCCTCCCCCCCCCCCCCCCCCGCCACGACGCGGGTGGTTCCTGGAAGAGTGCGGCGTTGGACGTGTATTAGCACCAACACTCCCCGGCCGAGCACAACCCGCTCAGCACCCCGCGCCTGCTCCTCCCTGTGCCGCCACGATTTTTAGCGCAGTGCTCTAACACCACGGTGTAGAGAGATTATCTCCATTGGAGCGAAGGTGTTACGGCCATGCGAAGATTAAGCCGCACCTTAATCATTAATTTTGTGGGGGCAAAACGCCGACGTGACGCCATCGCAGGTCCTCACTTTTTTCCCCCCGCCGCTGCTGCGGGTTTGAAATGTCGTTCACCTCCCGCCTATGGTGCCGTGTTAAAATAATATTTGCTTTGGTGCGATGCACACGGTTGACATCTGGGCATATTTCTCGGTAGTGTCAAGAAGCCGTTCCACCGGGCACGCACCTAATGGCGGTGGGGCACGGCCCGACAAGGGTGCGGCACCACGGCACGGCACGGCGGGGGCGGGAGAGAGAGAGAGAGAGAGAGAGAGAGAGAGAGAGAGAGGACGAGATTTGTGGGCGTGGCGACCCGTGGCGCTGCATGGCGCGTGGCGCGGCGTGGCGGGCGGCGGGCGCGCGTCGCTGCACCCCGATGCACTCCGATGCAATCGGCCGCCTATTTCACCGGACTTTGACCGCGAAATTTATGCGTCTGGCGTGGCGGCCGGCGCCTCGGGGGGAGAGGGGAGGAGGGCGGAGGGGGAGGGGGCGCTTATTTGCAACATTGTCGGCGGAGAAATGGGCGCAAAAGAGCGCAGCGGTACTGCCCCCTTGTCACATGGTGGAGTTCTTTGGGCGCTTCGCGCGTTCGGACGAGCTGATTTTTAGAAGACATTTGAAGTCGCTGCCGCGTCTAAAATCCAAAACTGTTCGGCGTGTACAGTTTTTTTTTTGCAATGCCTTCCACTTTCCAAATCACCTCAGTATACTGTACTGAGTGAAATAAAATCCATTGAAAATAAACGCCACCCTTCCAGTTCCGGCGCACCTGGTTAAGCCCCAGTTGCAGTAATGTGACCCTCGCGTCCGAGAGCCCCACGCGCGCGCGCACACACACGACACGACGACTGACGCGACACGCGACGCACACGCACGGCACACGCGCACCACGCGAGGCCCGCGCCGCAGCAAGACGGATCGGCGAGCTGACGGATTGACAGACGACCCCCGGCACACCGCAAGACGAATGAAGCGAGTGACACCCGCGGGCCCCCGCGAGGTCCCCGAAGGACGAAGGTCTCCCCTCACCCCCGGAGGCCCGCGAACACAGAGTCAGAGGTCCCGGGGCCCCCAATGAGGGCTCGGGGGCACGACTCGGCTTATTAAGGGGTTAAATGCCACGTGGTCCGGCAGCCGCACACCCCCGCCACCGTCACCGCCACCCGAACGGAAGGAAGGAGGGAGGGGCGGAGGGGGAGGAGGGCAGGCAGGCACTGCAGGCGGCGGTGGCGCCTGCCAGAAAAGGGTGCGCGAGGAAGACAAGAGCCGTGGCTGTTCACAAACCAACGGCACTGAAATGACTTTGTGAGCGCGGATATTTCGAGACTCCGATACTCCCTTGCGGGGAACTCTGGCCGGAATACTCTATTCATTAACCGAGACATCGCGCTAGGTCGCCTTGATTTGTGAGCGCACCCCGATCTCCGCGCTGGATCTGAGGCCGCGGCCGCGGCGGCGTGCCTCGGCGGGGTGACGACGGGCAGCGCTGACTTATCGCGGTTAATTAACACCGTTTGAACGGCGATCAGGGCGGGGCCGGCGCCGCAGTGCTGGTGATGTACGGGGCGCCTGTGCCTGCTGCCGCTGCCGCCTCGCTGCCCGGGGGCGTGGCCGGCGTGTGTGTGCGTGTGTATGTTATTCGACAGGGATTATCCGGCATTAGTTGAGTGGCGGTATATTTTTACTCCCCTCCCACCCTCCCGTCCTCCCCTCCCCCGCCTCCTGCTCTCTCCTCCTGCGGTCCTCCCTCACTCCCGACGAGGCGCCCGCGCCCCGGCCGGGCAGGAGCTAGTCAGGAGGAGTCACAGGAGGGCGAGGCGAGGCGAGTGTGCATAGCTGGCGCGCGCGGCGAACACGCGTTGTTGGTGCCGAAGTTCGGCGGGCTGCGCTGCTCGCGGTACAAATGGGAGGTGGAATGTCAGCGTCGCTATGCGGCTATGCGGGGACCGGGGCCGGGCGGGGCGGGGTTGGGCGGGGCGGGGGGCGGGGGCCCGTCTGGGGGCCGGGCCGGGCCGGGACCCTTCCCTGCCGGGGAAATGCTTTCGTCTCAAAACGTGACGCAATTAGCGCGTGGGCTGGGACACGTGTACCGCGTACAGCCCACGGCGCGGGGGGCGGCAGCGGCGGTCGCGCCCGGCGCCGCTGCCTGAGAACGCCACGAGTATCCCTTATGGACGCAGACCTTCCAGCCTTGCCGTCGCCCTCATGAGAGTCTCCTTGTCGTGGTTGCAGACGCGGCCGCCCAGCAGTACGGCGAGGTGAACCAGCTGGGCGGGGTGTTCGTCAACGGGCGCCCGCTGCCCAACGCGGTGCGCATGCGCATCGTGGAGCTGGCCCAGCTGGGCATCCGGCCGTGCGACATCTCGCGCCAGCTGCGCGTCTCGCACGGCTGCGTGTCCAAGATCCTCGCGCGCTACCACGAGACGGGCTCCATCCTGCCGGGCGCCATCGGCGGCTCCAAGCCGCGCGTCACCACGCCCCGGGTGGTGCACTACATCAAGGTGAGCGTGCGGTGCGGCCTCGCGGGCCGGGGAGC
Source organism: Megalurothrips usitatus (assembly GCA_026979955.1). Classification (NCBI taxonomy): domain Eukaryota; kingdom Metazoa; phylum Arthropoda; class Insecta; order Thysanoptera; family Thripidae; genus Megalurothrips; species Megalurothrips usitatus. The sequence continues at coordinate 11,400,019 of CM049594.1, forward strand.
CGAGGGTAGTCGAGCTGGAGCGGCGCGCGCTCACCTCTGTCCCGTTCTTCTTCTTGTTCGCAGGGACTCAAGAGCAAGGACCCGGGCATCTTCGCGTGGGAGATCCGCGACCGGCTGCTGTCGGACGGCGTGTGCGACAAGTACAACGTGCCGTCCGTGTCCTCCATCTCCCGCATCCTGCGCAACAAGATCGGCGGCCTGTCCTCGCCGTCCAACGGGCTGACGACCAGCCTGGCCGCGGCCGGCAGCACGTCGCCGTCGCCCAGCGGCGCGGCCGGCGGGGGCGCCGCGCACCCCCACCTGTACAACACGCTGTACCCGCAGTACGCGCCCTACACGCCCGCGCACGTGCAGGTGCCCGCCGCCTCGCCGAGCTCCCCGGGCGCCGCCAGCAACAAGCTGCCCTCGCCGTCGCCGCCGTACGCGGGCACCGTGGCCGCCGGCATGGGCGCCATGGGCGTGGGCGCCATGGGCGTGGGCCCGCGGGGCGTGGCGGTGGCCGGCATGGCCGGCCACTGGCCGTCCAGCCACTCCGTCACGGACATCCTGAGCGCGGCCACGGCCGCGCACCACCACCACCTGATGCGGACCTCGGTGCCCGTGGGCTCGCCGCCCACCGCCAGGCCCGGGCACGCGCCCCCCGGCCCCCACGGGCCGCACGGGCCCCCGGCGGACCCGCAGCAGAACTACAACTACTACATGTACCTGCAGAGCTGCTCGTCGGGCGGCGGCGGCGTGCCCAACGTGCACACCGCGGCCATGGCCGTCATGAACGGCCACCACCACCACCACCACCACCACCACCACCATCCCTGCCTGGCCGGGCAGGCCGCCACGCCCTAGCGGGGTCAGCAAGCCCAGCAGGGCCGTCGGGGCCGACCTCTCGCCGTGACGTGCTGCGCAAACTGAGTGTGGGGCTGGGCAGGTCGGGCCGGGCCGCGAGTGCGCGGTTCGCTTGGCAGGCGAAGTCTGTTGGGCGACGGACAAAGGCATTCCCCGCCGCCGCGCCCCGCCCCGCGTCGCGTCGCGCGTCACATTGTGGGCGCACCGGGGGGACGCGGGACATGCACGCGAAAATGAATCAAGAGCGGTCTTTCGTGGGCCGCGTTTGTGATGTCGAGTGTGTCCCGCGGGGCCTGCGGGGAGGGAAGGACACTGGCCATACATCCTGGCCGCACTGTGATATGGCTCGTCGGCGCGGTGCGCGGCGAGCGACGAGGACTGAGGGGCCGCGGAGCGACACCGTGTGCGTGCGCGTGCACACCCAGTGCGGGAGTCCGTGCCGGAGGTGTGTGGGCAGGGGCCGAACTGGTAGGTCTCGGCGCGGCGGGCTTCCACGTCCACGTCCGCACGGGCCTCGGCCCCGGTCCGGTGCTTAGCTTTTAGTTATATAAGGACGCGGTGTGATCTCAATGCGGCGGCTGTCGTCGCCGGACACTACACTTGTGCGTGTGTGTGTGTGTGTGTGCGTGTGTGTGTGTGTGCACTCGAAGCTCTGCACGCGACTCTTGTATTACCTTTTAGGAGTGCTTTGCCAAAGATTGCGCAGCCTGTGATCATAATTACTTCGTTTTCGTTTCGCCCCAGCTCGTGGGTGGCGCACATTCTTTCGAGCGTTGTTAGAAATCAATGTCAGGATACATTTGATCCGAATACTTTTTAAAATATTAGAGTATTTCAAAGGGAATTCAGCACTATACCCGTATGTCCTGTCTTGTATAGTTGTCACAGTACTTAATCCTTTCTTTTGTCATGGATGCATTTGAATGAACAAAGTGTTTTTAAATATTTTTAACGTGTTTATTAATTGATTTTGTACGAAGAATACATCAACATTGTGGTTCTATATTCTGTTTTGCTATCCTGTTAGCTTTTACTATTAAATGACTGCAATTAACAAATGATTTCGAAGGCATTGATGTTACTCCCCTCATGGCTCTGTTTTGCTGTCCCTGGCAGTGCGTGAACTCAGCAAACATTTCTCTGGTACACCGTTTATCATTCTCCAAGTTGTTGGCCAACTGCATCGCAAGGAATATACATTATAATAAACATGCGTTTCTCCAGAAATCTAAAACATGTATTGATTTCTTGCCCCTCCCCCTTCTCTCGTCCTTCACCCGCACACCGCACAGAGCTTTACAAAGTTGCGCGGCCATTAAGGTGCGGGTGTGGTGTGGGCTTTCGGGCCGGTGCCGCCACCGCACGCCGCTGGAATTGCTTTGAAATCGTGTTTCAAAGGTCGCCGCCGCCGCCGGGGGGCGGGGGCCGGGGGGCGGGGGCCGGGGGGCGGGGGCCGGGGGGCGCGCAGGCGAAGGGTCCGGAGGCTGTGTAGTTAAGTTGTCCGCGTGCGTACGCACATGCATTGGCAACTAAGATGACGCCAAATTGGCATTTTTTAAAAAATGTCAAACGTCAAAAATGCCAGGATGCTTCCACAAGACCTCAGAAATCTTACCCATCTGATTAGGATTTTTCCCCGATTAGTGAGTTATGCAGAGACATCTACGCCCCTCGCTTAGCGCCGTTAGTCTCTTTCCACACTCAGTGCAGCCCGCACAGGCCCGTCGGGCCTGCACGATCGGACATAGCCCCCGGCAAGCTGATGGGGACGGAACCACCAGGCCGCTGGCGGGGTCAGGGTGCTTTGATCACTTGGCACAACCCCTCCCGTCCCCACGGGTGACGAAGAGACCGCCCAGACATATCATGGTCCGGTCGGACGAGATCAGCAGCGCGCAAAGCGAGCCGCAGTCGCACGGTGGCGCCATCTCGCGGCGCCGGGGCACAACATCCAAGACGTTTGGTGTCGAGGTAGTCGTGTAAGGCCGACGGATACGCGCGGCGCGAGAAGTCGGCTCACAATTCGACGGTGGCGCCATCATGCACGGCGGCGGCCAGCGGTGCAACTGCAACGCTGCTGACGTAGTTAGGGGGGCCGCCGCCGAGGGCGCCACCGTCGAATTGTGAGCCGACTTCTCGCGCTGCTGATGTCGTCTGACCGGACCATCATATGTCTGGGCGGTTTCGTTGTCCACTGTGGGGACGCAAGGGGTTGTGCCAGGGAATAAAGTCTTCCCGACCCTGTGAGCGGTGCGGTGGGCCGTATCCTACTGACTTGCCGGGGGCTATGCCCGACCGGGAAGGGCAGACCGGCTTGTACCGATCGCCTGAGGTGTGGGTAGAGTCCAGCGGCACTTAGCACGGGGTGTCCAACTAGTTGGGAGATAATCGTATCAGACAGGTGATATTTCTAAAGGCCCTGTACTAACATCCTGGCATTTTTGACTTTGATAATTTTTAAAAAGTGCCTGCTAATTTGGCGTCATCTTAGTTGCCGATGCATGCGCGCGCGCACCGGGCCCGGGCTGGGCCGGGCGGGACAGGGAGTGAGACGTTGACGGCGTCGAGGTGTTTGAGGCGGGGGGCACGCGTTCCGCTGAGGCACCGCTGCCGGGGTCACGGCCCGGCGAGTGACCGCGCCTCACCTCCCGCGGGGCACGTCCGACGCCCGTCCGTCGCGTGCCGCGTGCAGAACAGTGCAGAGCGCCGCGCCGCCACCCGCCTCCCTCCTGGTCCGGAACAGTGCAAACACCTTCCATCCCGGGCAGGTGAACGTGGACGGGCGGCAGCGGCAGCGGCCGCGGCAGGACGCTATCACCGGGACGTGTTGTCGCCGCGCTCGCGCCGCGCTGCGCCGGGACAGCCGAGGGCACTAGCGCCACCCCAGGGAGCCCGAGTCTGGGTAGCGTGCGCGCATGCATCGGCAACTAAGATGAAGCTAAGTTAGCAGGCATTTTTAAAAAAATATCAAACGTCAAAAATGCCAGGATGCTAGTACAGGACTTCAGAAATCTCACCCGTCTGATTAGGATTTTCTCCCGGATTAGTCAGTTTTCCAGAGACAATTACGCCCCTGTCTAAGTACCGCACGGATCTGTCCACGCTCAGGGCAACCAGTACAAGCCGGTCGGCCCTTCACGATCGGGCATAGCCCCCGGCAAAGAGCTGGGAACGAAGCCACCAAACCGCTACCGGGGTCAGGGAGCTTTATTCACTCGGCATAACCCCTACCGTCCGCCCGCTCTCGCACCCTGTGATGTCAGTCGGGGCTGCCTGTAACCCACACGGCCACCGTAGCACATCCCGAGCAGGCAGCATCCGGTCTGCAGCGGCCGGTCTGCCCTTCCCAGTCGGGCATAGCCCCCGGCAAGTCAGTAGGATACGGCCCACCGCACCGCTCACAGAGTCGGGAAGGCTTTATTCCCTGGCACAACCCCTTGCGTCCCCACAGTGGACAACGAAACCGCCCAGACATATGATGGTCCGGTCAGACGACATCAGCAGCGCGAGAAGTCGGCTCACAATTCGACGGTGGCGCCCTCGGCGGCGGCCCCCCTAACTACGTCAGCAGCGTTGCAGTTGCACCGCTGGCCGCCGCCGTGCATGATGGCGCCACCGTCGAATTGTGAGCCGACTTCTCGCGCCGCGCGTATCCGTCGGCCTTACACGACTACCTCGACACCAAACGTCTTGGATGTTGTGCCCCGGCGCCGCGAGATGGCGCCACCGTGCGACTGCGGCGCGCTTTGCGCGCTGCTGATATCGTCTGACCGGACCATGATATGTCTGGGCGGTCTCCTCGTCACCCGTGGGGACGGGAGGGGTTGTGCCAAGTACTCAGAGCACCCTGACCTCGAGAGGGGCTCGTGTGCGTGTGAATGCCGTCGTCAGCACCAAAGAGAAGCCGCGCCGCTTATACTGGTGTACAAACGATTTTTTTCTCGTCCCCCCCCCACCCTCTGAGATCGGGGTGTGGCTTTTACTCATGTAAATGTGGTACTACACAAACCTTTGAAGTGTTTGGCCACATTTGGCGTTTCCATGGGGGTACAAAAATAACGGCTTTTTTTTTAAAAAAAAAAAAGATCTAAAACCAGTCTTTATTTAGATTACATAGCATAGTTTATCACAACTGGTCAAAATTCATGGTTTACAGGCATGTTTAACTGTGATGAAATGATTAGGGGGACAGAGTAAAAATGCTTAAGAATTAGCAAGTTCATTAAAAACAAGTTTGTGAATACCCCAAAGTGTTTGATTTGACACCTACAGAGTATCTACTTCCCAGTCAAATATTTCTGCCTTAGTTTTCTATACTCTTCGAAAGTTCTCAGTTCTGGGTCCGGAATTGGGTCAACTGTGAGATGTTCGTAAAGATAATTTACGGGTAAACAAGGAATACCTTGCTTAGCATATTCAGTGAGCACTGCTGCATGGGTGCTGGGGTTGACAAGACAAAATAAAGGTTTCTCTTTAGACCTGCAATAATAATTACATGATTAACAATTATAACTATGATGAAAATACAGAAGAGATGTTGGGAACAGCACAGAATAATACTCACTTTTCTGGCAACACAGTTCCTCCACCAGCAGTAATTAGTCTTGTAAATGCAACAGTTTTCTCTGGACTCGTATATAGTTTGCATACGATACTTTCAAATGCACCACGGCTTTTACGTTTAGCTATGATGGTTCTCCACCTGTGTGATGCCTTTGCTAAAGCTTCTGCGACAGAGCCCGATTCCAACTTAGCAACTAGCCTGTTCTTAGGGTTGCCCCATTCAAAATCTTCCTCCTGGAAGGTACCAAAAAGACTTTATATCAGATATCAATTTCAGCCAGCGCCCATGTTATAGCACTTGGAAAAGATTGGAAGAAACAGGCATTAAAGGCGAGGTTAAACTATATTCATAAAATTAAAATGAGGAGTCTCATAAATATTAAAATATAAGTACCTCAACAAATTTTCCTCGCTTATTACTTTCTATCAAGTATGATACATGTAACACCCACTTTCCCGAGGCTATACATGCCAACAACTTCTCGCTACGCTGTGGGTTCTTCTCAAGAAGCAAATGAGTAGCCTCAGGGTCATAATTTTGTGAATCAAGAAGTGCACCTCCAAGTTTGCTTATAATAGATATGGTCTGCTCTTTTGCCTGGGGACACATAAACAATTACCATTGTAGATTTGGGTAACTAAAAATATTTTAGAAACAGACCCCAACCAGATTTCACACAAAAATCTTATTTTTCTTGAATCACCCTACCACTCACATCAACACTAGTAAAGGCAAATTTGTAGGTTTTTGGTGCTTTATCTGATTTGGCTGCTGGTACTTCAACATGACATTTCTTCAGCTCTGGTGCATTTTCGGCACACTCTGAACTTTTCCTTTTAGACAAATGCTTCTCTTCCTCAACTTTTATCTCTTCCACTTCATTGTTGTCTTTACTTGCTTCCTCCTTTTCCTCCTTTGAAAAACAAATAAACAAAAAAAGATTAATGAAAATACATAAAATCAAGATAAATATGAAATAAAAACTCTTTTGGGAGGGAATGGTGTGTGTGTGTGTGTGTGGGGGGGGGGGGGGGGGGGGTCTCCCCTGTCACTTGCTGAACACCTGATCGGCCATTGTGGTCTCTGCAGGGATAGTACTTACTTTGCAAGGTTTGTTCACATTGACCGGATCTTCCCAGTTAATAGCATAGGGCTGAGAGCCATCTTTCAAAGCATCTAAAAACATAGCCAAGTAAAGTAAGCACCGTCAGTTATCCTTAACAAAACACTTAAAACAGAATCTAAAACTCACCATATATTCTTTGATCTTCAATCTGGAGTAAATTATTTGAGCTGATCTGGTTAGATCTGTTCTTATTCCGACTTGTTGATTTGGAAATTACATCATCTTCTGTGCCCTCAGGAGTTGCAATAAGTTTATGTAGCTTATCTAACTGACTAAAGATGTAATAGAAGACAAAAATAACAAAACAAATCAATAAAAACACCGAACAACAAAGCAAGGATGGAATGAGTAAATGGTAAGGTCTCATTTACCCATCAATACACGAGGCCCGTTCTACATTTTTGAACAGATTTCTAGAAGCAGTAGAGCCATTATTTGAAGTCGGCGTGCTACAAGCTGTAACTCGTTCCTCTATTTTACTGGTATTTCGGATCGAATCTCCCTCTTCAGTACCCTAAATAACACAAAAAGATTACAGATACAGTCTTAAGGTTGTTCAAAACATGCCACCAATGAAGAGTGATAGTTACCTTTGCAACACCAAGATTTTCCCCTTTGCATACTACCCTTTCCTTCACTTTATCAGAAACAAACTGCATCTGAGAGAAATAAAACAACAAGAAATTATCAAATTAAAAATTTTAAAAATTAGTGAACCATAACATAGAAGGAAAAAAAAAAAGGCGGGCGGGGGTACCATTTCAGGGGTTGTGACCCCATGTTTTTCCAAAATTCTCTTTCTCAGTTCATGGAGTGGCTGAGAAAAAAAAAAGACAAGACCATGTTAGCCATTAGAAGTACAGGAACTCCTGAGCATTGTACCATATAATGCTTACTGTGGAATCTCTTCTATTCGCAGTAGATTCAGTTGTGGATGGCTCATTATCTGGTAGACGGTCTAACCACTTTTGCAAACGCTTGCTTTCACCCGGTGTCGGGTTGTCAGACAATCCAAGAGGAACAGGAGGGGTACGATCCGCATATGGGTTTGGTGATGGAACGTAATTTAAAATGCGTTCAATTTCTGCTTTGTCATGGGGTAATACTGGCCTCTCTGGGGTTTTGAAACAGGGAAGCTGCTGTAGTGCAGCTACCGCTGGTCTAGGTGGACGCTAGATCATTTAGGAATAACAGTTTCAATAGATAATTCTATACTTTCAAATTGTTTGATGGGAATAATATGCCTCAATCTGTTGAGTCCTTACCTCGGATTTATTTGGTAAAGAGGAGTCATTAGCAGTGGAGCAAATAGAACTGTCTCCAGCATCAAATGGTTTTATGACTTGATCTGGATCAACAAGGTGACTACTTTCTGGTACACGAGTACCGCTTGAAGCACAAGCTAACAACCAAGTATGTCGAACAGCTGGCCTACACCATTTGATTGCTGCTTTAAGTTTCTCCGTCATATCATCCGTCTTACAAATGAGATGAGAGGATGCCTTGGCACCGCCCTTAGAGCGCTTGGCAAAGACATCTTGACACACTGCACCGAGAGCAGCCGCCAATTCTAAAATGAAATGACGTTCTCTATCAGTGAAACCACTGAGACCAAGAACACAACCCTCCAGTGGCCTTTTCCTTTCATCCATGACTATAGGTTGATGATAATATTGAAAAGGAACAAGGGTTTGTTCTTGAATGCAACACTCCAACCATAGAGAGTTAATAATTTCTGTAGCAGTCTGCCGAAGTGGAGTGCCAACCAAGGGTACAACTGCATAGTCAGTAACACCCTTAAATGTTTTAGGAACCACTGTCCCACCATTACTTATAATCAATTCGTTTTCAACGTATGAGGCTGTTTCGTCTTCCAGACCAACTACCACGAATTTTAAACCTGAAAAAAAGAGTCAATTACTATCTCAAAACATAAAGACGGGGTGAAACAAATTGCAACTAAACACAAACCGGCAAATAATTCCCCTTCACTGGCAACCACATCACTTTCATTATTGTCTTTATCAGAACAATTGAATTTAGGAGGAGGCTTAGACATTGAAACTGGCACTGGAGGTGGTGGCATCGAAATAGCAGATGTGGATAATGATTTTGAGGCAGCTGACTCTGATGATAAATATCTGGCTAGGAGCTGTTTCCCTTTATTGGGGGATGGTTTCGTTTCCACTACATTATTTTGCATCACCAAAGGCTTCTGAGGAGAAAAGTTCTCCCTTTGTAACAGTGCCATGCCCTGTAACAGATAGAGGAACATGAAATGGTCGTCTCTTTGGAAGAGAGGAGAAACATTGAGCACTGTTACCTTTTTACTTAGTGGAGATGGTGCTCCAGTCACATTCAAGTTATCACTTGCCAAGCAAGAGAATGGCTCTTCAGGAGCAGGACCTCTTTCAGCAACACTTTGAATAAGCCATTTAATATTAACAACATGAGGCCTGTCAGAATAAAATAAGTAATACGTATTGAACTAAGAACCAGTGCAGCACAAACCGAAAACAACAACGAAAGAGAGCACTCACATGTGCGAAAGAGCCTTGATAGTACGTAAAAATGGCTTCTCTAAGTTTCCAACAAGTACATGGGACACTCTATCAGACAAATCGGTGAAGCGAGCTGCTCCACTACATTTTAAAATCTTCTTCAACTGTTCCTCTTCTTCAGGATCCCATCCTAACAAGTACACCTACATATTTGGGGGGGAAAAATTACTCTTAAATAAAAATGGGAGAAGCAAGAGAGAAATCATTGTGTGTCGATAGTTTAAGCATAACTAAGTAATATGATTTAACTACCCCGCATCCATCCAAGAATGAGCCAGCCTTCTTGGTTTGAGACAAATTTAAATCAGCTAAAAGATGTTTCAGATCTGCAGGATTGACACATGGTTTCACTGGAGTCTTTACAGGGGTTCTTTTTTGAGCAGGAGGTGCCATTTTCACTGGAGTCTTAAGTCTGGCAGGCGGGCAAAAACTAGCTGTACTGCTGGTCGTTGAGTTCATCATGCTTTCATCAACATGAGTTCGACTGTCGAAGTGAATGTTGCTAACATTTAAAGAAAAGTCAACTAAAATAAAAAAGAAATGTAAAACACAAGTTATGGAAGAGAAATATAACCAACTGTAAAGAAATACTGTCACCAGAGTCGCTGGTTGAGCACATACCAGAAGCCTTTTCAGCAGATGGTGATGATGCTGCCCTGTCAATAACTTCATATGGTCTGTGTGGCACAGCATGACCATTCGTTACACTGTCATCGATCCATTGAGGAGAGACACAAGGAACTCCCCAGTTTCGGGCATATTTATACTTTTCTGACTTGGCATGTTTGACAACCAAAATATTGACACTAGCACTCAAAGAGGTTACATATTTTCCACCTACAATTTTGAGAAAAACTAAATAGCAGCACAAAATTTAATGAACTGAAGACAAAAGATAGGGAAAAGAGCTAACCATATTTTAAGACAGAATTCTTAATTCGTCTGGTTTCCTGGGTGCTGAGGCCCGAGGAACATACTTCAAGGTTTAAGAAGGGTGGGCACTTATATTTATCAAACTTCTCATCACTGGCAAAAACATGATCTTGAAGACTGGCTCTCCATACAGCATCTATCCACTCATGTGTTCTGACAGGAATTTCCATTTCGTAGGCTTTCTGAAATTGAATTTTTTCTTTAGTCAGAATGTTTGAAGATAACAAAAAACATATTCTAAAACACAAGACATTACCTCATACTTGGAAGATGATACAGAACAGACCACAACATGAGTGGTTTTCTCAGTGAAGCTTTTTGAGAAGATGCCAGACATCAATTCAACTTTCTCTCTCATTTTATTCTATATCAAATTACAAGCAAAAATTGGAGTACTTAGATATTAAAAAATTATCGGAGGGAACACAAGCGTGTTTAAATTGTACTGTATAGACTTGCCTTCACTTCAACACCACCTCCACTGCATGTGATCACTAGGCCATACATGGCTGCAGTAAACGTTGGATAGGGGACAGTAGGCATTGGCACATCTCGAAGCATGCACTGGGTCAAACACCGAGGGCCACTGATGCTACTAGATGTAAAGAGATATGCAATTGACAAAGAAGCTATTTACTCCAGAGAATAGAAATTTTAGGAAAAAATACACCAAGGACAACCAGTTTCATCATTCCAGCACATAAAGGATTCTCCACTTACACACACTGGAACTCCTTGATATGATCAAATGCAGGACCTTCAAATTTTTGGAACACAAACGCCGTTTTTTTGGTGGGACTTAGTGAAAGGCAAAACTCCTCCTTCACCCAGGTGGGTGCCAGACCAACTTCTACTGCAGTAGTAAAGGCCTCCTTCATGTCAACGTCACAGTCGTCTTCCTCTAGGTTGAGAGGAATAACGAAGTACAGGGGTACATCACCCTCGCCATCTCCTTGTGATAGCAAATAATGAGCCATGGTGCCGAAGACCTGTGGAATTTTCAGAGCATTATCATGGGTGGGATGTGAGCTTTCCGGAGGTTAAGATCGTTTGTCAACGTAATGTGAAAACGGCAAACACCGAAATTGATTTTAGGCAATGGTTGAAAAGCTTTTACGATGTAGCGTACACCGGCACAGAGAACCAAATGTTCCGCCTTTTAAAGAACATATTCGGAAATTACTCAACCTACCTAAACATGAACACAAAATCCTTGGAGGCCTCTAGTGCCTCTCGTAAATCCGCCAGAATTTATAATTCGATCTTCAACTATCTGGGCGACATCGGTAGGGCAGGGGAGTGTATATTCGCAGGTATACCTGCCTGCGAATAGCGCCGGGGAGGGGCGGGGCGGGGGGCGGGGCGGGCGAGGCCGGTGCGCGACGCCGCTGCCTCGGCCAGTCCAGCGACGGCGACCGCCGGGAGCTAGTCAACAGACTCCCACTCCTCCAGCCCTGCCGGCCCGAGCACGTGGCCGTGCGTTTCGTGCTATCGAGTTGCGAAGCAGCCTTCCCCTTTGGAATGCGCACGTGTTTGCCTTTCGGTAAACTTGTGTCTGCCCACCTGTGCAGTCATCTTCGCTCGCAACTCTTCGACCCTCCGCCGTCATTCAATCGGTGAGTCGGTAGTACGGTATCTGCTGTTGTTGACGTTGATGCGGGTCCGGTCAAGTTGGGCGGCCGCGAGGCGGGGGGCTGCACGGCGCCGTTTTCGGGGGCGGGTCACCTGCCGTTCTGGCCGGCCGTAACTGGAGCGCCGTCCTCGGCTGTTACGCGGGTTTGGTTCGGCGCGACCAAAAACGAGGCAGCGTGACTGCCGGCGAAGCGAGGGTGGGCGGGGCGAGGGGCGAGCGAGCGGCCGGCCAGCCCCGGCTAGTGCCGTCTCTCTTCCACGCACAGCGCGCGTACGGGGGTGACGGAGATGCGCTGTGTCTCTGGCCGGCAGGCGCCGCCGAGTGCCGCCCGGCCTCCCCCGGCCACAGGCTGCGTCAAATGGCGGAGACAACTGTCACAGGCTGTCTATCTTTGTAAACGATTCGCACGGCAGCTCTCTGCCGCGAAGTGGACGGGGGCGCCGCGTGCCGGCGGGCTGGCCGGGGTGCACGCACCCGGGGCTGGGCAGGGCTTTCCGCTGGGCGTTGGGTGTCGGCCGGGGTCTGTTCCTCGCATCCTTCAATGCGTTGTTTTTATTGTTTCAGGCGCGGCACGGAACACCAAAGAACTCAATGGAGGAGGAGCTGCGGTCGCTGCTGGCACCCTGGCAGAACCACTCTTACAAGTCTTTCACCGAGTGGGTCGGGGTTCATCGTCTTCAACATCATCGCATGAATAGCATTGCAAATGCCTCTGTCAGCTATTATGCTGCCACACGGATTTGAATACTTGCTTTTAAAGCGCCCTGGAATGTGAGTTTCTTGCTTATCTCTGGCACTGTTTGCATTCTTGGTATTCTGTTACTGATCTAGAATCTGCTTTTCTTGTGTTGCAGTTGAAATCAATTCTAACGGAGGGCAGCTTCTGGTGTAAAGCATTCGCTCGAGTCTGCTTTGATGCATTGTTACTGAAATACACCAATTAAAAAACTTGGTCTAGAAGCGCCCTGGAATGTAAGTTTCTCTCTCATTTCTGGATCTGTTTCACGTTCTTTGTATTCTGTTGCTGATCTCGAATCTACTTTTCTAGTGTTGCAGTACAACCCAATTCTAATGGAGGGCAGCTTGTGTGGTAAAGGCATTTGCTTAAATGTGCTGTGATGTATAGTTATTAAAATGCACTGCACAGAGAATGACAGTTGGCTACTATGTTGCCACACAGATTTGAAAACTAGCTTTTAAAGGGCCCTGGAATGTGAGTTTCTTGCTTATCTCTGGCTCTGTTTGCATTCTTGGTATTCTGTTACTGATCTAGAATCTGCTTTTCTTGTGTTGCAGTTGAAATCAATTCTAATGGAGGGCAGCTTCTGGTGTAAAGCATTCGCTCGAGTCTGCATTGATGCATTGTTACTGAAATACACCAATTAAAAAACTTGGTCTAGAAGCGCCCTGGAATGTAAGTTTCTCTCTCATTTCTGGATCTGTTTCACATTCTTTGTATTCTGTTGCTGATCTTGAATCTACTTTTCTAGTGTTGCAGTACAACCCAATTCTAATGGAGGGCAGCTTGTGTGGTAAAGGCATTGTGTTAAATATGCTGTGATGTATAGTTATTAAAATGCACTGCACAGAGAATGACTGTTGGCTACTATGTTGCCACACAGATTTGAAAACTAGCTTTTAATGCGCCCTGGAATGTGAGTTTCTTGTTCATCTCTGGCACTGTTTGCATTCTTGGTATTCTGTTACTGATCTAAAATCTGCTTTTCTTGTGTTGCAGTTGAAATCAATTCTAACGGAGGGCAGCTTCTGGTGTAAAGCATTCGCTCGAGTCTGCTTTGATGCATTGTTACTGAAATACACCAATTAAAAAACTTGGTCTAGAAGCGCCCTGGAATGTAAGTTTCTCTCTCATTTCTGGATCTGTTTCACATTCTTGGTATTCTGTTGCTGATCTTGAATCTACTTTTCTAGTGTCGCAGTACAACCCAATTCTAATGGAGGGCAGCTTGTGCGGTAAAGGCATTGTGTTAAATATGCTGTGATGTATAGTTATTAAAATGCACTGCACAGAGAATGACTCTGTTGACTATTGTGTTGGCACACAGATTTGAAAACTAGCTTTTAAAGCGCCCTGGAATGTAAGTTTCTTTCTCGTCTCTGGCACTGTTTGCTTTCTTGGTATTCTGTTACTGATCTCGAATCTACTTTTCTAGTGTCGCAGTACAACCCAATTCTAATGGAGGGCAGCTTGTGCGGTAAAGGCGTTTGCTTTAATGTGCTGTGATGTATGGTTATCGAAATGCACTGCACAGAGAATGATACTTGACTGTTGTGGAGGGTAGCTTTTGGTGTAACGCATTTGCCTGAATTGGCTGTGGCGTTTAGTTACTAAAATGGACAGTGAGACTGACCCTGTTGACCGCTGTGTTGCCGCACAGATTATTAAACTTGCTCTATAAGCACCCTGGAATGTGAGTTTTTGCATTATGCTCTCTGGCTCTGACATTTTTGGTCTACTGTTACTGATCTAGATTCTACTTCTCTAGTGTTGCAGTTGAACCCGATTTTTAAGGAGGGCAGCTTAGTCTGGATGAGAGCATTTGCTTCAATCTTCTCTTATGCTTTGTTGCTAAAGTGAACTGGACGGGAATGCTTTGGTTAGCGAAAACATCTTGGAGAGTTGCCTGCTATCACGGAATGGCTAGTCTGTTGGAATATTTTGGCGCAGTACATGGATTGTGGCCTCCTGGCCAACGCAAGGGTAAGTGTTAAGGTTTTACTCTATTTGCTGAATATTTTATTGACTTCTTAACTGAACTTAAGCGTTTTGTTTTAGGAGCCCGTCTGGTTCTTAGCTGCTGTGTAGCCGCACCAAGGAATTCAAGAGCGCCTCCGGCCCTTCCATCGGGAATTCATCGCCTGTCAGCCAAGTTGTGCGGGATCGGAGTTGGAGGAATGTGACAGGATGAAGCTGCGGGTGAGGAGCCAAGTTGTGAGTGGTCCCCATGTGATGCTGTAGGCGAGTTAGGCCCGATGAGGTTGTAATGAGGGGCTCCCCATGAGGTTGTAATGAGGGGGGCCCCAAATGGTGCCGGAGGCAGGGGGTCCCCATAAAGTTGTAATGAGGGGGGCCCCAAATGGTGCCGGAGGCAGGGGGTCCCCATAAAGTTGTAATGAGGGGGGCCCCAAATGGTGCCGGAGGCAGGGGGTCCCCATAAAGTTGTAATGAGGGGGGCCCCAAATGGTGCCGAAGGCAAGGGGTCCCCATGAAGTTGTAATGAGGGGGGCCCCAAATGGTACCGGAGGCAGGGGGTCCCCATAAAGTTGTAATGAGGGGGGCCCCAAATGGTGCCGAAGGCAAGGGGTCCCCATGAAGTTGTAATGAGGGGGGCCCCAGATGGTGCCGGAGGCAGGGGGTCCCCATGAGGTTGTAATGAGGGGGCCCCAAATGGTGCCGGAGGCAGGGGGTCCCCATGAGGTTGTAATGAGGGGGCCCCAAATGGTGCCCGAGGCAGGGGGTCCCCATGAAGTTGTAATGAGGGGGGCCCCAGATGATGCCGGAGGCAGGGGGTCCCCATGAGGTTGTAATGAGGGGGACCCCCGTGAGGTTGTAATTGGGGGTGGAAATAAGGTTGTCACTCAAAGAGGGGGAGTAGCAGGCATCAGAGAGAGATAGAAGAGTGTGCAGAGCCCCGTGTGGGGGTGAGAGGGGGGTGCATAGAGGTAGCGACGCCGGCCCTCCGTACTGGGCAGGTGAGAGTAGATGGGGACGGGAGACGGTGAGAGGCCCCCGGGGGCGGCACGGTGTCCAGTGGCTCCTCTCCTTACCTCGTCTCTCTGTCCGTCTTGGGGGTGGTGGGTCACACTCTACACACTTCAACCCGCGGCATGCATGTTAGGGGGCCCCCCGGGGGGCCGGGCCTGCGGCCCACAGCTTGTCCGGGGCCTTAGAGGCCCCAGCGCGGCGTTCCCCCCTTTCGGCACTGTCGTCAACGACCCCCCACGTCGCGTTCGCGTCCCATGGCGGCGCACCTGAGAACCCCGTCGAGCGTCCCCGAGCCCCGCGGGGGCAGCGCCGGTCAGTCTGGAACCGGCCGAACCAACGTCTGAGGGGGAAGTGTCGGGTCTGCTGGTGAGGCCGTCGGCCGAGTCTCCGTCCTCGAAGCGCGCCGGGACCGTGCGGTCTGCCGACTCGGAACTTCCCCGCTCTGCCTCGTAGCCTGTCCTCCGCCCCCCCCCCCCCCCCTGGCCCGCACTGGCGAGGCTGTGCCCCCTGGGGGGCTTAGAGCCCCCCTCCCCTCCAGCGCCCCCCTCCCCTGCAGCGCCCCCCTCCCCTCCAGCGCCCCCCTCCCCTCCAGCGCCCCCCCGACTCGCGCCGTGGCCAGCTCCTCCCCGAGACCGCGGCCCCCAAGTAGCCCCACGCTGGCCGTCCAGCCGCTCCAGTCAGCCAAGATCCTCCAGTCCTTCTCCTGGAGAAGAGTGCGAACAAACGGGATCACTCGTACCCAGCGTATGTTGTCGGCCGGGAAACTGTCTAGAAATTGGCTAGAGATAAAATTCATACTAGGTATTGCTTTAGATTTTGATTTAGACTAGGGATTGCCCTTTAGTGCATACTACAGATTGCTTTAGATTTTCATTCAGGCTAGGGATTACTTCAGATTTTCATTCAGACTAGAGATTGCCTTTTTTAATTCAGACTAGAGATTGCCTTTTTTAATTCAGACTAGAGATTGCCTTTTTTAATTCAGACTAGAGATTGCCTTTTTTAATTCAGACTAGAGATTGCCTTTTTTTAATCCAGACTAGAGATTGCCTTGTTTTAATCCAGACTAGAGATTGCCTTGTTTTAATCCAGACTAGAGATTGCCTTGTTTTAATCCAGACTAGAGATTGCCTTGTTTTAATCCAGACTAGAGATTGCCCAGACTAGAGATTGCCTTGTTTTAATCCAGACTAGAGATTGCCTTTTTTTAATCCAGACTAGAGATTGCCTTTTTTTAATCCAGACTAGAGATTGCCTTTTTTAATTCAGACTAGAGGTTGCCTTGTTTGAAGTCAGACTAGAGGTTGCCTTGTTTAAAGTCAGACTAGAGGTTGCCTTGTTTAAAGTCAGACTAGAGGTTGCCTTGTTTAAAGTCAGACTAGAGGTTGCCTTGTTTAAAATCAGACTAGAGGTTGCCTTGTTTAAAGTCAGACTAGAGGTTGCCTTGTTTAAAGTCAGACTAGAGGTTGCCTTGTTTAAAGTCAGACTAGAGGTTGCCTTGTTTAAAGTCAGACTAGAGGTTGCCTTGTTTAAAGTCAGACTAGAGGTTGCCTTGTTTAAATTCAGACTAGAGGTTGCCTTGTTTAAATTCAGACTAGAGGTTGCCTTGTTTAAATTCAGACTAGAGGTTGCCTTGTTTAAATTCAGACTAGAGGTTGCCTTGTTTAAATTCAGACTAGAGGTTGCCTTGTTTAAATTCAGACTAGAGGTTGCCTTGTTTAAATTCAGACTAGAGGTTGCCTTGTTTAAATTCAGACTAGAGGTTGCCTTGTTTAAATTCAGACTAGAGGTTGCCTTGTTTAAATTCAGACTAGAGGTTGCCTTGTTTAAATTCAGACTAGAGGTTGCCTTGTTTAAATTCAGACTAGAGGTTGCCTTTTTAATTCAGACTAGAGATTGCCTTTTTAATTCAGACTAGAGGTTGCCTTGTTTAAAGTCAGACTAGAGATTGCCTTGTTTTAAAGTCAGACTAGAGATTGCCTTGTTTTAATCCAGACCTTGCCTTTTTTTTCCAGACTAGAGATTGCCTTTTTTTAATCAGACTAGAGGGTGCCTTGTTTAAATTCAGACTAGAGATTGCCTTTTTTTAAATCCAGACTAGAGATTGCCTTTTTTTAAATTCAGACTAGAGATTGTTTTTAATCCAGACCTTGCCTAGAGAGTTTTTTAAATTCAGACTAGAGATTGCCTTGTTTAAATTCGGACTAGAGAGTGCCTTGTTTAAATTCGGACTAGAGAGTGCCTTGTTTAAATTCGGACTAGAGAGTGCCTTGTTTAAATTCGGACCAGAGAGTGCCTTGTTTAAATTCGGACTAGAGAGTGCCTTATTTTAAATCAGATTAGTCATTTTGATGTAGAATTTGATTCGGACCAGAGATTGCCTTTCTGTGCAGACTACAGGTTGCTTTATATTGATTCGGACTAAAGAGTCATTTTGATGTAGATTTTGGTTCAGACTAAAGAATACCTTCTCATGCAGACTAGATTGCCTTTTTTGTTCAGACTAGAGAGAACCAATTTTAAATAGTAACCGTTTTAAAGGGAACTCTGCATTAGTTGTTGAACTCGGTCTGAGTTTCTCTTTTTCTTTCTCAAACCTGAACTTGGTTTCTGATACAGCGTTTCACACTTTCTACCTTATCTCTTTCCAACTTCAATGGGCATATGATTCACTCCATCTGTATTTCGTAGTAGTGTTTCATTAGTAGTTTATGTAGGTAGTTTTGTGGTAGGTTGTGGTAGGTTGTGGTATTTTATTTTAGCTAGTCTTGTCTATTAACACATCATCACATTATGCCCATTTGAAGTTGTAAAGCTGCTCTTCCCCCACCTTTTTTTTTTTTTTTTTTTGTAATCTTTACCTTCTCTTTGCTGTGCTGGACCATGTTTAGTTTTAAGAAATGAAAGACAAACTCGGAATGAGTGTGACAACGGATGGAGGATCACTTTCTAGAAGTAAGTTTTGTAAATTATTTTTGCTAGTTACTTTGCACTACTCGTGGAAGTGAGGTAGTAAAAGTGAGCTAAAAATCCTGACGTATACTTTGTGGTGCAAATTCAAAGTTGTAATGTTAGTCTCTAGTTCTAGTCTCTTGTTTTTTTTTCTTTCCTTTTTCACTGATGGACCTAGTTTTATTTTAAGTAATATAATAGACAAGTAATATAAGTAATATAAAAGACAAACTCGGAATGAGTTTCAATAGTAATGAAGCATCACTTTTGAGAAGCAGGTTTTGTAAATTATTTTGCCTAATTACTTCTCAGCACCCTTGAAGGTGAGGTAGTGTAAGTGAGCTTAAAGTCGTGACAAAATTTGTTGTGCAAATCCAAAGTTCCGAGGTTATTCTCTAGTTCTGGTCTCTTATTTTTTTTTTTTTTGCCTTCTCTTTTTTTCCCGTGACGGACCTAGTATTATTTTAAGTAATATAAAGACAAACTCTGAATGAGTTTGACAGAAGGTCGAGGATCACTTTTGAAAGGCAAGTTTTGTAAATTATTTCGCTGATTATTTTGCACCACTCGTGGAAGTGAGGTAGTAAAAGTGAGCTAAAAATCCTGACATAAACTTTGGTGCAAATTCAAAGTTGTAATGTTAGTCTCTAGTTCTAGTCTCTTGTTTTTTTTTTTCTTTCCTTTTTCACTGTGATGGACCTAGTTTCATTTTAAGTAATATAAAAGACAAACTCGGAATGAGTTTCAAAAGTAATGAAGCATCACTTTTGAGAAGCAAGTTTTGTAAATTATTTTGCCTAATTACTTCTCAGCACCCTTGAAGGTGAGGTAGTGTGAGCTTAAAATCACGACTAAATTTGTTCTGCAAATTCAAAGTTGCAAGGTTATTCTCTAGTTCTGGTTCTAGACTCTAGTCATTTTTTTTTTGCCTACTCGCTTTTTTGCAGTGATGGACCTAGTTTTATTTTAAGTAACATAAAAGACAAACTCGGAATGAGTTTGACAACAGGTCGAGGATCACTTTTGAGAAGCAAGTTTCGTAAATTATTTTTGCTGATTATTTTGCACCACTTGTGAAAGTGAGGTAGAAGTGAGGTAAAAATCCTGACACATAATTTGTGGTGCAAATTCGAAGTTGTAATGTTAGTCTCCAGTTCTAGTCGCTAGTTTCTTGTTTCTTTTTTTTTGCTTTCCTTTTTTGCTGTGATGGACCTAGTTTTATTTTAAGTAACATGAGAGACAAATTCGGAATGAGTTTGACAACGGATCGAGGATCAATTTTTAAAAGTAAGTTTTGTAAATTATTTTGCCTAATTACTTTGCAGCACCCGTGAAGGTGAGGTAGTGTGAGCTTAAAATCACGCCTAAATTTGTTCTGCAAATTCAAAGTTGCAAGGTTATTCTCTAGTTCTGGTTCTAGTCTCTAGTCATTTTTTTTTTGCCTACTCGCTTTTTTTCAGTGATGGACCTAGTTTTATTTTAAGTAACATAAAAGACAAACTCGGAATGAGTTTGACAACAGGTCGAGGATCACTTTTGAGAAGCAAGTTTCGTAAATTATTTTTGCTGATTATTTTGCACCACTTGTGGAAGTGAGGTAGTAAAAGTGAGGTAAAAATCCTGACATATAATATGTGGTGCAAATTCAAAGTTGTAATGTTAGTCTCTAGTTCTAGTCGCTAGTTTCTTGTTTCTTTTTTTTTTTTGCTTTCCTTTTTTGCTGTGATGGACCTAGTTTTATTTTAAGTAACATGAAAGACAAACTCGGAATGAGTTTGACAACGGATCGAGGATCGATTTTTAAAAGTAAGTTTTGTAAATTATTTTGCCGAATTACTTTGCAGCGCCCAATAAGGTGATGTAGTAAAAGTAAGCTTGAAATCTTGAAACAAAATTTGTGGTGCGAATTCAGTGTTGTAAAGTTATTCTGAAAGTTTTTTTTTCTAATCTGGATTTATTTGTCACCCTGTGAAGTTTCTCGGCCACATATTTGATGTTCTATGGGAATAGGGAATGAGTGATCTCGTTTGTCCGTCTTTTTCTTTTCCGCACGTGGAGATTGGATATGGAGGAGCACTCTTCCATTGGCTGGTATGCCCCCTCTCCCTTCCTCCCTCCCTAATTTATTTGTTCTCGACCCCCAAACTTGTTTTTTTCCCCGTGTCAGAATTTTGCCCCTGGTTTTGGAGGGCGCGCCCCTTCACCCCTCCACATGGGTGGAGGGCTCGTGCCGCCGCACCCCGAAAGTTATTTTTTTCGAACTGTCAAAATGTTGTCCCTAGTTCTGTGGGCCCACTTGTCCACACCTCTACATGGGTGGACATCTCGCCCCCCCCCCCCCTCCCCCCTTCAGTAGAATCCCCTGGACCCTGGCTCCCGTTGGCTCGCGGCTCCGTGCCTGGACTCCCCTCGTGTAGAACCTGTCCGACGTGGCCGTGCAGTGGCAGGACGGTGCAGCTCCGAGTCGGCAGACCGCGGGTTTCCTGCCGGCTTCGCCCAAGTCGAGACGTTGACCCGCACTTCCCCCGATGATGACATCACCGGCAGCCTGACGTGCAGTGTCAGTGTGTGCCGACTGGCCGGCTGGCGCCTCCCCCTCCCTATTCTGCTGCTCCGGGCGCCTGTGGTGCCCGCCATGGGACGCGAACGCGACGTGGGGGGCCGTCGGACGGTCCTCCGCCGGGTAGGCAGAAGTCGTGGCCCTGGTGTAGGCAGGCATCGTGCACATCTCGCGCCGCCCCGCTACCGCACTCCGCTACCGCACTCGCGCCCACCCGCCCGCTCTTCGCGCCCACCCCCGCTCTTCGCGCCCGCCCTTCGCGCCCGCCCTTCGCGCTCGCCCTTCGCGCCCGCCCGCTCTTCGCGCCCGCTCTTCGCGCCCACCCGCCCGCTCTTCGCGTTCGGCCGCCCTTCGCGCTCACCCGTTCGCGTTCACCCGCCCTTCGCGTTCACCCGTTCGCGTTCACCCGCCCGCGTCGCGCCACCGCGTTGACACACGCACACCCTCACACTCTTGCACGCTCTCTGGCTCTGTTCCTTCACCTCCCGCTCACCTCCCTTCCCTCCCCCCCACTGGCCAGCGTGCCGCCCCCGGGGGCCTCTCCCCGTCTCCCGTCCCCATCTACTCTCACCTGCCCAGGACGGAGACTACCGGCGTGACTACCTCTATGCACCCCCCTCTCCCTCCCACACGGGGCTCTGCACACTCTTCTATCTCTCTCTGATGTCTGCTACTTTTTCCTCTTTGGGTGACAAGGTTATTTCCACCCCGCGGTTGTTGGAAGTTGAGGAAGGAGGAAAATGTCCGCTGGAAGTCCGCAGTGTGCCGGCGGCAAGAAACGGCGTGCCGGCACAAAGGTTTTGAAGCTGAACTATTGTTCTTTTAAAGCTGAACTATTGTTCTTTTAAAGCTGAACTATTGTTCTTTTAAAGCTGAACTATTGTTCTTTTAAAGCTGAACTATTGTTCTTTTAAAGCTGAACTATTGTTCTTTTAAAGCTGACCTGTTGTTGTTTTAAAGCTGACCTGTTGTTGTTTTAAAGCTGACCTGTTGTTGTTTTAAAGCTGACCTGTTGTTGTTTTAAAGCTGACCTGTTGTTGTTTTAAAGCTGACCTGTTGTTGTTTTAAAGCTGACCTGTTGTTGTTTTAAAGCTGACTGTTGTTGTTTTAAAGCTGACCTGTTGTTGTTTTAAAGCTGACCTGTTGCTGCACTGTTTTGAGAGCTGGACTGTTGTTGTTTTGAGAGCTGGACTGTTGTTGTTTTGAGAGCTGGACTGTTGTTGTTTTGAGAGCTGGACTGTTGTTGTTTTGAGAGCTGGACTGTTGTTGTTTTAAGAGCTGAACTGTTTTTAAAAGCTGAATTAGTGCTCTAAAATTGTATAAGCTTTAAATACAAGGTCAAAGTAGGATGCGGAAGAAAAATGTAGAGGAAGGCAGAAATGCTGTGCAATTTAAGGTTGGACGATGCTTTTATGCAGGATTTTGTTTTTATGCCGTATGTTTTTCATATTGTTTGATTTTAAAATACAAGCCGTGTAATGTTTTGAAAGTTGGACAACACTTTTATTTTGAATTTTGTTTTTATGCTGGAGTTTTCTTTTAAATTGTGTGATTTTAAATATTTGGAGGACTTCCGAAATGTGGCGGACTTCCGAAATGTGGCGGACTTCCGAAATGTGGCGGACTTCCGAAATGTGGCGGACTTCCGAAATGTGGCGGACTTCCGAAATGTGGCGGACTTCCGAAATGTGGCGGACTTCCGAAATGTGGCGGACTTCCGAAATGTGGCGGACTTCCGAAATGTGGCGGACTTCCGAAATGTGGCGGACTTCCGAAATGTGGCGGACTTCTGAAATGTGGATGTGCTGTGGAAATGTGGATGTGCTGTGGAAGTAGGAGGCAGGAGGGAAATGTGTGCAATGTGAAAGGAAATGGTGTGCAATGTCTTGAAAGTTGGGCAACACTTTTACTCTGAATCTTGTTGTTATGCTGGATGTTTCTTTTAAATTGTATGATTTTAAATATGTGGATGGCTTTGGAAGTGTGGAGGACTTTTGAGATGAGGATTTTGTGCCCGTTGCTGTTAAAATACTGTAAATTGAGAGGTTGGTTATTCATGAAATAAAGATATCAAAATACGAAGTTGTTTACTTGACTACCCGAATTATTGCCTGCAACACCACCACGGTTGTCAAATATTTTTCTCCCCTCCTGTCCTTCCCTTAAACCCCAATTTTTCGCAGGGAAACAAATGGGGGCGCGAGACAGAAGCGTGAGGTGAACTTAAAAAAAAAAACACCGTCCCTGCGAATAACCCTGTCCGTAGGGCAGGGCATGAAACCAAAGCCGCTTCGGTTTCATGGGCAGGGCTCTTGCCGTGCCTGCACGTGAAGGATGAAAACAGGTACAAGGGAATGCAACAGGATGCGTCCGTCAACCTCTTTTTCTCCTAAATGTTAACTTGACAGCATAGACCACTTTCAGTTTCTTCTAAGTATTAAATATTCCAAGATAATCGTTCCAGTTGGTGTACCGAACCTGAAAACGATGTAAACAAAACAAAACAAAAACGTTCTCAATGAGATGCAGACGGACCCAATAGAGACCGATTTTCTCGTTTTAATTTGCAACACTGTCAGTCCATGAAATTGTCCAAGAAGCCCATTGAAAGAAATTTGTCAGCAAAGTGTTTGAAAATGTTGAAATCAGTGCTGGGTCTTGTACTCATATAGTCGTGTGTCTGATATGACTTGTGATGTTGACGTACAGGTGTAGCAGAAGTATTCTGCCAGCTTCTGCCCGTTTTAGCAAATGCAAATAATAAAAATTGCCAACACCCCGATCGGTTTGAATATCCAAACAGGATCGACCGTCTAGTGTGGCTTTTGCACATTTTGCAGCTGTCATGTCGTGACGTGTTCAGTGATGCGTTCGGGGGTTAATGTTAAGCACGAACCTATCCCTCTAACCTCCTTTGCATTCCAATCTTTTGAAGTGTTTGTCGCTGCATTATAGGTGTATATTGCTTAGCTGATGGCTGATACACCCAAAACGTCGTGCATTCGCGTAAGTTCTTGGCTGCCTGCTAGATAGTCCAGTGACACTTTCTGTAAAGTTGATCATTCTTTTCTTTTCCTGTAGCTAGAACCTTTCATCCATCAAGTTGGAGGGCATTCGTCAATGCTATGTCTGGATGAGGCAACTGTTTGTAAGCCCTTAGTGAAAAGGGAGCTTCAATTTTATGAAACACTGCCAGAGGCTGTGAGCAAGTTCACTCCGCATTTCTACGGAGTTATTCAAGTAAATGTGCAGCCTGAAGAAGAAGGCTATGTCACTCTTACAGCAACTCCTCCCAAGTTTTACAAACCAGTATCCTCTTCACCAACTCGTAGGTCTGTATTTCACTCAAACAAATCCATTGTAGTCCATGCAAACTCCAGTTAGCGATTAATGAAAACAAACAAATTTGTGCTTTTTCTTCACATAGAGTTCGTCTGAGAAGAACAGGCAGTATTGAAGTCAGTCATGATGATCATACACTCTTTGAAGAAGATTCTTTGGATGGGGAAACCCAGCCAAACAATACTAGCCTTGCTCTGAACCCATGGGTGTTGAAGTGTCATCGAGATCATCTAAGCACTATTATTAAAGCATGCACCACACAAAGTATCCTTTGAAAGATGAAATGGTCAACTATGACAGGCACACATTTGTGATGAATAAAGTGTCTTTCTGAAATAGACCAAGGGCCTAATTAGGAAAGCCTTTCAGACCTGATGGAACTGTATAGTTTTATTCAAATAAGATCTTGCTATAGATTAATTTTAAAATGTATGTATCAATGAGTTCTTACCTTCCTTAACAGTGGTTGCCAGATTTCATTCTCTTAGAAAATGTAGCTTCTCAGTTCACATATCCATGCATTTTAGACCTCAAAATGGGAACCCGTCAGTATGGTGATGCTGATACTTTAGCTAAAAAACAAAGTAAAATGGTGAAAGTTGTCAGTACTACTTCTGCTAAACTTGGTGTTCGAGTCGGAGGAATGCAAGTGAGCTATATAATTCGTAACACCCTAAAAATATTCTCTTTCTTAACTTCTAGTGAATACTTAGTTCTCATGATTCATTTTGCAGGTCTATCAAACAACTACCAGACGATTTCTGTGTAGAAATAAATTGTATGGTCGCAGCCTCTCTGTTAGTGGATTTACACAAGCTCTGTGTAAATTTTTGCACAGCGGAAAGCGAATTCGCATTGATGTTTTACCACCATTAATTAGAAGGCTGGAAGAATTGCTGGAGGTTCTCCATAGACAAGAGGCTGTTAGATTTTACACTGCATCTCTCCTTCTGCTTTATGAAGGATTAGATATGTCTGATAGCTGTGAGAGTAAAGGTGCTGATGCAGGTAAGAATTTTTTTTCTTATTGGCTACTTCTTTAAAGTATATAATTGAGTACTAAAATGCCCTCTTTGTACTTAAGATATGCAAAAGAAAAGTGGCTATTGCCAGTTTAAGTTTGAAGAAGCAGTAGAAACGAGGCCTCAGGATGAAGCCACAAAGATGTCATCTGGGAGTGCATTACATGCAACGGTTTCACCATCTGCTCAAGACATGGAAAGTATTGTTAATGCATTTGAAGAAGAACGACAACGGTCTGAACGCTTCCGACATCGACGCAGCAGTAGCTGCATGGCATTAAACGACATCCTAACGAGCAATTCAAATCTCTCCCTGCCTTCTTCTCCAAGTCCACTGCTACCTTCTGTTCCTGTTGAACCTGCTGTTGATGTACGTATCATAGACTTTGCCCACTCAACGCACCAGGGCTTAGCTGATCCTGTTTCTTATTCAGGACCTGACTCAGGATTCATTTTTGGGTTAGAGAACATGATATCTATCTTGAAAAACATTGAACGAGACTATGGATAATTGTGTAAGGATTTTGTATTGCAAGTGCTGCAATGCAAATTTCCTGTAGCATCTGAGAAAGCAGAGGCTGGGGGGTCAATAGGTCTTTCCAGAATTATTTTCTTTGTACCTCATCAGCTTAATATTTCTGATTTGTTGTGCTAAAATATGCACACATCACAGCACTTCTTATAATCTTGGATATTGGGAATGGTATTCTAGAAACCATCATGGTCAAAAATAGTGCTCTGCCATCCCTCATGCAAGTGTGATGGCAGTGAGAGATATAACCAACTTCTCTTCTTGGAACTTTCCTCCATCAACTATCTGTTGATCTGATCGGTTGATCAGACAATTTCTGACATTTTTTTTCAGTGGAAGTTATTGAAACTACTGGAGTATAACTTTGTGTTTCTTATGATGAAAAACTAGACTGCCAATTGCTCAAATTGTCATTTCTGTAAAGGTTACAGGGCTTCTCTTTTTGCTAAGAAGTCTTCCATATTTTGAAAGTCAAACAGTTAGTTCATTTACTTCTTTGTGATTAACTTCCTCACATTGTTTAGTGGGCAGAAATGAAATCCTTTTAATGACTATAATGTGCTTGTTTGCAATAAAATTACTAGAATTAAAATTGCAGGAGTCGGCTGTAAAATTTGCCCATTATAAATTAACCTGAATAACATAGTAATTTCAAAACCTGGACTAGAGTTGTAATGTATTTTGCTATGATTGATTGTTTAATGTTCATGTATAAACATCCAATCTCCAAGGGCATCAATGGCATGTTTCATTACCCGTAGATTTTACACAAGTTCACACGCACAGCAGCTTTCTTTTTAGTTACCTCCAACATTCCAATAATAATGTGCATACATAAAATGAAATTTACCTTTTCACTATTACGTTTGTCCAGGGTAAATAATTGATTTTGTGGACCCACTGCATCTGGCGTAGAGTATAACTTGTATTAAAAATTCAATTGATGTCGTTATTTAGAAAACTGTGCTGATGTCCATACATATTATTTATGATTCATTACAAACTGTCCATGCTAAGCCAAAGAGTATTTTTTCACAGCAAGGTGTATTTTTTTGTATCCTGAACAGAACTTGAAAATGTATGATTGCCTCATTGAAACTTGTTATAACTTACAAACCCTATGTTCATTTAGCATTGCATGAGCCTATGCATTTAACATGTCTTTGCTGATTTAATTTCAATAATTTTAACTGCTATCTGAGATGTCTGCAAGGTCACCACAAGCATATTCCTGTATCAAATGTAATTATAATGCAGGGCCTTACATAACATTCCTTTGAATTGTCATTCTGTTTGAAGCTCTCTAACTGTTGTGGCCTGAAAGTACTAACCTCAAGATATCCCAAGTACCTAAATCATAAATTGAAATATGATGTGAGAGTTTTCCCACTTATCTATTATCATTTTCAATTTGCATTGAATGCACTCTTGATATGTCACTGATTTTATGTGATGTATGTCAAATACGGTTCGGCTCATTTATGCACTGCGCAACAAAAATGACAATATGTTACATCAAAGCTCAAAGCTTTTAAAATAACCAAAAACTAATTTAATTTTAGCATAGAATTTTGTTCCTATTGGCTTGTTATGCTTTTACCCAATTAAGATCAAATCATCCACTTTGTGACGGTGCTCTCACACACCCTGGGATGCGTTGGACCTTTTGGGAGGGAAAACCAACCCCGGGGTCAATAGGCATATTTTAGATTGACGTTTTCCGCTCATTACAAAAGTGAAACCTCATCAATGAGTTATGATCTCATTTGAAATTAAATTTCGTTTCACAACTTGTGGAGCCTTTTCTGAAACAAAAATTGATCTGCAGTACAATAATCTTCAGTCTTTCTTTGGATTTGGACAGTTGGTGTTGAAATGGAAGATTTCTGTCTGTAGCTTAGTGAAGTCAATTTTGACTGATAGAAAATGTGGCAAATCTTAGCTTTTCCTTTTTTCTTCCTATTTTTAGCCCTCTAAGATTTTAAGGTTCCTAACATATGAAGCTGTGGTTTGTTATATTGTCAATTTGTATACTGTACATTTTTTTTCTGAATCATCATCTATATTGTCCAACTTCATTTACAATGTGAAGTAATAAACAAAGTATAAAACTGTTACAACAAACTTATTCCAAAATAAAACTGTTACAACAAAAATGATTCAAAATGAATATTTTGTTCATCTGGCTTGCAGTTTGAAAAGGAAACACAATATTTCATGCTGAGGCATAACTTAACCAGGGGATTTGTTGACTTGGTGGAGTGTGCAAAAAAAAATAGTTGCATCATATTACAGCTTTTTTTAAAAAAATGGCTACCTCTAATTACAATGACATTTGATAAAAAAATGGAATTTTTTTTTCTTTGTATGCAACTTGCACTCCGAAAAGAGACAAGGCAATTAATGACCAGACGACACAGTTCCATTTTCATCTATATTGAAGCCTTCATGCTGTAGTAACCATATCTTCACTAAATTTCTGCACCCTCCTGAGTATTTTCCCACTTTTTTTCCACTTTTTATAACTCGATGACATGGAACAATAAGCTGAAATGGATTTGCTGCCATAGTGCTTCCAACTGCTTGTTGCGCACCTAGCAGGAGAGAGATATTACAAACCTGCAATGATTATTTTAAAGCATATTCTTAAAACAAAATGATGTTTTAAGAATGCTTACCAGAGGATCCAGATAGGGAGGCCAATTCTCCGTAAGTAATGGTTTTTCCAGCTGGTACTGATTTGACCAAACTCATTAAGACTCTGTCTCTAAACTTGGTACCTAAAATTAATTCTATCAAGTATAAACATGAATGAACCAGCGCCTCACAACTTAAACAGACAAAAACATACTTCCTGGCATAAGAGGACACAACTGTGGGATGGTGTGCTGCGAAACATTCTGCAAATCATGAAAATATGATGACAGCCACCTCATGCAATCACTGACGCACAGCTTGGCCTTCTCATCTCTTGGATATTCGCTCAGAAGCGTCACTCGTTTTCTACAAACCAATACATGGTAAAAATGGAGGAAGGGAACTGCGCACTTTATGCATGAAAATTTAATTCTTTGTGTGACAGTGTGACCTTAGACCTAATTATTATCCTGATTAATCATTAGGATAGGTCCATTTCTGCATCAAATTTAAAGCAAGTGTAGAGAACAAAACATCATAGTCAATATAATGATTTTACCTGGGTTCTGGAATGAAGTTTTCATCCATTATTTCACCGTTTTGGTAAATCATGTGTAACCCTACAGGGCAAACTCGAAGCATCATTTCTCCAATCGGCGTAGATATACGGACGGTCTCAATAGAACGCTTCATACCATCGCCGCAAGCTAAAGTCGTTTGCTTTGTCTTCTTCTTTTCCATCGGGAAGCTTAAAAACCGTGGCCAGTTTTTCTTACGTGCAGAAGGAACACGAAACTATTATTTCACTGTTTTTCCAGCTTCCATTCCAATCGTTGATGTTCTTGTTTTCAAATCTAAGCGGCTTCCGGAATCAGACATGTACCCTTAGCCAACATTGCAGGACTCAAATATGGTTTGGTTATTATGGTTGCTAATGCCGCATGGTTGAGAGGGATTCCAAATACGGTTATTTTGAATTTTCCAAAAAAAATTTCCAAGTTTAAATGTGGTTTAAAAAATTTTGTGGATACGTAGAGTGGCGTAGAGATGGGTAATGTTTGACAGTCCGAAAGAGGAGTCGTTGACTTCTGCTAGCTTCTGCTGCTGTGCCCTGCCCCTTGTTGGTGTTGGGTGGGTTGTTGAAGGTGTTGTTTAGGGTGGTTCAGGACAAATAAGATCACTCCATTCAGTATCCAAATGGATTTGAAAGGGAAAGTTGCATTGGTAACTGGGGGCACAGGTGGCATCGGTCGTGCGTGCGTCGAAGAGCTCCTCAAACATGGAGCAAAGGTAAGTGGGGGCGTCGACCCGCAGTGCTGCTTCACTCATAACATGAAAGTTTCCCCATATACCAACGAACCACTGTAACTAGCGATGGCGGACGTAAATTTGCGAGGACTTTGCGTTTGGACAAGAGAGTTAAATTGTCAGAAAAATGTGGTATACTGTTTAAGACTGAAAAGAAATGTTTGGTTCTCCAGTGAGTGGAGGCTTTATACATTGCATGTTCCATTTTAAGCATATATGTTTTTGCGCACCTGTAAAATTTTACATTACTATATCCTTCAAAAAATATAATTATCCTTTTTTTCTCTTTTAGGTTTCTATTTGTGACCTAAACATGGCAGAGGGAGAGCATGCAGTCAAACAACTAAGTGTGAAGTATGGGAAGGACAGAGTTCTGTTCTGTCAATGTGATGTCACTGATTATCCTCAATTTGAAGGTACTCTTTTTCCTCTTATGTGCAATTAAATATGCTCTGTGACAACTGCATCACGAATAATCACAATATTCTTCACTCTTGTGTGTTTTTCAAATTGCATTTTTATTTTCCAGAATCATTCCAGACTACTATAGCAGCTCTTGGGGGTTTGGACATTGTTGTGAATAATGCTGGTATAATGAATGATCGATTATGGGAACTGGAAGTTGATGTAAATCTTGTAAGTAGTAATATCAAGATTTAAAATTTTCTTAAGTTATAGTAAACATGGTAGCAACCTCTCTTTGACATTTCAGAATGGTTTGATTCGGGGAACTCTCTTGGCCCTGAGGTTCATGGGGAAAGACAGAGGTGGCCGCGGTGGCGTCATTATAAACATGGGATCTAATGTGAGCTTGAGACCTTATGTGAGCTTGCCAATCTATACAGCAACAAAACATGCTATTGTGGGCTTTACCCGGTCTTATGGGGTAGGTATTGATTGCCTAGAAAATTTGAATGTTTCTGCTTTGCACTTTACACAAATTTGTTTTCAACACTTGTTAATTTCAGGATGTGTATCATGCAAATACAACAGGAGTCCGAATAATAGCTTTGTGCCCATCTGCAACTGACACAAAGTTGGTTCAGGAAGTGAAGAAGCAATTGCTTTCAGCAGAATTTGAAAAAGCATGGCAAAGGGACACAGCTAATTCTTTGCCTCAAAAGTAAGAAAAAATCTGATATGCAAGCAGCCACAATTTTCTATAAAGCTGATTTGTAACACCTGCTATTTTTTTTTATTTACTTCTAGAGCGGAATGTGTTGGAAAGGCACTGGTTCAAATTTTGCACAAAGCTGCAAGTGGAACAGTGTGGTCTGTTGAAAATGGGCAACCTCCCTACCAAGTGAACTTTTCTTAAGCACCAAGAAGCAGAAGAATTGATGAGCTAAGGAAGGACATGTTACTGTGTGAGCGTAGTAGTTCTCTGACCCTTGCCATGGTTTTGCTTCAATTTCCTTGTATGTCTTTATGCTTTGGTCTGACCATCAAGTACCACAGGGAACTTCAAATAGTATGGTCATTCAAAGCTTGATATGTAATGTATATTTACTCAGAGTTAACTTTTCATTTCAGTAGTGTAGAAGTGGAAACCTTCTTATTGTCCATGAGAAAGTTTCTTTATAAGTTAATTTTATAGCAGTAGTGTTTTTTAAGTGGAGCTGGACTCATTGCTTGAAATGTTCATTTTCTTGCTTATTGTGATAATGTGTGTGGCACACACAGTTCTTGAGTGCCTCTTAAGAAAAACAATGTCTTCTTGTACTTTATCATACGTATTTGGTGCTGTACATTGATTCCTTGACCCTCTGGTAGGTGCTGATAGCTTTTTTGTGATATTGTGATACCTGTTACCAAATTTGCCCTTAACAAGAGTGGGCAGTTATTTATTTGGATATTTCCCCCAAGCCAAACATTCTCTTACTGTACTTAAGTTTAGTAGTGTTTGAAGTAAATGAAACATTGCTATGCCTTTTCATTTCTTGTATCCGTGCGTCTGTGGGTATGAGTGTGACTTAAACTAAGGACATGAGTGTAGTGAAACATTAATATTTATACTTCATTGATGCAACTGTTATTCATCTTTTTAAAATACAGAATTCTAGTACTATGTCACTCTTTTCTTTCCAAACCTTATCCCCCCCCCCTCAATAAAATGAAAGAATCGAACTATAGATACCTGTGGGTATGGAACACCCAAACCCCCCAAACCAGCCTATAAGGGAGCGAGGCGGGGGTGTGTGGTTAAACAAGGGGCGTCCCCGGCCCGTTGCGCGCTGCACGGGGCACGGGTGTGTGGTGGGATAATTAATCACAGGCACAAATCAAACGTCTTAAAAGATTTATTGGCTCAACGTGCATCCATATAATTCGTAAAATATTTCGTGGTTTTAGCACTTTTAACGACACAACTATCCAACCATGATGAAATCAACTAACTTTATTACATTGCGCTATGAACCTAGTGGCTAGAATATTTACAAATTTGAAATTCCATAAGGGAAATGAAATGCTACGTGACGTCACAGTCGGGCCAGAAAAACACACAAAATTTGCAGCGGTGTAAATTTCGCTTGAGAATTAAAATTACGTCACGTATTGTCTTATTAGATCCGGGTGTGTTATTGTTTTACTTGTGAACAAAATGGCAAATATTTCATAATAGTTCTGAAAACATGAATCTTGATCTCAGATTACAGACAGAAAGGTCAAAAATTACATTTAAAAACAGAAGAAACAAACGAACAAGAAAAACAAAACAAAGGTAGACGGTCCTTAATATGGTGTGAAACATCTCCACATATGTTTGCCCTTCTTCACGAACCGCTTCTAATCACTTTCCTAATGGGGTTTCACATTGACAATAACACATTCTCAGAGGTGTATAGTACATCGACACTAAGGGGCGTGAGTACAACGGGAAAAACAAGAAAGTATTAGAAAAAAATAAAAATACTTTGTGCATTTCAACAGTTGATTGATATCAAATCATTTGCCTTTCGTCCCTTTCAACTTGTTGCTCTTCAACGGGATTAAGAAATGCATTCCTCTAGAATTGCACCAAGCAGTACTAAATTTCGAAAAATCGTCGGCGTCTATCGTGATAAATGAATGGTCCCAGTACAAATCATTTTCAAAGTACTGTTGTTTTAGAAACTCCCTCAACGTTCAGCCAAAGTAAAATCTAAGATTTTTTTTGTAGGTCCGTGTATTTTTAACGTGTGCAACAAATGGAAGTGAACACTACCGTGTTCATGACCCCCTTTTCTTCCTCTCTTTTTGTTTGTTGGTGTTTGAAACAGCATCCCTTTTGTTCAAAACCGAAACAGTCAAAATTTATCCCTGTGATACATTTTGAGCATGATTCATTCATAGGCAGTTACTCATAAAGGGTCCTGTGTGTGTATCATTTTTGTGCTAACATCGGCTATCTAACAAAGATCATTTTTTTTTATTTAAAAAAAAATCGCTTCCGTCTTGACTGAGGTGTGGGTGTCGAGGAGTATTGCACCCTAGATTGGTTCGTTCAGCTGGTTCCACGCCTCCTCCGGCGTGGTCAGGTCGGATCGAGCTCTCGAGTAGTTGGACGGACGGCGAGTGCAGACCACGCCCTGTCGGGGAGGGCTGGCCGAGGGTCTCCCCCGCCGCCTGCACCCGCCGGCGACAGCGTTGGAGTCGTGACGCAGCTCGACGGGCCGGCCCCGCTTGCCCCGCTGCTGGCTCCGCTCGCAGCTCCAGCTCGGCTCCAGGACTTGGCTGCGAGGCGTTGTTCGATCATGACCCCATCCAGAGGCAGTCCGTCTTGCCCTCCAAGTAGGGCATGCCGATGAGCTCGTCGCTCGGCGGCACCGCCGCGAGCCGCCACTTGTCTCGGACCTGCGGGCAGAGAGCGGGACTCAGCACTCAGCCGGGCGGCGGTCGGGTAGGCAGGCGGGCCGCACGGGTGTGGCGCGGCCGGCCTACCCCGCGCACCACAGGCGCTCACCTCCTCCACGGCCCCGAACACCCGCAGCAGATTTCCCCCCGCCAGCTTCTTGATGTCGTCCTCGGTCCAGGCCGGATCGGCCAGCAGGGTCGCGAGGAGATCCGGGTACTTGGACACGTCCTCGAGGCCGCGGGGAGTCCTGGAGATCAGAGAGAGAGCGAGCGGTGTATAGGCGCCGCAACCGAGCGAGGTGGAAAATCCAGTTCGTGAACCGGATGATGGCAATCTGCTCACTTGTTTATCCCGTCGTATCCGGCGCCGATGCCGACGTGGTCCATCCCGGCCACCTTCCGAATGTGCTTGATATGCTCTGCAACAGCACACGGGGCCCTGTCAGTAACCTCACCCCACCCCACGCCTGCGACCCGCCGCCGCGCCGCCGCCGCCGCCGCACGCAGTGCCGCCTCACCTATGACGTCCTGCAGGTCGGCGGTGTGGTTGCAGGTGACGAAGTACGTGTAGAAGTTGACCATGATGATGCCGCCGTTGGCCGCCTGAAACATACGGAAACGACGGCAGGGGGCGTTATGGGGCGAACATCCTGGGGACGCCGTGTCCACCGTGTCCTTGATGGGCGGGGCGGCGGCGGCAGCGCACCGGACACCGGACGCTGACGCCCCGTATAACTCACCTCCCCGCCGCACGGATACGGCGGCAGTGGCTCTGCACTCACCCCGCCGCCTCCCCCCTCCCCCGCCCCCGCAACCCCTCCTAACATTCTCTCTTCTGCGGGACGCACGCATTAAATACCTTCTTCCGAAACGCTACGGGCGCAACACAGCCGGAGAGTTATGGCCGTATCCGGATTTAATCTGTCGCCGCCCCGCGCGCCGCGCGCTTGCTCTCGGGATTGAATTATTAGCGAGGGAGAAGTGTACCTCTGCGTGGGAGGCCGTGGAGGAGGGGGGGGGGGGAGGGGGGAGGGGAGAGGGGGGGGGGCTGAGATTGACGGGTGCCGCGCGCTCTGCCTCGCCTCTCTCGTCCGGGAGGGTGGAGCGGAACGAGCCGTCCACCGGCAGCTGTGCACCTGCCTGCACAATACGCACCTGGCCTCGCCCCCCTTTCCTCCCCCTCACCTCCCCACTCTCTTTCCCTCTCTCTCTCTCTCCTACACCCCCTGATTCAATCCACTTCCGGCCAAATGGCTGGAAATACTTGCACCGGCCCCGTCCGCTTGCCGCCTCCCAGAACGCCCGGCCGGCGGCGGCGGCGGCGGCCCGGAGGGGGTAAACACTCGAGGATTGGAATGAGCTCCGGAATGAAAGCGGAAGTGGGGGCTGCGAGGCGCTGCCGGCCGCCCCCGCAGCCGACGTCTCCATCAGGGGCGTCACGGTCCACTTTGAAATTCCGGCAAATAATACTCAAAACCAGCAAATCAACTTCTTTTTCCGGAGTTGAAAGCCCCCCGACAGCGAGGGGCCGCCCCTCACCAGGGGCCGGCGGAGGTACTCACCACTTGCTGCAGGATCTCGTCCGGCACGTTCCGCGTCGAGTTGCACAGCGTCCGCGCCGACGAGTGGCTGAAGACGAG
Source organism: Megalurothrips usitatus (assembly GCA_026979955.1). Classification (NCBI taxonomy): domain Eukaryota; kingdom Metazoa; phylum Arthropoda; class Insecta; order Thysanoptera; family Thripidae; genus Megalurothrips; species Megalurothrips usitatus. The sequence goes on from CM049594.1 coordinate 11,435,233, forward strand.
CGGGGCCTGCGTCACGTTGAGGGCGTCCTCCATGGTGCGGACGGACGCGTGCGACAGGTCGACCATCATGCCCAGCCGGTTCATCTCCTTGACCACGAGCTGCGGACACGGAGGAAGTGACGTCAGAGAGGAGCACGTCAACAGCGGCACCGCCGCCGTCCGCGGCGTCCGTGCCAACAGGAATAAAAAGAGGTGCGGACGTGCTGGGAGCGGCGCCGCCGCCGGGCATGCGGCCGCCCGGTGGAGGCGGGGCCCGCGGCGCGCGGCTCGCGGCCTCAAAGCACGCACCTGCCCGCACCCCCGCCCTCCGGGCCCCACACACGGCCCCCACACACGGCCCCCACACGCGGCCCCACATACGCGCCCCCCACAACGCACCGGCACAGGGCCTCGCTGCCAAAGGTCCCCGTCTCGCACTCCCATATTGCACGCAGCATTGTTAGCATTCATGTATGCTGACGGCCCCGCGCGCAGGCCGCGCAGGCCGCTCAGGCCGCGCACACGCGGCCGGCCGGCCTCTCTGGACGCGCCGCGGAATATCCTTTCGGCAGGTTTCCCGCATGCCGGGAGGGCCGGGAGGGCAGCGGGGGCGGATTTAAGAGGATTAGCGAACATTCCGGGCCGCGGGGCAGCGGCACTAGTACGCACTGCGTACGTGCGTACGGGAGCGGGCGGTGTGACACACGGGGGGCCCCGGTCCCCGGCGGCGCGTAAGGTGCGGGGTGGAGGGCCTCTCGGATACAATCAGACCCCCTCTCCTCTGCTCTCCGCCCCGGCCGCGCGGCCCGATCCCGGAATGAGATTTGGGGTCCGGCTGTCCGGCCCTGACGGTGATCCCCGCCGCCCTCCTGCATGGAATGCCACACTGCTGCCGCCGGCCGCCGGCCCCTAGGCGGGCACCGCCACAGTAATCCCATCAATCCGGAGGGGAGAGGAGAGGAGAGGAGAGGAGAGGAGAGGAGAGGAGAGGAGAGGAGAGGAGAGGAGAGGAGAGGAGAGGAGAGGAGAGGAGAGGAGAGGAGAGGAGAGGAGAGGAGAGGAGAGGAGAGGAGAGGAGAGGAGAGGAGAGGAGAGGAGAGGAGGCTGCGGCGGAGGCCCGGCAGCAGGAGCCCTGCCCTGCACCCGGCGGCCTGGGCCCCCACCGCACCTGATTCCGACGCCGGAGTCACCCGATAGGGGGCAATTCCAGGGCGGAGGCCGGAGGCCAGCGGGCCGGGCCACGGCACGGCAGGGGAGCCTCCTGCCCCCTCCCCTCCCCTCCCCTACGCTCCCCTCCCCTCCCCCCTCCCCTCCCTCCCCCTCCCCTCCCCGCGCAGTCGGAGCGCGCGGTGCAACAGATTCCCCGCTGCTCGGCCCGCCGGCTCTGCCACTGCTGGTCCGCATTAACCAGGAGGGGCCGCGCGCCCGCATTAAGCACGTACACGTATCCGAGCGGTGCGCCCCCCCGGAAACAAAACATGAACGGCAGCGCCTGCCAGGTAGGCAACCGCGACGTCTGCGTCTCCGTGCGTGTGTTGCTGGCGGCCGCTGCCGGCCTTCACGCTTCACGCGGTGGACGCGGTGGTGAGTGGCTGACGCTGCTGACGCTGCTGACGCTGGGGGGGTCCCGCGGGCGCGCCGCCGCGTGTGCCTGACAACGCCATCCCACCCGTCGCCCCGCCCCGCCCCGCCCCGCCCCGCCCCGCCCCGCCCGATATGCGCGCGGATTGGCGGCGGTATTGTCCGCGCCCGTGTGGCGACCGCAGCAGCGCGGAGCGCTCGCAGGACAAAACCCCCGCCCGCCCTGTTTCCCGGCAGCTAATCGTTTCGCAGCACCGCCACCGTATCGCGGCGGGCGGAGGGGTGCGCGGCGCACAGCGACACACAGCGGCGCACAGCGACACACAGCGGCGCACAGCGGCGCACAGCGACACACAGCGGCGGCGGGCCCCATCGTGCAGTCATTACCCAACCGGATCCCACGCAACCGCAACTCTGATAATGCTCGCTATTTCAGGATTAGGGGAAAATGAGAAAAGATGATAAAAGGATGATTTTCATGTAATTCTAGCTTTGCTTTTCTCACGAAGGAGGATATAATAAGAGGGACAGAAAGAGAGAGAGAGAGAGAGAGAGAGAGAGAGAGGCAGAGATAGACAGACAAAGAGAAACTCACGGTAGAACGTCGGCAGACCACACGCAGTCGCGACGAGATGCGAAATGCAATCCAACGCTGGCGATGTCCCCTTATCCCTGGATGCTTCCTCCTTCTTTCTCTATCTCTCTCCCTCTGCAGTCTCCCCCCCCCCCCGGCCTCCTTTTTTCCACGGAGCTGGATAGCGATGCTCTGCGATGGCGTCGCGCGCTTTTCAAACACGTCTCTCTCTCCATCTCTTTTCCTCTCTCTCACTCACTCTTTCTTTCCACCATCCCTCCCTCTCACTCCTCCCCACCCTTCGCCCTCAGTGTGTCTCTGTCTCTATCCCTTCTCCCGGCCTCATCCGCGGCGCTTTATATTCATGCGATATGCATAGTTGATGCCTCTCTTCCCGGACCGGCCTGGTCCTGGTCTAGTCTGGCCTGGTGCGCGGGTGGCACTGCCGTGTCGCGTGCCGTGTCGCGTGCCGTTGTCGCGTGCCGTCGCGTGGCGCCGCGCGCGTGCGGCCAAACGTATTGTTCGATACACGGCAAAATAAGTAGTCTCCCAAAGCAACGCGGCGCCCGCCCGCCCCCCCCCCCCCCCCGGTTCTGCCGAGGGAACACGGCTGCAAATCGTTTACGGCGAACGGCCGGATCGTCCTGCCACGCAGGACCCGCCCGGCGGCGGCAGTGGCGGCCACCCCCCCCCCCCCCCCTGCAGCGCCGCGAGGCCGCCAAACTTCCCGGCCGGGAAACATCCGCGGCAAACATATGCGAAAGTCAATTTAAAAGCCGGGCAGCAAGATTCCAGGGGCGGAGGGGGAGGGGGCGACTGTCAAGGGAAATGGGGTTGTTGTGCCACACACACCCCCCGCTCCGCAGATAGCAACGGGGTGCAGCGGCGGCGGGGGGGGGGGGGGGGAGGGGGTGCTGATGCAGTACGGCGGCGGGGGATGCGCGAGCAGCGCCGGCCAGAACACACCCTCGCGATAAAATGGCTTTTTGGCCGTTCGACACGCGTATGCTTCGGAGAGAGAGAGAGAGAGAGAGAGAGAGAGGGAGAGAGCGGAGAGAGAGAGAGAGAGAGAGAGAGAGAGAGGGGGGGGGGGAGGGGGTCTTGTCTGCTAACAAAGTGGCGCGGCGTCGAGACGAAACGCATAAACGGTATCGCACTGACACCGCAGCACGGCGCGGGCGGGTCGGGTAAAGGCGACGCCGGCCCTTAGAGGGGTTGGCGTGGGTTCTAATCCGCGCGAGCCTTTTTCGGATTGCCTTGTTTGCGTCATTTAAATACGGGCCCTCTAGTAATTTACGGGAGGCAACCCACAGCGCTCTCGCGCCGTGCGGTCGGAGAGCATTGCGTGTGGCCCCTTTGGTCACCACCGCGCGGCACGGTCACTCACCTTGCCGAAGTGGGACAGGCCGCTTTTGTGCCGGGCCGGCTTCTTCGAGTCGTCCGTCGTCTGCAGGTCCTTCTCGCCCACGGAGCAGTCGGCCCTGCAACAGAAGATGATGACAGCATCAGTGGCGGCGGAGCCGAGGGCGGCGCGGGCGGCTGCTGCTTCCTACCCTTCTATCCGCGTCGCAAAATACCAGCCTCCATGGCGGCGGTCTTGCAGACCCCTCACAACACCTCTGTTCATATCCCCCCCCCCACCCCTCTCCACACTCACACACTCAAACACTCGCGCGCGCACACACACACATACACAAACGCTCACACACATGCGGTTTGCTCGTCCATAATCCTATGCCAAAACAAAAGCGAGGCACAAAATCCGCGCGCGCCCGCCCGCACAGCTTGGCCGCCCCTCGCTCCCTTCCTGCCTCCCTGTGCCGCTCCCTCCCCCACTCTGCGAACAACTTCACCTCTTACTTAGCAACGCAGCACGCCACGGTATGAATATAAATACGGGCTTCGCACGTGCGTGCGTGCGTGCGTGCGTGTGCGCGGCGTGTCGGGAGCGCGTGGCGTTGACCACCACGGCGGGCGCGGCCACGCGTGGCACCGCTGCTCCGCGGCCGTCCCGGATCATGTGGCCGTCACGTCACGGTAGCCTCGCGTCACGTGTCTCGATATACCGTGACAACCGTGACCACGGCGGCGTCACGACGTGTCGTCACGCCCCGCTTGTGGGCGCCTGTGGCACCCTCCCAGGCAGCCCCCCCCCCCCAGCAGCAGCGGGAGGAATGCGGGTCCCGCTTAGTTGGCAACATTGTCTGCCGGCTTCCGGCGGGGGGCAGCCGCGGCCGGCGGGACGGCGACACGCCCCGCGGCGCCCCGCCTCCGAATCCTTTTGTTTTGCAGCGTCCGCGGCGTCGCTCGGCGCCACCGCCGCCGTCACCTGCTCCCCCTCCCCCCCCCCTCTCCCCCTCTCCCTCCCCTCCCCCCTCCCTTCCCCCCGGGCCGAATAGTTGGGCGGGGCGGCGGGGTCACCTTCGCCGTCCGTTCGCCCCGGCAGTCGCGCTCAGCCGGCGCTGTTGTAAATTCTGCGGGGCGTTCTCCCTCTGGGTGCCCCCCCTCCCCCCCCCCCCCCCCCCCCCCTCCCCCTCCCCCCCCCCCTCCCCCCCCCCCCCCCCCCCCTCCCCCACCCCTCCAACCCCTCCGGACCGCGGCCACGGCGGCACGGGGAGAAGGGGTGCCAGCTAAAGATTGCCGTCGCGGGGAGGACGCAAATCGACATTCTTTCCGGATGAGGCGATGTGGGGGGGGGGGGGGGGGCTGCACGGTGCGCTATGAATCAACCCCCCCCCCCCCCCCCCGCCTCCCCGGAGGGGCGCGGAGACGAGCAGTAGGGGGCCCCGGCCGCCCGCTGCGGCGCCTTCTTGACTCGGCACAAGGCCTCTCCCTCGCTCTGTCTCTCTCCACCTCTCCCTCTCTACCTCTCAGAAGGACACTTCCAAATTTCAATCTCTGCGCTCTCCGCCGCCTCCCCCCCCCTCGCGCTCCCGGCGCCCCTCCCTCTCCCCGACGCCCACCTGCCCACCTCTCTCTCTCGCACTCACAGAACATTTTCCCCAGAAAGGTTCTCTCCCGCTGCTGCTGTACCTCCACCTCCAGCACGTCCACGTCCACACCGCAACGCCCCCACCGGAGCTCCCCCCCCCTCTCTCCGCCCCACCCCTGCACCAAACCACGACTTCCTCTCCCGCCCCCTCGTGGGGTCCTGGGGTCGTGGGGCCCCTCGGCCGCACGGCGCGCCCTCAGAGCGGCGCCCTCCGCGCCCCCCTGCGGCCCCCGAGGCCCCCTTCCTCGCACTACTTGGCACTTGGCGGCGGCTGGGTTCGCCCCCACGGTTCACTCTACGCGCCGCAGCGCCGCCGCGCCCCGGTACCAGGCCGGCCCGCGGAGCCCACGTCCACGAGTTGTGTACAAGGAGGCCCTTTTCCAGGCCGGTTGGTCGGTACCCCGCGGGGCCCGTGGGGCGGGCGGCGGGCGGCTGCCGGCGCCGTGGAGACGTGTTTCGATCAGGACTAGTGGCACTCGATACGCCGCCTCTCGGCCGGGCCGCCGGGCCGCCGGGCCCTGACCGAGGCCACGGGCCCTGCAGCCAGGCTCCAGGCGCACGTGCGGCGAGCGGCGGCGGCGTCGCGTGGAGTGTGCGGGCCGGAGGGCGGCCGGAGGGGGTGGTACCCGGCCCCGCCGGTACAGTACGCCGCTCCCGTTCCAATCAGGGCCAGCCGCCGCCGCCGCCGCCGCCGGCCACGCCGCGCCGCGACCTCTCTCTGCCCTTATCGCACTTATCCGGGACGTGACCCCAACACCGACGGCGCCGCCGCATCCCCGCAGAATGTCAACGACGGCGGCCGCGTGTCGCGTCCCCGCCCCCTCCCCTCCCCGTCAGCACCGGGGCGGTACTCACCATGGCGTGTCGCACGTGTGCGTGAGGGTGAGGTAGCGCGCCCCCAGGCCGTAGTACATCCTGAGCACGGCCAGCGAGTTGCCCAGGGTGTGGCCGCCCTCCACGCCGATGAGCGACGCGATGCGGCCCGCCTGGTGGGCGTCATGGATTGCTGCGGGAAGACCGGACGGATCAGTACAGAGACACAGGACGCTCTCAGCACAGAGAGGACAGGACAAATAAGCAGGGCGACAACCCAGAAAAATTATTTCGGCGAGAAATTACAAAACCCAGCAGGGTTGAAATTTTTCTTTGGTTTTGAAGCCGTATCGCGAGTGTCGGGGCCCCTCGGTTCGCCCCGGTCGTGGGTAGTGGGGATGACGAATGGTGGTCTCCGACCGAGGGCTTGGCGGGCACCTCCCCGAACATGTGGGAGGTCACGGCCAGCGGACACAAGCGGGACTTGATGCACGGGGCCCCGGGGACATTACAGCGGGCCTCCCCCCTGGCCGGCAGCAGCCCCCGCGACCCCCGCGGCCCCAGCAGCCGAGCCCTCAGCCGGGGGCGGCGGGGGCCGCCGGAGCAACAGCACGGGACGGCGACGGCTCAACTTTGATCCCCCGCCCGCCGGTCCGCTTCAGGCGAACTACGGGCGTAGTTCATTAGATGAGCTGGAATCTGATTCGGCAGATAAGTAAGCACTCACAAACACGCACGCGCACATACGCACACACACGCACTCACGCACACACGCACACACGCACAGACGCACAGACACAGGGCGCTACCGGGCGCAGGGCGGGAGACTTCCCGCTCAAGACTTTATCGCAAGACTAAAACATTAAAAAAAGTCAAGGACTGGGTATAAGACTGCGATGGGATGGGGCCGACAGCGCGAAGCTTTTGTCGGTGTGCGAGAGCGATGGCGACAAGGGATGGGGCGGCGGGTCGTGTGCGGCAGAGAGAGAGAGAGAGAGAGACAGCGCCGGGAGAAGATCCGTAGTTATTGGAAGCGGGCCATATCTCTATAAGAAGTCACACCATCTGGAACGCGCCGAGCGGGCACACACGCGCCAACACACACACACACACACACACAAGCCAACACACACACGCACACACTAAGAAGACTCCCCCACACGCTCCCACACTCTCTCAACCGTTTCGTGTCCTATCTGCTTTCGGGTTGTGCAGCGGACTGCGGGGGCACCATTGCCGTGGGGACCCGGCTAAAACGCCGCCCGCCCCACCTAATCTCGTGCATTTAACTACCGCCGACAAAACGCTCTCTCTGTCTTCAGATCACACACATTTCAACACCGAGAATATTTTAAAAAATAAAACTGTCTTGAATTCTGATAATAAATCTCACATTAGCTGACTGTTTCCTCTCTCTCTCTCTCCGTCTCTCTCTTTCTCTCTCTCACACACACGCCCTCTCTCTTTCTCTCTCCCTGTCTCCCTGTCTCTCTCTCTCTTCCTACACAGAGCCGGCTCGGCCTTTGGCGCTCATCGCTTCTTATCACCAACGCAAACTACTTGGAAACCGGCCCCCGACGACACTAAATTAGGCTGAATGAGAAACGCTTGCGAGGGAAATACTTTCGCGGAGGGATCGGCACTTTTCTCGAGCAGTCCCGCCGCCGAGAGAGCGAGAGACAATGAGGGGGCGGAGAGGGGACTACACAGAGAGATTAGCGCGGGGGACGCGTTCGTTAGGCAAGGCGGGCCGGGCCCGTGAGGGTGCGGTGCCGCGGTGCCGCCGCTGCCGCCGGGTCTCTCGCGTCAGGAAGTTAGTCTCCTGGTGGTCCGGCCGCCGCCGCCGCCGCCGCCGCCGCCGCCGCCGCCGCCGCCGCCGCCGCCGCCGCCGCCGCCGCCGCCGCCGCCGCCGCTCCCCGCACTCTCGCACCTCCGCGTCGGACTCCCGTCAGAGGCGCCGCGGTGAGCGTAACAGGTGAGCGGGGAGGCGGGGCCCAGTGGTGTGAGACGCTGTCAGAAGGAGCAGAATGGATCTGCCTCCTGAGGGGGGAGGGAGCGGCAGCAGCAGCGGCAGCAGCAGCAGCAACAACAGCAAGCAGAGAGGTTTGACTTACAGCTCCGGCGCGCGGCAGCAGCAGCGGTAGCGGCAGCGAACACCGCCAAACTGTGGACGGCGGCGGCGGCGGCGCCGCCAACGCGCGCGGGGGCCATTTGTCTTGCTCCAACTCATTGGGAGCGAGGGAGAAAGAAGTTCGAGGGGGAGGAGGTTGTTTCCAAACATCGATGTGCGCGGGGAATTGCGGATATCGACATGTCCATGTAGTGTGGGACCGGCCGGAGGGGGGGGGGGGGGGGTGAGGGGGAGACCGGGCTGAATAGGCGGAGGGGAAATCGAGCTATTCGAGGGAGGTTCGCCAATTTGTGTAGCAAAAGAGGCGAACACCAATACAAAAATAATAATAATAATAATAATAATTTTCACCGGTGTCTCGGCCCCGAGTGTTTAAGCTTGGAACGTTCCCAGAAGGCGCACCCCCCTCCCCCGCTCCACCGCCGCACCGAACACACACGTCCATCAGGAGCGAGGCGCTTTGTCCCCGATTCCGCAGGGGAGGCTCATACACGGTGGGCAGGAAGAGGAGGGGGCCCGGCGGCGGAGGCGTGGACAGGCTGAAATATTACTCCTCCAACAGTGGTTTGTTTCTGTCCCTAAGAGGAAGCGCGGCGGCAGCTCCCACTGTTGGCTGCGAGGCCGGAGAAAGTTGCTTAGAGTTGACTCGCGTATATTTAGCCTGCCGCGCGCCAAGCTGGCTCTGTCTCACTTTATCGGACCGTTTGTGAGCCCCGCACACTTTCTGTGTCTTTGTCTCTCTCTCTCTCTCTCTCTTTGTCTCTCTCCCTCCCTCGGACTTTGGTGTCGCTCTGTTCGTTTTCACCGATAACGAGGAAATGAGTGTACACAACCCGTTTTCGCGCCGTCGCGTTACGCCCCGCCGCACTCACCTTTCACAGTGGTCGCGATTCGTAGAGAATCAGGGTGCATTTCTGCCAGTCTCTTGATCACATCGATTTGTTCCAGCGTCAGCTGAACGGCGTCGAGGAACTGCGCTCCGCAAGGCACGTACGCCGACCAGAACTGGAAAAACAAAACCAAGTTACAATCTCCATCAAAAATCCATTTTGTTTCCCCGAGAAAGTTGTTTGTTTCGGATATCGCTTCGGTCGGAGGCGGTCATTTTCTAAAGGCTGAATGAGAGATGCAGAGGGGGCGGAGTTCCGCTGAAGCGCTGAAGCTGTCTTATTTTGGAGCGGACACAGCCCTCCCCCCCACTCCTCCTCGCCCGTCCTGAGCCACATCCAGCCGATATCGGGGCACGGTCAGAATGGCGCTGCGTGGGCCGAGGCCGCTGAGCCGCGGATTGTTTTCGAGTCTGGATTCGCGCCAAGCGGAGCTGCCAACGCGACGGCGCGGCGCGCGCACCGGGCATACCAACCTGGGCGAAACGTGTGTGTGTGTGTGTGTGTGTGTGCCACGAGCCGGGTGCGATTCGACACGGACTACAATAACGAGTTGTACACGGTATCATGTACAATTTGTATACAACTGTTGTCGCGTATATGACCGTTATACGCGTCGTATATGCTTACGTATATGACAGTACAGAGCTCGTACGTCACGCGTCTGTGGTATTTCGCGTGCCACGTGACCGCCCGCGCTGCGCTGCCGGTGTGCCACTCACCTGAGCCCCCACCATGCCGGTCCTCAGTCTTGTAAGGTCTGTGTGAGACCAGTTGCTCGTCTTCCACGGCTCCGACGAGTCCAGTTTGGAGAAGTTGAAGCTGCCCATCTGGTTGTGAACGTACTTGCGCATGTTCCACGGCAGGTCGTTGTGCCTGGAACAGGAAAGAGGCGGACGGGCTGTTTAGAGAGAGAGAGAGAGAGAGAGAGAGAGAGAGAGAGAGAGGGGGGGGGGGGTTGAGGGAGGAGTGTCCGGCCGGCAGGCGGGCGGCGGGGACTTAAGTGGGGGAGAAAGCAGAGAACTCGACTGACAGCGGGCCGGCCGGCCGGGCGCACAGTTTAATCTAGACGTCTCGCGAATTCATCCCGGACCACCGAGTCATCCTCGCTGCTGCCGAGCAAGACCAGCGCCCAGCAACAAAAACAAAAGGGCTGCAGGGGAGGGAGAGGAGGAGAAGTGGCGCGCGAGCAGCGTCTTCTATCAACTGCAAAGACGCGGCGGAGACCGTCGGAGACCGGCGCCGTGACAACCCCCTGCGCTCTATTTACCGAACACTTTCCTCGTTCGCTGCTCAACCGGAGAAGTTACAGCGGCGGGGGGCGGGGGGCGGGGGCCGCGGGGGCCGCGGGGGCCGCGGGGGGACACGGTGCGGGGTGGGAACGCGAGCGGCTGGCCCGCGGGAGGGGCGGGCCGCGGTGGTGAGAGGCGCTGCTCCCAGGGCACCGCGCCGCCGAGGAGAAGTCTCCGAAATCATCAACGGCAGGCAATTTCCGATGTCGCGCGGCGACAAGGCTCCGCTCGTGCATGACAACGCAAACAAGAAGCAGAGGCCCCCGCATTCCCGCCGCGCCGGGGGCCGCACACGCCGCGACGCCACGCGGCAGCCCCGCGCCACGACACGAAGCGTTATCGGAGAAAGTCCCCAATTAAAATAGCTTTCCCTCCCAGCCGCCCGTATCGGGTGTGAAGGAATTCCCTATAACCATCGGGGTGAGGCCGTTCCCAGCCCGGCGCGTGGTGGTGGTGGTGGTGGTGGTGGTAGTGGCGGCGTTGGGGAGGAGGGGATACACTATTTATTTCCCTTCCTCGCAATTGTTTTTTCCGGTGCGGGCGGCTGTATAGACATATAATTGTGTGGTCAGGCGGGAGAGATTCGCTGCGTCCGTGATGTAGAACGTTTAATAAGCTGCCATGAGGGCTGACGGGTCCCGGACATGACACCGACGGCCGGCGAGGGTATGTGCGCCTCTCGTCCGACATGAAATATGTATATTTTTAAAAAAAGGCAAGAAAGAACAAACAAAGAGAACCAGATTTTTCCCTACATGCGGTTTCGAGACGACGAGCACAGAGTAGGGGAGAGGGGGGGGGGTCGTTTCTATTTGTGACGCTGTCCCATGTAGATTTTCATGTGTGATTTACGTCCTCGGGACATTTCACTAGCAAAGGAGGGCGGCGGAACTCACACACACATACATACACACCCACACAAAAAAACACACACTCTCTCTCGTGCTGCGAAAGGAAGTACTAGGGGGACTGTACTCGGTTCGGAAAGCAGCAAGCCAAGAGCGAAAGCAAGTGTAACGGGCCATTGAGTTATTTATGACGCCAGAGTCAACGGTCAGAACCGTCTCGGAAGTATAATGGAGCCTATCAGTGTGGTGCTGCGAGCGGGCGGGGACAGTCCGAGCGCCGCGGGGGAGCTCGTGCGGGGAACTTGTTATCTGAGCCCCCTCCCGCCCCGCTCATCTCGAGTGCCCCGGAATACAGAGTGAGCGGGGAGCGTTTGTTTGGGTGTGTGTATAGTAACTTACTCGAGTCCAAGGTGCGGACAGGAACAGGGCCCGCTACCGAGGGTCAACTCCACCGCCGCCGCACCCGGCCCATGTCAGTACCCGCCGCGCGGCACCTTCCGCCCGCCCCGCCCCCGCCGCCCCCCCGCCCCCGCCGCCCCCGCCGCCCCCGCCGCCCCCGCCGCCCCCGCCGCCCCCGCCGCCCCCGCCGCCCCCGCCGGCCGCTTCAAACTTTGCCGCCGTGTTTGCGGGGCGTTAACCTGTGACTCATCTGCAGCGGCGCCGGCGGCGGCAGCCCCGGCAGCGCTCCTGCTTTGTGCCCTCGGATTGTCCGCCGCCGCCGCCGCACGGCTGCCGAAGCAGTCAGTCTCTCTCTCTACCCGTCCGCGACGTCAGGGCCCCCAGCGGCCGGCAGCTCACTGAGAACGAAAGAGCCTCTTCAATCCGCTTTGTTGCCCAAAATTGTGTCTATGATCATGACTCTTCGACTCTTTGCGCTGTTCTCGGCAGCCTCCTCCGGGCGCCCGCGGTCGGCTGCATAGGCAGGCCCGCGGCACAGCGGCGCGCGGCGGGCCTGCCTACCTCCCAGGCGCTCCCCTGCCGCCGCTGCCGCTGCCGCTGCTCACGCGGGGCGGGGCGGGGCGCACAGCGCACGGCAGCGTAGTAACACAAAACCCCCGCCGTAAACAGTTTAATCACGGACATGTAATGGAGATGCCGGCTGTGCTTTCGCATGCGGCGTCGGCGGCTTTGGCCTCGCAGGGAACACGGAGGGGGCGGGCGGCGGGCGGCGAGTCCCCGGCGATACAAAGCTCCGAGCAATCAAAGGTGTGCTGATGAGCGGGGGGCGGCGCGGGGCGGCGCGGGGCGGAGGCACCCGGCCGCGCCCCGGGACTTTGAGTTGGAAATGAGTCCCGCGCCCCCGACATGCCGTCATCCCCTCAACGGCCTGAATTATGCCGTGAGTAAATTTGAAGACAGTTTGAGCAAGTGGGAGAACACGTGGCGGGAGGCGGGGGAGGAGGGGTCCGGGGGCCCGCGGGGCGTGCGGAGCCGGCGGAGCGGAGCCCGGCCGTGTGCGGCGACCGCGCGCGAGGCCGGGGGGCGAGGCCGGGGGGCGAGGCCGGGGGGCTGGCGCACCGCGACCGCACCGCACGGGACCCCCGGAACCTCAAACAATGGGTCGGCGAGGTGGTCGGGCAGCGCGGGGAGGGGCGGGGCGGGGCGGCGGCGGCAAACCTGTGGGTAAACCCGGGCAGCTCTTAGCACATGCGGACTGCATCCAGGTCACGGATCAACACGTGGCCGGGAGTGCGGGCCCAGTGCGCGGACGGAGAGATAGCTCCCCGCCAGCGCAGCCGAGCGCACTCCAGAACGCGACGGCTCCTGGGAGGGGCTCCGGGGCTCCGGGGCTCCGCGCTCCGCGTCTCGAGTCGATACCGTGTGCCGGCGCACCCCACCGCCCACCGCCCTCCACAACCGGCGCGCTCCAATACCGCGGCCATCGTTCTTTGTTTCGCGAGCAGAAACAACTCGAGCGGAACGCGGGCCAGACGATTCGCAAAACCCCGCAGTGTAAAAATTTTCCGGAGAGCGAGAGGAAAACATTTTTTTTCGTCTTCCCCTTCTGCTGCTGTTGTTGCCGCCCGGCTGTCGCGCTGGTCGCGCTTATCGAGCTGGCGGCCGCCGCCCTCTAAGCCCGGCCCATATTTCTCACTGTGTGCTCCCGCTGGAATCCCTCCTCTCTGTCTTTCTCTCCTCTCTGCTCCCGGGATCCTGTTTCAGCCCCCCACCGCTGCGTCCGTCGCCGCCGCTGTCGCTGTCTCTCTCCCCCCTCTCTCCCCTCCCCCCTCTCTCTCTCTCTCTCTCTCTCTCTCTCTCTCTCTCTCTCTTTCTCTCTTTCTCGGCGTGTATGTCGTCGTAGCCAATCGCCTTTCATTTTCCCGGTCGACACTTCCGGCCCCCGGCCCGGTCCCTCCCCCCGGTGGATATCCGGCCCGCCTGTGGCGCCGCGGCGTGCCGCCACCGACTGCGTCGCGTATTTCCGGTCGGCGCGGACGCCGCGCGCGCCTCTCGCGGCCGGAACCGGAAGCAGTGTGGTTCTCAAGATCATTTTCCGCACCGACATGTAATCACGCTCCGCTACTGTTCCCGTCCACCAATGCAGAACGGGCGGCGGCGGGGCGCGCGGATACAAACGAAATCGGAAAACGAAAGAAGTCAACGACAAAACACAAACAAGCGATCGGAAACGACGTGGTGGGATGCGGGGCGCGCACGTGCGCGAGGCCCCGGCACAAGTCGTGCCTTTGGTTCGCAGTCGCATCTGTGGGACCGTGTCCCTCTCGCCCACTCCCGATCAAGCGGTCTGGCTACGTTTGCTTTGGCTCGGTTCGGGGTACCCGACCGTCGGCTTCAAACACGCTGGCCGAGTTTCCGATCGCGCCAGCAGCAGCGGCAGCAGCGGCCCGGGCCCGGCCGGGGCACTATCTCCGACGACACTTGATTGGACCCCGGAGAGGCCCGGGTGGAGTTGGGGAGTGCGCCGTGGCGGCCGCGGCCTGGTCGGACCACGCCGGGACTCCGGGTCAGAGGGTGGCTGAATGCACCGGCCGCGCCAACACAATGCACGCCGTCCCACAATCAAAACTTTGCCATAATATAAAAATATCGATGCCATTGAATAGAGCGGTGTAACTTTTGTCTCCGGTCGATTTACCGCGCGGCAGCGTCTCCGAGGGCTCCATGGCGCAGACGAGGGCTGCTGCCGGCGGCGCGGCACGCCCTGGGCCCCCTCGCTCTGGGCCCCGCCCCGGACGACGGCATCGGCTAATCCCTCGCAGGCAGCAAAGTAACTTGGGGATCAGGAGACGCGAAGGGGACGTAGGGGGCTGCGGCTGACGACATGCTGCGCCACGCCCCGCCACGCCCCGCCGCGCCCCGCCACGCCCCGCCACGACCCGCCACGACCCGCCACGCCCCGCCACGGCCCGCACCTCGCGGCGGCAGCGGTGGTGCTGGGCAAAGGGCGTGGCTGCAGCGGCGCCGGGTTATTAGGAGGGATGCGAGTGACGCGAAACTTTTCTTTTAAAGGGATCCGCCTTCATTGCCAGGCCGCTCCAGGCCGCTCCAGCCGCTCCAGCCGCCCGCCTCGTTAGCCAAGTTATTCCATGAGCGGCCCGGCCCAAGGCTCCCCCCCCCCCCCCCGGCCGCCGCTCCCCGCTGGATCAGCTTGACGCGCGGCCTCGGGTTTAGGCCCCGCAAGGCTCGGCGGCCTCCCCCCCCCCTCCGCCACCATCCCGGTGGCCCCGGCTCCCTCCCAGTCTCTGTGTCACCGACACACACAAGTCAGCGCGGCTAAATGCCCCCCAGACTCGAAAAGGCGTAAGGCAAAAGTTGATCCCGAGTTGTTGTTTTTTTTTTACCCTTTTGTTATTTAACCCGCTCCCCTCCGGCCCGCACTGCCCGGGAGCAGCCGCGCCGCTGTTGTCCGGGGTGCTGGGCGGCGGGGCGTGATCGTCCATACATGAAGTTAGTGTCCACAGGGGCGCCCGCCGGCCGCCCGCCCCCGGCCCTCCCGGGGGACACACATGGTGACGGCGGCCGTATGCAAAATATGGCCACGCCGGGGGCGGCCGCCGGCCCCGCGGGGCCCAAAGTATACGAAAACACCGAAGCTCACGGCAGCACCAGCAGCAGCAGCAGCAGCAGGCGGAAAGGTGCCCCGTACCCCGGCCGCCGCCCGCAGACATGATTAGCCGGGTGCCGGCCGGCGGGGCCCCGGGGGCAGCGGGCGGCGGGTGTCCACGCGTGGCGCCGCACTGCGCGTCCCTCTCCCTCCCACCCCCGGAGCGGACCATCGTCGCTCCTTTTTCATCATGTGCGCGTTTTCGCCGTTGACGAGAGGCTTAAGGACGCTGCTGCCGTTGGAGAAGGACGAGGCAAGGCGAGGCCAACAAACGGCGAATGCGGCCGAGCAGACCGGCCCGCGTTGCGCTGCGGTCCGCCGCCGTTATTTTTGCGGCCGCACCGGAAGAAAGGAGAGGAGCGGAGCGGGCGGAGAGGAAACGAGGGGAGAGGAAGCGAGGGGAGGGGGACGGGTGGGGGCGCGTTTTTCATTATTTCGGTCCGACTGTGCTGTGCAGCGTCAGCGAGCGGTCGCACCGCCCGCTGCTCCGAAGCCCCGACGAACGAGCTGTTTGCCCGCTATTTTCGGTCTGTCGTCCGCCGCCCGGCTTGGCAAAAGGGGCTCGGCGGCCGTCGCCCCAGACCGAACCCCCTCCTGGAACTGTGTGACGTTTAAAAAATTAACCCCCTCGCCACGCTCGCTCCTTTCCTCTTTCTTCTTTTTTTTTCACTTTTCCCTCGCTTTCGCTGACAATTTCGTTTTTTTGAGCGCGGGGTCTCCTGGTTGTTGTCTGCCGCGGCCGGCGCGTGGAATAACGACGCTGGGATTATGTGCGTGGAGTGTATCAAGTAACGGATCGCCGCCCGCGGCGTATTTCCTATTTTTCCGAACAGCGGTCGCGGCGTGGCGTCCTCACACACATACACACACACACACACACACACCGCAGTGTCACGGTGCGGCCATAAAATGACGAAAGTTTGCCGCGTGGCTTTGTGTGTCTGTGTGCGTGTATGTGTGTTGGGGGAGAAAGAGTTCCAGACCAGCGCTGCATCGCATTCGACGAGGGCGGGACCCATCACGCCCCGCCCCGCCGCGTCGTGCCCGGCCGCGCCCGGCCGCCCGCCCCGCAGGACCCAGCGGTGCCATAAACTACTCCTTTCCTGCGTGTCACGATAACCACGTGAAAAACCCGCCGCGGCCCGCATTCGCACTCGGAGTCCGTATTCAGAAATGAGGCATCCGGTAACAAAGCGGTACAGTGTACACGGCCCGCGCGGCACGCTGCGTCACCCGCGGGCTACAAGCTCCACCGGTCCCGCCGGCTGCCCTCATGCGTGCGTCATCCGTCAGAACGAATAGGCATTTCCAACGAGGCTCGGGAACGGGAAGAGAAAGAACAGAAATAAGTCCAGCGCGGGAACGGGTAGTATGAGGAATCGCCTCGCGCCCCGCGGTGGAGCCTCTCTGTCCCTGAAGATTTCTCATCCGCCTCTCGTTCCGTTCTCAAAGCCTCGCTGGAAATGCCTACTTCCGCGTTTCCGTGAATGCTGCGTCTTACCTTCGTGTCGCCTTATTCAGAACGCGGCGCGTCTCTTTTACAGCGCGGCCATGTTTGCTGATGGGACCGAAAGGAAATACGAGGAAGGCGGCGAGAGAGAGCGAGAGAGAGAGAGAGAGAGAGAGAGAGAGAGAGATTACTCGACCGAGCCATTCATTTAACATTGCCCTAAGCAGGGAAACCTTTCATCACAATTAAGTTTCCATTTGGCTGCCGATCGGACTGCCACAGGGTGGGCCACTCTCCCCGCCGCGAGGCAGCACAGCAGGGCGGTGTGCAGGGACTGTCGGGGACGGAGACGGAGAGAGACTACTGGTGCGCATCGGAGCGAGAGAGAGAGATAGAGGGAGAGAGAAAGCGCGCTTCGGCTTCTGGGAACACCGCGCCGCTGCGAAAGGAGGGCCGCATTGCACCCAGAAAGACGATTTCTTGTATCAAGGCTACAGAAAAGTGGTCAAATATGTTCAAAAACTGTGAAGGCGGCCGATGCAATTCTCATAGCCGACTTTGTTTCCTAATCACACTCCGACGGCCCCGCAGCGCCGCAGTATTATGTGTGTCCCCGGTCCCCGCAGGTTATCCGGCCGGCAGACCACATAAATTATTATAACCACCATACAGGTGGGGCATGTGTGTGCGTGTGTGTGAGCAGTGCACGGTGCGGGCGCGCGGCGAAGAGAGTGTTTATCCCGAAACCAAACTTTCGTCCTAATTAAAGGATCCCCAGTTATGACCGGGCCGCGCCGCGCCGCGCCAGGAGTCGACCCCAATCCCTGGCCGGCTGCTGGCCGCGCTGGTTGCGCCGGCTCTCATGGCCTCCCGAACAGTGTCGTGCGGCCGCCTGGGCCGGTTGTGGTCCAGGCGAGGGGTACCCCACTGCTTCCAGTCAGTGTACGCCTTCTAGTCCAGTCACTCTCCAGTCAGACTCCAGTCAGACTCCAGTCAATTTCCAGTCGGACACGTCGTGCGGCTACAGTACATGGAGCGCATGGCCGCCCTACACCGAAGCTCGGTAGTCGCGTGGTTAGCGAGTCCGGCCGGCGGGTGGCTGGTCGGAGGTTCAGCTCTTTGCCGGTCCGTTCGTTTTTTCTGTCGGCTCAGCTAAGGCGACGATGTGTTAAGTACCTGGGGCGCGCTGCTACCACCATGGCGGCTCTGTGGCCGTATGGGCAGGGTGGCTGGCTAGCGGCCGAAAGGTCGTTGGTTCCAGTCTGGCTATTCCTTCTAATTTTTTCTTGTGTCTGTGTTTGGAAGACAGAGGGTAAAATATACTCCCGAACGTGGCGTTGGTATGGCCGTCTGAACGGCCGTGCGCGCTGCGTCACTGAGAGATGTAAGCGTTGGGTTTCAACTTGAAGATTCCCGCAGCACAGTCGGGCTTACCCCCGTTCCCGGGTCCGAGGTTCTCTCGGTCGCCCGGGGTTTCCGGCGGGGGGGCTCTGTGTCTATCAAGGAAACTTGGTTCGGAGACTCTGGTGTATGCTACGGGGGTGCCTGGGGTTCGGTGCCTTCGTTTTCGCTCCCTGTGAATCTGGCAGACGAGGACACGCCGTCGCGACTAGGGTTCGTCGTGAAGTACAGCAGCTTCGGCTGTGTACGATATAGGAAAGCCTACCTCCCCCCCAATCCGCTCGGGAGTGGCCGCAGTGCCACAGACCAACCAGCCAGTCGAAGGGAGTTGATTCCGGAAATCTGGCTGGCGGAGGGGGCCACATCGGCCGTTGCGGAAGCGTGCCCCTGAAAAAGGCCGCTGCGTTGTGCCTGTGTCTTAGCGGCGGTCGATACCTGGTACACCGGTTCCCATTCGAACACCGAAGTTAAGCAGGAGGGTTCCAGGCGGAGGCCTGGGACGAGGTAGTGCCCACCCATTTTTGCAATTTTTTTTTCATAAGCATCCACATATTTCTAAGCGAAACAAAAATATTTTCGTTTAGAGTTTTGGTCACGGTAGGAATGACTTTTTAACCTACTTTGGGGTGGGTAGCAGCTCAGAACACAGAAACCATAAATGATCGCAAAATTTTCATTCCAGTCAATGGAAAAGTCCGGTCCAGTCATCAGTCAGTGTACACCCATCCGCGAGCTGAGGAGCCCCTCGGGTCCAGGCCGGCCCGCGGCCCGCAGTCCGCCTGGCTTTTTATTTTTAAGAAACCATATTTTTCTTACTACAGTATGCGATCTGATAAAACTGATTTACTTTTTTGAGAAGGAAGTCAAGGAAGAAATTGCGGCTGGAATTGAGCGACATCTCCCATTTTTTTTACGCGCTTATATTTCCTATACAGCACACTAAAATCTTCCGCGCATCTGCGTTTATCCCCGTTCCGCTCTGGCGCCCTGTATCCGGCGGCCCGCACTTGGCTCGCACGGCCCGCCCCCCTCCGCTTGCTGCCGAGTCTATACGACGCGTCAAGCCTTTTGATGGGCCCACATAAATGTATCGGGGAAATCAGCCGGGCCGGGCCGCGTGCCAGCGGCGCGCCGCCGCCGCCTCTCATAGCGCCTCACGCAACGTCCCCGTTAACCACGCCGCTGCCGGGGCTGCGGCAGGCAGAGGGCTCCAAGAAGAGGAAAACGGTTAATACGGTGTCTCCTGGCAGCGGGCGCACGGCGGGCCGCGGCAAGCAGCATCGGGCGGGGTAGCGAAGGAACTTCCACTCTCAGATTTTTCTCCCGCTCCCCGTCCCGCGGCGTGCCGTGCCCTCTCCCCCGTCCCCATCGTCGCCCGCACCCCGCATTCCCTCGTCCCGGGGACTTTGGAATTCCTTTCCCGAGCGCTCGCGGCTCGCGCGGCGCGACGGCGACGCTTTGCCGCCACCGCGCGATCCCCCGAACACTGTGAATTGGGGCCTCTCTCTCTCTCTCTCTCTCTCTCTCACTCTCACTGCCCTCACGCACCCCGCGGGAAGGCCTCGGAGACGAGGGCTCGCCCTTTCTCTCTCGTACTATTCCGCTGATTGGCGTTTAACCACCCTCCGCCATGACGAATTTGACGGAATTTCATTCGGAGATCGGAGATGCTTTCCGCGCAGCCGCAGCGGCGCGCTTCGACGGCTTCGGGCGTCCGCGACGGCAGCTCCTCCGGGAGCTACGGGAGCTCCTACGGCAGCGCCTCCGGGGATTCTATACGCTCGGTAAGCCGAGCAGACAGCGGCCAGGAGGTGGAGGAGGCGAGGCGCGAGGCCAGGCCGCGCAGCCCCGCGGCCCCGCGGCCCCCATTGTGGGGTCCTCCCAACAACACTCGTCTCCCCGCCATTGTTGAAGTGCTCGCTGCCCCGCTGCCCCGCTGCCCCCTCTGCCCGGCGAACTTGTGCAGTTTTCTTTGGCTTATTGCAGACTCGGCATCGCGCCCCACCTCCCGCCGCCGGTCATGGCTGTCACGGGGGGCTGAGGGGTGGTGCGGGCGCCGGGCCTGTCTGGTCAGGCCCCGCCGCCGCCGCCGCCACCGCGGCCCGCCCAGCAGCGCGCCGAGTTATTGCTATAGTAAAAATACTGTCCCACTAAGTGGGACACTGGTAGGCCCGAAGTTTTGCACATGATTGGGCATTTTGTAGATTTGTAGATACTGTCTCACTCTGTGAGACACTGGTAGGCCCGGAGTTTCGCACGGGTTTGGGTTGGTTACGTTACCGCCTATTTAAGTTTTATGAGTTTATTTAATTTTGCTTTTTAAAAAAGGATATTTGAAGGTTTGTTTTAGTTTTGTAATGGAACGGGGCAGTTTTAAAATTATAGTTTTATAGTAACGGTCAGTGCACCGCATTATTCTCATACGCGGGCCGCCCAGCGCTGGCCTGCAAGGTGTTGTCCCCGCCCGGCTTGGCTTGGCGGCCCGACAATGCACGCCTCGCTCTGAGTCTCGGGTCCCTTGGCTTGTTGTGTGTACTCTACGGTAGAGGGGAGGGTAGGGTCCCACCGAAACGGTCCGCCTGCCTTGAGTCGCCGCTCTCGTAGCCGTGGCTCGGCCAGGCCCCGGCTCGGCTCGGCACATCGACAATGGGTACCCGGCAAGGGCTGCGCAACAAAAAAGAAGGACGGAAGATTTGGTGGTGGTCTAGAAAAGGATGGAATAGCGGATGCAGCCAGCTGACGAGCCGAGCAGGGGTAGCTCTGTCCCTTTCTTTTGCCATTGGGTGGAGTGAGATAGCTGAATTTCAAATGCGTTTTTACGCGAATTGTTACATTCTATAATTTTAAAAGTTGGTTCGCTGTACTTGCCCGGTCACCCTCGATATTTCTGTCAGACAGATTTTTGATTTTTTGCCTCGTTATCGATCTACAGCAATTGGGCCTGTGGACCATAGAGGCGCGTATAGTTGTGTCCCTTTCTTTCACCATAAGAAGAAGTGAGATAGCTGACTTTTAAATCGATTTTTCGGCCACTTGGAAGCTTTTTCAAAGTGTAAAAACACGTCAGCGTGCCCTGCAAAAGTATCCTGCATCCATGTGCATAGTTTCAGAAAATTCTGTTAGAGGGCCATAAGGGCAATGCTTAAAAGAAAAAAAAGTCCAATCCGGTCAGACGATAAGGCAACTCCGTTTCACTTCGTGCCTAAAAAGACGATGATCTTACCGACTGCGCGAACTGCTCTGCGGACCCCCAGCAGAGAGTGGCGCCCCCCGCGGGCGGTCCTTCCAGCGCGGCCCTCCGCCTAATCAGCCCATCTGGACCTCGTCTCGTGGCGGACCCTCGGGAGTCTCCCGGCGGCACCACGGAGGGTGGGGGGGGGGAGGGGGGGCAGCACGCCCGGCCCCGCCGGCCACGCCGCTCTGACAAACACGAGTTCCGCGGCCGCCGAGGTCGTTCGTCTGTCGCCAGAAGGTGCCGGGACGCGCTGGTGGCGGAGCAATAAAACCGCCCACATGCCGACCGCCGGGGCCGCCGCGCTGTTTGTGCTGCCGTCGTCTGCAGGGGTGACGGGGTCAGGTCAGGCGGGGGCCCGCGGCGGCACGTACCCCGCCGCGTCCCGCCCCGCCGACCTGCCCGCCTTTCAATTTGGACCCCCCACAACTTGCTCCGAGTCCAGGTCTGCGCAAAACAGCGCGCCCGGGTCGGCGGCGGCGGCGGCGCGGCCCCGGGCCCGCAGACGTGGGGGTCGTCGTCGGCGGCGGCTGCCGGGACTGCACGACCTGCGCGGAGACGTGGCGGCTGCGCCGGCCGTTTCAATAGGTCGCACGGCGGGGCGCGGCGGGGGGCGCGGCCAAACACGTCACCGTCATTTGCTTCCGCAGGATTTATCATCCCAAAGTTCGCAAACTCTCTGCGGGGACGGCCGTGCCGGGCGGCACTGCGGCAGCCCCCGAGGTGGGCAGGGCAGCCGCCTGGTCGAGCACAATCGAGAGAGAGCCGGGCCAGCGGCGGTGCGGTGTGGTCCGGTGCGGCCCAAGGGCAGGGCGCCCAGCCAGGGTCCAGGTACAGAAAGGATCCTCGGGGCATTCTTCAGCCGCCGCACGAGGGACCCGAGAGAGAGAGAGAGAGAGAGAGAGAGAGAGAGAGAGAGAGAGAGAGAGAGAGAGAGAGAGAAGGAGAAGGAGGGAGGGAGACAGACGGCACCGGTAGCCGCTGCTGGTGCGACTTCAAAGGCTGGTCGTCCTGCTCGGAGCTCTAGCAGCGCCAGACTGCGCTCCCGCCGCACGACTTCTATTCTCCCGCCGGAGGACGCAGATGTCACGAAAGCGAGCGCCATCGATCGACACAGCCAGCAGCGCGTTCGACAGCGATCCCCGGACGCAAAAGCTACTTCTGCTCTGCCTAATCGAACCCTGTCGGGGGAGTGCCTCGCGGGCAAGGCGAGTGGCGCACTCTGTGGGACGCACTCTGCGGTGCTCAGCTGGACCGGCGGGGCAAGGCGGCATCACCTCCACCACCACCACACCACCGCCGCCGCCGCCGCCGCCCCCACCCGCCACAACCCCAACTTTTCGCGTTGTGTCGGAGTGCTTTGACGTGGCGTAAACGGACTGACTTGGCACTAGCGGGGCGGGGCGGGGGCGCGGCGACACAAAATACTTCCGCACCCGGACGCGCGGACCCCGCCCCCCCCCCCCCCGGCCCCACCCCGCACACCGCCGCTCCCCCGCCCCCGCCTCGCCCACTAGCCACAGGAACACTTCGAGGACGAGGTCGTGGAAAGGAGGGAGGGGCGGGTGAGCGAGAGGGAGTGAGAGAGAGAGAGAGAGAGAGAGAGCAGAACAAAGAGTGCGGCCGAGGACTGAGCCGAGGACAAATACTCTGTTTTGCCTTCGGGGAACGGAAATAAAGGACGTTCGCGGAAAGAATCGGGACGGGGGCGAGGCGAGGGAGGAAAAAAAATTCGTGGACGACCAGACCCACCTACTGCCTGCCTTTTCATCACCCCTGAAAGTTTCCTCCCGTGTCCTTATTTTCTCCTCCGCCCTTCCTCGTCCTTGCTGCCGCCGCTGCCTCTCTCCTTATCTTGCAGGGGGGGGGGGGGAGGAAGTGTACGCGCCGTGATGGGACACTATGCTCTCCGGCGCCCGCATGCAGGGGAACGGCCCCCCCGCACTCCACCAGGCTCCGGCGGCACGGCGGCGGCACGGCGGCGTCCCGGCGGCGGCCCTACACGGCGAGCCTCGCCTCGGCACGCCCGGCAGGCTTACAACCTCCAGGACGACGACGACGAAGAAAACTCACGGGCGGTGTAACGTGTTTTCCGCCCGCAATATCGTGTTTGTGTGTTTCTAAGCTGAACATGGGGGGCACACGGGGGGCAGCAGCAGCACAGCACGCGGCAGCCAGACGGAGGGGACAGGACAGGCAGCCGCGCGGCCGCCGCCGGCTCCAGTACCAATCTCACTTGTAACCCGCGGCTGTCGGGACGCCAGCCGGCACCGACCGCACTGCCGCTGCCGCCGCCACTGCCTCTGCTGTGCCCCCGCGGAGTGCGGCGCTGAGCAGGCGGGCCGGGAGAGTGATTGGGGCAGAGCGAAACACTGGTACCCCGCACTGTTCACTCGCACTTACACGCTCACACACCCACAACCCTCCCTTCTGCTCTCTCTCTCTCTCTCTCTCTCTCTCTCTCTCTCTCTAACATACACATTGCCATTCACACACACACACACACAGCACAGCAGCGTGAGCGCGCGCGCAGCGCAGCACTTCCCGTTCCCACACCAAAGGAATAGGGGAAAGTGGGGGAAAAAATACGCAAAAGAAAACGAAACAGGTAAAGAGACGCGTGCACGCGTTTCCACTCGTGCTCTCAATTTATCCCAATTTTCGCTCCTTTCTTTTCAACGCCTCTTCGCTGCCGCGGCCGCCGCCCCCGCCGCCCCCGCCGCCCCCGCCGCGCGGGCTCCGCAGGGCTCTTGCAGGGCTGTAGCAGGACCCCCGGTGCGCTCAGACGTATCCCGGGCCGCCTCTTCGCACGCATATTTCAGGAGGCGGCGGCACCAGCACCGGCACGACGCGTCGTCTACCACGTCGGCGAGGGCACCGCAATGTCACCACCGCCGGCCCAGGCGGCCCGGGCGGACCGGGCGGGCCGGACCTTCCTACATAAATTACGTAGTGTGCATCAGGAGGTTTCGTACGAGCGCAGTCAGTCTGGAAGTCCGCGGCCGAATGCGCGGCCCCGAGTGTGTGTGTGTGTGTGTGTGTGTGTGTGTGTGTGTGTGTGTGTGTGTGTGGGTTTGAGCAATGCTCCCGCCCCCATTCAGACCCTCAACCCCTCCAGCCCCTGCGCTTTGTCACAGTCGAGCGCGCGCTTTGGCCGTTCAGAGGGCGGAGCGAGTTTGCCGTGAGGTCGGGATCAAACGAGTTCACAGGTATGGCGATTGATGAGGAAAAACACTGCCCTTTCAAAACTGCAAAAGCGTAGGGAAGGGCGGTGGTGGGGGAGTGAGGGGTAGACGGCAAAAAGTAGAAAGTGACTCCGAGACGGAGAGAGAAAGAGAGAGAGAGAGAGAGAGAGAGAGAGAGAGAGAGAGAGAGAGGAGAGAGAGAGGGCGAGAGCGGAGATCGTGTCGACAGAGTGAGAGACAGAGAGAGAGAGAACGAGGGAAAGAGAAAGAGAGAGATGTGTAGGTGAGCTGTAGAGGAGGGGGAGGGGGCGTGGAGCACAGCACAGCACACGAGAAGACAGCACCACTTTATACGGACCTGTTCTGCATTGTAATGCCGCCGCCGTCCCGCAAGCGAAGCCACAAAGAGCACTGTCAAAAATTTTGACAGCTTACTCACTCACTTGAGAGCGAGTGAGGGCGGCGGAGAGATCGAGGGAGAGAGAGAGAGAGAGACGGGCAGGAATAAAGGAAGGGAAGAGGAGGGGCTGGGCGGGGGCCGTGTGGGAGGGCGCCATGATTGTAGGAGTCAGGGCCTCTGTCGGCTGACGGGGGCCCGCCGCCGCCGCCGCCGCCGCCGCCCCGCCGCCGCCGCCGCCGCCGCTGCCGTAAGCCCCGACGCCTGACCTTGGGTTGACTTCGCCGGCGCGCGGTGCTTGCTAAGGTAACCCGAGCCCCCTGCCTGCCTCCGGTGCCGGGCTGCCGGGTGCGGCCCGCCTAAGGTGAGGCCAGCGCGCCGTGGTAAGTACGCGCCTAGCGCCCGCCAGAGCCGGGGTAGGCCGGCCCGCACCGCACCCAGGCACGCCGAGTGCCGCGGTTGCCTACCCGGCGGGCGCCATGCGACGCGCGCGGACAGAGAGGCAAGAGAGGAGACCGCCGGCCGCCGGCCGCGGGTGTGCGGCACGTACACCGTGGGCGTCGTGCCCGCCCGTGTCCGTGCGCGTGTCCGTGCCGTGTGGGCTCCCCCAGGGGAGCAACAGGCCGACCTGGCGCGGCAGCAGACCCACGCACACACACAACCTGACGTGCTGTTCCCAACGATAAAATTACGCAAATGTAGGCGAAGCTCTGCAGAGAGGCGCTCGAAATGAAAAAGCGCAGCCGGGTGGGCGCGGCTCGGCGGCGACGGCGGCGCTGCGGGAGATTCAAGCCGCCGAGCCGCCGTGGAGCACCGGCCCGAGATGGGCGGGGCCCGGCAGTGGAGTCCACTCGGTGCGCAGCCGCACTCACCAACCAGCGGGCCGCGAGGCAACGAGGCACCGAGGCACCGAGGCGGGTTTGTGACCGTCCCCCGCGGACCCGACCTGTGCACGGGCTGCAGCTTCTGCATGGTTTCGGCAAAATCACGTTCGGGCACCGTACCGACCGCACCCCGCGGACTCGCGTCCCCGACGCCTCGCCTGACGGCCCCGCGGCCCGCGCCCGCGGCCTCGCCTCGCCGCCCCGCCGTTCCGCGCCGGCTCTGATTGCGTATGCGGGAGGAACGGGTACAATGCACGCCTGGCCGGCTGCTGTTCAATGCGTGCGCGCCCGGCGCCCGCGGCGCCCGCGGCCCCCGCGCCGAGCTGCTTACCTCTGCACGTACGCAGCGGGGCGCAGCGGGGCGCCCAAAGCCGCCGTGAACATGCGGCGGGCGCACAATGGCGGCGGGGACGTGGCGCGACGGTGCAGACGGCCACATACCGGGGCCACACCGGGGTCACACCGCCTGGCCACCGCGGCCGAGCCCCGCACAGCAGGGTCCGGCTGGTCCACTTCCCCCTCCACTTGTGAAGAGGTGGAAGAGGTGAGGGGATACCTGTGTCGCTCTCACTCCTTCTGTATTTCTGTCTCTTTCGCCTTTTCTCTCTGACACACACGCACACACACACACACACACACGGGCTCTCACAGATGGGCTGTCGTGAAGACCAGTGAAAATAGAGCAAAAGCACGAGCCCCGTGTTGAAGCCCTGTCAAATAAAACAGGGCGCCGACCGGTCCTCCAATTTCACGCCCCGGAGGCCGCAGCGCAGCCAGGGGCGGAGCCGGACCAGAGACGGGGCGTGCGGGTCGGGCGGACGCGGCACGGCGCGGCCCCAGGAGTCGTTCCCGTTGTTGGGAGCGCATCCGACTCCGGCCGGCCCGGGTTCGAGTACTCGGCCCGGCCGGCCCGGCACTGGGCCACTGGGAGGGCCGGGGCCCACGGCACCAGCAGGCTCCCCGCCACGGTGTTGGCGCGGGGCACACGGCCCGCACCCGCCGCGGGGCTCCACTACTGACTGCGGTCAGGGGCGGGCCGGGGTAGAGGCGCACGGGGGGCCGGCAGAGGCCGCCATATTTTAGTATGAGTAGACCGGGGCCCGCGGTGCGGGCGGAGGGGGCGGGGAGTGCGCCGCTGACCGCACACAGGCCACAACGTGACCCGCGTAATCAAGGCCCCGATCGAGCGGACAACCTCTCAATTCGGTGGGTGGAGAGAAGGACACGCAGGAGGGGGAGGGGGGCGGCGCGCTGGGCCGCGGCCGCGGGCTGCGGTGTCCGGCAGGCCGGCGCGGCCGGGCGCAGAGGCCACCGCCCCCTCCCCGTCACACCGCGGCGTCCCTCATCCCCGTCCGAGCTCGCTCTCGGCCGCCTGTACAGTCGCGCGGCCTCCTGCACCTCGCAGAAGGCGGCGGTGAGCACGCGGAGCGCGTCAATTTCCACTTTAAATTCACATCAACTTCACGCGCGTATAGACTTCATACGCGCGTCCTTTCCCCTCCCCCTTCCCCCCAACGGTGACCCGTTGCGCCTCAAAAGGAATTAAAATCACGTTATGGTGATATCGCTCGCCCTTGGTGGTCGCCAGAGCCACTCACCGCGCCGCGGCCCCCCGGGGGGTTCACAGTGCTAAACGGCCTTGGCTCCATCAAACCGAGCCCCTGCCCGCTGCCAGCTCTGCCTGCCCGCCAGGCTGCCAGCCTGCCGGCCCTGCCTCCGCGGTCCGGAACTCGTCCCCCGGCCCGTCCGTCTTTCTAACGGAGTCCACGCGTTACCACGTCGGGCAGGGCCAGCAGGGCCTTCAGACCCGTTTCCTCCCCTCTGTCCCGGCCCTTTTTCTGCCCCCCCCCCATTCCTCCCCCCTGCAGGACGGGTCGGGGACCCGGCCGCCCAATTTTTGAAAAGGAAGTAGGGTGACGTCCAGGCGGCGGCGATCCGGCAGCGATTCTTTCTCGGCGTGATGACGTCGTGTCTCCGCCCGCTGGAAGAAAGGCGGCCCGTAGTCAGGGGGTGGGAGCGAGAGGGAGCAGGAGCGAGGGAGCGCGAGAGAGAGGGAGAACAGTTTCATTTCCGATGTGTCTGCAGGCCGGTGATGACCAAGGCTCCCCTTCGTGAATGTGTGCGACAGAGAGCGCACCAGGGGGGGGGGGGAGGCCTTGTGTCTGTGACGTGTGTGAGTGTTTGTGCAGCCCGTGTAGATGTGTTAGAGTGTGTGGACAGTGGGGATTTCGTCGAGAGGAAGGAAAAGTGTTGTGGTTGGGGGGTGAGGTGGGGTGGGGGGAACCTTCCTTTTCGGACCCCGTCCCGGCGGCCGTGCGCGTACGCTTCGGACAGGAAGCGAGGCAGGCGACCGATTTGCCCCGACCGCCCCACCCCGCCGTCCAACGTCCTCCACTCCCCGACTTCAGATCGGTCACTTGTGGCAGCGACCAACGACGACACTCGACTTTCGGCGCCGCCGCCGGCCCGCCGCCGAGCGCCTGTGAGGACCGGGGTAGGCCGGCCCGCACGGCACGCGTGTCGCACGGGCCGCGCGGCTGCCTACCCAGCAGGCGCTCGGGCGGCGAGACCCGCCACGGCGGACGCCCGTCCAACGAGATCCCGCAAAGAAGAGTGTCGGTGGACTCTGCGGCGCCCACCCTCACGCGAGTCCCGGTCGCAGGTCCTCCACGAGCGGATTGATGACCGCGGCCGCGGCGCGCGGCGCCCTCGCCTCGCCCTCCGCTCTGCCTCGCGGCCCCAAGTTTGCGTCTGCGAGTTCGGCGGTCTTGCGGCCGTCGCGGCAGACGGGATGGCGCCGGGGCCTTACCCTGATTGCCGACGGTATAACTAATGTTGACTTTGGTGACTGGGTTCTGGCAGCCGCACTGCCGTCCGCATAAAGTTGTAATTCCTCCCCGACGAGCTGACATTATTACTGCCCTTCGCCTGTTATCGAGAGCCCCGCGGCTCGACGGGGGCCTCCGAGGGCGACCCGCGGCGTGCACCACCAGCCGTGCAGCGCGTCCGTCCCTCCCGCGTGCCCGCCGCGTCGGGTCGGGGCGTTTCGAACAGTACCCTGGGCGCGCAGTGCGCACGGCAATGGGAGGCGGAGAATAAAACATGAGTGGAGAGCAGGGGCGCAGCGCGGAGAGGAGGTGGCGCGCGGCGGAAAGTTCCGGCCGCCCCCGCGGACGCTGAAATCGCGCTGCCCGTTACCAGGTCCCCCGTGGGCAAGTAGGACTAATCGCTCGGAACCCCCACTCCACTCCACAATGACAACCTTCGCGCCTTCCCAATAATTAGCTGTGCGTGCACTGGGGGGCAACGAGTTCTGGGATGTCAGAACACTCTCACTTTACTTTACAGTACAGAGGTTTCACATTTTGTTCCTCTTTATTAATATATTTTTCTCCGGGACGCGGGGCCACGGCGATGATTATTTTTCATTCCGCAGACGAAAACTGTCTCTGGCGATCCGTCTCGAGTGGTGGAGTGAAACCCGATATAATACGTAGACAGAGCAGGCAGAGGCGCCCGGCAGGCAGAGAAGTCCTCGAGGCGCGAAAACGCGACCGTAAAACAAACTTGTAAATTTCATGAGAAAGGAGGCGGCCGGAGGCTGCGGCTATTTAGACTCACAGCGGCGCTCTGTTGATGGGGACGCGCGGGGGCCGCGGGGGGCCCGCCGGGCTGGGGGGCCTGCGGAGGCGCCGAGAGGCGCTGCGCGGCTGCTACTTTTACCTCAGCAATATGGAGCCGCCCGGGGCGTCCGGGCGAAAAGTGCAACAAAAGTTGAGTCTAGCCCGCGGCTCGTCGCAGTCGGCCGAGAACGACAGTTTGATGACCGTATTTTTTTCCAGAGAGGGAGAGCAGAAAAAAGAATAAATAAAAAGAGGGGGAGGAAAAATAAAACGGTCGTGCGCTGTTGTTTCCCGTGTTCTGCGCGTCCTCCACAAAATAAAAGTGCAAGCGCAGGGCGGCAGGACGGCAGCGACGAAACGGCTAACCTGATCGAACCCGACGGCCCCCGGCCGATGAAACAATTCCCGGGACAAGAACAGAAAAAACCCATACGTTTTTTTTAAGGTCAGTTTTTTTTTAAAGTAGTTTGCCTAACGAACCGAGAGCCCCACGAGCTCACAGCATAGGGCTGATGCCGGCGATGGTGCGGTGCGGGCGCCAGCGACTCGACTCGATAGCAGACGGCCCGACACACCGCGGGGCGCGGGTCGGGCGTGGCACTCGCAGCCTCGCTGGTACTCGGCTAGATTCACAATCCCGGCAGCGCCCGCACACGGCCGCGCCCGGCCGCACCCGACGCGCCCTCGCTGCGAGCGCTTTGTAGGTCACCACCACTTTGCACGATTGGTGTTATCGCGTGAGGGGTTTGGTTTACGCACGGGCCGTGGGCTATCACTGGCGGCCGCCCCCCGCGAGCCCCGGCCGCGTGCGCCGCACGTGCTCAGGCCGGTGCGTGCGCTCCCTGCCTGCCGGGCCGGGGGATCAGGTAAGGAGCACGGCGACGGCGCGGCTCCGGTGACTCCAGGACTCCAGGACTCCGGGACTCCAGCCCGGAGGCAAGGGGGACGCGCGGCGCGCGGCGCGCAGCGCTGACCCCTTCTCGGCGTGCCACTCCCGGCTGTCCCTCTACCTGTGACGGGGCGACAGGCGCCTGACACCGCCCAGTCCCGGCGTCGGCGCGTGGCGTGCGGCGCGTGGCGTGCGGCGCGTGGCTAGGCCGCCTGCGCACCCCATGGCAGCCGGGCCGGAGCCAACCAATGAGAAATGAGAGGCCACCGCCGAGGCCAGCGGGGCACGGGGGCCACGGGGCACGGCCGAGGTTTGGCTGAGTGGAAAATCACTTTGTTTTTCGGCGCCAAACTTTGCCGGGGAGGCTCTGTTACCTTCGCAAAGCCCCCCCGGGGGCCCTGCACGGGGGCGCGCTGAGGGGTGCGGCACGGCGGGGGGCGGCACAGCCGCACCGGCTTTGCTTATGCTGGCCCCCGCTGGCCCCCGCTGGCGGGTCCTCGCAGGCCGAGCGGGCGGCCCGCTGTGAAGTAGGGGAAGCAACCCCCCGGACCCGGCGGCAGCACAGCGGCGCCAGCGGGGTGCCAGGGTCGAGGGAAAAGTGGAAGCGGACCCACGGGTTGAGCGGGCGGGGGTCGGCGCCGTGCCGCTGAGTGACAGCGCCACCTGTTAAGTGGGTTTCAGTTTGCCGGCGGGAGGAGATAGAGCCCAGGGCTACCCCTCATATTCCGGTGGCAAACGGCTCCTGCAAATATTGGGGCGCGGCATTCATTGCCCGCTGTGAAAGGGACACGCCTTCAGTCCCCCGCACTTCCCTCGTCACTCTTTGGAGTGCCGTGGGGACACTGCAGCAGGGCGCGGCGCGAGGCGTGCAATGCCGGCAAAAAACATTTCGCAGCTGTCCGCGAGTGAATACTAACATTAGCACGAGTTTTTTTTGTGTGTGTGGGGGGGAGGGGGGCGTGGCTCGTGGGACCTGTGTTGTGCTGCACACAGCACGCGGCACCAGCCGGCCCGGATCTTCTCATGCACACCCGCGTGTGCCGTACTTACAAAATGCTTGCTGTTGCTACCAGGAATTCCGCAAACGAGGCGGCGGCGCGGGGCCGGCGGCTGTGTTTCATTAGGCACATCAAAGGGCACGGCGTGGTGGTGCCGGCCCCCGCTGCTTCCTGCTGACGCCGTGTTCAAGTGATACTCCTTCCATTCTGTGCCGCAGCAGCTGCCGGCGCCACTCCTGGGTCCCCGCGCCCGCCTCCCTCAACTCCCCCGCCCACACTGCAGACTGCTCGGCTTCGTTAGGAGCCGGGGGAGGAGGGGGGAGGCAGAAGGACGCTCAGTGCCCACGACGGCAAACAGAGAGGATGGCAGCAGGCCTCTGTGCGAGTGCGTGTGTGTGTGGGGGAGTGTACTAACCGACTGTCTCCCTCCCCCACCTCTCCTCTCTCTCTCTCTCTCTCTCTCTCTCTCTCACTCCCACACCACCCCCTCCGCAGAGAGCGCGGCCGCCTTTCTTTGAGCGAACACCAGACTGTGTTAACACCACGCAAAAACAAGCGCCCCCTCCCCCTTCCCCGTCCGCCGCCGCACCCCGCCCCGCCCCGCCGTCGCAGGCAGCGCACCCGAGCAGTATCGTCCGTGGCGGCGCGTGGCGGTCCGTGGGCGCGGCGCGTGGCGCGTGCGGCGGGCGCGTGGCTGGCGGCGTGCCTCGGAGGTGCAGGACGCGATGGGATTGCCGTCTCGTGCGCACACAGCCTCGGCTGTCTGTGTGTCTGCGGGGTGTCTGCGGGGTGTCTGCGGGGTGTCTGCGGGGGCTTCTTCTGATTCTGTTTGTTGTACGTCGTCGTCGCAGACCGCAGACCCGTTTTACCCAGACAAGATATGAGCTTACGCAGCAAGAACACCCGCTCGGCAGGGACGGCGGCTGCGGCTGCGGCGGCTGCGGCGGGGGAAAAATGGACAGCGGCCCTCATTTCAGCGGCTCGGAATTTATCGTCGTTAAGGTGTACAAGTTTGGTGCGCGCTAAAGTGCGACCGCGGCAAGCGGCCGTCGGAATGGCTGCACGGGGAGGGAACGGGGGCCGGAGGGGAGGCTGGAGGGGCGGCCGGAGGGGGTGGAATCAATTTGGAGGGTGAGCTAAAGCAGGGGGGTGGGGGGCTGTGGGAGGGTGTGTGAAGGTAACGCGGGGGCGGAGGCAGCCGGTCTGCCGGGAGGGTGGATCAGGTTACGTTAGGTTGGAAACGGGTTGGGCCAGGGGTGGTGACAGAGAGAGAGAGAGAGAGAGAGAGAGAGAGAGAGAGAGAGAGAGAGAGAGAACAGGAGAGACAGAGAGGGTATGATGACGGGACGGATCAAGACGATTGCCCAGCGTAGGAGGTGCTAGTGGGTCCGGCAGCTCGCCGTGCGCCGCCGTGCCCGCAGAAGTGCATTCTAAGCCCGCTACGCGATGTCTGCGTGCGGTCGTGCCGCCGACCCCCGTCCACTGCGCCCTCCTTCCCTCTGTCCCACTCCCACTCAACCGGACGACGCGGAGCCGCCAGCCTCCGCCTCTCTCTCTCTCTCTCTCTCTCTCTCTCTCTCACGCCGAACCCCAAAGCCGCCACGCCACAGTGCGCCCATAGTCATGCCCGCCACTCGGTCTAACAAGGGGAAGGGGGGGGGGGGGGTCTTTCCGGCAGGTGCGCCAAACTAACGACCTGGCTGTGCTGCCGCTGCCTCTGCCGCTGCGGCCCCTGCTGACCGGCTCAGAGCGTGCCGTCGCCATCTGGCATTGACAGGGCACGTCACAAGACTTGGCGGGGCCGAGCCCAGCTGCACCGCACCGCACCACACCGCCGCGTGCGGGGGCGGAAGAAAGAAAGAAACCTCGTCCACCGTGCGGGCCCGGACAGAGGGGGGCGGGGGGACAACGGGCAGGGAAAGCTTTAACTTGTATAGACGAGCCGGAGTTTTGGCAATACTGCGGAAGATCTACCCGAACAAGGAGGGAGGGAGAAATAATGGAATAAGCCGATTGCGCCGAGGGAATGAGGAGATGGAGGGGGGGGGGGAGGAAAAAAGTATAAAGACGGTATCGAGAGGGGCGTTAGCAGCTGCAGGCCCGCCGCTCACCGCACCGACCCCACCCCACCCCCTCTCCTTCCTCATAAATGTGTAACGTAATTTTCTCCGACTCACCGCCATGACTCTCTCCGCATCTCTCTCTCTCTCCTTTGCTCTCGTCATCTCGCTCTCCCTCTCTCTCTCTCTCTCTCTCTCTCTCTCTCTCTCTCTCTCTCTCTATCGCGGCGGCTCGTGTGCGACGACTGATCGATCAGAGTGGATCGGACGGCAGCAGCAGCAGCAGCAGCAGGAAGGAATCGTCTATTCAGGCCAATCGGATCACCGCTCTGCCTCAGACCGGGGCGGCGGTGGCGGCGTTTGCTGTGCGGCTGGCTGGCTGGCTGGCCTGGCTGGCTGCCTGGCTGGCTGCCTGGCTGGCTGCCTGGCTGCCTGGCTGGCTGCCTGGCTGGCTGCGCGCTGCGTGCCTCTCTCCCCCGCGGACTCCGCTGACTAGACTGCCCGGCGCCGCCGGCTCCCACCTTTAAGCGAGCTCACTACTCGCGCTCTCTCGGCGCGCTGCTTAAATTGCAAGACGCCGCCGCCGCCGCCGCTGCAAAGTTTCGTGGCCCTCCGCTCCCCGCTCCGCGACTGCACCGCGGCTGCTCCGCGGCCCGCACGGCCCCGGCAGTCATCTGTTACGGCTGAGCGGTCACGTGAGCGCGTAGCGCGGCGGCGGCCGGAGCAGCAAGCGCTGCAGCGCCGCGGGGGGTAGCTGGGTAAACAAATTGGAAAAAAAGTGAGAGCAGAGAGGGAGAGAGAGAGAGAGAGAGAGAGAGAGAGAGAGAGGTACTACAGTGTCAGTGTCGAGGCGAGCACCACGACGCCGCCGCCACAGCGCCGCATCCTTGGCAGCCCCCCCCCCCCCCCAGAAGACTAGCGTCGTCCTGGCCGCGGCGGTGGCGCTACGGCGGTGGTGCTGGCGGAGCGCGGGTACCGTTAAATTTTTCACATCCTTTTTCCTTCCTTCCAGTGCGATTGGTGCTCCGGCCGCGCGGAAGCAGCAGCAGCAGCGGCAGCGGCGTGCGCTTCCAATTCTAAAGTGCGCATCTGGCAGAGGGAGGAAGCGCGGCGAGGCGGGGCGGCGGCGGCGGCGGCGGCGGCAAGTAAAAGAAGCTCGGATCGTCTGGCGCGGTGAACGACGTGCCCCCCCCCCCCCCCCCCCCCCCCGCAACTCAGGCCCAGCCACGCCACGCCCCGCTACGCTAGACGGCTCTTAGGTGCAGAAGAGGAATGCAAAATTGTAAAAAAAAATAATTCTAAAAAGTATAAAAAAAAGTATCGGCAAGCAAAACGGCGGCTCGGGGCATGAGAGATACATGGCACGGTCCGGCGGCCTCATCCCCTCGGGTTCCGGTAAAATTTTGTTATTGATGGCGTGGACTTTCGCCCCCCCCCCCCTTCCGGGTAGCTTCCGGGCCGGAGTGTACGCATGCGGCGGTACGGTTCGCTCGTATTTTGCCGCCGCCGCCGCGCAGTTTGAGGTTTTGAGGGCGCCAAGTTTTGAGACTGTCTGTCCCGCTGTACGCCCGCCCAGCGCTGAGGCACTGCCTCCCCGGCGTCTCCTCTCCGGGTGAGGGCGGCCGTCGCACAGCTCAGCGCAGCAGGTCACCCGCGCGCTCCCAGGTGCCAGAGAAATAACCGTATTGTAGGGTACGCGGCTCTGTGGCACCCCCGCCACCCTCTCCTCTCCTCTCCCCGACTGTCTACGACAAGAATGGCCGGGCCGGGCCCCTTCGAAGGCCAGGGCAGCGCTGCCGGAGGGCCGGAGCGGGGTGGGCGGCGCGGTCCGGATCGTGCGGCCAGTCCATTCTCGGCGAGGAAGAGGTGAGGAGGAGCCGGGGGGGAGTAGAGCGGAGCGGAGGGGACTTAACGGCGTCCTCTTGCGTCGGGGCCGAGAGGGCGTTTTCAGTGCGAGTTCGATTATAAATTGTCGGGTGGCGGGCCGCGAGGGCTGGGCCGGAGCGTCACAGCGGCGGGGCCGGCCGGCGGGCCCTTTACCTTACCTGGGGACGCCAAGTGGGTTGGACCGTTCGGAGTGCGCTAAAGTGTCGGGAAGGTGGATGGGAAGCGGGGGGGGGGGGGGGGGGGGTCTTCGCGGTAAAGCGCGGTAGTTGTTGAGAAGGGCCCAACTTGAGCGCGGTATGGCCGCTCGGCTATCTCCCTCTGTCTCTGCGACTTACGCCGCCGCCGTCGCACCACAGGCGGCGCGCGCGGTGCAGATGATGGCTAGGCGCGGGACTAATTAGGCATGAGAGTGAGAGCGAGAGGGAAGAGCAGGGGAGTTATGGTCTTCAGAGAAAGCGGCCCCGTGGCAAAGTCTTGAGGAAGCCGTGAGAAAGCCGTGAGAAAGGCGCCCGCCCCACAGCCGCCCTTTTCTTGCCGCATGATTGAAAAGTGTCGCCGCTTCACGCTCAGCACATTTCCGTTCCGCAGCCTCGGAAGAGCGGGGCCCGGAGGCCCGGAGGCCCGGAGGCTGCCTGAGGGCCGCGTCGCTCCGCGCCGCGCCGCGCCGTGCACAGTTTGCCTTGACACCGACGCTGCAGATTTTGAATGCGATAAATCAGGGCGGGCGACCGCCGAGCAGCCCAGCCGGCCCGCAGCCCCCTCACCTCGCCGCCCAGCTGTCGTCACGCCGGCCCAGAGGCCCCAGGCTTCGGCCCCGGCCAGGCATCGGCTCCAGGCGGGCCGCTGCCAATTTTCTCGCGTCGAACATTTCTCAATCGAATATGACAAGCAAGGCGACGCGGAGAGCTGCCGACGCCGGGCCGAAGGCCTGGCACGACTACCTAACAGGCAGTGTCCCTGTACCACACCGTGTCCCCAAATCAAGGACTGAAAAGTCTTCATTTAATTTGTTGTCGGCAAATATCGTGGTCGAACAACATTCTTGGCCGGTCCGGCGTTTTCCGCGTTTGGTTAGTGCTAGAGGGCGATGCGCTCTGTGTGAAGTGTGGCGCTCGCCAGCACTGTGCGAGGCGCTGTGTGCGGGGCGCTGTGTGCGCTGCTGTGTGCGCTGCTGTGTGCGCTGCTGTGTGCCCGCCCGCCCGTCGCGCGCCGCTAATCCACCGCATGAGCAGTGCCTGCAGAGGGCACGGCCCTGGCGGACGCCCTGCCGGTCCCGCCGGCGCCCAGCCGCCGGGTCCCACTGTGTCATGCCAGCATCCAGTCAGTGGCGCCGCCCAGCGCCGCCTAGCGCCGCCCCGCGGCGGCCACTGCGGTCTCGGAGGAAAGAAAAAGGACAGCGACGAAAATAAGGACGCGCGCGCGCGCGAGAACAAAGACGGAAGAAGAAGAAAAAAAGAAGAAACAGAAAGAGAAGGAGGAGGGGAGAGGAAGACGGGGACAAAAAGAATCCGACACCGCCACTCTGCGCCCGCGGAGCCCGGCGGGGCCCGGCGGGGCCCGGGGCATAAGAAAATGTACGGGGCGAAATGACTCCGCGGCGAGTCGTCAGCGCCGGACTAAAACTTTCCTAACGAATCGCAAAGGACATGGGGGAGGCGGCGAGTTCTGGGAGGGAGCGGGGCGCGCCGGGGAGGGAAGGGGTGATGGTGGTCGCCAGCACTAGCGCCCCCCCCCCCCCCCCCCGCGGCGTCAAAATTGATTCAACTCTTTGTTTCCGGTGGTCAGTTTGCTCAAGGCAGCCCCCCCCCCCTCCTCCCCTCGCTCCCGGGGCTGCGCAGCGCCATAGTTTGGACGGACGGCTCATCGTCAAGAGTCCGGATTACCAAAACTCATTCCCTTTCTCTTCGCCTCGCGCCGGGGCCGCCGCGGGGCCGCTGGGCAGGCCGGGCAGGACGGGCCTCTCCGAGCCAAACTCTGCGTCCGAGCTAATCTACTTTGCCGTCCCGGGCCGGGACCCGGTGGGGAGGGAGGGGGGGGGGGGCGAGAGAGTGGGGCAGATAATACGCAAGGCGTACAATGTCATTTCGCGCGATCGCCGAGGGTGAAATAATTAATGGTCGCACGTTGCGGGGGGAGAAGTAACCGCGGCAATTCATTTCTATCGCCGTGAATGAGACGAATGAGGTGGCGGTCCGGTCCGAACCGAGTTGGAGCCGCCGCCGAAGTGAGGCAGCCAAAGTGCGGGCCGGCGCCGTGTAGTCGGGGGTCCGCCCCGCGGCAGCCCCGCGGCAGCCCCGGCGCGAGGTACTTTGCGGTCAGTTTGAAGGAGGCAGGCGGCCAGGAAGGCCAAACAGCCCGTCGTTGCGCGGTGGCGCGCGCGGAGTTGTTGTTGAGTGGCTCAGCGGCAAAATGCAAAGTCTGGAGTCTGGAGAAGGCCAGTAGGGGAGGGCGGGGGAGATGGAGGGCGATCCATTCCGATCCGGCTGCTGCTGTTGGGGGCAGCGTCGGTATCCGCCCATCGCTCATCCGCACGCATCGACCCTCGACGCACTGCCCGGGGCGTCTCGGAAAATCTCTCATTCAGAAAAAAAATCATAAAATTATAATTCCGTAAAAAAGGAAGACAAAAAATGAGATAGGGCTGCGAAGGAAAGCAATGAACTGGAGAATTGTTTTAAAGAATCATTAATGGTGCGCCTGCATCACCCCCCGGACTGGGCTGGAGGCCGCTGGAGTCGCTGGAGGAGGTGGCCTCATCCCTGGCCGGGTCCCCCCCCCCCCCCTCCCGGTGGCCCCTGCCGTTCTGTGTGGATAAGCGTTGGCGTGGCGGAGGTCTTAGCAGCATGTCCAGGCCGGGGCCTCATGCTAATATGCGGTGTTGCGCCTGCCCTGGCCTGCCCGGGCCCCCCTCCCAGACAGCCCAGGCCAGCGGCCCCTTCCGGGCGTGTAATATCCACGGTAGCTGCCTGCAGGCCGCCGCCGCCGCCGCCGCCGGGGGTCGCCGCCGCGCCCGCTAAAGCCGGATGTCTGAGCACGTAATCCGTCTTGGCGCCTCGCACACTTTCACTCATCGCATTCATGGCCGCGCACATCCATTTGCGAGTGCAAAGCCCGGCCCCGCCGCACCGCCCGGGGTGGCTGGAGGTAGGTGTCGGGGGTGGTGGCGGAGGGGAGGAGGGCCGCGCCCCCAGAGTGCAGCGTGCAGCTCGCCGCCGTGGTCCTAGGAGGTCGGCACGGCCTCGCCTACCCTCCGACCTCACGCCTCACGGGCCGAGGTCGGCGTCGCGGCCACCTCTATTTCGGGGCGCTGTTGAGCCGAAGGGCTGCAGCGACGGAGGGCCCTCTCCTCTCCGTTACCTGGGCCAGCGCCCTGGTTGGACGGGCGCCAACCCCCACGGCCTCGCCTCGCCTCGCCTGGTCCGGCCCGGCCCGGGCTGGCTGTCCCACGGCTTGTCTCGCATCGTCAGCACAAAGTGTCCCCTCCCACTCCACTCAGACTCCTTAGCTCGGTCCGGCGTCGTCGTTAAGCGAGCGGAGCGGCGGCGAGAGAGCGAGATAGAAGACGGCAAGTGCGGCGCGCCGGGGAGGTGCGAGGGAGACGGAGCGGGGGGGGGGGGCGGCGGCGGCGGCGGTGCGGTCGGGTCGTGGGGAGCCCGGGCCGTAACCCGGGGGTGAGGCGGCGGGGGCGCCGACTCGGCGGGGGAGGCACGGCGGCGCAGCATTCCGGGACCACAACCGCATCAGGAGATAGGGCCTGCGGGCTGCGGCCT
Organism: Megalurothrips usitatus; assembly: GCA_026979955.1. Taxonomy (NCBI): domain Eukaryota; kingdom Metazoa; phylum Arthropoda; class Insecta; order Thysanoptera; family Thripidae; genus Megalurothrips; species Megalurothrips usitatus. Next base: position 11,474,172 of record CM049594.1, read on the forward strand.
GCTACCCTGTCCGACCTGCACCGCGCCGGCGTGCCGGAGCCGCCCGCCTACAGCCCCCAATCACTTGCGGCGGAGCGGGCGTCGCCGCCCAGGAGCCCCATCAGTCGGCACGCCGCCGTGCCGGACGGAGCACCCCGCGCGACCGTGGCGCCGCCATAGCGGCAGTCAGCGGTACTACTGTCAGGTGTATCCGGCCGGGCGGGTCGTCTGAGAGTGGGATGAGGGCCCACCCCGCGCGAGCCGGGTGATGCGGAAATGTGAAGACGAGGGGGAAAGGACGGGGGCAAGAATGCGTCGGTGTCGGTGTTTCTCTCTCCTCTCTCCTCTCTCCTTTCTCTCTCTCTCTCTCTCTCTCTCTCTCTCTCTCTCTTTCTCTCTTTCTCTCTCTCGCTCCGCAGTCCGCAGTTCCACCTCTGTATCCGTATTCGCGCGCCCAAAGGACGTCATCCGACGAAGCCACGTTTGCGGCCGCTTTTATACGCCCCCCGCGTCCGCCGTAAAGAGGTCGGGCAGGACTCGCAACCCGTCTGCACTGCGTCGGCCGCCGCCGCCGCCGCGAGCCGAGGCGTCAGGGCAGCACGGCTTCTGCGCGGCCCGCGGGTGCGTGTGCACAGATATAATGTATTACATGCCAGGAGGCGGCCCGGCATTCGGAGACGGCAAGTATGTCCCTCGTACGCGGAATGGGGGAAAGGGGGGGGGGCGGAGAGGGGAGGGGGGGTTTGAGTGGATCAGTGCCGTCAACGCACGCAGCGCATGTCGCAAACGCCGTCCGGACATCCGCAAGAGAGAGAGAGAGAGAGAGTGCGAGAGGGGAGAGAGAAACAAACAGAGAGACATGCGGGTTTAGTCGCGTCACGTTGGCACAACTGGCAGTAAAGGCGACACCGATCAGCATAAACGCCTTTAAGAGTCGACGTCGGCCTCCCCCCTCCACGGGGGAGGAGGGGAGGGGGGGGGGGGTTGAGGGACACAGGTGCGTGTATGTGTGTGTGTGTGTGTGTGTGTGTGCGATGGAACGGGGGGGGGGGGGGGGCGCCGCCCAGGCCCCGGACCGTAGGCCGGCGCTGCCACTGCACTCTGCTCCGAACTGACCAACTTGTCTGCTCGGCGAACAGGCGAGCGCGAACAGGAGGGAGAGAAAGAGAGGGAAAGAGTGAGAGAGAAAGAGAGAGAGAGAGAGAGAGAGAGAGATGAGCGGTGGCGGAGGGGAGATGGATTACTTCCACGGGCTTAAGGTCCCTGCTGCTGTCACCACCACCACCACCACCACCACCACCGCCTCACCACCCATGAATCATAGCCTCGGAACGCTCGTGAAAAATTATTCGGTCCGCCGAAACGGGATCAGCGTCGAGGCCGATGGGCCGACAAATTAACGACACGTCCACCCGCTGCCCCTGTGAGGCGGAGAGAGAGAGACAGAGTCGTCAGCCCGGGGGACAGAGTGAGCGAGCGATAGACCTTGTGGGAGACGGTGCGCTGCGTCGCCTCGGGGGTCTGTGTGTCGCTGTGTGTGTCGCTGTGTGTGTCGCTGTGTGTGTCGCTGTGTGTGTCGCCGTGTGTCGCCGCAATGCACTGATCCGCGGTGGATTTGCCGGGCAGATAGTATCGCACATTAGTCTTCCCCCGCCCCCCGTCCCGCCCCTGGGCGCCCCCCCCCCCCCCCCCGTCTCTCTCCCACGGTTTTCAATTGACGGCGCTGCCGCACGAATGCGAGCAAGAAAGACGTGTAGAGGCGGCACGGGTGGCGGGGGGGGGGGGGGGGGAGGGTGATCAAGTGGGGTGGGAGAATGTGGGGGAGCACACGTCGGTGCGGGGGGAGGGGGCGGAGGGATGGGGGAAAAACGGGCGGGATTGAGCTGCGAGCAAAAACGGTGAGCGAGAAACAGAGAGAGAGAGGGAGAGAGAGAGAGAGAGAGAGAGAGAGAGAGAGAGAGAGGGGGGGGGGGTGTAGACGTTCCCGCCAAACCCGATGAAGCCGCGAGAGGCACAGCATCCAGCACGCAGTAGGCCGGGTCCGGACGCGCAGCCGTCCGCACCTATCATGACACGGGCAGACAGACAGACAGACAGGCAGACAGGCAGGGCAGCAGCAGGGTGTGGCCATAAGCCTCATGTCCGCCGGAAGGAAGCGCTCTCATAATCCGTCGGCGGAAGCGGTGCTGCAGCAGCAGTGGCGGCGGCGGCGGCGGCGTGTCGTTGCAGCGCAGCGCCAAGAGGAACAAGAGCTCTCCCGGGCCTCACCAGGCGGCGTATATCTATATCTATATATATATATATATATATATATATATATATATCTCGCCGTGAGCTTGAGTGTGTGAGCGTTGCCTACCTCCCCGGCGCTGCTGGCTACGCCGCTGGGCTTTCTCTCGCCATGGTCGCAAACAGCGGCGGCGCAGGTGCGAGCGAGCGACGTGAGGCGTTCGGGGGCGCTGAAGGGTGAAGAGTGCGGGGGCGGTGGCGGTGGGGAGGGAGGGGGAGGGGACGACACGGATCGGCCCTGCTCCCTCAGATACGACAGCGGCCCGGGCCGAGCCGACGCGCTGCCGACGGGCGTCCGCCCCGCCAGGACGGCCAGGGGGGCGGCTGACAAGGGGTGATAGGGCCGTGCCGCCGTGCCGCCCGCCCCGGGAGGATGGGAAACAAACGCAAAATTGAAATGCACGCGCACGGGCCCTGGCCGCCGGGGGGTTGCCGGGGGCCCGCGGCCGCGGACCGCTGACCTCATTCACAGCGACCGCACGTTCATTTGCGCCGCTCCGAATGGAATACGCGTTACTCTTCGACTGCGGCGGCGGCGCGGCGGCGGCGGCGGCCGAAAGTTTGGCGCCGGCAGCGCCACTGCAGCATCTCGCCCGTGATTTACGGCGCGACGAGTCCGCAAGCTGCGTGGAATTAACACCTCACGAAGTAAGTGGTGCGGCGGCGGCGGCAGCTGGCCCGGAGATAAGGCCGCAGTGCCGGGAGGCGGCGGCGCCGGGGCGCCGGGGCCGGACAACTGTCCCCTGCAGGGCCGCAGGCTGCCGGTCATGGCCGGACGCACGCCGCCCGCACGCCGCCCGCAGGACTTATTGGCCGGAGTCCCCGGAGCCCCCCGCCGGAGTCTCCCGCAGTCTTCCCGCCGTGTCGCCCGCACGCCCGGCCGCCCCCAATAAGGGCGGCACGACGACAGACCGGATAGGCGGCGGCACTTCCGGCAGGAGGGCTTCAGCTCTCCGGGCAGCAAACTCTGCCGACGGCGGCGCGCGCCTGCAGGTAACCGAGACGCCGCCGCTGCCCTGCTGGCACGGGAGGAGGCCGCGGACTAAGCCCTGCCAGCAGCTTTTCCTCGTTCCTTTTCTCCTGAGCCGCACCCGTGCAAGTTTACCAGGAATGGCACGGCAGCGGCGCCAGGAGGCCCGGAGGACCCTGGAGGCCGAACGGAGGCCGACCGGTGCGGTCCATCACCAGGAGGACGCATCGAGCCTCCGCCTCCCCCGCCGAGGCCGCCATCGCCGACCTGTGTTCCGCGCGCGATGGTCGCGGCGGTGGCCGCGGGCGGCGTGTTCGCCCTCCCACCCCCTCCCTCACGCCGCGCCGACTTACCCGTCGATGAGGGGCACTTCCTTGAGCAGTCTTCTCACGAGGTCCAGCCTCTCCTGGTGCGTGGCCAGGCTGCGGGGGCCCCGCAGCGACAGCGGCACCCCGAGCGCCAGCGCCAGCACCACGCACACGCAGCACACCAGCAGGCACACGCACCACGGCTTCAGGCGCCACGCCCGCGCCCCTGCAACACACACCCACAACGTTATACACATTACAATTTGCATTTGAAAAAAAAAAAAAAAAACACACAAAAATACGGGTGAGAAAGGTGTGTCAGGGTTTGGTCTTTGAAAAAAAAAAACACCTTTCCGAGGAAATTGTTCTAAATGCCGGCGATTCCCCCATCTCCCCCACCCTTTTAAATCAATTTGTAAAACAAAAGGGGACAACGCGACAGGGGCGCGCCGCGCGGGGTCCGCGGGCCGGCGGCGGGCGTAGCGGTGGCACAGCGCGCTCCACCGCAAACACGGGAATGGAAAGCCGTACAGCGCGGCCCGGCGATGCGGCTAAAAATTCTTGCAATGCAACAACCTCCCGGAATGGAAAAAACATCTGGCTTTGGTTGTTTGCAAAGTGATAAACGGCTTGGCGCCATTCCATCTCACGTTCGCTGTTGTGTGGATCGGAACACGCCTCCCCCCCCCCTCCACTCACACACGCACACACAGTCACAGGCGTAGGCGGTGCTGCCAGGGCCCGGTTCGGGAGGATAAAGGAAACTGTATATGGCAGGCAGTACAGGTAGATTTGACCGCGAGCTCTGCCGCCCGCCGCCCGCCGCCCGCCGCCGTACGGAAGGGAGTAAATAAACGTCGACCATAATGCACAACTTTCGGCCATGAATTCGCGCGCGCGAGACCACTGATCACGGGTCGAACATAAAGCCTAGCTTTGTCACGGATCTCTGTAACGTTTTTGTTTTGTTCGGGGTGGATAGGGGACTATTGTTGTTATTAATACAAACAACTGGAAACAAAAAAAAATCGAAAAAAGTTGTTTAGGGTTTTGACGGGTTTTCTTTTTGCCGGTCGGCCGAAAGGGCTCATCTCTCGCTTCACTCTCTCGCATCACGTGCTTTCGGGCGTGCGCCGTCGCTTCCGCTTTCTCTTAGTACCCGCTCTCTCTCTCTCTCTCTCTCTCTCTCTCTCTCTCTCTCGGCCGGGCGGGGGTCATGCGGACGCGTGTCCTCCTCAGCCGCTGGCCACGGCCCGGGCAGGCCTCATGCGGTACCGCGCTGGATCCTGTCAGAGGGGGGGGGGGGGGGGAGGGGGCGTCGAGCGTCGCGTTGATGAAAAGGCCGCGTATTGGTGAGGGACGAGCCCGAAACTCCGCTTCCTGGCCGCGCGCCCCCCGCGACGGCGACCCGCCCCCGCCCCCCGCCCCGCTCAAGTCCAGTCAGCAGTCACGCAAAAGCCGGCGTCCGCTCCTTTGAACACGACGCCGCCGCCCTGCCACTCAATAATCCCTAAGCCACCCCCTCCCCCCGCGCCACCCACCGGACCCCCTCCACACACACACACACACACAAGGCATAGCCGAGATCTGAAGGGACGGGATACGGATCGCTGCGCCACAAACCTCTGATCCAATCGAAACATGATGTGGGCAGGGCGGCGCAAAGCCGTGCGAGGACGAGCGGGGCGGGGAGGCGGAACGGGGCCAGCGGCCGCCCCCGCGGACACTCGTTTGGCATCCGGCGGTACGTCGGCGGAGGGCCGCGGACGGGTAATCGACACGCGCGAGGAGGCCGGCCGGACCTGCTGTGTCCCCGGCCGTCTCCCGGAGCGCGCCGAATTGGCCTGCCAGAGGGATATGATGAGGTGGGCCCCCGCGGCCGCCACCGCATGTCCTCCCAGCGCTGCCGGTCGGACACCTGTCTGTGCTGACGCTCCCCGAGGAACAGTAGTTGGCCCCCCGCCGCTGTGCGGGCCCCGCCATGTCAGAGGCAGCCGCTCCCGCCACCCCGTCAGCGAGGCCGCGGCCCGGGGGTCCATCGGCTCCACCGCCGTGCAGCTCCGGCAGGGGGCGCGGCGGGGCGCACCGCCCGGGCGGCACGTCCTCCAATAATATAAACTGTCCCCTGCAACGGGGGGCCGCCGACGCGGGCCGGGCAGGGCCGGGAGGAGCCCTCGTCAAGGGGGCCGAGGGAAGGGCCACGCAGTGGAGGTCGGGCGAAAGGGCTGACGGCCGGCCAATCTGGGGCGCGTGTGTTTGGTGTGTCCCTTGGCCGAGCCCTTGGCCGAGCCCTTGGCCGGGCCCCTTGGCTGAGACGGCAGCCCTACATCAGGCTCCTAAGGCTGACTCCGGATCTCGCCCCCACCTGAACAGTCTCTCTCTCCCTCTCTCTCTCTCTCTCTCTCTCTCTCTCTCTCTCTCTCTCTCTCTCTCTCCAACCCTCTACCTTCGTAGGGCTGCCCCCTCCCCCGGGCTTCCGCTTCAGTCTACGGAAACCCTTGCACGATTCCCGTGCCCGGGTGGTACTGTGGACATTTCGCGTGTATTGATTTACCCTCTCGCCGCGACGCCTTTGCTCCGTATTTACGCGGGGTACATGAAGAGGGATGAAACGGAACACGCGGGGGGGGGGGGGGCGCTCCGCAGCTCAGTGGTTGACGGATAAGCACCGCCGCAAGAGCCTTTACGGTGCCCACCACGCCCCGCGAATTCACTCGTGAAGCATTAAATCGCTGCGGCCGCCAGCCCACATTAATTATGTTCCATTCATAGCGATTTGTGGGATCAGCATGGCGGAGCGCGGCACGGCCAGTCGCAATCGAATGCTGTCTCGTTCCCAGAATCGCACTTCTCGCGACTTCCGCCGCCGGTGCGGCGAACCGTGGATTTTCACCCCCCGGTCCGCGCACCTCGGTACCCGGAACGCCACGCTCATTAACACGATACGCCGCCGCAGCTGCGGCAGCTGCGGCAGCTGCGGCGCCCCGACGCCCGTATTCGCGGTGCGGAATGCGTTCCCTGAATGGGACGGGCCACGGCCACCCCGGCACCGGCGGCACCGGCCCGCACTACGTCATGTGGCTGTCGATGATATCCTCAAGTTTTAATAGAAACACCTTGTTGGGAAACTTTCCAAACTCCGGTGCGCGCGCTGCGCCTGCCTGGCCTGCTGCCTCCCCCCTCCCCCCTTCTCCTCCGCTCCCCCGCGTGCCCCCTTTTTGGCTTTCTTCTCCGCTCTCCGCTGCCACCACTCACGCACCCCCCACCCCTCCCACTCTCTCGCTCTCGAATGTCCACCCCAATGCCAGGGACGCACGGTGCATAGTAAACAGCGTAGGCCCTCGCCCCGCCGAGACGCGCCGGGAAGAAAAAGAGCAGGGGGGCCGGGGGGGGGGGGGGGGGACTTTCACGTAGCGACCGAAAACGCGCGGAATCATCCGTCCTCTCGAGAAATCATGCATCACCGCGCAGGAAGTTATTCGCCCCGCCGAAACAGCGGCCGCCGGGGGATGCAGGCGGAGAAGTGACGCCGTCCGACACGAATGTATTTTTATTGACCCATAAATTATGCCTCGTCCCTCCGATTCCGCTTTCCCTTTCCCTTGTTTTTCCTGCGCCGCCGCCGTCGTCGTCCCTCCCTCTGCTCTTGTTGAAATTATATATTCATCAAGCGGGTCGTCTTCGAGCCCTGAATTAAATAGATCAGATTATTCGCACAAAAACAAATGAGGTCTGGACGGGAAGGGCGCGCGGCAGGGTGCCGGGCCCGCCGCCGGGGCCGCGGGCCGACGGCTCCGGTCTGCCGCCGGCCCTCCGACCTACAACACGGCGGCGTGGCGGCGGCGGGCGGCCTCCTGCTGTCACACAAATGAATAAATTTGTGTAATCAGGGGCGGCGTTGAAGGCGGCGGCGGCGGTGGCGGCCGGCGGCACTTACCTCTGGCTTCGGCGGCGCTCTCCTTGCTGGAGCAGGACGACGCCGAGTCCGGGTAGCCGACGTGCAGGTGCGAGTGGGACAGCGTGACGGCGTGCGGCACGCGGCCGTTGCAGCGCGGCGCCGCCACGTCCGGCAGCTCCGAGAGGCACGTCGTCTGCAACAGGCCGAGCACACAGAGCTGACGTGAGCGGCGCGTCTCCGGCGTCACCAAGAGCCCCCCGCCGCCCCACACGGCGCACCGTGCGCTGCTGGGGGCGCTGCTGGGGGCGCTACTGCCGCGCCGCTCTGCTTCTCGCCCTACTAAATCCCGCCCAATGGCCCTCGGCCGGAACCGACGTGCACGTCGGACCTGCGCCTCCTGCGGCGGCGGCGGCGGGTAGTTCCCGGCACCGCCGCGGTCCCCGAGGCGGTCAAGGCGATACTTACTTCCGAGCCAGCGCCCCCCGCGGCGCCCCCCGCGGCGCCCCCCGCCGCCGCCGTTTGCCGGCCGGGGTGAGGCAGGCGGCCTTGGGATGCAGCACAGCTGGCTGCTCGGCTGGCCTCGGAGCCCTCATGCGGTGCCGCCGATGCGACGGCGGCAGCGGCCCAGCGGTGCACGCGGCACTCTTATGCTCCCACCGCCCCCCGCCACACACACACACACACACACACACACAAACTTTATGGGGGCGATAAAGTAGCAGCCCCCAGTCGGAGGCGTGAATGTCACTGCTGACAGGATCGCGTCCGTGCCGCGCCCCGCGGTCCGCGGTCCCCGGCGCCATCAAGAGCGCCTCGCACTCCCCAAACTGCCTGGTCCGGCCCGGTGCCATCACCTGGCCGGCCTCACCCCTGTGGGAGTCTCGTCCCGGTCCGCTGTAGTCCCTGTTTGTCTGGCGTATCGCACGCGGCGCCGGTGCGCTAGGCAGCGCGGCCTCGGCGCACACACGGGTGTCGTGCGGGCCGGCCCACCCTGAGGTCCGCAGGCGCTCGGGCCCTGAGAGGCCTCTCATGCCCACGCAGCCGTGGTCGTCGAGGTCGTCGCCTGGGAGTGGGGAGATTCGTGGGCGACGGCCTTTCGTCTCCGAGAACGTCGTCGGACCACACACAAAGCGAATTCTGCGGGACTATATGAGGGGTGCCGCGTGCGTGTGTGTGTGTGTGTGCGTGTATGTTTACGGACGTGCCGGGACCCCCGCCGGGCCCGCACCATGCAGAGGTGAGAGGTTCGCCGTGTGTTGGGTCGCGCAGGAATTCGGGTGAAGTTACCGCCTGGCTGCCGGCTGCCGCTCCGCCCCGCCCGCCCCGCGCCGCGCCGCGCCGGGGACATACACACAGTACAAACGCAATGAACTAGATTGGGAGCAGCCGCGCACGGCAAGCCGCGGCGGGCCACCACCACGCCCCCCCCCCCCCCCCACCGCCCCCCGCCAGCCCGCTGCACTAACTTTGGATCATGAATGGAGGGAAGTGGGGTGCGAACCGTAATTCTGGGAAATGACGGGCCTGGGTGAGTGGGGAGGGGAGGGAGGGAGGGAGGGGTGGGGGTGGAGGCTGATCTCGCCTCCGCACAGCAGCCAGGGCCTCGGCAGCCGCGATGCGGGCCGCGGCGCGGCAGGGAGTGGGATGAGGGGGGGGGGAGGGTCTCGCGAGGGGCCCTTCCTTCATGTGAGGGCCGAACGAAACAGCTGAACGAGCGAAGAATGCGTGAAGGAATATAAGGGAGCCGCGCAGAGAACGAGTCACATATTGCCCCCCCCCCCCCCTCCTCCTCCTCCCCCCCCTCCTCCTCCTCCCCCTCCTCCTCCCCTCCTCCTCCTCGGCCGCCGCCGCCGCGATATTCCCTCCCCGCCCCCTCATCTCGCTCACCGCGGCGCGGAATGAGAGATGTAAAAAAGGCCGCCGAGACGACGTGAAAGAAAGAGAGCCGGGACCCGCGGATACGACGGCGTGTGGGAGAGAACGAGAGACGGAAAGAGAGAGTGAGAGAGAGAAAGAGTATGAGAGAGAGAGAGCGCGAGAGAGAAGGAGAGAGAGAAAGGGTGGGGCGGCACTGATGACGTGACGTGCTGAGCGCTCTGCCGCTGCCGCTGCTGCTGGCGGGGCTCACAAGGGGCCGCGAGACACGAGACGCGCGCGATACCAGCGGCGGTGTGCAAATAGAACGCAGGTAATAACGCTGCGGCTGTTGCGGCCGAATGAGATGGAAGCCCTCCTCCTCCCCGCATGTGTGTGTGTGTGTGTGTGTGTGTGTGTGTGGTCCGGTGAGTGACAGCGGCAGCCTCCTCTCGGTCCCGGAGGCCGCGCCGCCACGCCGCGTGTACTTCATTCCATTATGGAGCACCCCGCGCACGCGGCTCATACGGCCCCCGCGGCGGCGAGGCGCGCGGCCGCCGCCTGGACTTTGTGAGTGTTATTTCTCTCTGCACCTCGCGCTGGTCCGGCCTGCCTGCCCCCCCCCCCTCTCTCTCTCTCCCACCCTCCCGCAGCCCCCCCCGCATGCCTACCCCCTCTCACTTTCGCTAATGGACAAACTTGTCGGTAATTGCAGGCCGGCCTTCATCCCGTGCTGCCGCCGCCGCCGCCGCCGCCGCCGCCGCCGCCGCCGCCGCCGCCGCCGCCGCCGCCGGACGAGGATGCGCACACGAGGCCCGTCCTCCGCCACCCGGAGCCTGGAGCCCGGAGCCTGGAGCCCGGAGCCCGGAGGTCGCGTGCCAACGACACCGGAAGCGAGAGGACAAGCGGCCAATTATGGGCAGCGCGGACGGTCTCAAACATCCCGGTCGTGCTATTGAACTTGCCAACACAAGTTTTACAGAGAAAACCTGTACCAAAATAAATTTGAAAAAAAAATATTGACTGTAACTCTAAAAATAACAATGACATTTGAAGAAAAATATGCGCATAATTTCGAATGTATCCCAGCCCCAGTTTACTGCCGTTCTGTCATTATGAATGAGCAGCTGCATTACAAGTCCGCCGCAGCGCCGCACGGCGGTCCGGTGTCCAGCACAGCGCCTCGCCACGGTGCTTGAGGATCCACTCTGTTTGCAGTTCCTCTTGCAAATCAGGAAAGCAATTGTTTGGGTGCGCGGGCGCCGGATGGGGGAGGGGGGGGGGGCGACAGGGACACCGTGTCCGACAAGCATCGCAGACGCCAGCTGGGAACACGGCCGGGGTGTAAAGTCCGGCTCGGTCCGGTGCCGTGCCAGCAGGCCAGGCTAGGCCGGCCCGGCTGGGGAGTTTCAAGCCACGACCCCGACGCAACGCACCCTCCCCGCACACCCTCGGCAGGGGGGGGGGGGCAGCAGCCCGAGGCCCCCCCCCCCCTATCCGAATGCCCCGGCTCCGGGCCGCTCCGGGTCAGCGGACGGCGAGACGAGACAGTTAGTTAGTTCCCTGGACTGTGACAGAGCACATCACAGCCGCGCACCGCGCACACAACTCCGGCAGGAGTGGGTGGAGGGGCGGGCCGGGCCGGGGCCGCCTGGGGGCCGCCTCGGGGCCGCGGGCCGGGCCGGATGGAGCAGTCACGGCACACGTATTTCAATGTGGCCTCGTCGCGCCGGCCGGGAAGTAGTTTTCCCCGCCGCCGCCGCCGCCCTGTCTGCCTGGGCCGCTCCACCCTCTCGGACCCGGCGACCGTGACAACCCTGTTTCAGGAACAAACAGAACAGCAGGCCGACGGCGGCGGCGGCGGCGCGGGGCCACACGGCCACGCCCGCACTGGATGTTTGTAATATGGAACGACTTTTTGCCCGGCGGCGCTATCAGAGTCCTCTGCTGTTGGCAACGGACTGGCTGCGTCGTGTGCGTGTGTGTGGCGGCACGTGCGCGCGTGTGTGCGGTCGTGGGCGGGTGCCAGGTGAGGGCGCCGCTTCGTGAGGAGGGAGCCCAAACCCCGTCCATTTCCAGATTAGGTGCGCGACACGGCGGGCGACGCGGCAGCCGACAGCGGCGCCGGGGGGCAGAGGAGCCGCGGGAGGGAGAGAGCGAGAGAGTGGGGGCGACGCGGGGGGCGGCCGTCGGAGAGAGCGAGAGCGATGCATATCGCGGGCGGCGCTGCCTGCTGCCTCCCCGCCGCAGCCCCAACCCAACGTCTCCGAGAGTTTACTTCTCAACAGAGCGGTATAATCAAAGATGGCACTGCTCCCAGTGCTGCGCGTGTACGACGCCCCCGACAAGACAAGTGGTTTCTTGCGACGTGTGGAGCTCACGGCGACGAGGTTGTGGATACGAGAGCGTCCCCCCCCCCGCTGAGGCCCCCCGTGGGGCTCCCTGCTGTGGGGCCCCCGCCGCCGCAAGACAGCGAGATATGACCTCCGAGCGCACGCCACGCCGCGCCACGCCACTTTGGGGGGCAGCCAGTGCGTGGGCGCCGCGGCCGGCCGGCGGTAGCGTGGTAGCAGCGAGAACCGGAAAAGTTTCGGCCGCCGCCGGTCCGGTCGTCTGAATGAATGTCAACACCGAAGTGTTAGAAAAATGGCCGGCCTCCCCGCGGCGTGGAGTTTCGAGGGGGGAAGTTAAATTACTGTCGCGCGGCAGTGTTCAGGATTTCTTCTCGTCGCGCCCTGCTGCCTCTGCTTTCGTCCGCGGCCCCCGCCGGGCACCGCCCCCTTGCAGCAAATAAGATTGGCTGCCGCCGGCCGGCGCCGCTCCACGCTGCGATTCTTTTGGGATGCAAACCAGGTACTCGGGCGGCGCTGCCGGGGGAGAGACGGGTGCCAGAGAATTACAGCCGAATACTTCCTCACAGAACACGGCAACGAGGCGGGTCGGCACCGCGTCGCGTTCCTCTGTTTTTTCAGGAAAAAGGGGGAAAAACAGGGGAAATAGGGCTCCGCTCCCCCGCCGCCAGCATGTTAATCCGACGCCTTTATTAAACCATGAACCTGACGATAAACTTTTTATGAAATTACATGACGGTAGGTACTTTTATACGGGTTAAGCTCCTGCCGGGGCGCTTCACAGCGATACGCCAGGATGACGGAACCAGAAAAATGAAAGGCTCCTCTCGGACTGGCAATACCTTTGCCCGAGGGGTACCCCGGTGCTTCCAGTCAGTGTACGCCTTCCAGTCCAGTCACTCTCCAGTCAAGGTCCAGTCAATTTCCAGTCGGACACGTCGTGCGGCTACAGTACCGGAAGCGCACGATTATCCCGCACCGAGGCTCGGTAGCCGCGTGGTTAGCGAGTCCAGCTGGCGGGCGGCTGGTCGGAGGTTCAACTCTTTGCCGGTCCGTGCACTTTTTCTGTCGGCTCAGCTAAGACGACGGTGTGTAAAGTATAGGGGGCGCGCAGCCAACACCATCGCGGCTCTGTGGCCGCATCGGTAAGGTGGCTGACCGGCGACCGAGAGATTGTGGGTTCCAGCCTTCCCACCTCCCTAAATTTTTCTTGTGTCTGCGTTTGGAAGGCAGAGGGTAAAATATACTTCCGAACGTGGCGTCGGTATGGCTGTCTGAACGGCCGTGCGCGCTGCGTCACTGAGAGATGTAAGCGTTGGGTTTCAACTTGAAGATTCCCGCAGCACGGTCGGGCTTACCCCCGTTCCCGGGTCCGAGGTTCTCTCGGTCGCCCGGGGTTTCCGGCGGGGGGGCTCTGTGTCTACCAAGGAAACTTGGTTCGGAGACTCGGGTGTATGCTACGGGGGTACCTAGGGTTCGGTACCTTCGTTTTCGCTCCCTGTGAATCTGGCAGACGAGGACACGCCGTCGCGACTAGGGTTCGTCGTGAAGTACAGCAGCTTCGGCTGTGTACGATATAGGAAAGCCTACCTCCCCCCCAGTCCGCTCGGGAGTGGCCGCAGTGCCACAGACCAACCAGCCAGTCGAAGGGAGTTGATTCCGGAAATCTGGCTGGCGGAGGGGGCTACATTGACCGTTGCGGAAGCGTGCCCCTGAAAAAGGCCGCTGCGTTGTGCCCGTGTCTTTGCGGCGGTCAATACCTGGTACACCGGTTCCCATTCGAACACCGAAGTTAAGCAGGAGGGTTCCAGGCGGAGGCCTGGGACGAGGTAGTGCCCACCCATTTTTGCAATTTTTTTTCATAAGCATCCACATATTTCTAAGCGAAACAAAAATATTTTCGTTTTGAGTTTTGGTCACGGTAGGAATGACTTTTTAACCTACTTTGAGGTGGGTAGCAGCTCAGAACAGAGGAACCATAAATGATCGTGAAATTTTCATGCCAGTCAATGGAAAAGTCCGGTCCAGTCACCAGTCAGTGTACACCCGTCCGTGAGCTGAGGACCCCCTCGCCTTTGCCCGAGGACGATCGTCCCTTAATTAAACGCCACGCGCCAATTTCTTTTTCATAAATTCCGACACCAACGCGAGACGCGTCTTTTTATTTTCCTTCCCCCTCCGTAAAAGCAGCGCTGGAAGGCCAGTGCGGGCCAGCAGGTAGACGTGCGCTTAAGCGCCCCCGCCCCCGCCCTTCGCCCGCCTTCTTCCCCTCTCTCTTTTCTTCCCCATCCCATCTCCCCGCCGCCGGTTTATCTCTAAACGGGAGATTAAAACAAGCGGCTGAGACGCGGGCAAGTCGCTCAGGTCCACGGGGGGTGTGGGATCGCGGCCCCCCGCTGCGGCCCCCGGAGACCCATCAGTGGACTTATCTTCGTGACCCCCTGACGCCGGGGCGGGCGAGCGGCCGCACGGCCAGCGCCCGGGGCGGTGTACGTCATGTCACGGCAGCGAGTGGCTCGTTGGCGACTTAGTACGTGTCCGCCCCGGCGGCAGTGTGGGGCCGGGGCAGAGAGACCCACTCGCCGGCGGGGGGGTGTAATACTGCAGGCAGCACTGTGCCGCTGTGTTGTCTGCAGCGGAGTCATCACCCGGCGACACATGGGGCCTGTGGGGACGCGGGCAGGCAGGTGGGTCCGTGCAGCCGTTGCGATTGTCTTGCCCTGGGATATATACGAGTCCGCCCGCGCGGCACGGGGCGCGCAGGGCCTGCCACAGCCCTGCACAGCCCTGCACAGCCCTGCACAGCCCTGCACAGCGCGCCTGTACGCCGTCCCCGTCGCGGCACACCGCCGCATTCGCTGCAACGGCAAATGAGGCCTCGTGCAAATATTGGCTCTGCTCTCCTGGGTGCTGAGGGACCCGGGGGGGACCGGAGGCAACCAAAGGGGCCCGTGCACGGCCGCGGGCGGCCCGGCGGGACGGCTCGGGGCGGGGGCGGGGCCGCCGGCAGCCACGCCGCCACTACGGCCCTGCACTCAGCGGGCTGCATCGCAATGGGGCGCGGGGAGGCCCGCGGGGTGGCCGGCGGGGTCCCCAAGGGGGCCGCTGCGCGAGTGCGATCCCGACAACCGATGGGGTACACTCGGCCGCTGCGCTTTCGTTTTGTCCCTCCGTGCCTCCGCGGGGCCCCCGCGGCGACGAGAGTGGAGCCAGCGAAGCCACGACGCCTCAAAAACTTTCTCCTCCTCCTTCTCCTCCTTTTCTCCCCTTGCCCGGTATTCAAAAAGTTTTATCCGAGATTCTTTTGTCGCGCGCGAGCGCACGTTCCGCAAGACGCGCGGCGGCGGCGGCGGCGGCGGCGGGGAGGAGTAGAGGAGAGGTTCCCTGGCTCTCGTCAAAAAGGCAGACAAAGCGATCGTAATGGCGCGGGTCCCGTTGGTCCCGACTCGGCGGGCTCTGATATGGGTACTGCGGCGCTGCGGCTGCTGCGGCCCGCGCACAGCCCCGCACAATCGCAGCCACTGCGGCGGCTTTCCGGACCGCGGCGCTCAGGCCTCTGAGACCCCCCGCTCCCCGCAATGACTATACGGTGCCATGTCGTTTGCGGCGGCGAGGGGGCGGGGCCGCAAGGCCCTCCAGCTTTCGTCTTTGCCCGCGCGGCTCCCCCCCCCCTTCCGCCGGTGGGATGCTTCGTTCGTACTCGCCCCTGTGTGTTCCTCGCCGCGCGGCTCCGCGGCAAAAAGATAGAAAAAATAAAAATAAAAAACGGCAGCGCCGCAGTAAACTACGCGGCAATCTCTGCTACCGCAGATAAATCGCACGGCAGCGGCACTAGCGGCGCGGCGTGGCGCGGGGCGGGGCGGCCGTGGCCGTCTTGTTGTTCGGCCGCGACGTGATGTGGCCCGCCTCCTCCTCCTCCTCCTCTTCCGCCTCCGGGGGCCCCGTTGAGGAAAAGCTCCCGCAGCGGCCGGACCCACGGAGTCACGGCCATTTGCGGGAACAGTGCGGAGCGGTGGTGCTGCAGTGATGGACGTGAAAAAATCGCGAATGAGCTCGGCTGGGGGGGGGGGGGGGGAGGGGCAGAGAGGCAGAGAGAGAGAGAGAGAGAGAGAGGGGAAGAAAAAGTACGGGGCGCACTCGCAGCCGTGGAGCACCTCTTTTGCAGAGGGCACACAATGAGAGGGTACACAGCAACGCGGCTACACGCGCGCGCAAGTGTCTCTCTCTTTCTCTCTAACACACACACACACACACACACACACACAGGGGCGGTGCAGCAGCGGCAGCAGCGAGCGTGCCCCCGCCGGCCTCGTCCTCTATGACCCCCGCGGCCCCAGGCCGGGCCCCGGTGCGCCAGCAGCGGCGCCCGCGCGCCAGTTCCGGCCTATATTTGTCAGCGGCTTTGTACCTTTGTGACCTGGAATGAGAGATTTATGAGCTGGCGGGGCGGTGTTGCGGCGGCCGGGCCAGCAAAGTGGAATGATAAGGGCGCCGCTAGCGCCGCCAGCGCTGCTGCAGCCCGGCCCAACACATGTTCCCACGACCGCCCTCCGGCCCTCCGGCCCTATCCACTCCGTCGGACACAATGGGTCGCCGAGTGCAGGCGGGTGCTGCAAGTCCCGCACCAGGACCCTTTTCCGAGCCCTTATCCCCCCAAACGTTGGCACGGCCGGCGGAGCGGCGGCACGGAGCAGTTTTGTTTGTTTACGTACGCCGATATGAACAGCCGTGCGAGCGTGCGGCACTACAACACAGCTATGTGGCTGAGCAATCGTTCCTGATGACGATGATGCTGGTGACTATTACGGTGACGATGACAGTTACTATACATTAAATGAAAACTTAATGATGATCGTGACGATCACGACGGCGATAACAATTATGATGATGATGATTATGTCACGATCAACGAGGACGCTATGATAACGATGATGATATTGAAATTTTGCCCAGCTAGGCGGCGGCCGTTGTCCGACGCGATGGCAGGCGGCACAGTGGGCTGTTTGGCTGGCAGTGCGAGCGCCATGTGGACAGGGCACAGCG
This sequence comes from Megalurothrips usitatus, assembly GCA_026979955.1. NCBI lineage: Eukaryota > Metazoa > Arthropoda > Insecta > Thysanoptera > Thripidae > Megalurothrips > Megalurothrips usitatus. Next base: position 11,490,864 of record CM049594.1, read on the forward strand.
CCAGCCCGCCGGGGCCCATCCGGCGCCGCGTCCGGACAACCCCTCCGCAGGCTCCGCAGGCTGTCTCCGTCCCACCCGCCGCGCCGAGGCGGGAGGCAGACAAGGACGGACACACAGCGCCAGCGGCGCGCGCGCCCATGCACCAAGTTTTCCGCCCGAAGAAGGACCGGTGGAAGGAGAAGCGAGAGCATAACACAATATGGGGCAAACTGAGTCGTAATGACTAGAAGAGTGGCGCGGCACGCGGGGTGGGGGCGGGGCGCCGCCCCCATCTGTCCTACCCTATCATGTCCGGGTCGGGGAGGGGAGGTGAGGGATGAGGTGTTTGACGGCGACCTGGACCCTCTTGGAGGCAGAGCAGGGCGGTGCAGGAGAGCACCTTACGCAAGATAAATAGCCGGCAGCCCCCGCGGCCCCCGCGGCCCTGCGCCCTCATCTCTGCCCGGCCCTATCGCTGGCTCGGGCCTCCCCCCCCCCCCCTCTCTCTCCGCCCCCTGTCGCTCCTCATAGTTGTGGTACCCCGAGCTGCACCGCAAACGAGGATGGACGTAGACGTCCACAACGGGACTCGAGAGGTCAAATTATTTCACGAGAATTCCTTTTTTTTTTGTGTGGCGAGGCGATATTGTGGAGACGTTATACCGCGCGGCCCCGCCGGCGCCAGCGTCGTCTGCTTCTCCCCCCTCGTGGTCCAGACACGCTCGCGGGGCGCCTTGCTTAGCTCGGAGCGGTGCGGAGCAACTCTGCAGCCGCGCAGACCACACACTGCGCAGACAGATCTTGATTGGCAGCCGAATTATAAGGGATCAAACGCCTGCGTCAGAGGCGGGGGGGAGGCGAAGCCGATCATGTTTAATGATGTGCAGGCGCACACCGCAGCGCCGGAGCATAAACGGGTTGAGCCGTTAACGAGGTGCGTCAACAGAGATGTGGCGGCACGCGCGGCCTTCAGGGGTGTGTGTGTGTGTGTCAGCGCGTGTGCACAGCGTGCTCGGTGCGTCACCGCGGCGACAACAGGCATCCGATGGAAGAGAAGAAACCGGCGCAAACAAAACGCGTGGCGCGATATTCGCGAACAAACACACACGCACACGCACACACACACACGTGCACGTTCACTGTGAACAGACACGACCGCCGCCGCCGACGGGGTGGTGGGAGGGGCGGGGGTAGCGAAATAAAAGGAGGTTATTAAAAACCTTAATGACTCGCATTAAAATTCAGAACGGCCCTTGTACGGCACGCGGTGGGTGCGGGCGGGTGCACCACCCCGCGGGGTCCGTAGTCCACCCCCTCTCCTCCCCCCTCCACACACACACACGTCGCGTATTCACGGCCCAGCAGCACAGCTTACTCGGTGTACCCCGTGACCACCGGGTTTCCGCCGCCTGCGTGGCCCCCTCATCTCCATACCGCCTCGCCGCGCACAACCGAGGATCACTTTTCGAGGGGTAAAACTCAGATGCCCACTCGACGTGGGGCCAGGCGCGGAGCGTTGCGCACAATGGGCTCGGCCGGCCGGGCGGCTCAGTGCCCTGCAGAGAGGCGGGCGCAGCAAAGTGAATCGCTGAATGCGCAAGCGTCCGTGCGAGTGCCGCTGATGGCAATCACTGCCAGTGCATATAAGTAGTGCGCGCGTGTGTGTGTGTGTGTGCTCGCTGTGCACGCACGCAGCTGAACAGGCGCTTTGAGTGTGCGTCCATTCACGTCCAGCGCTTGTAGAGCGCGCGCCGACCACTCCACAGCGGCGCTGCCGGCTCGGGGAGCGCCTGCCGGGTAGGCAACGCCCGGCCGCTCCACGCAGGCGTGTCGTGCGGGCTGGCCTACCCTCGCTTCCGCGGGCGCTACGGACCGGGCGAACCTCTCGACGGGAGCGCGGCCGCCGCCGGGCCGGGCCGAGGCACCCCCCGCAGCGTCCCGGGAGTGGAGCCTCGGGGGGCTGCCGGGGGGCTGCCGGGGGGCTGCCGGGGGGCTGCCGGGGGGTGGGGCCGGGCGCCGCCGGGCGCGCGGGCATCAGGGGAGCCTAGCCTCGCGCAGGGTGGGCGCTCTAATGAAACAGCAGGAGTCGCTCGCTGTATTGCGTTGATTCAGAGCCAACTTCTGGCCGTCGCCACTTTCCTCCGGCGGCACGGCTGGCGCGGCGTGGCCCCTACGCAGCCTCCACCTCCCCCACGCCTCCTCCTCCCTCCGTGCACATCAGATTAGCCCCCCCCCCCCTCCCCTCCCCGCGTTTTATACACATTAGCAAGCGGATCGGATCGGGGGCGCCCAATATAAGGCCTCCGGGAGAAAACGACTGATAGATTTCCGCCGTCGTCGTCTTCGTCCCGTCCGGAGAGGGAGTTCGTGGAGCCGAGGGGTGTAACGGGGTGGGGCCGGGTGTCCACGAGGGGCGTCACGGACGCAGCCCGGCCCAGCGTGACACAGTTCGCAGTGCGGCGGCCGCCACCGCCACCGCCACCGCCGCCGCGCTGCGGTCGCACGGACGTCAGTGTCCGCGGGGGTCGTCCGGCAGATTGTGGAATGTCGGCTCGTAATGGCTTGCCGGATGCACGCGCTAACTGGTGGCGTTAGCCGGCGGGGCGCCAGCGTGCAGCAGCAGCAGCAGCCGGCCCGGATGCGCCGCAGACCGACACCGGACCGGCCAGGCGCAATGCGCCGACCCTTGGTGTTTCCAGTGCCTCAGAATTGGTACGGAAAAGTTCAGAATTTCCCGGGAAATTCGGTCATTCTGAGTTTTCAGAAAAACCCAAAAGATTATTTTTTTTTAAGTTTGAAAATTTTAACCAAAATTTTTTTTTGAGAAAATTAAATTTAGAAATATATCGGGTACAATGGAATCTAAAAAAAAAAACGGGGGGATTGAAAATCTGTGAAACACTTACAAATTGCCGAGTTTTCGAGAAACCGCCGAGGATCTGGAACGGCACTATCCGTTGGCCGCTGTCCCTGTCACGCCGCCCTCCGCCTCCACGACCTGCCACGGCTCTGCGACAACTGCCGCTACACTCTCCTCGCAGGGGTCCGCTCCCGGAGATACCGGAATACCTCGCTACCCGCCCACGGAGAGATACTAGAGAGAGAGATGGAGGTGGCAGAAGTGGCGCAGCAGGCGAGAGGGAGTAGGTCTACACGTAAAGTGTGCCATCTCTCTCGCGCTCGCATCCGGCCCGTTCCCGCCTCCTCCCCTCCCTCGCGACCGACGACGCCATAGGGCCGGGCGCGGCACGCCGCGGCACGGGACGCATAAAGCTGATATTACCTCACAAATCTACTTAAACAGGTAGGGGGTCCGGCCACGGCCCGGCCACGGCCAGGCCACGGGCAGGCGTGTGTGGTCCTCTGAAGGCAGTGAGTGAGAGAGAGAGAGAGAGAGCGAGAGAGAGGGAGAGATACACATACTGCCACTCCGCCAGCGAGACCTTCTCAGATCCGCTGCCTCGAAACGCTCCGCACTGCTGTGATATTACGTTCAGATATAAAAAAGATAAATATGAGGCGTGCCGGCCTTGCTGCCTTTGAGAGGGCCGGGCAGGAGGCGCTGGAAACAAAGCACTACCGCGTACGGCACGCGAGCGGCGGCGCCGGTGGACAGGTGCGTGGGGCGGCGGGGAAATGTGGTGCGTATTCGGCCCGCCCGAGAGCCCGCCTCCCCGCGGCTCGCAGGGCTGCAGCACCCCCCGCCGCGCACTGATTCAGCGGCGCACAGCCCGCGCCCTTCATGTCAGTGGACTCGGATGTGCGTTGTCCGACCGCGGTCCGGCGTGTTTAAATTCTGTGGAGGTGCGCGGCGGGCGGTGTGTGCGTGTCGGGGGGGGGGGGGGGGGTCGGCGGCGCGCAGCCGGCTGTGTGCCAGCTGTGTGCCAGCTGTGTGCCAGCTGTGTGCCGGCTGTGTGCCAGCTGTGTGCCGGCTGTGTGCCAGCAGCAGCTGCCCGCACTGCTGCGAGGCCGGGGCCCAGATCAGTGATCGACGCAGTGTGCGCCGATGGGGGGCCCCGAGGGGTCGGCGGGGTCCGGGGGGTCAGCGGCGCGGCCCGTCCCGGCCTCGGCCTCGGTATTCAGCGCGCGTCCCCGGCGAGGAGTGGCGGCGTGCGGCGGACAGGGGGCCTCCCTGCCGGCCGTGAGGTCCGAGAGGTCAGCCGGGGGGCGGCGGGGGCGGCGGGGGAGTAATCGGCTTACAATCACAAGCGGCAATTGCAGGGTGGCTACTGACTGCAGCTCCAGGATGCCACACCGGCCGATCCCGACACGATCCCCTTCAGTATCGTGCCGAGCCTCACGGCCACCCGCTCCGGCACCCGCAAACGCCCACAGCAATACATTACCATGTAGAATCAGATCGCCTCGTGTGTGTGCGTGAGAGAGAGAGAATTAAAATCGGCGAAATAAAAAAAATAGGAGTGACTGCTCGTTTCCTTTTTTTTTCGCAAACAGCAACAGATGCATTATTGCATGTGAGTGAGTCAAAGCGACAGCAGGAGCAGAGCGGCGAGAACGAAACATATGAACGAAACATTCCCACGGATGTCTGTGTCTGTTCCGTGGCCCAAGGCTTGACAAAGGCCAATCCGGCCCGAGGCTATTAGGCTGGCCGCCGAGCGCTCCTCTTCAATTAACGTTTCGCGGAACTCCGCGCGCGCGACGGTTCGTCAGAATATGAGCGACGCTGTCGCCGCGCCGCCGCGCCGCCGCTGCATCTTGCAAGGCCCCCGTCTGCGCGCAGCCGCGGCTCCGCGGCGTACCCGGCGCCTCCGATACCCCCACCGCAGCACGTCGGGCTGCCTACCCTCTCTACTGCAGGCGCTTGTTGCCGGTGGGAGCAGCGGAGAGTGGTGACGGAGCGATGGCGCCTGCGCGCCGCGTGACGTTTCGTCTGCTTGAGCATCGTCTGCTCGCCAGACCCGGCCCGGCTGGAAAGAGATAGTGACACGGACGCGGAGCCGGTGCGAGCGAGAACGTGTCGCCCAAAGGGCACGCCGCTCGCGCCGTCTGCTGTCCGAGACCTCGCGTCTCTCACCGCACTCTGGCATTCCGTCTGCAGCGGATTTCCAGAGCCTCCAGGGGCTCTTTACTGTCCAGCCAGCGCCTCCGCCTGACCGCGGCACCGCCTGCACACGGCGACGACAAAAGCAATCATTCCTCCGAGTTTCACCGCCCTCCTCCGCGGTCGCGCGGAAGAGCCTCTGCTCGCGGGGGCGGCGGTGCGGCGGCAGCGGGGGCGGCGGGGCGGCGGGGGCAGCGGCGCTTTGATCAGCGGCGCGCGGCGCCCACACTTGCAGAGCCCCGCGAGCTGTCCGATCTCTGCCCCCCCCCCCCTCCTCCTCCCCTATTATCGGTCCCGGACAACTTTAAGTGGCGATCAATCGTGCGCGCGCCTGTGCGTGAGAGAGACAGCGAATCGTCATCATTTCGCCCCCGGAGAGTAAATTGGTCGACGGCGAGAGAGTTATTTGGCTGTTTACCTTGTCGGAACGCGCGCGGGGTGGGGGAGATATGGTTGCCGCGCGCCCGCGTGCGTGTGTGTGTGGAGGTGTGAGTGTGGAGGTGTGTGTGTGTGTGTGTGTGTGGAGGTGTGTGTGTGCGTGTGTGTGTGGAGGTGTGAGTGTGTGTGTGTGCGTGCCGGTGTGTGGGACCGGGGAGGTGGGAAGAGGGGTGGACGCGGACGCCAGCGGCCATAAATTGAATAGGGACACTGCCGGGATGTGTGTACTGCTGCTCGGAGAATATCACGCTGTGCGACGGAGAGAAATAAGGCGTGGTTTGTAACAGAGAGAGACAGAGGGAAAGGGGGGGGAGTGAGAAAGGAGGAATGAGAGCAGCGGGGACGAGGAGACAAAGACAAGACATCGCGAGACAGAGAGAGAGTGAGAGAGAGAGAGAGAGAGTCTGCTGCGCATCGCGGCCGCGCGACACACGAGAGGACCGCGGGGGCCGCGACGACAACGACGACGACAACGTCTGGGCCTCATCAGACGGCCTGCTGATGACGTAAGGGAAGGCGCGGCGGCGGCGGCGGCGGCGGCGGCAGCAGTCACTCCTCTCCACTCCACGCCGTGTGTACTGCGGCCCCACGCACACCGCCGCCCCGCCCACAAGCCGTCCCGATAGAGACGGCCTATGTGCGTCCCGCGGCGCGCTGCCGCGCTCTCCCAGCGTCGGAGCAGATCCCCCCGCCCTTCTTGGCCGAGGCTTGCGGGGCGCAGGGCGGACGCCGCTGAATGTAAATAGGTCGTTTCGGGCGACAGTCGAATCTCAGATCGGACGGGGTCCTGGGGGGGGGGGGGGGCTCGCAGCGGAGCGCGGGGAGAGAGAGAGGGGCAGGAGTGGAGTGAGGAGGGGGGGGGCGACGACGTGCAAGGAATCGGGGGAATCATGCGCACTAAAACGTTACGACTCGTTCAGGGAAAACTGCCTCCGTCGCCGCCGCCGCGCCGCCGCCGCGCCGCCCGCTCCTCTCATTACCATACTTCAGTCAACACAAAACGCACAAAGCGCGGCGTGTGCAGCGGCGACCCATTAGCAGCGCGGCGGCGGCGGCCGCCCGGCAGAAACTGGAGGTCATTCCGCAAATAAAATCCGGACCCAAACGGCTATTGGCAAGCGGAGCTTTTTCCTTCGTTTCGATTTGCTGGATTTTTTTTTCCTCCTTTCGTTTAATATTCGAGAGAGAGACAGAAAGAGAGAGAGAGAGAGAAAGGACATGGCCGTTGGCACCACCACCGTAGCAAAAGCGCCTCTGAGGACCGATCGGGAGAGAGAGAGAGAGAGAGAGAGAGAGAGAGAGAGAGGGAGAGAGAGAGAGTGTTCGAGGAAAGATTAACTAGAGAGGAAGTAAGGATGGTATGAATTACGTTCATTATTTCCTCCGTTACATCCCAGCAGGCGGCCCGGCAGCAGCAGCAGCACCAACCAGCCGAGTGAAATCGACGTCTTTTACGGGCGCCGTCGTTTTATGTCCCCATCGGTGGGACCGGAAGCGGTTATTCCTCTCTCATTATCGTGCGGGGCCCGGCGGGGCCCGGGGGGGGGGGGGGGGCCCTCGAGGCCCTCAGGCAGCCGTGGCCCTCCCCGCGCGGGGCGACGCGACGCCTGCAAACCAGGAGACCCTCCATCCCTCCCTCCGCACAGAAGCAGAGTTTTTTTTTGTGTGTTTCAGTGCATCGTTCGTTATTTTTATATTTTGAGCATTGAACGACGTTGAGGACTGTTGAGTTCAAAAATCACACACACACACACACACACACACACACACACTCTCTCTCTCTCTTCTCTCTCTCTCTCTCTCTCTCTCTCTCTCTCTCTCTCTCTCTCTCTCTAATGTAACGCTAATGACTTTTTCTTGATATCCCTTTCTACAGCCAGTTCTGCAAGCATAAGCTCTAACGCATGATTACATATATTTGTTTATTGCGACCGCGCCGCTTCGGTCTGAGGAATCGCTGGCTCGCAGTCGTGGTATGAATTAATGAAGAAAAATGTAACGTAAGGCAGAGTTTATGCGCGCGGCAGTGCAGGAGGAGGAGGCGGGGAAGGGGTGGGGGGTGGTGATTACTCACAATTAGCACCGCCTAGAAGAGCTGCCCGGACAGTGCAGTGGGGGCGGGGGCGAGGAGGGGCGCGGCCGCCCCGCCGGTCCAGAAGCGACTTGTCGCAGCATTCGCACCTCCACCAATCGGCGGAGAGAAAAATCATTACGCCCAAACACGGTGGCACACGAAAAGGGAACCCATTTCTTGGGGGAGCGCGCGCCTCCCCCGTGGAAGGAGAGCGCGTCTATTTAAATGCGCTTCTCGCATTTCATATGTAGGAAGGCTGGGGCGCGCGGCGCACACGGTGGGGCAGGATTTGGCGGGGGTTCACCACACGGCAGGTCTACCGTATGCAGCGCCAGCCTTGAGGGTGTGCGTGTCACGTGCGCGCGTGCGTGTCCATGTGTGGGCGTGCGCGCATCTCCATTTAAAAACTGTTGTGCGGGGCGTGCATGTGTGCGCTGCTTGTGCGTGTGTGGGGGGAGGGGTCTACCGAGGTCTACAAGCGCAGGTGCGCATGCCGGCGCCCGCACTCGCGCCCGCTCTAGGTACGTACACTTGTCAGACAGTCGTCGGGGGAGATCTGGAACGGCAAAGAAATACAGCATGAGTTCAGGGACGGGTTCTCGATCAAATCTGGCGCCAACATCGTTCCGTCCTCAAGCGGATTGCTGACCGTCGTCGCGTTAGAGGAAGGGAATAAAAACCAAAACACAAAAACAAAAATGGACAATAAATAAGCAATTAGCTCCGGGTTAAGGCAGGATGATTCTCTTTCTCTCTATTGCCCTGCTCCCGCCTAATGGCGGCGTTGCTGCTGTGGGGGGGGGGGGGGGGGGGGCTAATCCCAAGTGAGCGGCAGGGAGGGGGAGGGCCTTTACTCTCTCAGCACTACAGCGGCCCCGCGGCCCCCGACACTGCGTGCCAAGTGGTATATATCGTCATCCAATTACCACGTAGCGTGCGCCAAAACGAATCGCTGATCCGCCAAGATACCCGGGCTGTGTGCCGCCGCTGCCGCCGGGGCGGCTGGGCCTAGCCCGGCCGGGCTAGGGACGCTAATTCGAAAGCCATTGCTGAGCCGGCACGGCCCCGGCAGGCCCCCGGCAGGCCCCCGGCAGGGCCCGGCTCTAGGGTCCTACACGAGTCCTCTCAGAGGGTCCTGCACGGCGAGGCCCGGCCCCCCGCCCTCCACGCAGCGCGGCCGTGAGTCAGAAAGCAACGCGGCCAAACGAGGGAGCCGGAGCGAACGGGGGCGGACTGCATGAAAAGGGCTCATAACGAACAAGAGGTGTATCGCTCCGGCGGCGCTGGCCGCACGGCTTGCTGCTTTGCCGCGCGCCCGGCCCTCGGCCCGGCCTCGCTGTTCTGCGATGCCGCTCCTCTCCCCCGCACCTTCCTGTTTGCACCCACCCCTCCCCCCCCCCCCTCCTCCTCCTCCCCAACTCTGCTGCCGCAACAAATTTCGCGTCGGGGCAAAAACGTTCTTGGCTGTCCGTGCGCGCGCGCGCACGCACGCACACCCACGCACGAGTGCGTTCCGGGTGCGGCCCCGAGGCGAGCGGAGCCGAGCCCTGGGCCGGAGCTGCCGGGGCGGGGGGCGGGGTTGGGGGCGGACCGCGCTGCCGCCGCCTTGGTGCGTGTCCTAACTTTGGTGATGAATTACATTTGCTCGCGAGCTTGCGGTTGCGCCGCCGGTAACACTATGATGTCGCGTGTCAATAACTTTGTCATATTTCGTCGAGGGCGGGGCATCCGGGCGCCGCAACGCCGCCGCAAGAGTACATGGAGGCGGAGGAGGATGGTAGTCAGGGTGAGAGTGGTAGAGAGAGAGAGAGAGAGGCAGAGAAACTAGGAGGCCATGAGGAGGAGAGAGAGAGAGAGCGCGTGCAAAGGGTTAATGGAAATGGATGAGGTCAAAGTGGCCCCGCCGCCGGCGCTGGGGCTGCCGCCGCGCCCCGTGGGAAAGGATCAACCAGGTTTCAAGGGTCCCGGCTGGAGGCTGCCGCCGGCCGCCGCTGGCCCCGCCGTCTTCCTGCGTAATGAATGGCTTCAGTGTGAAATTAAGTCGCAAGATGAGGGATCTCAGTTAGGGTGCGTAGTTTGGCCGCCGCTGGCCACAGGGGGGCGAGGCGCCCGCGCGCGCGGGACTGCGGGGGGTCGCGGGGGCCGCTGCCGCGCCGCTGGCCCGGCCAAGTTGTACAACCTGTACCGGGCTTGATTGATGGCCGTGAACACCGCGAGCAACTTAGCGGCGCGCGCCGCGTTTACTGCGGCCGTCAGCGCCGTGCCCAACATAAATCCCGGAGCCGGGGAGGCACGCCGACGTCCGAATGGGGAGACGCGGCCGCGCCGCCGACGTGCCGACGTGCCCGGTGACAGCGGCAGGTGTCCGACGCGGCCCTGCGGCCCTGCGGCCCTGCGGCCCTGCGGCCCTGCGGTCCTGCGGCTTGGCTGCTGCGGACAGCTCATGGTGAAAACGATAACCGGGTGGAATCCATCAACGCTCTACCCGCGTCCCGGAGCCCGCCCTGCCCTGGTGGTCCCGCCCTGGTGCCCGTGCCGGTGCCGGTGGGCGCGCGAGGCTGTAAATAAGCGACTGCCATCTGTTCTCGCGCGCAAGAGGGGGCGGGGGCCGATACCGCTCTGGCGGTGCGACAGAAAGGGGACGGAGGGAGGACCGACCGGCCGCCGGCCGGCCGCGCAAACTCCACTATATAGGGAAATAATGAGAGAAAAAAAATTACCGCGGCAGCAAGTGTTTGTGAATATTTGCGAAATCACCGTATAAGTAAATATGAATTCCGGGGACAGCGAGCACGCGGTTTGCACTTTTTACTGTGCCTCTCCCTGCGGTTCGGATCACGCATCTCACTCCCCCACCTGAGAGTCGCGCCCGCCAGCTTCGGTGAGCAGCCGCACTCCCAGCCGTGCATCTCAGGCCACTCTGAAAGGTGGAGTCCCGTCCGTATCCTCCCCAGAGAGGGAATTCCTGATGATTCGGCGTGTGCTCAATATTCGAAGCAGTATCCCCCTCTCGGGTTAAGAGGGGAGAAAAATTGTGGATTTATCGCTACGTATGCTGTTTGCAGCCTGCGGCGCCACGGGGTAACCGCGGGGTAACAGCGGGGCGGGGTAACAGCGGGGCTACAGCGGGGTAACAGTGCCGCGCGGGCGTCCTCGGCCACAACGCCGCACCCGCCCGTCCGTCCGGCCGCCGCGCCACTCCATCCATCGGCCCCTCGCTCGCTGATACGCAGTGGCCCGTTATGGAACGTGATCCTGAGCTTTGTCGAGGGATTGGCGAGCGGGAGGGGCGTGCCGGGGGGGGGGGGGGGGGGACCGGGGAGGGGGGGGGGGGGGGGGGGCGGCCAGCGTACATGGACACCGGCACATAATGCGCCCGATCGGTCACCGCGACAGCGCGTCGCGCCTGCCGCGGAAGTCGCCGCCTCATTCCAGAGCTTTTGCCGTGCCCGAGGGCCTCTTTTCGCTCTCTCTACTTGTCTCTCTCTCTCTCTCTCTCTCGCGCAGAATAAGGTCCTCGTAGCGCCCCGTGCGTGGCGGTGGCCATCACCGCGATGCGGATAACGCACACCCGGGGCTAATGAGCAGCCCGGCCCGATAAGGCCCCGGGCGGGCACTTTACTCCGGGGGCCGGAGGGCGGCCGCGCCCCGCACTGCGTGCCGTCGTCCCGGCCTCAAAGAACCCCGCGGGGGGCAGAGCAGCGGCGGCGCGAGGGCCGCGGCCCCTCGCCTGCCAGGACTCGGCAGCGAGAAGGGTGCGGCGCCGGGGACCTCGCCCGGCAGCAGCGGCTCAAGCGCGGCCAAGGGCTCGGCGGACGAGCCCCGTAAACAAGTGGCTCACAATTCGGGTCCGCGAGCGCAATGTCGGAAGTTCTTTGACGTCGTTCGTTCGGTTACTCTCGACAGTGGCAGCGCGCGGCGGCGGCGGGGGACTGGAACGGAGTGCGGCAGCGGCGGGGGAGGAGAGAGAGAGAGAGAGAGAGAGAGAGAGAGAGAGAGCAGGGCAGGCGGCGGTCCAAACGCAAGGCGACGCAGAGAGGGGGGAGGGGGGGGGGGAACTTTCCCGCCAGGACTATCTCCTCCGTAAATACAAGTCTTTTGTGGGGCCATCTCGTCCGCGCGCGTCGTGTTGGGAGAGCCGCGCCTCGCCGCGCCTACCAACTTGTCAACAACACAACTTTCATGTTTTTCCATTCGCGCATCGCAGCCAGTCTCTCTTTTTTCTCCTGCTTCAGTTTTTTTTTGCTTTTTTTTTGTCGTCTCCGCACGCGTCGCGAGTGTTGCTCCCATTGAGGGCGGGACAGACGCCGTAACATCACCACGGCGACGAGAGCGGAGGAGACGTGGCGGGCGGGCGGCGCTGTGGTGGCGCTGCGGTGTCCTCTGCTCTTGAGACTCGCCGGGTTCTTCACACCTGCGGGCCGCCGCCCTCGCTGATGTTACAACCGCAGGGGTCTGCTGCTGGCTCGCCGCGGCCGCGGGGACTCGCGGGGATACGTGGGGTGACACGTGGGGACACATGGGGACACGTGGGGGGACACGTGGGGGGACACGTGGGGACCCGAGCCCAAGCTGCCCGGGGGGTCCGCGCGTACGGTCCGGCAACCGCGGCGGGAAAGGGTTTCGCAAACTGAAAGGGAAGGGGGAAAGATTGAGGGGCGAGAGAGAGAGAGAGAGAGAGAGAGAGGAGGGGGGGCACTGGGGGGAGAAAGGGTTTTGCAGCGATAACCGGAGCCGTCGATGAAGGCTGCTGCCGTGCCGCAGCCGTGCCGCGCTGCTCCTTCAGGGGTGCGGCCTCCTCCCCCTCCTCTCCTCCTCCCCCTCCTCTCCTCCTCCCCCTCCTCTCCTCTTCCCTCTCCTCCTCGCACCCTCCGCCTCTGCTGCCCTTGTGGACCCGCCGCGGGGTATCCGCCTGCGTTTATCTTATTAGAAGGGCAAAACTTGTCCAGGAGCGAGGAGACGGTTGGGGGGGGGGAGGGGAGAGGAAGTAGGGGCGGGGGAGGCCCTAGCTGACTGCCCTCACGGCCAGACACAAACAAGCAGGCGAGACACAAAGCAAGTCGATACGGTTTGGCAACATGGACGTGGACTGCTCCCACTGCTGTGCGCCGCCCGCTCCGGAGGGGGGGGGGGCTGTGCCCCGGGGGGGGGGGGGGGGGGGGCTGTGCCCCAATGCAGACAACGGGTCAAGCGTCGCAACATCAAGCACTCTCCAGAGACCAAGGAGAGTTTCTTTTTCTTTTTTTTTTGGTCCTGGTCGAAAATTTCCATATGGCCGGCGTCTTTTATTTCTGTCGCCGGCAACGGCGGGAGGGGCGACCGCTCGGCTCGTGTGAAAAACGTGTGCATTTTTCATCCGGCGGAGCCCGCGGACGCCGCAACGCCGAGGTCCGAGTCCCGCGGGCGGAAGGGCCGACGGCCGCACGCCCCGCCGCCCCCGCAGTCTCTGCGTCTGCGCGAAGCCCCTCGCGAGCCGCCACAAGCCCCTCGGCGCCCTCGGCGGCGCGGCGGCGAGCCCCCGCGGCCCGCGGCACCCCCCCCCCCCCCACCCGCCGCCCGGGCCCCGGAGCCCGGCCACAGAACGCCACATAAAATATGGAGCGGCTGACCTTCTCAGTGCCGTGGCGGCATGGCGCCCAGGTGCCATCGGGGAGAAAGAGCGGAGAATTTACTCCGCTGAAAGGGAAGCCGTTTGGGCGGGTCGGCGTGCCGGCGGGTCGGGTCGGCGTGCGCCGGCTCCGGCCGCGGCCCCGCGCCCCGCCCTGGCCGCCCCTCGCCGTGTGAGTAGCGGCCAGTAGCGACCATTCTCTTCCCTCCCGCAAGCACCGCCGCCTGCGCTCGGGCCCCGATCCGCTCCGGCGCGGCGCGGCGGAATCAGAGCACCAGGGCCGGGCAGACCACGGGGACGCCGGGCGCGCGGAGTCCAAGACCCTCTCCCCGCCGGCCCCGGCTGCGATGGCCATTGAACTGGAAGAAAAGGTAATGCGGTGCGACCAGCCCGGAGACCTGGAGGAGGCCAGGATCCCGGGGCAGGGCAGGGGCGCGGTGGTTGCCGAGTCCGAGGACGTCGCCACCCACTCGCACTCCTTCGTCACGTCCGCGCGCTGCCGCGCTGCCAGCTGCCGGGCCAGCGACCCGTCTCCTCCCGGCAGGGCGGGGCCCAGGACCCTCTGCGCCCGGCCGCGCCCGGCCCGGCAAGGCTAGGAAACAAAACACTTTCATCTTCAGCGGATCCGAGCCACGGGAGCCGAAAGGCACGGCCGGTAGGGGGTGGGGTTCCGAGAGGAGGCCGCCTTCAGCAAAATGAAGTACAAACATCTAATTTCAGCACGCCTCACTTGAGGAACCCCCCCGTCGGCTCCGCCTTCGCCGCCTCCTTGCAGAGGAACAGAGAGAGAGAGAGAGAGAGGGAGAGAGAGAGAGAGAGAGAGAGAGAGAGAGAAAGAGGGGGGGGGGGAGGCCAAAAGGAAGATTAATCACAAAATTTGCCGGTTAATCCGTAACAGGAACTGCTTGGTTAGGCAGAGAGGGCCTGTTCGTGAGGACGGTGAAACTCCGGCCGATTTACAAAGAGAAAGGCGAGGGCGAGGCAAGGCGTGGGGGTGGGGGGTGAGCGCTGCATGAGGGGAGGGGGCGATACATGGCCTCATACACGTCGCCGTCGACGCCATTCGCGGCGGCTACAAAACAGGGCACGAACGGCCACACACTTGTCGCCGTGGAATGGAATCGGTAAATGACGGGGAAAGAAACCTCCCTCCCTTTCTACCGAGTTCTCAGCCCCCCACCTCTCTCCTTCTGCTGCGAGGCACTGTGGATACACTTAGGAGCGCCTCTCCGCGGCCGTTCTACCCTCCATTCAATGGCGTCGTAAAGTCATTTGTGATGCTGATTCGGGAAGAAACGCGAAACAACACACCTACACCGTGCGCCTTTTGTCGGGGCCGCTGCCGCTGCCGCGCGTCGTGAATGCGGCATTACGGCTACCGCCAGTCCTCACCGAGGGGCCCCTATCTGCCGTGCGCCGCGCGTGCCGGCGGCTGCCAGCCCGGCCCTGATCCTGACGGAATATTGATGCGGCGGGGGGAGTGATTCCTGGTGGTCGTAGCGCGCCCTGACGGGGCGTCTCGCCGCGTAGGCAGAGCCAGGCGGGGCACGGAGAGGGGCGTCCCGCCGCCGTCCGGGGCGCGGCGACAGCGGCCGACAGCGGCCGACAGCGCCGGGAATTTGTGGTGATGATCGGAAACCCAGCATCCTGTGTGGCAACCTCCGGGACCGGGGAGGGGTCGGGTCGGGTTCGGGTCGTCCCAGCGGGCCTCGGACACGGGGCCCCGGGGACGCGGCGACGGCGACGGCGGCGTCCTGCTGCCCGAGCTGTCGTCCCCCACCGGAGGAGGGCCTCCCCTATCCGGGGCCGACTCAATAAAGTCACATTGCGTTGCTCGGGAGCGGGGGTGGGACGTGAGCCGACCCGGACACGGCAGAGGAGTCAGCGGCTCTGCGGCCCCGGTCATCAGAGACGTCACCGGTCGACATTAGCCGAGGCGGGAGTGCCCACCGCGCCAGCCCCGGCCAGGAATAGAAGCGCTTTACTGCGGGCTGCGGCGGGGTCCAGACAGCTTCTCGCGGGGCCAGCAGCAGCTAGAGAGTCTCAGAGGGTCTCTCTAGCAGCAGCCGCCCGCGCCGGGACCAGGTGGCTTCTCGACACACGATATCGACGCCGTGCCGCGAGCTGAGAGACGTGCTGCGTGGTGTAACATCGGTGATTGGATATCGGACTATTCACCTCGTCTGTCGGTTTTGTATCACTTCACCGAGTGGCATGCTGCGCCACGTCGCGCCGATACAAACGCATTTCGGCTACAGATTCCCTTTACCTCTCGTGTTTGTATTTGTTGTAACGCAATCAATATCACAGCTTTTATTTGCCCTTTTTTTTTAAAAAAAAAAGAGGTTGTGGGGAAGGAGAACACAACGGAATTCCAGGTGTATGCTTCTTCTCGTAGTAATATCATACACGAACGAGGGGAGGGAGAGCAGGCCTATTCTTCAATAAATCAGGACGGTGCGGTAGGGGCTTGCATATTACATTTAACTCCCAGCAGGGGGAGAAGGAAGGGCGAGGGGCGGGGTGGGCTTTGAACAAAAAGAGAGAGAGAGAGAAAGAAAAACAGAGCGGGGGGGGGGGGGGGCGTGCTGCGATGAAAGAGTTCTTATCCCCCACCCTCCTGCTTTCTCCGAGGCTCTCTCTCTCCCTCTCTCTCGGGCTCTCTCCTTGCGGAGGCGAGAAGGAACGGTACACGAGAGCAGGGCGGTGACGTGACGACGCGGCGCGGGGGTCCGCAGGGCCGCAGGGGCGCCAGAGTGTCTGTCCCAATTCACACAACAGTGCTGAGCGCCTCAAAGGCCGAGCAGCCGAGCCGCTGCGAGCACAGCCCGGCCCAAGTTTGTCCTCCGTCGTTGTGCATTCCTCGGGCCCAAGTTACGTGGCGGGCGGCGCCGCTGTGGGCCGCCGCCGCTGCTGCTTGTGGTGTGGGGTCGCCGGCAGCGTATTGACTGTGAGTGACACAACAGGAGCGGCGCAGGGCGCGGCGAAGCCCGGCGGAGCCATGGCGAAGCCAAGGCGAAGCCCCTCGAGGCGTCAGCGAAGTCGGGGCGTGCTGATTGGCTCTCCAGAGGCGCCATGTGTGGCGCCACCACCACCGCAGCCGCAGCGCTGACGCGGCGCGGGGCCTCTCGGCACACACGTACGCGCCCGGCGCCCCGGTTAACGTCCCCGCAGGTAACGCATCGCGGTACAACATGTACAGCTCTCCGACAGCTGCGTTACGCATTTCCCATGCGAAAGTTGGCCGCGCTGCGCGATACGAGCACACACTGCCAGGGAGGCAAACCCTGTCCCCGACACGAACTACAAAAACGGTCCAGTGCGGGTTAGGTTAGGGCTGGGTAGTTTGGTGAGCGGGAGGGGGGTGGGGGGGAGGCGAGGGGGGCCTCAGCTCACGGACGGGTGTACACTGACTGGTGACTGGACCGGACTTTTCCATTGACTGGCATGAAAATTTTGCGATCATTTATGGTTCCTCTGTTCTGAGCTGCTACCCACCTCAAAGTAGGTTAAAAAGTCATTCCTACCGTGACCAAAACTCAAAACGAAAATATTTTTGTTTCGCTTAGAAATATGTGGATGCTTATGAAAAAAAATTGCAAAAATGGGTGGGCACTACCTCGTCCCAGGCCTCCGCCTGGAACCCTCCTGCTTAACTTCGGTGTTCGAATGGGAACCGGTGTACCAGGTATTGACCGCCGCAAAGACACCGGCACAACGCAGCGGCCTTTTTCAGGGGCACGCTTCCGCAACGGTCAATGTAGCCCCCTCCGCCAGCCAGATTTCCGGAATCAACTCCCTTCGACTGGCTGGTTGGTCTGTGGCACTGCGGCCACTCCCGAGCGGATTGGGGGGGAGGTAGGCTTTCCTATATCGTACACAGCCGAAGCTGCTGTACTTCACGACGAACCCTAGTCGCGACGGCGTGTCCTCGTCTGCCAGATTCACAGGGAGCGAAAACGAAGGTACCGAACCCTAGGTACCCCCGTAGCATACACCCGAGTCTCCGAACCAAGTTTCCTTGGTAGACACAGAGCCCCCCCGCCGGAAACCCCGGGCGACCGAGAGAACCTCGGACCCGGGAACGGGGGTAAGCCCGACCGTGCTGCGGGAATCTTCAAGTTGAAACCCAACGCTTACATCTCTCAGTGACGCAGCGCGCACGGCCGTTCAGACAGCCATACCGACGCCACGTTCGGAAGTATATTTTACCCTCTGCCTTCCAAACGCAGACACAAGAAAAATTTAGGGAGGTGGGAAGGCTGGAACCCACAATCTCTCGGTCGCCGGTCAGCCACCTTACCGATGCGGCCACAGAGCCGCGATGATGCTTGGCTGCGCGCCCCCTATACTTTACACACCGTCGCCTTAGCTGAGCCGACAGAAAAAGTGCACGGACCGGCAAAGAGTTGAACCTCCGACCAGCCGCCCGCCAGCTGGACTCGCTAACCACGCGGCTACCGAGCCTCGGTGCGGGACGATCGTGCGCTTCCGGTACTGTAGCCGCACGACGTGTCCGACTGGAAATTGACTGGACCTTGACTGGAGAGTGACTGGACTGGAAGGCGTGCACTGACTGGAAGCACCGGGGTACCCCTCGGGGGGAGGGGTCATCGGGTCCGAGCTCCAGCAGAATCCAAAGTTTGTTGCGTGCTCTTTGAAGCATTGCACCCGGAATCAAATCCTGCTGCCTCCGCCGGCCCCGGCAGCGACCCCCCTTTGGGCCAGACGGCAGCGGTGGCGGCCAGTCGGGGGCGGCCGGCTCCGCGGGCTCACGACTCCGTTACCGTTCATTCCTTATTTATTCCCTCCTCCCCTGACGCGAGTGCACAGACAGCGGCCACAGGAAGACACACGCGGACCCCCCGCGGACCCCCCGCGGACCCCCCGCGTAACCCCCGCGGACCCCCCGCGGCCGCCGCCGCTGCCAAGTGATGCCCCCACCGGCATCGATTGTCCGGTGGGAAATGGCCATATGCGGGAATGATGTCTCCATCCACGGGCCCATCGCGATACGCGGGGAGAGGCGAGGGGTTTTGGAGTGCATAAAACAATATACGAGCGCCAACGCCGACATCGCAGTGATGCGCCGTGCGGCCCCACTCTATTGTGCCCGGGTCCAATTACTGCGGGCCGGCCCATAACCCCTGAACCGCCTCACTCACCTACTCACTCACACACACACACGCACACACACACAGCGCAGCGTAAGGGCCGGGGGGGGGGGGGGGCAGGGCGCGCGGCGGATAGACCGATGTACCCCACGGGGGATACACGAAGCCCGTGCCGACCCCTCTGCCACCCTGCGGGAGTTGGGGGGGGGGGGGGGGAGGTTCCTCGATTTTCGCGTGTCTTCCGCGCGCGCGAGAGAGAGAGGGAACAGGGGGAAGGCGGAGTGCAGGAGGAGGCGGGAGAGAGCGATAGAGAGCGAGGGGGCGAGACAGAAAGGGAGAGGGAGAGAAGGGAAGGAGAGAGAGAAAGGAGAGAGAGAGAGAGAGAGAGAGAGAGAGAGAAAGGGGGTGGGAGAAGGGACTTTTCCCGCTCGCCGCCAAAGGAATCGGGGACGACGAGGATGTCAGGACTAACGGCCTCCAGGCAACAAGGCGCACGGCGGCGCCAATGCCCCCTAATGGATGTGATGCGCGCCGATGAGTCTGTGCCGGAAGGGTTCCTGACACACACACACACACACAACACACGCACACATATGAGAACTTCCTCGAAGTAACGCCGCCCGTTTCTTTACTCCCTCTCGCAAGGCATAGGGCCTTGTCGCTATCCCCCTCTCATCAAGGGGCTGCTGCTCTGATATAGCTTCCAGCTTCCAGCTCCAGCTTCCAGCTCCAGCTTCCAGCTTCCAGACCCCCGCTCGCCCCGCCCCCCGCTGCTCCACTGCAACCGCTCCGACCCCTAGGCATAATCCCAGTTTTCTTCCAATGAGAATGAAAACCAACTCGTCAATATCCAACGACTGTGGAAACATTTTTTTTCTCTTCTTTTTTGGGGGGGGGGGGTAGGGCCCAACAAAGCCACGGCCGGGAGCGGTTTTCATACACAGAGACGGCCCTGCCGGTCCCCCTTTCATGGTCGGATCAGAGGGAGACGCGGCCGAAATCAATTTTAATCTTGCGGATGGCCGCCGCGAGCCGCGCGTCTTGTGTTCCAGTTCCTGCCGGATCCACCGGGCTCGCCACCGCCCCGCTCCACCCCTCCGCCCCGCTGGACCCTCCGCCGCCGCGGCCCCACCCCACACACACGGCCGTGGTCTCCTATTGCCTTTCTGCCCCGCATGACACACCACACACACCCACAGAGAAACACACACGCACACACCGCCACACGCGCGGCCTTTCTTTCACCGGAGCCCTCACTCTGTACTATCTGGCCATCGGAGATTGAAAACAAACACGGCGGGGGGCGGGGGAGGCAGCACAAACGGCGCGGCACAAACTGACCGTCTCCGGCGATGACGTCAACCCGTCTGGCCCGACAACATATCGGGGAGCGCGGCCTCGGCGGCTCTAGCGGCGGCCTCGGCGCGGCCTCCTAGACAGCGGCGGTGGGGGGTCTTGCTGCCGTGTCCTCGGCGGCTCGCCGACGTCGAAGTTGTCTGACGCGCCAGAGGGAAGCAAATAATATATAAGGAAACACGTTTGATAAGGAACGACGCGCGGCCTCCCGACTCCGCGGTACCATGTCTGGCTCGCATAGGGCCGCGCGTGGCCTCCTCCGGGTTATGCCGGAGGAGGCCACCGGAGCCAGCCGCCGGGGCAGGTGCCAAAGCGCTCGCTTTGTGACAGGCACGCGCGCGCACACGGCCACGCGCACGCACGCGCGCACACGTGCTGCACATGCCAGGCGCGTGACTCGGCGCTGATGAGCTCAAAGTTAATTGCCTCGGCGGCGGCACACGGCGCGGCGCGGCTGGAATGTCTCGTAAGAAATGTGCGCGCTGCGCCCTCTGCGACGCGCTGCGACGCCCCGACGACGACGACGCCTGGCGCCGTACCGCGCCGTGCCGTGCCGTGCCGGGGGGCGTGTCCTAATGTGGCGGCCGTGCACACAAGTACGTGCGCTGGCCTAATTAGCGGGCGCGGCAGCGCGGCGGCCCCGCGTGAATAGGTGTAAAGAGAGGAGGAGGGTGTGCGGGCGGGTCCGGCCGGCAAACATGACGGTGCAGCACGCCGCTCAGGGCCCCGCCGCCGCCGCGCCGCCCTGCTCCAGCTCCAGTCGGCTCCAGCAAGAGTGTTCCCTTACCGGTGCCAAGTTCGGGGGGTGCTCGCTGACGAGCGAGGCGCGAGGCGCGGCGCTGGAGGAATCCGACTCACGCGCCGCGCCACACCTCAGCGGATCATCACACGGAGGCGGCGGGCCGCCCGGCTTAGCCTGTCCGACCGGAGCCGCGAGTAGTTGGTCCCTGAGCGGGTAACGCGGCCGCCCCGCCGCCCCCGGCCGCCCCCCAGACAGTCTCCTCCCGAATCCGCTTCACGATTGCTGCGCGCTGCGAGAGATTGATGGAGTCGTCGGCTGCGCTCTGATCTGATGCCCGCATTCTGCTTTGATATCCGCCGCCGCCGCCGCCGTCGCTACGACGCAGCAGCGCACAGCGAGGAGGGGCGCTTGATTCCGACAGATTTCGCGTCTGGAGTGGCTCGGAGCCAAGCGGAGCATACAGCGACACGTTTCAGCGCAGATCGGCCGTGGACCGTGCCGTGGAGACGGCGCGGCGCCCGGACTGGAGCGGCGCTGGAGCGGCGCTGGAGTCCGAAGCCCGGGGCACCGGGGCGCGGGCACCGTCGGCTCAGACTAGGGTTTCTGGATTTTTCAAATAAATTTCCGACAAAAATCCAGAGCTATTATTAAAAAATCAATATTTTCGTTTTAAAAAAATTCAGAGATTTTCGGTAAAGTTTGTGAGATTTTCCGAAGCCCCTGGCTCAGACCTAGTAACACGCGGCCTCGGGCGCAGCCGGCCGGGCTCCTGCCGTATTTAGCATTGATGAATATGCCGAGTGAAATGTGTATTTGCGGAGCGTGCTGAATATGATGTACGGCCCTTCCTGACGGGGCCCCGTCGCCACCAGCGGCGCCGCCAGCGGCGCCCTCACACGGGGACCTGTGAGGCCGCAAGGACCTACACACTGCAGCGCAGGGGTTACCAGCCACACCCACTTGTGCGGGGACACACTCATGACGACGTGTCAGGTAGCTCAAAAATCCCACACCGGAAAAAGTCAGTAATTAAGTGCAAAAAGAAATGGGCGAGGAAAAAAATATGCACGGTTTTACGGCCTCTCCTTTTTACTCGCTCGGCAGTGGGGCACTACACACAAGCCTCGTCGAGTGGATGGAGGAAGAGGGGGGGGGGGGATCGGGAAAGTAGGGCCTGAATCAGCAGTTCGTAATTTATTGACACCCTTAGGACCCGCTCCTCTTTTCCCCTCTTTTTTTTATCCCCCGGCCCCCTCCCCCTCTTCCCGCCCCTGTCCTCTCCAGAGCACGCCCCAGGCGAGGCCCCAGGCGAGGCCCCAGGCGAGGCCCCAGGCACCCCTCGGGGTCCGGGGGCTTCCCATATGCTTAACACTCGCATGAATATTGCAGCCGGCCCGCGCCCCGCGCCCCGCGGCAGGCCGTGCAGCCCATCCCGGCGGCCCTCTCTTCGCGCCGCCCGCCGCCGAGCGCCCCAAAGGCGACAGATTTCTCCTTTGCTTTCTTCCGAGACCTCTCCGCCCCAGTCCGGGCCGCTAACGCCCCCCCGCGGGCACGGGCGCGCGGCCCTCCCCACGACACGATCCCTCTCGGCGGCCCGCTGCCTCGTTTCGTCGCCGGCTGCGAATACCGAGTCTCGTCATGTCTTCCCCTGAAACTCGACCCGTCTCCCGTCCTCGACTTTTATTTCTGATATAATTATTTATTTTCGACCCCGCCTGCTCTTCCCGATTCCGTCGCGCGCTCCGCGACGAAACCGGCGGCATAAATCAGCGACGTATCGATGAGGCAGGAGAGCGCACGACTGCGCTTCCCGCGGGCTCAGCCGTCAAACGCCCGCGGCGAATGAAAATCCGCGGCACTCTGCACTTCTCATGGCGAGCCGGCCTTGACTCCGACAGCACCGCGGCGTTCTAGTAGCGGACGGCGGCGCCGGGGCCGATGCCGGTACCTGCTTCCGCCTGCTGGCCGCGTGCGCCGCGGGGGAGTTGAAAACATGTCAGCAAACTCATGGAGTCCTGCCCGGGCCTGGCTCAGGGCCCGACTCGCTACTGTGTAAAAGTTTGCCCTGCCTGCGACCGCAAACAAGTGAAGCACAAGTCAGAGGTCCATCCCGACCGAGCCCTTGCCGGGCCGGGCCGTGCCGCGCCCCGACAGCCCCGCCACTCTTTGCGTCCATTCTACCTCGCCAACTTTCTCCTCCCCCTCGGCTCAATCATTTATTTTTTTTTCTTCTCTTCCCGATAGCGCAAGTAGTTTCCCTCTCTCTCTCTCCTTCCCTCCTGCTCCCTCCCCAGCAGACGACGCTGGCCGCGGAGGCAGCGACGGGTGACGCTCTCCGAGCCGACTGTACGAGGAGGCCGTCAGAGAACGTGGAGGTGCGCGTTACCCTCGGCGATACCCCCGGCGTTACCCTCCGCGTTACCCTCGGCGCTACCCCACGACACCGCATGACCGTGACGCCGCGCGGCGCCAAAAACTTTCGGCCGCCCGATAAAGCACCGCCCTGCAGCCAACACTTTGTTCGCAGTTCGTTCTGAGCAGGCGGGCGCTAAGAGCGCGGGGGTTGGCGGGCGGGCGGTGCAAGGGCTGCAGGGCCGCGGCCGCGCGGCCATAACTCCCGGTGCCGTGGAGTGCCGCCGCGCCGCGCATATGCGGCCGACATGGCCGCCGCATCCGCCGCCCGACGCAGCACCACACCGGCGCCCTCAGGGGGAGGGGGAGCGGGCATTGACACGGCCGGGGTCAGGAATGTTTGAGGGCCGCGGGGTGTGAGGTAGAGGGCCGCGCGGCGGCCACCTGCCTCCCCCCCCCCCCCGGAGTGCACAGCGCAGCGTCGCCGGAGCCGTCCGGAGCGTCTCTGAGCCCCCACGGGGCCCAGCAGGCACGCGGGGCCCGCAGGCCGGCCACGCCAGACCGAACCGCAGTTGTGGTGGACTTGACTTCTGCGTCCGACTGGACGGCAGTGATTCATACGCCTTTCCCCTGCATCCCGGCCGGGGACCCCGGGGCTCTGCTCGAGACACGTTCGACAACGTCTCTCTCTCTCTCTCTCTCTCTCTCTCTCGCTTCCACTGAGGAGCCTCCCCGTATGCGGTCCGAGAAAGAGAACAAGAAATCAGTCAGTGAGTGAGGGAGACTACCGCTGTGTTCGCTCCCCCCTCTCACTCGCACAGGCCGAGCCATTTTTGCAGGACGATTTGCCGCCCCATTCAGGGCGACTACAGACAAGCGCGCGGGGGTCGGCGGGGCGGCCCCGGCCGCGCCTGGCCGCGCATGGCTGCCGGGCTGCCAGGCGCGCGTTTTGAAAGAAACAATGGCCATACATCGCCGGTTGAGCCCCGGCGGGCCCCCGGGGCGGCCCCGGGCGCCGCTCACTGCTGCGAACAAGGCCGGCGCGGACGGCAGCGGAACCTCCCCCCCCCCCTCCGGTCCGCCTCTGCCCTAAATGCTTTCAACACAACATCGGGGTCTATTACGCGCCCGAAGAAACAGAGCGAGTCCCGACCGGGCGGCTTGTGAAAAAGAACTGCGGCTTTCCATTCCGGCGCGGGGGCTTTCATCGAAGTCCCGTGAAGCGGAAGCCCTGTGCCCTCGGCCCCTCCCCCCTCCGCACTGCAAGTCTGCGTCTCGGCCTCACACCGAGACTGCATGCCGTTGTGTGCGGAGAACACCGTGTGTACGACCTCTGGCACAGTTCGCTGAGGACTCGCCCTCGCCGCGTGGGACACCGAGCAGGTGGGCCCCCCACGGGGGCGCTGCTTCTCGCCGAAAGACACGCGTCTCACGCGGATCGCGGCCCGTCCGTGCCACGGATGACAAACGATACAGATGCATATTGCGTATTGCTCGCCGCGGTCATATTTCGGCATCGCATCGATATTGAAAATAAGCACGGCGCGCCAAAGAGGGACGGCCTCCCACGGCCGCGCGCAGCCATTCGTACGTGATCAGGGTTTAAAGCCGCCGCCGCCGCCCCCTTGTGCTGCGGCCTGACAGCCCCCCCGCAGCACGGCCCCCCTAAACCACACGGTGCTCGCAGCACACGCACACACGCACACACGTCACGGCGGCGCCCCACCCACAAACACCGTGCCCCCATGCATCTAGGCGCGGCCCCCAGCTCCCCCACCGCCGCCGCCGCGCTGGAAGGGCCGTAGGCAGCGGGGAGAGAGTATCTGCCTGGAGGGGAATAAAAGGGGGTTGAGTGAGAGAGAGGGGGGGAGGGAGAGGGAGAGAGTGGAGAGAGAGAGAGAGAGCGTGAGAGGATGGCGACGGGGAAAGATCGAGATAGTGACTGTGTGTGAGTGAGAGATACAGTGTGAGAGAGAGAGGGAAAGAGAGAAAGAGCCAGGAGGCATAACAGAATGTAAGGATTGCATCTGCTTTCGCCGCTATTTCTCGCCGTCAGCGACACCCACCTCGATTTCCTCCGCCGTGAGCAATGTTTACGGGTCGATAACGTTTCCATTTCCATCCCTGGGAAAAGTTGCATTTTGATGCCTCACTTTATCTCCCGGTCCAGAGAGAGTGAGAGAGAGAGAGAGAGAGAGAAGGCGGTAAATAATCTGTTCCTCCTCAATAAACCAAACGGTATGGAGTAGCCGTCCTATATCCTCTGCTGCAAGCGGCAGTCCCCCCCCCCCCCCTCCTCTTCTCACTCTTTCCATCTCTCTCTCGCTCTCTCTATCTTTCTCTCTCGCCCTTCTCCTCCTTCCCCACCGAGCTCTCATAAAACCATATGTGATACTTGAGATGAAGCCCCCCTGCCCCGGCACGGTGCAGCTGACGCCGCGCGGGGCTCCTGCTGACGTCACACTGCGGCCGGCTCAAAATAAAAAGTGGAGAGAGACCGGACGTGCGCGCCTCCGGACACTTTTATTTCCAGTTTAGTGTGAGTGGTGAACTGACAGTGCCCCCCCCCCCCCTCCCATCCCAACACTCACACACACACACACGACTGTCCGTCCGCGGTGCCGCACAGAGCGCGGCGGCCACGCGGGGTCGAATTGCACGAGAAATTGTTTAATTTCGCCAGACAAAGCGGCGTCGGCAGCGGCCCTCGCGACACGAGATGGCCGCTAGCCTCACTCATGACACAAACGCGCGGTCGGCCCCGCCCCCCGCGGCCCCCCGCGGCCCCCCGCGCGGCCCTCGGCTCCCGGCCGCCCGTCCGCCACAAAAGCGCCGGCCCGCGCCGCCCGCCCGCGCCGCCTGATCCGACCCGCGCCAAACAGAACAAGTAGTCGTCCCCCAGGCGGGGCGGAGCAAAGCGACACCAGAGCGAAGCGCTCTCTTGATGCTTTTTCGATAACAGCGCCGCGCCGCCATAAATCCCGTCCTCTGCCGCGGAGCCCGACGGCGGAGGGGCGCCGCGTGCCGGCGTGCCGCGGCCGCGGCGGGGCGCGGCGGGGCGGGGCGGGGCGCCCTGCAGCCCGAGGCCGCGGAGAGGTGTCCACACACCCGCGGAGTGCCGCCAAAGCAAGCACAGGGGGCGATGACACGCGCGCAGCGGCCTGCCCAGCACCCGCGAGCGGCCCTACACACCCCCCCCCCCCCCCCCCCCCCCACCCCACGCCGAACAAGAAGTATATAATGCGATTTTAATGATGCCGAATGACAAATAGTTGCCCGCTGGGAACTCGCCAAGCAAGGCCCTTTCGCACCCCACCTGCTCTGCAAGGGCGGTCGGCTGTCGTAGTTCCCCGTACACGGCACGGTACACGGCCCAGTCAAAAGCATCCCCCGCCCCTACCTGTATGCTAAACGCCATACGACCGCGGGAAATTTTTCGTTCTGAAATACTAACTGAGTGTGAGGAGGAACTATTTTTAGTTGCTGAGGACTTCTGCATCGACTCTGTGATTTCAACCCACCACCACTGCAGCCCGACACGTCGAGAGCCAAGGGTCCCCCGGGAGGGGGGAGGCAGGCGGGGCTCCAACATGTGCGCTGCTTCCGCAGTGGGGCACTGTTGTGCGTCGACTCGAGGGCCATCGTGTGTAGTGGCTGCGCACCGGGTCTCACTAGCACATGCGAGCGTCTCGCCCCGCCGTCGGACAACACCCCGCCCGTCCCCGGCGGGGCCGGCAGACAGGCTTAACTAGGAGCCCTCGGCGGCAACTCGGATGGAAAATTTCCGGCGCCACTTCGCGCAGTTCTGCGATTCAGTCCTAACGATGATTACGAGGCCCGACACCCCTTCGTGTCGACTCGCCTCGTATGCCCCGGGGCCTCCGGGGCCTCGGGGGCCCAGAGACACCCGGGCGACGACTTGCAATTAATCCCGTGCGTTATCGGGTCCGGGAGGGACCGAGACAGAGCGAGCGAGAGAGAAAGAGAGAGATGCTGCAACAGGTCAGGCCGAGCCGAGTATCTGACAAGGCGAGGGACAAGATGGATGTCGGTCTCTTCTGTCGCCTCTCCCTCCTAGAAGTTCCATCTCCCTCCCTCTCTTTCTCTCTATCTCTCTCTCCGTGTGTCTCTCTCGCGCCCCGACACAGACATGGACGAGGACAGTGAGTAAGGGAGGCCAGGCCAGCTCGTCCCGAACGCAGAAGATCGACGAAAGTTGCCGCGACAAGTTGCGCCATCACTTGTACTGATGTCGCGTCAGCGACTCATTATTTTCATCATCCTCCGAAACGAAAGCAAAGAATTCCCTTCCTTTTGCAGTCCCTTTCTGCCATCGAAGCCACACGAGCTGGCATTGTGTCGCGAGCCCGTGGCCGCCCCCTCTCCCTCACCCTGCTCCTGCTTGTTGGGCTGCAGGCAACCGAAACAGCTGATAAGCCAGCCCTCCCAACCCTCCTCCAGCAGTCTGCAGAAACCCCTTCAGCCGGCTGCCTCTTCTCGCATCTCTGCCGCGGGAGGCTCCCGGAGGCCGCCCGGAGGCCGCCCGGAGCCGAGGCGTGTCTTACCAGTGCTGAGCGATCGGCGACGTCCGTACGGCACGCGAGATATCTCTGTCTCCGTCGCTCCTGAGCGCCGTCACCATGGCGCCGGCACGCGATACTTACACTGCGTGGCTTCGGAAGCCTCCACGGCGCGCCGCGAGCCGGGCCCCGAGCCTCACCTCGCCGCCATTCTCGGAGGCCCGCGAGAGGCGCCGTATTAATCATAATCAGGGGACCACAATGGCTGCGAGGCGGCGGCGGCACAGCGGGCTTCGTTATCGCGATCCCACGGCACGACGCCCCCCCCCCCCCTACTTCCCCCGCGCCGCACGGCCGCACGGCAGTCTGGTACGAGAGCGCGAGGCCGCGTTCAACGGGCCGGGGAAAACCTGCGGCGAGCGCGTATAACCGCTGTACTCACAAACTTTTATTGAGTTCGGCCAGGGAAATAATATGGTAATTATGCAGAAGCGATGAGGCGGGCCAAGTGTGCGGCGGCGGCGCGGCGGCGGCGGCATACCTCCGATCCCCGGACTCATGTCGGGAGCACCGAGGCCCTCCGCTGCCCTCCTCCTCCACGTCCCTCTCTCCGTCAGCCCCTGTGGCCACGTGTGGAGTCTGCTGCGGGCAGGGTGTGTGGCGGTGGCTCTGGCCGCGGGCCGCCGCGTCCCCGGCACGCCCGGCACGCCGCGCTGACCGCCCCGCAACAGCCCCGCTCAGCTGCACCGCTCCGCGCCGCCGCGTACCGCAGCAACATAACTTTTCCCACCCCGTCGGTTGTTGATATTCATTCACGCCCGCAGGAGGCGCGCCGCCGCCGCCGCCGCCGCCGCCGCCGCCACGCCAATCAGGGTGCCGAACCGGCGGCGGCCCGCCGCCAGCAGCGAAATTCCGGAAGAGTTTAGGGGAAATATTTTCTCCGGAAAGTTTGATCTGAAACTTTGTTCTGGCAGCGCCGCGCCGGTGCGGACGGACACAGTGCCGCAGCGCCCGGCCGCCCCGCCGCCTCGCCTCCGACTCGCCTTGCTTCACGGCCCAGGACCCCGGACCCCGGACCCCGGACCTCCCCGATCATCGCATTGTTTCGCGGCGAGGACGCGCCGCAGCCCAGGACCACGTCTCGGGAATTCCGTCGGCGCCGCATGAAGGCAGCGGAGCGTTGGTGGTGGTGCGCTGCTGCGGCGCTGCCGGCCGGCGCCAGCAGGGGACGGACCCGGGGCGCCTGCCGTCGGGGAGATAGGCCACCCGGCCGACAGGCGCGCGCTGACCCGGCAGCGTTGCCTAGCTGCGGGGGGCTCCAGCCACGGCTCCAGGCTACGGCCAGGGCTCCAGCCAAGGCGCCGTGCCCTGCCCTCGCTCATCATCCATCTTCGCAGCTATCTGTTGGCGCGTCATCCAAGCAAAATAGCTATAGACTCCCGACCGATCCGTGCGGACAACGGGGCCGCGGGCTTGCGGGCAGCGGCGTGGTGCCCCGGGGCCGCGCCGCGCTCCTCTCCACTTTATTAATGCACTTCGGAACGGCGGCGCGGCTTTTTGCACGGCCAGAGCTGTTAATTAATATCACAGAAATACCGCTAGCCCCGCGATGGATTAGCGGCCCTCCGTGCCGGCCGGCCTCCGCTCCACTTTAATTTTTCTGTTGCGCGGCCGGATTAAGCGGGCAGGGCCGGCCGCCCGTGCCGCCGTCATGGCCGCCGTCGTCGTCGGGCGGTGACGGGCCGGGGGGGACGTCCCCGGGGGTCATCCGCGCCCGTCAGCACCGCCAGACAGCGCGGCGCCGCGCAATCCCAGGAAATTACGGAAATTACCACCTCCAACGTATGTTTCGTACTTAATTACTCCCCCGCCCCCTCCGCTCGCGCCGCAGAATCAATTATTTTCACGCCGCGCCGCTTCGGCAATGGACCCCCGTTTGTGCTGCGGGTTGACTCCGCGCACGGCGCCGCGAAAAGAGATCCAAAAAGGAGATACATTTGCTGATACGGATTCAATTATTAAACGGCATGACTCGGCGGCCATGACGGATGGCGCCGCCGCCGCCGCCGCGCTTTACCATCATAATTACACACTGGCTCCGCAATTTGCCGGGCCATTAAAGCGAAATGAAATTGGTCGTGGGCGGCGACGGGTCTTTTGCCAATTCCCAACGCGCGGCGGCGGCAGCGGAGCGCGGTGGCGAGCCCTATGCCAGCGCCAGAGGTCGGCATGGGCAGCCGCGGGCAGCCATGGGCAGTCCGGCGCTGCACACGGCCAGCGGGGCCACTGGCCGGCACAGCGGCTCTCAGAGGCCCCCACCCCCGCGGACCCCCGCGGGCCCCCGCGGGCCCGCCCGGGTGGCTTACATCCCGCGTATGGGTCGTCGGGGTAGGGTGTGGTGTGGTGTGGTGGGGGAGGGATGCGGAAAAGACTGCGGAGGGACGGAGGGGGTGGAGCGGGGGAGCAGAAGCTTAAGCTAATGTGCAGTGGCGGGTCTGATTCATTTCATGCGGGTCTATCCTCTCTCTCTCTCCCTCTCCCTCTCTCGTAGGACCCGTTCGCCTCGTGGCTTTGCCTTCCTCGCCGCCAGCTGGTAGGCCGCCGTCTGTCTGTGTGTGTGAGCGAGTGCGAGTGTATGTGTGGGAGGGCGCGGACGCCTCCTTCTGCTAATGTGTGCGTGCGTCTACGCGTTGCGGGGGGTCCGTGCTAATTAAAGCGCATGGCTGCGCCATCGCTCCCCATCAGGGACGGCGCCGCAGAGCCGAGCGGCGGGGTGGAGCGGGCCGGAGCAGCGGAGCGCCGTGTGGGTAGGCCGCGGCGTGGCACCCGTGCCGGGCGGGCTGGCCTACCCTCGAGTCTGCGGGCGCTCTCCTCCGACGCTGCCGCTGCAGCCGTGGCCTCCGCCTACCGCCGCCGTCGAGGCGAGTGGCGCATAATTGCTGCGCCCTTCTTTCTCAAGCCCCCCCCCCCCCCAAAACCCGGCGGCTCCCGGCGGCTCGATGGCGTCGAGTGGTTGGCCGGCGCCCCGGCCGTAGTGCCGGCTCAGCCATGATGGAGTGGAACGAGGCCCAGCGGAGCCGCGGCGGAGGGAGCGGAGGGGGTAGGGGCGCCGCCGCGGGCCTCGGGACCCATTACAGCACAAGTCAAACGGAGGGAACAATGTGGGGCGGCGGCAACAATGCGTGCCGCCTCCCCCGCCGCCCGCAGCCCGGGGCCGCAGCCCGGGGCCCGCAGCCACACCACGGCCGGCCGGCGCGACAACGCCGCCCAGGGCCAGGCGGCGGCTCGCCTCGGCTGACCGGCCGCTGGCCGCCCCGCCTCCGGCCCCGAGGCCATCGCAGAGTGCAACAAAAGGAGCGGGGTGACGTGGCGGCGGGGGCCGCGGGATGGCGGGGGCGTGGCGGGGGCGTGGCGGGGGCGTGGCGGGGGCGTGGCGGGGGCCGGTGCTCCCCCGGGCCCTATCGGCCGCTGTAACGCCCCGGCCGCCCCGCCCGTCCAAATTGGAGAGTGTTCTTGTGTTTAAGCCACCCCCGGCCGCCCTCCCCGCCGCCTATCTCCCGCACTCATTCGATGAACACTGGCCGCGCCATCCCGGCGCCCTAACGACGCACTAGAGGGACGGAGAGGGCGGTATAGAGACCGGGAGAGAGTGGGAGAGAGGGAGAGAGCTGATGGAAAATAAAGAGAGTCGGGGGCACTTTCGTTGCGGGACCCCCTTCTCGCGGTTTGGCCGCGGCACGCACGTGACGCACCTCGGCGGCGCGTGGCGGCGTCGTACAAGCCCGTAAAGCGGGCCGTTTCCGAAGGCTCATTTCTCGGCCTCGCCCCCCACGCCGCTGCCACGTTGCGTTTTTCCCCTCTTTCGACAGCGTGCTCCGGGTCAGGAGAGCGACGGTCGTTGCCGGGTCGGCACAAAAAGAGCGTCGGGGTAAAGAGGGATGGGAAATTGCTACTGCGCTGTTTGAGGGGTTCGAGCGGGGGCGGCAGACACTCACCTGGTAGTCCATGTAGTTGCCGTATCCCATGTGGTCGCAGGTGCAGCTGCACTGCTGGATGTGCTGCTGCAGCTCCATCTCGATGTCCTGCATGGACGTGCTGAAGGCCGAGTGCGTGTGCGCGTGCCCCATGCCCATCGGGGGCCCCCCGTGGGGTAAGTGGCCGTGCCGGCACGGGCCCTGGGGCCCCTGCGGGAGCTGCGTGGCCTGCGGGGGCGCGGCGCACACCGGCTCCGTCGGAAGGGCGTGCATACTCGCCCCCAGGGGACCCCCCAGGGGGCCCCCCAGGGGGGCGCCGATCGTGCTGCCCATGGCGTTGAGAGGGGCGTACGGCGCGCCCCCGGGCATGCGGCGCGGCGACGCCGTGGCGCTCCACAGCGGGGAGTTGTGGCACGTCTGCGGGGGGCCGCTGTCCACCGCGACGCCCATGGCCACGCCCCCCGGCCCCCCGCGGGGCCGCCGGCTCAAGGACATGCTGGCGTCCGTCCCCCCGCCGTCATGGGGCCCTCCGGGTCCCCGGGCGCCCCCGCAGCCTCCGGGGGCCGGTAGTCGTTAGGCGCGCCGCTCGCAGCCATCGGGGCGGGCGTCCCGGCCGGCCCGTCCCGGGGGCCCTGCCCACCTGCAACAAGAGCACAGACCGGTCAGACGGCAGAACACAGTCATCACACATTCATGTACGTCTCCAGAAGACACATGATCAAAAGTGGCTAGAAAACGGGATTTTTTCAACATGTTTCATCATCGAATGGAGTCTGGGGTCGATTATCCGAAAGGAATGTCAGAGCCCTGCCGGTTTAGTGAAACGAGAGGAAACCGCAGCCCCCCTTCCCCCTCCAAGTTGTTTTTTTTTTTCTCATCCGCCCGTGCGGCAGCCAGCAGCGGCGGCCGACAAAAGCTCCAAGGTCAGGCCGGTCCGGTCCGCCGCTCAGTTGGGATAGGGCCATGTTTTGGGGCGGCGCGGGGTTGAAACCGCCCCCATTTTCTTTTGGCTTCGGTCCCGGAGTCACCTCACACAACAATGAGAGACCAGGGTCGGCTGCTCGCTGGCCCGGCGGGGCCCCGCGCGGCCACAGTGGTCGGCCCGGCACTGATGCTCCGCGGGCTCCGCGCGCCGACCCATCTGCTGGACTCCAGATTCTGGACTCCAGATTCTGGACTCCAGATCCTGGACTCCAGATTCTGGAGATCGGACAGCGCCGCGGTCGGACCGGGCCGGGTCAGCCGGGCAGTGAGGACGGGGAAACGGCGGCGCCACGACCACAATGCGGCCGCATTACAAAAGGGTACCTCCTATCAATCCGAAAAGAAATATGCCAACAACAACGACAGCAAAATTATCAGAAAAATCCGATTTTAAAAAAAAAATTGGAAAAATGATTAAAAAAGGGTAATGAGACACGACATTAATTGACAGGCATGACGCGAGGCTCCTCTGCCGTCCCGGTCGGTCCCTCCCCCGTCGGCCCCCCGTCCCGTCACGGAGCTCCTTGCATATGGAACAGCCGCGCCGCGCAACAGCCCGGGAACACCTCCTCCGGGCCGCGCTGCCGCTGTCTCCTTTGTTTTACGGCACGCGGCAGTCGCGCGGCGCGAGTCGCAGAGACTTCGTGCGCGGCGAAGTAATAAGGAGGTGGGCGGCGGAAATAAGCAGTCGTACGCGGCGCGGATTTATGTTGCCGCCGCTGCCGCGGTTCAGAAGCGAAATAATCATGCGATGCCGTCGCTGCTCCTCCTCGAATATGTACGCTGCTCGGTCGTCTGTGCGGAAATAAATGAAGTGGGAGGAAAATACCGGGAGAGACGAAACCGCGCATACCGCGTATAACAACGGGCGATGTAAACAACGACGGGGAGATACAGAGAGAGGGGGGGGGAGTGTAGTGAAATGCCGCGCGGAGAAAATGTAGCGCGAGGGTGGCTGAGGTGGAGGGGGGCGGTAACGGCGCCGGCCTAAACAACCAGGTGGGAGCGGAAGCCGGAGGGTTCGGGGACAGCACACACGGCCCGCTGGTGCTGCAGCACGGAGGCGGTGCGGCGCACGGCCTCGGCGGCCCGGCCTCGGCACGCTGGACCCCCGGCCTCGGCCTGCTGGCCGCGTGCTGACCAGGATTTATTGCTTGGCCGCTGTAACAAGTTCATTAGCGACCTCGGCCCGGCCGCGCGGCTGCGGCTGCGGACCATCTCCGATATTAGTATTGAAAAAAAAAGTAGGGTAGGCTCTGTCGACCCGGCGGCTGCGGCCGGCCGCCGCTATGCAGTCCACATTATTCCTCAACAAAAACGGGGGGGCGTTCGGCCGCGGGGCGCTTCGCAGAAAGGGTGCTCGGTAACGGATAATGCGTGGAATGTCTCGGTTTCGCCCCCCCCCCCTCCCCCGCTGCCGGGCAGCCCCCGCCCCTCACACAGGCCGCGGCCCGGGAGGGGGTGGGGTCAGTGGGTCGGCTGGGCGGTCGGCTAGCCAAGGCGCAGCCGCGATGCCGCAGCGGTCCCGACTCTTCTGCCCACCACTGTGAGGGGGGATCCCGTGTGGGAATCTCCAAAACTGTCATCAAGTGAGAAGTATAATTCTCAATGTCATCATTCCGTGCTACTTGATTTATTTTCTTTCTTAAATTTTGTTCCCCAATATTTTCTTGGTTACAGTGCGGCGGCGGCAGGCAGTGCCCGCACAACCCAGTAGCTCCGTGGCTGGGCTGGAGCCGGAGCGCGCTGTGGTTGGAGACCACACGCGGCGGGGGGGGGGCGACACGGAAGCCCTGCCGCGTTGCGGGGCAGCGGGGGCAGCGGGGGCAGCGGGGGCCGCGGGGGGCCGCGGGGGCAGCGGACGGTGTGCGGCCAGGGGTGGTGCACGGGACCGTGGGGCTTTACGGGGGATGAGGCTTGCGGCGAGGCCGGGGCATCCGACCGCGACCGCCGCGCGCCCAAGAAAAGGGGAGCCACCATTAAAGTTAAACAAGGTCGTCAAAACGCTAAGCGCGGAGAGTTGTTGCCCGGCCGGCGGCGGCCGGCGGCGTCCGGGGCGGGCGGCGACTATTAAAGAATCCTTTCTCCTGAGTAGTTGTAAAATGTGAGTGGCCGGGGCTCCCCGGGGGGCCCCGTGGGGAGGGGGCGGGGCGTGTGGCGGACGGGCGGTGCGGTTGGTACGCGGGACGCTGTGCGACGCCGCTGCGCTGCAGCTGGCATGGCGCGCGCGGCCGGGGCCCGCCGCCCCGCGCTCCTAAATTAGAAACGGTGCACACAAGGCAAGGCGGACCCGCCCTCTGACATTACACAGAGGGCGACGTCGTGCCGAGCAGCCCGAGGAAAGGGGGGCGGCGGCGCGAGAAAATTGGCAACAAGGATTAAACTAAAATAAGCCAAAGCCGCCTCCGAGATCCGACAACAGAGCGAGCGGCCGAGCAAGACGCCCCCACCCGCCCCGAATCATTGTTTCGCCGGACACGAAAACGTTGACGGAACTTTTGGCGCCGAGGCCGAGGAGCAGGGCGGGGCCGGGCCGGTCCTGGAGCGGTATGGATCTGACGAGGCCGTCGCCGGAATAAATCTGACTCTAATCCCAACATTCTGCTCCGCAACGCGGCAAATTACCCCCTCCCGGCCGGCGAAAGTTGTTACTCGCTCGGCGGGAGGGGCGGGC
Organism: Megalurothrips usitatus; assembly: GCA_026979955.1. Classification (NCBI taxonomy): domain Eukaryota; kingdom Metazoa; phylum Arthropoda; class Insecta; order Thysanoptera; family Thripidae; genus Megalurothrips; species Megalurothrips usitatus. Next base: position 11,525,744 of record CM049594.1, read on the forward strand.
GCGGCGCGAGCAGAAACATCGGCGGAAGTAAATCGGCAGACAACGAAGGGCGGAAATTTGGGCACACAAAACGGCGCGGGAGCGCGGGGCAGAAGGTCTCCTCTTGTGTGCGCTGCAGAGCTCAGCGCGCGGCCAATTTACAATTGCAAACAGTGAATTAACATCGAGTTTGCGCGGCGCTGCAGCTGCAGCCGCGGCCGCCTCACCTCGCGGCAGCTGCGCACGCGGGCCCAACAGCGCGGCGCCGAACCGGCCCGGCCTTGGCCCGTGGCCACGAAAAGACACACAAACGCTCATTGGGGAAATTCGCGCCTTTATCTCCGCCGTGCGAAATGGCCAAAGTTCCAAGTAAAAAAAAAATAAAAAAACACAAACACAGAAAGAAAACGAAATTTGTGTGCGCACGGTGCGGCTGAGCGCACCAGCTTCTTCCATTCCTTTCTAAACCCTGAAGGAGCGCGGGGCCCTTGAAGTGTGCCGGGCCAAGAGCCGGGCCAGGAGCCGAGCAGCCCCCTCCTGTCCGCCCCCGCTGCTCTCCTTGCGCCCCGCCCCCGACCTCCCCCGGCCACCCCCGGCCGCCTCAGGCCGCCCCCCGGGCTCCCTGGAGGCACTGGACTGCCACAATCACACTCTCCATCCCCTGTCTGTCTGTCCCTGTCCCTCACTCTCCTCCTTCCACTCTTTCTCTTCACTCTCTCTCTCTCTCTCTCTCTCTCTCTCTGGCCTTCCCCCTCTCTTCATCTCTCACACAGACGAGAGCTGCTAAGACGGGCAGAAAGGGACGGAGAGTGAAAGAGAGAGAGAGAGAGAGAGAGAGAGAGAGAGAGAGAGAGAGATAGTGAGAGGGGGGAGTACACGGCTACCGGGAGATTCAGAGAGGGCGAGGGGAAAAAACATACACAAAACATTCTGTTTTCTAGTGGATGTGGTATAATTCTGCCCTGGAACCTTCGTTTGATGTCCGGCCCTCGTCGCGCTCCCGGCGCGGTGTGTAAGAGAGACCAGGGGTGAACAGAGAAGGGGAGGGGGGTGAGAGAGAGAGAGACAGTGTGTGTGAGTGTGTGTTTTTGCATGCGTGTGGGTTTCCGCGTGCGTGGGTCGGACGGAAGCAGGGGCGCGACCCATACGGGGCCCCGCGGGGGGCCTCACACAGGGCTCCACACGGGGGGCCCCGGCCGCCGCGGGAGGCCGACCTAACGGTCAGGTGAGCATTGGCTGGGCATCCCGCTGTGAGTCCCGGCGTGAGCACGACACATGGGCGCGACCACGCTGTGCGGGGCGCAGGGGGCGGCGGCGACAAAAACAGTTCGACAGCGCGCGACTTTAAATCGTTAAGCGAGAATCCCTCCAACATATTTTCGATATCGTCTTTCCGATGCAAGCCGGTCGTGGCGGCGGCGCGTTCAAGTCCGACGCGCGCGCCACACCTCCCCCCGGCTGTGCCGGCTGTACTGGCCAAGAGGGGTGCGGGGAGGGGGGCGTGTTTTTATTGCGAGTCAGGGGAAATGGAGGAGAGAGATGTGGATCGAGGGACGGGTCAAGGCAGCAGCAGGAGACATCACAAGGGGGGGGGGGGGTGCAGTGGAGGTGGCAATAGGGGGGAGGACGAAGATGAGGAACGGGGGTCGGCCTGGACACTGACTTGGCGAAAGTCTGGTGATTGTTATCGTTCGGGAAGTCCGCGGCGCTGAGCGAGCAGGTTATCTGCCGGTCCGCAGGTCCTGTAGGCCCCGGCCAGGCATCAGCATCCAGCACCGGCGGCTCCGGTGTATCGGGCAGTATCGGGGTCGTTTGGGACCACGGCTCGGACACGGGTCATCTGTACCGCACAGGCCGCCCGGAAAAAAGGCTTTGACTCGACATTGTTTTACGACGCAAATATTTTATCGGCGGCGCCTTTATGTGCTCTTAGTCGAGCGGTTGGTATAGGGCGGTGGCCCTTTATATGTCATCCGGCCGCCGTGTGCGTGTGTGTGTGGGGGGGGGGGGGGGGGGGGGGGGGGGGGGGGGAACGCGGCTGCTGCGTCAAGACGAAACGGCCGACCAAATCGCGGCCGCCTCCGGTCGCCGCGTCGGCCGTAGTCGCCTCCCCGGCCGTCTCCCCACGGGTCCTGCCGGGTCCTGCCGGGTCCTGGCGGGGCCTGCGGGCAGCGTCAGCACCGGGCCGCTTTACGATTCTGCGCCGGTGTCGTGATACCTAAACTAATTACCAAACAGCGCGCCGCCGCCGCCGCGCCGCTCCGCTGCCGTTTTAATGAGAGCCGTGACGCTAGGCTGACGTCGCGGGGGGTCTGCGGGGGGGAGGCCGCCGCCGCCGAGGCCGAGGCCGTCAAGCGGCGCGCGCAAGTATAGGCCGCCGGCGTGGCAGAGTTAGCGGTGCGCGGGGAGGGCGACGGAGCGGTGCCCCGCTGTACTGCCGCCCCCCCGGAGCCCCGCCCGTGACGCTCCCCGTCCCGGGGCCGATATCTCCGGCCGCATCTGAGCGCCCTCTCGCCACGACGGCGGCCTCCTCCGCCTCACGAGCCGCCCCCCGCCCCGCCGTGCCCCGGCCGTCACTGTGCATAACGACACGTGCGGTGCCGGAGCGTGTGCGTGTGCGTGTGCGTGTCTGTCTGCCGATGATAAATTGGTCTTCGGTCCACGTGTGTGTGTGTGTGTGTGTGTGTGTGTCGGCGCTGGTGGTGAGAGGGGCCGCGGGGGGAGCAGGGGCGGGGCGAGGAGGGGGGCGCAGGTGCCTCAGAGCAGTAGCAGCAGCCGCTGATATTCGTTGTGTACCGACGGGCGGGGGCCTGGCACTGCCGCCGCCGCCGTGCCGCAGCATCTCCAATCTCTCGCTCCCTTCCCACCGGCGCCGCCGCCGCCACGGCCTCAGGGGCAGTCGGGTCGGGGCCGCCGCGGGGGGCCCAACGGCGGGCCCCCCCGCGCGTGGGGTGCGCCCGGTTAGCGTGGGGCGGGGAGGGCACAGCAAACGCACACGTCAGAAGGCACAAAGAAAACGCTCAGTCTTGATTAAGGGCAGAAACGCCAGAGCTGAGGCACACAGTGTGCCGAGCGTCTGCATAACGTACGAAGGGAACAGTTCCGAGAGCGCGTGCCACACGCCGTCCATCGTGGCTGGCGATGGGCTCCGGGGGCTCTTTGCGCCGATGAACGAACAAGATATTCCCGAGCAAGTATTAGAATACTCAAACTAACCTTTAACAAGTTTGAAATTGTTTTTTTTAAATTGTAAATTTTAATCCAACGGATACGAAACGCGACCGGGTGTGGTGTGGCGGCCGCGTGGGGGTCGCGTGGCGGTCGTGTACGGCGCCCCGCGTATAATCAGCGAGCGCGCGTGCCGCGGCGGATATTGCCTCGGCGCCACCAGCGCCACCTGGCCCGGGCGCCATCTTGTCGTACATGAATGACCTCCCCGGCACGCCCTCCCCACGGAACCTGGTTAACACGTCATGGGCGGCGCGCGGCGGCGCGGTATTGTGCGTGGTGCCGAGCTCATGGCAGGCAGCCCGCACGGCAGCCAGCCTATGGCAGCCAGCCTATGGCAGCCAGCCTATGGCAGCCAGCCTATGCGGCGTGCGCACTCGTGACTTCATCATAAGCACACAGCTCGATCCGCCGCCTCCATGGGGTCGGTTCCGGTACGCAGCATAGGACGCAGAGAGAGAGAGAGAGAGAGAGAGAGAGAGAGAGAGAGAGAGAGAGAGAGAGAGAGAGAGAGAGAGAGAGAGAGAGAGAGAGAGAGAGAGAGAGAGAGAGAGAGAGAGAGAGAGAGAGAGAGAGAGGTGCCGCTGCCTGCCAAAGAGCTGAGCGGAAGAGACTTCCGCAGGGGGGCCCCAGCGGGGCGCTGCGAGCGACTGCCACCGCCAGGGACGCGACGGGATGTCCACGGGGGGCGAGGGAAAATAAGAGCGGGCGAGCAAGTACGACTGCATTGAGAGGTCTTGCAGCGGGGACGCGGCACAATCACAAGGTGCCGCACAGACGGATGCACAAGGTCCGGGACCGACGGCGGCCTCCCGGAGGTGCGCGGCCTCCGGGACAACGAGAGTCTCACGGAGCTGCGCGGCGCTCGGTGTTATTGCGCTCAATATCAGTACAGCGGGCTCCGCGCTCCGCTCCGACCCCCCGCGGGCCTCACGGCGCCTTCCGTAGCTCCAGTCGGGCCCCGCACCCCGCGGCCCCGCTGTGCCCTGCACGAGGCCGTTGTGGGCGCGGCCTGCCCGGCCTACCGCACGCACGGCCGCACAATGAGACCGGAGCCGGCCGCCGCCGCCGCCGCCCGCTAATCGCGTCTTGCACGGCTCGCATTCATTGAGCGCGGTATAATTAATCGCCCCCATTGTCTCCCGGAGTGGGGCTCCGCTCTGAACTCCGCGCCGCCCTCAGTCACGCACCTGCCGGTCACCGTGCAGCGCCCCACTCCCAGCTCACAGGATTACACACCCGCTCCATATTTTGCTTTTTTTTTGGCGCGAGCGGAGAGAGGACCTATTTGAATCGACCGTTCAATTTTTTTTCTCCCACTTGAGGTGTTTATTGTTGGCACACTCGACGTCGAACGATGCAGCCGAGAGATGGCGCGAACAGCGGGCTACTGGCTTCACTAAAACAACCAACAAGCATTGTATTATAGAGGTGCACCGGCAGCACTGGAGCGGCCGGCCCGCCGCGTATTACTGCACGCGTCGCTTCACTGGCCCCGCATTATTACTAATCGTTAAGAGCGATGCGCCGCCGCCGCCGCCGCCGCTGCGCAAAGCTGATCCGCGGAGAACCACGCGTCGCCGCCGCCGCCGCCGGCCGCGGCAATCCTGTTAACCGAACGAGGATGTACAAAGCCGCTGCTCGCGCCCACCAAGCGCGATAGAGATGTGTGCCACTGGGCAAATGCAAACGCAGCGAGTCATTAATAATATCTCTCATGTAATTGTTATGAATAAGCGGTCGGGTTTGGGGCGCGCGCGTGGCTCTGGTATGCCGCGGCGGCCGTGCAGCGCGGCTGTGGCGGCTCCGGCAGCCCCGGCAGCCCCGTCCGGCGGGCCGCGCCGCTGTCGCTTTGAGTTGTGGCGCGCGCCGCTGCACGGCTGCATCGAAAACCCATTACGCTGTCCGAATAATGTTATGTAATGTTACAGGCCGGGCGGGCTATCGTAATTCCAAATCTAAACAGCCCGCCGCGCCCCCGCCGAGCCCCCGCCGCGCCCCCGCCGCCGCCTCGCTCGCCCCAGTTCCCGGCTCGGCCGAACCACTCACTCAAACCCTTTTCGATCCCCCCTTTGGCTGCTGCATCCCGTGCGAGCCGGACGAACACGCCGTGCCCGCATGTTCACAGGACCGTGCGGGAACCAATCGCCCCCCCCCCCCCCCATAGCCTCCCCGTCACCACACACAAGTCCCGACCGGGAAGTACTCTCTAAAGCACGCGAAACGGATGACGCAGAGTCTATGCCCTTCGACTGTCGTCCACTGCTTCTACGAAACACTCTATCCGATCGAAATTAAAGGTGAAACAGGATTTTCCTGGATTCTCCGTATTCGTACGGCAAATGTGGATGGCGAGGCGCGTGGCGTGCGGCAGGCGAAGCAGTGAGAGCGAGAGCCCACGCGCCGCAGGCGGCAGCGGCCGGCTTCCATGGAGCCCGCAGCGTCCCTCAGCCCCACACAACGGCACGCAGCACGGCGCACCGCGCACCCGGCAAAGTTATTCCGACGTCCGGGGATTTGTGGAAACAGGCCTTACGATCCCCGGTTAACATTATTGCCCCCGATGCCGCGTCGCAATGTTAAGTTAGTTCCGGACTGAAAGTTTCGGGCTGAGAGTCCTCTCTAGTACGTTGTGCGTCGTGCATGTGTGTGTGTGCGTGTGTGTGTGTGCTGCAGAGGGAAGCCAGCTGTGCCGCCAACGCCAGGCGCAGCCCAGCGCAGTCCTCTGTGCCTCTTGCGGCCTCCGGCATATGATACATGGCCTCATGCACATGGCCGGGCCTTATGGTATTAATTCTGGCTCAGCGTAAGAAATATGTGGATGTCGATGAGCGGGCGGCTGTTTGGCCGTGTTGCTGCGCCTCGGCCCCGCCCCGCCCCTGACCCGGCCCCGCCCCGGCCGCGGCTGCTGGCGCAGAGGTATTTTTGCGTTTGTTTTCTGAAGCTGGGGCCGGTCGGGCCTCCTCGCGCACTGCGTCACGAGGGGTACCCCACTGCCTCCAGTCAGTGTACGCCTTCTAGTCCAGTCACTCTCCAGTCAGACTCCAGTTCAATTTCCAGTCGGACACGTCGTGCGGCTACAGTACCGGGAGCGCATGGCCGCCCGACACCGAAGCTCGGTAGCCGCGTGGTTAGCGATTCTGGCCGGCGGGTGGCTGGTCGGATGTTCAAGTCTTTGCCGGTCCGTGCGTTTTTTCTGTCGACTCAGCTAAGGCGACGGTGTGTAAAGTACCTGGGGCGCGCTGCCGCCACCATAGCGGCTCTGTGGCCGTATGGGCAGGGTGGCTGGCCAGCGGCCGAAAGGTCGTTGGTTCGAGTCTGGCTAGTCCTTCTAAATTTTTCTTGTGTCTGCGTTTGGAAGACGGTGGGTAAAATATACTTCCGAACGTAGCGTCGGTATGGCTGTCTGAACGGCCGTGCGCGCTGCGTCACTGAGAGATGTAAGCGTTGGGTTTCAACTTGAAGATTCCCGCAGCACGGTCGGGCTTACCCCCGTTCCCGGGTCCGAGGTTCTCTCGGTCGCCCGGGGTTTCCGGCGGGGGGGCTCTGTGTCTACCAAGGAAACTTGGTTCGGAGACTCGGGTGTATGCTACGGGGGTACCTAGGGTTCGGTACCTTCGTTTTCGCTCCCTGTGAATCTGGCAGACGAGGACACGCCGTCGCGACTAGGGTTCGTCGTGAAGTACAGCAGCTTCGGCTGTGTACGATATAGGAAAGCCTACCTCCCCCCCAGTCCGCTCGGGAGTGGCCGCAGTGCCACAGACCAACCAGCCAGTCGAAGGGAGTTGATTCCGGAAATCTGGCTGGCGGAGGGGGCCACATCGGCCGTTGCGGAAGCGTGCCCCTGAAAAAGGCCGCTGCGTTGTGCCCGTGTCTTTGCGGCGGTCGATACCTGGTACACCGGTTCCCATTCGAACACCGAAGTTAAGCAGGAGGGTTCCAGGCGGAGGCCTGGGACGAGGTAGTGCCCACCCATTTTTGCAATTTTTTTTCATAAGCATCCATATATTTCTAAGCGAAACTTAAATATTTTCGTTAAGAGTTTTGGTCAGGGTAGGAATGACTTTTTAACCTACTTTGGGGTGGGTAGAAGCTCAGAAAACAGAAACCATAAATGATCGCAAAATTTTCATTCCAGTCAATGGAAAAGTCCGGTCCAGTCACCAGTCGGTGTACACCCATCCGCGAGCTGAGGCCCCCCTCGCTGCGTCACCACAGCCTCCAGCGAGCCGGGCCACATTTATACCGTGCAATGGAGAACAAAACACTGAATTACATAATTTTATAAATTTTTTCTCTGAAATGTTTTAAAAAATTTTCAGAGAGTTAGAAAAAAAAGTCTAGATTATTTTTGGATCGGGGGTGGAACAATGTGTGTGTGTGTGTCTGTGCGCGCGTCTGTGTGTGCACCTACCCGATATTCGATTTCGAGACAATTTTATTTATTGTTGGTCGCGGGGGAGGGAATGGTGATACATGGAGGCGAGGGCGGCGGTGGAGTGTGAGCGCAGGCCTGAAGCGTCCGCGCCGCCCGTGGCTGGCCTTGTTTTGGGAGAAAGGGCCAGACGGAGCTGAGCCGAGGCCGGGCGGTAACGGCGTTTATCACAGGACCGCCTTTTAAAATATTCAGAGGAACAATATTGACGTTTCGGACGGACGGCTTGGCCGGGCGGCTCGGAACGACCCCCGTCACACGCCTGCAGGGTCCCGACTCGCGACGGAGTGCGCCTTGCAGGCGCACCACACGCACCAGTCAACCCTTACCTAACAAATCGAACAGTTCTCATGAAAAAGAAACGCTACAAAATTTGAAAATGTCACTGAAAATTGAAGTCGTGTCGGGACGGGCTAAAAATTAGGGAGTTGCGTATAATTTTTCGAGGGGACCCCGATATGTGCAATGAGCCGAGGAATTCCTTTCGCCGTGTTTATACCCCCCCCCCCCCGGCAGTGGCTGGGCGAGGTCGGCTGGACGGAGATGGAGGGAGCAACTTTCAGAGGCAGGCAATTGCTCACGGCCTAAATGGATTCCAGCTCAAGGTACACAGCGGCGTTCTCACCTCGGCCCGGCGGGCCTGGTGGCCCGGGCCCGGCACTTAAACTCGGGAGGCCCGTACGACTCCCCCGCGGGCTCTAGAATAGTGCGGCACCGCTGCAGGCGCTGAAGCTAGAAAGGACTTTGAGGTCCCTGAGAGAGAGAGAGAGAGAGAGAGAGGAGAGAGGGACGAGACCCGAAGCAGAGGCTGCAGAGGCAGGCAGCCAATCAGGGAGAGGGCAATTCAACAGATAACATTTTTACGGCACGTTCCAAAACACGGGGAAGGAGAGGGGGGGGGGAGCAATAGGGGGGTGGGGGCGAAGGGAAACTTAAGCCGATCTCGGAGCTCGCTTTGCCAGCATTTATTTTCCGCCCAGCGGACCGCAGAGCGGTTCCTGTGGTCGTGGAGTCTCGGGAGGAGAGCCGTGGGGAAAGGGCCTCGAACACAGTACGGCACAGCCGACGGCGGGGTGAGCTAGCCGGGCCTCGGCGGCACGGGGTGCCCGCACGGGGTGCCCGCCGATGATGGATACGCCAGGACGCCGGACGTGCCCCCCCCCCCCCCCCCACTTTCGAAATGAGGGATGCGGCGGCTGACGCATTAGTTCAATGGGCAAGGATGAGAATGGCGCCGCAGGAACAAAAAAATAAATAAATAAATAAAAGCGGGCGACGAGGAAAAGAGAGAATTTCAAAGGGTTTGGTCTGGACAGGACGGGTCAGGAGTGGGTCGCAGAGAGAAATGGAATGAGTAAATAACAGACGAAAGAGAAAGGGAGAGAGAGAGTGAGAGAAAGAGGTGACAAATCTAAAAGAAAACGACAAAGACAGCAGACAAACGCCAGAAAAAAAAGTTCTACGTGTAAAAATTGACGCGCGGAGATCGGCAAATACGAGAACAGCAGCGGCTGGCGCTTTTTTTTTATTGATGGCTGTCAGGGTAAGGTGTTTTTAATGTCCTTTTCTACGAGAGAGAGAGCCCCCCCCCCCCCCCCCCCCTGTGCGCCGGGCCGCCCCTGCCAGCGGCATAAATATGGCAGAGCCGCCGACGGCCCAGGGCGGTGCGCTATCTGGATTTCATTAGGCGGGACCCAATAAGAAGTGCATCGTTGCCTCGGTGCTGCGCCGCTGTACCGCTGCGCCGGCCCGAGGCCCGGGGCCGGACGCGGGCTACCAGCAAGCTACCAGGCTACCCGACCCGCGAGGCAGCCGCGAGTAGAGCGGGCGGAGCGGGGGAGGCAACCATCGCGGCCCCCTGCCTCTCAAATAGCAATCACACCAAATGGAATTCACCAATTGATGGAGCCGTGCGAATCGCGCTCATAGTATTATGCAAATGTGTATGGGGTGGCCCCGGCGCGAGCGTCGCGTGGGCGTGTCGTGGCGTGCCGCGCGGCTCACACTGTAGCCATTTCGATTGGCTGCATTCCTCACTGCGGCGGTGGCCACAGCCGAGGCTGCGTGTGACGAGCCGAGCCGGCGGACGGCCGCGAGCGAGCCGTGCCGGAACAGCCGGTCCGCGCGGCGCGGCAGGGGCGGAGCCGGGTCCGGGTCGTCACGGCGGGTCCGAGCCGGCCGGGGGGGAAACCAGAGCCTCGCTGGGGGCAATTTGGTCCGGCCCGGCCCGGCACACTCTCGCTCTCGGCCCAATTTGGATCGAACGGAATCGAAATAAGCCCGTCTAAGCCCTGAGGCCGGGCCGAGAGCCGAGGTGGGGCCCGGCCGGGAGCCCCGAGTGCCTGGTGGGCCGCGGCGGCGGCGGAGGAGAGACCCGGGCCCTTTGGGCGCGGCGGCGGCGGCGGCCGCGGCTGGTCTGCGGTCTGCTTTGCTTCCGCCCCTATCTCGCTCGCAGAAAATCAAAGATATAAGAAGCACGGGCCGGACGCCCCGCGCACCAAGCACCCCCGACCCGACTGCCATCCCGGCCTCGGCCCGTGACAGCCCATCCCCAGTCCTCAAAGTGCTGAGCATGTTACGCTTTCACTGTTATTTTACTCACAATTTCCATTTCTAAAACTGTGTGCAGTCCCTCGAACACGAGCGACATCATGCCTCGCTCTGCATTTCATTCGGCCGCGACGCGTCTCTTTGAGATGTTTTCTCACTCCTCTGGCCGGAGCTCTCTGTCATTCCGCCATCCCGGGTCCCTTTCAGAGCGCGGCCGGACGTCGCCGGGCCGCCGCTGCGCAATTCCTTTCAGCCCCCCCGGACTGTCTCTCGGCCGCCCCTGTGCAGGTGGACCGGGGTCCGCCGGCCTTCTCCGTGTCCCTGGACGTCCTAATGAAGGAGATGCATGCCGACCCGCGGGAGGGAGGGGCTCCGGGGCCCCGGGGCCCCCACAGCGGCTCGAGCGGACCCGCAGCAGAGGAGGTGGGCCCCGGTGTAGTTTACTCTCTTGCTTGTTTTGGGAAGTTCCTAGGGGAGGACGCCTGCGGACTTGCTCCACGCCCGCCTGCTCCCGCCTAATCCCACACACATACCCGCCTGTGAGTATCGGCGGCCGGCATCGCCCCTCCGGCCCGGCCCGTGTACACCGGCCCCACTGTCCCACGCCCCCGCGGACGTGGCGCTGCGGCGCGGCTGCTGGGCCCGGGCACTGGGCCGGGATCTTGTTCTCCCCGCCATAGAGCCCGCACAAGTTCTCCCCAACCACCCAACGGACCTCCGTCCTTGAAACTTTCCCAACCGAACGAATCAAGTCCAATCGCCTTTCCCCACAACCTTTCCGACCAATAACGGGCTAACGAACAGCAGTCATGGGGGGGGGGGGGTCTATGGAGCAGGAGAGAAAGGGCAGGGGGAGGGGGGGGGGCAGAGTGAGAGGGAGAGTGAGAGGTGGGGGGGGGGAGTAGTGCGGCCGCTCGCCTGGAAATGTCAACGTTCACGCTCGCGTACTGATGTGCCGCCGTGGCGGAGGCAGGCGGAGGCCGCCCCTCCCTCCGCACTCCACTCCCTCCCCCTCTCACCTTGCGAGTACCGCCACTAGAAAATGACAAAGAGAGCGGCTCTGGGAAGCCGATATGGCGGCCGGCAGAGCGTGTTTCAGATTGCGGCCGGCCGCCGCGGCCCGCACCGCGACCCCCCGGCAGTCCGCCGCGCCGGGTCGCCAAGCCGATGGCCGCCGCGGCGACGGCGACGGTCCGTGCCGCCGTCACCCCTCGTCCTTCCCCATGTACAGCAGCATTCCGCGGCGGCGCGCGCCCCGCGCCGAGCGTGTTATGTGTTCGAGGAGGCGGTGCGGCGGCGGCGGCGGCGGCGGCGGAGGCGGCGGAGGCGGCCGATGGAAAAGGCCCGCGCGCACAACAGGCTGTGAAAAGAGTCCGTCAGAGGCGGGCGCGAAGGAAGGAGCGAGAGAGAGAGAGAGAGAGAGAGAGAGAGAGAGAGAGAGAGAGGAAAGGAGGGAGAGAGAGAGAGAGTGAGGAAAGGAGGGAGAGAGCGAGGAATGGAAATGGAAGGCAGGGCGGCGCGCTGCGGCGGGGCCAGCAGCACCGTCGTGCCCTGCCCTGCCCTGGCTCCTGGCTGTGCCGCAAAGAATGGCTCGGAGAGGAGACCGCCCCGCCCCGCCCCGCCCCGCCCCGCCCCGCCCCGCCCCGCCCCGCCCCGCCCCGCCCCGCCCCGCCCCGCCCCGCCCCTCGGCCTACGCCTCGCCTCCCAGAGAGCGCGCGCAGGGCACCCCGTCGCGCCTCACCCTACCTGTCCCGCCGCCTGCCCTGCGCGGGCCGCTGTGGAGAGGGAGGCCTCGCCTTCCGTTCGAATTTCGTTTTCTATTATATGACTGCGCGCGCCCGCGAACACGCACACAGGCACACTTTGTGCATGTGTGAGCAGCACACTACGCCCTCTCTCTTTCTCTCTCTCTCTCTCTCTCTCTCTCTCTCTCGCACTAATGCACACGATCCTACACATTTTCCATCGCAAACGCTTCGGACGGCGGCAATGACGATGCCATTTCCATTTCCCGTCCTACAAAAGCAAGGTTCCGCAGTCTCCCCCGCGCCTCCCCGGTCGCCGAGGTACTCCGCCAATTAAGTAATTTGATGGAGCGCTGAGCGCCGGGACCGCTTTCTCGGCGGCAGCGGCGGCGGTGGCGGTGGTGGTGGCGGTGGCGGCGGTGGCGGCGGTGGCGGCGGTGGCGGCGGCGGCGCGCGGGGCACCGGCCGTGCCGCACCGCCCTGGCGGGGGTGGGACGGGGCACCTAGCTAGACACCGCTATTTATGAGCATCCCCCGGAGGCGCGGCGCGGAGGGGGCGGGGCCGCGGGGGCGGGGGCGCGGACCGTTCTCAAGGTGCGAGCCGCCGCCCCCCCGCGAAGGCGCCGGCGGACGCCGTCGCCTCGGTCATCTCCCGCGCCGACGCCGCACGGCGCCGCATAGCACCGCGCCAACGTTTCCACAAATCTCATTTGCATCAAAATTCATAATTTATTCCGCTGGGTGCGCCTGCCTGTGCTAGCGTGCCTGCCAGCCTGCCCGACCGTCTCCAAATCCTCTGTAGCGCGGCCCTGCCGGCCTGCGACGGCCAACATTCCGAAAACTGGTAAATCATGCCGGTAAATGAATGGGATCGCTAGCCATCGCTCTTCAACACCGGATGCCCCCCTCCCCCCTGCTCCTGCTGCCACTGGCCCTGCGCGCCAGCGTGGCCCAGCAGCAGCCCTCGCACCTCGCACCCATTATCTACCTTCACCCAATTTCGGGCCCGCCCCCTCCCCTTTCTTTTTATTCATTTTCACCTCTGAATGCGCGATAAGCACGTAGAAGGTGGACGAGTCGGGAGGGAAAGTGTCGGTGGGGGAGGAGAAGGAGGTGGAGGAGGAGGGAGGAGGGAGGAGGGAGGACCGGAGGAGGGAGGAGGGAGGAGGGAGGGGGAGGAGGGGGCGAGGGGGGATGAATCCCTTTCGTCGCCGTTTGTTTTTTTCCCCAATTCCCCGACAGCGCACTCCGCTCCGGCTGCCCTTTGCACACACCTCACCTTTCAGGAACCTCATTTCCTTCTCGATCTCCCACCCCGTCCTCTCCCACACACGTACACACACACACACACGACAAAGATAAGCACGCACACTGCTCTCTCTAGATTTTCGAATATTTGTGTGGCGTATGTATCTCTCCAGAACGCAGTTGGCTCTGCATCTTTGTCGAGGAGGGACCGAGCCCGCCCGCGCTGCCCTGCTGGCCCCACACCACACACCCCACATACACCGTCAGTGTGTATCCGGGACCTGGCGAGCGCCCGGGCCGAGCCAACGTGGACAAGGCTGTTTGCCTCGAGTCATCGTGCACTCTGTCTCCCTCCCTCGTCTCGGACTAAGCTCATCTCGGGCAGTGGAATGGGCCCTGCACCCCACCCCCTTCTCTCTCTCTCTCTCTCTCTCACTCATGATTAAAACCCAGAGCCTTGAAACCGACCCTGCCCCTCCCCCGCTCTCCAGCACCAATCTCACAGTCACCCCCTACCCTTTCCACGTTTACCCAAGGCATAGCCCGTCTTTTATTCCTCGCTCTTAAACGCCCCCCCCCCCCCCCCCCCCCCCCCGCCCTCCCCGCCTCTCCCTCGCCTCGGCCGCTCCGGAATGAACAAGTCCACTGTCCGAGTGGGTCCGTCCCCGCCGACGCAAAGCGCACAACTCCGGTAGCAGCAGGGCTTGGCCGCGGAATTAACTTTTCTCCCCCCGGGCGGCGCCCTCCGCCCCCTTCATTGCTACGTTCATGTCCATTGACCGGCTCGAATAACACTCGCTTCTAGGCGGCGGTGCGGACGTCGTAGAGGGGCTGCATCGCAAGGGCGCTGGCCCTGTGTGTCAACCCGTTCTCAGCGGGGTGCTGTGGGGAGGGGAGCCGTCGACAGTCCGTTAGGGCAACGCTCTTTCCTGGGGAACCCTCAGAGGGAGAGAGAGAGAGAGAGAGAGAGAGAGAGAGAGAGAGAGAGAGAGGGTGGAGGGAGAGAGGGAGATAGGAGGGAGAATGGTGGAGACTTTGTGAGAGCGGAAAAGAGACGCGGGGCTCGAGGCGCTGTGCCGTTACGCGTCAAGGCCGCGCCGCCAGACCGCCCCGCCGCCCCTCAATCTGGCACGGCGCGGTCCAACGTACGGACGGGCGGCATCGGCGGAATTCAATTTTCGTATTGAATCGGCGGTAAACCCCTCCCACAACTCCAGACTCTACACAGCGCGTAACGCAATTTAAAGATGACCCCCCCCCCCACACGACGCGCGGCTCCCCCGCTCCGCCCCTTCCCCCTCGTCCTTCCCTGATAAACACTGGCCCGCCAGCCCCCCCCCCTCCCCCCTCCCTCCCGGATCCGCCCCCACGCCGGGCGTATAGCGGAACAGCGGGGCGGGGGCCCTGTGTTTGCCATGTTTGCCGTAGAAGATTGCAAACCGTGGCTGCGCGCGGGGAGGCTAGTGGAGAGGGGGTTGCCGTTGGACGTGTGCATTTGGGCTGCTTTTGGACTGTCGTTGGGTGCCGCCTTTCGAGTTGTCCCCCCTAGATCAGCTTTTAGGCTTTTACTTTTATACTCGAGACATATTTACGCACTTTCCTGCTAACTCGTCGAGCGCCTTGCGGGGTAACCGACCGCGACATCCGATGGGCGCACGCATGCCGTCGTGCCGTGCGGGCTGGCAGGGCTCGCCTACCCGGAGCGGGGGGCGGGGGGCGGGGGGCTTGCGGCGCGAGGGCGCCTTGGAAGGCCACGCTGAAGAGTCCCTTTGCCGGCGCGGCCGCGGGGAGCGGGCCGGCGCGGAGCTGCTGTTTGTCCCGACATGACGTGAACACGAGCGGAGGAGCCCGCCAGCACCGCCCACACACCGCCCGTACACCGCCCGCACACCGCCCGCAGCCCACATGCAGCAGCCGACCATTTATCATCAGACCTAACAACCCGTAAACACACGGCGGCGGCGGGGAGGGGCCACGGGCCCCCGGCGGGTCCTCGACGGGCACCGGGAGGCCGCGGGACGCCGTCACAGGAGCTCAGGCCCCGGCCCTTCCTGCTGGAGGACGCCCAGGTGGATGTGCAGCCACAAGAAGTGCGCGCGCCGCGGTCCAATGGACCGTTGTACGGGAGAGGGGGAAGCGGGCAGAGAGAAGATAGGGGAAGGAGGGATACAGACAAGGGGGGGGGGATACAAAAAATTAGCCCCCTCTCAAAGCGTGACGTCATTTGTGAACGGGCCCTAAGGGCTTCTCGCTTCGCTTGGCCCTGAAAAACGAGGAACACCGGCTGATCCGGCGATCACCCTCAACCTGGACGGAGACGGACGCAAGAGACGGCGGGCACCGTGCCGGACACCCTCGGGCTGTCGGCGGCCCGTCTGTGTTCCGGATAGTTGCGTTTTTTTTCTCGCCCTGGTGACTCTCTCCCTCCCTCCCTCCCTCTCTCTCTCTCTCTCTCTCTCTCTCTCTCTCTCTCTCTCTCTCTCTCTCTCTCTCTCCCCTATCTCCGGTGTCGCCGCTGTAAATAGAAGATAATCCCCCGCCTCGGCCTCGCCTCGGCCTCGCCGATCCGAAGGTGGCGGGGCGTGGCCGGCGTGGTCGGCGTGGTCGGGGTCCGGTGCCGGTGCCGCCCCGCAGACGGCCGCTGAGTCGTTGTGAAATTAATTAGACCACGGCCGGGCGCGCTCACGTGGGGGGCCTCGCTAGACTTGTGGCGGTCCCAGAGGCGTGGCACGGCTGGGCCCGGCAGGACCGGCAGAGACCCGGCCGAGAGCGGCGAGATTGGAAATAAAGAGGAAATGGGGAGTGGACCGGGCGGGCCGGGCCGGGCGGCTCGAATACGTTCGGCCAAGCGGGGACCCGGAGGAGAACAGAGCAGAGTGGCGGCGCGGGAGGAGGGGCCTCTTCTCTTTTTCACCGTTTTAATTTACGGCTTCGATTTTCACGTCTGTGCGCCGAGTGGACGAGTGGCAGAGACTCTATAAATACGAATGCTAAAAATGTATGCGTGTGTGAGAGACAGAGAGGTGGACAGAGAGAAAGAGAAGGAGAGAGAGAACAGCGACGCACACCAGGCGCTGGCTGGCTGGACCGGAGAAGGTTTGCAAATATTTGAAGCGCTCGACGAACGCTAATCACCACCGTGTAGTGAAGGGCACCGCCATCATTAATATTGTTTTCCCCCAGATCCCTCTCTCGATTCTTTTCGCCTCTCGCTCTTACTCTCGCAATGAGCGAGCGACTCGGGGAAGGCCCGACCGTCCCCGCCGATAACGACGTCCTGCGACGGAGTGTAACAGTTTGACAGGAAAAGTCCCGCGCGACGGCGAGGAAGTCAGATGTGCTGCCTGTTCTACAGTGCGCTGTGAAAAACGTTTGTTGGAAATTTCGAATCGGACGCTGAGCGGCAACCTTGTTTCCTTCCAGAATTCCAAAGTGTTTTAGGTGTATGGGGGCACAGAAAAATCGGGGTTTTACATACAGAACGTTGATTTCCACAGTACAGCCTCAAAAATATTTAACTTTCGGTTTTGAAAATTTTCCTGTCGAGATTTAGGGGAAAATAACAAACAATTTGTGCTGCAAATTTCCCCTTCAGAATTACTTGGAAGTTTTTCACATTATTTTTGTACGGTGAGTGTTACGCTCTCCCCGCCCCCCTCTCTCTCTCTCCTCTCTCTCTCTCTCTCTCTCTCTCTCTCTCTCTCTCTCTCTCACACACACACACACAGACGCACTGCTCCCTGTGTGTGTGTGCAGGCCGTGTCCTCAGGGCACAAGCGCTGCTTGTCAAAATAACAAAGAGCAGAGCTAGCCGGCGACGCCCGCGGCCACGGCGGGCGGCAGGGCCGTGCGTGGCCCTCACCTCTGTGCCCTGAGGGCCGCCGCCCCGCCGCCGGTGAGCTGCCCGCTGACCGGCCCTCCTCGGGGGACCACGGCGGCCGCCGCCCCTCGGCGGAGTGGAGTGGAGCCCTTGCAGCCACTATGCCCCGCTGGAGCTGGAGCGCAAAATGCACAAACGCGTCGCTCAAACAAACGGAAACACGGGCGCGCCGCGGCCGCCGTCCAGCACACAGGCTTCCGGTCTCGCCTGCTGGACCGTGCGGCTGGAGTCCGGAGCAACTGCGGTGCCACTCGCCCGACTCGCTTCCGAGCCGAAAACTAACAGCGCGCCCTGCAATATTAACGCGACGGTTGTGCGACGAGTGTGCCGCTCGGTCTCAGATGTCCCTGGTGCCGGACGCGGCGCGGGGATTTCTCTCGCTCTCTCGCTCTCTTGCTCTCTCGCTCTCTCGCTCTCTCGCTCTCTCGCCTTCGCCGCAAAAATTCCGTGCGCAAGACCAGGAAGGGTTTTTTTTTTTTTTTAAATATCAAGGATTGGTTGTGCTGGGCGGCATTTTTGCGCGTCAGGGCGGGGCTGTCTCGCAGGGTGTCCCGCGGGGTGTCCTGGCGATGTCCCTGGGTGGGGCGTCCCCGAACGTCCGCCGTCTCATCCCTCGGCCGACGCGGCTCCCGCCAGCCCCCGCGCCAATTTCACGCCCCTTTTGAGATTCGGCCTCTGCCGTCGATTTCATGCCACTCTAGTCGTTGATCGTCACCAGCTCCCGTGCGCCCCCGCCCGCCCCCTGGACACCGCCGCCGCAGCCTCGTGTGGCTTCCCGGTGGGAGGGGGTAATGGGAAGGGGGAGGGGGTAAGGGGGAGGGGGTAAGCGCCAGGGCGCGCCAGCCTCCTTCGTGGTGCCCCCCCCCCCCCCCCCCCCACCAGGCGCGCGCCCCTGCGCCCCCTCCGGCTGCGGCTCATGGAAGTTGATTCAATAAGTTCATGTAGAGACGCCGTCAGCACGTTTGTCGAGAGAGAGAGAGAGAGAGAGAGAGAGAGAGAGGAAGGGGTGTAGTGGGTGTAGAGGGTGTGGGGAGGTGGCGGAGGGTGACATAGGACCTGGTGGGAGGGGTGTGGGAGGCTGCATGGCATGTGTGACGTGCTGGGGCGCGGCGCGGCGCGGGGTGGGGAGCGGCAGACCTCCCCAAGGACTCGGGGCCTCGACTTGTGCAAAACGTGGAGAGGAGGCCGCTGCGCTGTGTGCCGTAAATAAAGCTGGTGGCGGTTGGAGAAGGCGGGCGAGGGAGAGAGGAGAGAGAGAGAGAGGGAGAATATGGGGCGCCCCCTTCCTTCCTCTTCGCCGCGAGGGGGTGAGCGAGAGAGAGAGAGAGATATGAAATACAAATAATTGACGCACGATTCTCCGCTGCGCACTCCTGCGCGGCGCGGTGCGCTCCGAGACACACGCGGAGCGGAACACCTCTCATTCCTTTTTTCCCCCGTCGCCACGCCACGTGCGGCCTTCGGAATAACTCGGCCGTGCGCTTTTCACGGCGCGCTGAACTGTCAAACGCCAGCAAACACGACGCACTCGCGCACACACGTGCACACACATACACACACGTGCATCACACGTGCCCGCACACGTGCGCACACACGCGCGCACTCACGCATGAGTGCCTGCAAATCACGCTCGCCCACACGTCGTCCCGATAGCTCAGACTCGCCAGCACAGCCGGCACGGCCCCGCTGCAGCACGCGGTACGGCGGAGGCTGTGGGGAGCGCCCGGGGGATGGGCCGGCCCGCAACGCGGCCGTGTGCGGCGGGACGGCCTATCCGTCAGCCGTCAGGCGCTCGGCGAGTCGGCGTGCGCTCGTGCAGCGAGGCTGGAAGTAGCAGCGGCTACCTAAAGAGCAGCGAGGTCGCCAGCCATAATAGAAATGCTCAAACTGACACTCTGACAAACTCTGAAGATGCTTTCTTTTTTTTTGTCTTTTCATTTTGTCAACCTGTTGCGAATCGTGTTTCCCAATTCAGTTGCTCGACGGCAGCGAAAAAAAAAATCCGCTGCACATTATGCGCGCTGCTCGGCGGAGAATCCGCGGCGTTTCGGGTATAAAAATATGCTGCATGAATAAGTAGATGGCGTTTGAATCGGGCAGCGTACGGATCCTGCGGGGAGGAGCGCCGCACGGGGGGTCCTGGCTCGGGTCCTGGGCGCTGCCTGCCGCGCATCAGTCGGCCGTGGGCGGCTGCTACACGCGGCGCCGAAGGATCTGGGCAGCGCGCGGCAGTGGTGCGCCGAGCAGACCCGCCGGCCCCACTTGTTGCTGCGGCAGACATGGGCCCGGCGCGGCCCGGCGCAGTGCGCATCACCACGAGCGGGGCAGTGAAAGGCGAGGGCCGCGGGTCGTGCCGCGCCACACCCACTGTACGCGCCAGCCGGCGGATTTCCGTAACGGGTCCCCGAGGCTGTCGGAGTGCCCCCACGCACTGCCGCACTCCCGGGGAGAGAGAGAGAGAGAGAGAGAGAGAGAGAGAGAGAGAGAGAGAGAGAGAGAGAGAGAGAGAGAGGTGTCGCCCGGACGCGCTTCGCGGCTCCGCGGGGGGCTCTGAAGCGGGTTGTCGCGACGAGGTTCTCCGCTTCCCGCTGGCGCTACACCGAGCGGCCGCCGCCGGGCTGCTGCACTGCGCTACCTGCCTATATGCTCAGAGACCCGGAGGATCCCCCCCCCCTCCCCCTCCCCCCCCCCCCCCTAACCCCCCCCCCCCCTAACCCCCCCCCCCCCCCCCCGCGCGGCAGGCTTTGACGTAACGGGAGGAAGGGGCTGAAAATGTAATCTGCCGGCGGAAAACTTGGCCGGGGCAGAGGGAATTAGTGCGGCGTATGAGGAGGCGCGCGGACCGAGGGGGTGTTTGATGGGGGGGGGGGTATTAAACTTGCCGCCTTGTGAGGGCGCCCCGGAGGCCCCCTTCCGCGTGTGTTGTGGCCCGGCAGGCCTGCAGACCCCCGCGCGGCCCGCTAATATTCTTAGCAAACTCCCCAATAATTACTCCGCAGCGATATGCAAGGCGGCTTCCTGCGCGTGCTTCCGGGCCGCCGGCGTCGGCCGTCATATCACGACACTCCGGCCGCCGGCCGCCGCCTGGCGTACGTCGTCCGTCGCTGCTTAAACGCCGCCGTGAAAACTGCATCGCTTTATTCCATTCCAACCGTCCGTGACACTTGTGCGGGCTGCGGTCCTCGACGGACCCCTGCCGCCGACAGTGACTGAGTGACGGGCGTGACATGACAACCCACTCGGCGGGGGGAGGGGGGCGGGGGCCGCGAGATAGCCGCGGGAGGGGGGGGGGGGGAGGCGGCCGGGACCGGGACCCGGGACCGGGGAACGAGGCTACAATGATAATCGCAACATTGTCTTGGCCATTGCACTGCGGGCCACGGCTCAGCGGGGACCCGGCGCGCGGCGCGCACCACACCCGCCCGGCCCGGCCGCCCCACCCGGGGGCCCGGCGGCTGCCGGCGCGGCGTGACGGCCCCAGCGGGGGGGCTAAGCACGTCTGGGGCCCGGCCGGGCTCCGCAGGCCCCGCAGGCCCCGCTTTATGGGGAGAGGGAGACCGATGACCCCATCCAGCTCCATCTTCCGCTCATTCCAGTCCACGCCCCCTAACTCTGCGACGCCCGCCTCCCCCCTCACCCCCTCTCTATATGACGCGCCGCCCAAAACTTCTCTCTCTCTCTCTCTCTCTCTATCGCTCCGCCGCGTCTCCCCCACTTGTTTTCTTCCTCACTGTCGACCTCCTTTCTCCCTCTCATCCCCGCGGGAGGTCGCGCTTGTTAACGTTGCAGTGCGACCCCCCGTGGCGGCCGCGGCCGCCGCGCACAGCTCGCACACCCCTGCTCCCACCGCACCAAAGCGAGTGCACCGCGAGAAGAGGCGGGGAGCGCGGCGGCGTGGCAGGTGGACGGACGCGTGGGGCCGACGCTCGGCGGGCCGCACAGCCGGGCCCGACACGGCCGGCGCGCAGCTCCCTGCACTCCGCCGCCCCATTCAACAGTTGTCGGACAGCCGGCGCGGCGGCCGGGCCCTGCCGGGCACAGCCGGGCCGCGATTATATTGTGGCGGGGCCGAGCGCCCGGGAGAGCACAATGCGTCTCCTAACCTCATCCAACTTCGGAAAACTACGCGGGCGATGGCCGCGTGCGGCGGATCGGGTCGGGCCCGGTCGGGCGGCGGCGGGAGACAATAAGCCGGGCGCGGGGGCTTAGCGGCCGGCGCCGGGGACAAAGCCGGGACCGTCCCCCGCGGCGCACCTGCTCCAAAAGACAATTCACAACTTTGAAACAGGATAAATGTCATTACATTTACGAGAGGAGGGGCGAGGCAGAGCGGCCGGCAGCGGGCCGGGCGAGGCCGGAGAGTTCCCAAACAGTGTCGGCCGAGTTACGCGGCGCGCGTCGCGTCACACACTCTGACTTGTGACATCCGCGGGAGGTGGCGGAGGGCGAGCGGCACGTGTGGGACTCTCTCCACGCCTCCTTTTTACGGCCTTTGTGTCAAATTTTTTTTTTTGCAAATTAAAAATAAACAAGCAATGCGCGCGTAATACACACAATGATCCCTGTAAATAGGCAAAGGGAAAACAATCGGCGGGGGACGCGCACTCCGCTGACGCCGCCACGTGAATAAATTCCAATTAGTTGAGACATAAATGGGACGCGGCGCCGCGGCGAGATAAAGGATCGCAGGGCCGCCGCGCTAACGACGATATGGAAACGAATTTCGGCGGGGCGGCGGCGGGGCGGCACCGGCACCGCGCGGCCCACCCGGACGCGATGAAAAATAAATGCGACGCGAAGAGCAGGGCGCCGGGGTGGCCACGCGCCGGGTCGGGGGCCACCACTCCAATAATGAGTCCCCGTTCATCGGCGCAAAACGCGTTGCAGTTACGCCACGTTTTATTCACAGCCATATTCTGAAATACGACTCGCCCCGCTCTCTGGCGACAGCGTACAGACCCAAGCGTTTTAAGTTCGACGAAAACCGCCCCGAAAAAAAAAAGCAAAAAAAAAACATGCTAAACTTTTGGTTACTGCAGGCCTTATACGCACGGTGCAGAGCTCAGACCGGGGCAGGCGCGGCAGCGGAGCTGGTTCGGTGTTAAGTTTCACTCGGGAGTGTGCCTCTCTCTCTCTCTCTTTCTCCCGCTGACTCGCATTCCGCCTCCCTCCGCGAGGCGCGGCGTAAGCGAGGGAAAGCGGGATTTCAGCGCTCCGATTTAGCATACAGAACTGAGAGTTCATTCTTTTATTTCTTCTTCGAATTTGTGAAATTATTGCGGGAGCACGGTCTGCACGAACGTATTTATTTTCCTTAACGATATTCACTAATACTTCCCGTTGCCGAACATGAATTCGGTGCTACTCCGTGCGTCCACATTGCAAACACGGACCCGGCGGCGTTTTTAGGGGACGGCGCGGCGGCCCGGCGGACTCGGGCCACGGCATGCACGCGCTAGCGCTGCGAGGCGGCGCGTCGCCGCGTGCTAATAATTAATAAATAAAAATAAATAAAATGAAAAAAAATGCCGCGCTGGAGGGAAAACAAC
Source organism: Megalurothrips usitatus (assembly GCA_026979955.1). NCBI lineage: Eukaryota > Metazoa > Arthropoda > Insecta > Thysanoptera > Thripidae > Megalurothrips > Megalurothrips usitatus. The sequence continues at coordinate 11,548,358 of CM049594.1, forward strand.
ACCTCCTGGTTGAAACATTTTTTTTTTGTTCACCCGGCGCGTTCGCGTCTCATTTTGCCCTAGTGTTTGCGTGTCTGTCCCCCCCCCCCTCTTCCATCCCCCTCTACCCCCATGCAGCTTCTCCCGTTATTTCTTTCCTGGCGCTTATTCGTTATACCGCGGTGTTTCGGGGTGTTACATTTTATTACGTGATGAGAGGCGATGATGTGCTGCCCCCCCCCCCCCCCACGCCCTCCCCGCGCGCGCTAATAACAGAGTGAAAACCCCCTCGCCTAATTAGTCGTCCTGCGGCAAAACAGAGTCGCGGCTACCGAGAAACAGCGGGGAGAGGAGGGGGGGGGGGGGGGGGGGAGGGTACCAACCAGCAAAGGCGGGCTCGTGTTCGCCGACGGTGGTGGCGGCGGTGGCTGCGTGGCTGGCAGAGGCTGGAGGGGAGGGAGGGGGGGGGGGGGGGAATAGTGGCCAAATCACGGGACACCACCACTGGGGGACGGCGGCGGCGTGGTGGCCGCAGCGGACTGCCCGAACCGGGGGAAGAGGTTAAGACCCTGGGGTCGACCGTAAATTACGTCCCCGCAGGTCAGGCGCCACGGGGCCGCTGCTGCCGTCTGCCCTGAGCTGCCTGGCGGTGCGCGATTCACGCTGTCGAAGAGGCATAGGGCCGACCGCTGCCGTGTGCCCTGTGATTTTCGCCATCATTTATCCCAATCGTTTTACGTATTTTTCTTTCGGTAAAAAATAATAATTAAAGGACAAGGCCTCTATCCTACACGTTGTATGAGGACCACACAGCGTGTCGTGGGGTTGGGGGGCAACGAGATCAGACGGGCGGGGGCGGCGGGGGCCCTCAGCGGCGCGCGGAATGGGGACTAGAAAATGAGTCGGTAGAATGAAGACCAGGAAGGCGGTGAAATAATAAAAGCCAACAAAAAAAAAAATACGGCGAGCGCGCGGGAGAATGGGCGGCGTCGAAAGTATATTAAAAGCTTTGACGTGCACCGCTGGGCGCGGCGCGGGACGAGGAAGGGCGTCCAAGTCTGAAAGCCGATCTGAGAGCGCACGGCAGAGGTGAGGGCGCGGCGGGGGCGTGGCGGGGCGACACCGACGCCAAAGGACAATATTACCAGATTAAGCACCGGCATCTGAAGGGGCCGGAAATTGTGTACGTCCTCCAAGTTTTCGCGGTGGGAACCGTTGGCGCCGCCGCGGGGGGGTCGGCGAGAGGGTCGGAGGTTGGGGCAGGAGGGGGGAGGGGGCGTGAACTCCTGAGCCGCTGAGGACGGACTGACTAGTTGGCTCTGCCAAGCTCTGCCGGCTGGGTCTGCCTGCGCTCCCGGCCGGCTGCACCGCCAGCACTCTACTACTTCGCCCCGCGTTACCCTACGCACCGTACGCACACGTTCCTCCCCCCCCCCCCCCCCGGTACGCCCCCCCTCCCCCCGTCTGCCCGCGGGCGGGACCAGAGGAAGAACAAAAATAACAAAAATAAAAAAATGATACGACACAATGACAACAGGTCACATAAAAAGTAAACTGTGCAAGTGGACGCGAACGGATGTCCCAAGGGCGGGCTGACATGGAGATCCGAAGCAATAGAAGGAGCGGGCAGGGCGGGGCGCGGCGCGGCAAGGCCGGCCTGGCCGAGCGCCAGGGAGGCGCCAGCGGGGCGCCAGCCGGGCGTTAGCCGGCCACCGGCACGACTGCCGCCGCAGAACCAAGAGCAAAAGCGGAAAGTTTGCTTTGCTCGTCGAGGATGTTGTGAGGCGCTGCAAATGACGGTGGAGCCTGTGGGTGGACGAGGGACGACAGGGGGGGGATTAAATGAAAAGCATATTTTTTTTGGTGTGTGCGTTTGAAAAACATAAGACTCATTTCCTAATGACGCGGAAGTAAACGGTGCATTTTTGTAAGTGATTTTCCTTTTTGTTTTGAAAAAGACGTTATTCAGACGTTCATCATCATCAGTTTGTCCCCGAAGAAAGTTTTTGTTTTTTTGTCTTTGTTAGTTTTTCGAAATTAGTGCAGGTGATTAAAGAAGAAAGAGGCAGCGGCTGGATGGCGGCCCCCGGTCCCCTCCACTGGCTACTGACCCACCCCTCCCGGCCGCAGAACCCTGCCCCTGGGACTGTGACTCGGGGCGTCCAATTGTTGCGCATCTCCTCCGACGATGATCCCGGGCCGCGGCCGGGTAGAAGTCCTGGACGGTGGTGGGACGAGGCGTATGGGACACCTGATGGACCCGGGCCGCGCACACAGAGCTGACGGCCCCGCCTCGCCTCCGCACTTACCCCGAGTGTAAATCCGCTGGAGCCGGGGGGTGACAGCGACAAATCCCAAGGCTCGGAGGCGGCCGGGCGTGGCTGGAGTGGGGAGGGCAGGGGTATCACAGGATAACGCACTGCACTCGGACTATGTGCGGGGGCGCCCGGGGCGCACGGACTTGTTGGAGGCCGGCAGCAGGGCCGCGGGGGCCGGCCGGGGCCGGGGGTCGTGTCCCGGGCAGCGCCCGTCAGTGGTCCCGGGGGGAGGGGTCAGCGGTGTCCCCGCGCCTTTTGTGCCCGGCCCGGCCTCGGCCACCCGGCCTCCGCGCGCGCGCGCCAGGCCCCGCGGCGTACCGCGGCCCCGCGGCCCCGCAGCCCGGCGCGCGGACCCGGCGATTCGAAGCGGCCACGACCCGCGGCGCGGTGTGTCGCGTCCCGGCCCGACCCGGCAGGCTCCGAGGACCCGGCCCCGTCGCGGCACGTACAGTGGCGGGGCCAGCGGCGCGAGCAGCCCGACCGCAGCACCGCAGCACGCACTCCTCTCCTCTGGCCCGGCTCCGGCGAGCAGCGCGCGGCAACTGGACCCGCGGCCCTCCTCCCTCCCTTCTCTTCTCGGGGCTCAACACCCCCAGTGCCAGCCCCTGCTGTGCCCCGCCCCCCTCCCGCCCCACCCCTGGATGAATGGATGCGGACGCAGGGAGAGAGAGGGTAGGAGAGAGAAATATGGAGAGAGCGAGAAAGAGAGACGCGATGTGGTGGAGGGGAGCAGTGGGGCTGCGTGCGCGGGGGGTGGCACGCGGCGGCGACCGTGCGGGCTGCCGCCCCCCGGGCCGGGAGAGACGGAGATGCCGGAGCCAACCCCTTCGGCGGCAGCCCCCCGGAGGCTGGGGGTGGATGGTGGGGGCGGGGGCGGGGGTGGGGGGCAGGCCGAGGGGGACCGGTGACCTCGAGCAGGAGCAGGGCGCCGAGCCGACCCGCGCCCCGCGCCCCGCCGCGCCGCACCGCGCCGCACCTCCAGCGCTGCCGAGGGGTTAAACACTTTCCATCTCAGAGTGGACACTGAATACACTCATTATTCGAATATTGAGGAGTGTTGTGAATTTTTGTTATTATTAGTGAATTATTTTTATTAAATTAAATCAATATATTATTCGCGTAATTTTTTTTAGAAAGAAATTTTATACCGCGCGCGCCGACATGTTTTACAAGATGTAAGACATGCCCCTTCCGTTCCGGCCGAGGGTTTGGATGCCCAGACCGGGAACGGAACCGCGGTCCTCAGGTGAGCGCCTTCGTTAGTACGTTATGGTCCCCGTTTACATTATTAGGGGGCGCTCATTTTTTTTTGTTACATTTGGAATATTGACAGATATTAAAAGCTTTTTTCCAATTTATTACATTGTGTCTGAGCCTAGGAATTATTTTTATATCCAATGTTCCTCATACAGAGCCAGAAGCCCAACCAAGTCCAACACTGATGAAGCTGGGCGGTCCCTCGGCGCTACTCCCTGCACCGCGTCGATACTCCGCTCAGCAGAAGACGACCGCGCGTGTCGATACTCCATGTGCTCCGGTACTCATCCGTCGCAAAGAGTATCGCCGCGTGACTCCGTACCGTGGTGTGCCGATACCCCGCTCCCACGGCACGGCCAACAGGGAGTATCTACGCGCGCGCGGGGTAGTGCTGCACAAGCGCCACGCGAGCAGGGACCTCTGACGGGGGGTGGTTGGAGAGAGGGTCGGGGTGCTGGGTCACAATGCCGCCTTCTGATTGTGACTGACGTTCGGCCTGAGACTGGCGGCTCCCGGGACGACTGGCGCCGCTGCGGCCGCCGGCGCCCACACCACAGACGTCGACGGCGGCCCGTCGCGGCCCTCTGCGGCCCTTTCGCACAGCCCTGCCCTATGCGGTCATCAAAATTTAATAACTTGAAAGTTCCGGCCGGCTGGGGTCGCAGGGGCTTGCGGAGGTTGAGAGGGGGGGGGGCGTCATATGCCAAGGCAAGCGAATCTGCATACTCCTGCGGTGGGGCGGCGGTCGCTGGCGGCACATTGCTGCCCGATAGGGCGGGCGGGCACCCCGGCCCGGACAGCGGCGGGACGGACTTGAGGTGCCAACGGGAACAAATTAATTTCATGGCCCGCTTCCTCTGAATATACGCGTGGCGCGCAAGGCCCGGAGGCGCCCGGGGGCCGCCCCTTCCTGGTCCGCCCCCTCGCCGCGGCACCGGGGCCCCGGGGGTGTGGGCTGTCGGGTCGACAGGGCCGCTGTCCGAGACCCTCCGCGCCGTCGCGGCTTTTTAGGTGCGGGGGCTCGAGTGCGAGTGATCCCCTTGCCACCGGCCACGGCACCGTGCATCAAAAGTGCCCGAAGATGGTCTTCAGTTCAGCGCTGAGTCGTCAGAAACGGGGTCAGGAGCGGGCAGGTCACTGGCAGCCTCCCCCTGCCCTGCCAAGCACCCCGACGGCAGGGGTGGACGCACACACACACACACACACACACACACACACACACACTGCCGCCCGCCTGCACTACGCCCACCTTGCCTCGGCGGCGACAGGGCGCGAGCCGGCCCGGCGGCCGACAGCCCCTGACAGCCCGTGAGCTCCGGAAACGAAGGCAATCAGCGTCGTGGAGGCGGGCAGGCAAGGGCGCTCCTGCCGGGGCCCCGGCCCTTCGTCCTGGCCGGGAGAAGGGACGAGCCCCCGCGGCAGCCCTTGTCACCTTGGCCGGTGGGGGCCGCCGCCGCCTTCTCTGGCCCCGGCCTGTCCCGCTGCACGCAAAACCTACCCCTCACGGGGTACCTAACACCTCGTCCCCCCCGGTGTGTTGCTCCGGCTGGGGAGGCCACATACTTGGAGCGTGGGGATTTACTTGCATGACCGGCTGCTTGTTGTCGGCTGGGAGTGTAAGGCGAGCAGCGGGGCGGGGCGGGGCGTACCGCGGCGTGCCGCGGCGCACGACTCATGTTAATGCTTCCTTTCCGCCGAAAAGGGTTATTTTCGTCATGTAGACGGACGGAGAAATTGAATTCCGCCGGTCAACTTTGTGCTCCATTAGCTTCTCGTTGAATATTTTAGTGGGGATGATGCTCGGTGCGCCGCTCCGAGAGGCTCCACGGGTTCGGGAGGGCGAGGCGCAGGACCCCCCGCACGGGGGGCGCCCTTGCGTTACCGTAAGCTCTCCCTCATGTTTCAGCTAGTTTTCTTTTTTACATTTTAAAATTACTTTTCCCATTTTTAGCTCGTTTCTCCGTGGTCTTGGCTGTTGAAGATCTTTACAGGGTAGCAGCAGCGGCGGCTGCCGGAGTCCCACGGACACCGAGTCCGGATGAAATGGCATAATGCGCTCATCACCGGATTGAGAGCAGCGGGGCCAACGTTGCTTCTTCGCCGTCAATCAAAAAACGGCCAAGTTTCTTCCCCGGCAGCAGCCCTGCCGTGGACCTCACCCCATTTCAATATAAGGCAAAACCGAGGGGCTTATTTTCCGAAGAAAAGTTTTCCTGTGCCAGGCCGATGCGGCTGGGGCCGGCTGAGGCCTTGTGCCGGCCGGGGGGCCCCGGGGGCCCCAGGGGGGCGGCGGGGGGCGGCGGGGGCCCGGGCGTCGTGGGCTGCGCCGCCGAGCTCCGTCGATGAGAAATCCGCGGGGTGATGTATTAGCGAAAGGACCCCTCAGTAAGTTGCCGATCAACTTTTGCGGAGGGATTGCGGGAATATGGCCTCGATTACACGCCGAAGGAAGGACGGCGGAGGAAGAATAAGGGCGGTGGGCGGACGGGTGACTGACGCCGCGGGGGCGGGAGAGGCCGGCAGCGGCCGGGAGACGCCGCCGCCGTTCCAGTGGACCATTTATGGAAAGAGAAAACGCTACAGAAATCAATGACGGGCAAGGGTGGTGGGAATGGCCCCACACGAGGCGGGCTGGCTGCCGCTGCCGCTGCCGCTGCCGACGCCGCCCCGCCGCCCTGGGCGGCAGCCAAGGGCAAGATAACATAGAGCTAAGGAGAAAAATACTGCCTATCGGAATTGGAGCAGTACTGCCAAAAAAAGGAGGGGGGTGAGTCTCCGAATTACGACCGGGGGAGATAGAGAAAGCGCGCGCGAGAGAGAGAGAGAGAGAGAGAGAGAGAGAGAGAGAGAGAGAGAGGGGAGAGGAGAGAGAGCAGACACAGAGGGAGAAGAAAAGAAAAGAATTTATCCTGGCTGGGTCATGCCCCCTGCCGGCCACGGCGCCCACTGATTTACTGTGCGGGGTGTGTGGTGTTGGCCGGGGCTGTAGTGTGGTGAGCCGATGTGCAGGCGCTGCAGGCGCTGCAGGCGATGTGTGAGATGTGTGAGACGTTGTATCGCAAACCTTCGCAGCATCTTGAAACTGTTCGCCATCGTGGTGTTTCGGCCCCTCCAAATTTGGTTCGACTTTGGTCGCGGGGCGGATGTGGCCTTTGCTCTGTTGTTTGGCACCTTCGAAGGGTTCGCCGTGGGGAGCAGGCGTTCCGCGGGGCCGCGGCGTGCGCTGCTCCAGCTCTGCACGGGACACGGCAGGGGCATGCCCTCGGCCCTCGGCCCCGCGTGCTCTTGCAAAGCCCGTGGCGGGACGTATTATTGAGCCAATTTCCTGCGTGAAAAACGATTTCCACTCGCGAAAAAGGGACTTGAGCCTTTGCTGCGTTCTCTTTTTCCTCCACCTTCCCCCGGCCCCGTGCCCGCACCCCCTGCGCCGTAGGGCGGCCTCCTTTTAATGCGTGGGGCCCATAATGAACATGACTGCCAAATATGCGACCAAGGAAAAGTGGAGGGGTGGGGGTAAGGGGAGGGGAGCGCCAGATTGAGGTGGTCGAAATATGGGTGCTATGGTAATGGTGAGGGCCCCTCGGGCGACCCTTGGCCACCCTTCGCGACCCAACCCCACCCCCTCCACTCCTTGTGCTGCCCTTCCTGCCCGCACCCTCCGCACACACCGAATGGGCCACCATGGTCATCCATGCTAATGTTGGTATTGACATTTAAAAACAGGACATCGCTCTAAAAACAAAACAGTTTTTTTAAAGTCGACTCAAAGATGGGCACCATGGACGCGTCTTAACATTCGGGCGACGGGTTCGGCTGTGCCGGCGGGGGACGTCGGTGTGTTGCAGTCGGGACTCTGGGCCTTCGGGTCTCGCGGGACCTGGCCGGTCGCCGTCGGCGGTCGGGTCGCTACTTCCTGCTCCTGGGCTGCGGCCGGCGCCGGGGTCCTCGGCCGGGCGTACGGCGCTCTGGCCGCGGCCCGGTCCGGCGAGGCCGCCACCATAAGGCACTAATTGGCTCCGGGCGAGGGGGAGGGCGGGGCGGCCCCGGGGGCGGCCCCGGGGGCTGCCGGGGGCCTTTGATGGGCTGGGTGGGCATGCATACGACCCCGGGCCGGCTATCATCGCGCATTATGAATTAGGGATGAGGGGCACCGCGCGGCGCCACGCCCCATCGCCCCCCGCAGAGCAGGGCGCGGCGGCCGCCATCGCAAGGCGCCGCCGACACACGCGGCGGGTCCGCTTCACGCACTCGCCGCGCGCGCGCGCCTCATTGGCGTGTCCGCCGCGCGGGGCCTCACCTGTTGACACCTGTTGACACCTGTTGACACCGCGGCAGCACACGCTGTCAGTCATGCCGCCGTCCCAGTTGTGCCCGGGAGCAGCTGACCAGCACGCGGCACGCGGTCCGTGCAGTCCGGCCCTGTCGGCTCCCCCACACACCGGCCCGTGTTGCGGTGGGCACACATTGTCTGGAGGGCGCTGAATGCCTGTGTGCGGGGGAACGCAGTCGCAGCCGGGGGCGGTGTCGGGACGACGCGCTGCGTGGCGCCGGCGCCTGTTCCCCCGCCCTCTCTCCTCCCCTCCTCATACTCCTCCCCCCCCCCCCCCCCCCCAACGTCTCACTCGTCGTTTTTGTTTGCTTTCAATTTAATTCAGTCGCCCTCGATTCATTTCTTTGTCGTTCTTCTTGTATCGCTTTTCTCTTTACACGCAATCTTACCGCGAAAACACTCACGCGGCGAGGCGGAACTGGGCGGGCGGGGCGGCGGGCCGGCCGTCCCCTCCGACAAAGGCCCCGAATCCGCCGCCATTGTGGCCCGCTAGCCGCTACGCCGCTCACGGCGTAATGACATTTTCCATTTTTTATGCGCGTCGCCCTTTTCAATTTTAATTCTCTGGCAGCCGGCTGGCGGAGCGCGGCCACTCTGCTTGCAGTGTGGCATAGGCGTTCGCCAATCGAACTAACGGCGACTCATGGCCCGCCTCCGCAGTATAGTCCCGAAGAGTCAGATCGAGATGTGCGAATCCTTCGCGGCGTACTCCTCGTGCAACCGCGATGAGCGTTCTCATGAGTCAACACAACGCACGCCTCGTACACGCTCCCTTGGGCCCCTTGCCTCCTCTTAATTGGCACGCCCTACGCATTTCTGTGTGCCGCACCGTTTTATGGTACCTCTACCCGCGCGCGCGCTGCTGCCAGCTCAACGCGAACCTTCCCCATCTCTCTCTCTCTGCCCTGCTCTCCTTCTCACTCTCTCCTTCCCCTCCTCTCGGCCGTCCCCCTTCGTCCCGGTGAGGTCCGGCCGGCTCCGCGCGTTGCCGTGGCGTGTGTTTGGACACGCCCCTGGGGATGCACGCCACCACACCACCCGCACACGTACACCAACACGCACACACACGCGCGCGCGCGCACGCACAACCCAACCTCCCTACCCCCCAAAATCAAAGCTAGGCATGTAAACACCGAGCTCGGCGCTTGCTCAGTGGTGGTTAACCCAGCCGTACATACATGCGCGTGTGAGCGTGTGTGTGTGTGTGTGTGTGTGTGGTCGGCCAGGCCCGCGGGCGGCCAGTGCACGGCGTGTTTGCACCGCTATTCCGTGTGACGCGTGTGTGTGTCGCATCGCCCGAGGCCCCGCGCGCACAGCGCACGGTTTGTACATTCTCCTTACTCACGTCGTGGTCGGCCTTCCTTGGCGGAAGTGTGCCCGGAGCGCCTGCAGTCGGGCGGATACCCGCCCGCCACGCGCCGGCACGCGGCGGGCCTGCCTACCTACCGGGCGCCGTGGCGCGGGCCAGACAGCGACGGCACACGGTGATACCGATCCACACACACACACACACAGAGGTCAGCCGGCCGCGGCAAAGAGGAGACGCCCCGGCCGTGCGCGGTCGTGGCGCGACCGCACAGCGTATTCCAGCCGGCCGGCCGGGCTCCCCCGCGGCCCCGCTCACAGGGGCGTATCGGGCAGCCGAGCCGCGAGCGCCGCCTGTGGACTTTTATGCGGGGCAGCCAGCCGAGCGGAGGGCTTTGCGACACGGCCGGCCGTATATATGAACCGATCCGTCTCCGTGTTATTGTCGAGTCGGCCGGCCGCCGCCCGGCCGCCGCCCCCACTCACATACGCGGGCCGCTCCCGGAGGGCCCCTCCCGGAGGGCCCCTGCCTCCCGGGGGAGTGTAAGTGCGCCAACACGTGCGGCCCCTGCTGGAGTGGACGGGGGGCCGCCGGGCCGCCGCCGGCTCCTGTGTCCGGCCGCTCTTTCATCATCATGCAGGCCCGCACTGTGTGCGCCCCGTACCGTGGCGAAGTGCATCTCGGCCTCCAGGGCCAAGGCCGAGCAGCGGGCCCCGCCCACCCCGCCGTCCGGCCGTCCCCCATCACAGTCACTCACCGACGGCCCCTCTCAGCGCCCCCCAACCCCTCCCCCACCGCGGCCCGTCTCCGGACCCTCCGGACCCTCGGCCATCGAGCGGTCTCCAGTATTGCAATTCGAACTCTCCTCCTCGACGACGGCTTCCCGCCCGGGAATACAGCCGGTGTTCATCTTCTCGGGGGGCCGCCGCGGGCCCAGAGCACAGTATTGCACCCCCACTTTGTCGCCGCGCTGGGCGCCCGTCCGGCTCGGGTCTTAACGCCCACTCCGTTAAGCCGAAAGCCCGTCATCACGAGCCAATATTCATCCCACTGCATAAAACTCGCGGGGCTTAAAAAAGAAAGAGAGGAATGGAAAGGAACTCTCATTTCCATGTTGACCGCTTTCTGCACCCGAAAGCTCGCTTTCGTGGGGTGCCGAACCCGCCGGGAGTAATCCTGTCTGAAATCTCCGTGATTCGCACCTGAGTCGAGGCCGCAGGAGGACCGAATCAGCGCGAGCGGTGCGCCGAGATCTTCAACTCCGCCTTAAGTAGTGACAAGTCGGTAATCTGGACAGGGAGTGCCCGGCACCGCTCTTCCTCCACATTCAGCCCCAAGATCTTCCGGTGCCCTCCTAACGTCTGCGCCTTTCACCGGGTAAAATACAGTTTTCGACCGTTGCGAATTCACTTTTTCATCCTGATTGTATCGTCCGCTCTTTGAGCGGGGCCCTCAAACCCGGCTCGTCTCTATTGGGGACTAGGGACCCTCCCCCCCCCCGTTCCTTGCCTCTCGAATGTTCCATTCCGCTAATCACTGTAGAACGGCCGGGAGCCAGACAAAGAGCGCACCGCCTCGCTTTGGCCAGGAGAGTTGTGCTTCGAGCCGAGCCGTGGGCCGCCAGGGCTCCCCGGTGGGGGCAGCCAGGCGCAGTCTATTTGATTGGCCCACTCATTTGTTTTTATCATTCGCCGGAACGCCAAGAGGCCTCACCTGGCCAGGCCAGCACGGCCTCCTCTCACCGAATGTCTCAGCGAGCCCACTGGCCTCGTTCACTGAATCAAAGGCCTCTCTCCCGACCTTGGACTTGCCATTATGTATCGGATCGGCCTCCTGACTTGCTCCACGCAGCCGGGCCCCGGCTTCTTTTGCTTTGATAAGCCAATCTAAGGACCAGCCCCGGCTGGCTGTGATGAAAGCGAGAGGTAAGTTGCTGCTCTGTGATCAGGACCCCGTGACCGGCCGCCCGCACTTCCACGCCGCAAAGAGAGATACGTCATCGCCCCCGCGGCCTTCCCGTGTGTGACATCGCGGTACCAACGGATATGCAGCAAGCCTTTGTGTTGGTCGTCTGAAATCCAGTCTCATGCATCCCAACGCCCTTTGTTCTCATTCGAGAATATGACGGCGCAAAACTTATCTTTGGAGATGTCCTTTATTCCTGCGAGGGTGGGCAGCAGTGGCGCCGGGTACGTCTACCTGTGCTCAAGGATAGGACGGGGGGAGCCAAACCCCGGAGCCAAAGCAGCCCCTCGTGAGGCACCCATCCCATTCCGATGCGGGTCTGTGTGGTGCGGCGTGCCAGAAAGGCAAATCGGCACCCACAAATGCACGCCGCCGGGGACCCCCACACCCGCACTGCTGTGCATAAGAGCGACGGCCCTGGAACGGACGCGAGACTTTATCCGAACGCGGCCGCCCCGCTCGTCGTTCTGCCAGCGCTTATTTGAGTGTATAAAAACTTTCCAGCGGGGACCGTCCAGCAAACAACTACTCCCCGCAATGCGCCGGCACGCAGCCGCGGGGGACGAACCGCGCCGACGACACACACAGTTACGTAATTTATGGACGGTGCACATAACTGACTGCAGGCGCAGGGGGAGCCGCCGCCGGGGGCGTCGCTCGCAACCTCGGCTTGCCTTCAAGTGTCCGGGCCGGGCGGGGCCGGGGCCCGGCCGGAGGGTTTGCGTTTGGCTGCGACAGGAGAATGTATGGTGGCGCTTTACTCGATAAGAGGGAGGATAGACCGGACCGCCGGCCACGCCCCGCGCGCCGCCCGCTGGCAGGACTATTCCACGCGCCAACAAATGCAGTGCGGCGGGGCGTAGCCGGCGTATAGCAGCCTGGCCGCGCGAACAGCGCCGCAGGGCCGTGGCGCTCCACTCGGAAAACATCGGTACTCCGACCCGAACCCAAAGGCGTGAAAATAACGCCTAGTGCAGGGCGCGGCGGTGGGTCAATGTTCCAAAATTTACCACGTGAAATAGTGAGAGGTAGGTGAGGTGGTGTGCCCCCCTCTCACGGCGCCGCGGAGCCACGGAGAGCGGCGCGGTGAGTGAGCGGGGTTGGGGGGGGGGGGGCGTGATTCTGTGGGTGCGGACGATTAGGATCGGCTTTGACGTCCAGCGTTGCAGAAAATCAAGTGATTGTGAGAGCGCAGTGCGCCGTGGCGGGACGTGGCGCGGCGTGGCGCGACAAGGAGACAAGGAGACGGAGGAGGAGGAGGAGGCCGTGGAGTGGGGGACCGGGTGGGGGGACCCCGCGGTGGTGGCGGCGGCGCGAGAGGGAAGTTCCTGCAGGAGAGAGAGAGAAAACAAGCGCCGAAAGAACAACAAGACACCCTCCGCTCCACGCAAACACGGCGACACCTATTTGCACGCCCGGCGTGAGACCGGTGCAGCTCTGAGGGGGCGTCCCGGCGTCCCTTTGTTTGTCCCTCACGTGCGGTGCGCGGAGCGGCGGCAGCGGGCCGCGGTGCGGGGCCCGTCGGGAGCCCGCTGCCTCATCGCATTCCGTCGCGCACCGCTCATGCCATCGTGTCTCGATGCCTGTGTATCGGTATGACGGTTTATCAGCGGGGCTTTCAATGCTCGCATACTTTTGTTTTGTAACTCTGGCCAGTATACTGAAGGGCTGGAATTTTTTAATCACCTGCTTGAATATTAAATCGCATTTTTTTTTTGTTTTGAAGTATATCAAAGTTGGTGCCGATCATGTTCTCCCCCTCCCCCTCTCTCTCCCTCCCTCTCTCTCTCGCCCTCTCTCTCTCTCTCTCTCTCTCTCTCCCAGCCTTTTGGTCGCGGGACCGCTTGCTGCTCTCTCTTGCGGGAGGGGTGGTAGGGGTGATGAAAAATAGGGCACCGTTTTCAAATTGTTTCCATCTGGCTGATTCGACTGATTGCCGTCTCGTCCTTGGCGCTGCGGCGCTGCGGCCCTGCGCAGTGTTCTGATATTCATTCCGGCCCCACAGACAACGGTCCTCAGGGCCGTACCCAGCAGGAGGCGGCGCGGCGGCCTCGCGTCGGCCGCCCGACTCCTCCGCGGCCCACCGCCTCGTCGCCACCATGTCTCCGGTCCCCACGACCCCTTCCTCCGCCGCGCCGCGCCCGCGTTGGCAGGCTGCCCCCGTTTGGCGCGGCTCCAGCGCTCCAGGTCCTCGCGCAGGACCTTTGCAGCGCTCCGCCGGCACCGCTGGGCTACGAGCCGAGGCCCGGGGCCGCTGCGGGCTGCGTCCGAGTATCACCACGCAGTAGGGGAGTGGATCCCGAGCTCCGGCCGCCACCCTGTGCCGACCCGGACGCGGCCGCGCCACCGACAGCCACATGACGCGCGTCGCACGCTGCAGCCGCTGCAGCTCACACCGGGCCGTGCGCTGCCGCCGCTGCAGCTGGATTAGGCCGCCGCACGCACGCGATGATGAGGCTGGCCGTGACGCACGCCGTGACCTCCCCCAACAGCGGCGGCGGCGCGGGGCCGCGGCCGGCCCCCGCCGCGCACATGTCCGCCGACAACATGGAGGCGCGGCCCGGGGAGCGGGCCGGGGGCGGGCCCTCGTCGGGATCCCTGGCTTTCGGCGAGCGTGAGGCCGCGGCACCGGCAGCTGACCGTGTGGGAGCGGTCAGGTGGTGAAGGGAGCCAGCGCCTGAGAGGGCATGACTGAGAGAGCGGGGCGGGAAGAAAAAACTCCCTGACCATTAGGAGGGTGGGAATGTGGCCGGTGGCGCCCTGAGAGCTCTGCGCTGCCGCCGCCCGCCCCCCTCCGCGGCCCTCTGCGTCCGCCGCCGTTCACAAGCTCGGATAGCGGCCCGCAGAGCACGCCCGTGAAAAAAGATGCTCGACTTGCGGGGCGCGGGGGCTGGGCAACACCTTTACGGGGCTCCGGTCACTGCTGCGGGGGCTGCGGGTGCGATACGCCCCCCGCAAGAAGAAGGGCGCCGCAACTTTTACAGCTACCGTCGCCATTCGCTCGCTTTATTTTTGGGGGCCGACCGAAGAGGTGTCGTGAAAATGTGTGCAAAGATTAATGTGCCGACTAGTTCGGGGCCGCGCCGCCGCTCGCCGCGCCGCCCCGCGCCGCCTCGGGACAGGGTTGCAGGGCTGGCGGCCTGCCAATCCATTTAGCTAAACTCGCATTTCCCGTATTTCTACTTTTGTCCTGTTTCATTCCCCCCCCCCTTTTTTTTGGAAGGGAGGGAGAGGCGGGGTCTTGCTTCAACGGCCAGGTCGCGTTCGTGAGCGTCGAAGAGAACACCTCCCGCGTGCCGTGGCGCCACCTCGTGGCGTGGAGGGACACTACTGAAGGACGCCCAACACAGAGGAGGCTTTCTGGGGTATTTGCTGAAATATAAAGTTGTACAACGGGTTATCTATCATTTTGCTTCGCGAGCTCTTCTCGAACGCCACAATACTTTGGCGAGAATGCCTCACCTCGACAGCGCTTCGCAGCGCCTCCGGTAGAGCGGCCCCCGAGCTCCCGTGTGGCAGCGCCCGCAGCGCCGGCAGCGCGCAGCTCAGCGCAGTGGTCCGTCAACTTGAAATTCCGCTCCAAGGAATTTAACGACTTTAATTACAAGCCCTCCCCCCCCCCTCATTAGGGGATGTGAAATTAATTCCGTCAGAATCCGGACAACGCTGTCATGACACACCTCCCCGGGGGTGTAGACCAGCATAGACCTACTCACTTCCGATTCTGCGTGCACGGCGGGGGGGGGGGGGGTATTGGATATAATTGGGGGGGGGGGGGGGTAGCTCCACCGCGTCTCGGCACCCGAGTGGAAGATGATTGTAAATGCGGGGGGCGCTGGCTGCCTGCCGCAGGACTCGGCGGGCTGATACGACATGGAGGCACCGATTAAGCTCATACAGCCCGCACTGTAGCACAGGCCCAACGTGACACACACAGCACGTTATTTACGGCCCGGCCCCCAGCCGCGTGCTTCAAAGCCCTCCTGCCACCCCTTCCGCTGTCCCCCCTGCACAGTGATCGTGCGGCCGCGGCTATTCGAGCGCTATTACACCCTCCAGACTTCAATACGCGCGGCCGAGTCATTAAGGAACTTGTGGCCAGGAGAGACAAAGGGGCTCGGAGGCGGCGGTGGTGGCGGCGGCGGCGGCAGGAGGGGAGCGCGGCGGCGGCGGCGGCAAGGTTTTTCAATGGCTTGCGGGGGTGGCAGGCAAACCACGAAAAAAAGAGGCGGCGGCGGTCGTGGCGCCGTGTAACCACCACCGTGGGCCGCACCCCTTTCTGCGGCCGGCAGGCGCGCGCCTCGCCTCCGCCTCCGCACAGTGTGGTACGTCGGGATGTACGGCGTAACAGGCTCCGCCGGCGCCCCTCACTCACTCACCTGCCCGGACGCGAGACGGCGGCGGCGGCGGCAGCGGCGCAAGGTTCGGAGCAGCCCCGGCACGCCGCCGCTGCTCTATGGCCGCCGCCGCCGCCGCCGCCGCCACGCACAAAGGCAGGCGAGGAGCAGCGGCGGCGAACGCTGGCGAAGGTACGCGCGGCGACGCGAGCAATGGGCGTGTGGCGTGCTGCGGGGGCGGCGGGGACGGCGGGGCAGCTGCGGGCGTGTGAGCCCCCCCCCCCCCGGGAAAGGGAGGAGGGAGGGGGGGGTCGGATTAGTCGAGAAAACTAATAATGAGGACGCTGGCATGTCTCAGGACCCCCCAACAGCAGCGGCGGCCTGGACCGTCGTGCCGCCCCGGTGCTAAACAGCGACGCATCAACAATACGGAGCTCATAATTCGCGCCGTGCATAAAGAAATATGACGGCGGAGGGAAGTGGAGGCAGGCCAGAGCAGGCGGGCGGGCGGGCCGGCCGGCCTCCGCGGGGACACAGCCGTCCTACTTACTGCGCCAGCGGCCGGCGCGGCGCTGTGCCCTGCCCGGGGCCCCGCTCCGGGGCCGGGGAGGCGATGAAGAAAGTCCCCCAAGACTTAAGGGGGAAGCGGCAGAAGCCCCCCCCCCCCCCCCTCTCTCTCTCTCTCTCTGTCTCTCTCTCCACCTCTCTCTTTCTTTGGACGCTGTCTCCGGACTGCTTACAGTGTCGAGGCGCACCTGCATTGTGAGCGGTGTCTATACGGTCTGCACTCGCTCGGCTCGGGAGCTTCACAAGCAATTTTCGCACGCTGCATTGCGAGTCCGGCGGACCGTGGGGGCGTGGCGGGGCGTGGCGGGGCGTGGCGGGGCACTCCCCGTCTGCTCAGGTGATGAGCACCAGTGGCGCGGGGGGCGGCGGGGGCCCCGGGGCGCTCCCGGCCGCCCGCCCCTCGGTGGCATGCGGCCCCGGCGCGACGCCCCCGGCGGCGAGGCCCGCAAGACTTCTCTTCAAGAAACGCGGCGACTTTGCGCTAATTTCATAACACTCCTCTCCGGGAGCCTGCTGTTGCTGCTGATGGTGGAGCTGCCTGCGATGAGCGCCCCGGGGCGGCCTCGAGTTGTCGGCACCCTCCCCCCCCCCCCCCCCAGGACACCCCTTTCCCACCCCGCAACCCCCAGAGGATAGGCTGCTCGTCGAAGACTGAAAATGTTGAGGGGGGGGGGGGGGCGGAGTGCGCTCGGCATCGCGTAGCAAGTCAACTCTTTTCCGCCGCCGCCGCGCCTCCCCGCCCACGCGCACCGCCCGGCGCGAAGAGCACGGCTGTATTTCACCCGGCCATGAATGGGCCGAGTGCCGCCGCCGGGCGCCAAAGGCAGCGGGCGCGCGCGGCCGCACCACGCCGCGCACCACCTCGGCCCATTTTGCTTTTGATTTCTTTCTCCGTCAAGAGACAGAAGGGGAGGGAGAGAATGGAGGGAGAGAGAGAGAGTGGGCGCGGAGCGATGTGTGTGTGTTTGTGTGAGAGAGAGAGAGAGAGAGAGAGAGAGAGAGAGAGAGAGAGAGAGAGGCGGTGAATGGGTCTGTATGCGACTCGAAAATACTACATTTTCGTGTTGTGTGCTACATAGGCCCTCCGCTTTCGACGCTAATAATCGCCACGCTCGGTAACGGGGAAGTAATTTTATACTCTCCGACGACACACGCGGCCAGAAATGTCGCCGCTCATCGCTCGCCGAATTATGACGAACCGTCGTAGTCACGGCGGGCGCGCACGGTTGTTATCACAAAGTGCCTGACACGGCGGCGCTTCCTCGTGCGTCTTCGCCGCGCACGCGCACGTGCACGTGTACTTCGCACGTACCGCTCGCCGCCCCTCGCACTTACACCGTGCCGCCGCGCCCCTCCCCTCCCCTTCACCCCCGGCGCTCCTTTCACTCCCTCATTTGTCCTGTTTTTACGAGTGCTCCTCTGTATTTGCATGTGATCCCCCCTTTACCACCACCCCCCTCCCCCTCCCCCCCTCTCCTTCAGCCCCCACCCTCTGCCCCGGTGACTCAACACGAGCGCAAAAAAGGGGGGGGGGGTTGGAAACTGTTAAAAAAACTTACATCCAATTCTGTAAGCGGACAAATTTAGAATAAATATGAACTTATGTTTGTGTTTCTTGAGGAGGACGTCCATTCCAGCGGACACTTTCGGGACTGCAGCACCCCGGCTCAGATTCCATCCAAGTGCATCTACTGCCCACTACGCTGCATAATTACTCAGATCAGATTAACTGTTGCCGGGGCGCCCCACCCCTCCCCGTGTTAATGATCTCCCGTGGGAAAAAGTTTTGATCTTGTTGGTACCGCTACCGCGCCGCCACTCCACCGTTCCGCCATTCACCCGAGCTCCCCTTCACCCCCGGATAGCAGGGCACCCCCGGGCCTCGGCCGCCGCCGCCGCCGCCGCCGCCGCCGCCGCCGCCGCCGCCGCCGCCGCCCGACCCCTCCGGCTGCACTTGTGCTCCGCGCGCGCCATCTTGTGCCGCTCTCCCCTCGCGCGCCATAAAATCTGGACCCGCCACGTCTAATTCAGACTATAAAATATTTGGCGGCGGCGGCGGCGCTGCACGGCGCGGGGGGTGCCCGCGGGGCCTGCGGCGGGCGTCACCCCGTCTCCCCTTTCATCGCCCCCTCCGAACGGCCGATCACGGCGATGACGGAAATCCTCTCATTTGCAGGAACATCTTTTGTCTGGTACAGCGGCTGCGCGGCAGACTCCGGGCTCCGGGCCCGCAGGGCCCCTCTCTCCCCGTTACGTAAGCCACACGCCGCGTGGGGGTCGACCCGGCCCACGGCGACGACGCCGACGCCGCCGCCGCCGCGGCGCGCACTCCCCGAGCGCGACGTCATTTCGGAACAGACTGTACTGTTTTACGACTAACAGAGAGAGAAGGGAGAGTGCGGGAGCTGCGCTTGTAAAGGCGCATGTGAGGCATTACGTGTCCGCTCCGTCTCTCGCACCCCTTTCTCTGGGACCCCGCCCCGCATGTGTGTCTGTCTGCCGGGGCCGCTGGGGCCGCGGGACGCACCTCGCCCGCCAGAGGGCCCCGCCGACTGCGGGGGAGACGTTACGGCGCTACGCGAGTCGGAAGTCCGTAAAGCGCCGCCGGCCGCGCCGCAGCGGAGCAGAGCTCGGGACGGAGGACGGGGCGGCGGCTGTGCTGTCACGACGGGCGCCTTACATCGCCCTCCGTCTGCGGCGTCGAACATCGGGGCTCGGTAGCCGTGTGGTCAGAGGGTCCGGCCAGCGACCGGCCAGTCGAGGGTTCGATTCTTTACCGATCCGCGCTATTTTTCCGTCGGCTCGGCTGAGACGACGGCGTGTAAAGTACGGGGGCCGCGCCGCGGTAGACATCGTGGTTCTGTGGCTGCATGGGTAGGGTGGTTGGCCGGCCGCCGTGGGTTCGTGGTCGTGGGTTCAAGTCTTCCCTGTGCCATAAAATTTTTCTTGTCTGCGCTTGGAAGACAGAGGGTAAAATATACTTCCGAACGTGGCACCGGTATGGCTGTCTGAACGGCCGTGCGCGCTGCGTCACTGAGAGATGTAAGCGTTGGGTTTCAACTTGAAGATTCCCGCAGCACGGTCGGGCTTACCCCCGTTCCCGGGTCCGAGGTTCTCTCGGTCGCCCGGGGTTTCCGGCGGGGGGGCTCTGTGTCTACCAAGGAAACTTGGTTCGGAGACTCGGGTGTATGCTACGGGGGTACCTAGGGTTCGGTACCTTCGTTTTCGCTCCCTGTGAATCTGGCAGACGAGGACACGCCGTCGCGACTAGGGTTCGTCGTGAAGTACAGCAGCTTCGGCTGTGTACGATATAGGAAAGCCTACCTCCCCCCCAGTCCGCTCGGGAGTGGCCGCAGTGCCACAGACCAACCAGCCAGTCGAAGGGAGTTGATTCCGGAAATCTGGTTGGCGGAGGGGGCCACATCGGCCGTTGCGGAAGCGTGCCCCTGAAAAAGGCCGCTGCGTTGTGCCTGTGTCTTAGCGGCGGTCGATACCTGGTACACCGGTTCCCATTCGAACACCGAAGTTAAGCAGGAGGGTTCCAGGCGGAGGCCTGGGACGAGGTAGTGCCCACCCATTTTTGCAATTTTTTTTCAAAGGCATCCACAGGAGCCCAAAAATTCTCCAATATTTTTGCATTTTAGTTAAGGATTAGGTTGGGCTCTTTATTAAAAATAATAAACGTTCTTTACCCTAACTTCATGTTGTATCCCTTATTTTATCCATCCTTAACGCCTTAGCAAACAGAATGCAGGAAACTTCCTCGACCCGTTTCCGCGGGTTCTCACGTATTTGTGGACGCCGCTAAGCTAAAGAGGCGCCGCGGCGGCGGCGGAGGGCCCCCGCACTGCATTCTTTACGCGGCGCCTGTGTACACCGCGGTAAACGTTATGATTTATGGCGGCGAGGTGCGCATCGCGGCCCGCGCCTCCCTCGGCCCCTCTGCCGCCGCGACACCGCCACGCGCCGCCACGCGCCGCCACGCGCCGCTGTGTGCAGAGGAGAGGAGCCGCGTGGGAGGTCTGGTGGCTGCGCCGACAGCAGCGGCTGACGGCGGCGGGCCGTTCAAAGCCAAGAGGGGGCGGCAGCCCGGCCCGGCCCGTCCCGCCGCGGCCGCTTCTGACGCCGCCCCTACATACACTTGTTTATGACGTCCCCAGTCAGTCCTGTCTCAAAAATCGGGACATTTTGTATACAATGTACTTCGGTGTGTATACCGCTCCGGTAATAAGTAGATGGTACGGGCCTGTGGTGGCAGCATGGGTCAGCGCACGAAAGGTTGTATGTATGTTCGACCCTTCCCCGGTTCTCAAATTTTTTAATTTAATAATTTAATGACACATTTAATAAAATACATATTTGAACACGATCGGGATGGTCTTGGTGGTTGAAAAATTTTGGATTCCATCTGAAAATTTTGGAGCCAGAAACACTAGGGTGACCACTGACTTAACTTTGGACCGACTAGAAGACCTGGGACGAGGTGATAGCGCCCGCGCCCATGTTTTCACCTTTTTCGTTTCCTGCTTGTGTACACGACGGCGGAGGGAGCGGGCCGCGCGGGGGTTCGTGCCCCGCAACAACAGCGCGGTAACACGGTGCGCGTTGCCCGTTGGCGGGCGCGCGTTCCGCCGCAGTTAAAACTCGAAATTGTTTCAGTCTACATCAAAGAATCATAGAAAGTGGTTCGCGGCAAGGTGGAAAGGAGCGAAAATAATAAAAGAGGGGAATAGCTGGCGCTGAGCGGGCGCCTCTGTGTGTGTGTGTGTGAATCGAATGAATGGAAATGGGAGGAGGGGTCCGGAGGGGGGGGGGGCGCGGCTCGCCGCCGGAAACGGAATTAGCGGTACTACCCGCACAAAAGAGGTGCGAGGGCCGAGTGTTGAGCTCACGACCAACAACTGCGGAGTCCCGGTTGACACACAGCGCTGCCCCCCTCCCCCCCTCCGGGAGATGTTACCGCCCCTGGAAAGCCCTCCGCCGCCCACCACGGCCCCCTGCATCTTGTCATTCTTCTTCATTTCCCCCGCCATGCCTTGCCGCTATCGCATAATGATATCTGTCAAGTGGCTTCTCTCATTTCGCAAACCGTCGTCTCCCGGAGAGGAAGTGCGAGGGGATGCCGTTCCTAGGGAACAGCCCGCGTTGAGGCAGTCGCCGCGCGGATCTCGAGGAGAATTAATGCGGCTTTTTTTTAAAATAAATAATGGTGAGCTTCTTTAAATATGTTTGTGTGTGTCTGTGTTTTGGGTCTCCGGTTTGGGCCGGCCTAGCCTTACGATGACGTGGGCCGCGTCCGGCTGTCCACGGCGGCCTCGCGGCCTTAGCGTTATTTGGCAGAGCCAAAGTAGCCTCTTACTCCCCTTAACGCCCCATTCATCAGTGATATACTGCCCCCGGCAATATCAATGAAGACCCCCAACCCCCCTGCCCTCCCCAGAGTGAAACAAAGGCCGGAGCGGCGCGACGCCGGGAGAGAGAGAAAAAAAAATAATATTACACTAACAGGCAATAGAATTCAACTTGTCATCTCTAGCTCGTCCTCGCCCCCGCCGCCCAGACATTCCTTTTATTACACGTCCCCACGAGCGCGCGGGGCGGTATATCGACGGGCTCTAGTATTTTTATTGGCCATTCGGAGTTGATGGAACGGTGTAATATTTTCGGCGGGCCTACCACCTCTCCGCACACTCTGTCCCCGGCACTCCTTCCGGGCCCCGCCCCGCCACGCCCCGCCACGCCCCGCCACGCCCCTTTCCCTTTCCGACGGTGGTGTCGTCGCCACCTTGCTGCTCCCATAGCGACATTATGGACTCGGGGATATTGGACCGTTCCGGCAGCTTGCCCACAACGACAACTACAAAAATTTTAACATGAAATGCAACTACCGACAAGGAAAATGGGAAAAGTGAGCAGGAGCGAGTCGTCCAGCTAGGAGAAATTTGTAAATAGGAAGGTAAGAGGCATGACAGACCACAGATATTGAAGTTTGTTGACGAGTATATTACAGAGGGTTGGTAACCCCGCTTACAGCTATCACCCTGCCTGGGGGGGGGGGGGGGGCAGGTTGCTGAGAATTCACAAAGGACACTGGGGCTGGACGGGACTCTGAGTTCATCTCTCGCCGTCGTGGCAGCTTTGATGAAGTTGTAAAACTGAAGAGCACCAGCCATCGGGATGGAAAGCACTTTGCGAATCTCTTTTCGGTGCAGGAAACCTCAGCACGAATCGCGATGTGTACGAATGCCGAAGGCGAACCTTTTTTAATTCGCGAAATTGAAATGGAAGGGGGGAGTTTGTCAAAGTCCAAGTTAGTATGTCCCTCCCCCCCACCCCGCGGCCGGTGTGGCGGCGTAACTACCGGCGTGTCAGGGTGGTGTCCTCGCTCAGCCCGCCGGGCCGACGCCCCGAGTCGCGGGGCGCCCGTGCGGAAGGGTATGTGCCGCCGCCTCGGAGAGTCGCTGATGAAAGACTGCAACGTCGGGTGGCCCCGCGGCCCGCCGCGGAGCAAGAAAAGATCCCAAGAACAATGCGCCGGCGCCGCCACGCCGCGGATTCCTCTCTCCAAAGCCAGACGCCCCGTCGCCGTGTCGTGAAGACTGTCGTGGACCATTCAGAAGAGCCGCGCCCCGCGCCGACTCTCAACTCCGCGATTATGAGAAATTCCGCGGGGCGTCACGGCGTCGTGCGGGGCTGCGATGAAAAGTGGTCGCAAAACAGGGCCACTGATCGCTACTCGACATGCAGATAATGACGGAGGCAAGCCCGAACGCCGACCCCCCCCCCCCCCCTCCCCCCCAGCCAGCCCAGGACAGACGGGCTGCTGGTGTTGGACGTGACATTCGACTGCACGCGTTTGGACAATTGGTGACAGAGCTGCCGGGGTATAAATCTCGGGCCCATCCCCAACGGGCCCTGCCGCGGGCTCGGGCGGGTAAGTTATAGGCTAGGTCAGGGAGGGGGGACGTCAGTGTATTTTTCGTTCGCTCCTCAACCTTCACCACCGCAGTCTCTCTCTCTCTCTCTCTCTCTCTCTATCTCTCCCTCTCTCTTCCTGCCCCCTCCCGCCCCCGCGAACCCTGCCAGCCATGCGGCAGCACGGCGTCCACAAGTCCATTTGTTAAGTGTTTCCGGCGTTTTGCTGTAGGCGCCGCCGCCTGGGATTCGAGACCCGTGTCCAGGAGCTGCGGGCTGAAGGCGGCGGTGGGTACGTGCGGTGCGACGCGGACCGGGGCAGACCGCGTCCGGTCCGATTTTCCTTTTTCTCTTTTTATTTCATTTTTTCCCCTTTTTTTCCCCATGGTGCAGTCGTGGGGAAGAGAAGGGTAAAAGAGAAAAATCCAAAAAACTGGAAATGATGTCCTCCATGAATTGCTCTTTTTACATCGCATGTGCGCGCGTGCTAGTACGGCACTTACATCGCCTGGCGACACACACACACACACACACGCGCAGCGTACAGAGGGTCACACAGACAGCGCACCCCTGAACGCCATAAATCTCGGACAAGGTTTGTCCCGCCGGCGGGCGCAACGCACCACAGACCGCTGGCTCGGACCCTACTCGCCAGCTCTGGCCGCTCCGCTGTTGAAATCTTCTTTTCTCTCTCATTTTACAAACCCGGGGCCCCGTCGCTGTGGAGCACCCACCCACACGCACGCACGCACACACACACACACACACACACTGCGCGGTCGCCCGGCATGTCCTCCATGGTGCCCCACTGGGCGCGGTCTCTTGCCCCGGGTGTGCATCTTGTGTGCACTCCCTCAAACAGCCGCAGCGCTGCCGGACACCGCTTCCAGTTCCGCGTGCTGCGAACGGATGAGACGCACGCAGTAAATATTTCATGAAGCCGGGAGCCGTTTGCCCCGTCCAGAGCGCGCTGCGTGCGGGCGAGAAGCCTTTTTCGGAAACATGAAACTCGTCCATTCGACATGCACTGTTACCACGTGACGGGACGTTTTTGTTTTCGGGTGGCGGTGGAGGCGGTTATGTGGCCGACATATTCGCGGGCCGCAAAAGTACCGCGTCCATACCTGGGGCTGCGGGGCGTGGGGGTGGCGCGGCGCCTTTGGGGCGGCCGCGTTTGCATACGCTCGGTGAGGGGGAGCGGGTGCGGAGAGCAAAGGAGTGACGTACGAGTCTGGTCCCGGGGGCCGCACGTCCCGGATGCATCAGGGGCCGGGGCCGGCCGGGGGCCCCGCCGGGAGGGTGGCGGGGGCCGAGGGGCGGAGGGGCGCCCTGATTGTGTCCCGCCCATTAAGAAATCGAGGCGCCCGCCGTACGGCGGCAGGGGGTTGCGGGGGCTCCACACACACACACACACACACACACACACAGGAGTCACCGCAGGGACCCAACACCCCCGCCCGCCCCGGACTCCCCGCTCCTGCTGGCCGCGGGCGGCGGCGGTCATTTTCGGACCGGCGACAATTTGGCCATCGATGCCGCCGCCGCCGCAGTCCCCACTCGCAGGCGAGACCCGCCGCCGCCGCCGCCGCCGCCCGTCGCGCCGCCGCACTGCTCCCCGCCCCAGAATGCAAATATTGTGGCGGAGGGCGGCGGGGTGGCCGCCGGCAGAGTGAGCAGCCGCGGCCCCCGGCGGGTCGACCGATGGTCGCGAATCAGACAAATTTTCCATACTTGCTCGAACACACAGAGAAATGAGCGAGCCGCTATGTCGCGGACGGGCCCTTCTGCTGCCCTCCCCACCCCCCTGCGCCGGCGGCCCACAACCCTCCTCCCTCTCCGAAACCTAATCCCGGACCACACAATGTACTACTAGTTCGCTACAAGATGGCATATTTTCAATTTGTCAAACAGCCCTCCCTCCGGTCTCGGGCCGTGGCCGTGGCCGTGTCGGCCCCGCTTCGTGTCGTGTGGGGCCCGCGCGGGCCGGCCTCATCAGTGGGGGTGCGGAGGGAGCGGGACAAGGCCGGCCGTGGTAATTCATAGCCGGGGACGGTACACGAGCCCTGCCGCTACTGCCGCTGCAGCTGCCGCGACTCCTGCCTTCACCCTCTCGCCGAACCCATTGCCGCTCTCTCGACCCACCAACTGCGCTCCTCCCCGCATCCCACCAATTTTTATGAAACTGGAGCAGCACATTGATTACGTCACGGTAGCGTAGGAAACGTACGTGCACGCCGGGAGGGCGTGGCCGGTGAAGTACTGACCGTGTCGCTACACTAATTGCATTACAAACCACCCCTCCAAATGTAACGCCACAAATTTTTTTTTCGCTCCTGCGGGCGGCGTTTACGCGACAACGTACTGCAGAACAATACGATATTTCACGAGAAATCGCTGAGCAATTTCGGTAAAAACCCCGTCCGACTGGCCGGTAGGGTTGACACCCCGCCGGGTTGACGGGGTCATCGAATGGCCTATGGGGGCTCGGGGGAGTCTGCCGGGTCCTACGGCGCGCCGCAAAGGGAGGGAGCGCAGAGCGCGCGGGGGGTGGGGCCGGGCCGCCGGCGGCGGCCCGGGGGCGCCACTTTGGCAGCGGGGGTATGGCAAACACAGTGGCGGAGTCGCTGGCGGCTGTTTTGTCAGGGGCTGCATGTCCAGCATGCGTCGGCCCCGACGCCTATTGTCAAAACACTCACCGGCACACGAGCCGGGCGAGGCGAGGCGACCGGAGCCGACGGGGACGTCGTCGTCTTCCTCGTCCAGAAACAACCCCCCTCCTCCCTCCTCCCTCCCTTCCCCCTCCCCCCCCCCCTCCCCCTCCTCCCCTTCAATTGGCGCAGCCAGCCGCCACGCAACGCGAGTGAGCGGCCGGTATTGTCCGCGGGGTGAGTTACGAAGCGCCCTTCGCCCTGGCCTCCCTTCCCTTCCCCTCCCTTCCCCTCCCTCCCTTCCCTTCCCCTCCCTTCCCCTCCCCTCCGCCACTACACAATGCCAGCGCGGCCCTCCAGCGGCACCGGATGGGCGGCTGAGGGCCGAAAACATTGTGACGTCGACGCCCGCCCCTGCCAGGGTCCTGCCGATGTCCTGCCGCGGGGTCCTGCCGAGGCCCCTCGCTGCACCCAGCAACCGTCAGTAAAGCTTTTCCTAGAAAACTCTTGATGGGTTGGCTCGGGTAGCTGTTGAGCCGGGTACGGGGCAGCCTGAGGGCGGCGGTGCCTGTCCGTTACTGGACGCTTGCTGCTGCTGCTGTCCGGGACAAGTTCCACCCGCTGCTGGTCGACTAATTTCCCTCACTCGCTCACGACGTGATCCTGTCGCTGCCGCGCACGTCCACCCAGTTTACTTTCGTTTTGGAAAATCAGCACAGCGGCCGACGGAGTCTATTTACTCCCCCCCCCCCCCCAACCCCCGGCGTCCGATGGCGTCCCGAACACTCCTGCCCCGCAATAAAGTGCCAGTTCTTTTAATATCACGGCCGCACGGCCCCAGCAGGCCGAAAGGGGTCCCTCGGCGTCCCTTGGCGGCCAGCGCGCCACCGCCCCCTTCCAGAACCGGCAAAGGTCTGCTGGCCGCATGCGTGGTAAGTCACCTCCCGCCCGCCCCGTCTCCCTCTGACTTACACTATAATAAATGCTTACGCAAGAGAAATCTCGGAGTGGTGCGAACGTGTCAAAATGCGTGGGCGGTGTGGAGCAAGGAGGGAGGGGGCGGGGTGATTGGGCCCGCCGCGGCGCGCGCGTCTGTATTTATAGAGCGCAAGAGGAATCCACGGGGGGGCTTCCAGAGGATCTTTATCGTGTTACGTAATTTGTGTGCTCCGTGTCGCTGCATGTGCGATTCCTATCTCAACCTCGCCCTCGGCCTCGAGGACAGGCGGGGAGGGCCCGGCGGGCGGGCTGCTTGGCAGGACCCCGGCAGGACCCCGGCAGGCAGGCAGGCCGCAGCGCGACACTCTCCCAAACATGGAGGAGGAGGCCGTTCCAAGTTGGCCCAGGAAATGAGCAGTTAGTTTGTTCCTGATCCGATCCGCCGCACAACTTGTAGGGGCGGAAGGGGCGCACACAACAGCCGGGCCCCCGACCAGCCACCCACCCCGGCGGCAGCAGCCGCAGCCCAAGGCAGCCATCATCACAGTTATCTCTCCTCTATCGACACGAGTAGTCCTCGACTCAGAGAGTTGACAGGCGGGGGGGCTCAAGTTACTCCACTCCACTCCGTGCGCTGCCGACGCGACGTGCGGGGATGTGCACGGGGGAGGAAATGTCGTCACGAGTGTGTGCAGTAATTGAATTATCGTTTATGAATTTTAATTACTTTGTGATATGGGCACTCTGATGGCGCCCACCTGGTAGGCAACCAATCGTGCATACGTGTCGCGCGGGTCGGCCTACCCCAACGTTCGCAGGCGCTCGGCGATCACGAAATTTTCTCCTTTCGCTCTCACATTCAAAGATGACGTATAGCCACGCGACACAATTATGCACCACAATTACATATGTGATATTTGCAAATTGCAAAGACGGTGTCAACATTGTGGCGTGCGGTGCTTTGTAGCGACCGGGACGGGCGACTTCGATTGAGGAGCCGCTAGTGACGGAGGCCGCAGCAGCAACGGCTGTGGGATGTTGGGTTCAATTGGGGGTGGAGCGCGGGGGTGGCGGGGAGGGCTCGAAACAATAGCATTCCGGACATTTCAATCTGCATGTATATGAATAGATTCGCAGTGGGGGGCCGCTGCCGCCGCTGCCGCTGGCGGAGGGCGGTGGCGTAGTGAGTCCCGAACAGCGGGGGCGTAACAGGCGGCCCGGGTGGGCGTCAGGCTGCTGGGCCCAGGCGCCAGAGAATCATGTGTCGGGACTGGAAATTGACACAACGCATACAGCATTGCGCCCATATTTAGGTTGTGTGGAAAAAAAGATGCAAGTCTTTGAAAGACAGTTTGCATCCAATTTATAAATTATCGCTCTAACTCAGATATTTTGCCCTTTGGCATTTCTTTTAAGCGTGGTACTTGATTGGTCGTGTACATGTTATGAAACTGCTGGAAAGCCTGACTTGGCATGTAGGGAAAAGTGGGGTCAAGGAAATTAAAAACAGGTCTCAAATGAATTATAATTTATTAGAAATATATTTACACAGAACGATACAAACAGGTTGTAACCATAAAACCTTGGGATCATTTCACAATAACAGTGTTTGGTTTTAGCATTGATTACTTATTTGGCTTCAACAAAAGGCAAACTCATCAGCTATGAATTACTTTGTCTAAATATGTGGCAGCAGACAAACACCCCCACACACATTTAGGACATATTTAAGAACGAAGTATCAGTACATTACATAGTAGTGGACTAGCTTCAATCTTAAACTCTAAATTTGTAAATGATATCTACAACGTCGTAATAAATTCACTTATAGCCTTAGGACTTACAATAGTATGGTACAGGCGGCAAACCAATAACTAGAATCATTTTATTATCAATCAATACACATTTACAGGGTAGAAAACTTTGGGCTTTGGATACAGGCTCGGTGACAGGGGGGGAGTCCAAGGGCGCACCGCGCGAAGCCGCGGCTGAGGCCTTGGGCTGCCCTCTCTGTGCGCCGCGCCAAACACTAGGGACGAGAAACGGGGCGTGGTCGGCTATTCAGCTCCATTCACCGGCCCTTGCAGTCTGTAACAGAACAATACACGTCGATCAGAGAGCGGTTCGGCCGCGTGTGCCGCTTGGCGCTGTCACAGTGGGCAGGAACAGGCGTCTAGCCGGCTTCAGTTAACATATTGTAAACAAAGTCAAACACAAGTTTTTGCACTCTCTCTCTCTCTCGGCACAGCCACCCCGCACGGCGCGTCCCCAGTTTCCCCTCCGGCGTACGTGTACGAAGGTAAGCAAGGAAGATTGGCAGGTGTGGTGCCATGACTAGGACGTTAGAACAAGCCCGCCTGCCCCCGCGCCCCCGCCTCCCCCAGCACCCCGAGAAGCGGGGCGGAAATGACGGGGGCTCTCGTTAGACTTGATGGATGAAGGGCGGCCCACCCGCCACCGCCGCCGCCGCGCCCCGTGACCCCTAAGCCCGGACCAGGAGGGCCTATGTGACTTGGGCGCAGTCGCCGTGCGGTGCGTGTTTATAGCGTGCATCTGCCGGGCGCCCCCCCCCCCCCCCCCCTCACGCTCCGTATCGCACGACCTGCAAAACCGCAAAACCACTATCGTTGATCCGGTTCTTGCCGGGGGGGGGGGGTGAATTTACTTCTTTTTGCTACGAGTTCTCTTTCGTGCCAGACACTACAGTGTTTGAAAGAGTCGCTCCGCCCCCCACCCCTACGCCCCTACCGCGCTCCTAGCCCGTGCGACGCGCGCTAGGATCAGGACCAAAAGGCCCCAACGAGGAGCAGGGAGGGGGCGGCTGCGGCGGTCCCATTGTTCCAGCCTTGTTCACCACCCCACCGGCCTCGAAGCCCTCCGCGGCGTGTGCGCGCCGGGTGGGGCGTTGATGGGATGAGATGACCCCCCCCCTTCCCTCACCCTCCCTGCCCCCTGCCACACCACCTCTCGTTTGCAGTGATTCCGCTTTCCCAAGACACGTTCGACGACGTTGACATACGTCCCAATAATGTGCATCGCCGGCCGCTCACGCGCCACGCTAAATCACGCGCACGCGCGTGCGAGGCGCTATCGCATCAGGGACGTCTCATTTCGCCGGCACGCGGAGCGTGGAGAGATGCGGCCTATCGGTTCGTGGGGTGGTTACGGGGTGAAGGGGGGGGGGGGTCGGGAACAATGAAGAAATCTATCGCGAGTGAACAAGCCGCCGCGGGCGGGGCAAGACGGCGCGTCCCGGCAGGCGTCGTGTTTGCTGAGATCACGCGACAGGTCCGCGAACACCCCGCCGCCGCCCCTCCCCCCATTCCGAACCCTTGCAAAGCATTTCCCTACCGCTATCGAGCAGTTAACATGATTTACAGGTGGCCCGTCGCGCCTCACAGTCTGGCAGCGCCTGCCAGACCCTCGCCGTTGTTGGACCCCCCCGGCTCAGGCCCGGTCCTCCGGGGCCTCCAGGACTGGCACCGGCCGGCGGGAGAGAGAGAGAGAGAGAGAGAGAGAGAGAGAGAGAGAGAGAGAGAGAGAGAGAGAGAGAGAGAGAGAGAGAGAGAGAGAGGAGAGAAAGCGCGTGGCGCGTTGCGAACGCAAGCGACAAACTTGGACCGTTTCGGCGATGGCCGGGCGGTCGGGGACCGCGCTGCCGGACCTGGGCCTTGGACGGAGCCCGAACGGAGCCGAAGCCCTGAGTTGTGGTCAGAGGCAAAGCACCGGCGCGGCGTGGTGGGGCGGCGGGACGGCCGCCCCTATTGGGCCCCGCCGTCCCTTCAGACAAGTATAGGTGCACACCTTG
The DNA here is from genome assembly GCA_026979955.1 of Megalurothrips usitatus. Classification (NCBI taxonomy): domain Eukaryota; kingdom Metazoa; phylum Arthropoda; class Insecta; order Thysanoptera; family Thripidae; genus Megalurothrips; species Megalurothrips usitatus. The sequence goes on from CM049594.1 coordinate 11,578,727, forward strand.
GCAGCGACGGTGGGGTGGCGGGGGCCCGGGGGCCGGCCGGAGCGGGCGAGAGGAGCGGCGGGGGCCGGGGCCCAAGCCGCTTACGGCTGATTTCGCCCCTCCGCCGAGCAGAGGAGCATCGGGGGGCAGAGCACCGTGAGGGGCCGCAGCAGCCGCAGCCGCAGGAACCGCGACACTGCTGGCTAGCGTTTGACGCGGTGCGGTAACAGGGAAGGGGTGGCGCGGCCCGCCCGCTACGGCGCCCCGCTGCTGGACGGCGGCGGCGGCGCGGCGACCGAGAGATTGCCTCGCGTCGCCGAGACGGGGACGGGGAAAAGGGAGTAGTTGGGGAGGTTCCGAGTCACCTAGCCGTGACGGCACCGAGCGGGGTACCGGAGGGTTGTGGCCGCGGGCGGCCGATCCCGGCCGATCGAGAAAAGCGGTCCGAAAAGACAGTGGCTGCACGCCGTGCGGTCTGGCGGGGCAGCGGGCCGCCGCCGGGGGGCTGCTGCTGCTGCTGCCGCTGCTGGCTGAGTGCCGGGCGCTTCACAGAGTGCGTTTCCGCTGTGCGTTGAAAGGTGATCCGTCCTCGACTCGTACACGGCGGGAGACGAGGTCTGACGGGGTCTGACGGGGCGGGCGAGGACGACCCTGCCCTACGCATTACTACCGAGTTTGGACCCCTGAAATAGCCGGCCGGAGGGTTGGGGAGGGGCGGAGGCAGGGCCCCGCTGGCCCCCGGCCCGCCACGGCCCGCCACGGCCCGCCACGCATAGCGGGAGGGGAGAGATTGATGGGAGCCTGGCAGATGTGCTGTCTGCGCGGGCCAGAAAAGGGCTTAAGTCCCTCCTAAGTGCACCGCGGCGCCCCGGGCTGGCTGGCGTACACGCGCGGGTGCGACAGCCGCCACCACCACCACCACCACCACCACCACCACCACAGCGGCGGCGTTATCCGAGACTTGAACCTTGAGATAACGGTCCGCGCCGCGCGCCTGCGGACGCCGCGATAGGCCGGCCCGCACGACACGCGTGCACGAGTGGCTGCCTACCCGGCCGGCGCCGTCGGGGGCGGCTCGGCCGCGGACTCACCTTTGGGTTCTATGGCGAGGCGGCCATGCTCTGGTAGCCGGGCGACGGCGACTCGCACTCGCTCTTCTCGGGGACGGAGCCCATGCCGGAGCCCATGACGCGGCCCACAACCTGCAACACAGCGGAACGTCACACCATTGCCATTTCCCCCACGTACGAATTCGCACCCAGCCGCACTCGCCAAGAACAAAAGGCGTCGCCGACGCGCGGCCGGCTCCGTCGGCCCGGTTTATTTACATTTCAAGTAGAACATCCAAGGAGTTGGCTTGGATTGGACTGATTTCGTTTCGCAGGGAGGGGAGAAAAGTTGCGAACAAAACGCTAAGTTTGGGGCTTACCCCCACGTACACGCGCGCGCTGTGAGCGCCCCCCCCCCTCTCCACATACGCACGCCACGCACACGCGTGGGAGGGCGAGAGGGTTGGGCCGGTGGGTGGGGTGGATCTGCATAAGCAATTCGATTCAAGCCGGAAAAGTCCTTCGCGAAACAGGCGAGTTCGACAATTTGTATTACTGCTTGCGCATGCACGCCCCCTCCCCCTGAATGTGCTCGGTCTGAGTGAATGCCGCATGCCGAGTGCGCCGTCTCACCTTGATGTCTCGGTCCAGGAGAGACCGGTCGATCTTGTGGTACTCCTTGCCGGAGCGAGGCCTCAGCGTGGTCGTGGCTTGTAACCTGCGACAACGGACACCGGTCGTCACACACCCGAACTCCAACCGTCCGGCCAGGGAAGGCGTCGGCTGCTTACTCACCTCATGCAGTCCGGGTTGTCCGAGGACGAGTGCGAGGACAGGGACAAGGTCTCGATGTAGTCCGACATGTCCGAGGTGCCGGAGCTGGTGGAGTTGCAGTCCATGTACGGCACGGGCGGCGCGTCGCTGCTGGGGCTCGATCGACCTGCGGGGCAGTCGGGCGGTGAGACGCTGCGCGGGGGACGGCTCGGCGGCGTCGCGCGCGGCCCCTCCACGCACTCACCTTTCTTGGCCGGGCAGACGGGCACCTCGGCCTCGGCGGACGAGGACTTGGGGTGCGTGCTCATGCGGTGGAACTGGAAGGTGATCTCCTTGAGGGGGTCCGACGACTTGGAGCGGCGCTGCAGCGAGGCGTGCATGCAGGCGCCCGGGCCGGCGGACATGCGCTGCGCGCGCCAGTTGGTGGACAGCGCCGTCGTCAGCGGCAGCTCAAACTCGGCGAAGTCGGCGCCGCGGTTCCGCAGCGAGCCGATGGACACGCCCGAGTCGTTGGAGCTGGACGAGTCGCGGTTGTTGCCCTTGCAGGGCACGCTGGACGAGCGGCGGATGTGCACGCCGGCCGAGGACGGCGAGGAGGACGAGGAGCCGGCCCCCGTGTCCTGCACCAGCGTCTGGATGGAGGCGCTGCTGCCGCTGGGGCTGGCCACGGCCGACGGCTCGCTGTCGGGCTCCGCGTCCTGCGCGGAGGCCTCGCAGCACGGGTGGACGTCGTCGCCGTCCTCGTCGTCGTCGTGGTGGTGGTGGTGCGGCAGGTCGCACTGGCTGAGCAGCGAGTTGACGGAGCCGCTCTCCTCGTGGTCCTCCAGGTACCGGGAGGAGTCGGCCGAGTTGGAGCGGCGCCGCGCCAGCATCTGCAGGCGCCGGCTCTCCTGGTCGTGGCTCATGTCCCGCCGCAGGTGCGGGCTGCCCAGGCTGCCCATCAGCATGGCGGACCCCGGCACGCGCACGAACTCGGAGTCGACGCGCTTCTTGGCGCGGTCCACGCTGGGGCCCTGGGTGGAGGCGAGGCTGGGGTTGCTGGCGGCCTTCTCCGAGCACAGGCCGCCGTTTATCCTGTCCAGCGCCATCCTCATCAACTCCGACTTGGTGGCGGGCTGCGCGTGGCCGTTCGCCATGGCGGGGTTGTTGGCGGCGGCGGCGGCGGCAGAGCACGGCGCGGCGCCGTTGGTGGCGGCCGGGGTGGCGGGCTGCGCGGCGGAGCCGGTGATGGGCGACATGGGCAGGTAGCCAGGGAAGTTCTTGCCGCCGGGCCGGGCGGCCGTGTCGGCGGGCTGCGGCGCGGTGGAGGCCGCCGGGGGCTGATTGGGGTCCATCATCATGTAGTCGTCCAGCCTGCCGTTGGTGGCGGCGGCCGAGGCCGCTGCCGCCGGAGCGGGGGTCTCCGCCTCGGCCGCGTCTCCCGGCTGGCAGTGGCCGCACTTGGAGCACATCTTGCCGCTGCCGCACTCCGCCACCTCCTGGGCCGAGGCCGGGGTGATGCCGGCGCGCTGCAGGACGTCCCGGGAGTTCTCGTACAGCTCCAGCGACTGCGCGAAGTGGATGTTGGCGTAGTTGGGGCAGTCGGCGGGCCCGTCTGTGACGGTGTCGCAGCCGGCGCCGCCCATCACTTCTAGGTTCTCGTAGTTGAGCAGCGGGTCGCTGGCGACCTGCTTCTCCGCGCTGCCGTCAGTGTCCAGCTCGTCGGCCTTGAGGCTCTTCCGCCGATTCGTCTTCTTGGAGCGGTCGATGGTCGCGTAGAGCTCCACCTCGCCCCGCTGGTTCACCACCGGCATCTTGCCCTGGCCGCTGAGCCGCACCTTGACGACGGCCGAGTTGTCGACGCCGTTGCCCTTCCGGCAGTACGCGAGCGGCCAGCACGCCACCCTCTGGCAGGGGCACTCGCGCGCCAGGTCGCCCTCCAGCACGGTGCGCCCGTCCTGCGAGACCACCGTCGACTTCTTGGCGCACTTCATCATGAAGGCGCAGGGCGCGGCCATGCCGGGCACGGCCTTGGCCGACGGCGGCGTGTCGTAGTTGCCGTACTGGTCAGGGCCGTCCTCGGTCCTCGACAGGCACTCCTTGACGTTCTTGGGCGTGTCGTAGTACTCGTCGGGTCCCGCCGACCCGCTCAGCGACAGGATCTGCGCCGCGTCGGGCGCCGGCGACTTGCAGCCCTCCTTGAGGTGGGCGGCGAGCGGCCGGGGCACGTCGTAGTTCTCGTACGGGCCAACATGCGCGCCGTGCGTGGCGTCCTCGCCCAGCCTGAGGCACAGGTGCGGGTTGTGGCAGGCGCACGCGTGCACCACGTAGTCCTTGTCCTTGCCCTCGTCGTCGGCCAGCGGCAGCGGCATGGGTGCTTTCCGCTTCTTCTTGGACGGCGACGTCTGGTCCTGGCAGGGCTTGGGCGGCCGCGCGGGCGGGCACTGGCACTGGGCCGCGCTGCCGCACGCGCAGCCGCCGTTCACCGCGGCCGTGCTGGCCGTGCTGGCCGTGAGGCAGGACAGCCGGGGGACGGAGTACTCGGACGCCTCGCTGCTGTCGCTCATCGACATTCGATCACAGATGCTGCTGGTGGCCGTCTTGGGCCGGGGCGCGGTGGACGCGTGGTGCAGGTGGTGGTGGTGGCTGTTGATGTGGTTGTGATGGAGGCACCCGCCGTTGGCCGCCATGGCGGCCATGGGCTCCGTCGGCCAGGCGGGCGCCAGGGGCGTGCCGGGCGTACAGGTGGAGGACCGCGACATGGCGGGGGCGCCGAGCTTGCTGAAGCACGACGTGCACCTCTCCATGGCGGAGCGGTTGCCGCGCTGCAGGCTGTCGCCCAGGGCCAGCCCCCACGCGTCGCCGTGGATCTGGCTCACCGAGTCCGGCATGCAGGCGGGCATCTCCCGCACCGAGGCCGTGTCCCCGCAGCCGTAGTTGCTGTCCAGGTCGGCGCCGACGCGCGAGCTCTCGGCCGACGGCCAGAAGGGCGAGTGGCGGCTGTGGCTGCACGCGTACGGGAAGTCGTCCGCGTCCTGGGGGCACTCCTCGGAGCAGCAGCAGCTGCCGTCGCCGCCCACCCCGGTCAGGATGACGGAGTCGGCGCAGCTCAGCGTCCCGGACCGGCTGTGCGACGTCTTCCGGCTGGGGCTGTCCATGACTGAAAAGAGCACGGCCGCGATGAGAAACTCGCGTGTCACACCGCGTGGCGCACCGCTCCGTGCCGAGTACTCACCAGACATGTTCCTGGAGACGGTCCTCCGCCTCGTGAAGAGCTTGCTCTGCGACGCGAGCCGCACGGCCCTCTCCACGTCCTCGGCCTGGTCCGACACCAGGACGTGCAGGCCCTCGCCCTTGTTGCAGCGGGAGCCGCCTTCGAAGCAGAACTTGCCGTCCACCACGCCATACCGCCTGGGAACAGAGAGGAGCAAGTCGCAGGGTCTCAGAGGTCGCCTCCACTATAAAGTCGACGGCCGTACGGCCGTCGCAAGGACAGCCCTAATCTGGCCCGTTCGGCCGGATGGCGGCGCCTGTCGGGTAGGCGAGGCGACGCATGCGTGCCGTGCGGGCCGGCCTACCCCGGGACTCAGGCGGCATGGCCGGGGCCGCCCGTGACGCTACAGCCGGGTGCCCACGGCACGAGCGGCGCCGCCGCCGCCGCCGGCCGAGAGTCATCCCCCATCCTTGTTCGCAAGCACCGCGATGCGCCGTTCCGTCCGTCCGCCCCGGCGACAAAACTGCCGGCAAGGAAACGAGTTGGCCGCGCTAAAGCACAATTAGCGTGTACCGACTTGGCACGCCCGCGAGGGGCCGGGGGGCGCCGGGGGGCGGGGGCGGCAGCGTGTCTGCGTCCCCATTCGGCGTCGCCGCGGCCCGGCCGTTACCGACGCCGGCGTGCGGGACTTTGACGGTGCGCTCAGTCGTCGCGTAATTTACGGCGGGCCTGCCTCAACGCCACGCCCGGCCCCGCAGCCGCCCCGCAGCCGCTATGTGTGAGTCGGGCAGGGGGCTGCGAGGCCCGCCGGGGGTGGCCAGGCCGGGGGCGGCCCGCTGGAACCGTTCCGAGTTGGACTTTGTCCCCCGGCGACGAGCGGCAGCGCGCGCGCGGGGCCAAACTTCGGCGGTGTTTGTTCCTATCAGCGAACAGGGGAAACCAGTGCCTCGTCGTCGACGACGGGGAGGTGCGCGACGGGGAAATACGTCCGGAGCAGTCGAGGGTCGCCGTCGCCCCGCAGCCACACCACTCGCAATCCACTCCGGAAACAGTTTTAAACGGGACCGCCGCCGCCGCCGTTGTCCGAACTGGGCCGCGCAGTGCTTGGCGGGGGGCGGTGCTGTGGAGGAGGCCACCCTGCACAGCGCGGGCCGCGAGTGGAGTGCGGGCTGATTTACACAAGCAGGTGAGGTCATTAGGCGCGCCGAATCCCCCGCAGTGTGATGTCGGCTGACCCCGGCAGGAGCCTGGCCGCCGTCGAGGCCGAGCCCTGGGCCCTCCCCTCCTCCAGGCGGCCACAATGGAGGCCCGCTGGCCGGTGGCGGTACCCCGGGCGCTCCTGCCGGGGAAAGCGCTAACCGTAACCACGAATGAGTATTCGGTCTGGAGGGGGGGGGGGGGGGGGGCAGCGGCGCGGAGGGGAGGAGGGCGTCAATACCTCCCCTGAAAGGGCCTGAAAAGGGGGTAGAACGATCCCCGATTTATGGCGAAAGGCCCCGCTAGGCTCCGCGAGGATCCACACGGGGGAGACAGGTAACAGATAGGTGCGACCCTCGGAACCCCCCGCCCCCTCCCCCCTCCGCTCGCCCCGACGAAGAGGGACGAGAGAATCTACATCGGCAGCCGGCCACGACGGGGGAGCGCCATCAACCGGAGTCCGGAAAAAAAAACCAGAAAAGTCGCTTCCTCGCGGCCGGCGCTCCGCTCCACGCACCGGAGTGTCCGAACACCGATGTAGTTTGGGGCGACAGTCAGGCCGCGCGCCCCCCGCCCCGTCTGTGCCGCCTCACGCCCCACGCCACACGCCGCCGTATGCCGTGGAATTCGGTGAGGAATTGGCGGGGAGCTGCTGGTTTGAAACTCGACACATCGTTAATTTGAACCCGTCGGCGGTCTGTCTTCCGGCGCGCGCGCGCCCGCCAGCAATGCGGGAGCCAGAGAGCGAGAGAGAGGAGGGGGGAGGGGCGACAGAGACAGCGGGAGAGGAGGGACGGCTTCGCAATGCAGTTCGGCGCCCCCTCGCCTCCTTTAGGCGCGGGCCCCGCAGCGCCGCCGCCGCTCGGGGCCGATAACCGAGTCGGGTTGGGGGTCGGTCCGTTTGCAATGGCAGCGGAGGGTCCTTTACAGGACGACGTGTGCTAACGCCCCGGAAGTGTGTGCGCGTCCTGAAGGCGCGACGCAAGCAGGCCCCCCGGGGGGCGTGTTAAGCCCTAACGAAGCAATCAGCAGGCGAGCCATGCCCGGCCAGGACTGAACCAGGATCACGTTGGAGACGTTCCAGGACGACGCCCAGCAGCGGCGGGTGCTGGCGGCGCGGTGGGGGAGTCCCTCAGGGCGGTCCAACCGGGGGGCGGGGCGGGCGGCGGGGGCGGCTGTAGAGAACAGGTGAGAGAAAGGCGCGACCGAGTGACGCGGTGGTGGGGGAAATTAGAGGAGGGGGGAGGGGAGGGGGGATGGGCGTCGATAGGGGTTGAAGAGCAGAAAATAAGCCTGCCGGGGAGATATCTCGCAGGCTTACGAGATACAATAAAACCGGGCAAAGAGCCGCGGTGGCATCGTAAATCGGGTAAAGACCGCCTGCCTCTTCGGGCCGCCAGGCAGGCAGGCAGCCAGCGGCCTAGTTTTACTCTCGCCATCAGCGGCCGCCCCCCCCCCCCCCCCCCTCCCACCTGCGGTCGTCTGCGATATCAGCCCCCGCCCAGCTATTTGGCAAGGCCTTGATGATTGGTTCGGCACTAGATGCTACGCGAGCTGGCAATCTGGGGACAGCCGCGCCCTCAGCAGTATTGCGCGGCCATCCCCGCCCCCACGAGCGACGAAAAAAAGAAGGCTCGTTCAGGGGGGTTTTAGCGGTGGCACCTCGACACTCGCGGCCCCGCCCCGCTGAACAGACTCTTGCTGCGGCCCCAGCAGTGTGGTGGTGGCGGCACGACTGGAACGGGGGGGGGGGGGGGGGGGATCTTTGCAGACCCCGAGGCGCAAATTGTTCCATTATTGTAATTCGGATGCTCACTACTTGACTTTCATGCGCGGCGAGCAGGCAAGAGGAATCGGGGAGATACCCGGGTCGTGAGCAAGCCCCAGCCGCATCGTGCTGTTCTTCACGCAACGAAGGCTGGCACAGCGCGCGTCACTAAGAAAGAGGACGCGACGAAATATTCGAACAAAAATCACTTTTGAGTTACTTTTAATTTTCTCGGTTATGTCACTGACCACCGCCACACCCCCGCACCCTCTGGGCTGCAAGGCACTGCAGCGCTGCAAGCCCCTCCACCCTTCAATCCCCAAACGAATGCAAACGCATTCTCAGCCAGGCCGGGGGCCGGGTCCGTCTCATTATCTCCGTCTCTTTCTGTCCCCCTACTACACCGACTGAATAATATTCAGCGTCTCTTTCCAGGACGGCGACGGCCGGCGGCGACGGCCGGCGGCGGAGGCACCATAACTTGCCGCGCCTTTCTAATTAAAACACTAATATTTACATTTCTAAATAGGCGCGTCGTCGAATTATAACAGCTTGACTATTCTAATGCGCGGCGCGCGGCCCGACGAGATTCGGCGCCGAAACTGTCGGCGCGCGCTGCTTCTCTGGAGAGTTCGGCGGCGAGCGGCGACCGCCGCCGCGCCGTCGGCCCCCGTCCCGCACTCACCTGAGGTGCGCGATCTCCCAGCAGCCGAGCAGCTTGGGCGGCACGCCGCTCGTCAGGCAGAACCGGAGCTCCTGGACGTGCAGCCGGGCCGGGCCACACTGGATCTTGGACTTGGGCGGCGCCGACGAGATCTGGATCAGGAACTGCTGGTCTGCGGGCAGAAAGAGGTGGCGGTCAGAGCAGCGGGACAGAGGGCGGGGCACCCGTCAAGGAGATAGCACGTGCGTCTCAGAGAGAGAGAGAGAGAGAGAGAGAGAGAGAGAGAGAGAGAGAGAGAGAGAGAGAGCGAAAAAAACAACTCGAACTCACCTTCACCTAAGTTGTTGGCAATTTTGACTTGCCACTGAATCAGTCTTTCTCTCGTGTCGAATGCCAAGATGACGGTGACGTCTTGACATAAGATAGCTATCGTGTTGGACTCCTTGTCCAGCGTGAATCCTGGAAGCAGACAAGAAGGGGCAAGGTGTCCGTTATGTACGAGTCGACTCCGCCCGGTCACAACGTCGTTTGCATGCCAATGGGCCTCGTCGTACACTTCCCGGGGGGCGTCAAAAGTAGGTGATTGGTAATATAGCCCCTGTGGAATCTCCCGCCCATCTGTCTGACCACGCGACGCGGCGAAAACAGCGCAAATTTAGCAAGAAGAATAATTGAGATTTCTGCGGCGGCCGCGGAAGGCATTCGGGTTATGGCCGCCCGGCCGCATTGTACCCCGAAACCGGGCGGAGTGCCGCTTCGAGCGTCCGAGCGGGAACCGTACCGCAGTGCAGCCCCATAACGGGCATTCCACGGCGCAGCGCCGCTCGCTACCCGCCCACGCTACTCGCCGCGGCGGCGCGCGCCTCCGACACGCCCCACTCGGTTAGGCAACCCGTCAGACACGGGTGCAGGGCCCGGCCCCAATTGGAAGAGACCCACGCGAGAGATAGAGGGCGGGAACCAGCGCGGGAGAGATAGAGAGAGAAGAGCGAGAGAGAGAGAGATAGAGAATAGCGTTCGCGGTGTTAGCGCCAAGTGTATAAGAAAAGGGGGGCCCGGTCGCGGTACCCGTCGCGGCATGGGCCGTGGCGGTGGGTCCGTACACTCCGCGGGGGACAAGAGGGGGGGCCCGCGAGGAACACGATGGTAATCTTTTTGCCCGTCCTCTCTCCCGCCGGATAAAGTGGACGGCGTCGGCGTCGTCGTCCCTTTGTGGGGATAGAGATTTCGGAGGCATGGAGACGCGTTACCGCACGGCCGATCCGGAATGAGCCGAGGAGAAGGAAGAGGTCGGCGCCCAAAGGAGGCATCGTGGACGCGGGGATTCTCGGTGGTGGGGGATGACACGGGGAAGCACGGGCCACACGTGTGAGGCACTTATTCTTCAAAATTTTCAAATATTTGAAAACTTTTAATTTTGGGATTTTCAGAAAATTTCTAATTTTTTTTTGGCAAAAATTTTGCAAAAAAAAAAATGGAAAGAAAAGTTATGAGAGAAACAGACTTTACTGATGACGCGGGAATTTTGAAAACCATTTATTCTGTCAGCAGCGTGGGAGCCGCAGGCAGAGAGCAGTGGCAGGGCGCCGTGGCGGTAGGCAACACGGTCGGCGGCCGCGCTCGGCGGTCCGGCACCGCCGGCCGGGCGCTCCGCGGCGGCAGGGTGCGTCAGGACTCCGGGACTCACCTGTTTCCACGCCGAGGAAGTGCTGCAGCGAGAGGGAGGCCTTGGTGTGGCCGAGCTTGCAGCGGTCCTTGCTGTCCCGGTAGAGCTGGAGGTGGAGGCAGTCTGTGAAACAGAGAGAGAAGGAGGGTGTTCGGGTTAGAGAGAGAGCGAGAGAAGGAGCGGAGAGGACGGAATCCGTGTTTGTTTGTCGCCACCTCTAGGCCACCGCATATAGGCCGCGAGCCGGAGGCGCGACCTGAAAAACAAACATGATCGAGAGCTTTTTTCCTTTCTGGCGGCCAACAAATTATGCCCCCACGCAGCCTGCGTGCTGGCTGCGACAAAAGGGAAAAAATACTTTCTTTTAGGGGGGTACAGATCGTGTGTGTGTGTGTGTGTGTGCGTTATGTGTGTGCGCGCGCGGGTGAGGAAAAAGGGTCGGGGCGCAGAGCGGGAAGAATTTGATGGAGAGAAGTGGCAACGCCGCTTCAACCCTTTCCTCCGGCCATGTGAGCGTGGCGGGCTCCGGCCATGAGTCATGGCTTTCATCCCGATTGTGATGGCGCTGCCCTGCCATGGAGAATGAAATTCTCATGTCAGGGATAGAGCTATGACAGATATGGGTGATGATTCCTCGCATGTCGCATGGCTGGCGCGTGATGCTGTGTGAGCGCGCTCGCTGGCATGTGTGTGTATGTGTGTGTGTGTGTGTGTGTCGGGGTAAATCGACGGGCGAGCGAGAAAGAAAGTGTATGTGCGCCGGGCCATCATCGAGAAGGAAAGAGACAAGACGAGGGGAAGAAGATGGCGACGCGCGCTCCGAACGGGACAAGGCGATGTGTCTCTATTCCTGGGCGGCCGCCGCCGCCGCCGCCGCGGGGCGGATCCCTTTGGATCGGTGCACGCGGCGAGAGGTGCGGACGACGGGGCGTTCAGCCGCTTTCCCGCGTGCGGACGCGTGCGGCTGCGTGCCTGCGGGCGTGCGTGTCGGCGTGCCGAATGCCGCCGAAGCCCCGTGAAATTGCAGCGCTACGCGGCGCCGGCCTCGCCGCCCTGGCCAAGGCCATTACGGGCCTCACTCCCGCGAGGAGCGCGCGCCGGCGTCAGTCATCAAGGCCCCGGCGCCGTCGGGCGCCTCCGGGCGCCTCCGGGCGCCTCCGGCCGCCGCCGGCCGCCGCGCCGCTACCCTGCCAGCAGCGGCGAGCCCCGCGCCTCCAGGCGTATTCCTAGCGGGACGTGTGCTGAGAATACCTTCGATCTTGGCCGCACCCTTTTTTTGCTTTGTTTTGGACACGGCTCCAAGCAGGGCAGTCGCCCGTCTCCCGTCTCTCTCAAGGCTCTCTAATTTCCAGTGCGCTCCGAGCGGACTGACAAAGGCTTTGGCGTGGCGACGTCCAGGTGCAGCAGAGGCGGGGCGCGGAGGGGCGCGGAGGGGGGCGCGGGGCCATCGACCGCCTCCACGGCGCCCGACGTCCTTCACGCCTCTGCGCCCGCCTTTGGGCCGCCTTTGGCTGCGCCTCCCCGTTCTCTCTCTCTCCCCCAAACACAAGCCGATAAGGTGCACACCACCTATAGCTCCCCTTGAGAGTGGTGCGTGCGCGAGCGGGACAGAGAGGCAGGGGGATATGTGTGTGAGAGAGACAGAGGCGGGCAGACAGCGCGGAGAGGCCGCCGCGCCGCCGCCCCCACCACACAGTGAGGAGGGAGCCGTGCACGCACACGGCCTCAGAGAAGAGGATCGGCTCCGCCCGCCCCGCCCGGACTGTCATCTCCCGCGGTGCTCACAGCCCGCCGCGCAAGCCGCCGCGCAAGCGGGTCCGGCCGGGGCCCTGACAGAACGCTTGATCCCGACCAAAGATTTTGTCCGTCCCGGAGGCCCGGGGCGGCCTGGGGCGCATGTCAGTTGGCTCTGCCGGCTCCGCCAAACTCGTCCTGCCGCCACCGCCGCGGGGCCCAGCCTCGCCCAGCCCGGCAGAGACCCGCGGGGACCGCGGAGCGGGGCCGTCACACATAGTCAATCTCCATCCGGCCCGAAAGAACAGAGCACCCCCCCCCTCTCCCCTCAAAGGCAAGGCGGGGCGCGGGGCACCTACCTATACGCGGCCCCGCACACGGCGAGTGCAGTGAACCCGCGGCAAAAGAGCCGGCGGGAGGAAAACAAAGTTCCGACAGGAAAACCAATGAAAAAGTATTTCCACACTCCGCAAGGAAAACTTTGCGGGGGCGGTGCGGCGCGGTGGGGGGGGGGGGGGGGGGCAGACAGACAGCGGGGGGACTGGGACTCCCCTGTGCGCTTGTCAAAACGGGTCCATACCCCGCCGCACGTCGTCGCCAGCTCATCTGACATCGCTTCGCCGTTCCTCCCCCCTCCCCCCTCACCCCCTCTCCGTCCAAATGGATAAAATATATTTTAACGACGGTGTGCTTAGCAGCTCCGCGCTGGCGCCGCCAGGACGGCGTCAACGCGCCGGGGGTCGTAAAGGCCACATGTGTCATGTGTGGCGGTCCGGCGCGGACCCGCTGCCCTGCCGCCGGGCCCCTTCCCGGTGCTCCTGCTGGATCGCTTTCCAGGCCGCTGCCGCACTGTTATTGTGGCGGAAATGAGTCAAAGATGTGTTTACTTTGGAGCCCCCCCAGGACGGCGTCGAGGCGGGGCCTGGCGGCGCACTGCAGGCGCGCTGCAGCAGCCGTACTAGTGCCCCCGGTTTCACACGCCGTGATGAGCAAACAAGCCCCTGCTGCTGCTGCCGCCGCCACCGCAGCGGCAGCCACACCCGGCCGCGGGTCGTCAACGAACTTGGCCGGGCTGTCTTAGTCACCCGACCGCAACGTCGTGGGCCCGTCGTCAGCCTCTGGCCGGGGCCTCCGGGCCTCCGGGCCTCCGGGCCTGTTTTTGAACATTTTTTTTTAAACTTTGAACTTTTTAAAAAATTTTAATAAAGTTTTTGACAGAAATAACTTACAATCTGATTTCTTTCAGAATAATAATTTTACCGTGACATTTCCATCATCGACTGTTTTTGTAGTGAGAAGACGCCCTCGATTTGCGACGCAGCATTAAGATTAAACTGCGAAGAATCTATCGTAGGAAGGGGGGGGGGGGGGGGGGCGGACGACGAGTAATTTAAGAACGGCCGCCTCAAACGTGCCGGGAGAAATGGAGCGTCTTCGGGGTGCGCGGGGGGCGGAACGCTCCACTGATAGCTGCAGGCGCGCGTGGCGTGACGCGGCGTGACGCTCGACGCCGCGCGATCTTGTCGCTGCACACCCGCCGCGCCGCAAAGGTTCACACCCTCTCAAAATTTTATGAATTTTTCTCTGATTTTTTTTGTTGTTGCCCGTGACTCTGACGTGATTCCGGATATGAGCGGATAGCGTTGCAGAGGCGGACGCAGGCTGCTGCACCGCCGCGCCGCCCGCTCACATACGCCCGGGACGCTTGATACAACGAGTACGCGCGCGGCAGACGGCGCGGCGCCACATGACGCAGAACCAGATCCCGGCGCGCCCTCACGCTTCTCTCCGAAGCGGAAGAGACGAGCGCGGAAATCTGACGTCGGATTCGCGAAACAAGCAATATAATTTGAGCCGATACGTCACGCGCCCCCCTCCGCCGTACTTGACTCCAAAAATAAGGCTCCGCCGTGCCGTGCGATACACGTCCCGGGCTCCGCGCAAGGCGACGTATCCATCCGCCGCCCCGCCGCCCCGCCGGCCTGACAGCTCGCAGCCCGGGACACGGCGCGTCATTCGGAGCGGGAGGGGCCCCCCCCCCTCAGTTTTTGCGGGAACCCTTAGAAAACTGCCGGGGAGGGAGCGACAGACAGAGAAAACGAATGTCATTTCCACTGGAGCTGCTGGGCGAGGGAGGGAGACAGGGGTAGGTAAAAGGGCGGCGGGGGCGAAGGAGGGCCGGGCGGCGGCGGCGCTGTCTCCGGAGCATCATTGTCACCTTTCACCGATTGTGCTTTGGCGAACGCGCCCGGTGGCGCGGTGCTATCAATTTTATTGACAGATCACGCGCGGAGGGTGCGGCTGGGAGGGGGAGGGTGGGGAGGGTCGTACGTCAGTGCTGTGGGGGACGCGCGGCGGCCTCGCAGGGCGCACGAGATACGCGCCGAGCAAGAGATGTTACACACCAGAAGCCTGACGAAGCGAAAATTTTCGGTCAGTGCGACGCGCGCGCCTGATGACGGGCACAACTCACAATCGCGGGGCGGATAAATCTCGCGCGTGTCCCCTCCGGCCCCCTCCCCCTGCTGCGGTACGGGAGGGACGCAGGGATGCATGGAGCGCGGAAGAAAAAGTTTTGAGTTGTCAACTGGAACACGTCGTCGTGGATCTAAAGGGAACCCTCGCGGCCTCGTGCGCATTTGACTGTGTAGTGCCAACGCCCGTCCCGCCCCTCTTACAGTATGGCGACCGACCGGGAGACACCCATTAGCGAGCTCGCATTTCCGACTGTTTGCCGCAAATTTACGATCAAAATAAAAAAAAACCTGCGACGAGCATAAAGAAGCGAGCGCAGAAAGGGATGAAAATGAAGCCCATGCAAAAAAAAAGAAAGCAAGCAAAAAAAAAAAAGAGTTCTCCCCCGGTCGTAATGTAATTAATTGAATCCCTAAACATGAGTCGCCGCTGCCGCGTCGCTGCGTCTAGACAGCCCGCGAGAGAAAGGGGACCCCTCCTTCGAACGCCACGTCCGCCGCGTATTTATTCATACACTCTGCCAGCCGATAAATAGAAAAGAGAGACGCGGTGAGCGCGGACGCGCGGAACCTGAGCATTCGCGGGCCGTTCTTGCTTAGTAAATTAGGATTACACGGGATTGCTGTGCGGCAAGCAAGTGCGGAGCGCACCAAGGAGGAGAGCCGTTTAGGGGGTACAGTACTTCGGGGAGGGGCGGGGTCACGGGATATCAGCGCCGCCGGCCCCCAGCGGGGCCCCCGGGGCCCCCGCCCAGCGGGGTAATGAAAGGAGCTGCTACGCCTTCTGTTCCGCCGACACTCGCTAATCTTTAGGGGAGGGTTTTCTTCCTGAAACAATAGTCAATTTGCATAAATATCACGCGCGCCGCAGCGCCGCCGGCGCCCCGCCCAAAGTAAGTAAAGTTGGAGACGCTCAACACGGCGGCTTGTGCCTGGCCCCACCGAGGGAAGCTGCAGCCGGCGACAAAACTGCCCGTCACACAGGGAGGGCGACCCGACCGGAATGCGCATCTTCTTATTATAGACGGCCTGCTCGGAAAAATTAAATGACCGCGATCTGTCAAGAAAAAAAAACTAACTGTAATCGCCTTGGCACTCGGCCTTTCTTCCACGCCCGTCGCGGCGGGGTCAGCATGTGACGGACACGGCGGGGCCGCCTTGACACCGCCCCCCGCCGCCACCGCGACTTGTCCCCGCGCGTGCGGCGGGAGCTGACACCGCATGAAAAGGGCGTAACGAATTCCGGCGGGCAGTCTTTTATCGATTGTATGCAAAGCGCTCGTACTGTTGGTGGCACTGGGGCCGTCCGGCTCGCCCGTCCGCCCCTGCGCCGGGCCCCCTGCGGCGGCAGGCGGCGGCGCGGGGCATTTCGGCATCAGCGAGGCGCACTGGACGCACTTCACTCTGCGGTTCGCAACAGCAGAATAATGGCCGTGCGCGTGTGTCCGTGGCCGGAGAACAAAAGCCGGCACGCTGCAGGGCAACCGCTTTCGACAGGTGATGTGACCCCCGCCCAGTACGGCACGCGGTTTAGTTTCGAATAATTGGAGAGCAAAACAGTGGCATCAGCGTGCTCATAAAGCCACTGCTGTACTGTTCATGAGCCCCGCGAAAAGGGCAGTTCCGCGCGTTTCAGAGGCCGGTGGTCTATCTGTGCAAATGACAATCAAAAGGGTTTCACCCCCCCCCCCCTGCTTCTATTGTTCTAGCGTTTTTAAAACAGGCGCCGAGTCCCTCTGTTGGCTTGGCGGGGGGAGCCGAAACGACACCGGTTCCCACGCACGCACCCTGATCAAATCGAATACGGGAGGGAACTGGATCCGGGGCATTTGACAGCGCCGTGCGCGGCGGCAGCGAACACGGGCAGACGTGGCGGGCAGACAGGCTGGCCACCTGCACTGCTTTACAAGTCCGATGACCGGGCTGCGGCGGCGGCGGCGGCGGCGGCGCTGCGGCCGGGTGAAAGGCCTCGTCTATTCGGCAACAGTAGCTAGCGTCTGCTTCACATAGATTTAAAGACTTGCTGCTCTTAAAAAGAGAGGGAATGAAGGCGCCAGACGCACACACAAACACGATCGAGAAAAAAAAATAGCCTCCCCTGATAGCGCAATGCGTTTGGGTCCCTATTCCACTTACAGCAGCGTTGCGTACCCGATGTGCTTTAACTATTCATGTGCGTCCATCGCATTGCCGCCAACGCCGCGCACATGCTCGCGTCTAGTATAGTAGACAAAGGCAGACGTCAGCTGTTTTCAATTAACATGTTAGGCCGGTGGGCAGGAATGGCCGGCTCGGTGGCCACGCACACGCGGCGCTCACCCGCAGCGTAGCGTTGGGGGGTCGGAGGCTTAGCGCTCACTATTTTCAGCGAACGGCTCAGCGTGATGTGAGCGGGCCCTGCTTCTGTCGCGAGAAACTTTTCCGCGTCTCGGTGGGTGACTGCAATACGTATGCACGCCGCGGGAGGGAACACTGCGAATACGGCGGGGAAACAGACGAAGATGTTCGCAGCGCTGCTAATAAGAGCGGAAATTAGAGAAAGAGGGAAAGATTGGGAGGGGGTTGTGTTGTGGGTGGGCGCCTACTGTGGAACGGAACCGAGGCGCCGGGAGTGCGGGGGCGTTCTGTTAGCGGGAGGGGGTTGTTGTCGTGAAATAGAAGGGGAAGAAGGGAGAAGGATAGAGAGAGAGGTGGGAGAGGGGGGGGGGGGGGGGGGGCAGAGAAAGGGAGGTTTGCGGGCGAGCGGCCGCACCACACAGACCGGCGGCCCGGCCAGGCGGCGTGAAAATCACGTAATTGGAAGTGAGGGTCTGGCCTGTGTTTCGGCCTCTGCACAACAACAGAACGGCGGCGGCGGGGGGAGAGGAGCGGGACACAAAGAAGCGAAGCCCGCCCCCCCCCCCTCCCCCTTTCCCAGTCCGGTCCGATCCACACCTCGGCACAGAGGGGCGGATAGCAGCACACGAGGCCAAATCTCGGCCGCAAGCAGGAGGGGAGACAGCAGCGGGACACGAAGTCAGCCGGCATCGGAACAACCCTGAACGCAGTCGGGCGATATGTTTTACGGGGAGGGACGTTCGGTTTCGTGGCTCATCCCGAGCGGACGAGGCCAGCATCCATCAGCGCTGCTGCGGCACTGCCGCTGCACGCGCGGTGGGCAGTGCTGAACGTAGGCAGGCAGGCGGGCGGCGGCCAGCTGCAGGCGGTTGAGGCCGGCGCGGCGCTGCTGTTGTGCCCTGCTTAGCCCGCCTCCCCCCGGCTGCGGTCCCTGCGGCCCCGGTCGGGTGGGAGAGGAGGAACGACCCCCCCAACGTGAAAAATGAGGTATTTGCGGGGAGGTGATGACGCCCGTCAAGACGCCCCCCGGGCGCCGACGACCCCGCCCCGCCCCTCCGGCCCACCCTGTCTGCGTGCAGCCCCGTGTGTTTGTTGGTGCTTTGTCACCCTCAACAGAGGGACAGTGCCGAGCACGCCCCCCTGCGTGCGCACAGCGAACCCGGCCGGCCGCCATGCCGCGCCGCTTCGTCAACACGGCCGGTACCCTGTTCGCGGCGCGGCCCGCGTCCCGGTCGTCGCGCCTACAACAAGGAGGGGAAAAGTTTTGGCCGGCGTTTCCACCCACGGCCGCAGCCACGGCCCCGGCCCCTGCCGCCCTCGTGGCACGGCTGTCCGACCCCCGGCAGCCTGGACCAGCTGCTGCCGCCAAGCACCGCCAGGTGTGGCCGCGCCGGGACGGGCCGGGACCCTCCCCGACGGTCACGGACCGCGGCCTCACCGGTCACCCCAGCGATTCCCACAGACCGGCACCCGTCACCTTCACACGCGCCACCTAACAGGACTCCATTACATTATTATATTTAATACCCGATTCGCCCCCAATTAATGACCGGAGGGGGGGGGGAGACCGAGCCCGACCCGGTCACTCGGCACAAACGAAAACGAAGCCATTAGGACGGCGCCGCCCCCCGGCCGTCCCGCGGACCCCCGCGGACCCCCGCGGACCCCCGCGATGGACGGACCGGGCGCCGCGTGACGCGCCGCGATGGGTATCGCCTTGATGGAGGAGGCGTCCGCGTGGACAGCGACTATGATTGTGCGCGCCGCGCCGCGCCGGGCCACGCCCCCTCGCCGCGCCACGTCTTAATGTCTTAATTGAATGGTCTTTGATGCAGCAGCGCCGCCGTCTCCTCGCACGCGGCCAGGAATAAAGCGGCGCGGCCGATCGGCGCACGATAATGCGTCTCTTGTGTCGTTACAAACTTAGGACCTCGCCGCCGCGCCGTGCCCGCCGTGCCTGCGGGGCCTGCGGGGCCTGCGGGGCCTGCGGTCGTGTCCTCGAGACGGGCGGCGGGCCGACGGGGCGATAGGCCAGGCGGGCCGCCGTCGGCCTGCCGCCTGTACACCGCAGCCTGTACCGCAGCACCGGCCAAACTCACGAGCCGCACGACGGCAAACAGGCGGTCCGGGGCCGGGGAGGAGCGGGGCTGGCCTCGCGCACCCACACCGCCGTACTGTACCTGCGCAGACAGAGACAAGAGACAGAGTTAGCGGCGCGCCAAACTTGCACATCAAAGCGATCCGGCTACATTAGCGATTATTACAGGGGTGGGGGTGGGGAGGGGCGGCCTGGCGGGGGTGGCGGAGGGCGGGCCAACGTAAACTTGGCCGCGGAATGTCCGTGGCGCTTTCTCGGCGGGGTCGGCGGGCCCGGCCGAGGGAGCGGCAGCGCGCGCCCCGCGACATCCGACCCGCTTTTTGGCCGCCGCCCTGAGCAGAGCACTGCCAGGTCGGGGGAGTTCGCCGCGGGACGGGCGGTCCCCGACACACTCTTAGCGAACCACGAGGTGAGATGGGCGCCGGGACCCCCCGGGGGGTGCCTGGCGCCCCCCTGCGGGCGGGCCCCGCTGCTAACCCCCCGGCCGGCACCCGCACGAGGACGTGTCCGGGGGGCGTTGGACAAGGACAACAAAACGGGGCTCCGAGGCTGTGCGGGTAAGAAGGGGAAGGGGGGGGGGGGCTGAGAAAAGTGAAAGTGAAGAGGGAGGCACCGCGCAGTGCGGCGCCGGGCAGCACGCAGCACGCAGCACGCGGGGGAGGAAAAGAAAGACATTGCGAGCACGGCACGGGGGCCTAACGAACGTCACTGCGGTGCGGTGCTTAGGGCGGCGCTGTTACGGCGTGTGTCGCCGCCCTGCTGCTGGCGGCCCTCCTCCGGCCGCCTGCCGGACCACGCGTCCCGGGGGGGCGCCACCTGTCCGCCGCCGCCCCCGCAGCCGCCCCCGCAGCCGCCCCCGCCACGTCACGCCCCAGAGAGGCGGCGGGGCCGGCGTTATTAAAGCTTGCAGAATTATATCCGCACGCTAACGGCGTGGGGGCGGGCGGTGGGAGGGAGGGAGGGAGGGAGGGAGGGAGGGAGGGAGGGAGGGAGGGAGGGAGGGAGGGAGGGGACCGCAGGGGACAGCAGGGGACAGCAGGGGACCGGAGGGGACCGGAGGGGACCGGAGGGGGCGGCGTCTTGAGTGAAACCACCACGTCCGCTCAGCCGCCGCCGCAGCCGCCACAGCCGCCGCCGCCCCAACGCGGCGCGGGGTCATTTTCCGGATTATCACACGGCCGGCTACAGCCGCTGCACAGCGCGCCGCGGAGGAGGAGGAGGAGCCGGAAATTTTCAATCCCAGAGTTACACAAGCAATTAGAGTCCGTGCGCCGTCTGAGCACACGGCGTGCGGCGTGCGTGCGTGCGTGCTCGTTTGTAAACAGCCGGCGACTCCATTCATCGCCTCGCAGGGGACGGCTTTGGCCGCGATTCGCCGAGAACAGATTCCCTCCTCATTTATTTACGGCGCGTTGCGCGCGAACAGCAGCGGCGGCGGCGGCGCGAGCCCTGCGCGATGAATATTTGAAGAGGAGCCCTTCCCCCCCGTGCGGGACTGCCGTCCCCGCCTCGGCACCTGATGCTGTGCTGCTGTGCTGCTGTGCTGCTGCTGTGATCGATCTGATGGGAGATCGTCGGGGGAGACTCGACTAAAGGAGGAAGTCGTGGACAAAAGGTTGAGAAGCGGAGATTGGAGGGGATTGATATAAATCGAGTCAGGTCAGTTTCCGCGGGGCAAAAGAGGGGGAAATGAGGTGGGAGCGGGACAGGGCGGGCGGGCAACTAGGTAAGGTATGAAAACTTTTTTTTTCTGTAAGTCCAATTTTAAGGGCCGAAAATGGAACTGGCTCTCACACTAAAAATCAATCTCCAGAATGATTTTTCCGGCCGTTCCCAAGTACACGGCCTTTTAGAGGAGGCTCGAAAGTGACTGCCGAATCGCCAGCCTCCTGCACAGCAGCCGAGCCCAGCAGGCGGCAGCCCCGGCGGGACTCGGGACCAATCACGGGAAATTACCTTCCTCTTCCCGATAGTAGCCACCCCCCGCCACCCCCTACGCTCCGCCGGAGGCCTAAGGCGGCGCGGAGGCGCGCTTTTTATCCGGCGGCCGAAAACTCGGCGGCGGCTTTTAGACGATTAGCAGCAGCACCGTTTTCCTCTCCAATTAGTCATCCGGCTCAAAGGCTGCGCGGAGCGGGGAAATGCGACACGATGGCGGCAGCCGATGGGACGCGCCGCCCCCGGCCGGCCAGGGGAGGCCCGGAGGCCCGGAGGCTGTCCGACGTCCGGGCCGGCCGCCGGGGACCGGCGAGAGGTACCGGCCAGCGCCCCTCCACGCCCCTCTCCCTCTCGCCGTCCCGCTTGCCAACGCCGCTACGGTGATGAACAAGCAGTGACTTTGACGCTCGCCGCATTCCCACCACCAAGCAAGTATCAACTCCCGGCTCCGCGCGGCTCTGCGAGTAAACGAAACGAACGCACATAATTCACGTCTTTTTCTGCGCCCCGCGCCGCGGATGAAAAACCGCTCCCTCACCTCATGGCGGCGGCGGGGGCGGCGGCGGCGGTGGCGGTACGTGAACTAAACCGTTTTCCCGCGCCGCGTCGTGTTTTTCTGCGTGCGCGCACAGCACAGCGCCGCACAGCCACGCCCACCCGCCGGCAAAGAAATATACCGCGGCGGTGGGGCGCCGTTGCCACTGCCGCGGCCCCCGCAGCGGCACGGGTGCGGAATCGCGGCGAAATACTGTGGGTCAGCGGGAGGGGCCGGGCCAGGCCGGTGGCCTGTTTGTTGATCCCCACTTAGCAAGCGCCCGCAGCGGCGGCCACTTACACATGTTCCCGCAGAATATATGTGTGTGTGTGTGTACGCGCCGCTTATACTTGCGCCGGCCTGCGAGTGGACACTCAAATCCGCGTTCTTGAATCGAGAAACGAAGCGCGGCTTTGCCTGAGGTTTTGCTTGGTCCGTGTTTGGTGAGGTGTAAAGTGAGCGTGCCTGAGACTAGCATCCGTTATATTGTTCAACAGGATTTTATTTTCCAATACCGCAAAAATTATTTTTCACGTTTTTATTTTGTTTTGCTGGCAGGAGAGGCTGGCGATGTTGAGAGCGAGAGGGTCGGCCGCAGAGCGCCGCAGGGCGTTGCTGTGTGGGCGGAGATGGCAGAAAAGCCCGGCTCAGCCCGGTCGGCCACCGGCCACAGCCGCCGCCGCTACGCGCGCTGCCGCCCCGGGAGCCGAGGCCCCGGCCGGCCGCCGACCGAAAAGCTGCCTCTGTTTGGCTGAGGACTGAGCCATCAGGGGGTTAATTGTAGTTCCGGCCGCTTAGCTGCTCGTGAAAGGGGGAGGGGAGGAGGGAGGGGGGGGGGGAAGCTCCACTGGGGGGCGAGGAGGGGCGGGCAGCGCGCAGCCCCCCCGCTGACAGTTTCCGATCATTTGCTGAGTAAGCGCTTCCCGTGCCCCCTAGTTTATTACTCGCATAGCATGGGAAAATAAATACACGCGGACGGCGCGGCGGGAGCAACGGATTTCCGATTGGGAATCATTTGTGTGTGTGTTTGTGTGTGTACGGTTATCGAGTTCGGGACACACGCGGATCACGCAGAAGTACCCGTGCTGCGGTCCGTGTACATAACAAACGCACGCAGAGTGTGTGTAAAAGGATGGGGTTGCTGCTGCTGCTGAGCTGTTTGCGTCGCAGCGCCACAGCCATCGGCCATTACGGTTGATGGTCAAACTACGGGCCGCCATCACCATTCACTAATTAAGGGATTAGAGCGGATCAGAAAAGTTTCGGGATCTTGTCCTGGCTGCCGACAGCTCAGGCGGCGGTGCTGTGCGGCTCGTCGCTTCGCCACCAGTGTCCACGCCCACCGCCATACAAACGGAGATTTTGCAGAAGATCAACGGCCAAAAGTGCATCAACATAAACACGGCCCTCAAACCACACAAAAGAAGAAAAGTTGCGATATTATGCTCTGGCAGCCTAGGGGGCTAGGCCCTGGCCCGAGGCCCAGCCTGGTCTGTGGCACCCCGCGTCAAGTGTGCTCGGACTTCCTGACCAGTCCATATAAAAAGCCGGCAGCTAAACCGCTGCTCCCGCTTCTTGCCTCGCAGGGGAGGGGGAAAAGAAGTAAGGAAGCAGCAGCAGCAGCGGCGGCAACAACATCGGCGCACAACTTTCTTACGGAGAGAGCCATAAAAAAGAACGGCGTATACTTTTATAAGACGCCCACTACACTGAGGGTTATTGCCGAATCCGGGCGATGCGTAACAAGAGAGGTAAGTACTGACGCCTTGCAGCAGCGTCGGGCGGGGAGGGGACTACAGCGCGGCGTGGGACTCTGTGGAGGTGAAACTCTGCATGCGAGCCGGGCGCCCCGATCCGTCACGCGCAAATGATGGCGGCCGGCGGCCCGGCGGCCCTTCCGGCTGGAAGTGATTTGTCTCTAACCCCCTCGGCCTCGCCGCTATGGCGGATCCCCCGAGATCATCCAGAGGCCCGGCCCGTAAAGAGGACACTCGAGAGGGGTCCGGGGAGGAATGAGGCAGGTCCAGGGGCACAGCAAAGAGATCAGGGATGCCGGCTGCATTCCCGCCGGGGGTTGCTCCGGACGGGTCGCGGGCCTCGGGGAACACTCCAAGCATCGGAGCGACGTGAGGCCGCGGGAGCCGAGTGCTGGCCTACTTGTCTGGCCCTCGTCTGGAGGCCACTGGAGCAGACGGGGCCGATACAACGAATCGCCCATACAACCCTCATATTCACCACAAATATTGCACAGCGCCCGCGGCCGCAACAGAAAACCGAAATCCTTCCCACACAAGGAGGGCCCCGGCGCGGTGGGTGGTGAGTGCGGCCGACCAGACAGTGCAGTGCGTGGAGCCTAATGGCCCCAATTTAGATGTCACTCTCACTGCCGACAAGTGCCTTTCCCTGCCGGCCCGGCGGACTCCCCTCCTCTTCCCGCCACTCGCCCGATAATCGTTGGTGCGCTTCGCGCATCACGATGCCCGCCGGAGAGGTCGGGAGTTCAATCCGGCCTCGCTGATGCAGCGGTACGCTGCGGGAAAACATGACAACAAACTCCTTTCCATTTCCCTGTGCCCTATGAACACGCATACAAAATCTTTGTACTGTATCGCTGACATTCCATCCGTTTTTCGTTCCCTTCGCAGTGTCTTCTGCTGCGTCCTTGCTGCTCATATGGGGACAATGCTGCACACACGGCGCCGTTGTTTGGATGTAAATAGGAGACACGCCATTTACGTGTCTCCGCACGGCCTTAGGGGAGGTCACGGGATAATGTGTTTCGCGTTCCGGAATCTATCGTCGGCACTCTGCCATTCACAAAGTGCGCCGCGTGCGGGGCCAGACCCCATGCTGGGCCTGTCGGGCGACGCGCAGGACTGTGTGTGTGTGTGTGTGTGTATACGAGTAATTGGTCGTGGTCTGGCCCTAGGGGTGAACGTCCTCAACGCCACATGGACCACCCGAAGGTCAGGCACAGGGGACTTTGCATAAGCATCACAAATTCGTCGCAAAAAAAAAAAGACCCCAGAGCAACACTACCTTTTCCTAGGGTGGCCACATATTTTTTTCGAGTTTCCTGTGGGGCGCCTCTGCCTTCAGGCCTGCCGTTTCCAATAATGAAGTCAAGACTAAGCAGCGTCGGAACCCCTACCCACCCCTCCCCGGCCTGCAGCACCTGACGGACACTCTACAAGACGCTGCGAGCGGGGGCATGCGCGGGGGTGTGTGCGTGCGTGCGTGCGTGCGTGAGGGAGAGGCGTGGCACGGAGGGGCTTAAATCCGAACAGACAGCGGCAGCAGAGGGTGGGCCTCGGGCCTGCATTAGCGTTTTCAAAACAGACGGAGAGAGACTCCCGGAGAGTTTCGCCTCCCGCAGCCGGCGGAGCCGGCGGAGCCCCGCCGCAGCACCCCCTAATCTTCAAGGTCCCACACCCCTAATCCACGCGCCTCGAACGGCCGCCCCTCTTTCCCTCTCTCTCTCCTCCTGCTCTCTTCCTTCTCCCTCCCTCTTCCTCTATCTCTATCCCTCCTGCTCCCGCTGTCTGACCGTGTGTCTATCCATCTCCCTCTCTCCTAGTCACACTCACTTCATTTCTCCGCACTCGCGACGCTCTCTCCTCCAGACTTCCCGCCAGCAGAGGCAGCCTGCGCGCGCCTCCCGCTAATTATAAGTTCTGCAAATTTGGTTCCACATTCACCACGTCCACCGGGGGGCGGTCGGGGGCGGCGGCCCTGGCGACATTCCGCAGCGGGGGCTGCCGTCTTATTTACAGTCGCCAAGTTCACGCAAATAACGCTTCCGATGAGGCGTGCGGAGTTCTCACGCCAGTTTGCTGAGCGCAAAAGCATATCCACAAATCATCAAAGTGCGCGGGGCACACAGACGTATTAAATTAACTCGGGTGAGCCCGCGACGCTTTCTAGTTGGTGAAATGCATATACTGGCAATGCTCGCTCAGGAGCGCCAAACGGTCCGAGAGAAATTCCCTCCAAAATACCATCTTCAAATCCGTGGTCTTCTTGGTGTGCGAACAGTGCACCCACATGCGCACACATAATGTTCAAACAGTATTACACGGGACGGTGCGATACGGTCGGTCGGAGGAGAGGGGAGGGGGGCCTCAGAGGGCCGCCGCCAAGCCGGCAGGGTCCGGGAGGGTCCGGGAGGGACCGGGAGGGACCGGGAGGAGGGTTTGACGTAAAGAAGGCAGGACAAACATGGCGTCCCGCTGGCCGCCTGTGCCCTCCGGTACTAATCCCGGCACAAGCCGACCAGGCCCCATCTCTCTCACTCCATCTCTCTCTCTCGCTCTCCAGGTAATGTTTACACATCGAAGGGGTGGCTGAGAGGACTTTATCATCGTGACCGCGGAGCAGACGACGGCCAGGTGGCCAGCGTCGGCACGGATGGGGAATCGATAAGGACCAGAGACGGCGGAGCAGAAGGGCAGAACAGTGAGGGCCGAACGACGACAACTTTTAGAGGGCGGAGTGGAGGGCGGACGAGGATGGCACTTTATAGAGTACCGCGTGTGCCGCCGGTGACCCGGCAAATGCTCGCACGCGCGCGCGCACACACAGAGGGGGCGAGAAATATATCGGATGTGTGCGCAATACGAAACCGTGAAAATACACACGCACGCACCTCCCCCCCCAAAAAAGAGGAGGGGCACGCCGCGCCGGTGTCGATGGCGAGCGATCGACCAAATATTGACTGTCAGAAGGGATAAGTGGTACAGGGGGGGGGGGGGGGGAGGGCCACAAAAAGGGCAGCAAAAGAGGCGGCCGCCGCTGACCAGGCCGCTGTCACCGCCGACACCACTGTGATGCCTGGAACACTGGTCAGAGCCGGGCGCGGCGGCGAGGACGCGGCGGCGAGGACGCGGCAGCGAGGACGCGGCAGCGAGTACCGGGCTCCCTTCCGAGGGCCGCAGGGCCCGCCTCTTGTCCCTTATCGCTCCGCTCTTGGCGTTTCGCGTCGCGTCTGCCCGCACCTGCACACATCGCCTGTTGGTTCGGCCAATACCACCAGTCTGTCAACAGAGCGCGGTCTGCCTGCTGCCTCCCGCGTCAGAGCAGAGGGCGGGACAGCAGGGAGGGCGTCCCCGATACCCATCAAGACACACCCAACGCCCACGGCCCCCCGCAGCGCCGCCGCCCCCCGCAGCGCGTCCGTTTCAATTCCGCTAATAGCGACCCCCACGCCGCCACTGTTTGTCACGATCAAACCGTGGAATTGATGCGGACGCAAAACACCATCGGAGACCGGCGACCTGTCAATGCTTTCTTTGCAAACATCGATGTGCCACCGCGTTCCAGCCGTGGTTATTGAAGCACTTGTGAAACTCAATCTCAAATATTTCACAAGGCAGCAGGCCATGGCAGGGTTTTCTCGAGTAATTCAGAGGAAAGACATGTTGAAGCAAACAAAAAAAAAACAAAAAAAAACAGGTGCGGATTTTTAAAAATGCAAAATAATAATAAAAATCGGGCTTGGCCCGCCCACCCCAGGCGCGAGTTCACGCAGCGAGCGAGCCAGAAGTGCGCCACGGCGGGAAGCGAAAAGGCGAAAAGTTCGCACTGCTCCGAGGCATTTGCTTCTGCCGGCTGCTGCAGCTCGCGACGGCGATGGGGCGGCGGCGGGGGCGGAAGTGGAAGCCCATCACGGCAGCAACTCCTGACATCTTCCGCGATACCGCACTGCTTTATCCCAGTTGTAATGAATCCTCTTCCCGCCAGACTTTTCCCCGCCGCGGGCTCTGCGCCCTCGAGGTCCCTTCCTCCCTCCTCCCCTCCTCCTCCTCCTCCCTCCTCCTCCTCCTCCTACTCCCCGCTCCTCCCTCCTCCTCTCTCGGCCGCACGCCCCGCCGCCGCCGCCGGGGCGTCCGCGAGAACACGAGCGACAAACGTCAAGAGGCACCTTTCCCATCCCTCAGACGACGAGAACGAGGGACGATTCTTCAAAGTCGCAAGCGGGTGAGATACTACAAACCATCCCCCGTCCCTCCATGGGGTGCCCGGGCCAACCGACACCCTCCAACGGACTCACCCCGCGTCTCTCTCTCCCTCTCTCTCACACTCGCAAGAGCGCCCATAAAGTACCAAGTCGTCAAAGAATAATAAAACGACTCCCCGATGCACAGTGCATCGCGCCGCGTCCTACCACTCTGCGGCCGGGGACAAAACTTGGGCCGCGCCGCTGGCAAGTCACCGAGAAGGAAAGATCGTTTCCGGGCCGCGGGGGCCGCGGGGGCCGGAGAATGGGGAAGGAAATCAATCCCGGGCGGACCGTTCTCGTGACATCGTCGGGAGCATCTCAGTTGATAATGCCGACGGATCCTCTCTGTGGACACGAATTTCCTCGTACGACGCGAAACGCGCGCTTTTCAATGCGCCCCCCGGCCTCATTTTCCGCGCCGCACCGCACCATACTCGGCGCTCCCTCATAACGTTTCCGCAATTAGTACACACGACTTCAAACACGCGGGGTACCCAGATTTGTTTCATCTCGCCCGCTGCCGCCGCTGCACACCGGCTTAACGGAGGAAGGGTATGTAATTGCGCGCAGCCTTTCCTCTTTCACATCCGTCCCCGCCGGGCCCCGCACAGCCGCCGCGCCGCCGGGGGGGGGGGGGGGGGGCGCTCGTTTTCCGTTTTAATAAAAATGTCGGCACGGCACACCGCACCTACCAGTGCCGCGCGCGCGTGTGTGTGTGTGCGTGTGTGTGCACGTGTGCGCTGGGTGAGCCGTGTCAGGCAGTGACGGCCCCGGCCGCGGTGCAGCGGCGCTGCTTCGGTCCGCCGTGTCGCGCGGAACCCCCACGGGGCCGGCAGTTTTCGGCGCGGCTTCAGGGAGGTGACGTCGGAGCAGCTGCTGCTGCTGCGGCGAGACGTCGCGGACAACTAGAAGTACTTCCTGAATGTGACACAGCAGGCCTCGCGGGCGTGATGCCCGAAAAACCTGTATGTGGGGGACGGAAGGCAAACGCGAGAGCGGCGGCGGCGGCGGCGGAGCGGCGGCGCGGAGAAGAGTGAAATTAAAACAACATCCACAGCCGTTACAGCACGGCGGCACGTCTTCTTACGGCTTCAGGGCATCGATCCTCACGGGAAGAAAAAGAAAACTCGACATTACTGCTGACGGAACGACCGCGGCGCCGTCATCTCGGCGGGGCTGCATCCCCGTGGCGCGTTAGACACCGCACCCGTTATGGCCGCGTTCCGCCGCCGCCGCCGCCGCCGACGCCACGAATAAAGTAACAGGGAGGGATTTGCATCGAGGACACGCGGAGAGATCGCTGACGCGGCAGGCCGGGGGTTGTTTGGGAGCGCGGCCCCCGCAGCCCCCGCAGCCCCCGCAGGCCGCGCCGCTGGCGTCGACAGAACACTGACCCACGCCAGACTGCACTACCCGCCCGCCCCCGCCCCTGCCCCTGCCGCTGCTGCTGCTGTCGCACATGTAAAGGAGCTGCCGGCAGCGTCCCAGCGGACCGGACCACGGCATCACTTGAACCAGAGCGACCACTCGCATAATATTACGAGGCCAACGCATAAGTGCGTCACGCAGTGTTTCCGTGAATAGCGCCTGCAAAATTTTCGGCCCCCCTGAGACCGAGACGACTTTGTTTTCCAGTCAGAAAAATTCACGAATTTTTAGGAAATTTCAACACTTTTATTTTTAAAATTCTGAATTTTTTTCCTCGAAAGTCTCTTTAAAAATTTCGGGACTGGCAACCCTAAGCGAGGAGCAAAGTGAGTGAGAAACCACAACACGCCGCATGCCTCACCTGCTCGGGACCAGAAGAGCGGCGGCGGCGGCGGCGGCAGCTGGTGGCGGCGGTGCTGGCGCCCCGGCGACACCCATTACCATAAGCTACTTCCGGATCCCCGGGGAGTTCACCTTGTTATTTCGCCCAAGAAGCCGCGCCGACGGGGAGCGGTGAGTGCCCCGCTCGCGCGCCCGCTGCCGCCGACCGCAGCGCCCTCTACGCACCGCGCGCGCCGCCGCCAGTGCAAATATTTCTCTTTTCTCGCTGCGAAAATGAAGGACCGTTGCGCCGCTGATCCAGAAGCAGGCGGAAGGGAATTCGGAGGCGACGCCTGCCGGCGTGGGCACCGCCCTGCCGGTGCGAGGGGCGGCAGCGCCGGGAGGCAGGGGGCCGTCAGGTGCGACCCCCGGCCCCCGGGCCCCCGGGGGGACAAGCATTCACTCACGCGAACCGTTGCCACGCCATACCGCGTAATGCTGCCCCCCGGCCGGTGCCGCAGTGTCGGCTACTGTCTACCGGCGTCGAGCTGCACTCTGTCGGCCCGGCGGGGAAGTGGCCTTAGCAAGGCCAGGGACCAGGGCCGGAAATGACCAGACGATGGGTCTCGGGGTGCCCGGCCGGCGCCCCGCGTCACGGTCGCATCTCATTTTATCGAGATCGCAGATCACCCCCCCCCCCCCTCTCTCTCTCTCTCTCTCTCTCTCTCTCTCTCTCTCTCTCTCTCACCCGTCTCCCCCGCCCCCTTCTTCCGGCGGCAGCGGTCGTTGCAACGCGCGCGGCCACGCCGCGACGCCCCGAGGGGGATGAAAAATCGTGTTGCCGAAGATAAATGTACAACGGGGCGGGGAATATTTTCCTTCCCACAGCGATGAGGAGGGAATGACGAGGAGCTGCCCGGCCGCCCGCGCCGCCCGCGCCGCGTTTCCGCACTCCACTAACACTGCAGCAGCAGCAGCAACATCGGGGGAGGGAGGGAGAGGGGGAGAGAGGGAGAGAGAGAGGGAGAGGGAGAGAGAAAGAGAGAGAGAGAGAGAAAATCGCTTTAGCTCCGCGCTGCAACGCTTTGTCAGCCAAAAGGTTTTCTGAAAGGAGTGAAAAAAAAAGAAAAAAAATGGTTAAGTGGCGGGTTACAGCCGATGCACGCCAGTCCGAAACACGCGAATTGATCACGGTAGCTCAGGACTGTTGGCGGGAGGGGCGGCCAGTATTAAAAGTTGTCCGCGTCGTGCGTGAAAACTGCAGATCCTGGCACGGCACAGCCGTGAGGGAAAATGAAACGGGAAACGCGAGGCTGAGGAGGGGGCGCGGAGGCGAGCACACGCGCACGCACGCATACACGACGGGCGTGCACGGGCCAAAGTTTTGGAAGGGGGGCGATGGGAGCACCGTATGTGTGAGAGAGACAGTCTGGTGTGTGTGTGTGTGTGAGAGAGAGAGAGAGAGAGAGAGTACGCGCGCAGCACCGCGCTGCCGCCGCGGTCAACTTTTGAACGTGTCTGTCACGACGGGGGTGAGAGATTGCCGGAGACAGGCGTTGCCAGGGGGTGCGCGGGGGCGGGTCCGGGGGGCCAGGGCCACCGACGGCCCCCGACACGACCTTTAGGGGGGCGGGGGGAGCAGGTGTGGGGCCAGAAGATATGCGGCAGGGCCCGCACGGCACATACCGATAATGCTACCCGGCCGCCGGCACCAGGTGCGGCCCTGCGACAAACTCGGCGCGTCACGATGAGAATTGAAAACGGTTCGCCCCCCCCCCCCTGCGTGTGTATATAAACGAATAAAGAGCGGGCTGGCACCCGGCCGCGGGGGACGCGTCCGTTCGCAGCGGTACTGTATCCGTTTCCCCCCGTTTGCGTCATGAACGTCAGCTTGATTATTCTCGCATACGTTTCCGCGTCTGTGCCGACCAGCTTGCCCTCGCAAAGAAAAACCGGCAGCAAAAAAAAAAACAACAAAAAAACGGGGGTACATGATGGAATGGGTACTACACGCCGGTTATTAAAATAATATTTTATCCTTTGGACTCGCTTTCGGGAAAGCCGCAACGGTAGCGGGGCGTGTTGTTGGATGTTTCAGCTGAATTCGGCTGCGGGCGGTGCCGCAGTGTGCGCGGACGCGCGGGGCGCCGCGGCCCGCAGCCCAGCATCAGCTGTCTACACGTCCTTTTTCCGACCGAGTTTCCCGTTTCTCGTCGCTCCGCTCCGTTTCACCTGTCCTTGGCGTCTCGAGGCAGGCCACGGCCGCGGCCCGGCGCTGCCTCCCTTCCCCCTCCGCCGGTCCCCCGGGGCCACAGGGGGGCGGGCGGCACGCCGGGGTCGTCGCCAGTTAGGCCCCAGCGTTTTGATGCATCAGGGCGCGCTCTCAGGCTGACAGCCCGGTCAAGGGACCCCGCCAAACCACCCCGGGGCGACAGCCTGCCCCGCCCGGTCCCCGCCCCGGCCGTATCCCCCTGGTAGCTATCCGCAGACCGGCAGCCGCGTCCGAGGTGCCAGCGCCACCACCCCGCCGGGCCCCGCCCCTGCCCGGCGACCAGATAGAGAAGAATGATGGTTTCGGAGGTGCCCTTTTTGCCGCCACCACCGCCGCGCAGTCGGCGGGGCCCCTCCAAACCGAGCGGGGCGAGATGCCAAGTCATTCGGGGAGCTTCAATTAAAGAAGACGGATTGATCTGATTTGTGCGCCGCTCGGGGTTGGCGGCCGGCGGCGGCGGCGGCGGCCGGGAGGAGCCGAGGGACTGACGGCGCGCTCCGCGTCCCGGCGACGGCCCTCACACCCGCGGCGTGGAGGTAGGCGGATGCGCCCAAACGCCGTCCCTCGCCGGGCATTTCCTTGCGGAACACGCTACAAAGCTGGGTCGGTGTGGGCGGGGCGTGGGCGGCCCGAACCCACCACCCGCACCCCAGAGCTAAGGGCGACCAAAGGGCGCCGGTGTTGTGCCTTGCTGCCCCGGCGTGAGCCCTTAGGCCCTCCAGGTACTCAAAGGGCTGATTGTGTTTGGCCTCAGAACACTTGGCGCGCCCCGGCTCAGGCCGGCCGTCTATGCGGGGGCTCAGCAAGGGCGTGGCGTGGCGCGGCGGGGCGTGGGGTCCGGGGGGCTCGCCGGCCATCGGCCCGGAGGATAAGCCGGAGCCCGCCTGCAGCCCGGAGCCATCCGGAGCCCGGAGCCAGCACGTCACGGATCAAACGGGCGTACGCTCGCCGTTCGCTGATTTACAGCCCCGGCCTTTATCGCGGGTGTAGGGGTTCAGACGAGGGGCCAGCGGGGGGTGGGGGGGGGGGCCGGGGGGCAACAGCTCGGTCGCCTATTCGGCGTGATCGACGAACGCCGCACCTTACGCGCCGCCGACGCCCCCCCCCCCCTCTCCTGCCCCGCACAAGCGGCGGCCGCGACAGGGAGGGGGGGGGGGGGGGGCACTTGCAGCGACGCAGTGATGAGCGAAGGGGGAAGCAGTGACGGCCATCACGTCAGCAGGGCGATCCCCACGTGATGCAGCAGTGCAGAGGCGGCAGCGGCGGCGGCAGGGCCGAAACAGCGTTGCACTCACGGCGCAGACAATGGGCAACACACCGCGGCGCCGCCGGAGGGAGGGAGGGTCCGGAGGCCCGGAGGCCCGGAGGCCCGGAGGCTCTCTATCGTCGGCAGGCGCCCCCGAAGCCCCCGCGAGCCTCCCTCCACCCACCCCCTGGGGTCCGGTCTGCCCCCCGTCCCCGCTGTTTGGTCGCCGCCGCCGCCGCCGCCGCCCGTAAGGCGCTTATGCACGGTACGACTCACTGGCTGTTCTCAGACCCCGACTGCATAAAACAAAAAACCCTGCATATTGTCTCTTTTGCTCGACAGCAAAAAATAAGGAGTGCCACGACGTACCCGGCAGCAGTTCTCGTTCGTAACCGCAATAACCAACCTGGAAACAAAAAGAAACAGCGTCAGCCAACGCACGCGCACAGTACAGCAGTCTCGGCTCGGCACACACACGGCGCCTGCCGGGTAGGCAAGAACGGCCTCTTCACGCACGCGGGCGGTGCGGGCTGGCCTACCCCGGCGGCCGCAGGCGCTATCGGCCCGCGGCCGGGGAGCGGCGGCGCGCGGTGCGCCCAAACCAGCGGTGATAGTTCTGCGGTGCGGCGGGCCGCGCGGACAGGAGCCCCCGGCTGCCGCCCCGGCGCCGTCATCAGCACGGTAACGGCCACGGGAGGCTTGTTTTGACGGCGCGGCCGCCCGCACTCCTTGACCGCCCACCGCACGCCGCGCCCCGCCGTCCGCGTCCCCTCCGGTCCCCTCCCGCCGTCCCCTCCGGTCCCCTCCCGTCCCCTCCGGTCCCCTCCCGTCTCCTTCCGCCTCTCTTCCTCCCCGTTGCGTTACTTTTCATCCGAGTTTCTCCGCCCCGCCTCGCCGCGGTCCGCCCCCCTCCCGCACGACGGCTCTCAGCCACTATTTCCAGCGGCGGTGAGGAGGGGCGGTGCGGGGCGGGAGAGAGGGAGGAGAGGGGAGAGCGGTGCGCAGAGCCGAAAAAAAGGGGAAGTGAGCGTCCCTCAAGATTCCACTAATAAATCACCGCCGCCCCCCTCCCTTCCCTCTCACTTCCGGACTGTGGCGGTTTCGCAATTTCACGCTGCAACCGATCTAATATCGATTAACCGTGTTTTGCAGCCATTCCTATGCCGTGGGGTAAAAACGGGCGGAGAGGAGGGGGCGGGCGCTGCCGGCTGCAGGGGGGGGGGGCGCACGCTTCGTCGGAAAGTCATCACCATTGCGGCCATCCCGGGCGTGCAAATTAGGGGGCGGTTAATTAAATTTATTTGCGAAAGGAGGCGGGGAAAAAATGTTAAGTGTCGCGCCGGGCCGCCGCCGGAAACGGAATAATGCCGGCCGGCACTTGATGTATGCGAGTATCATTTTTAAACGGCGCCCACGGGCTCTTTTCGTTCATCGTGATAGTTTTTAGGCTGCTACCTTGCGAGAGGATTTTTTTTTGCAATCGAATTTCCTACCTCCTCTCTCTGCTCTCTCTCTCTCTCTCTCTCTCTCTCCCTCTGCCCATCGTGGTCCCAAATCCCACCGCCCACACCCCTCAGGCGAGCGCCATCCGCATGGCGCCCCTAACAGCCCTGCGCCCTCCAGACGAGGGAAAAGTGCAGCCACTGAATGCGATATTTGCGCACAAATTACCGCCACGAACCACAAGGGGAGGAGAGAGAGAGAGAGAGAGAGAGGCGGGAAAGGGGAGAGGGATAAAGAGAGGAAGAGGGGCCGAAACCCAACGCAATATCACAGCACCGCCAGGCGGGCAGCGCATCCCACCTACGATCGGCGGTGCTCAGCGAGCCTGTGATTGCGCACGTGCAAGGAGGACAGACGGACCCGGGAGGCCGGGAGAGCGACGAAGATAGAGCCATGGAGGCAGAGGCGCACTCCGGCCGAAGGGTGCGGGGAGTGCGCCCCGTGCACAAAACCTCTCCTCCGCCGATTGGGGCACCGGCTACCGGCTCGCAGCTCGGAAAAAAAATAATTCAAGAATTGTATCCCTTGTGTGGCTCATGCAGTTCAGCTCCACCGCATGCACCGCGGCGGGGGCAATGCCCCCCCAAAGGCCCCCCCAAGGCCGCCGCCGCCGCCGGCGCCGGGGTTGCAAGGGCGAGCGGCGAACGCGGGCCGCAAAATTATTCGGGGCGGTGACATTTATGTGGGCCGAACACACCGCGCTACAAAATACAAAATAAAGTCGGTGGCGGCGCGTGATAGCGGCGGCGGGGTGCGGAGGCCCCGGCGGCGCGTGCACACGGGGGTGCGGCGGCGAGGGCGACCCCGGCGGGACCCGGCGGCGCGCATAAAATTCCAGATTTCAATACGCAATAATTTTGCGTACGGCGAGGGGGAAGAAAGGCGCGTGGAAAGGGGAGGTGGAGGAGGAGGAGGGGGAGGGGGAGGAGTTTGCGGTGGCGGTGCGGGGCGCCAAGGGGAAGCGGGCGGGACCGATATGTGCAGTTATGTTCGGGAAGTGGGAGCGACACGGGGAGGGGCGCGGCGCAGGGCGTCCCTGTTTGCTTCCTCGGGGTGGCGGCGGCGTCGCCTTGGCGTCGCCGGGAGAAATGATTCAATCAAGGCCGCCGCCGAGATTTTTGTCCCTAATTTATTATTAAATTTTGTACGTTTAATTTGAAAACGATTGGGTAAACATTTTCCAGGGTGACATCAGTAGTGAATGTGCACTATCGCATGTTCTAATCCCTTACGCTCCGTAGGCAGTCGGCGGGCTGGGGGCCGCTGGCGCCGGGCACTGCCGGCCAGACCCCACCCACCATGGGGCCGTCACTTTTCGAACCCCCCAACGCCACGCCACGCCCAGGTCCGCGTTTGGAGCCTCGCCAAGGATGCCAATGGTTATCAGAGTAGCAGAGCGTTGCAAAAGGGCCCATACGCCGGCCCACGGCCGACGCCCACCGCCCCCTCCGTGTCGCCTCCCTCTGCCAGCGCAGCAGCGGGGCGAAGCCCCCGCGAAGTCCCCCGCGAAGCTCGCCGACCCGAATGCATCCCATTTGTGACGAAAAGAAGACAATGATAAGGGAGAGCGAGCCGGGCCAGAGGCTTCCGCAGCGGCCCCCAGCGCCGGGGGCTGTTTGGACGGGGTGGTGAGCACCTCTAGCCCGGGGCCCGGACCCTGCCTGTCAGCGGGGGGAAATAAAAGCGGGTGTACACACATCTATATGCATACAAAGACGGCCGACGGAGCGAGAGCGGCGGCCGTGCGGCCGGAGCGGGCGCGGCCGAGTGTGACTAAAATGAAAGACGGGAGCAGTCACATATCATTTTAATATGTACTTAGGTGTCCTGTTTAAGATGCACGGCCTCTGTCTCTCTGCTGCTCTCCCTCACACACAGACACACACGTTCTCTCCCTCTCCTTCTCTGTCTCTCTCGCGCACAGACTCGTGCCCCTCTAGCCCGGCCCGCCAAGGCAGGGTGCAGTACGCAAACCCTACGCCGCGCGGCAACCACAACGCCCCACAACGCGTGAAATTGCCAGGGACGTTAAATATATCTGAATGGCAGAACACGGCACACGCACACACACACACACACGGACACGCGCACACGCACACGCGCGTCGGCGCACATACGAGGCATAACTCAGCCCTCGTCCTTGCGCCCCGTGAGCGCGGGGCCTCGGCGTGTCTCAATACACACAGGGGCGGAGGCAGCCAGGCGGTGATAGGCAAGTTACACACACGGTGTGCGCGCGTGTGACGCTGCACGGGCCGGGAGCTGCGGCACGCCACGGCGCCCCGGGTATAAAGTGCGTGCGCGAAAAACTCCCGTGACGAATAAATCCCGACAATTTCGCAAAACTAGGATTATTTTTAATTTTAGCGAATTTTTTCAGGTCGTTAATTTTTTCTCGCGCAGTCAAGTATATTTTTCATTGCACTTGCCCCCCTGTTCACTTCTTGCGGAAATTGGTCGGCAAGTAGCGAGCGTGCGGCGGCGTATCCCAGCCACCCCTCCGCCCGCGGTAGATCCGGTTCTTTACGGTCAGGTAGTGATGTCCAGGGAGGCGACCAGAGCCGCCCGCCTCCGAGGCTGCGCGTGGTATCGGCTCCGTGCAGTGTGCGCGCTCGCCGCTGAGGGGTGCGGGCCGGTGCACTCTCAATCAGCACTGCGAGTGTACGTGCCGCAGCCCGGCCGCCCCGCCGGGCCCGCGGGCCTTGCGGAGAGACGAGATCTGCAAAGGCCAGCGAACGACGCGGCGGCGGCGGGCAACGGGTGCGCGAGCGGGGCACTGTACGGCGGGGTCCGCCGGGCCCCGTCTCCGCGCGCCCCGAGCCGAGAATCTGCAAACGAGATGCAAATAGGAAGGGAACAGGTACTTGGCACCCGGTACAAAGTGCCGACGACGGCAGGTGGGGCGGTGCGCTCGGGCGTTCGGGGACGAGTACACTGCTTAGACGATGAGGTGGCCAACCTGCCATGCATTATTAGACAAATACTGACATGTCAATTCCCTGTCATTTTGATTCTTAAATTTTTTTTTTTCTTGGATTGCACTGCCGAGCTCTCGGCGAAGCACCCTTAAAATACGCGCCGCCGCGGGGCCCCGTGCGGGGCGTGCGACGTCCGCCGGCCACGCCCCCAGCGCCCCCCGCGGGGCTGCATGACGAAGGGTACAAATGGGGGAGGTGGAGGGCGGAAGAGAAAGCAAGGGCGTCAGGCGTTACGGCCGCGGGCCTCGGCCGCCACCCCTGAGCCCCGCCCCGCCTGTCAGCCGGGTAGCCGCACCGCCACAGCCCCGGCCGGGCGCTACCTTGTGATCAGAGCGCAAGGGGGGCGGGCCAAGCCGGGCGGCCGCCCAGCTGACCGAGCTGTCACCTCCACACCCCAAGTGTCGGCAAACAAACAGTGCCGCCCCAGCAGTGCGTACGGACCACGCCACGGCGGCTGCAGCCACCCCCCGAGCTTCGGCACGGTGCCGCTAACTTCGCGGGGCCGTTCCACGACGCCACGCTCGGCACTGGGGCGGGTTTCGAACGTCAACGAAACCACCGCTTACCATGTCGCTGTCAACCTGAAGGTATTCTGTGCGGACGGCGACTAAAAACGTTCATTTTGAGGGTCTGTGGCAGCGTGCGGCAGTGCGGCATCGCCGCCTGTTAATTTTTTCCCTCCCCTCCCCCGTCGGCCGCCGCACCGCCGCCGCACCCCTGGCGTGGCCTTGCGCCCTCTCCACGCCGCCGCAGGCGGCGGCGCAGGGGGTCGTCGCGAGGAAGTAAACATTGAAAGAAAAACACGCGCACGCATCGGAGTGGGCGGCGAAGGCTGTAATGTGGGCGCGGGGGGCGCGGGGGCGCGGGGGCTGCGGGGCCCGGCCGGGGTGCTCCAGGTGATGACATGTACTTCACGCCCCGAGCATGTGTGGGGGGAACAGGAAGACGGCGAAAGCGAGCGCGAGAGAAAAAGGAGGAGAGCGGCGGAGGCAGGCAGGCGGGGGGCGGCGGGAGAGGGAAGAGAAAAATGCGAGCGCGTCCCCGCCGGTCCCCGCCGGTCCCCCCGCTGCGCGGAAGGACAGACGAGCGACAATTTCCCGAAATGGCGCCGCGTTAACGCGCGTCGGGTTCTCGACGGGGCGTGGCGGCGCGTGGCGGCGCGTGGCGGCGCGTGGCGGCGCGTGGCAGGGTCGGCCCCCCCGCGACGCGGACGCCCCGTAGGGAGTCAGAACAAACACGGAGTGCGAACACTCGACGCTCGCCAAAAGCCTACGAGCGGCAGTGCAAGTAGACCCCTCTAGAAAACAGGAAAACAAAAATCGTCCTCGGATGAAAAATGGCGATTGTGAACTTTCGATAAGAAGGTGTCTCATTTGAATCATCGTTACTCACGCGAGTCCGGTCCATTCCGTGCGTCCCCTTCGCGCATGTCCGCCTCGAATAGTCACACATCTCCTCGCCCCGTCCGCCAGGTGGCTCAGAGTGTTAGACGCACCTGCGAAAGCTGTCGCGGCGTAAATCACGACGCCAAGTCGGTGGAATAACACTGTGAGCGAGCCGGGCGTTCGGAAGCCCGAGTCAGCAACAACGCCGGCCTAAAGCGAGCTTCGGAAGCATTCCCGGGTGGAAGAGTCCGCGGCCGCGCACACCTCCGCCCCGGCGACACAAAACAAATGGGCGCCGCGTGGGATCGACAAATCCCGCCCGCGCCGGCCGCAGCGAAACGAGCGTAATTTGTGGACAGTCCCCCGACATGGCCCCCCAGGGTGCGCGGGGCGAGCAGCGGCGGGCGTTCCGGACGCGGCCACCGCGACGACCTCGCGCGCGCAGAACGACGCGCGGCGCGCGGCGCGGATGCAGCCCTCCGGGGCTAAACCCCCGCACCGGCCGGGGAGAGAGCCTGAACCTCCGCGCAAAGCGCCGCGGCCCTGCCGAAATTGAACCCGGCCAGAACAGCAGCGGGATAAGCTCACTCACGCACCGGTCAGAAGAAAAAAAGAGTAAAACAAAATAAAATAAAAACAGAGAGGGCAGCGGGGAGTTATTCGAATCCGCAGCGGGGCCGCGCGGCTCGGGGCACTAATTGTTCCGCTGCTGGAAAGAGACAGGAGTAGTACTAGTCGGCGTCCACACAAAGTACGTTTGGCCCTCTCCAAAAAACAAGAGAAAAATAGAGAGAACGGCAGCAGCAACAAACCACTCTATAATCAGAGGTGCGCGCGCGCGCATGAGAGAGACAGACAGATAGACAGACAGAGAGAGGTAGAGACTCTGCTGATTCCCTTTCCTCGTGGCGCGGTATATAAAACTCTGGCCGTGTGATGATGAGTGGTGGCGGCTCGCCAAGTCGTGCGCGCGGCGGGCACTCGGGGGCCCCGCTGCCGCACCGCACCGCAGCGGTCGGGCTGGCGGCGCCGCTGCTTGCACAAGGTGCACTGCTGCTGCCGGACCGAAAAAGGCGGTCCGCGACTCGTGACCCACATCGCAGCGCGGCGGCGGCGGCGGCGGCGGCGGCGGCGGCGGCGGCGGCTCCGCAGGACCCTCCAACCGCGGCATCATCGCGGCACACGCCCGGAAGGAAAGAATGGGAGTAAGACAAGAGAAGAGTTGCGGCGGAGGGAACGACAGGCCACGACGGCCGCAGGGCACCGCGGGACAGGTAAACAAAGGCGAGCAGGTCGCGCGAGGAGCGGCGGCCCTGCGGTGCCCTGCGGTGCCCTGCGGTGCCCTGCGGGGCCCTGCGGCGGGCCTTCGTGAGGAGTTGTCAGCCGTTTGACGGGCCGAGGCCTGCAATCAGCGGCTCATTCAGTGAGCGGGCCGCGGCACGGCGGCGGCGGCGGCGTGCATCGCGTTCGGCCCCGACAGGCGAACGGGGCTCACTCCTCACCGAGGGCGTTGTTCGTCGTGCTGGGCACACCGGGTGTCCGTGGGGCCAACGCACATGAGGCAGTTGCGTGGCGCTCTATCGTCCTTAGGGTGCTGATAGGCAACCAGTTCCACTGCGCTGCGTTGCTCCGGAGACCCCGCGGCAGGGGCGGTGACATAAGGGCGGCTCTCAGTGCGGCCGGCGCTTACGGGGACAAAATGTGCGTGGAAACGGGACACGCACAAAGACGACTGGGACGACGGCTAGGACAGCCGGCCGTGGTATGGGGGGGAGGCCGCAGGGCCGCAGGGTTGCGGCGGGC
Source organism: Megalurothrips usitatus (assembly GCA_026979955.1). Classification (NCBI taxonomy): domain Eukaryota; kingdom Metazoa; phylum Arthropoda; class Insecta; order Thysanoptera; family Thripidae; genus Megalurothrips; species Megalurothrips usitatus. The sequence goes on from CM049594.1 coordinate 11,619,067, forward strand.
CCCCTTTCGCGAGTCCGCCCCCCGCTGGTGCTCCCCACTCCACCACGGGACGGCCAGCCGCGGCGCACAATGCGAAGCGATGCGAAGGGAGCGGGGCGGGGCGGGGCGGGGCAGCACGCACCGCGGGTCTTGTCGGCTTTGAGAAAAAATGAGCGCGCTCCAACGTCCCGCGGAGCGGAGCCGCCGCCGGAGCCCAGCCGGAGCCCAGCCGGAGCAGAGCTTGGCGGCGCTGCCCGCACGCTCTGCTGGCACCATCGAGGAAAGTGCTGCCAGGCCCGCGCGCGCAGGAGATAAAAACTTGTGCTCGAGGCCGGCGTCGTAACCGAGACGTCGTCGCCAAGCGTCTCCCCGTCCGAGCCAGATTAGAGGGCGTCGCAGGAGCCGCGGGGCCGGGCGGTGCTAGCGTCGAGGTGTTGGCGGCGGGGTGCCGCCCAGGATGGACGCTCAGGAGCCGGTCGGACGCTGTTGAGAGCACGGCCTGGTACAGGCCTGTACAGTAGGGCTCGACGCGCGGCTGCCGGGACTGCCGTAGAGTGGGGCTCACCGCAACGCGCGCCGGGGCGGCGGCCGCCGCGCGGACTGCCAATAGTGGCGAGATTATTACCTGCAACACACAAGAGAGCACGGCGTGTTAGATGAGGGCGCAGAGCAGCAGTGGCGGCGGCCCGGTCACTGGCGTAGACAGCCAGCCGGCATTTCACTTTGTCGGACACGGCGGCGGCGGCGTCGTGTCAGCGCGTGTCAGCGCGTGTCAGCGCGTGTCAGCCGCCTGTCGCGTCGCGTCCCGGGGGCGGCTCGGCCAATAACTGTCACGGGCCCCGCGGGCGGCGCACCGCACGCGGCCGTCGGAGGCCATGAATCCCTCAGCGCGGCCACGGCACGGCCCCCACATCAGCACAATGGCAGTGCGGTGGCGCGCGGCCGGGGCCGAACGCGGCTCCGGAGCCCCGCAGCTCCGCAGCTCCCCAGACTCCAGGCGGTGCGGGTGGGTCCGGGCGTGCAGACCGCCCCGCTGGAATCACCTCGGCAGGCATTGTGGCTGAGCAGGGCCGCGGGGCCCCCCATTGTCGCACGGCGGGGCGCCGCCGCCAGGGCACCGCACCATTGTGACCGCAGAGGGCACCGGGGCCCTGACCGTCCTGGCCAGCACGGCCTAAGGCCGGAAGCGAGGCGCCTACCCCCCGGGGGGCCGTGCACCTGCGGGCGCCACGACCACCCCGGGGACGATATGCATGTGTCTGGTCTGGTGCGCCGATGAGGAACAGAAATGCAATGGAATGATGCATCAATCCACTCTTTGCCATTTCTCATACCTTGTAGTGTTTTTGCCATGACAGTCGCAGACACTATTTTATTTAACTTCCTGCAGTTGTATCTTTTGCCCCTTTTATCAGCGCGGTCGCCGCTCTCCTGGGGAGGCGCGGCCTGTCCTCAAAAATGACGCGTCAAAAGAGTCCCCGTCGCGGCGGCCAGGCCCGTGCCCGCACCCGCGCGCACTCCACGTGTCCGCGGCCGCGCCGCCGGCCGCCCGCCACCAGCAGCGGGCGTCCCGCTCTAAGCCCCGGGGCCAAAGCGGCCAAAGGCTTTCGCACGCTTCTGCACGCCGTTTTTCTCTCCGCCCCTTCTTTTTCAGTTGTGTATGTGTGTGTGGGAGCGCGCGTGTGTGTATGTGTGTGTCTTTCCACGCGTTCCTCCCTTACGAGGAGAAAAAGGGGCGGGCTCAGGGGCAGGGGGCCGGCAGATTAGTCCGATTGCAGGGACAGCCCGGAGCAGCTGGTCCCTGACCACACTGCGCCGCCGGCCAGCGGCCGCCACACCCACCCCGCCCGGCCTCCGACCATTACGGCCCCCGGCCCCCACAACCCCCACAACCCCCACAGCGGCCGGAACCGGCGGCCGGACCGATCCAGCCCCCTCCGCCCCCTTCCGTGTTAGCGGCGTCTTGTTCATGCTGCTGACCCACAGACCGTGGCAGATTTATCGCGTTCGGCCATCTTGGACCAAAACGTCGCCGTAGTCGCTGGACACACACACACACACACACACACACAAACACACACACACACATGTGTGACGTGGTCCTGAAAGCGAGGGTCACGCACACATCGGTGTCCCCCCTGCGGCGCCCCCCGCGGCTCTGGCTGACACTCGTTCACAAAGCCCCTCTCATCCAGATTATGGTCCAACGCGACGGCATCGGCTCCGGACCAATGAAAGCCCGGAGCCCGGAGCCGGAGCCGCCAGGCCCGGAGGCCGAGGAGTCGCCAGGCGGGCCGAGAGTGGGAATTTATAACGCGCGCCATCACCCGCAGAGAGAGAGCGAGAGAGAAGGCCGGGAATAGAACTATGGCGCGCGCGGTCTCAACGGCCCATTTACTCCGGAGATAAAATGTGCTCACCAGCGGCCTACATCCGCATCCCGTTCGGAGCGTGCGGAGCTCAGCTGACCCCGCGGGGGCGGCTCCGCCACGGCTCCGGCCGCGACCACCGCACCGCCGCCGGCCCGCGGCCGCCGAAGCACCCCGACGAGTCTCTCTACCCCCACTCCCATTTTCTCTCTCTCTCTCTCTCTCTCTCTCTCTCTCTCTCTCTCTGTGCAGTGGTCCTTTACTGCCCTCAAGAGAGGCGTTATTAGGGTGTAAACTCAGCACGGAGAGAGAGAGAGAGAGAGAGAGAGAGAGAGAGAGCGAAAGCAAAGAGACCGACGTCGTTGGCGACCGCATCATGAACGACGGGAAGGGGTACACATACGACGGCGGGGTGCCGCGTGCCCTGTCGGTCCCAGGGCGTGTCCCCCCAGGCCCCCATACAGTACTTCGTGCGGCCCCCGGGCTGCTACACGCAACAACAAGGTTCTCACACACACACGCACACACACGTACACGCACGCAAGCGCACGCGCGCAGAGTATACGCCTTTGAAAATTAATAATAATCCCGCGGTCCGTGCGGCGGCGGCGGCGGCTGCGGCGTCACACACAGCGTCACGGTGCATTATTCACAGGGAGGGCGGGCTGGGCTCCGCGCCCCAAGCAGTGCGAGCAGTGCGGGGGCTCACAGCAGTGCCCCCGGCGGGGCCCCCGGCGGGGACCCCGGCGCGGCGGAGCGGGGCGGAGCGGGGCGGAGCGGGGCCCATCCACGCCACTCACGGAAGCGCGGATGCATGGCGGCGCGGTGTGCGGAAGGGAAAGGCCGCCGTCAGAGACGAAAGACTCAGGCGTGGACACACACACACACACACACACACACACACACACACACACACACACACACACACACGCCGCCACGCGCCGCGCGGCACGCGACCCCTCCGCCGCGGTACCCAGAGCACTCACCCTCCGTTATCCGACGTGAGCACACTCCGCGGTGGTCCTACACGGCACCCGGTGCGCGCCCCGCCCCGCCCCGCCCCGCCACGCCCCGCCCCGCCCCGCCACGCCCCGCCCCGCCCCGCCCCGCCACGCCCCGCCACGCCCCGCCCCGCCCCGCCACGCCCCGCCCCGCCCCGCCCCGCCCCGCCCCGCCTGCCCGCGTGGCGTGGAAAATATGGCACGCGCCCCCGTGTGGGTGCGGCCGGTACCCGACCCCCCGCAAGGCGGCGCGCGCGGCACTCTACCCCGCCCAGCCCCGGGGAGGGGCTGAGGAGAGGGGCCCGTCGGCGAGGGCGTTACCGTGCCCGGAGCGGCGGCGTTGTGGCGTGCTCGGGAGAGATACTGAGGCAGTCCCGGCCCCCGGGCCCCCGGCCCCCAGCGCGTCCGGTGAGGCCCGCCAGGACTATCCCAAAGGCCCCGGCCGGGCTCAAAGCCGGGGAGTTAGGCCCCGGGGCCGAGCTGGCCGCCGCCGCCGCCGGCTCCATCGCCTCCCAGGAGGGGCGATCGCAGTGACGTCATGAGGGCGCGGAGCACGGCCGCAGAGCCAGGGGGACACAAGGCAGCGAGAGAAAGGGAGAGAGCGAAAGAAAGAGAGAGAGAAAGGAGAGATAGAGATGCGGCTCTGCGGATCCTGGCTGAGCGGCATCAGTGGGGAGCGCGTTAGAACCGCCGTACTGCAAGGGCAGAGGGCCGAAGGGCACCCAGGGCTCAAGGGCGCCAGGGGCTGCGGGGGGTCTGCCGGAGCACGGCCCGGCACGGCGGAGGACCTACGAAACGCGTCGTACAGCGCCGCCCGCAAGACATCAACACGGCGCCACAATCGCCCCCACACGCCCTCTACAAGCAGGGCTCTCACCACGGAAGACATCCCCCAGCAGCAGTCTCTCTCTCCCTCTCTCTGTCTCCCTCTCTCTCTCGCTCTCTCTCCGTGTCCTCTTAAATTCCCTCTTCAACGGGCCCCCCTTTTCTCTCTCCCCCTCTCCCTCTCTCCCTCCCTTGCGAAAGCCCTCTCCGGGCCGGCCTGTACACTGCTCTCTATGAGATCATAAATTTGGCACACACAAGACCCGCTTTGCCGCGAGAGCGTGCGTGTGTGTGTGTGCGTGTGAGACATGGAGGAGGGGAAACCGGGGGAGGGGCACAGAGGGGCATGAGGGAGACGGATACACGGGGTGAGGGAGAGAGAGCGAGAGAGGGAGGACAAGTGTCCGAAGGGGGAGAGAGAGAGAGAGTCAGCGAGATACAGTATAGAGCCATTGCTCTTGATAAAGCAAATCTGCACGGCGAATCGACTGCAATTGAATCCCATTCAACAACGAGGCATAGCGGAGTAGGCGATAAGCAGGATGGGAGTGAAAAAAACTCACACACACACAAAAGACATTAGATGAAAAGGATTTGAACGTGGAGGGGGGGGGGTGGCATCGCTACCGGCGGGGCAGGGGCGGCGGCGTCGGCGGCGCGGGGCCCGATAAGAGTGCGTGGGGCGCGGCGGGGGGCGCGGGGGCCGCATGTATCCGCCTCACCCATGCGGGTCCCGCCTCGCTGCGACTGTGTGTGTGTGTGTGTGTGTGTGTGTGTGTGTGCGACGCGGCAGGTGCGGAACGGCAGACGGGAACAACTCATTGCAGCAGGCGTTGCAGCACAACGGTGCAACACAGCGGCCGCAGCGCGGAGCGGGCGGAGCAGAGAGGCGGCTTCGAGACGCAGTCGGGCAGCCCGGCAGACGAGGCGACCCACCCTACATCGTCTGTCTGACTCGATCCGCGTCCCCCGCTGTCCTGAATACCCCTTTCTCCCTGCCCCCTTTCTCTTCGTCTCTTCACCCCTCCGCCCCTCTCTCTCTCTCTCTTTGTCTCACTCACTCTGTCTCTCTCTGTCTCTCTCTCTCTCCCCCTATGCCCCTAAACAAGGCCGCAGCGCGGTCCACTCCCCGCCCACCCCCTCCACGCCCGACACCTTTCTCTCCCCTCGCGCAGCACTCGGGTGAGATAATTTATTCGCGTATCTCTTTAAAATAAAAAGTGTAATATCCCATTTGAGGCGAGCCGAGGCCGCCTCCGCGCCGAGCCCCAAGAGCTGCGGTGTCCGCTTCCAGCGCTTAGCGCTTCCAGCGCCCCATGAGGGGCCGCCGGTCCGCGGCCAGCGGAGTAGCGCTGGAGAAACTCCGGCCCGGCCACGCCCATCACTTCCCGGAACCCCTCAACGCCATTCGGACACACGAACATTCCTCGGAGGCGTTCGGCAATCACACACACGCACATCTCTATAATCCGTCCACTGAAGTGGAGGCTTCTATGCCGCGCGTGTCTTTTTCTGTGCCCGCGCGCAAAATAGGAAAGAGTTGGTCTGTGAGTGCGGAGAGTAAAAGGATCGCCATTCACACGGTGTTTCACAGCCGAGACGGCAAGAAACGCGCGCCAGTCTCCGGCGACAACAACGGAATTTGAGCTCGAAAAACTCTTCGCGAGCAAAGCGCTTTGTACGGCGCGGGAGAGCAGGCGCCGTCGGCAGCTCTACCAGCCCGTTGGCGGCCCTTGCCGCCACCCCGCGTGGAGCGCCGTGTCCCAAATCTCATCTACGCACGTGTTGAAACAAAGATAACCGCCCTCGTAACGTGGCATGGCGTGGCGGAGTGGAGCGCGGCCGAGCAGGGCAGTTCACCGTGCCGACGGCTCTTCTTTTTTGGCGTCCGCCGTCATGCCCCCCCCCCCTCCCTCTCTACCCCGCACCACCACAAACCACTCCGCCCCACGCCCCCGGAGTCGGCCCAGCTGAAAGCGAAACTAACCTCTCTCTCCTTCACTGCCCGTCTCTCTCTCTCTCTCTCTCTCTCCCTGCCGGCCACCGCAAGCAGCAGCGGTGCGGCGAGACTCCGCGGCCACGATACCCGGGGCCCGAGGCCCTCCCTTGCCGGCTGCCCCCGGCCGCCCCCCGGGCCGCCCCCCGGGCCACCCTCGGCTACCCCGTCCGCTGCCCGCCCCCACCGCAGCGGCTAATGACCCAGGACCGCGGCGGCAGGGCCGGGCCGCCCCCCACACGCCGCGGCTCGGCTCCATTTACTTCTCTCGCCGCTTTCCTCTGCAGATACGGCGGGGCCCCGCGGGGGCTACTCAGTTACTCGTCGCCCCGCCCGGCCGAGGCCGGCCGCCGGACCCGGAGCACGCGTCCGCCCCGCCGACTGCCGCCGCCTGCCGCCGCCTGCCGCCACGTTTGTTGCTCCAGTCAACTTTTCCTCCCCAATGTAGGTCATCGGGGTGGTCCGCGGCCAATATAACTGTGCTGCGAGCCTCCAGAGCCCCCCCCCCCTCTCTCTCTCTCTCTCTCTCTCTCTCTCTCTCTCTCTCTCTCTCGCTCTCTCTCCCTCCCTCCTCCGAGTCGGGAGAGATGTGGGTGGGAGGGCGGCGGCAGAAGGGCGGGGGGTGGTGGGTGGAACACGACACAACAAGTTGAAAACTGCGCGGATCGCCGGGACCAGATAGCGGCCAACAGGGCTAATCAAACCGCACAGATGGGGGACGCGGAAGGGGTTGGTAACCGAGGTGGCCTCCGTGGGGTCGGCAGCTCCCGGCAGCTCCCGGCACCGCCGAGATTATGTGGGGGAGCGCTTTGGCGAGCCCCCCGCCGCGTCCGACTTTTAGTTTGAGCCCCGGTCCGGCGCCCGGCCGGCTCGGGGTCGGCGGCAGCGGTCACACTACTTGGGATAGTGAGGGGCCCGGAGGCGGCCGCCGCTGTGCATCAAAGGGTAAAGTAGCCGCACAACATTATCGGGAAGCGGCAGCCTAATTGCACTGCGGCAAATTGTTTTGGACACTCTCCAAAATAAACAACAGAAACGGAATTTCAAAGTTCGCAGTCGAATTTTTGCAAACTAAGGTTTCGGTGCGAATAGCTTCGCTCTGAGCCGCAGCATGGTGATGCGGGTGGGCCGCCAGGCGCCTTGCGGGGTAGGCAACGGCGGGCTGAGCACGCGCGGGTGCGGTGCGGGCCGGCCTACCCCGGCGCTTGCAGGCGCCGACGCTCAAGGCCAGACGGCGCGGCACGGCGCGGCGGGGGGCCACGATCGGAAGGCACGGCGGTGCGTCGGTCAGAACCAGAGTCAACAGTCGGCGGCGCGGTCGGCCCCCCGCGGGCCCCCGCCGCCCCCGCAGCCCCCGCCGCCACGCCATGCTCGTTACGGACGGCCGCGGGGTGTCGGGCATACCAATGGCCCGGCTGGAAGGGAGGCGGAGGGGGCGGCGGCGGCGGGGCCGCGGAGGTAAACAGAATGGAACACGGTTCACCGGGCGGGTTTGCACGTCGGCGGCGCGGAGTGCCTTCCGCGTGGCTGTGCCTGGCTGTGCCTGGCTGAGCCGAGGCCCCGGTGCGTCGGAATCGAATCCGGGGGCACCGGACCGCGGGCGGGGCGGGCGGGGCGGGCGGGGCGGGCGGGGCGGGCGGGGCACCGGCGGCGGGGCCTCGTGCCAATCCACTCCCGCACAAGTGCACGGCGGCGGCCGGCACACCGCTGGAGGCGGTCCACGGGAGAGCTCTCAAGAAGTGGCGGGCCGCGCGGCCGGATCGTTGTACGATAGAAATGTCGACAGCGCGGCGGTGACAGAGCGCCTGGCTGCGCCGCGAGTCCCCGGCGGCGCTGCCTTGCCCAACAGCCTGCAGCGCGGTCGGGCCGCCGCCGCAACGCCATGGGAGCTTCACATGCATTAGGAGGGATTGGGACAGCAGCGGCTCTGCGGCCAGTTAATGGCGACGGCCTTACTAAGCCAGCTGCTCGCAGCGCAGCCAGCATGCGCCCGCACGTCACTGGTTGTGCCGTTCACGTGCAAAACGCTCGAACAGAAGAATTATTCAACTCGTTGACACTGAACTATAACACATGTTGCTTCGAACCAAAAAAATAAATAAATTATGACAGTGATTGTTCCAGACAAAATTTACTTCCAAACAATGAAAATGCCCCCACTGTGTCCTTGATCATGGCGATAAAACTGTCTCCCCGAAAAAAATGAGCCTCGCGAATTCGAAACCGACGTTTCGTACGGCAGTGGAATCGCAAAGCAAAACCGAACAAACGCCGGACACATGACGGAGAGGGGGTGCGTGCAACGACCGACCGGCGGACGCAGCCGCGGCCACGCCACGCCGCGCCGCTCGCAGTGCATTGCGAATTCCCAGACAGTGTTCGCCGCGCCACGCCGCGCCGCTGAATGGGCGCGCATGAACACACGCGTATGGCTTTTCGCAGTGACAGGTGTATGAGAACTGCCAACACGCGACCGCAGTCCGCACACACATACACACACACTCGCGCACACACTCACACACCTACACAGGTGTGGTGTCAGAGACACACTCATTCCGCGCGCCATCAAGATTGCAGCGGCAGCGGCCGCACACGACGGGACTTCCCGAATAAATACGCGCCCACAAGCGCTTCTGTGTACGTGAATTTTTTTAATTCCTTTTTTTGGCGTATGCGATATGCTATCTCTCTGAGGGCTTGTCCCATCTGTTTTGATCACGGGAATATAACCCGTCGCCGGAACTACCCCCCCCCCCCCCTCTCCTCTCTGCAGGCCCCGCGACCAGTGCGAAGAGCAAGATAAAACTCCATGGAAAGTGAAGGGCGGGGGGGGGGGGGACAGAGAGAGACAGACAGACAGAGAGACAGAGACGGAGAGAAAAAGCGAGGAGCCAGACCACGGCGGCCGCCAGTCCAAATCTCGTCGCGTCGCATCTCAGCGCACAGACACGACTTGATGGCGTTTGCATGAGCTGGCCAGGTCGGCGCGACGCATCCAGGTCCGGCCGGAGGCTGTGCGGCCGACAGAGGGGCCTCTCTCCCCGGTCATGTCGGCCCACCCCGCCGCTGCCATGGAGTGAAGTGAAAGGGGCAGCAGCCGGCCTGTTTTATGCCCTCACATAAAACCTAACCCTCCCCTTCTCTCTCTCCCTCCAGGCCCACCCAGGGCCCCCCTCCGAAGGGCGCGGGGCCCCCGTCACGTCACGCGGAGCTATGTCAGCCCTCTCGGCCATGTCGCAGCCCCCGTGCCCCCCGCAGCCCCCCGCAGCCCCCCACCAGTGCGGGTGCTGGAAACACATGCGGAGATGGTGCGGACCGCGGCGGACTGGCGGCGGCACGGCCGCTGCCAACCACTCGGCAGTTGGATGCGAGCTGTCGGCGCCGCGGGCCGTGTCGACCCAACCGCCGGCCCGACACGCCGCAGGGGCCGGGAATAAATTCTCGAAGTAGCGTCCGAAGATACGCCCCCCCCCCAAAAAAAAATGTAAACATAATTTTAAAATCGACGATAGAAAAACAGTATTATTTTCATCAACGATAATAACAACGTTTATGAAATGAATATTCAGAGCGCTGCCGTGTGTTACGGCGGAGCCACCCAAAGCGTCCGTCTTTCTCTCGGTGGGCGGCGCGCGCTGCCTGCAACGCGATGACACGTTAATTCCAGGCGCGCGCGCACGGCGGGCGAGGCAACGGGCGGGCGGAGGGGTCGTATCTTTTCGAAGCGGCTCCCGCGCCCGGCCACGCCGCGACACGCCACGCACACGGTAGGCCCCGCGCCCGCCACGGCTTTGCGCTGCTCACCGTTAGGAGGGGGGGGGGCGGGCGGCAGAACAACACGACAACAGCATGGCAGCTGCCATCAGCCGGAGCGGAGCGGATGAGACGAGAAGAGGAGGCGCCCCGGAGGCCCGGAGGAGTCAGATGAGACGAGGCGCCCCGGAGGAAGGCGCCCGGAGCCGGCCGGCTCCGGCATTCCCTCCGTCATTCCTAGGCTCACCTCATCATCACCTTCCTCGAAATTTCCGCGCCGCCGGCGTGCCCCGCACGCACGCACGGCCGGGGCGCCCAGCGGGACCCCCAGCAGCCAGGGAGCCAGGGGCACGCGGGCGTCTGACTAATCCTCGCCACGTCCAAGAACCTCCTCCTCCTCGAGACCAGAGCAGCGCCTCGCCGCGCCTCGCCCCCCCCCCCCCGCTCCCGGCTGCACCGGGAGTGCAGCGGAGGCGAGACGCAGCAGCAGCAGGCCTCGACCCCCCGCGGGGCCCCCGCGGCGTCCCGCCCGGGGCCCCTGCTTCCGTCCCTGCAACAGTGTTGCCACCACACTGGCGACGAAAGTCCCGCGCGGTCCCAGAGTACCGCAGGACTCCGGGCCGCCGGCGGGGAGGCGGGGGATGTTAGGAAAATAAAAAGTAAAAAAGTTTTTTTGTCGCCTGCGCTGCGGCTACACCACCGCAGAGCCGCGCGGCCAACTTGCCCGCGGCCTGCGAGCTGCGCCCTGCCCCGCCCCGCGCCCCTCCACGCCACGCCGCGCCACCGACCACTTGGCGAGATTGCAGCCCCGGAGGGGTCCGTCAGCGCCCCGTGCGGGGCCCCGTGCGGGGCTCCGCGGGCCCCGCAATCTGTGAGTCCGATCAGAGGCTTTCATGACAAACGAGGGCCGGGGATCGATGCGTGCGCATTTCTCCCGGCTGGACTTCTGCTGCCCGGACTTCCTTCCGGCCCCGCCCCTCGCTGCGCCGCCGCCGCGTCGCCGCTGCCCGATTCGTTCCAGTTTACAGCATGAAAATTACCGTTCCTTTTTACAGCGCGCTGCCGCTGCCGCGCGGGCGGGAGTGGAGCCGCTGCCGCCGGTTCAAAACTCGAGACGCCGCTTTTGTTGCAGCCGAAACAACTTTGTTGCGATTCCATAAACAACCCGCGCGAGAGGCGGCGGCGGCGGCGGCGGCGCAGTTGTCGTGAACTTCTGGGGCGCTAGGCAACCCGCAGGGGCCGCGCTCGAGTCTTAGGGCCGGCGGCGCGCGCACAAAGGGGCGAAGCCATTCGGGATCCGGAGATGGAATTAGGCAGCGGAGCATCGCGGCCGCGCGCCGGAAGCAATGTCGCCGCGCACCGGGGAGCTTCTCCGTCGGAGAGGTCGCCGCCAACCGGGAGGCCGGGATCCGGGGGGAGGTCGCCGCGCGGCCGCGGCGGCGGGGTGAGAGGCGGTGGCGGCCGCGGGCGGCAGTAAAACTCGCGCTGAGGGCCGCCGAACACAGCGCCGCACAGCCGCACAGGTTGGCACCCGATCCAAATGTCGTGGCGCGGAGTGGTGGGCCCCTCTGCCGCCGGCCCCGCGGAGGGCCGCGCACCGACGCTGCGCTGCTGCGCTCATAAAGGGCGCAGCAGAGGGGAGGAGGGGGGGGGGCTCGGTACTGAGCGAGGCACGGCGGGCCCTGCGGATCGCAAGGGCGTCGTAAACGCGTACGGCATCCTTCACTCGGGATGCCAGCCGACGACGTCATCGACTCTGCCGCTGCCAGAGCGGCGCGGCGCGGCGCACAGCCGCACAGCCGAGGGCCCCGCACTCGTACTATTCTGCCTCCCGCGGAATTTCCTCTTTTTGTCATCGCAGCAGCGGCGGCGGCGGCGGGCGTGGCGGTGGGAGGCGGGCGGGGGGGGGGGGGGGGGCGGGGGACGGCCGTTACGCCGCCGCCAGATGCAAGTGTCAACACACGCCGCGCACCGAGGGGGGGGGGGCATTAAAACGACACGAGCTTTACGGCCCGCGGCCCTCCTCCCCTGGCCGCGGGCGTGCGGCCCGGCGGACCGCGGCGACGCGAGGCCCCCCCGGGGCAGAGGCCCGGCCCGGCGCGACGGGGAAAGCTTGCGAGCGATTCCGAGAAAGGCTCAAAAAGGGCTGAGAGACATGCAGAGACGTCGTCGGCGGAGGTCTGCATCCGTCGCCGTGGTGCTCCCCCGGGGGAGTTCCACACCGGAAGGCGACGCAGAAAGGGGGGAAGCGCGGAGAGGACAAGAGAGCAGCGCAGGGTCTCGGGCAAATTGCATCTTTGGCCGGGCAGAGCTCCCCGTGCAGCGGCGCGGCGCTGGCAAAGCGGATTTTACGCCGCGATGCCGCGACGGTCGCTGCTGTCCGGCCGCGCTGCGCAGCGCCGCGCCGCCGACAGCCAAGCTGCACTCTCTTCTCCGCGCAAAAGTAGGTTACGGAACAAAGAGTCTCGCACCAAAAATAAATTATTGAAAAGGCCGCAAAAATAGGAAAAACATGCTAGAAACGTTCTTGTTAAAATTCCGAAAGTGTGAGTCAAATTTTGATGTCCAGAGTTACGGTGTGATGGTGTAATGCGGTATCGCATCGCAGGTGAGCGACGCCCGCTCGGCGGCGCAGTAACGGTGTAACTTGTGCACGTCAACAGAGTCGCGTGTTTGTTGCTGTTTGCGTTGCCATCATCATTCTCCGTGAGGGGGGAGGTGGGGGGGGGGGGCTGCACCATATTCGCCCCTTATTTCTGGGGCGATAGACGCCGCACCTCAGCCCGCGGATAAACTCTGCAGAGCGCGGTGCAGATTACCCCGCCGTCCTCCCCGGCACCTGCGCCGCCCCGTGCCGCGCTAGGCCGTGCTTCTTAGTCCCACTTGACGGCCTCCTCCTCCTTGCCCCGCCTCGGCTGCCCGGCATAAAGCAGTCACTGCACACACACGCGATAAGGGAGACTTACTGTTCGGAGCTCTCTCAGGGCAGGAGGGGTGACTTTTATATAGGAAAACCCCGGCGGCTGGGCGGGGCTGCGGGGCTGCGGCGCCGTGTGGACCCAGTCAGGGCTCCCCGATACCGCACGGGTCGTCGCGTCCCAGGCGTTACCCGGCGGGTACCCGGATGAGGGACCTCGTGTTCCAGGGCTTTATCTGTGACGAGAGCGAGGCGAAACTGGAGGTTTTACTGCCGGCAGCGCGCTGCAGTCGACAATGTTTGACGCGCGCGCACGACACCCATTTGATTCTCCGACAGCAGCGCCCAAAGGGGACCGTCCATAAACGCCAACATCCACTAGCCACCCTCCGGGTCGGGGACAGGTGTTCCGGAGCTAAAAATCCGAGGCACAATAGGGTATTCTGAACCCCAGTCCAGAAGTTGGAAGAAGACAAGAAGTACGTATTAAAATTCATGGCGAAACGATTGAGGGGTCAGTCCAAACTCACTGCGCTCACAGACAAGCAGGTCTTACGATTTTTTGAGATTTTTTTTGTGTGTGTCGGATTTTGAAAAATGTGCTTTGGCACCTAAGGGGCCCTATGAAAGTACCAAAACAGCCACAGACTCTCAAAACAATTGTATTTCGCATTTCAATAATTGTTTGCTTTTTTGAAGGGGTCATGTGGTTTACGGAGGGCCCCCGACGGCATGAGCGCGGGTGGGCGGTGCCCGTCACGAGGCACGTTGGCGACACAGGCCGCGGCTCCCGGCAGCTCCAGAGCTCGGCGGAGCGCGGCGGAGGCCCCGGAAGAGAAGCCGGCAGGCCGCGGGGGGATCTGAGGCCTGCCGCGGCAGAGGGGGCGGTGCACCTGAGCAAATCACACGTCTCGGCGCGGCGCCGACGCGGGGGCTTATCTCTAATGGCAGGGCAGAGCGAGGCGGCGCGGCGCGGCGCGGCGCGGCGCGGCGCGGGGGCACCTGGAGGAAACGTCCGCGACGACGCCGGCAGCAAGCGGGCCGATAAGGGACGGGCTCCGGCACCAAGCGCGCCGCGCGCCGCAAATACCCCCCGCCCTGCTGCAGCGCTGCCGCCGCTGCTGCTACCTGATGGAGTCGTGCGCGTTGCCGGCCTGACGGGGCCACCACCAGTGGATACGCGCCGGGCTGATTAGGCAAACCCTTCCCGTCCAGGAAGGTTACTCGAGGCGTCCACGGCGCGTGGTAGCGGTCGTGTCGGCCGCGCGGCCTGCCACGCCAATATCTGTACTGGGGGCGGGACCCTCCTCACCGCACACCGTAGGCCGTGTGTGTCGCTTATACCCCCGACGATATCGTGAAGGAAGCAGGAGGGGCTTATCCGACAGCGTTCGCCGCGCGCCCCGGCCCCACCGGCTGTGCGTTCGCAGAAAGGGCCGGCTGGCCGGGGCCCTTTCCTATTTGAGGTGCAATCGAGAGATAACCTTGCAGCCCCTGGGGACCGCGTTCAGGTCCCCCCGTCCCAGGCCTTGCGTGCGTGCCTGCGTGTGTGCGCGCGCGTGTCCCGCCGTGTGTGTGTCGTCTCATGCGACCTCGTCGGGGAAGGGACGGGTCATAGGGAGGCATACCGGATGGCGGTCGCAGATTGGCGGGCCCCGTTCTGTACACACACGCGGCATGGGTGGGCGCCTCCTGGGCCGGGTCCACCGCCAAGGGGCCGAGGGCCCTCCCCTCCGATATGCATAGACGGCCACAATGAGCCGGAACGCCCCGGCCCGTCGGGCCCCACAGCAGCGCCGCCGCCGCCACCGACGGCCGCATACGTTTTCTGCATCATTTGCCGCGGCAGAGACGCGAAAACATTCCTCTGTATATCCAGCCATCGCGGCGGCGGCGGCGGCGGCGGGCGGGCGCATCGAATCTTTACCACGGCGGCCCGCCCACCGGCTCCAGGCACCACTGTACGGCCGACGCGTCTCAGTAGGAGACCTCTGGCGTCGTCGGTAAGTTGGCAGCGCTGAGCCCCCCGACGCTGCCGCCTCCCCCCTGCAGCTCAACGTGGCCATAAAGTGAGACTTCCTTAAGGGGCTGTACGGGGAGGCCTCCCGCACACGTATACTCGTATTACTGCACTTGTTACCGCGCCCCTCCCGCCCCGGGGCCTCAACCCTAAACCATGGCGGCGGCAGGGCCCGGGCTGGTCCGGGCTGGGCCAGGCCCGGGCTCCGCTCCTTTGGGACTGACTGTACTTCAATCAAATCACCTGCACCAAATTGGTAAGACGAGCGGGGAGGGGGAGCGAGCGAGACAGGGGTTCGGAGCGGGGACGAAGGGCAGAAGGAAGGATGCCACTTCTTTGGCAGGGCAATATATATGTATTCTATGGCGGAAGCGGGTGCAGACGGTATGAGATGCGATGCAGAGGGAGAGAGCGGCAGGGAGAGAGGGAGAGAGAGAGAGAGAGAGAGCGACAGGGGGGGGGGGACTGCAGGCTCCCGGAGGAACGCGAGTAATGAAAGGGTTAAAGAGTCGGGCTGCAGGGCCCCGTAAGGCGACACCGACATGGTGGCGTGCGCGGCGGGCGCGTGCCCAGGAACCGTTCCACCACGGGGCGGGCGCGGCGGGGAACTCGAGTCGGGGCCGCGCTAAAGGAGCGGGTACAGGAAAAGTGAGGAGGGCAAGTCACAGCCCCCGTACAGACCGCTTTAGCAGCGCAGACGCAGTTCTGACAAAGTGCGGCACACGGACCGCCGCCCCGTGTAGTTGTAGCAGCAGTGCGTGTAGTACAAGAAGCCCGCTACGTACACTTGTACGGACGGTGCGCGCTCGCACGCGGCCGGAATTACATTGGCGGGGGGTGCGGGCCGCGCACGGCGGGGGGATGCGATGCGACTGCTGGCCCGCGAAAAGTGAGGGGAAGAAAACTTGCTCCCCGAGTGTCATATATATTCCGTCAGAACAGCGCCCCGCTCTTACCTCCGCCTGACTGTCTGTCTGTCTGTCTGTCTGCCTGCCTGTCTGTCTGGCCGTCTGTTCGTACTGCAGGCTACCGACGACAGCCATCCATCTCCGCGGCCGGACTACCCGCGCCGCGATCCGGAGGAGAAATTATGAACAATTCGCCCAAATAAATCTGTCGCGCTGAGAGAGATTGAGTATGAGAGAGAGAGAGAGAGAGAGAGAGAGAGAGAGACGCGCGCGCGCGGGGCGCCGGAAGAACGGAAGCACGAGGACCCGCCGCCACCGCCGTTCTATTTCCTGCTCATTGCCAGGCCAGACCGGAAACGGGGCCATTTGCACCTGCCCGCCGCACCTGCCCCGCCCCGCCCCGCCCCCGCCGCTGCGAATATCGCATTCCGGTGGTTGTTTCCGCAGCAGCCGGTTTATACGACCGCAAAGGAAAACACGAGGGCGCGGGCGCTGGCCGCGGCGAGGGGCGGGGGGGGGGGGGGGGGGGGGCAGGTTGTCGCCTATATCTCGGCAGCAGACGACAACAAACGGGGCCACGAAAAGACCCCTGAGAGCGTGATACTTTATACCTTTCCAAGCGGGAGGGGAAGGGAGACTGCAAGGATACACACACACACGCACGCACACACGCGCAAGCGCGCACTCTACTACAAGATCGCCGGCGCCGCGTGGAGAGCGTTCGGCGTGCTGGGGAGGGCGGCGGCGGCGGCAGTGTGGGGCCAACCTCCCGCCGTGCCGCGCCGGGCACGCACACAAAATAGCAGGCGGTAAACCAAGGTTTGCGTTCGCGGGGGGCCGCGGCCGCGGCGCGCGCAGGTGGGGCGGGAGGAAGTAAAATCGTTTTCAGACAGCCCCGGAATGAGATTGAGAAGCTGTCAGCGCCGAAGGGCGGCCTGGGGGGGGGGGGGGGGGGGGGGGGGGAGGCAGGCGGGGGGGTCTAGCAGAATACGAGCCGGGAGTAAGAGCGCGTCGAGAAAGGCGATACGGCGCGGGCCGCGGGTGGGGCCGCGGGTGGAGCCGCGGGGGGCGCCTCGCGGCCGCAGTGATTCGCCACGGCCCTCCGCGGCCGCGGGGCGCCGCACATAATGCAGCCCCTCCTGGCCGGGGTTCGAATACCGGCAGTTCTCGTTTTACTATCAGCCCGGGCAGTTCGACTGGGCGGCACGCGGCACGGCCCGTGGCCCGTCGTCCTGGGGGCTGCTGGAGAGTTCGGCTCACGGAGCCCGCCGCCGCCACGAAGGCCCGCGCGGGCCAGGCTCTGGCCGCCCGGGGAACTTTCGCCTCGGTCTCCAGACCGCCCGACCCGTGTTCCTCAAACCGCGCGCCCTCCGGCCACCGCGCCGCGCGCGCCCCTCCGAGGAGTAAACTTACCGCGCGCGGCTCCATTTTGGTCGCGCGGCAGCCCGGCTAACTTCTTTCGTGTCCCCCGGACCAGGAGCCCCGCAGCCCCGCAGCCCCCCAAATAACTTGTTGCGCCGACCGCAAGGGGCGGCACGGCCCGACAAACACGGGGCCACGGCGGCCAACGGTGTGCCGGCGACACTTGTACCGCACAACGGCCTCGATAACGACCCCGAGGAGCTGCGCGGCCACGGCCCCTGCCGCGCCGCCCTCCCCCGGCGGGGGGGACAACGGCACGTGAGCGCGGCACGCAGTCCCACGAGGCGGCCGGCCGGGGGCCGAGCACCGCCACCCCAGCCGCGCTCTGCACCGACGCGGAGAATAAGTTTTTCGTAATCCTTATGCACTATTTAATCAGGCTCCCCCTCCCCGCTCCCCTCGCAGCCCCCGACCACCACACACTCGAGAGCGGCTGCTGCGGCGGGGGGAGGGGCGGCGGCGGCGGCGGGGGCGGCGGCGGGCCCGAGGCACATTACGGGGCGGGGAGGGTGGCGGGCGGGGTCGTTCCCTGCCGGCAAAACACGACGGCTCGGGGCGCGCAGCAGCAGCAGCAGTCGGAGCCCCACGCTGCCCGCCGCCGTTTTATCTGCCGAAACTTGCGCAAATAGTGCGTGGCGTGCGGCGGCCGGGGGTCGGCGCTGCTGGCGCTGCCTTACTTTTTGGCGCCGCCGCCGTTGTTACGTGCGGCAGCAGCGTGTCAGGAGGCCATCACGGCGCCGCCGGGGCTGTGAGAGCAGCGGTGTGGCGGCGAGCGCACTCGGTGCAACGTACCTGCAACAGGGGGAGGAGGAAGTGCGGTCACAAGTCGTGCCGTTGTCGTGCACGCTGCGCGGCGGTCGTTACGGGCCACGCAGGCGGTCCGAAGCGCTCCACGTCGCTTACCGACGGTCCCCGCCCGCCTCCGCGGCCCAACGCGCGTCTCACACGGGCCGCGTTGTGCGGAACGCGGAACGTGTTGGCGGGTCCTCGGAAAACTTATTGAGGCGGCCCCGGCCGGGTCCTGGCGCACGCACCGTGCCGCAACACGGCGCACATCTAACAGGGCTCCCGGGGCCGCGGCCGGCACCACAAGGCCTCGCCGTCATTTCTGCGATAACGAGGCGACAGACGCACACAAGGCACACGGGCACAGTCGGCGCGGCCGGCACCGGAGCGGCCGGAGCGGGCGGAGCCCCCCCAAGCGCACACCACCGAGTTTGTAATGAGAACTCCGGGGGACGCGCGCGCACACACGCACGCACGCACACACACACACACACGCGCGGCACGCAGCGAGTGTACCGAGCAGCAGCAACAACCCCCCTCCCCTCGTTACCTCCGGCACTCGCATCACACGTGACACGGCCAGGCGTGCCGCCCGCGGCGGCCGGCGCTGCGCCGCTGCACTCGATGCCGCACTAACTGCATCACTGCCAGTGCAGGCCGGGTCGAGTCCCCCCCCCCCCCCAACGGGGCCCCCCGCGTCCGGAGGGCGGCCCAAATAGGGGGGCCAAATCGTCTTTTTTCGCGCTCAGTCAGGCTTATCCTGGGGCCTGGCGGCTGAGCTCTATCCCCACACACCGCCGCGCGGTCAGAGCGAGAGAGGAGATAGGGAGAGAGCGGTAGATAGAGAGAGAGAGACTTCGGGCCGAGAGCCCTCCGCGGCCCCGGTGGAAGCCAGCTCTGACCGTGGGCGTGTGCCGGCAACACCCCCCGCGTGCGTGCGGCCCCAGCGGCGGCCCCAGCGGCGGCGGCGCTGCCCCGCTCCCTGGAGGGCTCCTGCCTGCCGGCGGCGGCCGGCTCCGCAGCGCTCCGCAGGGCCGGCCGGCTCTACATGGCCGTGCCGGCGTTTTAATTGCCGCCTCGTAAATCAATTCTGCTAATTAGAATTACAATTATCGTCGCACGGCCGCAGGCCGGGCAGTCCGAGGTGCGTTAGTGTGGGCCGCCGTCCCTCTCCGTCCCTCTCCCTCGCCGGACCGTCCGTCACCCCCCTCTCTGTCTCACTCTCACTCACTCTCTCCCCGCGCACGGTCGGGGGAAAAAAAGTGTGGGGCGGGAAATTATAGCAGAATCATCTGTCAATGCCCAGGATGAAAATTGGATTTGTTCCTCCCCGTGTGGCCGCCGCGTGACGAGTGGACGTGTCGGGCTGCGGAGCGTACTTCAAAAAGAAGGCACGCGGAGAGAAGTACTTTGGGTAACATTTGCTAAAGTTTGCGAACTAAATAAATTTTAGCTTCATTTACAAAACTTTTAGTATCCTTCAAATAATTTTTTTTAGAGAGAGTGACAATAGGCAGCGCAACTACAAAAAAAAATTCGCTTGTCAATATATTTTACAGCAGTGTCTATATATTTTTAATCTTTGTGCCCAAAAAAATTATTTCCGTGCGACGGCCGCCGGCAGCGCCTTCATTGTTTTGTGTCGCCGGGGAGTGTCCGGGGACAGCGGCATGCATCAGATAAAACGCGACAGGTAAATCGCGACGCCAAATCCACTGTGGGCGGCCCTGCACGCCGCCGCGGCCCCCGGCCAGGAGCAGCGGCAGAGAGAGTAAGCGCCTCCTCTCTGCCATCTCTCTCTCTCTCTTCGCAAGTCGTTTATCACCGCCAGAGGTCGCTCTCGGCGGAGGTAGGTGGTAGGCCCTTCCAGAGGGGATTGGGGAGGGGGACACAGTCGGTGCAAAGCCTCCTGAGAACGCTGACGGCTGTCGGCGCCCTGCCCGGCCCTGCCCGGCCGTCACGGCTAAACTAAAGGGTGACGCTCCGCGGACCGCGCCCACCCCTCCCCACCCCTCCCCACAGAGTCCGTGTGTTTGCCTTACGCGTCCAGCGCCGGACCGCCGCTCTGTATAAACTTTGGCCGGTCATCTTCACGACATCATTCCAATCCTGTTGTGTCCGTCTTGTCTCTCTCTCTCATTCTCTCTCTCTCTTTCTCTCTCTCTCTCTGCGGGAATGACTTGCTTCGCCGCATCGCCGCCGGCGGCAGGCAGCAAAGCAAAGCGGGGCACCGCAGCCCCCTTACCCCTTCCTCCTAAATACTCTGTCGACGTGTTGTTCAAACGGACTGTCTTCTGTGCGACACTCCGCGCCGGGTCCGCCCCGTTAGAGGCCACAGATGGGCGAAGCTGCTGTTATAATAACGCCACACACACACACCCGCGCTAACTCACTGCGTCCTGGCCACGCGGCCCCGACCCGCAGAGGCAGCGGTCCCCGCGAGTTCTCCGAACTGATTGAAACACACCTGCGCTGCCGCCATCTGTCCACTCGACGCCAAGCCGCTGCTAAGCGCCTGCTTCCTCCCGAAAGCCTCCCGCCAGGGAGAGAGAGAGAGAGAGAGAGAGAGAGAGAGAGAGAGAGAGAGAGAGAGAGAGAGAGAGAGAGAGAGAGAGCAGCGGCCGGACCGGGCGACAGGGACGAAGGGCCCGCAGTCGCCGGAGGTCGGGCCAAGCCTTGCAGATGCCAAAGTTCTCATGGCTTTTGTTCTTCCTGACGGGCCCCTTTCACCAACAGTAAAAGGCTCTCCGAGGGTCGCGGCAGCAGCGCCACGCTAGGGAATGAACCGCACCAAAGACAGAAACACACACACACACACACACGCACACACACACACATGCTCACGCAGGGCGTATGCACACAGCCAGGCCCCATCAATTACATACACTCTCCCCGAAAAGTGCCAACCGGCAGCGCACTCCGGCTGGATTACGTCTTTAACTTGCCCGGAGCGCACACACCCACACCCACACACACCCACACCAACACACACACGGCACTCACGTGCGCACACACGTACGTACACGTGCATAACGCAATTGCAGCGAACAGTGCAATCCGCTCTCTGAGGCCAATTACATACGGCGGGGCGACAATAATTGTGGCGGCGCCGCTGCTCCGGGTCGTGCAGCGGCGGGGGCGGCGGGGGCCTCTGCGGCCGGACCCACCGCGGGAAAGGGGCGGGGCCTTGTTAGTTAATGTGCCTCGGTGACATGAGGACATGAGGACGCACACAAACACAGCCCCCCCCCCCCCCGCCTCTTTTGCCCGCCAAACGATGACAAGTGCGCATACCAATCAGCGGCGAGTGCGTCGAGTGCGGAAGCGTGCGGCGCGGCGGCGGCGGGGGAAGCTCTCAGTGTAATGTAACTCGGTGTGATCCTGTGCGCCCGCTGTGCGCGGCATCAGCACGGTTTCGGTGTATGACTTCCCACTCGCTCTTACTCACTGTAATTCCGCAGGTCGTTATAAGCTTGCAAACGCACGTTGCGCACTTCGGTCGGGCGACGCCATACAGTACTGCGCCGACGGTCTTGCGATCGCGAAAGTCATACGGCATGGGATCATAAACGTCGTGCGGGGCGAGCGGCCTCTCCTGGAGGACCGTAAGAAAAGGGGCGCGAGAAGTGGGGCGGATGTGGACGTCACACGTCACACGTCATTTCCCGTCCCGCAGTAAAGTGCATCTCGGCCTGCCCTCCATGGCTCCTCCCTGGACGGTGCCGGCGCCCTGCCCGGCGGCCGACTCCTCTCCATCCATGCCCTCCCGCTTATGGAGTGCGCCTCACGCCGCAACAACAACAACAGCGGCGGCGGCAGCAGCAGCGTTCCGCTCGGCGGCGGCGCGGCGGCGCGAAAAAATAACAAACTGCGGCGCCATCTGACGGCGGCCGGCGCACAATAACGTCATCCAGCGCTGTGCGGACCGGGGAACATCACGTGACGTTGCAACAGCAGGGTGCCGGACCAACAAACCATTCTGCACGCAAACTTACCCCCACCTCAGTCGGCGGCGGCGCGGTACCCGCCGTGTGGTACACAAACGGGAGTTTGGCGTGCGGCAGGTCGGCGGCCGGCCGAGGCTAGCGCGGGTACCGACATTAATGCGGTGCGGTGCGTGCGTTTAACTGCCCGGGAGTCATGCCGCAGCCGCAGGGCCGCCGGCCGGGCCAACTATGATGCACACGCGCCAAGTACACTCGGTCTGGCCGCCCGTTGTGGGCGTGCAGCGCGGCCGTGCCGGCAGGCAGCGACGCGCGGTGAGTTGTGCGAGTTTGGAGACGTCGCCCGAACATCCCCCCTGCGGTCAACACACGGTCTAACCCTGGACACAAAAGTGATGGAGCAAAAACTGCACTGTGCCAAGATCGGAGTACAGTGCGCTGCTGTTGCTGCGCTGCTTCTTGGAGGCAGCTTGCAATCTCGGTCCTGTCAAGCCCCTCTCCGATCACGGAGGCTGCCGGGCGACGCCGGCCCGCCGCTGCAGCTGATGCCATAACACAGTTGGGGGGGCAGCTGCAGCCACGCCCACCCGGAGCTGCGCCGGACGCGCCGGACCCGCGGCGTGGACAGTGGCGCCCGCCACGCCCTGCACCGCCTCGCAGCGCAGCGCCACGCACTTCCAAAACTCAATTACCGGCCAGCAGTATACAGGGTCCCTCCCACGTCTTACTTGCCTAAATCAGATCGGACAACAAGGCGACACGCCCCCCCGAACGTCATAAACAATGCGAACAGCGCCACGGGTCCCGCCGGGAGCGAGCGAGAGAGAGAGAGGCAGAGCGAACATAGAGGAGAGAGAGAGAGAGAGAGAGAGAGAGAGAGGAAAATTACGTCCCGATAAAAAAAAGAGAGAATATGAAGGGGAACAAAAGGGGCGTACGGTGCGTGACGGGAAGCTGGGGGCGGCCGGGCGGCTCCGACACGTAGGACGGACGCACAAAGCAGCGGCGCGGCGCATCTTTTGGAGAGAAATATATGAAAAATTCATACGCCGTTGCCATCGATGGGCGCGGCTCGAAACGGCGGCAGCAGCAGTAGCTGCCGCGGTCTCCCACGGCCGTCACGACACGGCAGGCAGAGGGCTAATTGGAGCGGAGGAAAAGGTTCCGCGGCACGTCAGCAATGGGAGGTCAGCGGTTGATACGTAATAGTTAGAAGCTGCCGACCCCTTCCTTTCCCTCAATTGGGGTTTTATTATTCTTTTAATTTAATTTTTTTTTTGAAAGTTTGGAATTGACCACTGCGTTTTTAACATGCAGAAAATGAAATCGGAACATATTTTGTAACCGGCTTGGAAAATAAAATCAATGAAAACACGAGTGGCCCGTCAGGTCTGCTAAGACGGACGCGCCGCGGCCGCTATAGTGAGACGCGCGCCCGAAAACGACGACGTCTAAACAATTTCCGGGCCGGCGGAACGGCCGGCCGCTGCCGCTGCAGCGAGGCCTCTGCGCCGCCTGCAAACTCTCGGCTCCCGCCCCATTACCGCCCTGACAAGTGCAGCGCCCTCCGGACTCCTCCGGCATTACCGTCCCTTTTTCTCTCTCTCTCTCTCTCTCTCTCTCTCTCTCTCTCTCTCTCTCTCTCTCTCTCTCTCTCTCTCTCTCTCTCGGCCGTCCGCGCCGCGCCGCCGGAAGCGCGGCTGTGTGCGCCGTGCACAAGTGCACATTCTGCTCAAAGTCGCAGCCCGGAACATGACGGGGCTTTCGAAAACCGAATTAAGAGGAGGCGGACAAAATGTGCAGATTGAGCAGTTGACTTTCCTCGCGGTCTTTATGTGACTAACCCCATGCCGTCGTGTTACAAGTCAGCGGCATGTAACGGGGCCTCGCGCCGCCCCAACGCCGTGTCGTGTCGCCGGGATCGCAGACAAAACGACGCGCGGCGCGCGGGGTGGGGCGGGGCGGCCGCGATAAGACACACGGAAAGTTTGTCCTCCCCTTGTTGAGTGCGAGGTGGGCGGAGTAATTACACCGGCGTGCGACACGACACGCAAAGGGCCCCGCGCCCCGCCGCCCCGCGCTGCCCTGCCCTTTTCGTGGCTCGCGATGTCACAAGGAAACTCCGTGATTTCAATCAAAGGCCCCACACCCCCCGCGCCCGCCACCCCTTGGGCGGCGTCTGCACAGACAAGAAGAGTCCCAATAAAAGTAATGAGCAGTGGGGCGTTGCGCCCCCGGCCCGGGTCGTGGGGGGGGGGGGCGCCGTGTCGCACCTTCAGGAGGAGCCACCCTGACCAGGACGGGGTTAGGGCGCCTCTCGGGGGCCGAGCAGCGCCCCGCCATACTCATTCCTATCCCGGCGCCAACAAGTGGATTCTGAGCGGCGGGCGCCTGCGGGCGGCAGGGTAGGCCAGCCCGCACGCCACGCGAGCGTGCAGAGGCCCGCGGCTGCCTACCCGCCAGGCGAACTCAGGCCTCAACACGGCTGCTCGACAAATAAAACGCACCGCCGAGCTTACAGTTATTTTTTTGCGGGCGAGTGGAAGCTACAGGAGGGGGCAGGGGTTGGGGGGTTAGAGGTCCCTCCTCCCCCTGAGTGAGTGCAGAGAGATAATAACGCGTGAAACGAAATTAATGAAGCCTGTCGCGACGACAGAGGAAAAGGGCTCGGCAAATAGCGAAGGTACATCCCGTAAGGAAGGGCGGGCGGGAGAAGGCAAAGAGAGCCGGACCGAGGGAAGAGAAGAGAGAGAGAGAGAGTGAGAGGGTGGCGACAATAAGGAGAAGGAGAGAGAAGAATGATAATAAAGTCGGCGCAGGGCCTAGCGCCACGCGCCGCGCCCCCGCCGCCCTCGGCGTGCCTCGCTGTAATTGACAAACAGCTTGAGCCTTTGATGACCCGCCAGGGGCTTTGGCGAGGGGCCTGCCGGTCCGGCGGTCCGGCCGGGGGGACGTATCAGGACGTTAGGGGCCCGGGGCCCGGGGCCCGGGGGCCGTGCGAGCCCACGGCAGGCACGACCGCAGCCGCGGCTCAGCGGCAAAGTCCCCGCTCCCGGAGAAAAGAGAACGGCAAGACGGATCCCCCGACCGCCGGTGCCCTGGAGGGCTCGAGAGGCCCGGCCGGGCATGAGCCGCGGGGGGCGTGGCACAGCATTGACCGCGGAGGCCGGTGCAAATGACGGGAGGAACGTCAGCAGCACGTGACAGCGGCGGGTCAGCTATGGAACATTAGGCAGCCGCGTTGCGATGCGCCGCCGTCAATCCCGGGGATATAGGCCTGGCACGGGGAGGGGGGAGCGGAGGAGGCGCACGCAGATGCAGCCACGGCCCGCGTCAGCGGCGTCACCAGCACAGGGACAGATGGACTTAGGTTTGATGGACAAACAGGCCCGGTGCGCCCGCATCTCTGCCGCACAGCGTATGAGCGCTGCAGCGCTGCTGTCCGTCTGCGGCTGGCCCATGGACGGGGCGGGACAATGCGAGTCGGGGAGCCGCATCGGCATCGAATGACGGAGTCAAAATATTGTTTCAGGCCGCATGCAGCACAGCAGGGCCGTCCTGCCGCCGCCGCCGCCGCCTCGATTCAAGGCGAAACTGGATCCGGACGTCGGACTTGTGGCGTTCACAATCGCCGTATCGTTTGGTAAGAGTAGCATACGGGCCCCGCGGCATGAATGCGTAATGGTGGGAACGGTTAGGAGGGGCCGCGGGGGAACGTTAAGGCACGTCCCCCCGCACGGGAGCTTCATGTGTGTCCCGCCGACACGCGAGCCGCTCCCGTCCGCGGACATCTTCTGGAAGTGATCGGCAGGCGGCCCGGGATCCGTCACCGTCACGGGCGCCGCACGGGCGCGTGCCGCCGCCAGGGGGGCCTTTTGTTTGCCCGCCTCACTTAGCGACACAAATCAGTGCAAATTGGATGATGGATGGGCGACCGCGCGGCCGGGCGCACAATGCCGCGCCGGGGATACGCGCGCGATCAATTCGGGGCTGTGCGAGAGAGACGGAGAGAGACAGTCGGACCCGCAGCGGCAGCCGCCGGCGATACATCATCGGAATATAAACGCCCCGCCCGCCCGCCCGCCCGCACATCGCGCTGACGCACCGGCGAGAGAATTCGCAGGGCAGGCGCCGCGAACTGCACGGCGTGGCGGCCACCAACGCAGCGTCGCAGCGTCGCCATCATCCGGTGCTGAGCGCGGCGGCTTCGGTGCTCCGAGTGAAAAGCGAAGGGTTCTCGACGTCCTGCGAATAGGGAGTGGCGGACCTCAATGCACGCGAACACAGAGGTGCTTGTAGAGAGAGGAGGTTTGCGCAGAGCGGGGCGGGCGGGCGGTGGGCGGCGCACAGCTGGGCGGCGGTGGATCTGCGGGGTGGACCTTGGGGGGCCTTCCCCTGCAACGCCGCGGGCGAACAAACAATACAGAGCGGGAGATCCTCGACGTCAGAGAGAGAGAGAGAGAGAGAGAGAGAGAGAGAGAGAGAGAGAGAGAGAGAGAGAGAGAGAGAGAGGGAAAGAGAGAGAAGGGAGCGGGGCGGAACAGGAAAGAGAGGAAAAGAAGAAACGTTGAGCCGGTGATGGGGATTCGGCCTGGGAAATGCTCATGTTTAGCAGCACGGAAGGGAAGGTCTCCAGGGGGCGTCTCGCCGTGCGGCGGCGGCAGCGCTCCCATCGCCACACTGTTATGAAAAATTTATCGACCGTAATGCTGCGGGCTAATGCTGTTATTCTTGCATGCGGATGGCAGTCGCAAAACAGACTCTCCCTCTCGCTGCAAAAGGCGGCGGCGCTCACTCTCCTTTGCGGTTTTTTATTCCGTATCTCTCCGGGAGGAAGCGGGGGAGTAGAACAGACGAGGAGCGGACGGGTGGGTACACGCCGAGGTAATCAACTGATTTGCCGCGTTTGACGGTTCGGAGTGGCTCGCGGAGCAGAACGCAGAGGGCCCGCCTGGGTCCCTGCGACCCCCCCCCCCCCCCCCCCCCCCCCCCGGCGTCATTGTGCGAGCAACGTGTGCTGCTGTGGCCGTGTTTGCGGCCTTATAAGGTAAACACAGGCGCGGGCAATTATGAATCGGGCCGCAGCATGTGCCCGCGGTGCAGCGGCGGCGGCGCCACCGGCAACGGCATGCAGCTTTCATTAAGTCGGATGAATCTATTATTAATAACAATAATAATAACCGGGTGCCCTGGAGTTGATACGGCCGTGATCACAGAGACGGAACGGGGCGGGGAGGAGGAGGAGGAGGGGGGGGGGGGGGAGGTCAAATACTACGTAGCGGAGAATAAAGAAGATGATGGCAGAAGCGGCAGTCGGCCAAACAGAGGGAGGAGCCGGTCCGCTTGCCGGTGGCTGCCGGGCCCTCGGCCAGCCGGACCGCCGCCCAGCCGCCCCGCTGGGGGGGGGGGAGGAAGCGGCCGACTAATAAATAAAGTGAAAAGCCATGTCTCTTTCCCGGCCCGGGATTTATACGGTATCTTGTCGCCAAATTCGCGGACGAAGCAAGGGAGGGGGGGGGGGGCACCCTTCACCAGGCCAGCCAGGCCCCCCACCGCCACCACGTCAAAGGCGAACGGACAGAGACAGGGCATACAGGGGGATTTTAAGCGCGCTGAAACTGCGGAGCATCGCGAGCGTCCGAACCAACACCCCTCCCACCGCGCCCCCTCCCGGGCCCCTGGAGACGCCGCCGGGCACACAGCGGCATGCACGGCTGACCGGACCGGCAATCGGCCCGCGGCGCCGTCCTCGCCAGATATAAACATTTTACAACTGTCCCCCTTGTTATCGGCGGGGGCATTTTAACGACGGTGGACGTCGCGCTGCGCTGCGTCGCCGCGCGGTGCGCACGGACCGTCACGGACGACGCGCGGGCCGGCGCTGCCAGCCATTTCGCGCTGCTAATACATTTCCTCCCCCGTTTCGATTCGACCCGTTTCTTTCCCTTCGATGCCCCCCCCCCCTTCCCCTCCGCCCGCTCGCGGCCACCAAAGGACTCCCCGGGCCGCCGTGCCGGCGGGGGGGTCGCGCGCCGTGGCGCCTCCAGGCAGTAAATGCCCTGGAACGAGCCGTCAGATAAACGTGTACCCGGAGGCTGCTGAGCAGGGCAGAACTGGGCGGGGCAGCGGCGCGCAGAGGGAGGGCGCCGTGGGGCCGTCCGGGGGCCGCCGGGGGGCGGCGGGGGCGTGGCGATCCCCCCGAGTCCCGGCGCGCACCACCATTACAGGCCGCGAAAAGAGGACCGAGGAGGCCGGGCGGCCGGGCGGGGCGCCGCGCCGTCGTCAAACGGGTCCCGCTGCGCGGAGAGAGCCGAGGAAAGGAGGTGGACGCGAGGCCGCGGCGCGGACCCGTAGCGGACGGCGGCGGCCTCCGGCACCTCCCCGACGTGCCGCTCCGCCCCCGCTCAGCATTGTGATCTCCGGCGTCTTCAGTGGCGTCGTCACCGCCGTCGGCATCCTGCCGCGCCGCCGTTGTCGTCGTCGTCCTCGTCAGCGTGCCATTCACGGGGGCCTGGTGGCGCCCGGGGCGACCCCGGGCAACCCACGCCGCCGAGGCCGCCGAGGCCCGCGGCTCCCTAACGCGCCCCTCACAGCATCCGGGCTGCAGCGGGCGCAGCAGTAGCAGCTCCTCAGCGGCAGATGGGAGACCGTCCTCCCCCGCGGCACGCCGCCCCGCGCCGCCTGCCGCCGCCCCCTGCGCCACGCAATTATAGAGCGCACAGAGTCCCCCGCAAATGGCCGCAGCAGCCAAACGGAATAAAACATCACTGCTCATCCCTGCGCCGTGCCGCCGAGTCGCCGACTAGTGCGCCTGGAGAAACTCTTCCGGCGGCGGCGCGCCCGGGTCTGGTCTGGTCTGCTCCGAGTTGTCGGAAAGAGAATGTCCTAGGCGGGGGGCAAACTACTCGGCGCCCCGGTCAACAAGCCCGGCTGCACTGCGGCCGGTGGAGTGGTCTTTTTGCCGCGGGAGCCACGCCGTCCTGCAGCGTTGCGTGTGCCGAGAACCGCAGCCGTCCCCGGGCAGCCGCCAGCGCGCCGTCAGGCCGAGGGCGACCGCGGCCGCCGCCGAGGTTTGCAGCAGGGAGCCGCGGCCGGCCGCTGGCCCCGCAGACCGCCTCCCGGCAAATGAGACGATTTCTAGGACGATGGCTGCGGCGAGTCCCGGAAACACGCCGTTGTGGCGCGAGCGGGGCGCATGACGGGTGAGAGCGGGCGCCCTGTTCATGTTCACGCAGTGCCAGGGGCCGGGCCCACCGCCGGGAACACGGCCGGGCCCCGAGGGTCGCGGCGGGGCGGCGCGGGACGACGTGTGGCGCTCAGGTTACCCTCGGCTCCGGCTTAGGGACATCGTACACCTCTCCGGCCCGCAGAGGCCACCGCAGGGGGGCCGTGCGGGGGCCGTGCGGGGGGCGTGCGGGGGGCGTGCGGGGGGCGTGCCGCGCTCCGGAAGGTCATCGACCCCGCCGCGGATCGGCGGGTTAAATACTCCGCCGGGCACAATTACTGCTACACGGGGGCCGAGGAGGGAGGCACCTGACTGGTTAATGAGTGACGTAACCTGACCCCGAAGCCCCCCCCCCCCCCCCCCCGATCCATCAGGCGGGTCAACCCCAGGTCAGCTGCCGGCCGGGGGGATCTGATCACCCACGGCGGCTTTTCTCGTCACGAACATTTTTCGTGATTTGCAAATTTCCAAAGGAAATTTCTTCCCGCCGTGTGTGCACGATTCAATTCATTGCCGCGCGTTGAGAGCAGAGGAGACGGTAGGAAATGAAGAAGTGAGAGACCCGGCCGGGGACCCCGGAGCTGAGAGGGCCCCGCGGAGCTGCACGCTGCATCATGCGGTGCACACTGCACTCACCGGGAGACGGAGCCGAGCGTGCACTCACACACACACAGACACGTACCTGCGGACAGACAGAGACAGAGAGATGGTGATTAGAGGCTCTCTCGCATTTCCAATTACAAAGCTCCCGGAGACACTCTGCCAGCGTCGAGCATCCTCGAGCTGCGAGAAAGGGGGGGACTGTCGCAGATCAAACAAGCGCGCGCTCCGAGGGAGGGTGAGGGCTGGAGCCGCCGGCTGGAGGCGGCTGGAGACGGCTGGAGGCGGCTGGAGGCTACTGGAGCCGGGCGCGTACTCTCGCGGCCAGGTGCGCGCCTCCCGAAGTAACGCGAAATGCGGGGGCAGGCGGACCTCGGCGGGGTGCCCCACTACTGCACAGCGGCGGTACCACGCTCACAAACTTACTCCGGGGCCGCGTGAACGGGCGGGCACGGGGGGAAGAGGCGAAGGGAACGGAACCCCCGCGACCCTTCCCGGAGGGTGGTGCAAAGTCTGTGAAAAGGGCCCGGCTCTTTTTGCCCCCTTTTCTCTGTCCCGCGGACCGCAGGGCGGGCCGGACCCAGCCCTCCGCCCGCCCTCTGAGAAAACACACCGAACTACTCACAAGACCACGGCCGCTGCCGCCGCTGCAGCAGATCACATTCCCACTTTGACGTATCTGCCTTTTGTCACTCCTTTGCTGTCCTCACAGTCCGAGCACACTCACGTACACAGAGACACGGAGGCGGCGGCGACGGGGCGGCTCGAGGCGCTAAGCCCCGAGCAACCTTTCTCTCTCTCTCGCCCGCCCCTCCCCTCCGCCGCCACTCACCCCTTACTTTCTCCCGCCTTTCAGCCGGAGCCCTGCCTCCTCTAACCGTGTCACCCCCGCTGCCGCTACAAGTTCGCCCCCCCCCCCCGCTCCTCCCCCTTTTCACTGTGCTCCCCCGGTGCTCCCCCGCACGCCGCCCTCCCTCTTTAGAGACAGGCTGGTGGAGCGTGGCCGCGCAGCAGCGTAGCACGCACACGGGCTTTGAATTGCGGCCCCCTCCCCTCCCACCTGCACACCGTCGGCGTGGCGCCCCGCGGTCGGCCACGCTCGCACGATGTGAATGCGTAAAGCCCTCGCTCACTCATCCCGACTGATCCCCCCCGCAGACACCCCCCCCCCCCCTCTCTGCAGCCCCGCGCCCGGCCCGCTTATTATCGCTTCCGGCTGCCCGGATACGTGTGTTGCGTTGTTTTCTTTCGGAAGGCGAAACCGCGAGCGGAATCGCGTACTTCCTGTAAACGGCGCGTCATCGCGCGGGTCCTGCAGGGATGCGACGTTTGTGAGAGTGTGAGACCCGCATACTGTACCCCCCGCGGCGGCCCACCTGCTGGAAGGGGACTACTTATTTGCAGACTACTTGGGGACTCGGGGGGCGCCCCGCGGCCCTGCGGCCCTGCGGCCCTCGGCAAACACTCACTGCAGGGGCGGCAGTGGCGCCTCCGGACGGCCCATTAGCCGCGCGGCGCACATTCGGGGGCCACCTCCCACCTGCGGGGCACCTGCGGGGCACCTGCGGGGCACCTGCGCGCGTGAGGCACTCGGTGAGGTACCCGAGAGGGAAGAAGGTGCCCCCGCCGAGCAGTCCAATAGCGCGGAGTGCCGAGGCGACACAGACGGCGGGGCGTGGTGGTGGGGCGTGCCGGACTCGACCACCACCTCCCTACTCTCTCTACTTCTGTCTATCCCCATCTCTCTCTCACTCTGTCTCTCTCTCTCTCTCTCGGCTGCACGTTTGGTAAGAAATCAATAACCGCAACGGCACCGTCAACAGTTTAGGGCCACTCCGACCGGAGGGGGTGCCGTCCCCCCGCGTCCCGCTCTCCACATAAAACGGCAAGCAGAATTTGATCCCGCGATGACCCTCCCTCGTCCCCCGGCCGCAGGTCCGCAGGGCCGCCCCTCACCGGCGAGCCCTCGAGCCCTGACCGCTGCTGCCTGGCCTGGACGAGTGGCGCCCTCTGGGCGGCGTCACTCGGCGCCGAGGCCGTCCGCCCGACCCGTCAAAGGGTTAGGTCCACAAGCCCTGCGCGGATCCACTCCCCGGCCCGGAGGCCCTTAAGAGGAAAGAGGACCACTGCTGTTCTCGGCCTCTGCGGGCCGATTTTCGGTTGACTTCTAACGATCGCCAGAGCCAAACCGCTCGAGGTATCGAGTTCAAACTTCGTAAGGGAGTAGATAAAGGTTCGATCTAAATGTCGGTGTGTTCAAAAAAAATTATAAACCGGTCTGACATACCTAAAATCGGCCGAGACTTTGCGCTTCGATTGCTTGTTCCCCAGGTATCTTAAAAATAATTCCTTATATTAACTTCTAGATAATTTCTTGTTCTATCCAGCGATACCTGCCCGCGGTCTGTGCGATGAACGGTTTGGCCACAAAATAGGAAATCAACCCTCTGCACCGGCCCGATCATTTTTCGAAGCGGCGCGAAACCATGGGTCAATGTTGCAGCGACCCAGGTATGCACGCCCCCGCTCTGGCTCCCCCGCCCCCCTCTGGCCCTCCACATGTGCGCCGAAGGATAATGGGGGAGGACAGCGACACGTGCGGTGCGAGTCCTCGCCGCTGCGCGGGCCCCGGCCGTCCCTTTGTATTGACAAACAATAGGCGAAGCCCGATTTTGAACTTTTTGAACGGTTTAACGGATGTGCCTCTCGCTTAGTCCCGTTGTCGCTCATAACAGGACGAGGTGCGGCGGCCATTTGTACTCCATCCCGGAAATTGGGCCATCAATGTCCCTGTTAAAAGTGGCGTATCCTGAACGCTTAGGGGTACGACCATCATACAAACACCCGGTTTGTTTTGGAAAGGTCTTCCAAAACAACCGAAAACCAGACGGGCCAAATCCTATTTTCAGGAGCGGGCCCTCCGATTTTTTGTGCGACCCTCCCGACCGACCTGAGCCGCGGGGGGCACACACAGTGCGGCGTCCGGGCTAGGCAGGCTGTGGCAGGCCGGGCCGCGCGGGGGAGGGGAGCCCGGCTCGGTATACTTCATTTCAAAGCTGCCCTCGCGACGTCGCTAAAAGTGTTCAACGGCCCGCAGAGGGTTGGCGTTTCCCATTTTGTGGCCAAGCCGTTCATCGCACAGACCGCGGGCAGGTATCGCTGGATAGAACAAGAAATTATCTAGAAGTTAATATAAGGTATTATTTTTAAGATAGATAGAAAAAAAGTAATCGTTGCCCAAAGTCAAGGGCGTTTTTAGGCATACCGGAGGTGTTCAAAAAATTATTTGAGCACACCGATATTAAGATTGAACCTTTATCTACTCCCTCACGAAGTTTGAAGTCGATACCTTAAACGGTTTGGCTGTGCCGATCGTTAAAAGAGGACTCAAAACCGGCCCGCAGAGGCCGCCAACAGCAGTGGTCCTCTTTCCTCTTAAAGGACCCGGGGAGGGCACCTGGCCGCTGCACCTCGCTGCCGGCCTCCCAGAAACTATGCCTCTCTAGCGCGGCGCGAGGCGCCTCGTGTGGAATCCGTAGAGCGCCCTCACCCCGCCCGATACGGTCCTATGCAAAGCCCGAGCTGCGAGCCCGGAGGCCGCTCACCGACGGGTGTAATGGCGCGGCCACGCGGCGCACGGCGGCGGGCAGCGCGCACAAAACGCGATGCAATCCCGAGTACTTTTGCAGCCAAGAAGAAGAAAAAAATACAATGAAAACACGAATCCGATAGGAGGAAGGAGGAAGAAAGTTCAATCAGCATAACTAATGAAACAGCGCGGGCACAAAAGGCGAACCGCGATTTCGGAACCGGCGGCAGCGCTCTCTCTCTCTCTCTCTCTCTCTCTCTCTCTCTGTCGCGCAAGCAACATTGCCGGCGGATAAGCCGTTGCACCGAAACACGGGGCGGAAAGTCAGCCCCGGCCGGTATGTTTTGCACGTTGAGTAGAGGCGCGGATACCTGGCGCACAACAGCGGCTGGAGTGGCACTGAGAGGTGCGAGAGCTCCGGACAGCCGGCGCCGCACTCAGTGCCGCGCGGTGCTGCGCCCTCGGCGGGCAGGGCAGGGCGGCCAGGGCAGGGCAGGGCAGGGCAGGGCAGGGCAGGGCAAGGCAGGGCAGGGCAGGGCAGGGCAGGGCAGGGCAGGGCGCCAGGCAGCGCGGGGAGAACTTGAGACGCGCGGCGGCGTGGCGGCGTCAACCCCCGGCAGCCGCCTTGCAAGGGAGGAGCACCGAGATTGAATGCGATACACAGCAGGAGGGACAAAAATACGGAGCTGCGCCGGGAATGCGGGGAGCAATGTGGTTCTGGGCATGTGTGTGTGTGTGCACGCGGGCTCGCGTGCCGCTGTGCAGGGCGCGAGACGGGCGCGCGAGTACACAGGAGAGAGAGAGAGAGAGAGAGAGAGAGAGAGAGAGAGAGAGGAGGGGTGCTGGTGCTGCAAGGCGAGAAAGAAATAGGAGAAACACAGAGAGAGCGAGAGAGAGAGAGAGTGTGTGAGAGAGAGAGAGAGAGAGAGAGAGAGAGACGAGGAAGAGAGGGGTACAGGGAATGGCTTGGTTTAGTGGCGGAATGCCGGACAGGGGGATTGAGGGTGCACTGCGTCTCTGCACCCCCGAGTCGCCGCTGCCGCCGCCGCCGCACGGAGCCCCGCGGAGCACCGCGTGAGGAGCGGCGCGGAGCCCCTGACGCCCCCCGACGTCGACGGCGGGGTCCGGCCCGAGCCCCGCGTGGGGTACGGAATGCTCCTCTCTCTCTCTACATGGCGAAAATTCCCCTGCCCGCTTCACTCGCTCTCGAAAACGTTTTTTAAAATTTCGGACCGAAAGTTTGAAACGAGCCCGCGCGGCGTGACCGGAAAGAGCAAGCGGCCCCGGCGGCCCCGACGCTGTGTCCGGCGCGGACCCACACGCACGGCGGGCGCCGCGGCGGCCGCTGATGTCCCCGACGTGCACTCGGATCCATTTTTAATCACGTGCTTTCTATGTAAATAACAGGCGCGGCGCGGCTGGACGCAACAGCGTATACATTTGGGATGAGCCGCCATTTTTCAGCGGGGCGTGGTGCGGTGACAGAGGGGAGGAGGGGGGAGGGGGCAGCGGTAATGAAGAGAGGAGGGGCGCGCCGGCCTTGTGCCGGACACTAAACCAGAGCCCGTGCACAGTAAGGGACGCGCGCGGCTCCGGCGGAGACCGCAGCACGGAGAGGCGGCGGAGCTGCCCTGCCAAAACACCGTCGTGTGCGGCGCAGCAGACGATTCGAAACGAACACCAAAAAGTTGTGATGAGAAAGAAAAGCCTCTAAAGGGCTTATACGGCGCGCTGCCCGTAAAAACGCACCGCGACGTCATAGAAAAGGGGAGAAAAACAATATGAGCGGCCGTGTCTGCTGCGGGTCTCCCGCACAGAGCGGCGAGACGAGGCGACAGTGGCAGTAAAGCCCCGGTTATTTGAAACAATGTGATCCCTCACGCGGGGCAGCGGGTCTGGCGCCCCGACCCGCCCGACCCCGTCTCTGGCCACCGGGAGGGGTGGCCGCAGAGCCTGGACCTGTCCACATGGCGGTCATGGGGGAGAGGGAGAGGGAGGACAAAGAGAGAGAGAGAGAGAGAAGGGGGAGGGAGAGAGACAGGTATACGGACGGGCGACGTTGGAATCCAGCACACGTTTTACAGGGAGTCACGTGAGTGTGATTGCCAAATAGACTGCGCCGGCGGGACCAGGGGTGCGGGAGGGGGCGCGGGGGTGCCTGAAGAGAGAGCAGGAGACAGAGAGAGAGAGACAGAGAGAGAGAGAGAGAGGGTGTGCCCCGTCCGCAGGAAGGGAGAGGGAACCGGGTGAGACAGAGAGGGAGAGATAACTTGGATTCCAATCATTAACCCTTTTATCTCCCGCGAGCCCGCGCCCCGCCTAGCCTCGACACGGTCGGAGGGGCCGATTTGCGCCGCGAGGCCCGCACGGCCCCCGCGCGGCGGGGGTTACTCTGTCCGGTACAGTCGCGCAATCACATCCCGGCGGCGCGGGCCGTAACGAGACAGGGCGGCGCGGTGAGCGGCTCAGGGCAGAACGGCGGGTGCAGGGCGCAGGGCCCCCTCAGCTCTGCCGTGTGCCCCCCTCCAGTGATGAGTGGCGGTGCGCCTCATCGGATCACACGGAGGCGCAGCGGCGGAGGGATGAAGAGGGGCGCGCACAAAGAGAGAGAGGGAGAGAGAGGGAGAGAGAGACAGAGAGAGAGAGAGAGAGAAAGAGAAAGAGAGGCGGGGGTGATGACGGGAGCTCGTTACCGGGGTGACGGGACGGGACGCCTCCTTCCCGGTTTCGCGTGCAGCAGCTGATGCGCCGCACCACCGAAGCAATCAACGCGAGCCGCCCGGGATGGAAGATGCGCCCCCCGGATGATAGGTGGGTCGGCGGCGTCTGCGTGTGACGTCATCGGCCCCACGCGCCGCCGCGGTGGTGGGGAGGAGAAAAGTAAGGGAGGAGGGAGGCGCATTAGAGCAGAGAGAGAGAGAGAGAGAGAGAGAGTGAATTGGGACCGACTGAGCCGGCTAGGTGGAAAATCAGGGAGCTCACCTTGCGAAGTACAACCTACTTTTTTTTTAAACAATTTATAAAAAATTGAAAACATATTGTTTTAAGGTTTCCGCACATGTGTGAGGAGGTTTACGGCCGACCCCCCGCAGGGTCGCGCCCCGCTGTCCCGCATGGCGGCGCGCGCACTTCACGCGGCTCTGAGCGCGGCTGCACAGGGGGCCCACGGGGGAGCTTCCCTGCAGCGGCACCGAGGGTTAGTTTGATCACTCGCCGGGGCTAATTTACTTAGCCTGCCTGAGCCCGCGGAGCCCGCGGGCCTTTCCAGCATTAAACTACAAACTGCCGCCGTCACATCACAGAGCTCGTCGCCGCGCAGGTGGGCCCCGCTCCCATCTCCCATCCGCCAGCCGCCCCCGTCGCCGCGGCGGCGGCGGCGGCAGCGTCGTTTTGCACCTCTACGCATTCACCGCGCCGCCATCAAGAGAGGCAAACTACAGCGGCGCAAATATGGGTGTGAGTACGCTTCTGCGCGCATGCTCAGCCGCTGCGGCGCCCGCAGCACGCAGGGAGCGGCCCGCTGCAGGAGCCCCTCGTCCCCTCCGCTCCCCTCGCGCGCCCCAGCGGCCACTATTAGGGAATCTTTGTGCGTTTTGCCCCGCGGCACGTGAGCCACATATTTCGCGGCATGCACGCCCCCTCCCGCGCTATTTGCGGGATCGGCCCTAATTGCGGAGGTCCCCCCGCCCCGCCCTCCCCTGCGAGGCCCGCGCCCCCGCGCCCCCGCCGCCTCGGGCGGGAAGCAGCACCCTACACGCGGGGAACACGCCGTGTCATTCCACGAAACACATCGACAAAAGGTCACTTTCGATTTCATCCCAGCATCATACAGCACGATCACAAACAATCACAATTTGGAAAAAAAAAGGGGAAATGAAACGGGGGAAAATCCTTTCCGAGGCGAAAACAGTCTTTTTGGGGTGAAGTATGGAGTCCAACGAGTGGACGACTCTCCTCTTCTGCAATATTTCCGGACCCGCGCACTAAATCACCTCATTCCTTGAGCCAACAAAGAAACGGCCGGCCCACACAAAAGGCAGCGAACGAATGCTCCGCGCAAAAGGCACATTGAAAATCGACACAGCAGCAGCGCGCTTCGGGCGGCTCGAGCAGTCAGGGCGTCCAGGATAGCAGTGCGAGGTACCGCGGTACCGCGGTACCCCCGCCGCATATTTGCAGAGAAATCCGTGTCGGAGCAGGGCGAGCGGCGGGGCGGGGGGCGGCAGGGAAATTAGCGGGCAGCCCGTCGTTAGCGGCCAGTGCCAACAAACGCCTTTATAGAAAGATATATATGCGCTGGGTACTCAAGCAGCATTTTCCTAGGGCGTTAATTTAAAAGCACGTCTTGGTCTGCTCCTCGGCGGGGTTGGGGGGCGGCCGGGGGGCGGCGTGAGGGGCACATAATGGGCGCTGCCCACTTTACAATAGGGCACACTCACTCACCCCCTCCACTTTCTTTTCTTCGCCCTCGCTTTCTCCCCCCCCCCCCCCCCCCCCCCCCCTCCTTCCTCCCCCGCTTCCTCCCCGCCTTTCTCCTCCCCGGCGGACCGGCTGGCGCTTTATTTCCACGCAACTTCCCAGTTTTCATACTTTAAGGCGAGTGAGCCAGGCGGTGGATGGAGAATGATAGCGTCGACTCGGTCATCCCCCACGATTAATCAGCGGACTAACAATTATCTAGGGGAAGCGGCCCGCCTGCATGCTCCCGGCCAGAGAAGGAAGAGGGGACAATTTTTTTTGTGTGCGTGTGCGTGGATCTTTACTTTCATCACCGTTATCCAGGAGGAGGCGGGGGCTGGAAACGCAAAGAGGAGAAAATACTGTAATTTGCGAACAAAAAAAATGCAAAAAAAAAAAACAAAAGAGTCATTTAGACTGCTCAAGTAGCGAGTGAGTGGCGCGTACCCAGGAGCAGTGCAGATGAAAGCCGTCTGCCGAGGCGCCCGGCCCCGCTCGGCCCCGCCCGGCCGCCCCACTCTCAAAGCCAGATCACATACAGCGGCGGACTCCGCGGCCGGCAGCCCCGGCAGCGCCCCCTCTCTGTACACACACGGCACGCAAATGAAGCCGAAACTGCTGCGGGTACAAATTGAATTAAAAGACCTCGCCGTGTTTGCGTTCGCCGTGCATTTCGCGTGGCGGCGGCGGCGCCCGCCTTAATGTCTTGCCTTCCCCATTCATCCGCGGGCGGGCGGCGGCACGGAGATCCCCTGCAGCCGAGGGCCCCCGCCGGGGCCGGCCGTCCTAAACTTTTCAAGCGCGCGCCGTCCCGTCCCGCCCGGCTGCCCGGAGGATAACGGGGGCGGCCCTGCCAGGCCCTGCGCAGCACAAGTCGCGCCGTCCGTCCGCCACTCGAGGCCCCGTTGTGGTCGGCGGCCGCCGCTGCCACCGCCGCCGCCGCCGCCACGCCAACACGGCCCGCACGGCCAGGGTCCAATTTCAGCCCCCGGGCAAAAGCCGTCCGCGGCAGGATGTAGACAGAGCGCCGGCCGCCCCTGAGAGGTAGGCAAATTGACGGCGCGCACGTCCCCGGGGACCCGGAGAGAAGGCCCACCGGCAGGGCCCCGCGGCGGGCCGCGCCTTGAATTTCCCCTTATGGAAATGGCAAACTCGGTGTGAAGAGGCTGTGGATTGGCCTTTTGGCCCGGCGGACCGGAATCCCCAGGACGCAACACCCCGACAGCGGCGGCGGTGGTGGTGGTGGTGGCAGCAGCAGCAGCCCCTCCACTCAGGCCGCCGTTTCGAGTTGGCCTCTCCGGGGAGCGGATCCGGCCCGTCCGGGGAGGTCTGTCCACTCTTTAGGCCTCCGGGCCGCGCCGCTGCGCCGCTGCGCCTCGGACAGACCTCCGTGCGCGGGGCGTAGCCGGCCGAGGCGAGGGGGTGGTCAGGGCACTTCCGGTCACGTCGGAAGGGGCGGCCGGGGGGGGGGGGGGGTGGTAGATAAGAGGAAATGACCCCGAGGGATGAGGAGGGCGCCAGTCGTGATATAGACGCGGAGGGTCCGGGCTCGCCACTTTGAATAGCGATTACAGGCTCGGCCGGGCCGAACGCAGGACAGCCGGCCGGCCGGGCGGAGAGCCGCAGAGCAAGAACCGCAGCGGCGGCAGCAGCGGCGGCAGCGCCGCGGGATACAGCGGATTAGCGCGAAAATATGAATCCCCGCGGCGGGCGCCCTAATGCGAGCCAACAGTAACATCATTACTGGTCGAGCCGCAGAGGGATATTGAAAAAGAGAAAAATGGAATCAAAAAGGCGCGCGCGCCGAGGTTCGGATTGCTCGCGTCGGTCTCGCGGCCGGCGCCGCGCACCTAGGCGCGCCCGCCCTCTCTTTCTCTCCCGCTCACATCCACCCGCGCGCCCACAGAGAACGCGAAAATAACGGAGGAACCAATTAGCCCCCCCCCCCCCCCCCCGCGTCCCGGTGTAAAAATTGGGAATTACGAAAAAAAAGTAGAACGAAGAAAAAAACGGGTGCGAAATAAAAATGGGAAAGGCGAGAGAAAATATAGCGGCCGGTAAAAATGAATAAATTATAAGAGCGCGGGGAGGTAGACTCGTGTTCCGAGTGGGAAAGAGACACGCGTCACGGCTGCCGGCCAGGGATTAGCCCCGGGCTTATCCGCGTGCTCAGCCGCGGGACTCGGCCGCGTTCGAAAATCCAGCCGTCGTAGCTACGAAGTCTCAACAGAGGCTCAAGCGCGAGTACATTGTGCTGTACGCCGGCCACACTCCACCGAGCTGAATTAAGCGAAATATTTTCGGGCGCCCCGCCGGCAAGACTTGGACCCACGAAAACGGCCATCAGCCCCCCAAATCGCTGACGACGACGAGGGGCGCCGACCACCGCGGCCCCCGCCGGCCGCGCGTCACGGCCAACCGCCCCTCGTGCCGCGGCGCTCTTTCAGAGCAATTAAATTCGACCCCCCGGCCTCCCCTCCTCCACAAAGTTGGCAAACTACATCAAGCGCGGCCAGCCGGAGCCGGCCAGGTCCAACATACAGCAGCTGCAGCGGCGGTGGCGGGGCCTCGGCGGCGGACGGGGGGCCACCGCAACACTCCCCGCCCGCCGCACCGCCCCTCCCCCGCTCCACCGTCCGGGAGGTTGCATTTTCGGTCGGCTGGGTCCGAAAAACCGAAAACGGAGTGCGCCGTCGGACGCCGCCGCCAAGGGCCGAGACGACGGGCGGCCCCGGCCCCGGCCCCCGCCCCCGCCTCCACCACCACCCCTTGCCTCGCCCGGAGCGTCCGGCCGGCCTCCCGTGTGCAGCCCTCGGTCTGTTTGTCATCCCTATTCTCAAACGGCACGGCACGGCGCGGCGCGGCCCCCGCCCCGGCCGAGGGTTGGGTCGGGTCTCCTGTGCGTGCAGTGCGCCCAATCTCTCCCGAGACCAATTTTAGACCGCTGGCGCGCCTGTGTCGCGGCGGGCACGCGCCCCTCCCCGCCCCGCCCCGCCCCTCCCCGCCCCGCGCCTCGCCTCCCCGCCCCCCAAATCCGCTCTCTCAATCTCGGCGCGGGCACCACGGCGGCGCCGCTGGTGCAGGCGGGGCGCGTCAAGAGACAGGTCTATTTGATGTGGTTTTGTCCCCAGCTGGGCCCAGAGGGGGCCGCGGGGCGTGGCGGGGCGTGGCGGGGCGGGCCACGGCGTCCGCGAAGGGAGGTATACGGTGGCCGTTACGCGGGATTACCAAAGGGGGAGGTGGCTGAGGCGCACTAGTATGGCGTGTCGCATGGTGTGCGTGCGCGTGTGTGCGTGTTAGCATGTGTGTGTGTGTGTGTGCTCGCGCGCACGCGCCGAAAGTGCCCGCCGTGTTTTGCGACGAGAAAAGTCGTGCGTCGAGATGGCAAAAGGTGTTTCGAGATGCGGGAACGGTATCCCCGTAAAAAGAGCCACAGCAGGGTGCACCGCGCCCTGCGACACGCGGAAGACAGTCGCCTCGCCACAACACAGCGCAGAAATATATATATATATATATATATATATATATATATATATATATATATATATATTTGAAATATACACCCCTGACGATCATGCTGTGATGATGTATCAGAATGTGGGGAACACTGCAGCCAGATAAGATGTACAAAGAGAACAGAGAGGGGAGACACACACACAGATGAATGCGCCCGCCTTAATGAATCAATGAATGGATGGCGAATGAATAGGCGAGCCCGCCGTGGTTAATGGCTAATTGAGCGCTGTGCAAACACAGCACACACATACACTCACACACTCACACACACAAGGCGTGCCGCATCGGCCAGCGTCCACACGTGGCGCCCCTCCCACCCCCGCTCGATATCCGTCCGATTCACTTGCTAAAACTCTCTTTCAATGACATGCCGGGGGGGCTTTGGCGGCGGCGGCGCTGCCCCGCCAGCGGAACACCGGAATCAATGGGTTGTAAATGGCGTGACGATGTAGGAACCAACCCGACGCGTCGGCGGCGGCGCGGTGCGGAGGGGCCGGCAGTTGGTCACTCTGGGAGCCGGACCGAGCGCCGCCGCGGAGGAAGGGGCCGCACGTAAGAGCAGGTGGGAAGAGCCAAACGCCGGCGGAGGGAGAGAGAGGGAGAGATGGGGGGGGGGGAGGGAGAGAGATAGAAGGGGTGGGGGTGATGGGGGGGTCATGATCCGGCATGCCGCTCACGTGCCCGGTAGTATTGTGCCCCGGCCCGGCCTCGGCTGCCTGGGCCGCCGCCGGAGTGCTCCGGTCCGGACCAGTCTCCACTAACAATGTGCGTGTGTGTGTGTGCGTGTGTGTGTGTGCGCGTGTGTGTCTCATCCCCTCACCTAGGAGAGGCGGAGCAGCGGTATCTCCGCAGGGCTGCGTCCGCCGCTGCGGCCCCGCTGCTGCCCGGTCCCCTTGCGACTGCAGGTCATCTCTGCCGTGGCGCTCTCGGCCCTCCGGACGGACGCGTGCCGGAAGTGTGTCAGGCGCGTGGCGGCGCCACCCGGCGCCACCCGGCGCCACCCGGCGCCACCGGGCGCCACCAGGCCGGCCCCCGCGGCCGCCGCGCCGCCGCCACCACCGTGTTAGGGCGAGTCCTCCTCTGGCCGTGTTTGATAACCCAACACGATTCGCGCGCAAACTCTCCCCTCCTCCCCTCCCCTCCTCCCCTCCCCTCCTCCCCTCCTCCCCTCCCCTCCCCCGCCCCGGCTGGGCCGGCGGCTGCTGCCGGGATTTTGGGCGGCGACGACGACGACTTTGCCGGGGTGTGTTTGAGTAGAAGGCCGTTAGTTATTATGCGGCGACACAGAGCGCGCGTGCGTCGTCACCGCGTGCCGCGCCCCCGCGATACACACCGGCTGCGGGTGCAGCGCCGCCTGCGGCCTGGGAGGACGGAGGCCCCCCCCCCCCCCCCCCGGCTGCGCGGCATCGCTTATC
Organism: Megalurothrips usitatus; assembly: GCA_026979955.1. Taxonomy (NCBI): domain Eukaryota; kingdom Metazoa; phylum Arthropoda; class Insecta; order Thysanoptera; family Thripidae; genus Megalurothrips; species Megalurothrips usitatus. The sequence continues at coordinate 11,661,790 of CM049594.1, forward strand.
GGCCCGCCCTACTAACTCGCCACCAACTACTCTCGCTGGGCGGCGGCGCCCGGCGGCCCCCCGCGGCGCCCGCCCCCGCGCACCACCACAGCGCCGCCGCCGCCGCCGTACGCGCCGCCGCATAATCCGTCGGGGGCTCCCGAAACCGCAGTGCGATCCGCGGGCACTCGCGACGCCGGGCCGCATGAGAGGGGGGCTTTGGGCCGCGGGCGGAGGATGCTGCCGCTCACTCCGCCGTGCTGCGGTTGTCGGAAAACTAGAATCACAGCGCAGTCGATCGATGATAGAAAACTAGTCGAGATGACGTTCGATTCCGATTATTTTAATGATTGAACATGATTGAACATGTTGCACTAAAATTCAAAATTGGCGCCGATTTTTATTTAATTTTTTTTTTGAAAAAATGTAATTTTGCCATTGTTTGTTTGGTCGCCAATTTTATAATTTTGATGTATAGATTAATTGCTCCGACGGCCTAACATTCCAGGACCGCCTCCCGCCGGCGGGCCCTGATGCGGGCGCAGTCCCGGGGGTGGGTGCTGTAGCGCGGCAGCGTGGACGCCAGCACCGTCGAGGCCGTGGCACCCCTCCTGGCGGCACAGCGCGGAGCCACATGGGACCTCCGGAGCCGGGCGGCCGCGGCACCGCAGCCCTCCCGAACCTTTATTTGCAGAGGCGGTCCGGTCTGCCGAGGGTACACAAAGGCTACCAGGCTACCGGGTACCAAGGCGGCAGCCGCGGCACCGAGTCCTCAGGTATACAAGGCCGGGGGCTTCTGCCGGCGGCGGGCCCTTGTCAATAACTTGTTTGTTGATACAACTTCCTTCCGGTACAGCCGAACCCCACGGACCCTGTGTTCAACACGGCCCTGTACTATACAGCGTGTTCGCGATGCCCCCCCCCCCTCTCGCCTCCTCCCCTCACATTTACTTCGACTTCACCATGTTTGTGGAGTTGAGAGGGAGAAGGGAGAAGGTGGTGGGATAGAGAGAGGGAGAGAGAGAGAGGCAGGGAGAGTTGCCTCGGGCCTGTTTGTGAAGGGAGGATTAACAGAAGGGCGAGGGCGGCCAGCGATAAGGACGAAGAACCGAGCTCGAGTCCGCAGCTCTCTCTCTCTCTCTCTCTCTCTCTCTCTCTCTCTCTCTCTCTCTGTTTCGCCAGTGCCTGCTGCCCCCGCCCCTTACGAAGAAAAGGATGCACCTCCGAAATCAGACGCGTGGTGGGTCGGAGCCTTGCTGCGGTCCTGCAGGATCCCTGCCCCATAATTACCCCCCAAACACACACACACACACACACACACACACACACGACACACATGTGGCAGGTAAGAGGTGCAGGTGCTGATAACGCTATCTCACAGGAAGCGCTACGCGGCCACTTTAATTCCAGAGAAAAACGACGCCTTTTGTTTTAACTCGGCCGGAGGAAAAAAATAACAACAGCGTTCGTAAACGGGTATGCGGTGAGTGGGTGTGGCTTGCGGCCCGCTGTAGGTATCCATCACCTCACGCCGACGCCTGGAGAGGTGTAATACGGTGGCCCGCTGCCGTTCTGTGGCCTCCTCATTGGTGCCTCCTCTATCGCCATATGCATCTGAATGAGGGGCCGTTTACAACATTACGGAGCCGTGAGGCAGCCGCTCTCGAGAGGCCGTCCCGCGCAGGTGTTCGGAGCACGCCGCGCTCGAGCGCAGGCCGGCGTGCTCCGGCGTGCGGGACGTCATCACTGCTCTGCCCTTTGAGGACACGGCCCACAGGTAGCGCAGGAGGGTTCGGTGCGGCTGCCTTGCCTCGCTGCTACTCCCCCAGGAGGCCGCAGCTGCTGCAGTCATGGCCGCTGTCGATGCTACCCGAAGGACCTCGGCGCCTCAAAGGCACCTGTCCTGCACCTGTTCATCCACTCACAGACGAGTGGAGTCGCAGAGCCAGGACCTTGCGTGGTCCCATATCCATCGCAGTCAGGCGCCACGCTGCTCCACGCAGGGGCGCCAGGCGCCAATAAGCACTCGTGTGTGTGTGTGTGTGTGAAACGTATGAGCGGAACGCACCACCGCCGCCCCCCGACTGCGGGACTCCATGATATATTGGACAAGGGCGTGCGCCAAACCTGCAGCAGCAGCAGCAGCATCGCTGCACCCTCGGCCTGATTAGGGCCCCGTCCCGATGGCTGCACGGAAGGCCGTGCCGTGACGCCCCCCTAAAGGCCGCGCAGCCCTAAGGCCGTCATCGTTATCTTGGCCAGGAATCAAGGCTACAAGTCACTTCCCCGGCCGGGCCCTGCAGCCCGGCGGGGTCCATGGGGCGGCGGCCGAGGAGGGGAAGAGAGGCGTCCAGGCCGGAGGCGCGCCCCCCGACACCTCCACAATCAGGGCGCAGTCGGCACGGCCGGGGCACGGCCGGGGCACGGGGCGAGGCAGCGCCCCAAGGAGGAGGGCGGATAAAGACATCACACCACGAGAACCGTATACTGCACGAATCCCGAATTATATACAGCCGTACGTTTATCACAGATTTGCCACCCCCGGGAAGAACTTGGAAAACACGAACAATGCATGTTTCTGGCGGTCAGGAATCCGCTTGGCCGCGTCAGGTTTCTGCAGCGGAAACAGAAGGCGAGCCGTAAGAGTGGCTGTTTGTTTGAGAGAGAGAAGGGGTTGCGGACCCTTGCTTGGCGCGGAAACACAGCCTAGCGGCCCTGTTTGAACAGGGCAAATACCCCCCCACAGAAAAGTTTGATTCCGACGAGTTTCGCCCGGGAGAGGCGAAAAAAAAAGGAAACTTGGTTGCGAGGAGAATAAGGTCAGCGTGTGCTTTCTTTTGGCCAAACAGACGCGTGTGTGCTCTCGCTGAGCCTTCGCCGAGCCCCGGCCGGACGGAGAGCCGCGCCGCGTACATCTCTGGGTGGAGCTCGCGCGCCAAGGAGCGGGCCGCGGATGTGGTGCTCCGGCTCGGCCCTTCTGAATAGCAAAGCGCCCCCGAGATGAGGCGCCCAGTGTACGCCTCCGCCCTCCGGGATTTGTTGCGAGCGCCCTGAGAACACCGGCCACGAGTACTGGAGAAGAGAGTACTCCAGAAGGCGCGGTTTGACTGCGTGTGTACTTCTCGCACTCCAGCGGCCGCCGCTCACCGCTCTCCAGTTTTCGCGCAGCCGCTTACCTGGGAACAGAAAGAAAAGAGAAACACCCATCAGCGATTCGCATTTCAGTTTGCTTTCCGGGGGGGGGGGGGGGCTGTTTGTGCTCCTGGTCGTTAGTACGCAGCGTCGCGGAGTGCGGCATGGAAAATAAAATGTTACGGCGGAGATGCAGAGGAGGAGGAGGGCCGAAGGGCGGGAGGCGACAGGTGGCTCTGGGCCCCCGCACTCAGGGCCGTGCCCTCTGGCCGCCCCTTCCCCTCCCCTGCCGCCGTCCGCCCCGGGAGAGCTCTGTCCTGGTCACAAACATCGTCAATTGAATAGCGGCAGCGAAGCACCTGCAGGCCCGAAGAGCTCCTGTTTCCAACCAAAAAAAAAAAAACAAATAAACAAATAAGGCACGGCACGAGCTCCGTCGCCACAGGGGCTGACAGTGAAGGGAAATAAAAGGCAGAGTCCGTCAAAATCTGCACGCGAAACTACCGGATCCGCAGGCCGCGGACGCAGCAAGGGTTTGGCCTCCACCAAGACCGATCGAGGGCGAGTACCCCGACGCCATTGCCAGACCGATAAGCCGTGGGGGGCGCGGGGCCCACCGCATAGGGCCCGGCAGCACTCTTTGAGGCAAGACTCGTAACGCTGTTCGCGGTTCATTTGAAATTGAAAGTTTCCCGCGTCAACGACCCCTCCTCCATTTCATGCCGCCGAGGGGGCACCTCCAGGACGACGACGGCGCGGAGGCGATGCAAGTCATGACCAAGTCGTCAGACCGAGAGGAAGCGGGCGGCGGGAAGAAAAAAAGTAAAAATAGAACGATAAGGAAGGCTACAGATGTCTCGGCGGCAGGAGACGTCGCAGCGAGTGAGCAGACGTGCCCAGGAGGTGCACGGGGCCAAAAGTTTGAATTGGATTCCCGAAATTAAATCCACTCTCAGTCGCAATTTCACAGCATTCGAAAAAGAACGCAGGAAACGGCCGCTGCCGTGAGTTTTTAGGCCGGGAAGGATGACAAAAAACCCCTCCCGCTCTCTAAAACGAATGTTTCTGCCGTGTCCGCCCTCTGCTCTCCGCTGTTTTGTTTGGTCCGTGGCCGCGCGTGTGCGTGCCAGCGTGCCAGTCAGTATTGGTTACTCCAGTAGGAAACAGCGTTTGATTGGGTTGGACCCCCTGCGAGCCGCAAGAAAGCCGTGTAGCCGCGGCGGGGCGGGAAAGGGTTGGGGGAAGGGACAGGGGAGCAGGCGGGGGGGGGGGGGGGGGGTGCAAGCCGGCAGGCCGCGGCCGGACTATGCAGGCCTGACAGGGACCTAAACTCCGTTCTTTTCATTAGTAGTCCCGGCACATGCCACCCCTCGTCCAACGCCACCCTCTCTCTGCTGGTCCCCTGCTGCACCCCCCCCCTTCCCCTGCCCCCTCTCTCTCTCTCTCTCTCTCACCACACACACACGAACCAAACCAGTCCTGACAGGGGCACACAGCTGCAGGGAAGACCGCAAAATCCCACAGCAGCGAATCAGATTCGGCGCGGCCAGCTCCAGCCGGCTGCAGCCCCGGTCTGGCCTGGCCTGCAGTTGAGCCCGGCTGCACCGCGGCCCACAGGGCTGCAGCGAAGGTGATATTGACAGTCGACGCGGGCGACTGCGCCGGGAGAGAGTCGACTCTTATTCCAGCAGCGGCAGCGCCTCTGCCCTCGAGTTGGTGCTGCAGTGTGGCTCTTATTTAGATAAGATGTGCGCACTTCATTCACCCTAGCTTCTAGGGCAATGGGAACAGAGGAGGAGGAGGAGGAGGAGGAGGAGGAGGAGGAGGAGGAGGAGGAGGAGGAGGAGGAGGAGGAGGAGGAGGAGGAGGAGGAGGGAATGTATCAAGAGTCACCGCGGCCCGCTCGACTGCCAAGAAAAATAGTACACGAGCGGACTCTAATTCCAGCGCGAGCCGCAGAGCGGAGGCGCGCGGAACTTTTGGCGCGGCGCTGCGACACAGACTTGATTCCGCTCGAGGCGGCGGGCCTGGGTCCCATCCTCGCGATAGTTCGTTCCGAGAGAAGTTGAGGAGAAACTATGTGACGAAAGGCAGAACGGCAAGAAGATAAAGAGGGGAGGAAGTCCCCCCCTCCCCGCCGCCCCCGCCGCCCCCACCCCCACCCCCTCGCCGAGGGCCCACATCATTGAAGCCATAACACTCGATTTAACAAACTTTTAGATGTCCCCGAAAATCACCTCTGGCGATCCTCGCCCCGCCCCTACCCCCCTGCTGGCATGCAAACGCGAGCGGGCCTCCGCCGCCGCCGGCCCGGGCCGGCTGCCGAATGGGAGGGAAAAGTTTTTGGTGTGGCGAGACGCTCGTATCGCGTTCATCAAGCGCTGCTCAAAGTCGCTAGAATTAAGTACACGCCGCTATCTCTCGGATGTAACGCCGCAACGTGGAGAAAGGGAAATAAAACGGGACAAAAAACGACCGATGTCGCCGATCCTCCCCGGCGACAGCACAACCCCCGGATCATTTTCTTTTCTTTTTGTTTTTCACCCTGCCGCATCTTCGTTTTGTTGTGCCGTAGTCCTCACATCTGTCCAAGACCCCCCACGAACGGCACAGGTCGCGAGGCGATACGCAGCCAGAGCATATCGATATTCATTAATTTTTTTCTGACTCGCCACGGGGGGCGAAGTCGATGCCAACAGACGACAGGGTTCGCACGGGACGCCCGGCCCGGTCCCACACATATTACCTGCCCGTCCAGGTAGTATCGGGGGGAACCTACCTGAATGAAAACACACGGGGAGGCGCACGCGGCGCGCACGTGGCCGCTGAGTCAGCCGCTCGCCCCGCGCAGTCACCGACAACGGCGGAATGGCAGGAATAAAATGGAAACGGTGCGCGTGAGTACTTTATATGCACCGGCCAAAAGTCGTGCGTCTCCTGACGTTTATGCCTTTTGACAGCGGCAGACGAAGGTCCCGAGGCTGGGATGTCCCGGGCCGTGTCTAGCATACCGCCGCCGACAAAAGAGTTACGGGTCGTCTGCAACGCATTTCATATCAACGTGACGCGAGCAAACGCCGTGTCCGCCCCCACCACCACCCTCCCGGGCAGGCAGATGAAAGGTGGTGGTCGTGAGTAGGACTGACACTGTGATTGATGAAACAAGGAGAGGTGAGGCGGTGTGCGTATCCAGCCAGTCGGCGGCGGCGGCGGCGGCGGCGCCCGCCCGGCCCCGGCAGCGGGGGAGGAAAAGCCATCAGGAGCGCCGCTCGCTGCCGCTGTGCGGCGCTGTATTCCCCCCGCGGCGGGGCGCGGAGACTCTACCCGGACGTTATTATTGTCACACCACCGGACGGCGGCGGCGGCGGCGGCGTCTCTTATCTGCGACTCTTTTGCATTGCAGGCCGCGCGCGAAGAAATCCGTCCTCCCAGAGGGCTCCGTGCGTGGCCGGCCGGCCGCGGCCCTCCCTGCACAGACATCCGGACAGCCCCGCTGCAGATTCTTCGAGCCGCTCGCTTCGGGCCAGATACTGTAGCAAAGTTGGCGGCGTGCTGCGGTGGCCGCCCCCCGCGGCCCCGCTGCCCATGCCGACCCCTCCTCCTCCCGCACATGCTTGAGGTCGACGGACTCCCCCGAAAGTAAGGAAAGGGGGGATGCGATCCGGGCGGCGCCGAGGGGGCCGCGGCGCCGTGCGGGGGAGGCGGGGAGGCGCGCGCCGGCCGTCCCCCATCGCGGTAAAGCTTTTAATTTCCTCCAAACTTCGGATGCGATTTTGATGCGCGGCGTTCGTCTAACCCGCCGTGCTGCCGTGCTGCCACGCCACGCGCGGCCGTTCGGCTCGAAAGCCTCCTCGCAGGTCGCGGCTGTGTCGGCGGGGCCCGGCAGGGCAGAGGACCTGTGCGCCCTGCTCCGTCCCGCCGCGGGGGCCCCCGGCCTTGCCACGGCCGCCGGGGAGAGCGGATGCGCAAGCAGAAAACTTTGCAGACCCCCCGTTATAACCCGGCGGGCAGGCGGGGCCCGGCGGCGGCCGGCCGGCCGGCCGGACCGGACCAGGCGGGCCTAACCTCCCCGAGCGGATCACCCGCGGACCACTTTGACGCCGCGCGGCTCAACGCGAAGCGCAAGCAGCATGCGCCGCCACCGCCGGCTCACTGTGCTGCGCCACTCGATCGGAGAGGGCAACGAACTCGACTCGTGCAGGGCGGTGAGCTGCGTACGTGTGTGTGTGTGTGTGTGTGTCGCTGTGCGCCACAACACCACCAGCAGCACCACGGCAGTGGCGGCGGTGACAATTAGCGCCGCGCTACGGCCGCGAACAGCGCACGGCCGCCAGGTAAACACACGGCAGGCGGCGGCGGCAGCGTGGCCCCCGCATAAGGGGGCTCTATCACACGGCGGCGGCCGTGCGGGCGGCGGCGGCGGCGCCGCGCAGTGCCACGCCCCCTGCGGTCCCTGCGGGGGGTCCCTGCGGGGGGTCCCTGCGGGGGGTCCGCACCGTGTGTTTTGTGCCCTAATCTCGCGCGCATACATTTTTCCTTTATTTTGCGCGTGCCCCACGATAAGACGGTGCGCGTACACTTTCCACCCGTATGACGCGCGCCGCGGCGCGCTGCGGCAGGAGGGACAGCAGCGCCGCGCCGCGGAAGCGTTTGTGTGTCCGAAAACTTTTGTTTCGGCCGCGCAATCTCGGCACGGCGATCGCGGCAGTAAATACATCGCGGGCTCCGCGGGCTGCGCGGGGAGGGCAGCCGCGAGGGCCGCCGCCGGCGCGCGTCCAGCCACCGGAATCCTCCTCCTCCTGCCGCCGCCGGGCTCCCCGTGGAATGCGGCACAGCCAGCACTCGCCGCCTAGATTTATACCGCAGCAATGTGCTGCTCCAGGCCCCGCGGGGAGGGAAGGGGCGCAGCGGGCCGCCAAGAGCGAGGATTAGACGCGGCTTACCTGCACGCCGCGCGACACACATACACACACACGCAACGCAACGCACACACAGACAATGCCACCTGATCAACCGCCGTCCGAGCTGATAGCGGCCCGTGCCACTGCCACCCACACACACACACACACACACACACACACACACCACCTTCTCAGCCACCTGCCTCCGCAGCCCGCACGGAAGCACGCGGTACACACACACACACACACACACATCTCTCCAAGAAGATAACGCTCTGTTGGTCCACGCAAAGAGAGGAGCAGCTGTGTAAGGTAAAACACGGTGGGCATGGAGGGGCATTACAACAGCGCGACGATCAAAAAATCCGTCAACAGCAAACAAAAAAAAAAAAATCGGAAAAGAAGTCGTTACGACTGTACAATTTTTGTGTACGGTACACAAACGTGCCAGTGAACCGATGTGCTGTGTTTTTTCCCTCTCCGCTCCGGACTGTAGGGGTGAAGCACGGGGGGCGACAATAGGCGGCGGCCCTCCACGTGCGGCCAGCGGACTGGACCGGGCGGGGGCCGGGCTCGGGGCCGCTGGCGCCCTCAAAGGGAGACAATGAATACAACTGGGGATCGACCCCGACGGCGAGGGCCGCAGGGGGCGGCGGCGGCGGCGGCGGCGGCGGCGGCGGCGGCGGCGGCGGCGGCGGCGGCGGCGGTCCGCACGGCGGCCGGGGCGCCGACGGCACACACCAGACGCGCCCCGGGGCTCCGAGAAGGGCGCGCAAACGGCCGACGGCCGGCGGCCCACAGGCGCCATCAGTCGATTGCCCGGCCGGGGCGTCACAGCCCGACGAAGCCCCCGCAGCCCCCGCGGCGCGGGCGCGCCGTCGTGGCCGTGCTGCGCGGCGTGGTGCCCGCAGACACAATGGCAGTGCGCTCCCTCCGGGCTCCCTCCGGGCTCCCTCCCTGCCCGGCCGCCGCCACGCCCGCCCCGCCCGCAGCCAGGTGTGCGGCGCGGCGGCGCGGCCCGCCCGGCGACAGCGGCCGCGCACCAAGATTATTAATTCCATTCATTCCCCCGCCATGACGGACAAGCAGTGCGTGCGGCGGGTCGGCCGCCGGCCCGGAGCGCACACGCGCCTCAATGCCGCGCTGACCGCCGTCCGAATCTGCAATTATTCCGAGCGGGCGGGGCCGCGTCCTGCCGCCCACACGTCGCGCCCAGCACACACACACACACACACACACACACGCGCGGCTCCACCAGCGCTCGCTGTGACGGCCTTCGCCTCCAGCTCGGCTCCAGCTCGGCTCCAGCCCCACAGACCTCTCCCCGGAGCCGAGCCCGCAAGGCCGGCCAGCCCCAGCCACTTGCTACATTTCCGCCAAAGTCCGGTCGGATGGAACTTCCGCTGGCGGAGATGCAACATCAACAAATTGCCGGCCGCCCCCTTCCCCCGGCGTCGGCTAGGCCCGAGCCGATCTGTGCCATTCTTTGGAGTTTGCGAAGCGAGAGTGGCAAGTGGAGTGAGTGGGCCAGCCTAATGTATCAATCGCGTGTGCGAAGCCAACGCCCGCCTACTCTCTCTCTCTCTCTCTCTCTCTCTCTCTCTCTCTCTCTGTCTCTCTCTCTTTCTCTCTCTCTCTCTGTCTCTATCTCTACCCCAACCCGTGCCCCTCTCCCTCTCTCTTTCCCTGGCCCTTCCTCCCTTCTTGATACGGTGCGTCCCTTTCAATCGGAACCGAAATTTGGTTTGAGGCGAAAGGAACACAGACAGGGCGGACGGAGCAAATGGAATTCAGGCGCCAATTTCGCGTCAAGGACCGCCGCCGGGTCTGAAATAGATGGGGGGGGGGGGGCAGCAGGGAGTCAGTCGGTCGGTCGTGGCGTACGCGGTCACCTGATCAATTCCCACATGTCACTCGCAACCCCCAACCCCTTAAAAAAAAGAAGAAATAAACGACTAAGAAAAAAAACGTTGGGTAACATCCCTGTGGGGGTTGTTTGGGGGAGCCGCCGCCGGGTCCCACCGCCAATATGTACGTCCGCCCGCGCGCGCACGTCGGCGGGGGAGAGTTAATTAAAATGAATAATGAAAGGAAGACAAAAGCGAAAAGAGGAGTGGAAATTTTAACGAGTAGAGACAAGCGGGCGCCGCCAGTGTTTCCAAATTGTCGGCAGCCGATGGCCGACAGCAGCGAGCGCCGCCATATCGGCTGCCGGTCATGGGGGTGACGAGAGCTCAAGACTCCCTCCGACACCGACTTACTTACAGCGTGTTTATTGAGGACGCCCGTCATTCTTCTCAGTTGCCGATGTGCGCCGCGCCCCCGCGCGCTGACGTGCCCGACATCGCCGGGGGACGCGAGGCGCCCGCGCCGCCCCAATTTTCTTCCCCATTTTTCCAGCCGCCGTAATGTAGACTAATGACGGGATAACGGCGTTGACGCGGCGCCGATGCCCCGGCCGCACGCGGCAACGATGGGGGTCGCATCGGGGCACACACACACGCGCACACACACACACACACGAGTCGCGACACTACTCGCTGGAATGCCGCCGCCGCCGCGGTGACGACGCCGTCAGAGGTCCGAGACTTGCAGCTGCCGGGCCGCCGCCTCCCTCACCGACCACCACGGGGGGTGCACCGCTACAACGACCACCACCACCACCTCCGGGGGCGCGGCGCCTAGAGTCGCACTCCTCGGACAACAAGGCAACAAGGACTCCGGTGCCGGGCCGGGACCGCCGCCGGGACAATGCAATTACGTGGCGTTTCAACAGACGGAATCGCCCCGCCGCCCCGACGACTGTCCATTGTGCGCCGCACACCTATTTACAGCCGGCGGCGGCGCACTGCCTGCAAATAAAGTCGATCAGAGTCCGGGCGGGAGAGGGGGAGGGGGGGGGAGGGTGATCGGCGCAAAGAGAGGAATAAGAAGTCTCCCTCCTCGGCGGCGTGGAGGCTGTCGTGAGGGTAGCGGTGACGGACTCGTGCCGGTCAGGAGGGCTGCCCGTGACGCGGGGGGGTCGTGACGGGGAGCACGGAGGGGAGCAGCGGGCGCGGCTCCCGGCGGGTCATGCACCTCTGCGCGCGCACCGCGCACTCGCAGCACGGCTCCACATCGCGAGTTAGTTGGTGCGGCGGCAGATGGGCCTCCTGCCCAGCCTGCGACGGTCCCGCTAGGTCTACGTCCGTGTTTTTGCAGGCCGCGCACCGCCTCCAGTCGGACCCGGCCCGCAGTGTGTGTGTGTGTGTGTGTGTGTGTGTGTGTGGCGCTGGAGGCTGCCGGCTCCTGGCTGGAGACGGCGGTATTGGACGGCTTCCCTCTTGGCAGCGGCGCCACGGCCCGGCCGGGCTCCGCGGGGGGCAGGGGGGTCGGGGGCGCCTGATGATATCCACAGTCGATTGGGCGCGCGGGGAGTGCGATATGAAGAATGCTTTGTGGGTGGGGCCTAATCGTGCGCGTCGCGCCGTCATGTGTGCCGGCCTCATGTCCTGGCCTCATGACCTCACTGACTGAGGTCCTGGCCTCATGACCTCACTGACTGAGGTCCTGGCCTCATGACCTCACCGACTGAGGTCCTGACGGCCTCGCTGACCGACGGCATGACCAGCCACACGACGTGTTCATCCTTCAGGGCACATCCCTAGGAACACGGCCCCTGGGTCCTCCGCACGGTACACCTTTACTGCTCCCGCCGGGCCTGAGGTCCTGCTTCATTTCAGTGGAGCTCTATAGCCTCTAGCCTGGCCGCCGCCGGTCCCCGGGGGACACAGCTTACGTCGACGGCCCGGCCTCGAGCGTTGCCTCACAGGACACGCGATATCCTGCGGGCTCCTGGCACGGGTCAGCCTGAAGCCCCGCACCGCACCGCACCGCACGCCCCGCGCGGCCCCGTCCCGGAGGACAAGCGGCTCTGGCAGAGGCAATCTTCGGCGCGGGTCCAGGTGAGGTCGGCGGGACACGGTCCCCGCGGCCATATGGCTGCGGCGGCGGCAGGGCCTGATCGCCATCGGCCGCACCGTCCCCGCGGCCTTCGGGAGCACAGGCGGCGCGCCGCGTGCGTGGCGGCCGGATAAACCCTCGCGGGCCGCCGGGTGCGGAGGGTGCGGGACGCCGCTGGTTAGCGCGGCCGTCACCGCCTCCACGGCGGCGCACCGAGGCCCCGGCTGTTCGCGCGGCCCGCGGCGACCGGAGGCGCAGAAAATCCAGAGAGACAGCAGGGCGCCGCTCCGGACTGGCACGTCTTCACGCGGCCCCTGCGGGCCGGCGGTGAGGAGGGGGCCGCCGCGGTGGGCGCCGAAGGGAGGTTACGTCTGGTCGAGGTTGGGCGGGGGGCGGAATTCGTGTTCTGCATTTTATTTAGTGGCAACAGCGCACAGCGGCGACGAGGGGGGACAGGCCTTATTGAGGTCAACGCCCCCGCGCGCTCCACCGCCGCCGCCGCCGCCGCCGCCGCCGCCGCCGCCGCCCCTCCCCCCGGCCGCGAAATATATAAAATTACTTTGCGCCCGACTGCAAAATGCGACGGGCACGCGCGCACGTTGTGTCCGGCTGGTCCGGGGGTGAGCCGGGGGGAGGGCCGGGAGGGGCGCACGCGCTCCCGCGGGCCCCCTCACGTGGCCGGGCACGGCCGCCGCCAACCCCCCGGCCGGCGCAAAGCCCCCGCTGCCACGCCCCCCGCCGCGCGCGGCCGCTCGGACGTGGCCGTCGGACCGGGCGGTGACCTGCCGTGTGTGATGACGGACTTGTCGTAAATCCGCGTGTGAAGTGCGTGTAGCGGCGGCAGCGCGATGCTCTCTGCGGTCCGGGCCCCGCCCCGCCCCCCTACCGAAATAACACAGGAAGCGAAAGGGGTGCGGGCGGGGAGACACGCCCCCCGCGTCCAGCACGGAGTATTTCATGCCGCGGGGGAAAAATGAAAACATTTCACGGCTTATTATTCCGGTCCTGGTCCCCGCCGCGCCTGCGGCCGCACCACCGCTTTCACCTGCCCCCGCCGTGATTCCACCCCCCCCCCCCCCTCTCCCCTCGCGTCTGGAGAATTCGTCCTGAGCTTTAGTATTTCATCGACAACTTCGGCGGCGGCGAGGTCTGAGTTCGGAGAAGTCGGGCCGGGGTAGCGAGGCGCGGGCTTCGGGGAGAGAGGGAGACGACGTGACGGGGGGAGCGCCCCCACCCCCTCCGACCGAGGCGTCAGAATCTGTTACGCCCTCCGCGGTGAATTATCGCAGGCCGTTACCCGGCTAACGGTTGTCCGTCACGCCGATGATGACGACAGTCGGACGATAACGGATAACGGCAACGCTTTCTGTCCTCCTCCCTCCGCGCTTCCTCTCTCTCTCTCTCTGCTAACCACCGACACCCCCTGCTCCCCCGAGCAGCCCCGCTCCCTCCCCTTGCCGCGGCGCGGCGTCCCACCAAATTTTTCCCACATATCAGAGAGGGGGTGGCGCCGGCGGCGGCCGAGGAGCCCGAGGCCGAGGCCGCCCTCCTGCCGTTTTGTTTTCCGGCGGCGGCGCCTCCTTTGCATGCCCACTTCCCCGCAGCCCATTTGTTTATCTGCCCCCCCCCCCGAACTCTTTCGTTCTCTCTTCCCCTCTCTCGCCATTCCCCCCCCCCCCCCTGCTGCTGTCTCTAGCTCTATCTCTCTCGGCCTCTCTCTCTTCCGCCCCGTTCGCCACGCGATAAAGGCATGTGAGAGGCCGCGAGCGCCCCATCGAATCGGCTTGCCCAGCCCAACCCTCTCTCCTCACCTACTACCCCCAACCCCCCACCCCTCCCCTTTTCTGCGCATCCGGTCAAATGTTCGGTCATTGAGCCTGTTAGGCCCAAAATTTCGCTTGAAATGCGAAACTGCGCGCGGACGTGGCGCTGCGGCGGTGGCGGCTGTCGGCGGCGCGGCGCCCCATCAGGCGCACGGCGGGGGGATGCGAGGCGGCGGCAGGCAACCGGAGGGAACGCTGCGCCAGTCAGCCTCTCGTTTTGTGCAAATTCACAAAGGGCGCGCGCGCAGGGCGGCGGCGGCGGCGGCGGCGGGGGGGCCCTCGGCGGGGCCGAACGAACCGAATCAGGCGAGGCGGGGGGGTTCATTCCTCCAGTTAGGCAGCCGAGCCGAGGGCAGAGCATCGCGGGGGGGGCGGGGCGGCGCGGGCGGCACGCAGGCAGAATGACTGACTCCCCGCAAACCACCGCCGCCGCCGCCGCCGCCCCACCGGAGGCGGCCGATGAGAAGCCGGGGCAGACAGACGGCTGCTCCTGGTCCGCCAGGGAGGGGAGGGGGCGGCAGCCCGGGCGGGCAGGAGGGGTGGTGGGCCGGCGGGGCGGGGCGCGGTACGCGGGCAGAGTATGAAAAACTGGGGCCGACACTCGAAAAGGGCGCTCCTAAAACACTGGCCACCACCCTCCCGCCGCCGGGGGCCGCCGGGGGACCCCCCGCGGGCCCCGCGCCGCCTGGCTGCTAATCTGCCTTGATCAGCCAGCCGCACCAAATGAAAATGACGGAGATGCTGATGATGGTGATGGTGGCGATGGAATCCCGCGGCCGCGCGCCGTTTATTCATTGCTGCGCCGCTTTTATTCGTATTTCGACGCGGAAAAATGTTTTTGAATGGGCGCCGCGTGCAATATATCTAAAAAGTAAAAACACGACAAAATGTGTGTGTGGGGAGGGAGCAGTGAATAAGCGGGACGCGGAGACCAAGCGAAAGGTACAGAGGAAACCGCAGCGAACACAAGGACGGGCGCAGCAGGTGTACCGCGCTTCATCGCCTGCCTCTCTCAATGACCCGCCGACGAAACCGACCAATAACCGTATTCGTTATATGAACTCTCTGAAAAGCGTTGCATCTGCCTTCCAGTCTCTCTCTGTCTCTCTCTCTCTCTCTCTCTCTCTCTCTTTCTCTATCTCTCTACCTATTTCATTTTCTCTCCCGGTCTCCCTCTTCTTCCCTCTCTTTCACATGCATCGACGTGGTCAATCATCGATCGGGCTGAACGCAAAAAGCACGTTCGCACACACACACACACACACACACACACATGTGCGCGCGCGCGACGAACAAACCGGACCTGAACTGACCCAAGTGCGGGGCGATAAATAAATTGCCTAGCAATTTTGGTTGTCATGTCCTGATGGATGGCGGCCCCCCTCTAGGCTCGTTCGGGGGCCGGCGGAGGAGGGGGGGAGGAGGAGAACGGGGAGGGGCAGGAGGAGGGGGAGGAAGAGGAGGAGGAGCAGGAGGAGGAGAGGCTGGAGGGGCAAGCGGGGGGCCCGGCCAGGCCAAGGGACGGCCATCATAACGGGGGCGTAACTATCATCGGAAAGGGGTGAGAGTGGCGGGGCGTGGCGGGGCGTGGCGGGGCGTGGCGCGGCGCGGCTGTCGACGCCAGCGCCGCCATGCGAAACGGCAGAGGGAGGACCCCCCGCAGGGCCGCCGGGAGGCCAGGGCGCCGGGGACGCGCGTCGACTGAATCATCGTCGCTCTTTTTCGACCAGAGCAGAGAAAACCGCCATCACCGCTGCTCCAGTGCCGGTGAAAAAAAAAGTACTCTAAATGGACTTGCAGGGGAGCGAAGAACTCACATAGAGAAGGCGCAGCGGCAGCGGCTGAAAAGACCCTCCGGATTTGGCACGGACACTCACCTGGAACAGAGAAGAAAATGGGGGGAATAAATACATGAGGTCACCGAGCAGCACGCACGAGAGCTGAAGGGTTCCCGCGGGGGAGCCGGCCGGCCGGGCCAGGACCGCTCCGCTCTCCATCTCTGTCCGTCCGACGCCCCCTCCCCCACCTTCTCTCTCTCTCTCCCTCTACCCCTCAAACAACAGCTGGAAAGGCTGGCCGCGCGCAAAAGTTAGCGTTCGTCCAATTCCACACCGCCACTGCCAACAACTGCTGCCCCGCGCACAAAAACAATATCACGGCCGACGAAGGAGTCGCGCGGACGGAACGCGGGATCCTTTTAATCTCGATCCTGCGGGCGCCGGCGGCGACCGTGTCTTAGAGAGAGAGAGAGAGAGAGAGAGAGAGAGAGAGAGAGAGAGAGAGAGAGAGAGAGAGAGACGACGGACGGACGGCAGCGGTACTATTACTCCGCGAATTTCGCCGCACGCACGCCGGTCTCTCTCTCTCTCTCTCTCTCTCTCTCTCTCTCTCTCTCTCTCTCTCTCTCTCTCTCTCAGACTTCTCAAAATTCATTGCCTGGATTGTTGTTTATGCATACCGCCCACACCCGGCACTGCTCCGCTCAGCTCCGCGCCGCTGCGGGGCCCCGGCCGGCCCGGCACAGCGCGCCTCTCCGCCGAAAGTTATTGCAAAGTCGCGCCGCGCCGCGCCGCACGCGTGTTTTTCGCGAGGCCGCGGAGGCAGCCAGACCGCCGCGGCAAAAAGATGTGGAACGGCTTCGATCGGAAGTGATGCAGCACTTCTGGCCGTATATCTGCACGGGGGGACCCCGCCGCCGCGGGGGCCGCAGCCGTGCGGGGCTCACGGGCCGCCGTTTGGGCCGCGCGCCAGCAAGCCGAAGAAGGCCAAGAAGTGGTGGAGGAGGCCCCCCCGCGGCGCGCGGAGAGAGGCCGAGGCCGAGGCCCCGCGGCTGGAGTCGCACGCGCGTGTGCCATTTACCTGCTCGCGTCATTATCCGCAGAGCACGGCGGAGTGCGTTCCTTTCGTGCACAGTTGGCTGTGCAAGTGTAACACGGTGGGGCGCGGCGGTAAAAACCCAGCGGGAGCGGTGGAGAGTGCGGGGAGCGGTCCGGCAGTGCCGCAGTGCCCTCCTCCGGGCGGTGCGAGCGTCAGGGCTCGGACCTGTTTGGCGGACCGGCAGCAGAGCGGGGGGCCCGCCTCCGGGGCCTCCGGGGCCTCCGGGGCCTCCGGGGAGTCAATGAGGTAATGAACCGCACACGACTGCGGGCCCGCGAGGCGAGAGTTCATAAACCCGGACCCCCCGGAGCCGGCACCGCGGGCCGGACCCGTCCGGGCACGGCGTCCGGGCGGAGCAGCGGCAGCTGCGGCAGTCTAAAGCAGAGCAGCTGCGCACCTGTGTGCGAGGGGAGAGGAGTGGGAGGGGGCGGGGCGCGGGTTCTTTTCAAAGTGATACCACCACCGCGAGGCCCGGCCGGCCGCCAACGGGCCGCGCCGTACCGCCTGCAGCCACTGCCCCCCGCGGCGCCCCGCAGAGGCACCGCGGCCACTCACCTCCGCCCGCAAGCGGCTGCGAGGCTGCGTCTCCCAGCGGCGTGGTGGCGGTGGCCGTCACACACACACACACACACACACAACAAGCCAACTGAAGCGCGGCCCCGCAGCGGGCCGAGAGGCGTCCGTCCACCCGGCCGCTGCTACTGCTGTGTCCACACACAAAATCATGGGACGGTGTTTGATCGGGAGAGAAGCGACCCGCGGCGGCCGGCTTACGGCGCGTTGAATTCGTTCCGCAGTCGGTGTCGGACCGCAGGGGCAAAAAAATAAATTAAAAATGAGTGGAAGATAGGATGTATGCATGCGTGAATGAATGAGAAGGTTACAGGAACGTGTGAGTGAGTGAGTGAATAAATGAATTATATTTAGAGCGCAGAGACAGGATGAAATGTGAGAAATGCGCGGATTAAGGAGAGAGTAAGAGAAGAAGAGGGGGAGGAGGGGATAGAGAGAACGGAGGCTGACCCGTGGTACGCCATGTGGCGGTGCGGCCCCGGCGGCCCCAGCCTGGCGTGGACCGGGCTTCGCCACCAGTTACAGTTCGAAGGACATGGCGGCAGGCGGCGGCAGCTGCAGCAGCTCCTGCAACGCCGGGGGGGATGCGAGAGGGAGAGAGAGAGAGAGAGATAAATAGAGGCGGAGTCGTAGGGAGGGAGGGAGAGAGAGAGAGAGAGAGGAGAGAGAGAGAGAGTCGGGCACAGCTTGGGCCCCGCGCAGCAAGCAGACCGCGCATGTCGGGCCTGGTTCCTGCAAGCAGATCACACGCGTGGTGCTTAGTCAAACCGCTCCGTGTTGTCTCTGCAAGGCTGCGGCGGACCTCTCTCTCTCTCTCTCTCTATCTGTCTCACTCTCTGTCCTTCTCTGTCTCTCTTTCGCCTCCATTTGTCTCACGGATGACAGTTCTTATCCCCGGCGAGCCCACGGCGGAGCCAGTCCAAGAGGGATAACCAGCACACACACACACACACACACACATGGACACACGTGACGCGTCCGCCGCCAGCCGGTACATACTTAGGGACAGCCAGCTGCACGTATGCATCGCGCGTATGTCACCTAAGTACACACATCACACCCGCGGACAATCGGGACCCAATCACACACACACACACACAGACGGACCCCCGCGACCGCCAAGGAAAGTGACGATCCGTCTGTCTGTCTGTCTGTCTGTCTGTCTGTCTGTCTGTCTGTCCGTCCGTCTCACATCGCGGCTAAATGAGACAGCAGCAGCGGGCGGCCCGGCGGCAGCCGCGGCTGGCGTACTGCGGCATGGACCAAGTTTCGGAACGCAGTTTAGCCGAGTCGACGACTTCATTTCCCACTTTTGCCAGACGCCGTCACGTTGCCACCGCCGCACCGCCGCCGCCGCCACTCAAAACTGGGCAAAGGCAAAGAGTTAGAAGGCCGAGCGGCAGCGGCGGGCCCCAGCACGCGGGAAAGGGCGGTTCATTTGAATCGCAAATACATGGCAAAATAATTCATTTCCAGGCCGACCTCATATCTCCATGGCTGGTCCTCTCGCTCTCACCCGGCTGGGCGCGGCGCCCGCTGCTACTTGTGCCCAACACACACACACATGCCCACACACACACACACACAAACGCCTCTTTTACATCCCCCTCCCCGCAAACGGCGGCATAGCCCAGCCAACGCTCCGCACCGATTAATCGCAACTCCCGAAAAGATAACAAATCAGAGCCGATATGACCACGCCGCCACGAGCCAAATCAATTTCGGCGGAAGCATGCACACACACACACGCACACGGACCAGCACACACACACGCACACGCACACACACGCTGGACCACGCGCGTCCACCGCATGACAACTCCATTCCCCGCGAGCCTCCACAACGCCCTGCCCGCCCGCCGCCTGCCTTCGTCTCCCCACGTTACGTTCCGCACCCCCCAACAAAATACTGCGCACCGCGAACGAAGAGCGAAACTCATCCTCATGTGTGCGGGAGAGAGATGCCGCGCGCGATACAGTGACAACACTGAAAAATTGCGAAGCTGCTAAAAAGGGAGCGCACAATCCTACGCGGCGGGTTGTCGAACACACACGAGCTCTCACACATGCTCTCACTCACCATCCCTCTCTCTCTCTCCCTCTCGCACTCGCACTCACACACACTCGAGTCCGCTTGCATATGTGGTGCAGCACAACGAGAACGACATCACTTGCACACACACACACACACACACACACCCTGGTTTGCTCCGCTCGTTTGTTTCCTCGCAAATATCAAAGGAGGGCAAATAATAATAATAATAAACGTGTCGGTGATTACTGCAACTGTGTGCGGCGCGGGCCGCGGCGGGGCTGCACGGCTGCACAGCTCTCGAGTCGCTTTACCCCGCGCCGCCTCCGCCGGGCCCCAGCGCAGCACGGCTGTGAGCACCTTTCACGTGGCGCGCCCTCAGCGGCGGCAGACCGGCCGGCCGGCGCACAGCTGCATGCGCCGCTGCATTGCAAATATCGCGGCGGCGGCGGTCCTCGTCGCCCTCATTAAGACCGCGCCGTATGAAAAATAAAGCGGGACGGAGAGGCCGGCCGCGCCGCAGGACGTGTGCGCCTCCCGGCGGCGACACGCGGCGCCGCCGCCGTCCCGCCCAAACATTAATGGAAGAGTTCAATTAATTTCGTTAGAAACGGGACACTGCTGCCGCTGCTGCTGCTGCTGTGCCGGGCCGCCGTGCACCCTCCAATTAGGGAGGCGCCCCCAACGACCCCTTCTGGCCCAGGCCCCGCCGGCTCCGCTCCGCCCGGCCGCGTCTGAAAAGCCCAGGCCGGGGTCGTGTGATCGGCGGGGGGCTCGCGCAGGCGTGCCACGCCCCGGTGCCGCCCCGGACGCCACCCTCCGGGACCCCCTCCGTCGTCTCCCCCCGCGGTGTCACGTTTGGCGAGCAGGCTTATTTGCAGGGGGCAGGCCGTCCGCGCGCGCGCGCGTGTGTGTGTGTGTGCGTGAGTTTGTTTGTTTACCTTTAGGCCGCGCCGCTACTCGGAGAATCATCTCGGACCGGACCGAACGGCCGCGAGCATTCCCGGGAATGACGAATTTCCGACGGCGGGGCGGAGCTGTTCCTGGACCTCTCCTCCTCCTCCGCCGCCCCGGACTTCTGAGTGTGACGACGAGCGGCTGAAAACCCGCGGAGGGAGGCAGGGGGAAGGGGTTGGTGGTGCCGTCACATGATGGACGAGTCTTCTTAATGCTTTGTGCGTGGGCGGGGTGGAGGATGGAGGGGGCGGGGGAGCCAAAAGCCAATATGAGTCGGCCGCCTGCGCGCCGCGCCTTCGGGGCCGGAAGTCGGGCTGCTCGGAGCTAAATCAATCTGGATCGGATTCGCTGAGACGAAGGCGCGCCACCAGCAGCACCGGGGCACGGCGGCGGCAACAACAACAAGCAGTGCGGGATGCAAGCCATGCAGCCGCGCGGCCCAACGCGGGGCCTCTGTGTGGGGGCTTGTCTGTGCGCCTCGCCGCTGCCGCATGCGGCGCCGACAGAGTGTGGTGCTTGCAGTGCACTTTCGCGCACGTTGTGTTCCGGCAGAGCAGCGACCGTACACTGAGGTCTCCGCGGCGGCACACGTTTTCATTATAACTGACTGCATCTTCATCGTGAGACGGACGGCTGTGGGCAGCGGGAGTGCAGGGCACGGCAGGACGTGCGGTCCCCGTACTGCCTGCAGCGGTGCTCCCTTTCCGTCAGTGGAGCGCAGCGGCGGCAGCACGCCCCGACGACTTGCAATTTCCTGCCTTTCGAGTCTAACAGTAAGTGGGATCAAACCGCAGGGCAGCGGCCGGCCGGCCCCGGCCCGGCGGCCCGCCCATGCCAATGGGCCGATTAATCGACCACGGAACCCCCTCATTGCGCAGTTACTGTTAGAGGCCGTCTGACGGACAAGCGGAGTGAGACGGAGGATGAGCAGCGGCCGGGGAGCGAGGGAGAAAGGGAGAGCCCCGGGCTGACCTCACGTGACCGGCGAGGGCGCGCCGTGTGACCTGGATCCGCGCGCCGCTCGCGGGCTGTCAAAACGGAATCCCTTCTTTCACATGTTTATTCAAATGCTGCCGCGGCTCTCCCCGCGCGCGTCCAGCCAGCGGCGGCAGCGCAGTGCGGGCGAATAATTGACGGACGGCGGGAACTGGCCCAAATTACAGTCGCGTCGTCGCTGCGGACCCCTCCGGGTTATCGTCTGCGTTGTCGGCGCCCCCCCCCCCCCTGAAGAGGCGATAGTGCGCTAGCCAGCGTCGTGAGAAATACGAGCCGAGAACCGAGTTTACTGTAATTTTTACGGTTATCTCGCCGTGCGCGTCAGGTAATAAAGAGGCACAGATTGTGACGTCTGCGTCGTCCAGCGCGGCGGCGGCGGCGGCGGCGGGGGGCGCCGGGGAACTATTACTGTACAGCGCGCGCCCCGCGATAAGATAACGCGGCGAAAAGCGTCAAACGTTGGAAACGCCGCCGCTGTGGGCGTCGGCCGGGCAGCGCCACGCCTCCGGGCAGAACACAGAGATGCCCGGCGCGATGCGCGGCCCCGGAGGCCCCGGAGGCCCGGCCCTGCTGGGCGACACACTCGGCGACCCTTTTGTCTCCGTACATAGCGACGCTACAAATCGCTGCTGCCCGGTGTGGTATCGATGCCCCATCATCAGCGTGGAGAGGAGGAGGAGGAGGAGAGGGGAGCACGTCGAGGTGGGCGGACCATCTGGGACTCGCGACAAGCATCAATTCAAACACGGCGCGGCGAGCGGGCGTGGACACGGAAAAATCGCGCACACCGAACGACACATACTACACAATGAACAGAGTGGCTTGGCGTGGCGCACCGTGCGGCGGTGGTGGTGTTAGGGGGGCGTGGCGCGGCGAGAGCGCGGACGCGCGTGTGTGTGTGTGTGTGTGCGCGCACCATTACAATGGACTGTTGGTACGCGCGAGAGCCGTGGGCTAATTTGCATGGCTATCACAGGAAAGCTCCATGCATAGCATGTACTCACCCAATGAACACACACACACACACACAGACGCAAATGCATCCTCTCCTCTCACTGACTCTGTCACTCTCTCCCGCCGCCGGCAATCTGGTGGCGTGTGTGTGTGTGTGTGTGCACGCGAGGCTAAACGGCGGGTCCGTATGTCAGGATCCTAAGCTGGACGCAAGCTCCTTTCGGTCCCGGACTTGGGGGCGGAGCCTCCCCTCCCCCCTCCGGAAATACCTCGGGACACAATGCGGGCGGAATTGCTGCGCCCTGCTCCGTCTCATCAAAACGGTCAAAATTACACGCAACACCCCGCGGCCGCCGCGGGGGGGGGGGGGGGGGGGCTAAAGATGATGTCGCCAAGGGAGCGGGTGAGGGGGTGGAGGACCCCCAAAAGAGACTTATTAGTCGCCCACCTCGGAGCAACAGGGGGGGGGGGAGCCGCGACGATGTCAAAGGAAGAGCGATCCCAAATCCAGCGGACCAGTTGGAGGAGTGAAGCGGGCAGGAGGGAAACAAAACAAAAGGAAACACGGGAAAGGGGGGAAAAAGAAGTCGGAAACCGCGCGCGCTTGCCTGACTCCTGCTGGAACATTGTTACCTTGTCATTCCGGGGAGAAACGTGATAGGCAGATGGTCGAATCAAAGACAGTTAACGCTGAGGTCCTGCCAAAGGTCCTGCCAAAGGCCCGTGGGAGGGGGGGGGGGGAGTATCCCCGAAGGCCCAACAGATCAAATGCCGCTGGCACCGGCCTCTCGCCAGGTCCCCCCTCCCGTTTGCGTTGACGTTCGGGGACAATAATCAAAAGCGAAGCGATGAACGCGAAAAAAAAACCAACAACCCAGCAGCAACAGCCGGCGAGTCGTACATCATGGCGGACAGGGGCGCATCGCCACGCCATAAATTCCGTACAGTTGATGGAATTTTCGGTGCGCGCGCACAGCCATGTGTGTGTGTGTGTGTGTGTGTGTGTGTGTGTGAGTAGACCCGGGAGTAGGGGCCACAGCGGCAGAAAATAAGAGACCCAATCTCACGGTCGGATAATACCGTGCATATGGGTACCACCAGGGGGCCAGGCCGGCTCGGGCTGAGGGTGAATTCCTACGAGACTGCCTTCCGCGCGGCTCACGGCGAGAGGCGAGGAGGAGTCCTGTTTGAGGACCCGGCAGGACCCGGCAGGACCCAGCAGCAGCAGGGGCGTCTAATGACTCTGCGGGCCTGATCAAACACTGCGCTCCAATATCCCCGGCGGGAGAGGGCTGGCTGCTGGCTCACTGCATGCCGGTGGCATAATGGGCCCGCCGGAGACAACAGATGCGGCCGCCGTCGAGGTGAACAGACGCAGCAGCCACTGCTCTGTGACGGCCTGTGCATATCCGGCCCGCGCCGCAACCCGAGCCGGCCATCCAGGCCGCGCCGCACGATCCGAAGGATGCGAAGGGCATAAGGGGAGTGAGGTCGGCGCCGCGGCGAGTGCGACAGAGGCAGGACGCCCCATCTGACTGCGGCAGTGCGAGGGAGACGCCCGGCGCCCGCGGCGCGGCATCCCCGGTCGCGAGCCTCTCTCTTGCACCGCCGCAGTCAAATGGGCCGTCTCTCTCGCACGCTGCGCACGGCGCCATATAAACGCCGCGCGCGCACCACCCGCGGCATAAACCGATGCACGGATGACGAACGTGAGCCGCGGCTGTCGCGTGACGTGCGCCACATGTAAGGATTTCTTAACCTGCGCGCCCCCTGCTCGTCCCCCCGGTGACGTGCTCCCCGACAGCCGCACGTAAAACCGAAAAAAACAACAACACACACGCACACACACACGACGTAGTGTTTGTGTGCCGGGAGAAGGGTGGACGACCCCCGGTAGCGCACAGCGCGCTTTGATGGGCACTTCCCCGGATGACACCTCCACCCTTGGCTACCCCAACCCTTCCGGTGTGTGTGTGTGTGTGTGTGGGTGTGTGTGTGGAGTCTATGTGCGGCGCTCCGCCGGCTCCGCCCACAAGGCGCCGCCTAGCGGCACACCCCCGGGATCCAGGTGGTGCTCGGCCTGGAACGTGTCAGGCCTGGAGGCGTGCAGGCACACTGCTGGCCTTGCACTTTCAGGAGCGGTACGCCAAGCGGCACTGGAGGAGCAGCAGCGGCCACGCCCCGGAGGCCGAGGAGTTGTCCACATCGGCACCCGCATCGTAATATGTAATAAAAAAATTCCTGCGCACAACATCATAGTGCGAATAATCCACCCTCCTTTTATGTCTTTTTACAGAGGCTGTTTTTATTTTATTAATTTTACGATTTTGCGCACACACGTGACCCCCTTTCCGCCCCGCCCGCGCCACGGGGGGCGGGCGGGAGGGCCCCCGACGCCATGCGGGCCGCATCCAGGGCGGAGACGAGAGACGGCGGCCTATAAAAAACGTTTTACAGCCGCCGAGTCAAAGTCTCCATGCCATGAGCGCGAGATGAGAGAATGCAATAAAGTCGATTCGGCTCATGAGGCACCGCACGGGGAGTGAGTACTGCTGCTACCGCAGAGAGCCCTCGGTGTGGCGGTGTGGGCACTCGGTGCGGACGGTACCCCCTGCGGGGCCCTGCGGGGTCCTGCGGGGTCCTGCGGGGGCCCACAGGACGCAGGCAGGCGACACGGTGCCGCAGCAGGGCGCGGGGCCCGGAGCACCAACACCACCGGCAGCAGCCGCCTCAAACCCCACCAGCTCCGAAGCAGAAGAAAGGAAAATGACTGTATTCGTGACGACCGCGGCAGACAAGCCTTTGAGAATCTCTCAGCCGGTCTCTCTCCCGGAGCCCACCGCCGCCGCCACCAATTTGAGAGGGGGATGTAGCGGCTCCTCGCGAGGCCCGGCGGCCCGGCCCGGCCTCTTTGTAATGGCGCTGTTCGGAGCACGCGATCGCGCCGCGTCCACGCACGGCCCCGCATGCGTGACGGCGTGACGGGCGTCTGGGCTCAACGGAGCTCCGCCCGCCGACTAGTCTCGCCCCGAAACCGGAGGGCACCGCAGGGCACCGGCGAAGAGGGGCTGCCGCGCCTCCATTCCGGACACGGAACGTAAAAATACGAGACGCACGCGCGTCGTTCCCGACCGCATCACGCGGCAACGCGCCGCAAATGCGTGTCCACGAAAATGCTTTCGGAAACGCAGTAAAGAGGAAAAAAAAAGAAAAAAATAAGAAAAATAAAATGGAAACTACAGTGCTACCGAATCCGTCCTTGGGCGCGCTCAGTGTTTGCCCCCGTAATCCCGGCCCGCGCCCGTGAGGTCACTCCATTGAGCCGCGTCCAGCCGGCTGGCCGGCCGGGTTCGTATTGTGACAACGGCTGTCCGTCCGCACTGCAGGGCTGGCAGGGCCTCCACGGGGCGGCGGCGGGGCCGGATGTGACAGATCTAGCCCCCCTCCCCCGCCGCCCCGCGTACTCTTTTCGCCCCCGTCCCTCGCACTGCTTTCCCCTCCCGCGTTAGAGGACACGCCGGCTCACACCTCAGTGCGCACGCCGCGCCGCGCCGCGCCACGCCACGGCCGGGGCCGGGCGCAGCACAGGGACACTGACCCGGCGTCACACAGCATTCCGCCGGCCGCAGAGGCTCTCCAGGAAAACGGGACGAAGGGATGCCGCGCCATTCACAAGCGAGGCCGCTCCTCCCAAGAGGCATAAATAGTAGACAACGTCCTTAAAAAAAAGTCACACTGCAATAAACACTTCTTTGGGTTACAAAAAAAAAGGACAGCATAACCGCTTTTAAAAACATCGTCCGAAAATTGAAATTTATTAAACGTCCTGGATAATACACTTGTGGCCGTCACTTTGACTGTGGTGTGGGTATTTTTTGAAAAGGTTCAAAACTTTACAAATGTGCCCACATTGGCGCTCACAGCATGAGGCGCAGCGCCAGTTTCGGGGCGGCGACGACGGCGTGCCGATTCGGTCCGCCATTTTCCCCCGACAGGCACGGCGGCGGCGCACACTTACATGAGCCGCCACGCACTCAGTACAGAGCACTGTACCGGGATTTCACACTCGGCTGCACGCTACGCCGCGCCACGCCGCGCCACGCCGGCCCAAACCGATTCCGTGGGAAGCACAGGTGCAGCCGGCGGCGCATGGCGGCGTGTGGCGCAAGCTGCGCAAGCCCTGCTGGCTGCGCGGGCCCGGCGCCGGCGCCGCTGCTGCTGCAAGGACACACACACTGCCAAACTACTCGGAAACCGATACCGCGTCACGCCAGCTGGCGGCGCCCGCCCGAGCGCTCGTCACGGCGACAGTGTAGGGCGTGGCGCCGCGCTGCCCGGTGTGTCACCGCCGGGTCAACCCGCCCGCCCGCCGCCGCTGCCGCCACTCGCAGGGCCGAAAACTTTATCAGAACAATCAGAGCGCACACAAACAAGCCGACTTTTTGTTACCGATGGCAGCGGCGGCAGCGTCCGCCGGGCGGTGCGGCACATACACCAAAAGGGCAGCGGCACCGCGGCGGCGGCCACCGCCCTGCGAAAAGTGTTGCGGACAATGACACAATGTGTGTGTGTGTGTGTGTGTACGTGTGTGTTGGTGACCCTTCCCAATGTCCGCCCGGAATTTTCAGCCAACAGGACACAGCAGCGGGGAAAAAGGGGGGCCGCCGAAAAATGGCCGGACAACGGTGAGCGTATTATAAGTGCGGTGGACAATGGCCGAGGCCGGCACAATGCGGGCGCAGAACAACCCCCCCCCCCCCCCTCCCCGGCTGCTGGTGCTGCTGGAAATATTGGCGCACTTGAGCGGCCGGGGAGGGCACGGGGCCGCGCCGCCGCCGCCACCGCTGTAAGACCGTTGCCAGAAAACCACCGCCGGAACCGACGGGCTCGAAAACTTGACACCATCGAGATATCGATGCGGCATAAACTTTCGGCAACATTCCCCTGGCCGAGCGGCGATGCCTTCCCCTCTCTGTGTATTTCATCACCGAATGGCAGCGACTAAACACGACAGCGGCAGGCTTCGATGAGGGCCCGGCCGGAAACTTCAAAGGCCGGCGTGCAACCGTTGTCTCAGTGTCAATCACCCAGAGAGGCCCGGGGCGCGGAGGCACCCGAGGGGGCAAGGGAGGGGGCTGCCATTCATCCCCCATCCACCTCGGCCTCCGAGACAACCTTCTCTGTCCAGAAACCCCCTCCGCCCTCCCCGCACCCAAAGGAACGCCAAACAGTGGTAAAAACTATACAGCCGCGCAGAACTCATCTCGAAGTAAAAGGAAACTGGAATATTTGCGTGATTTTGTAAGAGCAAAGCCAAGCAAAGGCCTAGAAGACGGCCTGTATTTGCGTGAAACAGATGAGAGGAATGAGAGAGGGAGAAGGGAGAGACAAGGGGGAGAGGGCAAAGAGGGGCTTACGACTAAGACTTTGCCCAGCCTGCTTTGAGAGTTGCCAAGGGGTGAACTGGAAGAAGAAGGGGGGGGGGAGAAGAGGAGGCCTGCAAGACGACGGGCGCAGCACTAAAAGGTGGCCAATTACTGCCCGTGGAGAGAAGTTCGGATCCGCGTTTCCGAAGCGCGGGTGAGTGGCGTGGCCCCGGCCGAGATTAATTTTCTTTCGGTGGCCATTTTTCATATGGCAATCAGATGGCGGCAGTGAAACCGTCCCGCGGCCGAGTCCTTCGCAACTGCAGGCGACGCGGAAGGTGAAAGTTGTGACAAGAAGAAGGCCGAAAGAAAGCAATAAGGCCGAGGACTGCTTATCGCGCCTCGATCTTGTTTTCGCAGGGCGTACAATGTAGGACCGGATCAATGCGAGGGCAGCATAATCAGCGACGGCATCGAAACAAGGGGTTTTACTCACAAATAAATATTCGACGCCACTAAAAAACTGTCTTTAAAACTTCGCGCGCGGCGCGCGGCCATAACTTTGGCAACAGAGGACGTTTTCGCAGCAGCGGCGGCAGTGTAGCATCATGAACGACGACAACAGCGCGGTCGCCTTTATATTGCCTCGCTTGTCCCTTGGCCTATCCAAGTCTTTCACATTTCTTGTGCACATCTGAAGGACCCTCCCCTCCTCCCCCCGCGCCGTCCGATGCCCCGAATAACTGCACTTTATATACAGCCCGGTAAAGGGGAGGGGGCAGGGGCGGAAAGGGGGAGGGGGGGGGGCAATAAAGGCGTCAGCAGGGCACTTCTCTCTGCTGCAATAAAATTACAATTAAATTTGGAGAAGAGGAGAATGTAAATTGGATAGTATTCATAAAAGTCCGAAGGAAAATAAGGAAGTGTCACAGTGAACCGGCGATCCTAAGATGTGCAAAAAGTGACAGAAAAGGTCATCAAAATATATGACCGTCCACACTATATGCTGACACCCACCTCCTTATTTTGTAAATTATGATTATTGATTACGGTTCCTCGCAACACTTTCGACTATTTTTTTTTTGTAATGAGCAACACCACGGGGCACGTCAGTAATTACGTTAATGAAGAAAACAAAAAAAAAGAAACTGTTTACAATTCAAAAATGAGTACTATTCCACACACTTTGGACTTTTACTTTCCTTCTCAGAGTCAGAGGGGCAGAATCAATAGCAGCGGTGCATCCGGTCGTAAGGCAGACACGCCGTGACACGCAGCGACACGCAGCGACACGCCCGCGGACCAGACAACCCACTTTACGATGCCGCCGCCTTTTGCACGCCGCTGACGACTCGTCGACTGACGAGAAGCGGCGCCACCAAATTTAAAAGTGCGTAAAAGCGACATCCGTCGCGGCGCGCGCCGTCCGCGGCCGACAGCCTGCAGAGGGCGTCGACACGCGACACCCCGACAACCCGCGCCCGGCGGAAGTGCCGCGCGGCATCCGAGGGCTAATTATTAAAATGAGGGTGAGGAAGGGAGAAGGAAGGAAGGGGGTTCCGATGAATCGTAAATCCACGTCCAGAGCAGCGTAAGAGTATGCCGATCAGAACGTCAGTTACAGAGGTGCGTGTAACGTCCGCCGCACTCCTGTGGCGATCGGGTTGGTAGTGCCCGCCAGCGGCGGTGGGATGCTCTGCATCTCCCTCGCGCTACCGTGGTCAAATGGGGCATCTCTTTTGCACTCAGACCGCCGCTGGGGACTGCACACCGGCGCGGCGCAGCGAGCTCGGCGGCCGCCAGTGCCGACACAACAGCACCCTAACGGCCCGGACGAGCAGCGCGCCGCCGAAATCACCACCGCCGCCGCCGCCATTATTATTTTCATTTAGCGCCGAACGAAGCTTTGTACGCCCCTCTCTACAGCTAACGAGGGCCCAATAAAAATAATTGCAATAACGCCAACCACGCCTGGGTGGCAGCGGTGCCGTGCGGCGGGAGGGGGCAAGGGGGGAGGGACAGGGGCACTTCCCAGCGGACCCCACCGGGGAATCCGCCACGCACGGGCAAATATCTGCGAGCCACCGTGGCCAATGAAAGTTGGCAGCAACATTGTAGTACCGTGTATAAGCGTGCAGCAGCTTTTGGTGGCAAAACAAGGAGGGTATCGACGGGGCATAGTAAAGCCGCGTGTTACACGGAATTACAAAATGCAAATAAGACAAGACATGACTTTCCTCTGTAGCACTACACTCCACGACTCGTTTCGAATTTCCGGCCTAATTAATTTGGTTCCCCCCTTACACTGTGGACTACAAGGAGAGGGAGAGCGAGCGACAGGCCCGCCCAAAACAGGCGGGCGGTGCGCGTGAACTTGGCGCTGGTAATCATCAGATAAGGCAGTCGTCATGAGTGCAAAAGGGAGGGTGCGAGGGGTGACGGTGTCGGGAGAAGTGGAGAGGGGGGCGGGGGGCGGCGCTGGACCCGAAGGCCCGAGATGCCCCGGCCGCGATTAGCCCGTTTCCTATACCGGCTGGAGGGGCTTCGAGTTATCAGACGACGAAATGAATAAAAAGAAATTAAGGAGGCCGAGAGGGACGCGCGAGATGCGGGCCCCGAGGCTCTGCGTCGACCCCGCCGCCGTCCGTCGCCGCGACCTTTCCCGAAGGCGGCGGCGGCGGCGACATTTCGACAGGGCTGTGACATTCGTAGAGCAACTGCTATTACTACTAATGAATCCAAGAGCAGACAGCCGGCGGTCGTCACACGTCCATCAAGTGGGAGCCGAATCCCACCGCGGCGGGCGGCGCAAAGCCACCCACTCATCCTCGCCGGCCGGCGCGCCTTGCTCTGTTTGTTTGAGGGGATTAATGGTTTGGGGCAAATTATGGAAATCGCCGGTGGTCCATTACCTAAAAGTGACGCGCGCGCGCGCGCAGGTATGGTAATGGGCGTTGTGTGCGCCGCGGAGTGGCGTGCGTGTGAGCGGAACTGGGCCGTAATGATGGAGTAAGTCATCACGGCATGGGGGACACATCATCATCGTCATTACTGCACACAAAAAAATAAAAGGGGAAGTGAGGGAGTGAGAGAGAGTCGGTGTCGCACCGCGCTGAGGACAAGAAAGCAGGGGGAGGCAGGGCGCTACGGAAGTTGAAGAGAGAGAGAGAGAGATACGAGACTGCTAGAACATCACACGGATGTGTGTGTGAGAGAGAGGTTCGTGGGGACAAGTTTCGGGACGGGGAGTGAGCAGAGGGAGTGATGCGGGCTCACGAGGGGTGCCCACCAGTGCCCTTCCAGGACCCTCTCCCGACATGCACCACTGCCCGGCCCTCCTCTCACTTCTTTTCATCTTTTTCTCTTTCTCTTTTTGTCTTCCACCGTTAAAAGACGAAGATCGAAGTCAGTCAAGGAACTTCCCCCCACCCCCTCCCACCCCCTTTCCCTCTCGTTTTTCCAAGCGTTGGTAGCAGCTGCAGCGGTCATGGTGCGAAAACGATAAATTTCCAGCGAACGGCGGCTCCAGCGGCTCCAGCGGCCTGTGGCTGCCGAGCCTGCGCCTGCAAAACGCGCAGCGTGCTCAGCCATGAGCGGCTGCGGGCAGCCATGGGAGGCCCCCCCCCCCCCCCCACCTCCGGTTGGGGCTCGGTTGCGGGATGAATCGAGTCCAGTTCGGCTCCTGCTGCACGCCCGCAGAGCCGGCGGCGTGGCCCGCGGCTGCAGGCCACAGTGCGCGCCAGGCGAGGCAGAAGACGGCGGAAGTGTCCGCGTTCTCCTGTCCGACGTCTCGGTTTGGTGGGTGCGCGGCACAGAAGTACAGTACAACAGTGATCTGCGGCCTTTCCTAGTCCGCCGATAATCTCTCCTGTGGTGCTGGCTTGTTTCCAGCAACATTTATTTCCTGTACGTACACAAATGACACAGACTGGTGATTGGTCGGCGTGGCGCTTGAACAGCATCAATATGCGATCAGCTACAGAAGAAACACATGCAGACGCTCATGACCAGCCCGGACCGGCAGGGCCCGGCCCAGCCCGCAGTCCACCCCACGGGCATTAGGGATGCTCTGCATGTGGCAGAACACAGCAGCCTGCCTGATCAATCATGCATGCTGGAAAGTGCAGGCCACAACCAGGCCGATGAGGGGTCCACACATAATGCGCACACCCCGTTACAAAAACACACAGGCACACATTCCGGCCGGCGCTATCGTGGGCGATAACGCCGAGGAAAAGTCGTCATCTCCATGTGATAGTGCATGTCGAGACGCCGCACGCTGCCGCTTTATTTCAATGAGCAGAAGACGTGGCGTTGACTCTTCGTCTCCGTCCGTACGTCAATCATAGCCCGGCCCGGGGAGCATGCACGACCCTCCAAGGCGTAGCACGATACTCGGGCCTTCCTATCAGGACAAACTTGTGGATTCCGCGGCCGTGGTGGGCAACTTGTCTCACTCCTGTTCCGGACAGACAGGCAGGCGGGGCGGCGCGGGCTGCCACACTACTTGACAAAGTTGGCGAAGAGGGGCCGTTTTTCTCGAGGCGGCGGATCCCAGGCCGCGGGTCGCCGAGCCTCTTTCCGTCGGGACCACGAAGGCTTCCAACTCACCTGCTACTGGAGACAGTTTCCTCATGACACACCAGCGCCACTTCCACTGAAACAGACAAGGGAACGTCAGGAAACCAGCACAGCGTTTGTGAGCGATATAAAAGTGGAATAGTTTTCATCATTTTTAACGGCAGGATTCTGAGTGTGGCTACGAGAAAGTTACGGCCCAAGGCGTGGCTAGTGATAAAACCTTCCGCAAGGGACTTTGCAGCAACCCCACCCTGGCCAGACGAACGCCCACCTTCCGCTTCCTATGGCAAACCTCACCGACCATTAGCGTTATCTCTTCCTAGGAACAGTAAAGCAAATCCTGGGGCGGGAAACCAATGGAACAAAGCGGTTCGACCGCTATCTGTGGGCCCACCGCCGCTAAACATATTGACCTAGGCAATCGTGGGCTGAAAGTGCTGGCCGTTGAAAGGCCCCCTTGACATGAGCAGGAAATGGCTTGGAGTAGAGCGCCAGTTAACAAAGTCTAACGGAAAACATTTGATATTTTGCGTTCCACAAAAATAATCGGCCTATGAAAGTCGCCCAACAGTAGTGTTACGGCATTTATGGAAGCCCCCGGATATATCGACGAGCGTGACAGCCTACGCGGACTTCTGAAGAGTGTGTCGTCGTGACGCCAGGTGGCGCCGTGACGCTAGAAGCTGCTATCTGCACTCGCGTTGGTACACGTGCAGAAATCGCGCAATAATTACATCATCCCGCCGCGTGGGAACGGCGACAGCTCACGCGAGGTGGACGCATTAACTTCATATTTATTGCAAATTTTCCCTTCGCCTCATCGAACCTTTTTGGCCGTCAAATGGAAGAGCAATGGCGGAGCTCGGTCGACTCCGTCGGGCTCCGCAGTCTCACGTCGCCGTGCCCTTTCCTTTCCGATTCATGGTCTGCAGTGCGTGAGTTCCTTTCAATTCCCCTCCCCCTGCGGTATATTGAGGCTCCGGGCCGCTGTGGCCGAGGACGCTTCCTATGCGGTATAGACACCAGCAGACGACGCGCACGCCACACATGCAGCCCCCCCCTGCCCCAGCAATATCTTCCTCACTTCTCTGTCGCCCTCCTCCTCCCGCCCCTTCCCTTCATTTCGACTCGCACTTCTTTTCCCTAACTTTTCACACAAAAGTAGGAAGGGGGAGAGAAACAATTCCGGCCAAGTGTGAAGTTGCACAAACCTCCCCATCCCGGCTGTAGTGTAGTACAGTAATGCTCCCATGTCTGCCCACCCCTCCGCGCCACGGCTCGAGTGAAAAGGTGAAAATGACACGGGGAGGGGAAGCTCTGAGCGGTAAGCCACACTAAAATATCTAATCAGATCGATGATCTCCAGGATCGATTTTTTTTTCTATGATAGGTAGATAGATAGATACATGTGGCCACACGCACTGTACATAGCCCCCCCCCCCCCCCCAATTGGCACTAAGGCGCTGCTGCAGCCGTGTTTCCTAAGTGCGCCGAGGTGCAACAAGGCCTTCAGACGGGCAATCACTGGCCACTCGCCCCGTCGACTTCGACAGCGCCCAGAAAGAAATAAGAACGAGAGGCAGTGTTGCCAACAGCCGGGAGATTCCTCGCGGTGCCGCAAGTTCCGTTCCAGATCACGTCCCGGCCTGACCAGTATTAATTAACAGAAACAATTGGAGGTGTGGCGCGCGGTGGCTGCGGCGGTGTGGATTCCAGTTCGGAAACAGCTGGCGCACTGTGAGTGGAGGAGGCGACGGAGAAACAAGATGGTGGGCGGGGGAGGAGGCGAGGGGCGGACGACTTTCCATGAATCCTGGAGAGTCGACGACGTTTTTCGTCCGTACCTGCCACCGCCCGCCCGACTGACTGACTGCGGCTGTTCGCCTTCTTGGGTCGTCGCTCTCTCTCTCTCTCTCTCTCTCTCTGTCCTACTCACTCCCTCCCCCTATCCCATCTCTCTCTCTCTCTCTCTCTTTTCTCTCTCTAGCCCCAGGACACTGCCCGTGTTCTCTCTCATTCTGCAAAAGCGTAACAGATTGGGAGAAGCGCGGGCCTGCGAGAGAATGAATGCCTTTACTTGTGCTCCTTCTCCTCCTCCTCCTTCCTTGCCTTACATGTTGTGTCCTGACCTGGTGCGAGAAGGGGGAGGGGGTCGTCTGGACCGATACCGCATACGAGGCTTCCACAGGCAGACCCAAGGCTTGTTTTGGTTCCCGACCGAAAACAGTTCTATTCTTATAATATTCCCCTTCCGAGACGACCCCGCCGGCGGAGTCTTGCCGCTGCGTCTTCCCCCCTTCCCTCCGTGGATTCGATGACGGACCCATTGTTGCGGACCGAAATTTATATTAATCTCGTCTTTGATAAATCTGTCGGCCCGGCCGGCTGGCTGGCTTATAACAATATCAAGGGACCTGGCTGCCCTGGCAGGCCGCACGGGGTGCGAAAGGTGAGGCAGTCACGCATGGGGCATGTTAATAGGCATGTTGTAATGTTATTTCGATACCCTTCCATCCCGACCCGTTTTCACGAATCATACCACCGCCGCTGATGCTGCCCTGCTCGATTCAGCAGCAGCGCTTGCAGCAGGAACTTGAACACGGAACCTCCACCAGGCACAGATCGAAACTAAAATTACTCGTGTCTAGCCCCCACTACAGTTCACCCGTTGGTACGACGATAATCTACAGGTTTCCCTTAGCCACGCCATAGGCAAAACATATTAAATCAATAGAAAAGTAGCATTGTACATACCTTCTTGCCATCTCGGAACTTCACCGTCCCCTCGATGATGCTGTTGGTATCCACCATGTTTGAAGCGCACTGAAAAATCCTCA
The DNA here is from genome assembly GCA_026979955.1 of Megalurothrips usitatus. NCBI lineage: Eukaryota > Metazoa > Arthropoda > Insecta > Thysanoptera > Thripidae > Megalurothrips > Megalurothrips usitatus. The sequence goes on from CM049594.1 coordinate 11,696,739, forward strand.
GGAAGACTCACAACTGGCCACAACCACTCACTGTCGCACTAAATGGCACAGATATTTCGCACTCTGCTATCGACTCTTGAAATGGTCGATGTCAAACGCACACACACAAATCACTTCCAGCAATCACACTAGGATTTATTTTCACAGCTTTTAAATCTTTATCTTTGGTTGGAGCTGAGTCCGGAGGACACTGCACTGTTATCACAGAGGCACTTCACAACACACACACACACACATATACACTATTTCCACTGACGCACGCTGGGGGCAATATCCAAAGAATCCACGGGGCGGGAGGCGGCGATTTAATCCACACTATCGCAGATGAAATTCAGGTCGGTCGACCTCCGTGGGCGATGCAGCATCGTGCCGCACCGATGCCACGCCAACACTTTTCTTCGCAGAAAAGGTAGAGAAATCCACACTGACACACACCGGGTACGTTACCGCGCGGAACGCGCGAGGTGCAGTTCGCGCACTCGGCCCAGCGAGCCGGCAAGACCGCGCTGGACCGGCACACCACGCGACGAGGTTCGCTCCTCGGCTGCCTTCGCGGGACTGGCGAGACGAGCAGAGCAGAGCCTGGCGCCGGGCCGGAGCCGAGCCGGGGCGACCGCCGCGCCGAGTCGAGCCGAGCCCGTCCCCCCCGTGCCCCCCCCCCCCCCCCCCACCCCTCCGGCCACCCTGTCCGCACCGCACCGCCCGGAGCGCGGCGCATAGCGACGCCCGTGGCGCGATCTGTGGACGGCCGGTGCAACTCTAAAACGTACATTTGCCGCCTCCTTTTCGGCGGGACGCGTGCACGGCCTGTCACTCTCAGTTCCTGCCGCGGCTCAGGGCTGCTTCGACCACAAGGGCATCGGATTTCGGAGGGTGCGGGCGAAAACATGCGTCTCCTACGCTATGATCCGCACACACAGTCAGCCCCCGAGCAGTGTTGGATGTCCGCACAAATACGAGCAAAAAAAGGTGCCACCAGGAGACTGTCGCGCCGAGACTGCGACCGTCCGGCGCAGATTGAACGCTTCGGAAACGAACATCAAGTGACGCGCTGTCGGTTCAAAACAATCCGACCATCTCGACTAATGTGTCAAATACGCCTATCTTTACTGTGCCCTCACATTACGGGTGGACGTATATACGAAGGTCTCAGCCCAGCCGATTTCTCCCGAGTGTCAAACTCCTCCCGCGCATTGTAGTACACACGCACACATATGGGACGTCTCCGGGGCATATCTCAAATGTGTGGGACTCGGGCGTGGAAACAAAACAAACCTCGACTCTGTCTTCCTTTTGCCTTTGAGCCCCTGAAAGGGCAAAGGACGAAAGAACGGACATGTTTATTCATGCTCGAGTGTCACCTGTCCCCTCCCGCCGTACAGGTGCAGCACCGCCAGTGCAGTGCGCACTATCACCGCCCGCATCTCGACGCTCTTTGTGAGGCGAGTATGAAGACGGGCTGAGATCCAGGGGCGTGAACTCGGCATCACTCACCGGGAATGCTGCACCAGGAGAATGTGCGCGCGAGCAAGCATCGTTACATTCTGTGTATGCATGGCAGCTGTGCGATAATACGACAAAATCGGATTTCTAAGCCTGGGCCATAAGTGACCTACGTCTGTTGAATTTTTTTTTTGGAAACGCGGCCAGAAAAGTCGGCTACAGAAAGAAGTGGCTAGGCGCTACGTAATTTATGGACGGTTCCCGGCGTGGTAAAGTCATGACACTCCCATGTTGTCCCCCTCGACCCGCGCCTTGAGACATTTAACATTCAAATGGGGCGCATACAGCGCACCGAGCACCGGAAGCACGTCACATGCGGGAGTCGGAGAAAGAGTGACAAAGAGAGGGAATGCAAGGATGAGGTGCAGCGCGCGGAGTCGGGGAGAAGGAAGAGAAATGTGCCGGGGGCCGCGCGGGGCGGGCAAGAGGGCGTGCCTCAGGAGTGACAAAACGAGAGGTGGTCAGAACCAAAGCAATACAGTTTTTGAACAGTCATATTATTTTTTTCAAAATAAAAATAAATTCCACTGTCGTCTTTGAACATAACGTACTTGGAAATTGACAACTCGGGCGCTACGAGACCCGGGGCCGGGGTTGAGTGGTGCGCCCGTATTTCCCGACAGCGAGCAGGAAACTGGTGCATTACGCGGCCGAGGGGAACGGAGCAAGAGGACAGGAAGGGGCGGAGGGGGGCGGGGAGAGTCACCTATGATCCAGAGACCATGACCCGCGGCGACATCTGAGTAGTCGGGTAATTGAATCGGGATGAGCGTCCACGTATGACGATATATCGTGCTGATGACATCGTGGGCGAGAGGGGTGGGGGCGTGGAGAGGGCGGGTAATCAAGCAAGCATCGATGTCGCATCGTATACGAACAGGCTGCGGTGTCCCCGTCGAGAATTCGCAGAGAGTGTATACCACTCGAGAGCGCTCGCCTCACACCGCCGCACGCTCCCCCTCGCCAAAACCCCATTGAGCGCCGATAAAAAAGTAAAGATAGAGGGAGCAAATTTGAAAAGCCGTGAAGGGGTGGGCGGCATGTTGCGCTAGATGGATTATTAAAAATTCTTTTGCTTGGACAAATTATTTCATTTTTCGTAAGCCCCTCATTTTTTTTACAAAAATTATTTTAAAAAAATAAATCCGGGATTTACACCTCATGATGGTCAAGTGACGTGGCCACCGTCTGACGCACTAATTGCATTGCCCTAGGCTTGTCGCCAATTCCACCAATCAATCAACCCCCTCCCTTCCCCTCCCCCTTCTCCTTCTCCCCCCACCCCCTCTCCCTCCTTCCTCATCCCTCAACATCCCCCGCTAAGACCCTCATCTCCTTCCTTCGAGATCCGCCCTGAGCCGCAAAGCCAGAGTCTAGAGCTGCCGAAGACTTTCCAAAACTTCACAGCGCGGGGCGCTAAGCCGCGTCCAGTACATTTCGCCGCCTCCCCCGCACGATCATGCAGCGGGAGTCTGTGTAACGGGACGACGGAGTGAAACTTTGGCGCATGGAATGAAGGGAGATGTGACGGCTGAGTACAGTGTCGACAGCCCTACCACACCCCCTTCACCTTATCCCTGGCCAGCTGCAAGTCGCCATCTCAAGGGCCGCGCCGAGGGTGGGTGGAGAGGAATTCAATTCCCTTGCCAATTTCGGATAAGCTGCAGTTGCATCCACAAGTTGTCAGCGTATGAAAGGAGCTTTGCCAGGCGACTCGATCCTGGAGGCCCGCCGGGCGTCTCGCCCCGCCGGCGATCGCCTTTTGCCCAGTCCGAGGCGATATCATCGCGTATCGTATTTCGCGTTCGCTTCCAAATGCGTGCACGCGAGCCGGACAGGGATCTAGAGCCGCGCCGACGAAATTTGAATCCACTGACGTCACCGCGGCAAGAGGAGAGTCCCTTGTTCACAACACATTTAAAAAAATCCGCGTTAATTATGCAGCCCTCTGGATATTATGGACTTCTGCAGATTATGGACGGCCCCCCGGATCTCGCAGCCCCCGAGGCACGGCTCTGGTGGGGGCCTTCGGAGGCGGGGAACTGGAAGAAAGAGGGCGGCAACGACGGGTGGGGGTGGGGGGTGAAATTATTTCGAAATAATTCCGAAAGTTTTCATAATTCATTTTTGCGTGGATGAAAGGGCGATACGACGCGGCGAGCGTCCACCGTAGCCAGTCGTTGTTCCCGTTTTGGGGCCGCGCGGCGCCGTGGCGCCTCTAGCTGACGCGAGGGGGGCCGGCGCCGCGAGGGGCGCCGCGGGGCGCCAGGTGCGTATTGGCGTCCGCATCATTCCGACTGGTGCAGGCCGGCCGCCTCGCCAACGCCCCGCCGAGTAATCTCCTTCATAATTACAGGGGCGGGAGAACTTCTCTAATGCCACAAACAGGGGCCCGCGGGCCGCCCCTCTGTCTGCCGCTGGCCTGCCCGACGCCCGTAAGTCCCCGCTCAGTACAGGCCGCGACCCAGCGGCGGAGCGCGCGGAAAAGAATCGTAAGGGATGGAAACCTGCTGTGGTGATTGGGGGGGGCGTGAGTGTGCGCGTAATTGTAAATATTTAGGGCGCACTCTGTACTCACTTTCTGCTGTCTTCCCCGTCTTCGCCGTGTCCTCTCCCACCGTACCCAGCACGTACCTGGAACAGCAAATAAACTCAGTATCAGCACACTTGCAAACGATAGAATTTGTGGGAAAATTTCGCAGCCATAGCTGCCATCGGAAGTGGCATCGCGTTATCATCCCAGAGTCGTACACGAGATTGCACTCGGTCCAGATATAACAACTTGACTACCTCTTTGATGGCGGCAAGATGGCTATCTGCGCTGCATAATTAAAAACTCCTCTGGACAATCGTCACGAGCGGCCCTCCCCGCTTGCAGCCCCGCGAGCCCCACCCGGGCGTCCCGCCCGCCCCGCCACGCTCCAAATCTTCTAATTTCCCATTCTTTTTTCCCTTCCATTCTGCGCCTCTTTCACGCTTAATTCCTGTAACTCGTCTCGAGGAGTCGCGGCGGTTTCGGCTGCAGGACGCCCCGCCCCCTTCTGTTCCGCCCCTTCCCTCCTTATTCATTTGCGCTTTTCAGATAAGACGTGACGCGACCGAGAGGAGAGAGAGAGAGAGAGAGAGGGAGCCGCGCGGAAATACATTTGCATTCGCTCGAAAAGGAACAAAACAAGATATTATGATGAATTAAATATCAACAAAGCGAGGGGGGTCCAAGTGACCGTGCAATATGATGCTGGTGTGCAGCGGCTGGCGGCGGCTCGCGGCGCCCGGGGAACAAAGGCAGCAGAAGCCTTCATTACTGCAAGCGCTCGATCGGAAGAGACCTGGGCCCCGGCGGGCCCTGCGCCGCTGCAATATCCCGCCCGCCTCTTCCTGGCGAGTTCCCGATGATAAGCCGGCCGGCGGAAAGCAATTAACTACAACTACTTCTTCTGCCGCCCTCCGCGCGCCGCCCGTCCCGTCCCGTCCGTCGTCGCGGCGGCGACGGATTCCGCGTCTCAAGTGAAGCGGCGCGGCGAGCGCAGCAGCAAGCGCATTCAGATCTCCACGGCGGCGGCGGCGCGGCTGGGGCAGCGGAAATGATTGTGGCCGCCTTGAGGGGGGCGGGTTCTTGTTGAGTTAATGCGGACGGTTTCAGCGGAAAACTATTCATAAACGATATAGTCAATAAAAAATAAATTAAAAAAAAAAATCGGATTATTTTTTTTGAACGGGGGGCGGAGGCGGTGACGTCACGGGTGATGAAAAATTGGGCGGTAGGAAGCGCGCGCGTGGCGGAGGGATGGTGGTGGTGGTGGTGGTTGGGTGGCCTACCTTACGGCGCTGGGACCCATCCCAAGACCCGCATTCGTGTCGATTTTCTTTTCCGAATTGTCCCACCCCTGTTGAGAGTAGTGTGGACCGGACGAACAGAGCCGCGTTTCGCCCCTGTGTCACTGCCCCGGGGCCGCACCGCCACCACTATCTCTCCCCACGCTCTCCCCGGCACTGACACACGCATGCTGCGCCGCTGCTGCGCCTTTTTATCAGGCCGGCCGATCGCTGCAACGAGCGCGGCACTGCCCCTGCAATTAGTGGGCGCGCCGCACCCCCGGCGAGCTGATAACAAAACAATCCACTCCGGCTCCGCGGGCTCCGCCGGGCTCCGCAGCACATCATTCGGGCTCATGCGCGCCGCGATCCCCATCCTATTCCCCTCTCCCCGTACCATCCCCCTCCCACTCCCCCTCCCCCTCCCCTCCCCTCCTTTTTTGCCTCGCCGCCGCCCCGCCGCCGCCCGCAGAGGAGGCGGAGCCGCCCCTTGCTCGGAACTTCTCATGAGACTTTCAATTAGGGACAGATTACGACTGGTGGGCCTTGGTGAAGTCCTCTGGGGGGTTGCGGCAGCGGCAGCGGCATGAGGGGGGGGGGGGGGGGGTGGCCATGGACCGCCACGGGGGCGGCGGAGACCATTACTAGCTGTGAGCTTAATGTTTCAAGGAGCCATACACGTTTTATGACGGTGCTCCAGGGAGTCCAGGCTATACGGCCTGCACGGATTGGGATCGGCGAGCCGGTCCACCGCGTCCCTCCCACAGGGGGCGGTGAGTGCGGGAAAGAGAGGGACAGAAAGGGAGGGAGAGAGAGAGAGGGGGGGGGGGGCCGAGGATGCACGGGGGGCAGCGCGGGACAGACGGTGGACTCGACAGGTGACTGCTGTCGCTTTTGAAAGTGCCGCGCACGCCGTCGTCCGCCGTCGCCGTGCCAGCCATGGGGAGGGCTTGCGGCTGCTTCATCCCTTCTTATGTACGTCATACGGTCCCCCCGAACGAAAAGAGAGACAAAAAGCTTTGCAAAAGGCGCGCGGCCATCTCTCTCTCTCTCTCTCCCCCCTCTCTCTCTCTCTCTCTCGCTCTGTCCCTCTCTCTCTCTCTCTCTCTCTCTCTCTCCATCCCTCCCTCGTTGGGTGACGGAAAGTGAAGGGGAAAAGCAAGCAGGCAGGGGGGGGGGGGGAGGGGGTGCTCAGTATGACTGTGAACGACAGGGAGGAGTGCGCGGCGCGTGCTTTTTATGTAGGAGACGCGATGGTCTGCCTGCAGCCCGCCGTAGCGGGGCGGCGGCGGCGGCGCAGCGGCGGGGTGGTGCGGGGGGTGGTGGCTGCGGGGGTGGCGGTGGGAGTGGCAGCCGGGGTGACCTAGAGCTGGCCGACTCGTTTATAGGGCGGCCAGGGGCGGCTGGGGGCGGCGGAGGGCGGCGGAGGGCGCAGGGGTGGGGCCGGCCGGGTATCACTTTCAACACACATTCCTCCCCGGACCGCCCCGTCCCGCCCCGCCCCCCGACACGCACGACACGACAGCCACGCAAGAAATGTCAACCTTGCAATTTTCTCCCGCGACAAGGGAAATAATAAAAAAAAACAGTGGCGGGATGAGGAATGCAGGCTGATATCTGCGAAGAGGCGGCCGGCCGGCCGGCGGCAGCGCTGCTGTTTTGGGGGCTGAGGACGGGGCAGGACAGCGGAGGGCAGGAGGGGCAGAGCGGCGCCCAGCTCGTGCGGTGACGGATCAGCCTAGCCGCATAACTAGACTGGAACGCCGCCGTCCCCGAGCTCTGCAGCCCGGCAGTGATTTCACTTGGGCCGGAAAAAAAATTGAAATTTAAAAAAATGTTGAAGTTTGATAAGGTTCATAAACGACACGTGATGTTACCTGACCACGCACAACACGCGTGGACCAACGCGCCCTCCGCACACACAGGGCCGGCGCGGTACATATGCGCGACGCCGCCAGCTTTCTAATCAAGAAGATAACGATCCAAGGGAACACAAGAATAAAAAGCGGGCGAAGCACGCGGAACGCGTGCGCCGGGCTCCGCGGGGGGGGCTCCACGGGAATGGGTCCGCGGCCCTCCCCCGCAAGGACAGAGAACAGCAGGGTCCTGGTGGTGGTGCGGTGCGTGTGTGTGTGAGTGTGTGTGTGTGTGTGTGTGTGGCTGTGGGTCTCTCCCCGTGATACGGAGTGATGCATGCGGCACAGATAGCGTTCTCGGAGAGGGGGCCGCGGGGCCGCTGCGCACACCACGCCCCAAGGCTGCGGGGGGCTTACGGCCGCGCACGGTGACATCGCCGTGGTGCCATCAGAGGAGCAGAGGAGGAGTAGGGCTTCGGCGTGTTACACTCTACGGCGAAGCGGCCCGCAGCTCGCAGGTGAACGCCAGGTATTTTAGTGTGAGCCCGCACACGGCCCCCGCCGCCGCCGTCTGAGCTCCAGTGAGAGGCAGCGAGTCGGAGGGCGGCGGCGCCCCGATGAGGCGTACTGCTACGTCCTGGCACAGTGTGCCCCACCTCTCTAATCCCGCACAAAGGACAAGTTAGAGAGTGGCGGCCCGCATGTCAGCGGGGCGGCTTGGCGGCGCTTGGCAGAGAGGCGGAGAGGCCGCGGGTGCTGAGCTCTCCGGGGCGGCCCCGCACCGCCGCCGCCAACACGATCATTAGTTCCATAAAATAAACAATGTGGTACTCATTAAGTCAGCCGACGTTCTTGCTTGTTAGCGCCGGGTCTGCGCACTGCCGCCGCCGCCGCCGCCGTCTCTTTCGCTCTGCGCGACTCGACGCGTGCGCCCTGCTGCTCCCGACGAACAAAACACGGTCGCGAGCTTCCGTCGTGCCGTCTCCGTCCCTCCCCCCGCGGACCGCGGCGCGGTGCTGATGGTCGGTCCTCGCCAAGCTGAGCCCACCCCGAGAGCAGCGGGGCTGCGACAGGAGGAAAGTTTCCGGGGGCCGACCTCTCCGTCACAGAGAAAGAGAGGGAGGATTGTGTGCGCCGCTCGCTAATTCGTCGCCCGCACTTCCACGCCGCCCCGCATGTGCCCGTGTCCGTGCGGGCTGTACATAGAGGTCAGCGGGGCGCGGCGCGTGTTACACGGGGAGGGGCGGCAGGGACGGCGCCGGCTGGGTAGGCAACCACGTCTGCCCCCGCGTCGTGCGGGCCGGCCTACCCTGGCGGCCACAGGCGCGGTGGTGCACGGCAGCGCACAGTGCGGCGCTGCGAGTTCTTTCGCCCGCACTCTTCACGCCTTCGACACCGTTCTAAGTGTCCGGATTGATCGGAGCGCCCCTCGGGCAAATAATGTTCTTTTTCTCCCCATTCATCGCGCGTCGCGGCAAAAGGCATGTCATTGTGTCTGGGCCCGGCGCGGCGGCCGGCCCGCGCGGCTCCCTCGGGGTGCAATCAGCGGCGTGCGCGGACAAGTCGCGTGCCGCGCGTGCGCCCCGGCGGCGTGCGCCCCGCCGCCACCCCTCCGCCCGCCTCCCCGCCGCGGCCGCCGAAAGGGAGCGGTTTCCGCGACGCCCGGCCAGCGCTGCCGCCCAGCCTAATTTATACGCACACGTAGTACGGCAAAGATTTGCTCAGTCTTTTTCTCTCATCCTGCGTGAAATGACCGTCCCTTCCCGGCCGAACGAGCCGGACCGGCCGGGGGGAAGGGCAGCGGTGCGTTGCAGGGCTGCGTGCGCAGCATGGGGTGGGTGGGTGTGTGGCGAAGGCGAGGGGTACCCCACTGTTTCCAGTCAGTGTACGCCTTCCAGTCCAGTCAGACTCTCCAGTCAGACTACAGTCAATTTCCAGTCGGACACGTCTTGCGGCTACAGTACCGGGAGCGCATAGCCGCCCACACCGAAGCTCGGTAGCCGCGTGGTTAGCGATTCCGGCCGGCGGGTGGGTGGTCGGATGTTCAACTCTTTGCCGGTCCGTGCGTTTTTTCTGTCGGCTCAGCTAAGGCGACGGTGTGTAAAGTACCTGGGGCGCGCTGCCGCCACATTGCGGCTCTGTGGCCGTATGGGCAGGGTGGCTGGCCAGCGGCCGAAAAGTCATTGGTTCGAGTCTGGCTAGTCCTTCTAAATTTTTCTTGTGTCTGCGTTTGGAAGGCAGAGGGTAAAATATACTTCCGAACGTGGCGTCGGTATGGCTGTCTGAACGGCCGTGCGCGCTGCGTCACTGAGAGATGTAAGCGTTGGGTTTCAACTTGAAGATTCCCGCAGCACGGTCGGGCTTACCCCCGTTCCCGGGTCCGAGGTTCTCTCGGTCGCCCGGGGTTTCCGGCGGGGGGGCTCTGTGTATACCAAGGAAACTTGGTTCGGAGTCTCGGGTGTATTCTACGGAGGTACCTAGGGTTCGGTACCTTCGTTTTCGCTCCCTGTGAATCTGGCAGACGAGGACACGCCGTCGCGACTAGGGTTCGTCGTGAAGTACAGCAGCTTCGGCTGTGTACGATATAGGAAAGCCTACCTCCCCCCCAATCCGCTCGGGAGTGGCCGCAGTGCCACAGACCAACCAGCCAGTCGAAGGGAGTTGATTCCGGAAATCTGGCTGGCGGAGGGGGCTACATTGACCGTTGCGGAAGCGTGCCCCTGAAAAAGGCCGCTGCGTTGTGCCGGTGTCTTTGCGGCGGTCAATACCTGGTACACCGGTTCCCATTCGAACACCGAAGTTAAGCAGGAGGGTTCCAGGCGGAGGCCTGGGACGAGGTAGTGCCCACCCATTTTTGCAATTTTTTTTCATAAGCATCCATATATTTCTAAGCGAAACTAAAATATTTTCGTTTTGAGTTTTGGTCACGGTAGGAATGACTTTTTAATCTACTTTGGGGTGGGTAGAAGCTCAGAACACAGAAACCATAAATGATCGCAAAATTTTCATGCCAGTCAATGGAAAAGTCCGGTCCAGTCACCAGTCGGTGTACACCCGTCCGTGAACTGAGGCCCCCCTCGGGCGAAGGGGTGTTAGTGGGTGTTGAGGAACCGTGAAAAGTGCCCGCGAGCACGCGAGTTCCGTAGTTTGTTCCGACTGCGATGGCACAGCACTGTGTGCTTTTCCCTGTGTGCCCCCATCATTATATGGGGTTGCGGTAGTAGCGTAGCATGTAGTAACAAGGCCGCTGCTGCCGCGATGCGCGCCCCCCTCAGTTTTTGCGGGCAGCGCCGGTTAGTTGACGAGTCAGCCCGTGTCGTGGCCGGGACATGGTGCTGTTCTGGTAGGTCGGCTGCCCGCGGCCTCTTGCTGTTTGTGGTTGTGGTGCCTCTGCGGCCCCCGCGCGGCGCGGCAGGGTCAGTGGGTCTCTCCCGCGGGTCCCTCGCGGCCTGAATGGTGTCATCTGTGTGTTTGTGATGCCTCACACCGCCGCGTTGATAAATAACTGGCCTCCGCGGGATGATGTCACGCCGAGATACATCTCGGGGGGTGGGGGCGGCCCGGGGGCGGCGGGGGGGCGGCCCGGGGGCGGCGCGGGACTTATGATTTGTGGCTCCGGTCTGCTTCGGGCAGTAAGAGCAGCATGGTAATGGCCAGGAGCGGGCAGGGCTTTTTGCATGCTACAGTATCGAGCGTGGCGGTGCGTGGCGGTGCGTGGCGGGTGAGTGGCGCGGGCCGCCGCCGGGCCGTGCCCTGATGCTGCTGGCAGGGGTGGAGCGTGGGGTGGCAGGGACCCGGCCGGCGGCGCCGCCCGACGGCACCAGTGACAGAGAGCATCACCGTGTGCGAGTGTGTGTGTGTGTGTGTGTGTGTGTGTGCGTGTGCGTGCGAAGGGCAGCCCGAGAAAAATTAGCGACTATTTCTCATTCCATCGTTTCAGCAGGTCTGAATGCTAAAGGCCATTGACGAAATGTGTCAATGACGTATTTTTTTTCTTACAAAATTTCGGATTGAAATGCATATACAGCCCGTGTTTTGCTTAAGTTTTGGCTTCTGTAGATGCAAGAAAAATAATCGCAAAAGGAGGTGTGGGCAGTACCCTCGTCACTTTTAAGCCCGTGTGACCAAACGTTTTCATCTGCGTGAGCTGTTTGCCGGTCGCCGTAATGGCTGTGCGATATCGGCTCGCGAGTCCGCACCCCTCATTGTGCCGCGTCAGCTAAAAGCCTCCGTTTCGGAGTGTGCAATTATTTCCACGGCCCGGCCGCGTCCCCCGCGGCCGCGCCCCTCCCGCCACAGTCACCCTCATTATTTGTTTTCGATCTTAACATAATGCTGGTGCCCGGCGTGGAGTCAGCCGGGAGGCGCCGCACGATACAGTACCCGCGTCATGCGTTTCACGGCGCTGCCACGCCGCACCACCCCCGCCACGCCGCGCCACCCCCGCCACCCCAGCCGCTGCCGCGCGCGCTCCCCTCCGCCGGCCACCAACTGTCACCACCCCATCAGCGGCCGATGACATAACTAGCCCACTCCCTAACCCCAAATGGCCGCACCACCCTCACCTTCAATTTTCTCGTGACCCGCCCCGCACCGCGGGGTACAGTCGGGGCAGGCGCCGCATGGCGGCCCCACCGGGCCCCACAGAGCACGGCACGCCCTCTCCGTGCGGCTCACGTGGCCCGGACTGTACCCGCCGCTCTGACGGACACCCCCCCCCCGGCCTCGGCGGCCTCCCCGAGGAGGGGCGGGGCGCGGAGCCGTCGGAGCGGAGGGCCGCCGCGTCCGCCACGCCATCGCCGGCCAAGGCTCTGCTCTGATCGCCGTTTCCTGTAAATTGAATCCTCTTCCAGAATTGCATTCGTTTCCCTCTCTCCGCACGCGATTTTTTTATGGCCGGCGGACATTTTTATTTTTTGTTGCTTTTGCTCCAGTGGCGTTTCGTGCCGGCCGGCCCACTAGTCGTGCCCCGCGGCGCCGCTGCCGCCCCGCGTCCCGCTCGTAAGCCTCTTACTCAACAGCGCTTTGCGTCCAAACTCGACCGGCGACAAACATAGCCGAAGAGATGAAGGGGGTGCGGCAGGGAGAATCGTCTCCGCGAAATAATTGCAGAGTCAAAGACGAGAGAGGCGGAGGGAACTCGGAAATGAATACGTCCCGGTACCGCGGCGCACTGCGGGGCGAGGAGCACATCGAGAGACGCCGGCGGACGGCGGTCGGAAGGCTTTTTCCGAAAACGCCTTTTTTTTAAGAAAAAAAAAAACTGATCTGTACTTGAACCCGCGGGCCGCTTTGACCTCTCAGGCCCACGTCTTCCGCGGTGGAATGCCGATGGCTGCTGTGTGCAGTGGACCGTGGGAAGAGCGTGTTTGTGTGTGTGTGTGTGTGTGAGCAGAGAGAGTGAGAGAGAGCTTGTGTGTGTGTGTGTGAGTGGAGAAAGGGTCCGTGCTGGCGGGGCACCCTCCGACAAAGGGCCGCAAAGAACCACACAATGGGTCGAAAGGCCCGGCGTCACGAGACCTCGTATGCAATATCCGCACTTATCTTGATGGGTTTTAGCGCCCCGCTGCGCTTTTCTCGTCTGCTGCGCGATATAATTCTTCGACATCATTTTTTTTCAATGTTCACTTTACGTGCCTTTACTATTATTTATTTCTTCCTCTTTTTCCTTCGTCTTGTCTGTACTTCTGTCGTCACTCGCCTCCGCAGCAAGACCTATGATTTCGTTCTTCCTCCCTCCCTCTCCCTCTCGCTCTCTCCCTCTCTCTCTCTCTCTCTCTCTCTCTCTCATCTGCCCCCCCCTCCCCAACGAGGTTGCGGCGGGTGCAATTTCGAATTCCGAGATGATTTTCGATAATCCCTGATAAGAAAGCAAAAGTACGAGATAGAGAGAGACGGCTTATCTTCTCTCTCTCTCTCTCGCTCGTACACGTTCACGGCGTGCTGCCCACAGCGGTAATGAATTTAAAATGACATGCGGCGGCGCGCCGTAATTCGACTCCCTTTTCAGTCGGCAATGGCCGGCGCCGCCCTCCCGACTCGAGCGGCGCAGCGGTCGCAGCGGCGCAGCCAAGGGAGATAACTGAGGTCCGGAACCCGCGGGGACCGCCGCCAGCTCGGACCCCTGCCCGCGCGTGGAAAGCGATACAAGAGAGAGAGAGAGAGAGAGACATGTAGCGTTACGTAATTTATGGACAGCCCCATAGTATTAGCACCAGTGTTTCACTTCTCTCTCTCTCTCTCACTCTCTCTCTCTCTCTCAATCTCTCTCTCTCCCGCCCCTCACGCACTCACTGTACCCGCCGCCTGAGTCATAAAGAAGCATATCGCATTTCAATTCGCGGGGGTCACACGGCGCGGCGCTAGAGGCGCTCGCGCCGGCGCCACTGCCCACCCCCGCCGCGGTACCCACCCCTCCCTCCCCCTCACCGCCCCCACCCCTCCCACTGCGACTGCCGCTGGAGAGAGCAGCAAAAAAAAAAGAAAGATTCAGACGAAGGGAAGGGAACCCCGCGACGCTACTGGTGGTGCTGCTTGGCGGCGGCCAGCGCGGCCCACTACATCAAAGAGGTGGCACCCCCGCCGCGTCCGTCTTATCGTGCCTGCAGCAGCCCGGCACGGCCCGCCGCCCGGCCGAGGCTCCCCCCGGCGGCGCTGCAGCCAAGTGATCCGACGTGTGGAAGCGATTCCTCGCAAATCCCTTCCTCCCCCACCCACCCCGCCCGCTAATGACGAAGTAGTAGTGTGTCGGTGCGGGACAGTGCCCGCCGCCGCCACCCTCCCTTCTAAGACACCACATAAAACTCTTTGCGCTGTTAAAAATAATACTCCCGAGGGAGCGCGGGCCGGAGAGTGCGGCGACCGGGCCACGCGCGTCTCAAGCGCGTCGCAGTGCCCCGAGGGACCGGCTCAGGCAACCCGCGGCGGCGGCGCGCGGCGCAGCAGGGCGTAAGGGACTCTGGATTTGCGGCGGCCCGCCTGCTGCCTCCTCGACGGAAACTTGTGAGGATCGCGTTCGATGAGAATCGCTTGTGAGACATAACGGCGCGCGCGCGCAGCCGACGGCGAAAATACACTTAATGACGCCCGCCGCCGCCGCTGCCGGCGCCGCCGCCGCGGGCGCGGGGCTAAACGCAGCCGACGGCGCCGCGCGGCTCCCCCGGGGGCTCAGAGGCTCGGAGGTTCTCGGCGGCCACGGCCGCGGGCAGCACACCACTTCATGTGGCGAGGCGACATCCCGCAGGGCCCGCAAAATGTGGGACAAAGTCACGAGCGCGAGGCGATGCGTGCGGGGCGGAGGGGGGGCCGATGGCTGCTGGGCCGGGCCGCGGACACCGACAAAGCTATCACGCCGGGGGAGCCGTGCCGAGGCCGTGCTCTCCCTCCCCCACATGTAGTAGTGCAGCGTGGTGCCGCCCAGTAATGTAATCTGCGGGCCCCATGCCGACGCACGGCCGCCTCGTCTGGTCGGCGAACTGCTATTTTGTCGAGCCTGCTGGGCCCCGCGCTGCCGCGGCCGCCGCCGGGGGGACTCGGCGCCGCCCGCGGGCTGCGGCGGTGGTGTCGGTGGTTGCTGTGGGGGTGGTGTAACGGGGTGGTGGTTCCGGGGTGAACGCGGGGGGAGGGGGGGGGGGATGCGGGCTCGAGGGAGAGAGAGAGAGAGAGAGAGAGAGAGAGACAGAGTGGGGGGGAGGGTCTGACGGAGACGGTGGACAGGGGGTGGGTGAGCGGCGTGGGTACTTTTTGCCTACTCACAGCGGGCGAGTTTGACCATATCGCCTGCCGTAACCGCACGATGGAATACTTTCAACGAGCTCAGCCGACACACATTTATATTTCTTATTTCCGTGGGCGTGTAGCGCGACACGGCTTTCGGTGACAGCGGACTGGGCGGACACCGCGTGTGGCGCTGCCGGCCCGCCGCCGCTGCCGCAGCCGGCCCCTCGGAGAGACGCCGCGCCGTCAGAGCCTCCTGCCAGCCAAGCGGGGCGAGATAGGACAGCAAGCGGGGGCCGCGGGGCGCCGCCGGCCACCGCAGGGGGACACACTGGCTCCGGCAGATTAATCCATCAAATCACGCCGCGCTGCCGGATCCCGCAATCAGACGGGGATCTGCTGAGCGGGCGGCACCGCCCAGCGCCCACCGCCCAGCGCACGGTCATGTGAGGCCGCCGGGACCACGGACGGACCCGCGCAGGAGAGGGCGACGTGGATATATTATTCGAAATGCGATAATTAACAACGTTCTCCTTGTAGCGGTATTACCGATGCTGCGTGTGTGTGTGTGTGTGTGTGTGCGGCTACGCCATGAGAAGGGGATAGGATGGGGGGAGGGGCCCAGGAGGGGGGCGGCCGGGGAGCCCCCCCCCCCCCAAAAAAAAAAATATTCGGACGGGAGGGGGCGCAATTCAATAAGGGCAACGCCATCATCGAGTGCCGAGCCGCGATGCCGCGAATAAATAAAATATAAAAGGGCTTATACGGCCCTCTGCATTATGCATTCAATCCCCCCGAAAACACACGCCGCGTCGTTTTCCGCGTCACGTCACATCATGCGGCCAGAGCAAGACGGCCCGTCGCAGCAGCTGTAGAGAGAGAGAGAGAGAGAGAGAGAGAGAGAGAGAGAGAGAGAGGAGAGAGAAAGACAGGGAGAGACGAGACAGAGAGAGAGAGAGACGAGAGAGTGCACCGGCAGGAGAGAGCACGGCCAGAGTAAAGAACGGAGAGCGGCGCCCGAGAGAGGGCTGAGTGACAACACGCATTGCCATGCACGGCACAGCCTGCCCACCTGCCCTGCAGCGCGGCAGGGGAGGGGGCTCAGCGTTGCAGCAAATCGCAGCTGATTCCATCTTAGCGCCAATAAAGTTACGTTATTCTTCCTCCTCTTTTTTTTTCCTGCGCCCAGTAATGCCTTGTTTGGTTCGTTAGGTTGGTGCGTGTCTGCTCTGCTTGAGCCCCTCTGGCTCGCACACACCTCAACAACAAGACATCCTGAAAGGACCAAACGATTACTAGATTAGAAGAGTCCGTCAATTTCATTTTAATTTTTTTTGGCAGATAAAACCGCTAGTTTTTTTTTTTCAAAAAATTTTACAGTGTTAGGGTGGTGGTACTGCGGACGCGCAAGCGACGCGCATTGAAATGCAGGCCAGCTCCCCGGCTCCGCGCGGCACTTCGATGCTAATTAGTCACCGAACCGCAATTCCCTTTTGGTCCCTCAGCCCTTTTCCTCCTCCGGCCGCGAGCTCTCTCTCTCTCTCTCTCTCTCTCTCTCTCTCTCTCTCTCTCTCTCTCTCTCTAGGGCACAATGGTGGGGAGGAGAGGACAAGCGATACGCGTTGCGAGGCGAGGAGGAGGGCTGCTGCCGTCTGGCCGCCGCGGCGCGCAGGAAAACTGCCGCCAAAATGGCAGCACGATCCCGTTGGATCGACTAGCGGATCCGTGCCGCGCCGCTGCAGTCGCCCCCCGCTGTTGCCGCCGCTGCCGCCGCTGCCGCCGCTGCACCGCGTATATCAGTTGGTGTGATATCAATTCTCGGGCGGGCGGGGGGTGGTGTTTGGACACGAGCGCCGCAGATAACGACTAGTGCACGCGGGCTCCAGCTCCAGCCCGCTCCAGCCCGCTCCAGCCCGCTCCAGCCCGCTCCAGCCCGCTCCAGCTCCAGCCGCCCTAATCGGCCATCAGACACACAGGCGGCGCCGCGGCGCGCGGCCGACGCACCCGCCAGCGCAGCGCGGCGCAAAACATTTCAGAGAGCGGCACGCGCAAAAATGGTGCGCGCTCCCGTACGTGTGCGTGGGCCGCGCGCCCCGCCTCCGCGCACCCCCGCCCGCCGCCGCCGCCGCTGGAGAGATTTCACGGGTGTTATCTCGACATTTTCCTTATTGTTCCACTCGCGGGGGGCCCCGGCGGCCGGCGGGGGCTGGTAGGGCTGGCGGACCGGCGGCGGCGTCGGACGGCCAACTTCGGTATTGTTCGGCAACTTGAGCGCGCGGAGGGCGGCGTGTGGCGTGTGCGTACCGCCGGGCCGCCGCCGGCCACGATGGATGCTGCGCTGCAGCGCGGCCACTGTCTGCCGTACAACAAAGGCTGGAACATCAAAGTTGTGGCGGCCGAGGCGGGGCGAAGCCAGCCAAGCCCGGCCGGGGCGGCGGGGGCCGCGAGGGCCAGGACCATCGCTGGACGCCGCCGCGGCGCACAACGCTCCGGCGAGTAGGGCTGATCCCAAAGCCCTCGGTGTGTGTCTGTGTGTGCATGTGCATGTCTGTGTGTGAGAAAGAGATGGAGGGAAACAGGAATAGAGAGAGAGAGAGAGAGAGAGAGAGAGAGAGAGAGAGACGAATCAGGAGGGCAGCAAATAGCATGAGAGAAAAAGAAAGGCACGGGGAGAGTCGGCGCACGACGCGCTCGCAAGCACAGCGAGGCGTGTCGGGGGGGCTCCTGCAGGGGGCGGCTGGTTGTGGGGTGGGCTCAAGTCGAGCGCAAGCAGTGAGGTCATTGCAATCAGCGGCGGCGGCGGCGGCGGCGGCGGGCGGCGGCAGTGGCACACAAAAGGGACGGCCGGGATGCCAAGACGACGACGGGGAGGCCGGAGCCGATACCCCGCGCGCCGCGGACTCTGTCCGGGCCGTCGCATCGCCGCCGCCGCCTCCCCGATGGCTGCCCCTCCCCGCCGCCCCCACCCCTCCTCACGGCCCAGTGGACGGCCCCTCCCCCCCCCCTCCCCCGCTCGTTGTCAAGGTGTAGTATGTACATTGTTGATTGATTGATTGATCCTGACTCATCCGGCCCTCCGGGTCTTACACGTACGGTCTCCGCCGGTCCCCGCCGGCCCCGCACCCTCGTCAGCTCGGCCCCTGGATACCGCACCACACCCCCCGGCCCTGGGAACACCTCAATCCCTCCGCCCTGAGCGCTGCCGCCCCCACCCTCCACCCCTCCCGGCTAGACCGCAGCAGGGGCGCCGGACACGGACACGCTCTGATTCAAACCCGTCCTCCTCCTCGAAATGTGATGACGCAGCTGCGATGACACGGGGGAAGGGGGAGAGGGGCCCCGAGGGGGGGGGGGGCTGACAGCCGTCAGACAGACAGCGCCGTCCGGCAGAAAATAGATCCTCTCGTTACGGGCCGGCGAGGTAGTAGTGTACGCGCACAACGGCACGCGGCTGCCCAAAGTGGGGCGCGGCAGCGGCAGGAGAGAGCCGGGGGCAGCCGGGGGCAGCCGGGGGCAGCCGGGGGAGCACCAGACCGTCGTGGAAACGGACACGGAGACCGTGCGCGCGGCCGAGCCCGGCGGAGCCCGGCAGCAATTCCAGTCGCGAGGAGAAAGAGGAGGAGGAGGAAGTCCCGGCCGGGGATGACGGCTAGAGAGCTGCTCCGTCCGCGCTTCCTGCCGCCGCCGCCGCCGCCGCCGCCGCCGCCGCCGCCGCCGCCGCCGCCGCCGCCGCCGCCGGCCCCCGGACCAGACGGGGGGCTCTCCTTGCCCGCGCCGCCGCCGCCCCAGATCCGTCCGACACTGTCTTTCTGCTCGGGGCCCCAGGCGGCCCGGCATCACCGTTAATGCAGCTGTCATCAAACGCACGACACCATTACTCATAAGTCGGTCCTTAACGACCCGGGGGCGCCCGGCTTCTTCCCCGTCCATCCCCCCCGCCGCCGCCGCCTGCCTGGCACGTCCTTGACACGGCGCTCCACGTGCGGATAACACAGCGGCGCGAGTGAGAGCGAGAACGGCGGGGAGATGGAGAGTGATAAAGAGCGACAAAGAGAGAGAGAGAGAGAGAGAGAGAGAGAGGGAGAAGAGGGGGGGGGGGCGAAAGATGGACGCGGAGATGAGGGCGCCTGCTCCGCATCGAAAACATTAAAAGGGCCGGGAAAAAAACAAAGAGGGAGGAGTACTGTGCAGCATCCCGCCTGTCAGCCGGTAAATGTACCCACGGAAGCTGTTAATTCCTTGCGTACCCGTACCCAAGGCACTGTAAGGAAGATGTCAGTCTGTCTGTCTGTCTACCCTCACCCCTTCTCTCTCTCTCTCTCTCTCTCTCTCTCTCTCTATCTCGCTCGTTCCCTCTCCCCCCCTCTCTCTCTCTCTCGCTCTCGCTGAGGCGCGGGACCACCGCATGGCCAGCGCAGAGCAGCAGCAGCAGCCCGCCGTGCAGGTTAGGCAACACGCCCGCACGGCCGCTGCGCGCACGGCCTACCGCAGGACCGCGGGGGCTACCGGGAGAGGGCAGAGGGGCGCCGCCGCCGTCCCGCCCCGCCCCGTGCGTCCACCGCGCCACAGTCGCGGCACGCGCCGGCATTATGGAGTAACGCACGGAGCGCCGCAACACCTAATTCATGCAAAGCAAGGCGTAATCGCCGTATTGACACTCCCCTCGCCTCCGCGCCGCCCGCCCCGCCCCGCCACGCCACGCCCTTCCTCCCTGAGTCACTGATTGGCACCAGATTTGCATGGCGATGTCCGTAATCCCACTCGCATTGTGTTCCGCGTGTGCGTCATGCATTCTCGCTGCGTATTACGCGTACACACACACACACACAGAGTCGCTACGCGCCAATCAAATAATATTTAGCGCCGCTGTCTTCAGCTCAGTTAAAAATGAAAATGTCAAGCAAAAAAAAAAAATTAAAAAGTATAAGAAGATTCTAAAATGAATGTGTGATGTAGGGACTTTTTTCTGTGCCCGCCTCGAAGGGGGCAACGCTGAAAATCTAGGGTTTTGGAACAAAGTTTGCTGAGCCTGCCCTCAAATTTTCATCCGGCAGAGAGGTGAGTTCTGATTTGGGTCACGCGGCGGACCACCCACCGTGCCGGGGAGGCAACCGGCCTGCAGCGGATCCGGTTCGGCCGGCCCCTGCGTCCGGCGCCCGCCCTCCCACCCTCCCAGGCCCTCGCCCCTCCCCGTCCGGGGAGCGCTACTTGATGGGGTACGCGCTGCACATTTCTGCTCACACACGGAATTATTCATGGCGTCTGAGGCCTGCGCTCTCAAGTATTTAGTAGCCCAGTCAGACCCGAACCCCCCCGAACCCAGAGGCCCGCAGCGGCGCCGCGCCGGGAGCCGAGAGCCGGGAGGGTGACGAGCGACCCCCGCCGGGCCGGGTCACCAAAGCTGGACTTGCTTTCTAAAATATTCCTAACGAAATAATATCTAGAGTGTGACCTGCTAACGCTGCAGGGCAGCCCCTTCTCCTCTCACCGCGTGTGGTCGTGTGTGCCCGTCCGCTGTTTCCAAGAGGCACCGCTCGTTTTCTGATTTATTTATTTTCCCGGTCCCTCTTCTTCCTCGTCACTCTGTGCCCCGCGCCTCTGTGCCACCGGAACCGCCGCCGCGCCGCCGCTGATTGACAATTACTGGAGTCACGAGAGCGCGCAAACAGCAGCGCCGCGCCACAGCGTCCCAATACTCGTTAATCCCATTCATCGCAGTCATAATTGCACGCCCTATTAAACCCGACATTCCGACCCGCCCGGCGGCACCCCCGCGGCCCCCTTCCGCCCCCCCTCCGGCCGGTCCCCGCCGGTCCCCGCACGACTGCTTCACAAGGCGCGGTGGCACTGCCACGACCTCCGCAGGGGCTTCTGTCTGAGCTCGCCTCCGTCGCATGCCTCGTGTCCCGATTCCACCGCGGCATGACCTGCTGGAGCGCGGCCCGCCGTGGTAATACCTCCACCGACTGCCTCACTCAGAGAGCGCGGCGCCCCCCGACACTCGGCGGCGCCAGCGGCACAGTGGGCGCGCGTCGCACGACGGAGGCACGTAAAATATAAGGAAGACGCGGCTAGCGCGATCTCTATCGGTGCCCTCTCGCGAATCCTTCAAGGGAGTTTGTACATCATGCCCGCCAGAGTGGATTAAAATGGAGGGGGTGGCTGGGTGGGGGGAAAGGGGAGGGATTAGTGGATTGCAGAGGAAATAATCTAATGGTATGTAATTCACGGCCCTAGGCGCGGCGTGGCGCGGCGTGGCGCGGCGTGGCGCGGCGTGGCGTGACCTTTCACGCACCGACACAAAGGAGTCGCCTCCGAGGGTGTGGCGGACGAGGAGGGGTGCGTCGCGCAGCAAGGCCAGAAGCAAAGTCGGCCTCGAAATTTCAAGAGATATGCGCCGCGCCTTCGTCGTCGCGGAGGCGCGGCGGCGACGGCGGCGGTGACGCAGCAATTTGAGTGATTGCAGCGCGGGGGTCCGCTTGTGAGGAGGCGGCCGTCGGCACCTCGCCGAACAGCAGCACCGCGATAAGCGGCACGCAGCCGCCGGGCCGCCCGACCCCTCCCAGCACAGCCCGGCGGCGGCCGGCCGCGTGGGGATCAAAGTGCAATTCCATTCACTGTTGGTGTGGCGGGGCGTGACCGGCGGGGCCGCCCGGGGCTGCCCGGGGTGTGCCGGCGTCCCCCTGCAGCTGCTGCCACGGCGGCGGCCTCCCCTCGCCGCGCCTCTCACCTGTGTGGCTCAGACGTGCACGGCGCTACAATGTAGATACGACCGGGCCGGGGGGTTTGTGGCAAGGGCCGCCGTGAGGCGGCAGCAGCGGCGGCAGGGGCGGCACGGCCTGGCATGCCATGGTCAGAGCGACTTCCCCCGGCTCCCTATACACCCCTTTCCCTCCTCGAGACGGCCGGAAACGAGCGCCGGGGCGGCGTGAAAGCCCCACCCGGAAGGCCGGCGGGGGCACCCGGAGGCCGTCGACGCCCCCCGGAGGGCCTCCGCGGCGAGGGGTCCGGGTGGGGCACTCGTCGGAGCAGACGGCGACTTTGTCGACGGACTGATGAGAGAGATAGAGAGGGCGAGAGAGAAAGACTTGTCCCTTCACAATTCAGAACAATGATTCCATTTACCCCGCCGGCAAGTTGCCTTTCACCAGGGCGGCGATCCCTGGCTCGGTTCGTTGGCCACCACTACTGTAGTGCCCCGCTGCTGCGCTGCCCGCCCCCTCCGAGCCTCGCTGTTCCTGCTGTCCCGCTGCCGCTGCGCTGCCCCCGGCGCCTCGTTATCGGCCGCTACTGCGGAGCTGGGACCTCGTTAAAATGACTCGGTATCCCTTGGAGGGCCGCTCCTCGGCCCGGCGAGGACAGGACCCGCATACACCCTGCGCCGCGGCGGACGGTACCCGACGGCGGCGCGGCGGGTCCTGGCAGGGTGATCCTGAGTCACCGAAGGCCCGGCCCGGCAGCAGCGCCTAATGGGGGCGGGACAGGGCCGGCGAGTTCTTCCGGCCACCGCGCCCCGCGGTTTTATACGGATGGGGCCGTGATTACAGGGGAGCGCGCAAGCCGGACCCGCTGCCGCGGCGGCGGCCCAATCCGTTCCCCTCCTACGAGAACCGTTCTCAGAACGCGTCCAAAAGCGTCGCCCCGCGAGGCAGTGCGGCGGCATGGCAATTTGGGTAATTGAAAATGCACACGATAACGACCAGACTGCAGGGGCAGAGCAGAGGGCCCTGCAGCAAGTGCGTCAGTTAGTTTGGGAAACTCGGGGGAAGGCTAGGGCAGGCGAGCGCAGGGCAGCGCGAGGCGGCGGTGGCGGCGGTGGCGGCGGCGGGTCGCACGGACGTGACCTGCGCCAAAGTGCTTCCGCTACATAAAGTGCGGCGGGTATTAGCGGCGCGCGGCGCCGACAGCGGCCCCGACGCGGCGGCCCCTGATGAAGAAGCACGCCGCCGGGCGATCCGCGATGAAAATTATGTCCTCGGGAGCGCGGCGCGCCGCGCGCGAGTGGCGCGACGACACGGTGAGATATCACGGTCTAAACGCCGGCAGCAGTCTTGGCGTGGCGTAGCGTGGCAGGGCGGGGGCGGCACCACGCCGGCGGCCGCGGGCGGAGGGAGACGAATTAGAGGCGGCGCGGCCGCGCTCATTTCAGTGTGACACCTCACGGATGCGGCACGGCTGGTGGGGGGCACGCGGCCCGCGGCAGCGCAGGTGGCCGAAAGAGAGCCGGGCCCCGACCAGCTAATCCAACTATTAATATCCGTCAAACGCGCGGCCCAAAGCCCCCCGCCGCCGAGGCTCGCCGGGCCGCGGGCCCCGTTTGGACCGAGATAAATACCGGGGGCGGGCCGGGCGGCGGCGGGCCGTGTGCGGAGGAGGTGCTGGGCGCGTGGCTACGGCCGGGGCAGCAACATTTCAGGCGGAATGCAGATAATGCCGCCCCCGCGCCGCCCCCGAGCCGCCCCCGCGCCGCCCCCTGCCGGGCACTGAGCCTCGC
The DNA here is from genome assembly GCA_026979955.1 of Megalurothrips usitatus. NCBI lineage: Eukaryota > Metazoa > Arthropoda > Insecta > Thysanoptera > Thripidae > Megalurothrips > Megalurothrips usitatus. The sequence continues at coordinate 11,720,124 of CM049594.1, forward strand.
ACTGGCCACGCGTATCGGCCGACACTTGGCCAGCAAACTGCGGCGGCGGCGGCGGCGGTGCCTCTCCTCTCCTCCCCGGCGCGCCTCGCGCACAGTTTGGACCCGTGCTGCTGCTGCTGCTGCTGCTGCTGTGACCTGAGACGGGCGCCGCTCTTCCGGGGAACTTGATCGCCAGCCCGCCCACAGGCAACGCTGTACACACTGTTTTCATGTCCGCATAAAAGTGATTTCCAGGGAAAAAATGTAAACATCTGTTTTTGTTAGTGGCAATACAAATCTCGTGTGTTTATTTGCTTATTTATTTATTGTTTTTCCCCTTCTATGTTTGACCCCGCCCTCATTCCCCGCGGAAAAAAATATATATGAGAGGGGGAGGGCGGAGATGGGGAAATCCCGGACAAACCCAGCCAGCGGATTTCATTGTATCGAGAGGCCCCCCCGCTTTTGTCCCCGATAAGCCCCTTTGCCTCAATAACATCCCACCCAATGCACCTTACTCTGTCAATTCTGTTTATTCTCTCCCGCCTCCTTTCCAGCTCTCTCCTCTTCGCGTTTCCTTTCACTTTCCCTCTCTCCGGCCGCGCGCCGAAAGTTGCGCTTTCCCAGCAGCACAGCCGGCGGCTGCCATATTGCGGTCGAATATTTACGTTTTTTCATCCCCCCCTCCCGCCCCCGCCCTCCCCCACGTGCTTGGCCCTTTTATTTGTATTCCCCGCCTTCCCCGGCCCCCTCCCTGGTTTTCGCCGCCAAATATTCGCGGTTTCACGGCAAGTCGGTCGAAAGAGGGGGTCGTGGAGGGTCGCGGCGCGGAGCGCGGAAAGGCGAGATGGAAGGAGACGGGGTGAGAGGGAGGAAGAGAGGGAGAGGGAGAGAGAGAGAGAGAGAGTGGGGCGGGGAGGGCGCAACGAGGCGTCTTTCAATCACATATTTTGCTATGCCGAACCGTGTTGACATTGGCTCTGCGCGTTTGTGTGTACGAGTGCGCGTGCACACCAGTGTGTGTGTGTGCGTGTGTGTGAGAGAGATGGGGGAGATGGGGGGTTGCGGGATAAGGGGTGGAATGGGTGCGGTATTGAGAGGGATGGAGTGAGCCAGGGGTGGGGTGGGCGGTGAAAGTGAAATCCGTGGAAAGGGAGAGTGGCGGGGCGCGCGCCCCCCGGAGGGGAGGCGGCCGGCGCCGTGCGGCCGGCCGCGGGCAGCAAGCGCATACCGGAGGGGTTTCCCGCACCCCGTGCAACCCCTCCGCGTACAACACCGTCATTTCTCTCCGCCCGCCCCGAGATTATCCCTACAGAACTCCATAATGCAGCCGTTAAGGCAAAACCGCTTTTTGCAAAGCGGTCTCGCCGTTCTCGCACTCATGCCGCCGAGCGGTTAGGCAACCCGGTCCTCACCCGTGTCTGGCGGGCTGGCCTACCCCGCGACTCGCAGGCGTCGGGCGTCAGCAGTGTACTATCGGGCTCCATCCAAGCAGGCATTCCATGAGGACGCTGCGGGGAACTAATTTAATAGTTGGATCTGGCCTACTCGCACCGGTATACACGGGGGAGAATCTTACTCGCAATCCCGCCTGATACAGATGAGTCTGCTATGCAAATTTTTCGAAAGTGAAAAATCCTTTCTACACCACGCGCGCTCACCAGCCACACAACGGGACGTGGGGCGTCACGGTTCAGGTTCAACGTGCTGCGGAGCGGGCGAGGCGAAAGCGAGCTCATCGGGGCTTCGCTGCATAAATAAATCGGAGCCCACAAATACGGACAGGAAAACACTCGGATCGGGTTCAGGGCCGCGGAGCCAGCGGGGCCGGCGGAGCGCCACGGAGAGGAAGCGAGCGCGGCGAGCAGTGGGGACAGCGTCGGCGGCTATTCATCTCCGTCGTGTCCAGAGAGAGAGAGAGGGGGGGGGGGCTGAGCGAGATAGGGAGAGGTTTGTTGGAGAGGGAGAGACAGAGAGAGACACAAAGAGAGAAGGAGAGAGAGAGAGAGAGAGAGATCCCTCGACGACTGTGAATCTTTGCCACCGTAATGCCTGTCAGCGAGGGCCGTGTCCCTGAACTGTCCTGCCCTGGCCTCATGCCGTGAGGGCTGCGGGGGGCTGGCGGCCTAGTAGTGACACGTCCAGATTAAGGCCGCAGCGAGTTGGCAGCGAAAAGAACCGAAAGCGCGGCGGCGACGGCGACGTTAAGGATGACAACGCGAGAGAAAGGCGTGTCGCGCCGCGCCGCCGCCGCCGCCGCCGCCGCCGGGGTCGGAAACTTAATTACACGAAACTCCCCACGCCGAAATGATGGAGGCTTTTCTCCGGGGCCAACACCGCCACCACCACCGCCACCACCGGCGCCGTGTGGGCGCCCCCGTCGTGTACGCGGCGGCGGGGCGGTGCGGCCGGGCTGGCGCTGGCACTGCACGGAGGAGGCGGGGAAGAAAAACATACGCGCACGTGAAAAATGACGCGTGACATGTTGTCCTGCTCGGGTCGTACGTCAGTGGACGGCGATGCCGATGACACCCCCTGCGATTTGTCAGGGGCGCGGTGAGGCGGGGAGGAGGTACTCCCGCGGCCCGCGGCGGGTGCAGCGCGGCGCGGGGCGTTTATCCGTGAGGCGTCGCGGATGCAGACCGCGTCTCAGCGATAGTGCGACCCTTCCGATGCCGCCCTTCCTCTGCGAACTGTCGTTGAGTTTTGGGACGACGACGCTACGGGCTCGCGCTGCGCTGTCGGCCACCCCGACCCCTCGGCTCCGCCCGGCTCCGCCCGGCCCCGCCCGGCCCCGCCCGGCCCCGCCCGGCCCCGCCCGGCCCCGCCCGGCCCCGCCCGGCCCAGCCCGGCCCCGCCCGGCCCCGCCGCCCTCGAAACAGACAGTTAAGACCCTTTCGTAGCTACTTTCACCCCAGTTCTTCAAGACCCCCGTTTCTTTTGAACCGGCCACGGGAGACTTTCCCGGGGAGGTGTGGGAAGCGGAGGGGTGGCCGGGGGGTGGCTGGGGGCGCGCGCACCGCAGGCCACGGTTGCCTGAGCACCTGGTCGCAGATGCGGCCTCCTCCCGCCCCTCACCCCGAAAACAGTGGCATCAACTTTTCTGCTGCTTGGAGTCTGAGCCCGAGGGTCACTCCCCTCTGCTCCCCCCCCCCCCCCCCCCCTCCGTTCTCTTCCGCCACCACTGCCACCTCGGGAACGAGGCAGGAATTACCGGACCGGTCCAGAACAAATTCGTGGGACCAGATTCCTTTACTGCGCAAATGGCTAGATTTCGTTTCATAAGATTATGAGCCTATGTTCGTAAGTTTCGTAAGCGGCAACGTTGAGTTGGTTTGGAGTCACCCTGACAGCACTACCCTGTGAGTGCGGGACTGGCCAGGGAGACACATGTGCGATCAGCTGCCGGGCGAGGGACGCCGGCTGCTGCCGCCACAAGGCGGGCGACACTGGCGGCCGCGCGGGCCTAGCGGGGCAATCTCCATTCCCCTGAATTGCCAACCCTAACGATGCCGTCAACGAGCAAACTCGACTAGACTGGCCAGCCGCCACGACTCATGCCACGGACGGGCCTAAGCAGGGGAGGAATGGTGAGGGGGGGGGGGGCAGAGGGCTACGTCAACTCGTCAAGCAGAACGACGCCGAGGAGGGGGTGGGGGCGGGGGCGGGGGCGGGGAGAGCAAGGACTGAGGGCTGGTCTGCTCTGCCGTGCAAGTCTCTGCGTTTGGAAGTTTCGGCGCCGGGATAGGCCGTTCGTTTCACCCCCTGTCGCCCAGCGGCGCTCAGCGCAGAGCCTGGCAGAGCTCGGCGGAGGCCGGAGGCGGGGGCGTTACCGGGGACCACACTCGAGCGGCGGTCTGGCGGCGGCGGCGGCGGCGGCGGCGGCAGCAGCGTCACCCTCGCAAAAATAACGCAGCAATCACGACTGCAGTCGCTGCTGCACAACAGAATTACGAGCGGCAATAACTTGGCGGCCGGGTCGGAGAGCTGGAGGGCCGGGATATGGGGTAAGTTTCCGGCACACGGCAGCGCGGCGCGGGGCAAGGCAGGGCGACGGCTGCTGCTGCTGCTGCTGCCGCGGGGCCCAAAGCCAAGGGCCGAGTGTTTCGCTAATCCCATGCACACTTGCCCTGCCGCGCCCTGCCGCCGGCTTGGCACCCAGAACTAGGCCGGGGCCTCCGGGGCCGCGGCGTTGGGGGGGCGGGCGGGCAGGTTGTTGTGCTCCCGGCCTGGTTCGCAGACAGTTTGAAATTTTCATCAAGTTGGCAACGGCCTCCGCGGCGGCGGCGGCAGCAGAAGCCCGTCCGGAGGCCCGGCCGCTTTCCCGCGCCGACGCTCAGCCGGAGCTCAGCGCGGGGCTCAGCGGATCCGGGGCGTCGCCAGGCTGCGGGGGGGGGGGGGGGGGCGCCGCGCGGCATGGAGTTGTGTGACATGAAAGCGAGGGCCCCGGCCGGGCCCGCTCTGGAACACCATCAGTCTATAACGCGACAACCGCCGCCCTACTTCCAGCCTTCCGGGGCCTCCGGGGCCTCCCCTCCCCTCCCCGCGCACAGAGCATCAGTTGGCGGCTGAGCCCCGGGACTCCGGGCCTCCGCGACAAACGAGGACCACCGACGGCGACTCGTATATTTCACCGCGACAGGAAAACGCACCGCGCGCGCGCGCGCCTGCTCGCCCTCCGCGGGGCGCAATCAATTCGAAAAATAAGCAACTGCAGTTGCTGCGGCTCCCCTGGCGGCGTACTCCCCCGCGGCGCCTGCACCGCTGCGTCGTCGCGCGCGTCAGGACAACCCACCGCGGCCCGCGGCGCCTTGCGCCCCGCCGCCGCCGTTCCTTCCTGCCAGCGACCTGTGTAAGTGAGGGCGCTTGCCACTTGTGTAATTTGGAGCTTGTTGTTTCCGTCGGGGGTGCAGCGAGCGAGCGGCAAGGCTGTTCTACTGCAAATCGCGGTGCTGCGGGGCGACGGCGGCGGTAGCGGCGGCGGCGTCCCCCGGCAGCCACTTAGCGTGTGTAACTGCTGGGCGGGGACCGGGGGAAGGGGCGAGGCAGAGTCATTTGCCACTTTGTCTCCCCGGGCCGGCAGTGCGCGTGGCGGCGCGCCCCCAGGTAGGTACTGTCGCTATCCCCCCCCCCCTCCCTCTCTCTGTCTCTCTCATGGACGGGGTACGCGGGGAGGCGCCCGCAACCGCTCGCGTGCCGGACCCTCCCCTTCTCCTCCCCCCGAAGCATGAGCAGTGGCGGCGGCGCACGCCGGGCGCGCCTCGGTGTGACGGAGATAAAACTTATTTCTAAGTTAGACTCGCTAATGCAGTGCTGGCAACGTACAAATTAATAGCACTTTCAGTTGGCAAGACTGGGTGGGGTAGTGGAAGGGGGGTGGGGGTTCTGAGGGTCCATGCCAAGCCAGAGCCCGTCAGGGGGAGCGTTGGGTGCGCGCCCCAACAACCGGTACTACAACGCCACCCCATGGGGGCACCGGGCGGGGCACCGGGCGCCGTGCCCAGCGGAGCGGTTCACCCCTGGACCCCTGGTGCCGCGATGCGCAGCCTCCTGTGCCACAACACCGGAGACCCGGCATCCCTCACTCCCGTCTCACCTCCACAAACTCGCCCCGGACCCGAACCGCGTCTTCTCTACGCCATCTAAAAATGCAGACGGGATTTCTAAAACTTTTGCGTTTTTTTTTGCCGTCCCCGCAGCCAGCGCGGAGACTTTTCGGGAGGAAGGAAACGAGACAATTACGACGACTTGGCTTCAAGAGCCGGCCGTGGCCGCGGCGTGGCCGTGCCGTGGCCGCGGCGTGCCGGGTCCGGGCTGGTCGCATTTAAAAGCGAACGCACTTGAGCCAGAATAATTTTAAAGTTCCATCCCCGCCGCGCCCGCCGCGCCCCCCACGTCGCATGGCGGGTCGCGCGGGGCGTCGCGGCGGGCGCAGCTTTATGCCCCATTCCACTCCTCTCCTTTCCTGTCCCGGCGCCCGGCCTCGCTAAAACCGACTTGCCTCTTCAGACTGAAGGCAGCACATTTTATTGCCGCGGTCCCCAGCATGGTTCGCCAGGCTGCCGTCGCGGCGGCGGCGGCGCGCGGGGTGTGTGGCGGACGCGGTTGGGTGGGGGGGGGGGGGGGTGCTCATTTGACGAAGGGCCTAGCAGCAGCAGTGGGATGAGGGGCACAGAGGGGTGGGGGCAGCACAGCACCACAACGAGGCCGCCGCATGGAGGCCGCCGCGCTCCTATCAGCCCGAAAACGTCACGATAAAGGATTATACTGACGTAAGCCCCGCGCGACTACTAGACCGGCGAGTGGTGTGTGCGGCCCGTGCCGGGGGCGCCGGCCGGCTTACAACCAAATAAAAGCAAATACTGCAGCCGCGGAAGAGTCGGGGCGGGGGGCGCGGCCGCAAAGTGAAAAGCAACAAAAACGGGGGGGGAGAAACAACGGCGGAATAGAAATAAAAATGCGAGCGCCAGATGAATGTCTCGTCGCTGCTGCCGTGCGCGCGCGTTATCCTGATCCGGTCGTCGATACCCCACGGCCCGCCACCCGCCGGGCTCGCGTGGTCCGCGAGAGGAGTATTTCATTCCGTCGTTTTCAAATTAAGAAGCCATACGTGAGCTCGTCAATCCAGGAATTCGATACATAGTCTAGTCTTAATATTCAGACGTGTACTAGCATGTGCGTCTGCCCGATCGTGGGGTCACTGTCCCATTTCATTCCGGTGTGAGGTATCGCCGTGCCGTCCCGCGTGGCGTATATCCGTGCTCCGAACATACTCCGAGCGCGAGGGACTCTAGCCGCCCCAAACCTGCCGTAGGCGTAGGGTGTAGCGCCCGCGCGGCGCTACCCCGTTCCGTTGCCAGACGAGCATACCCCGCGCGTGGAGCTCTCCCCGTATGCTCCCGCCCCACCGCGGTGCGACCGAGACGCCGGAGCCGCCGGGACGTCGTGCTGTCGTCGGACGGAGCACCCCGCTAGAGCGAGCGCCCCGCCGCTGACCGGCAGCGCCATCTCTCGGGACTCTATGGTACTTCCCCCCACTCTCCCCCTCCCTCCCCCCTCAGCCCCTGGGAGGTATGCGCGGACAGTCCGCCACACAGCCGCGTGTTGGGTGTTGCCTGCCTGCCGGGCGGCGCGACGTTTGCCGCAGGCTCTCGGGCAGCCGCCGCCCGTTCGCGCCGCGCGTTTCCGACGCGCTCTGGCCTAGTCCCCTCGCACAATGACGAAACGTGCCCGCCCGGTTCTCTGGCGGCCGGCGACTTGGTCGATGGCGGCTAGCGAGGTCAACTTGGGTTGAAAGTAATTGGAAATTACGGTTTTGTAACTAATTACACATGCCGGCCTGCACCTGGGGAGTATCAGAGGCTCTCTGGGCGTCGGCGCGGCGCCGAGGTCTGTGCAGTACGAACAGCGAGCAAGGGTTGCGCGGCCGCGGCGCGGTGGCTCGGCGCTATGGGAGGGGCGCTTCGCATGCGACGGAGCGCCCAACGGCGCGGGGCTGTCTGCGGCGCGAGCTGCGCTCTCCGTCGCACCCGAAGCGATGCGCACGGGTGAGCAAGGGAGAGAGAAAGAGAGGGGAAAGCGACTTTCCGACGCATCCGCTCGGGGCGGTAAATGATGACTCGGCGGGAAACACTTGTCGTAAAAATTTCTATTAAAGCGACCCCCGGAGCCCCCGCCACGCCCCGCCACGCCACGCCACGCCACGCCACGCCACGCCACGCGGCCCCACCCCCTCGCGTCGTCCCGAGCAACGACCTGGTGACAACTAGCAAAGCGCCCCTTATCAATACGCGCACTTACTCACTGTCGCGAGATGATTCCGAGGACGGCCCGATAAGAGGGGGAAGCGATAACGATAACGGTCGCTATCAGCCGGGGGTTATTGTCATCATTATTGCAACGTTGAAAACGTGCGTTTACGATGTTTTGCCCTGCGTGCTAGTCGTGAGCCTTGGCAAGCCGCCGCCGTTATCGCTGGTGATAACGCTGATAACGGACAGATAACGGGCGTCCGCGAGACACGTAAGGACGGCGAAAGCCGGCTCCCTCTTTACTCCCGCTCCCCGCCCGTCCGCTTCCCTCTCGTTCGCGTTCTAATCTGAATAGAGCGGCCCCCTGCGGAGACCCGAACCTCCTTATGCTAAAACTTTACACTGCGACAGCAGCAGCGGCGGCCACGGCATGGCCCTGAGGGGAACGGAGCGCGACGCTGCGTCCTCTGGTAGTGTCCTTATTGTGGCGCATCGCGAGAGGAAACGAAGCGAAACATTCTCGCGGGCTGCACTGTAATTCATTACGTATTCTTTTGTCGCGGCGGCCGGCAGAGGGCGGCAGAGGGCGGCGTGGCACGCGCGTTCAGGGCGCCGGATGCCGGCCGAGCAGCCGAACCGGTCCAGGGAAGTGGACGCGGCCGCCGCCGCCCTCCCCCAGCGTGTCCCTGCGGGGGCCATTACTACTTGCAAAATAAAAATACTAATTTCCACTCATTACCAGAACGAATTTGTGCGTGTCGTGGCCGTTCCGACGAGTATGACTTCCAGGTTTGGCCGCAGGGTCGGGCCCATGACCTACCGGACAAGGACACCGAGAGCTGAAAACGTAAGCCGTGATTCGAGTGGTCACGAGCTGTAGGCAGCAGCCGCGGCGGCGGCACGGCGGCACAGCGGGGCCCGGACCACGCCAAGGAGGGCGTCCCGGTGGTCCCGGCGCCCCGCCGCTTCCCTTTAACGCCTTACATATTAATCGGGGGAGTTTGCACCCGCGAGCCGTAAACTGACAAGGATCGTAAAGCTTCGCTGCGCTGCGGCGGCGGTGCTGCAGGGGCGCCGGGGGCGGCCGGGGGCGGCCGGGGGCGGCCGGGGGCGGCCGGGGGCGGCCGGGGGCGGCCGGGGGCGGCTAGCAGGGGGTGACCGGGGGTGTCCACACGCCACCGGCCGCCGCCGCCGCTGCTGCCGCTGCTGCCGGCCAATGCCGCGGCCCCCGCCAGCAGTTACGCCGTGTTAATATGGGGAGGGAAGGGTGCGGGCGGGGCGAGATGAAGGGGGAGGGGGAGTTGGCAGGGAGAGGAAATCAAGACGTGTCGCGTCGGGGCCATCTTCTCCAGCGCGCGCCATGTGGGCCAAATTATATGCCATCTCTGGGCGCGGCTGGCATGGCGGAGGCGCGGCCAGGCGGCGGCGGTGTGGGGTGCCTCCGCTGCAGCCACGCGGCCGGCGCTAAACAGTGGCTAGGGGTCCGGCAGCGCGTAGCGCAGTACCCATCAGCCGCCGCCCCCCGGCGGGCCTCCGCCGGGCCCCCGCCTACCCGCGGCCGCCCGCCTGCCCTCCCGGACACAATCACCCGCAGCCTGCGCCCATGCGGACGTGGGGGCAACCAGCACACGCACACACACACACACACACACACACTAATACGAGCGCGCGAGAAATATTTATCTCTTTTTCTGCAGGAAGAAGTGAGTGTATTTGTGTGTTTCGGAGAGGGGGGGGGAAAGAGGGATAGGAGAGAGAGAGAGAGAGAGAGGAGAGATAGTGTGGGAGGGAGGGAGTGGGCGCCCCACCCCATATGCAGTGTGCGGCGGGGTGGGGTCGGGGGACTCGTCCTGAAACATGGAGTAATCAGGGGGGACAATTTCACGAGGAGCGTTTAATCTTTTCTAAAGTGTGAGTGCGCGTACGCATGTGTGCGTGGGTTGGTGTTTGTGTGTGTGAGTGAGAGAGGGAAAGAGAGAGAGAGAGGGATCGAGCGAGAAAGGAGGGGACGGCAGCGACAACAAAATTACGTAAGTGAATCGTTAAAATCCGGACGAGAGCGCGTACGCCGGGTACGTACCTCGCCCCGCCCTGACCGCACCCGTATCAATTTCCTCGCGCGGCACGCGACGGCCACGCGCGCAGCCACGCGCCGCCGCCGCGGCCGCTCTCCGAATAATCTTGCCGGGAGCCGCGCGCTGCGCGCAATTATGACGGTTAATGAGATCCATGCGCGGAGAGCGGCGTCCCGGCTGCAGGGCCCCCCGCGAAGCAGACAGCCGGCGCCAAGTGCAGCGCGCGGCGCGGACCGGCGGGGATGCGTGGGGCGACCCAGCTTCTTCTGCCGCGGAATATAAAGCGAACAGGAAGAGGCGCATCGTCAGGTAAGCTAGTTAGCCGCGCCGCTGTTCCCGACGAGGCAGGTTGTGTGCCGTGCTGCTTGGCAGAGCGTCCTGCCGCCGCCGCCCCGCGGCCGGCCATCGGGCCGGGGGCGGACACGGCAAACTGGTGTACAAGCGACACGGGGAGTAATTGGGTCTGACAAACGGGGGCGGTATTCGAGTGGCGCGCGGCAGCAGCAGTATAGTGGGGCAAGATGGACCCGGCGACACGAGCAGGCCGTATCACATATGCACGCCGCCCCTCCTGACAGGTGACAGCGGGTCGGCGGCAGCACACTGGCCTCGCCGCCTCGCCACTCGTTCCCGTGGGCGGCGCCGCGCTGTCTGGGGGCTGTCCGCCCGCGGCGTCATCCCTCTCTGACGTTCACCGGTGACAGTACTGGGTCATGGCGCGGGGCGTGACGAAAGCGCGGCGGCGCGGTCCTCCCGGGCGGTGCGGCTCTCCGCCGCTCTCGTCACCATCCAGCCGCCCCTGCCAGCCCCGCGCGCCGCCCCGACGGGGCTGGCAGACCGCGACCGCCGCCGCCGCGTCTCGCAAGTCACACAGGTGGGTGGGACCAGAGTGTAGTCAGTGGGGCCCCCGGGGGAGCGGGGGGCGGCAGATGCAGCCGGACGGAAAAACACAATCTGGGCCGCCATTTGGGTCCTCCCTTTGCCGGCGCCGGGCCAGACAGACTCACCAATTAGGATAATTCATTTATCCATTGAGACGAGTGAAGGAGGAATCGATCAATCACTCGCAAATTCATTAAATTAAGTCGAATATTCTTTCGCGCGCGGGGCCCCCTTCTTCTCCTCCGACCCCTCCCTTTTTGCGCCGAAAAAGACGAAATTAATGGAGTCGACGAAAGAAGGAAATACTTCAATCAACAGGGTAATTAGGGTGGAAAGCCAGAAAAGAGAGCGTCTCCTTTCCTTTTTTTAAAGGAAAACCCAGAAGCGAAATCTTTCCTCCCCCCTCTCTCTCTTTCTCTCCTCCCGGAAGATGACGGAGCCGGCGCGGCTCTTAGGGGGGCTCAGAAGGGAGGAGTGGAGGGACACCCGGAGTCAATGGACCAGCCCTGTTTGTGGACCACGAGGCGGCGCGGCGAGCGCCCGCAGGCCGGCGGCAGGCCGTCCCGCCGGACCCCCGCGTGCGGCTGGCTGCCCACCCCGAGCGTCGCAGGCGCTGGCGGGCGCAGAGGAGAGAGAGGGAGAGACAGAGAGAGACAGAGAGAGAGAGACGGCGGTGGTCATGACGGAGTGCAGGGAGTCGGAACGCTGCCAAACAAGACGCCAGACATGGGCACTACTTCTGTCCCTGCGAACCCGCACGAGTTCCACACACGCTTCCCCGACAGCCGGCCGCACGGAAGGCTAACGACCAGGGCTGCGCTGTAGCACACCACGCCCGCCGCCCCCGTTGACGCCGGGCCGTGTACCCGCTGCTTGCTGCGCTCCCCTTTGGCCGATGTCACAGCCCCGAGATTAGCATCCCCGCCGGCCCTGCGCGACACACCCTGCTCGCCGACGTGGCCGCGGCCCGGCCGTCCGCCGCCCGGCCCTCGAGGCCTTCCGGTCCACTCGGGCCGGCTCCGGTCTCTCGGCCCCACAGCGCAGCCACCGCCGGCCCCGCGCCCCCGGCGAAGCGGGCCCACCCGGCCCGCTGCGGTGACCTGGCCGCATGGCGGTATGCCGGGGCAGCGTTCATCATGCCGGGGGTCTTGTGGAGGGGCAGCGCGCGGCGCCAGGCACCGTCCCCGCCGCTCAGACGCCGCCGTCGGCTGGAGGGATTCGCACCATTTCCCGCCCCGTCGTGCGGTGCGGTGGTATTTCGTATTCTGGAGAGGAGTCGGCGGCGGCACCCCCCCCCCCCCTCCCTCTGCCCGCCCCTGCCCGCCCCGGCCCCGTCTCCACCTCCGCCGCCCCTCCATCCTCGCCCACGCCAAGGTGAATGAATGTCCGACGACCGGCGCCGTGCGACGCGCCGAGCCCGGCGCCTCGCGCGGCAAGGTAATCGCCGAGGCGCCTGATCCGGGGGGAACCAGAGGAAGTCAATAGTCGTGCAGGGGGGAAAGACTACAAAGTTTTTTTTTGCGGGTCTTTGAAATATTTGCCGCTTATTGCGGAGCTGAAACCGACTGGGCCCAACTGCCTGCCTCCTCTCTCTAGGGGCGGTTGATTTGTCCCGCTGCGCTGCCATGGCCGCTGGGCAAATGGGCTGGACCGTTTTTGTTGTGACTATACTGGCGCGGGGCGCAGCGCGGCGCAACCGATTTCCGCGCCCGTCGAGAATTCGACGCTAAATGGCCGTCCGAAATAAGAGTAAAACACAAGCGGTCTCGTCCGCTGGCGCGGCGGGGGCCAGCGCAGGCTAATCGGACAAACAGACTGGTCTGCGTGGCGCAGCGCTGCGAGGACCAGACAGCGGCCGCGGCTCCTCTGCCAGGGAGGGAGCCCGACCCGGCATCAGGCTCTCTGGTCATCGTCGACAAACGTTTTCGCTCGTATTGATTTATCCTCCGCGGACTTTGGACGGGGCTCCCGGACGGTGAGCTGCCGGCCTGCAGCGTGTCCGAGCTCTGCCGGCGGGACCAGGCGCCCACGGCCACCATCAGGGCCCCGCCGTCCAGCTGCTCGCGTGCCACGAGAGGCACTGCCGGCCAGAATTTTAATTAGGGCTCCGTTTTATAAAGGTGGTCGAAACGAAAAGGAACGGACCGAACGGCGAACCGCATGTGTGCAGCGCTGGCGCAGGGTGGGCGAAGGAGAGAGAGAGAGAGAAAGAAGAGGGGAGCGTGCGGGTGGGTTAATGAGAGCGAAAGGAAAGCGAAACCACGCCGCGGGGCCGCCCCGGACAAAAGGTGCCGGTGGAGCGGGGCGGCCCGTAATCGGGGTGGGCTTTGAAACGAGTAAAAATCAAGATATTTTAAACGACGGCGTTGCGTTGTCCATCTCGCACGCAGCGGTTCGCCGGCGCTGTGTTATAACTAATATAAAAATAATATTTTTACGGGGGATTTATTTACGGGGGTTTGAGGAGCCACGTGGTTTACCGACGCTCCCTCCCCCTCACGGGGGGTCGGGGTGCAGACTGTGGCCCCGACCCGGCCGGGGGGGGGGGGGGCACCAGGCTGAGCAGTCAATGGAATCAAGGTAGGGGGTGAGATTGGTGCGCGATCACTTTGGAGCGCAGGGGAAGGGGCGGCGGCGAGCCGAGGAGAGTGAAACGAAAGGGTCTAGTTTCCGTTCGGAAACGAAAAGGAGAACCGTGAGCGTGCCTCCGCCCCGCCACTATGCCAGGCCGGCTGGCTGGCTGGCTGCCGGCCTTGCGCAGCCTGCATCGCGCTGCTCAAGAATTGATGGTGCATAGCAATACCCCGCGCGTCGGAGACGCTGGCCTACAATGCACCGGTGTGTCTCGACGAGGATGGAGTATCGACGAGAATCTTTTCTTTCGCTTCCCTCGGCCCGGCCGGCGGGCGAATTCGAAAGCAGCCTGTCTCAGATCGACTGCGTAAGATGGCACAATGAAACAGGATGAAGTCGGAGGCTTTTAGGCGTGTACCGACAGCAGCTTCCCGCCCCGCCTCTGTGACGGGGCTGAGCACGCGCCGCTGTCCCACATTGGTAGGGCGGCCCCACTACTGGCCTACAGGCCCGGAGGACAATGTCCTGAGAGGGTGGCTGGGGCCCTCCATGCGCAGTACGGTGACCATTCCGTGGCCAAGCACCGCCGCGCCGCCACGCCCCGCCCGGGGACCGAGTCCGACCTGCAATCGGCTAATGGGGGCGGGAGACAAACCTGTGGCCGGGCCGGAGGCCCCGCGGCGGGGCGGGGGTGGCGGCTATCTGTCCGGTAAAAGCCCCCCGAGAGGCCTCGCTGGGCCCCGCGGGGGGCGCTGCCTGCCGAGCTGTCTGCGTCAGTGGGTGTGACCCTTGACCCTTTGCTCCGCGGGGGGTCCCCGCCGTGATTGCGCCCAGCAGCACGTGACGCTGAGAGAGGCTCATCATGGGTGCTGCCCCTTTTGTCCGGCACCGAGGCCCCCGCCGGGGCCCCCGCCGGGGCACCGCGTCCCCTGCAGAGGGCGCCGCTGCGCCGCTGTCACTGCATCAGCGGGCCACTCGCTGCAAGTGCGCCACCCTCCATCTGCACTCCACGACCTCAAACTCATTCGCAGGCAAATTGGTGGCGGTGGAGGTGGTTGTTGTGGGGGGGGGGGGCGCTTACACCCCATCATCAGGGTGATACGACTCACAACCCTTTCAGCTGAGGCCGGCTGGGCGGCCTGACTGGGCCGTGCCGCGGCGTGGCGGGCCGGCCGTCGGAAAACACTTTGGCAGTTGACGGTACGTTGTGTCGAACTGTGCGATGCGGGAGGCGGCGACTGTGATGGGTTTTCCGATGTGTACTCGTCATGATCACGCCGCTGCCGCGGGCCCCGCCCTCCCGGCCGCACTCAGCCGCCCCCCGCCGCCCCCTTTGTCCGTGTTGCGGGGGCCGCGGGGGCCGCGCCATTCCCAAATGGATGCCGGCCGCGTGCTTCTTTCAACCCTTTGGCCGGCGCGGCGTCGCGGCCCGAGATGAAATGCCCTCGCGGCGCGGGCCTTTTAAAATATGGTGCGCGGGTCTGCCGGGTCTGCCGGGCGGCGCCGCGCGATGGACTTCCGGGCCCGGCCGATACACGTCTCTGCGGATCACTCGCGATAAATCACGAATCGTATAGAGGCCGCGCTGTGTCAGGTGAGAAAGAGAGGGAGGGAGAGGGGAGGGGGGGGGGGGGGGTGAGTGTGTGTGTGAGAGAGTGGCAAAGAGAAATAAGTTTTTCCATTGGTAAGTTGTGTCAAACACTTTCGAAATGCTAGTTGGCCCGGCCTTAATATTTCGTAACAATTTTATTATTTTACCAAGACTGAACCAAGGTTTTGAATTCGGCCTCAAATTTGTTCCAGTCCGTAAATGCGCGCGCAAAGCCCCCCCAGGTCCCAAACGTACAAGGGGGCGGCGGGAGCCTTGTTGTTGGTTTCGATTCCTTGGGGAAATATAGTGCAAACTAGGCCGTGTTGGGTGGGTCATGTTCGGCCCGGCTCACAGGACACCCGGCGAAAAATACAGGGCAACAGCCGCACGCGTTCGTAGCGCGGGTCCGCGGCACAGGCGGGCGCCGCCAAAAGCTGTAGTGGGCGTGACTTGTCTTTGAAGCAGGGCCGCAAATTATCACAAGGACCCGCACTTTTTCCCCCCCATACCCCTCCCGCTCTCCGACCAACTTTTTAATCAACTACGGTTTTAGAATAATCAATTAACACGTAACCCTCGTCCCTCTGATGTCGCCAGACTATATCCTTTCATTACAAAAGCAAATAAATGGTGGCGTGTGCGGGGAAAATAAAGGCGAAAATGTGCAAGGAACGCATGAATTCACCCAAAGAGGAGGGTGGCGCGCGGGGGGAGCACGGCGTCGGCCGACGGGCCAGGGCTCCCGGGCCCGGCGATGGAGTATTTTATCAGCCTCCGGATTCAGTTTCGGCCGACTGAACACACTCCGACCCGGGCAAAAGGTCATCGCCGCTAATGGAAATTCCAGGGCAACGCTATGCAAGACGCGCTTGTCGAACAAAGTGCAAAAATTCCTTTTTGCAACCCCCATTTTTTGTCCCTTCCCTTTCTTTCTTTGAAATATGAACGGCGCTGGCGCGTCGAGGCCCCTCTGTACTGTGCGCCGGACGACTATTGTACGCGAGCACGCCGCTCACGGACGCCCCCAGGGTGCTCCGAGGACAATCGCACCGCTCCTGCACCGAGGACACTTGGTGCATTCCCGCAGACCCTCCACTTAATTCAAAACCGTCTTCATTGGGGTGCGAAGCCATCTCCGTTACAGTTAGGGCCCCCTTTGCATTACTTATTCAGCCGTAATCCGCATTACCGTCCACAGAGCTCCCGGCGCCGACGACGACCCCGCCCTCCTCAGAGGCCCCCTCGTCCTCTGCTCCCCGCCAAACACCAGGACTCGCGGAGCGGCGACCTCGACAACGTCCTGGAGGTACACGCTCTCGTCCTGCCCGCGCGCCGCGCTCCCTGCGAGGCAGGGGAGGGAGGACAGAGAGTGAGAGAGAAGGGAAGAAAAAAAAAGAGAGAACACACAGTGCGGGAGTGCATCTCTGAGGACGATTGCAGACATGGAGGGGCGTCCTGGCGTGCAGCCCCGATGGTATGGCTGCGCGCGCTCCCCCCTGTGTCGCGGGAGCCACCTACCCCAACGCGGCGCGGCAGCCCTACACGGGAACACGGTCCAGATATCTGCCGGCGTCGACTCCGCGCTGCCGCCGCTGCCTCTTTCATTCTCACGAAGGAGTCTCGTGGGCCCGCAGCCTGCTACACGCCTTCCCGCCCTCCGCGAGGGGCATTTGGGCACGTGTGTGTGTGTGTGTGTGTGTGTGTGTGCGTGCTCGGTGCCCGTCCTGGAGAGGTGCTGCTGGGGAGTCGGTGTTACTAGAGAGAGAGAACTATCCTTGTACCAATTGCAAGCGTAAAAAGAAGTGGAATAATTTGTGTGCGTTTTATGCGCGGCATGCACTAATCTGCATGCATGATCAAATGCACAAGTAGTAAATGAGGGTGGAGGCAGAAGGTGTTTCAAAGGGTGTGCCCGCTCTTCCCGCCCTCCAGCGAGTGGCACTATCGCCGGTCTCTGAGGACCTCCCTGTAATACGAATCGTGATGGAAGCTGCCAACTTTAAATTATTTCCGAAAAGCCTTGTGGAGGGCGCGCGCCAGACGGCGGCGGCCGCTTGTGTTCTGAGAAGCCGCTCTGTGCCGACTTGGCGAGGACTCTGCGAGCACCACCGCCGCCGCCGCCGCCGCCGCCGCCCGTCTTATGCATAACATATTGGGGCCGGCGGCACGCCACGGCTGCCACGGCGGGGTCCGGGCACACAGACGCCGCCCGCCGGTCTGTTGCATTCCTGGCTCTGTGAGGGGCGTCGGGGCCGTGCAATACACCTCCAAATATACACACAGGGTTGTTTTTTTTTTTCGGAAATCCAAAAATGCAAATAAGTTTAGCTGTCGGGATTTTTGAAGAAGTGACCATACCGCACCTCTCTCGGATTCAGACATGCAGCCTTGCCAAACTGCCAGTGCCGGAACCGCTTGGAGTTTCTTCTCCCGCGCCCCTCGCGGCTGAGGCTGAGATTGATACACGCGGGGAGCCCTGCCCCTCCGGGGGCCCCGGGGGCCCCGGGGCCTCCGGGGCCTCCGGGGCCTCCGGCTGCGGCCCCCGCCGGTCCCCTCACGTCGGCGGCGCCCGGCCGAGGCCGTCGCGCCCACTTTCTTTTTAAAATGCAAAGGAGCGCCGGAGTGGGGCTGCGGGCGGCTGGCTTTTTCAAGTGACCCGGCGGATTTTTCAGCGGCAGCGCCCCGAGAAGGAGCCCCTCCGTGTCCCTCCGCGCGGCCCCCGCACCCCTCCCCCCCGCCGGCCCCCCGCACCCCTCCCCCGCACCTTCCCCCCGCCGGCCCGCCGCCCCTCCCCCCCGGTGCGAGTGTAACTCCCGGAGGCATATTTCATCCGGCTCGCCAGGAGAGCTAATTAGGATAATTCTTGCAGTGTAGCAGAAACCACAGCCGAACACCACGCTGAGGGCCGGCAGAGCAAATGAAATTAGCATCCCCGCCTGCAGTCGGATTCCCCCTTTTTTCCCCTCCCTATCCCCATGGCGTTTGTTGTTTGTTTAATATAAAAAAGTATGACGTGTACCACACGACCCGTCGCACTTGTAGTACATAGTGCCACGTGCACACGGGCAAATGGAGCCGATTAATTGATTGACCTTGAGTCTGTTATTTTACTGGTATAGAACAGCAGCGTCCGTGAAAAAAATGATTAAAAAAATGATAAAGAAATACAGAACTCCAGCTTGTAATTTTAGGCAAAACACGCCCGTTTCCCTTCTATCGCACACACGCCCCGTCCCCGCGCCGGCCTCCTGCGACCTCAGGGAGCACCGCAGGCCTGCTGTGGCGTGTTCTGGAGCTGGCGGGGGCGCTGGCGGGCCTGCCTTGCCCTGCCATGTCTTCGGAGCGACGTTTCTGGATCGCTCCGCTGCT
This sequence comes from Megalurothrips usitatus, assembly GCA_026979955.1. NCBI lineage: Eukaryota > Metazoa > Arthropoda > Insecta > Thysanoptera > Thripidae > Megalurothrips > Megalurothrips usitatus. The sequence goes on from CM049594.1 coordinate 11,738,345, forward strand.
GTCTGCCAACTTTGTTGAGCCGCGGGCTGCGCCGTGCCGTGCTGGGCTCCGCACGGCCGCCGCTGGCCGCTGCTGGGCCGGCAGCCCCCGTATCCCCGTCCCCGGCTCTGATCAAAGACGGAAACAGAGCGGCGGTGCGTCGGCGGACGAGGCGGCGCCGTCGGATCCATGTCGCATGTCAAAGGACGGGGGGCGCTTTAGGCATGCATATCGAGGAGGCTGGCTGCGGGCCGCAGGGACGCGCGGGAGCTACGTGGGGACCCATAGCGAGCAGCATCAGTGGGGCGCGCCGCGTCCGGCGGCGGCTGCCGTCATCCGGACGTTGGGCTGTTCGTATGCCCACATCAAAATGGCGGCGGGAAAAAAAATATACAAATTTTTAGTTTCATTTAAAAATTTGTGCTCGTTTGCGTGGGGCCATGCAAACACGCCGAAAAGGGAAGGGGGCGATTTGGAAATGACCTGCTATTTATTATGCTCTCACATTCCCGCACTGTACGTGCGGCGAATCACCATGCTAGTGCCCCCGGGCGAGGCGGTTGTCGCCGAGAGAGCGAGAAAGAGAGAGACAGCGAGGGATGGAGTGAGTGAGAGAGCTGGCGGCAGCAGGGATTGGGGGCAGGAAAAGACAGAGAGACAGAGAGAGACAGAGAGAGAGAGAGAGAGAGAGCGGTCGTACGATCTTGATGGAATGGAATCCCATCCGCCGTAACAAACGACAAGAGATTGGACGCCAACGTACCCAGCCGATAGCGATGGGGTATCAGGGTGAGCGATGCCGCCCGCGACGGGACGTGGCGACGGGGCGGCCGCCACGCGCGGCAGCCGAGCGAGACACTGCATGGTGAAGGGTTTGCAGCGACAGGACCACGCTTAGCAGTGGGGCTTGTCCCGGGTGAGTGCGACTCTCACAGCGGAGGATGTTAACTCCTGCGAGAGGTTTCCGATCGTTTTGTGGCCGCCCTCCGCTCCGCGCACCGCGGCGCCACGGAGGCATGCGCAGCCGAGCGAGCCGCCCCCGCTGCTGGCCGAACCGAGGAAGACGGCAGGGGCAAATAATGAATAGGAAAACGGGGGAAACAAAAGGCTCCCCCTCCGGCAGGGAAGTAACGAAGGCATTACAAAACTGGAATCCATCCGAAATTGCACTGGCCGAAGCAGCGGCAGCAGCGCAGGGGGTGTGCAGGGGGGGGGGGGAGATACTGAAGAGAGTGCAGCGAGCCCTGCCGGCGGCAGAACCCTCGTAGCTGGGAGGTGGGCCGAAAGGGCTCACAGCAGAGATATTAAAGTGGGCCGCCGCGACTCACCTGTCATTGTTTCCCCCCAGCCATTCATTAGCATTCATTCGGCCTAGCGTTCATCCCCGGCCCGATCCATTACCGCCGCCGCCGCCGCACACCAAAGCGATGCCCCGGCTGCTGCATTCAGAGCCGGCGGAGCGATATGTCCGCGGCCCGCGCGGCCCGCAGCCTGTCGGAGGAGACGGCTGCCAGCGGCTGCCAGCGGCTGCCAGACGATCGTGGGCGCATGATTGGCAGCGGCGGTGCAGCGGCGGTGCATCTGCGATGCAGCCGAGGCGGAGGCTATGAAACGGTGCGGGAAACCCACTGAAAGAAACTTTTAAAAAAATACAACGTAGCAAAATTTGTGTCACCTTTTTTTTTTGGAAAATATCCACCTTTTTTTTTAATCCAAACAACTTTTGGAAAGTTAGAAACAACGATTTGAAAAATTAGGATACCCGAATTGTTTGTTTCGAAATTTCCGAAAATGTTTCTAGCAGTGCCCTCAAACAAAACCTTGCCGTGGTCTCAGGCCATTCTGAGATGGCGCAGCCTCGATACGCAGAAACCAGACCTGCAGACATTAGACGCACCCGCAGCCGATTCGCACACTAATCCGTGTGCTTTTTGGCCCGGCACAAAACCAACGCACGCTGCGCCGGGTGTGGCGGTGCTATAACGCCTTCGGAGGGCCCCGGCCCGTATAGGTAATATCTGCGGGCCCACGGCACGGCGCGGCGGCGGCGGTGGCGGCGGCGGCCACAGCAGACAGTGTCGGCGCGCTGCGGTGCCGGCTGGGCTTATTTGCATTACATTTCGCGGCGTGCGGCGTCCACCCTCAGGCCATTCGCTTAAACCCACACCAAACGCCACAGCCGCGCCCGCGCCCTCCCCGCCACCCCGCCCTCGTCACCCTTTGGGGACCCGCAAAAGCGCCCGCCTGGCCGGAGTGGACAGTGAAAAGGTCATTTGAGCCTAATCTACCGATCAGCCTTTATGGCCAATTAGTGGCCGCCAGAGGAGCCCTAGATGAGCAGCAGGAACATGGAACGCCCCGGAGTGAGACCGGACACCCGGCGTCGTGGCGCTGCACCGCGTGTGCCGGTTGCTGCGGCCCGCCTGGGTTCCGCAGCCCAATTACGCCCTCGAAATCGCGTTTAAACGACACCTACTTTCGCGCCGGAACGTAGGCCGGGGAATCATTTCCGGTCGCGATAAGACCACCAAAAAAGAGTTGGATACCCTTGGTGTGCGCAGTATGACCCGCGATGACCTGATGGGGCCACAGCGGCCGTGATCCAGCCGACCAATCAGAGCACGCGGTCGCCGCCGTGAGACGCTGGGTCCAGCCGGCACGCCCCCCGGCTAACGGCTTTGCTGCAGATTTCTTCCTCTGGAGTACCATCCGTCTTCCGCTAGTGCTCCCCCCCCTCCCCCCCCCCCCCATCGCCCCCCTCCCCCCTTCGCCACCTCTTTTCGCTCCTTTCCCGTCGGGCTCCGACGCTCAGCTGATATCCCCATGTGGTCTCCCTGCAGCCCTGCACACCCCCTCCGCTTTCACCTAAATCCTCTCACCCCCCCCACTCCACATTCTGATCTCTCTCCCCCCTCCCCCCCTCTCTCTCCCGTCTGGCAGTGAGCGTTCGCAGGCGGCGCCCCTCTCCCTCTCCCGCCCCGCCTCTCCCCGAGCTCGTTTATCGTCATATACCGCCTTAATCTCTTCCCTTTTCCCTCACGATTATTACCCGTTACCCCTCCCTCTCGCCTCCTCCTCCTCCACCTCCTCCTTGCTCACCTTCTGCTCCTGGTCGTCGTGAATTCATTTGAGCCCCGGCCGCTGCTTTGTCCCCGAGGCGCCGTGGGCGGCCCCGGTAGGCACCACCACTTCACTCCCGCGCGGCGGCTTGCCTACCCTCCCGACCACAGGCGCACTGGGCCAGCGGCACTCGCAGCCCGGAACTCGGACCGTCATTCGGTGCGTGATTAAGAAAGAGTGCTGGAAAAAGTGCGTCAGAGCGCCGCGCCGCTGCTCCGTGCCCCGTTTTCCGGCTCGTCAGACCAATGCGACGGGGAGGCGGGGGCTCTCCGACCCGGCTGCGAACGCGAGGCGCACCGCCGATGCTTCCAACTCACTCCATCAGCAGCGTTTTCTGCTTGAAAACTCCACCGGACGGGAACGGGGCAGGCGGGGATGCGAGAGGTCCTCGGGGCGGGGCGCGGGGCGGAGGAGAGGGCGTGCAGTGAACTATGCGCGCCCATCCACCGATTCCCGCCCGCCGTATTTTTATTCGATTTGTTCTGCGTTGTCTTGGAAAGGCCCCGACGACGAACCCGGCACCGCGTCGTCGCGAGGCAGTTTTATTCGAAATTCGATTCACGAGAGTTTGCCATCCGTGGCAAATGAATTCCGGTCACTGTCTATTTGTCGAGCAGGAGGGGACGAGGAAGGGAGGCGAGAGTTAAGCAGCGGTGCGTCCGCCCGGTGCGTCCCCCCCCCCGGCCCCGCCCCGCCGGTACCCCGCGGCGGAGGGGCAGGCCTGCCTGGCAGGGAGCGGGTGTCAGGCGCACGTGCAGGTGCCCGCCGCACCGCGGTCAAGATAAATGGCGCCGGCTGACCCGCACCGGGCCACGCAAAAATCCTCCGGCCTTCGTCCCCGCCGCCGGCCGACCCCCGCAATCCCCTCAACCCCCCCGCGCGACCCTTCCCTCCGGAAATTTCGTCGAGGGGGAAAGAAATGCAATTAACGATACTGCCAGAGAAAAATCTTTTTCGCACAGCAGAGGGCCCGGGCTCCCTTAACCTGCTGGGCCCGGCTCCCCGCGGTGATCTCCGGTGGGGGGCCGTCCTGGAAGCACGAGAGCTCCGACTGTCTCGGAGGAATCTCTAGAATCTAGAGAACAGCGCGGGGCTCGCGATGACCACGCCGTACGTCTGCCGGGCGCCTCCCCTCCGCCCCGCCCCGCCCTCTAAACCATTTCTATCGTCCGGCTTAACGAACCGCGGCCGCTCTCCTTTCGAAAAGCGGGCGGAGGCACCACTCCGCCGCCGCACAAGCCGACGCTGCCGTTGTCGTGCCGGGCGCGCGGGAACCATTTGAAATTCAAAACCGCGGCGCGCGTCCTTTTAATTCTGCTGTGGCGGGTCTGCATTCCTCTGCGGCGCCGCGTCGCGCCGTGCGTCGTCTGCCTGCCGGACGGGCCGGACCCCCCGCGGTGCCATGGCCGGCTGCCGCGCCGGCACGGCCGGACACTTTATCGCGATAATATGACCGCCGCGCCGCAGGCCGGACGCACCCCGGACCGCTCGCCGTTTTTTAATCTTTCTTCCTCTCTTTTTATTACATGCGTGGCCCCCTTTTTTTTCTCTAGCACACATGACCACCAGCAGCCGCATTGTGCGAGAGAGAATTCGCAGAAGGCTCGAGGGCGCAGCGAGCGGATCCACACAGCCGCTGTCCGTGCGCGAGAGGGCGAAGCCTCTGACATAAAATGGAGAATCCTGGCGGGCCATGAGGTGTGGGCGGTGCAGGGCTCGGGGCGCCCCCGGTACCTCCTCAAGGTGCGCACGCCCGCACACACCCGCACACACCCGCACACACCCGCACACACCCGCACACACGCCGCGCTGCAAGCCCCCGCAGAGCCAAGCAAGGCCCGGCCGCCGCCGCCACCGAGGCCAGACGCCAGACGAAGGGCAACGCCCCCGCCTGTCTCATGAATATCAGTTGCCTTCCTCTTCCTCCGGGTGCCCCCCCCCCCCCCTCCGTTTCGCCCCCCTATCGGGACGTGCTTAGTATGGGATGAACGCATCACCCTACTCCCGCTTACCGCGTCGCCTCCGCGGACCGCCTGCGGCAGGTGTTCGTCCCCCTGTACCCTGCACTCGCTCAATTAAGGGTGTGCCAGCCGGTGAAGACGCCTTGCGTGAAGCGACCCGATGTCTGCGTAGCCTGCACTGAATGTATGCCGCACGGTTAAAAAGAATGTCAGCGGTCACCCATCCTGGCCGCGGTTCAGAAAGTAAAGCTGATGTCGGCGTTGCCACCGACGAGCCTCGACGACGCTCTCCACGCCGCACGTTCCCGTTGTTTACCCCGCGCCAAGTGCGCCAACAGCAGCAGCAGCAGCAGCAGCAGCAGCAGCAGCCTACCCGCGTCACGTGCAGCCAGACCACAAGAAGCTCGGCGCCGTTGTCTGGGTGCAGCCACAAGCCGGTGCCTCCGGTGCCTCCGGTGCCTCTGGAGCCATCAGGTGTGCAAACCCGAGCAAACCGACACGGGCGACGTGACGTGGTTGTGCGCGGTGGGGCTCGGCGCGGCGGGGCTCGGTCCGCCTGGATGCGCGGCGGCGGCGGCACGTCTCCTGGCGGTAATCAGGGCGTGAAAACCATCAGGGACACTGTAGCGCGGCGGCGCGGCGGCGAGCAGTGCCAGCAGCAGGGCCCCGCCTGCCCCGCCGCGGCTTAGCTGTTGAAGCTGTTGAAGTGTGCCGCGCCCGCAGCCTGCACCGCGCCCAGTAAATCAAGCGCGCCGCACTCCATCACTGCGCCGCCACTTACTTGACGCCACTTACATGACGCCACTCACCCGCCGCTTGCTCTTCCCACACGCCTAGAAGCTATGCTAGCGTGGAGTTGCCATAGGCGGAGTTCCTGAGTACGCGCCTCGTGCGCCCCAAGGAGGCTGGGGGACTGGCAGGGGCCCCACCCACGGCGGCCCAGCTCCGGCAGCGGGGCCCCCCTCGCCGCCTGGCGGCCTGGTCCGCACCGGGCAAGCCAGGCCTCTTCTGGCCTTCGCCACTTCTGGCTACGACTCCATCGAGAAAATTAAAATCTTGCGCGTGCGGGGTGCGGAGCGGGCGCAACGACGCGGCGATTAAGTAATAACGCTACGGTAACTGGATTAGACAAAAGTGGAAGTTTTTCCGTTTCTTGTTGTTAAGTTTGTGAAATTCGCACTTTTAAAAATTGTGAGCAGAGCAATGTGCTCACGGCAAATCTGAGCAAACAAAAAAAAAACTCCGGAGAAGGTGGGCGCTTATCTCAGCCCCGCAAAGGTGCCCAGGAAATGTATGTCAGGCCCGGCTACGGAGCTCGACGCACTCCCCCCGTGCTGCCTACCCCGGGCGAAACTTGCGCCGCATCGTCAGTCATGTGCAAGTCGGCCTCCGCGACATCATCCGCTCCATTGGCGACGCACGGCCTGGCCTACTCCAAAGGGATGGCGGGCACGCGTGACGCCGGGCGAGGCGCGTAAGCAGCCCCCCGACCCGACCGAGGTAAACACGCCGCGCGACGGACGGCGAACCGCGCCACCGCCGCTGGGACCGTGTTGTGGGCTGCGAAAAAAAAATATTCCAGCGCTACTACCGTTGCTGCTCCCTGTTGATTGCAAGGAATATGGTCGTCTTCCGCAATTAGTGTACGCTGCTTGTCCACACGCCTCGGTGGAGGAGAACGTGCCTTTGTGTTGGCCCGATAGTTCTGGCGATGGCACGGCAAAGACAAGAGGGCAGCAGTGCAGACGCGGCTGCCACCGCGGCCCAACTCGATTTCCATGGATCGCGTGTCGCGGCGTCGGAGAGAGCCATCAGAACAAGGCGGCGGCGGCGCCGTGTGGCCGAGGTCCTGGCCGAGGCGAGGACCTACCCCACCACAGCCGACATCTCTTTCCTCGAGGCGACCGCAATTTAGCCCCCCCCTCCCCCTTCCGTTCCCTTCACCCCGCAAACTTAACCCCATTTTCAGCCCGCAGGCCTGCTCTGCCCCCGCCCCGCCCCACCGCCCCCGCCGTCTCCGTCCTCACGCCCTCACGGATGTCCCCGGCAAGCGGCACCCGCCGGCTGCCAGGCACCAATTACCAGGCCGTCACCCTTCGACTTCCTCCTAAATATTGAATTCTGACCGGCGTCGTTGAGAGAGAGCCGAGGGGAGGGGGGGGGGGGGGGGGGGGGGCGGAGAACGGTCGAGTGTCGAGGACGGTCCAGAGTACCAGCGGCGCTCAAACAACACGCGCGCCGGGTAGTGAACCTCCCTCAAAATAAAAGTTTTAAAGTCTTCTCACTTTGCCAGTACTTTTCGGAGACTCGGGCCGGCGACTAAGCGTTCCTATCCGAAAAGAGAGGCAGCACAGCACGGCGCGGCGGGATCGGAGCGCCCCCCGCGGAGCACCCCCGCAGAGGGCCCCGCGGGGGGTCGCGCGCCGCCCATTCTTCACACCCCCAATGCGTGTCCTACATTCGGCTGCTCGGCACGATGACGGCCGCTTCATTTATTACGGGCCGCGCCTTTTCATCACAACTCTCATTATACATGGCTGTGCGCGGCGCCATTCTCAGCCCAGGTCCATTGAACCCGCCCGCCCCCCCGCCGCGCCCGGCCTGAGCCCTATATTGCCGCACGGCCATATTGCCTGTACCGGGCACATCATTGTTCGGCATTCTTCTCCGTGGGGATGCACCCGTTATTGCCCCCCGCCGTGTCCGCCTCGTTCGCGGCCTGCTTCGCCTCTGTCCGCGACGGCGGAAGGCCGGCCGGGGCGCTGCCGCCGCCGCCGCCGCCGCCGCCGCCGCCGCACGACGCGAACCTCCGGCGCCGCCGTAGCGCCTGCGGACGCCGGGGTAGGCCAGCCCGCAGGGCGCGCGTGCACACAGAGGCCGGGGTTGCCTACCCGGCGGGGGCCGCCTCCGTCACCGTCGGCGCTCCGGCCCACGGCCATATCGTCGGACGTAGTTAATGGATGACCCTGGGCCCTCCCCGCGCGGGGTGGGTGGGTGACCAAGTGAAATGTGCGCACACAAGGCCCCCGCGGCCCCCGCGGCCCCCGCGGCCCCCGCGGCCCCGGCGGACGTCACGTCCCGCCAGGGGATGGGGCCGCGTGTCCTGCGCCGGTCTCCCCTCCGGTGCCCGAGCCGCGGCGGCGGCCGACAGCGGGGTGCGGGATTGCACGTCCGATGGGTCGCAGCCGGGTGACGCCGCGCCGCCGCTCGCATATCATGCCTGTCCCTATTCCGGTCAGGTCCCGGGATGACGCCGCGGCCGCCGTGCTGCAGGCACCCAGAGAGGCCCATTGTACCGCTTCCAACCCGGTTTTCCAAAAAAAAAACTTCAAAACTTTTTTTTTTAATTAATGTTTCGGCACAGAGTTGAACCCACAACCTATCGCTTCCAGGCCGGTCTCCCAGACCACGCGGCTACCGAGCCAACGTGCGTGCGGCCGGCGTTCTGAGGTGTTGAATGAACAGAGGGCCGGTCAGCGGTAGTGGCGCTGGAATAATTTCTGTTTCTAGTGCTTCAGAGAATGTTTTCAGCTCTGTTCTTTTTTTTTCTCTGTCGTTTCGTGGCTCGTATGAGCGCGGCGTGCCGCGGTAAATCCTCCATGAAACAGCCGGTGCTGCCGCGGAACATGTTTCGGTGGCACGGATCGCCGCATCGAGTCAAAACGAAGTCCCATTTCGATGTGGCGAAATACGATCCCGCATTTCCCTGTTCCGTCGTGCTGGGCCATGTTTCACGCGGGTGCCGGGGGGGGGGCTGGGGTGAAAGTGGGAGAGAGAAGATACGAGAGAGAGAGAGAGAGAGAGAGAGAGAGAGAGAGAAGGAAAGAACGAATAATAAATCCAGTGTTTACATCAGCCGTGTAATTGGTGCGTGGGGCTAATTGGTCTCGAATTCAGCACGTGGCCGTACAGTCCGATATAGTCGTTCCGGGGGATTTCAGCCCACGCCGTTCGGCCATGTGATACATCTCTCTCTCTCTCTCGCTCGCTCTCTCTCTCTCTCGCACTCACATACATCGCTCACCGCGCTGGCCCGCGGTGGGGGTCCGTGGCCGATAGGAATAACTGAGGGATAAAAAAAAGATATGATACATCATGTACACCGGGACCTGGCCAGCATATTAATCGCGTGTAATGCAGAGCGGCGTCAGGCCGCCGCGTTATGGGATGCGTCTCTGAGGTCATGTTGCGGACTGATTGGAACTCGACCGCACCGACCGAGCAGGGCACCGCATTATCCGTAGTTACCGCACCATCGGGAAATAAACCTAGGTGTGCGTGTATAAAAAATATTCTTTTTTAAAAAATGACATAGACAAAACTGTCCACAGAGAAAAACTTGAAATTTGTTAGAAATTATCACGATGGCGTTGTTAACTCACAAACATTCAATCCAGAAGAATTTTTAAAGAAAAATAATGTTTCAAGTTCTAATGTAAAAACCTTCCACCACTGAACCCCCCCCCCCCCCCCAAAAAAAAAAAAAAAAAAATCCAGATCCCTTTTGGTTCGGCGCTGTGAATGAGGCGTGGAGCAGTGGGCCGGGCCCCTCTCCTCACCTTGACAGTCCACACAGACATCACCGCCGGGGTGAATGAGCGCCGTCTAGGCATCACGTGCCGCACGCAAGCGCCCCCCCCCCCCCCCCCCCCCCCCCGCGGCCCCCCGCGGCCCCCCGCGGCCCCCCGCGTGCATTGTTCCGCCCCTGAGTCGGCCACGGCCGCAGGAGGCGCGGCTCCGCTCGTGTCGATGGCACATCGGCCCCACTGCCCGCACTGCCTGCCTGCACCGGGATTGAATTAGGCAGACTGCTGCACCGCTCCGGGCGAACCATGAATTCGACGAAAATTGAATGTTTCCTCCGGTTTTGCCTGCCCGGTTTACGAGGCGTGCACCCAAGGGCTACAGTAGCAGGAGAGCACGGCCGTCCTGCACCGAAGCTCGGTAGCCGCGTGGTTAGCGATTCTAACCGACGGGCGGCTGGTCGGGGATTCGACTCTTTGCCGGTCCGTGCATGCTTTTTCTGTCGGCTCAGCTAAGACGACGGTGTGTAAAGTATAAGGGACGCGTGAGGACCATCATCGTGGCTCTGTGGCCGCATCGGTGGAGTGGGTGACTGGCGACCGAAAGGTCGTGGGATCGAATCTCAGTGATTTCTCTAAATTTTTCTTGTGTCTGCGTTTGGAAGGCAGAGGGTAAAATATACTTCCGAACGTGGCGTCGGTATGGCTGTCTGAACGGCCGTGCGCGCTGCGTCACTGAGAGATGTAAGCGTTGGGTTTCAACTTGAAGATTCCCGCAGCACGGTCGGGCTTACCCCCGTTCACGGGTCCGAGGTTCTCTCGGTCGCCCGGGGTTTCCGGCGGGGGGGCTCTATGTCTAACAAGGAAACTTGGTTCGGAGACTCGGGTGTATGCTACGGGGGTACCTAGGGTTCGGTGCCTTCGTTTTCGCTCCCTGTGAATCTGGCAGACGAGGACACGCCGTCGCGACTAGGGTTCGTCGTGAAGTACAGCAGCTTCGGCTGTGTACGATATAGGAAAGCCTACCTCCCCCCCAGTCCGCTCGGGAGTGGCCGCAGTGCCACAGACCAACCAGCCAGTCGAAGGGAGTTGATTCCGGAAATCTGGCTGGCGGAGGGGGCTACATTGACCGTTGCGGAAGCGTGCCCCTGAAAAAGGCCGCTGCGTTGTGCCGGTGTCTTTGCGGCGGTCAATACCTGGTACACCGGTTCCCATTCGAACACCGAAGTTAAGCAGGAGGGTTCCAGGCGGAGGCCTGGGACGAGGTAGTGCCCACCCATTTTTGCATTTTTTTTTCAAAGGCGTCCACGGGAGCCCACTTACCTATAACACAACAATTTTCGCATATTATGAATGTTTGTAATTTTTTCGAGATTGGGGAGGGTAACCGCTGACTTGACTTTTTAACAACGTATGACGTGGGTGACAGTTCAGCAAGCAGAACACAATAACCTTTAAAATATTCGTGATTTTTTTTTGGTAAAATATTCAATCTAGTCAATGGAAAGTGCCAGTCAGTGTACACCCGTCCGTGAGCTGAGGTACTCCTGGTGTGCACAGCCTGCGCTCCGGCTCCCAGCAAGCGCCCGGCCGGGCTCCGGCACTATGAGTTGCACCCCCTCCGGCTGCGCGCATTCCGAGGCCCCCGGCAGGCCGGCCCTCCTGTATTATTACTCCGGTAATTCATCACGCAGATGAGGTCCGGCGCTATCAGCGGACGCGCGTGCGCCGCCCGGCACTCAGTCCGGCCGCGTACTTGGCCCGCATTTTTGCCATTTCTATCCTCTTGACCGCTCTGGAAACGCTTCTCGCGTGCACACGAGCTTGCAACGTCGGACCTCCCGCCCGGCTTATTCACCGGTTTCAAACGCCATTTACAGTCGGTGAAAGAAAATTACAGCGGGTCGGAGAAAATTTTTCAGTGTCTGTATGCGGTGGTGCCGTCGAACTCTCTCGCCCTGATGCTGCGGCTCCAGTTGGGCTTCGCTGTCCAGGCGGGCAGCGGCACGGCACGGCGGCGTCAGAGGGCGTCGCCCAGCGAATTAACTGCGCGGCGATGAATATTCACGCGCTGCGGCCCGGCGGCGTGGCGGCGCGTGGCGGAGCGCGGCGCTGACCAATGCTATCGATTATTGCCGGACGCCACGTCCCACCGCAATCGTTTTCGAGAGAAACTCTCTGTTTCATAAAAATAAGAAAAATTTTAAAAAATGGGTGGGACTTCAATTTTTTTCATTAGTTTAACCCCTGAATAATCTTCTACAAAAATACATAAGCATTAAATATAAATTTTTTTCTCCAATATAGCTGTAGACTTAAATATTTAAAACTCTGGGATGCTTTATATTTTTTCCTTTTGGTTACAGAATTTTAAGAAGTTTAGCGGAGGCTTGGACGCGGAGTGCTCGGCCCGCTTATTCGGGGCTCGCTGGCATGTCCCGCCCGGCTGTGTGGGCGTCGGTCGGGGAGGCGGGGGTCGGCCGGAGCCACTGGGCCGACCCCCCGCCGAACGACTGTCAACGAACCAACAATAAAATTTCCCTGCTTTGGCATTCCGCGCAGGGCGTCGCATTGTCCCACAGCGCCGCGGCGGCGCGGCGGCGCCACGGCCGACTGCGTGCCGCTATACGTCAGGAATAAATACAAACCGAGCTGTGCGCGCGGGCCGGCGGCGGCGTGGCTGGGCAGAGCCGGGGCCGGAGCCGGGCGGCCGCGGGGGGCGCATGGCCGCGCCGGGGCCGCTGGGCTGCAGATGCCGGGGGACCCCGTGGGGGGCGGCTCGGCTGTGGAGGGGGTAGCACAGCTGTGGGGCAGCTGTGGGACAGCTGTGCGCGGCAGGGCCGGCGCCGCCAGCCGCTGCCACCTGTTGCAGCGGCCCCGCGACGCGCTCACAGCTGCGCTCGGGCACCTGCCGCCGCGGCCGCGCATCCCCAGGACTTTATTCTCGGACGGGACGGGGGAGGGGGCGTGCTGCTGCAGTAATAAACACACTTGCTCCAATCCTGTTTTTTCTCGTAATTTATTTTCCCATGCACTTCCCTACATTTATTTTACTTTGCTGGTACAAATACAACACGGCGGCCGACGATGCGGTGGTGGGTGCGTGTACTCACTGGCCGCGCCGTGTCGCTCGCCGGACTCCGGGCCGCTGGGGCCGGACGACGCCGCACTCACCTGGGAAACAGAAGAGGGGACGAATCGGTTACAATCGGTTTACATGCAGTGGATGGTCCCCCGTAGGGCCCCTGTCGTCCTTGCAGGTAGGCCGGCAGGGCAGCCAAGGACACGGCGATTGCAAATTACTTCAGGGAAGCAGCAGCGGCGAGGGGGAGCAGACAAACGGGATTGTCTGGAGCGATGGAGCGAGTAGTATTGTGCGAAGGGAGAGAGAGAGAGAGAGAGAGAGAGAGAGAGAGAGAGAAAGAGAGAGAGAGAGAGAGAGAGAGAGGGAGAGAGATCTGAAAGGGAGGAGAGGGGGGGGGGGTCAGCAGGGCCTCGGGTCCGTCGGGAAAGGGTAGCCCCCCGACTCACCCACGGCGGCCGTCCCCTGAGCGATTCCGAGGGGCCCAACCCCGGCTCCAGGAGCACATACATAACACCCAGCAAGGTAGCCCGTGCCCCCCCCCCCTCTATCCACCTCGACCCGCCGCGGCCACCGGCGGCCACAAACCACGGGGATAGGGATAGGAGCGTGTGTGGGCGGCCGAGTGGATTACTTCCAGCCAGTGCCGTACCCTGCGGAGAAAGTGCAGAGGTTTCGGCTGTGGTTGACGAAACCGGGAGCATTTTCCCCCGCAAATAGTATTGTGAAATGAGGATGCGACGTCAGCGGAGTATGTCTCGCCAGGGACGGAGGCAAGGATGTGCGCGCTAGCGAGTGTTTTCGTGTGCCCGTGTGTGTGTGTGTGTGTGTGTGTGTGTGTGTCAATGTGCCGTGGGGGTGTTTGCTCCTCCGGGACACCCCCTTGGCGCCCTAAAGGTGCCCTGGACGACGCCCTGCAGCTGCCCCTTCCCTGGCTGCCGCGCCGCGCTCCGCGGCCTTCTTAGCGCCGCCATGTCCGCCCGGCGGCCCCGCCGGTACAAGGCGTGGCTTACAAGTTGTTGCTAAGAGGATTGCCGAAGCGACAGCGGCGGCGGTGCCCTGTGTAGGCTTTATTGCATCAGGTGAGGCGAGAACGCTCCTGGCACTACCGCACCTTCTTTGACACCAGTTCGGAATTACAGGCGGCTGGCTGTTACTTACACGTCACACTGCAGATAGTTCGGAGTCTGTCGTGTACAAAATTACGTTCTTATTTTTTTTTCTCAGATTTATGTTTAGCTGCTCCAAAAGTACGAGCTTCAATTCTTGGACAAGAGACGGCCGAGATACGATAAAACAGGGGAGAGTTAGAGTCAGTGGGGAGGGGCCGGTACTAATGAGAGATTGTGAGGGGTGAGGAATATGGTCGGCATCAGACTCGACCCCCCGTGGGGACCCGGGTCGGGGGTGGGGCACGAGAGGCCGAAGCCCCCCCAGTGCCTGCCGCACAGCACGGCCCCCGCGGGTGCCAGGATATCCCACGGGGCCCCAGAGCGAGCGGCCGCCAGACTTCTTCCTGCGCTTTACACTTCCTCCAGTTTTCCAGCGGCCCAGCGGGCTGCAGCCCCCCCCTCTCCCCCTCCCCCTCCAGGCCGCACCGCCGCGGCTCCACCACCAGGGAACTATCTCTTTCATCTGGATCCAGTTTCCTCCTCTAATTTCATCTCGAGATGAATAAAATATGGAGCAGAAGTTTGAGCGGCGCGCAGAGTGGCAGCCAGCCAGCTCGGGAGGGGAGCGAGGGGGAGGGAGGGGGGGGGGGGCGGGGGCGTAAGTTGCCGCCGCGACACGCGCGCTCGTCAAAAAGCGTGCTGGCCCAGCCAGTCTTTAAGCTCACAAAAGCGGCGGGCGGCGCGGGGCGGCGCGGGACCTCTGGGTCCTCCGGGTCTGGGCCCTCAACCACGTCCCCCCCCCCCCCCCCCCCCCAAGGCGCGGCCCCAGCGGGGCCCGCTCCCGGCCGCGGCCGCGTTTGATGTGGGGAGACTTTCACCAAAACGGGTGATGCAGAGCGAGAGGAGAGGGAGGGTACGGGAGGGACGGGAGGGAGAGAGCGAGAGAGAGGGGAGGGGGAGGGGGAGAAGGGAAGATAAAAGAAGGCGCCGATCCAGTAATGAGACGGATGTTCCTCTATATGGGACTGATCTTCGCAGTTTCCGAACACACATGTCCGCGGCCCGCGTTCCCCGCGGGTCCCGCGGCTCCACGCTGCATGGTATCTGGGGCGGCGAAACGCTGCCGCCTGGCTGCGATACGATACGAGGCGCAACCGCCACCGCCTCCGCCGCGCTGCACTGCGACCCCGGAAACCTCCGCCATGTCTGACCCCAGACCGCACGGGCGGCGCGAAATTATAGCCGGAACTACAACAATGCGGGGAGTGCCGCAGAGTTAGTTGTGGGGCCGCAGGGCGTCCGGCACGGCCCGCCACGGCACGGTCCGACACGGCTCGCGGCATACACCACCACCAGTCTTTTTGTGCGTGGCGCCTCGCTAGGAAGAGAACGGTACACCGAACGTGACACGATAATCTGTCCACCTTTCAGCTGGAGAAACAAAGTCCGTGTTACGCCCGAACCGGTATGTTTGTGACGCGGTGACGAAATGGCATTGTGGTTTCCTTTTCGCCTAGATTTCCCTCGCGCTGCCCGGCCCGGGCTGGTTGAGCTGCTTTCCTCCTCCTGCAAGTACACCATCATCATTGAGTCGGCATACGTACGCCGGCGGGGCGGCGGCGGCGGCGCCGGGATTGAAAGCGAAGGGAGGCGGCGGCGGCGCGGACGCGGTGCTATCGGCCTGATCGCAAGGCGATGACTTGCTAATGCGACAGTCGCGTGCGGCGCGGCGGCGCCCCGCGGCCCCGCGGCCCCCGCGCCTCGCCATTACTGCACGCCGATGCACGCCCTGCGCCGCCGCGCACCGCCTTGCCGACGGCTTTACACCCCGACTAGCTCCATTCTCCACGCCGCGGCTGCAGCAGAACGCAACGATGGCCACTGGTGTTATTGCGCGTGTGCTTCACTCTAGGCGGCGCACTCCGTGTTGTTAAAGCCTTTCCTCGGAGAGTTTCAGTCGGCCGCTAATCATAACTGCCGGCCGTCATAACAATTATTGCCATTACGGGGTCCCGGCGGAGGCTGGGTAGTGGCGGCGGCCCAGAAATGATTGACTAGATTAGCGAAACTGGGGGGCGTAAAGCGGGCGCGGAAATGAGGTAGCGAGAACAAGAAAGAGGGGGTCGTTCCATGCGGGTCACGTCGCGGGCGCGGGGCCGCGGCGGGGCGGCGGGGCGGCGGGGCGGCGGGGCGGCGGGGCGGTGGGCGCCGCGAGGCACGCCCCTCCCAAATCTCTCGCGGCCCGGCCAAAATCTTTCGCCGGTCGACAACTTGGCCCGGTGCGGCTGGCGTTTGTTCCTGGCGGGCGGCTGGCGGCTGGCCGGGGCGGGCGGTGGGGGAGGGAGGAAGGGGTAAGCTAGCGCCAGAGTTCGTGACGGAGATTGTTGTGCCCGTGTGCGTGTGCGTGTGTGTGCGTGCGTGCGTGCGCGAGTTCCGCAATGGAGATGGCGCACGAACGCCGGCCGGCTGCCGCTGTCCTCGGCGCTGCGGTTCGGGCAGGCTTTGTTTCCGCGAGTGGCGCTCCACGACGGCGGGGAGGGGAAGGGAGGGAGGGAGGGAGGGAGGGAGGGAGGGAAGGGGGTGGAAAAAACTTTTGCTCCCTCCTGCTGCCGGGCCTGCAGGGCCTGCGGGGCCGCCATGGGATCCAACAGCAGGGCCTGCTCCGACAGGTACCTGTGTCACGTCCCACCTGTTCGAACTTTCGCTAGAATGCCTCGCCTTCTGCGGCGGCGCTGCTTGCGCCTTACGTGACCCGACCCAAGAACTCGAGCGCGCCGCGCCGACCAGTCAACTTGTTAACTTGTGACGCGCGTCGCCTCTCGGCAACTCCTTTCGTTGCAGTCAACTTCTATCGACTTAGATTCCAAAGCCCTCCATATATTCTAATCCACCAGACGCCCGGCTCCGTTGCCGCGCCGCGGCGCCGCCTCCCAGTGGGACCGGCCCTTGTTTGCATCTCAGAGCAGCGGCGGACCTTCGCGGCCAGGGCGGCCAGGGCCCTGCAGGGGTGTATCGCAGCAGCCGCCCACTTACACGGCGCGCAGCCGCCTTCATACCCGTGTTAGAACGAAGTACGGCGGCATCCTCAAGAGGGGAGTGATGAGAACAAACGGCTGCGCAACCAAGAAATTATCACTGCTGAATTTTTTGAATTTTGTCAACTCTTTATTTGCGAAATCGGATTTTATTTAGGAACCGCCCCGCGTGTGGATATGACACACGCGGTCACCCACACACCTACATGAGGCCATCGCACACACGCACACAGCCCACACGGTCCGTACGAATCGGTCATCAGGAGAGAAAAGCACCCCCGGGTATACAGCCAATAACATGCCCGGCCCTCGGCGGCCGGCGGCGTGGCGGCGCCGTGCGCTCTACAATGTTGCGGTACGTAAGCGACCAGCCCTGCCGCCCCTCCCCCTCCGCCCATCACTCTCGGCGGGAGGGGTGCCCGCACACCTGACTGACTTGCGGGCAGACCGCCAGCAGCAGCAGCAGCAGCAGCAGCGGCGTGCAGCCGTAATGTTTGGCTTTCAGCCCTGACATGGGACAACACGCGATTGCGCTGATGCACGGGCCCCCATGACTCCTGATGCACCCGAGTGCACCCGGCCGGCACTGTTCGTTTCTCCCGCGTTTGGAAACTCTGAGGCGCTGCATGGTGCATCGGAAACAGGAAGCAGCGAGGTGGGCAACAAAAAGAAGAGCGAAAAAAAAAATCCCGGCACGCCGCGCACTGCAGTTTCATCAATGTTACGCAGCGCCGGGGGGGAGGGGGGGAAGCAGGGCAAAATATGCAACGGCCGCCGAAGACGACGTCCATAAACGGAGCTCTTTACAATTATTACGCGGGCAGCCGTGAGCCCATCATCCTTCAACCGGAGCAAGGAGCGCAAGGGGCGAGTCTTGAGGGCGGCTGGAGGAGGCTGGGGAGGCTGTTTGCCCCGCGTGCGGGCCCGGTGCAGGCGCGGTGGGCGGGCCGCGGTGGGCGGCCGCGACGCGACACTCTCCGGCTCGGCCGGGACGTGCTCCTACATACACCCTCCGCCCGCGGCTTGTGCATAAACGCAATAAATGAAAATCAGATCGTCTGCCTCCCTAACCACCCCGCCGCCGCCGCCGCCGCCTCCTCCTGCCGCCACCAAACCCATCGATCTCCCTCAAAGATGAGGAGGAAGGAGGAGAGCAGGGGGTGGTGGTGGTGGTGGTGGGTGCGTGGGCGGCGGTTGACAATAAAAAGAGACAGAGAAGAAACACTTGTCCGCACTGCTTGTATATGCACGATGCCGTTAGAAAGAAAGAGAGGGGCTGAGGGAGAGGGAGAGAGATGGAGAAAGAGGGGGGGGGGGGCAGAAAAAAAATGTTGTGCGGCGTGCGCTATCAAGAAACCAATCACGTTCGACACGATGCTGCACCATAAACAATATGGGTCCCGGGATGCGGGGAGGGGAGGTGGTGGGGGCACGGAGGCCTCGCATATCGAGAGGCCGCCCCCGCCAACCCCCACGCGGCCGCCCCCGCCGCTCACGCGCCATCATTCCGATGCAACCATCAAAGTCGCGAAAATCCCTCCGTTGACTCCCCTAAAACGGAGGGATGAGTGCGTGCGGCGTGCGGCGGGCCGGCCTGGGCGCCGCTGATCCCCACGTACGCACCGTCAAGCCATTATGCCATTTTCCCTCGCCAGCGACGACGGCGGTGGCTTCGGCGACACGGGGGGGGGGGGGGGGGTCTTGACGGGGTCGATTGAATTTGATGCGAATAGCTTCAGAATACTTTCCCTCTTTATCTATTTATTATTATTTTTCGCCTTGGGCCGCCGCCGCCGTGCCGGGCGCACACAGCTGGTGTATCGGTAGTCAGCACTCAGCGCCCACGGCCGCCCGCAGCCGCCCGCAGCGCCGAGATATCCCTCCGCTCCCGTTGATTACTTTCGAGGGCGGGTGCGGGCTGCATCAAAATTTTAAACATTAAGGAACGGAAGAAAAAAATGCTGATCCCTTTTTTTTTGTCTCTCTCTTTTGTGTCTGCAAGGGAGATGTCGGTTGATACGGGGTGCCGTCGGTATTCTTGCATTCGGGATATTGCTCTTTTTGTTGTTGCTGCTGCTGCTGTTGCTGCTGCTGCTGTTGCTGCTGCTCTGGGCGCGTTGGGTGTGATGATCCGGCAGATCCTTGAGGTTTACGGGTTGGCGCCCCGCCGGGCCCGCTGCCCTCCGCCGGGCCGCCGCCCACAAGGCCGGGGCCTCGGCCCGTCTGACCGCGGTTCGGTAGCTTCCAAGGTGCCATGCCCGGCTGGAGAGGGTAGCCGAGGGGAAGCGAAGAGGAGGAAAGCTGGAGGAAGGTTAGCGGCCGGGTACGGCACGAGGGTCGGCCCGGCGCGGGGCCCGGCGCGGGGAGGGGAGGGGAGGGTTAAGTCGGCTCACAGAGGGACGGGGGATTGCATCTGGAGGGTCAGCGGCACAGGTGGAGGGGAGGGATGAAGACGAATAGGAGATAAGCGGACTCAAAACTAGCCCCGTCTTGATTCGCTCCCTCGGAGTGTTGTGCTGGGGTGGCTTAAGGAGGCGCCGTGCGCCGCTCCAGTTCAGGGGGACAATGGCTCGGGGGCGGGAGGTCCGACCGGGGAAGCGTCTTTCCCGGCAACCTCGGGAAGAAATCGCGGATCTAAGACCGCTCAAATAAGCAAGTTGGTGTATGTGGCCGCGCCGCCGGCGCTGCTGGGCTCCCTCCCGATGAAGAGTTCCCGCTCCGAATATTCAGTGTACACACCAGCGGTAAACACGGGCAAGCGGCGTCAGTGCCATACCGGTGGAGTAAAGTGTCTTTTTGAATTTTTATTTGTCTCGCGTTTTTTGAACTGCGTGAGCGAGGAGGACCCACCAAAAAATTCCTATTTATTTCTGGCAACATTCACGTGTAATCGCAAATAATGAATATATTCAGTGTGCGGAAGCAGCCGGCCCCATTCGCCTCCTCCCTGCCGCCCCCACCGCCCCCCCCCCCCACCTCTCTGTCCGTGCGTCTGTCCCTCTCTAATGCCCGCCCACATAAATCCGACAGCGGAGCACTTTATTCAGGTTGAGCCGGGCGGCCGCGGCCGGGCGCGTGGTGAAGTGCATAGGAATGCCGGGATTAGAGGGCCCTGTGTAGTTGTGACCGCTCCCGCCCCCACCCCTCTCTCTGTCCCTCTCTCACTCACGCTGCGTCCACCGCAACGCTCAGTCCGACCCTCTCGCTCCTCAACACATACAGAACTATATAACCCTCTCGTCCCCATCTCCAGCTCCTTCATTCCACGATCATCCCTCTCTCTCTCTCTCGCTCTCTCTCTCCCTTCTCCAGTCACCGCGAGCCCACCCACCCGAACACACACACACACACACTCACACACATTCTTCCACACAGTCGCGGCCCCTGCTCCGCGCCGCGCCGTGGGGGATCGCACTGTAATGCAAATGAACAGTGATCTAATTGAAGTACACAGTGCCCCTGCCGGCTCCGCGCGCGCGGGCAATTTCATGCATCATGTTTAGCACAATATTGGGCGACACCCTCCGCTGCGGCGCTGCGGCCCGACGGCCCGTCTCCCCCGCCGCCGCAGCGCACGGCGCGGTGCGAGCGCGGGGCTCCGACGTGCGTTTTATGTGGAAATTATGCATAGCGCGGGGCAATGATACCCGATGGCTGCAGCAAACGTGGAGATATCGAACGGGCGCGGCTGGCCGGCCGGACGCGGCAGATCGGCCGCGGAGTCGGCTCTCTGCGAGGCGCGCGCTGCGTGCAGCCGGCCGGCCGCGGCCGGGCAACGCGAGTAATTCACGGTGACGCCTTGGCGTCGCGTCGGCCCAGAAATAAGCGTCCCTTTGCGGCTCCGGGGGAGGGGGAGGGGCGTGATAGACCCGGGCGGAGGCAGGCGGGGGAGAGGGGGGGGGGGGGGGGGGGGGGGGGGTCCCCTCGCCGCACCTAAATAATGCGAACCCGCCGCCGCCGCCCGCCCCCCAAATGGAAGATGAGCGAGGCCTGGAAATAAGACGGGGTGTATGATGAGAAATAGCGGGGATGAGGGCAGCCGGGGCCTCGGCCGGGACCGCAGAGACAAAAGAAGGCGGCACGGCGCGGCACGGCGTCCTGCAGGCGGGCGCGCGAAGCAGGAATCATTACGGCAGAGGGCTTGTGCCGACTCGGCCCCCTCCCCTCACAGCCTGAGCCCCGCGGCCCCCCACTCCGCCCCCGCCCCCTCACACCCAGGGCCCCGGACCGAAGGCCTCCCGAAGGCCCCCCGAAAGGCCTCGGCGCTCCAGTCGTACCACTGACTCATCTAGTAAGCTAGTTGTGCCCGCGCTACCCTGTGAAGCGTAGGCTATTGCGTTCAAACATTCGGCGATAAAAATAATAGCGAAATCGCAGCTAAGAAATTTTCAACATATTATTTGACGCTATCGAAGTACAGTGTGGTCTCCCGTCGTCGGGTCCCCCGGAGACCGCAGAATACCCGCCCCGCTCCTGCTCCCCCGCGCACCGCCGCCGCCGCCGCCGCCGCCGCCGGCCGCGCCTCCACAACTCCCACTATGGCTGTCATGTCAGGCGGCAGTGGCCGCCAGCGAACCACTATCCGAGAGTCCTGTGGGCTGAGGCGGCCCCGCCGAGGCCCCGCCAAGGCACCGCCCAGGCCCCGCCGCGGCCACCTGTCAGGCCCCCTCCACCGGGGAGTGGCGAAAGGAACAAGGAACCCCGGCCGAAGGGGTCGGGGGGCGATGATTCAGCAACATCTGATGAAGGTGGGCCTAAGTGCGGACGTGGCAGTGGGAATGAACACCTCATTGCTTCACACGCACAGAGGGGCGTTTCCGCGCCGCCGGCTCCCGGCCCTTCTGTCAGCCCTCCACGAGGATGAAGGGCCTGCGGCGCAGCAAAAGAAGGGGGCCACGGCGTGTGATTATAGACGCGATTGCATTCATCATTAATGAGCGAGAGCCTCTCTCGTGCTCTCTTCCACCCTCGTCGCCAGTCGACTCTGAGCCTCTCGCGCGCTCTCTCGCCGAGTCCCTCCCCGCTACGCGTCATCTGCGTGGCGCCCGGGCTTGTCCCGCTCCCGCACGGCACGGCCGCGCCACACCTCCTATCTCCGCAGTAACGCATTAGCAGTAATAATATCTCCTTGTTCACCGCGCCTCGTGTGACCAAAGCCCTTTGCTTGGCGACAGAACACCGAGGGCCCCCACCTCCCGCGCCTCAACCATACGGAAGACACCGAGCACGAGCAGCCCCACTTCCTCCCTCCCCTTCTGCCAGCTAAAGTACCCCGTCTCCAAGATAACGCTTCGCTTCTGGGTTTGCCATGAAGCAGCAGCACTGCTTACAACGCTGGATCTCGGCCTCGACGAACAGTCATGCACAACAAATACATTTTTTTGAGGCTTTGTTTTTTGTTTTTGCTGGTCGTACAAATTAGTTTTCCGTCAGGGAGAACAGCCGATTCCACCGCGACGGAAACACGAAGTAATCCGCGACTCGTCTGGTCGGGCGCCTTCAATTTATCGTCCCGCCGGATGGCGAAGTTTTAAAGAGAAACGCGCGTGTGTCTCGAGACGTATGTCCTGGATTAGGGGCGGGAAGGACTCGCGGCGAGGACCCCCCCCCCCCCCGCAGCACCCCCTACCCCTCTCCACCCCCTGTTTCGCGCTCGTTTTGAAATTCTTTTGTCTCGCGCTATTTATTACTACGCCGTCTTACGTTTGTACCTGCGAGGGGGCGGCGGCGGGGGAGGGGCGCGGCAAACCATTACACCACCTCATGCCCCCGCCCCGCCCCTTGTATTCCATCCATCTTCGTCTAATCCCCACGAGCCCCCCCCCCCCCCTACTTCTCTCTCTCTCTGTCTCTCTCCCGATCTTTCTTTCTACCCCGCCCCCTCCCCTCTCACACTACCTCTCCATGCCCCTCCCCCCTCCCTTTCTCCGTGCGTCCCACAGGAACAGAGCATCCTCCTCCTCCTCCTCCTCCTCCTCCTCCTCCTCAAAACTCACACGGCTGCAGAGGAAACAGACGGCAGATTCCAGAGCGCGAGATGAGCGCGCGTGCATGCGAGAGGGGGGCCGGCCGCCGGCGCGGGGCGCGGGGAACGGAGGGCGGAAAAGAATGCGTGACACGTACGTTAAATATTCATAGCGGGACGTGCGTGAAACCAATAACGCCGAGAGGTTTAACACGGCGGCGCGCCCGGCCCCGCCTCCCCGTGCGCCGCGCTGCAAGAGTCGCGAAGACCCCGTCTGCTGCCCGCGGGTGTTTCAGGTCACCGCGAAAATGACGCGAGGACAACAAACTGCGTTACTATTTCGCTCGTCCGGTTCAGCAGCAGAAGGTATCCGAGTGTGGTGGAGCCGCGGGGCGCGGGGCGGCAGGGGTGCGTGCGTGCGTGCGCGTGCGCGTGCGTGTGGTGCGTGCGGGCCGCGTGAGGCGCTCATCGGAGGACGCGGAAGCACGCCGCCGCCGAGGCTCGCGGCGCCGCACAGACGAAATGATAATATTTGGCGCGTCGAGCGAGAGGCGCGTATGATTTGAATAGAAAATGCATTCCGTCCGCGAATCCCCTCCTGCGCCGCCGTGTGTGTGTCTGTGTGTGTGTGTGTGTGTGTGTGTGTGTCTGTGAGTGTACGCGTCTTCCCCATGCCGCAAGGCATGTGCCAAAAAAAATGTAATGAAAATATTTTACCTGCCTTGCACTAGCGGTGAGAGTTTTCAGCCACCGCCGACCGACTTCACCTCGTACTGTGCTGCCGCGCCCTCTGCGAGACTGTCGCTACTTTCCGTTTCGTCTCCACCGCCAAAACTTTCGGGGGAAAGTGGCTCGCAGGGAGATAGATCACTGAAACCTGGCAAAACACTTTACTTCTCGCCCCCACCCCCGACAAACCCGCACACCCACCACCTTGGCTGAAATAAGTGAAAACTTGCCACTCTCTCTTTCTCTCTCTCTCTCTCTCTCTCTCTCTCTCTCTCTCTCTCTCTCTGCGACTATCCGGCAGAGCGTGGCGTGGCAAGCCGCCGCCAAACTATCAATGAGGGTGGCTGTTCTTGTTGCCGCCAGAGCCGCGAGCGGCCACGGCACGGCCACGCGCCGCCACGCGCCGCCACGCGCCGCCACGGGCTGCAGGGCACAGCCGGCAGACGTTACACGCCACCCCGTGTGCGCCGCGCTGCGCCGCGCTGCGCCTGATCGTGCCTAACCAGGCCGAGCTGCACCGGCCGTACGTCAAAACTTTGGCGCCAGGCGTGAAATTGATTCGGTACTTGCTGCATGCGACTCAGCGCAACGACCCCTCGCACACGGAGCCGGGCACCGGGCACCACCACACAGTACCACACACGTCGACCAATAACCGCTCGCGTGGGATTTCGTTGGCGGGAACGGAAGTTGTTTTCAAATCATTTATTTTGGTGCTAGCTGCACCACGACGCCTGAATTCTCGTACATTAATTTCGAGCGAGTCGAGTCGGTGGGTGTTGTTGGGCGCTCAGCTTGGAGGCCCGCCGCGGCGCTGGCGGTGTGACCAGTGAGCGTTTGGGCGCCCGGGCGGGGCGGCCTCGCCGCAGGGGTCAGCATTCCGGGAATACTCGCGGCCCTCTCTCTCTCTCTCTCTCTCTCTCTCTCTCTCTCTCTCTCTCCCTACCTCTCCTTCCTCTCGCTCCCCCAACCAGCCCAGCCCACCCACACAGTAAAAAAATTAGCTTATCTTAAAAACGTGATTTTCATAGACGTTTGAAAACGTTGTGACCCCACAACACGCACTGCGCTTCTCTAGCAGATAGAGTGTGGTGCCTCCCACATGTCTTGCTGCAGCGCGGGTAGCAGACAGCAGCGGAGGCGTATGGCGACGACGGCGGCGGCGGCGGCGGCGTCTGCCTCGGCGGCGGCGCGCCGCACCACCGTGAGACAACACCGCGCCGCCGCCGCCTCCCGGCAGTGAGTGACATGCCCGGGGACGCGTTGCAGCCGTGCCGCGCCCTCCTTCTCTCTCGCACCCCGTCTCGGGGCGGCGGGCGGGCGCGACCCCGGACGCAGTCGCTCTGTCTCTCTCTCCCTCGTCACGTGACAGCATACCGCGCGCCCAATAAAAGCGTCAGAGGGATCAGTCTGTCTGCCAGGCTAACTGTCTGTCTGACTCCCCAACACCGTTGCCAGCCCGGCGGGGCCCGGCACAGCCCCAGGCCTCCGCAGCAGCAAAGGAACGCGCACGCACGCACGCACGGAGGAATGCTGCACTTCTTTGAGTGGCTCCCCCGCCCGACACACTCCCACTGTGATCTCCCCCTGGCGGCCTTTGGTCGCGCAGTGACCCTGCTGCTACGTGGCGGCGGCAAGTCGCTTGCAACAAGGGCATTTTTTTTTGCCTCAGCACAGACTAGATGTCTGGGACCCGGAGGGGGAGCGGCGTCGCGGCCTGTGCGCCTGCGGACCGCCGGGTAGGCAACACGCCCGCACCACTGCGCTCCGCCGGCCTACCCTCCCGGCGCTCGCGAACAGAACCGCCGGCTTCAGCTCTGCCGCCACCAAGAAAAAAAGCCGTCGGTGGTCTAGCGTGGCCCAGATACACGCGACACCACGTCCTCGCCGCCGATGTATTGTGGAAACACAATATGATCAAAGTTGACACACCTGATTAGATGGCGAGCCAGGTGTGTGTGTGTGTGTGTGTGTGTGTGAGGTGCTCCCGCGTGCGTGCGAGCGTGCGCACGAGCGCGCGTGCGTGCGCGCCGGGGAATAATTTCCATCACGCACGGCCGCGCAGCATCCTATCAGGCGCCCGGCGCCTCTAAATCCCCCGTTGGCGCCTCGGGAAGGGGCAAAGAGAAAGGGAAGTTGGGGAGGGATGGTAGGGGAGAGGAGGGGGGCATGTCGCGGTGTCATAACGCCTCACGGGGGGTGCGCGGGGGAGGCGCCGCAGCAGACACTCGGAAAATAACCGTCAGAGCCGAGTTGTCAAGCAGCCGCTTAACGCTTTTTGACTCTCGGTTTTTGGTTCTTCCTCAAACGTACAACTATTTTTTTTTCCAGAACTGCCGTTACGCATATAAAAGTGTATTTTTTGTGGGTTTGTTTTGGAAAACGTCTTCATCATAAGGAACGAGAGACGGGGTCCGAGCCCCATAACGTGCCCGGGTCCTGCCGGGGTCACGGCAGCAGGGTGGGCGGCGCCATCCTCCTATCTATCCATCCCGTACGATAGGTAATATAACATCCGCTGCCACTGGAGCGTCGGCGGCCACAGGCCCAAGGCCGTGAGAGGCAAGGGCAAGCCCCGAGGGCCACGGGGGCCGGTAGGCGCAGAGGGCAGGCAGAGGGCCACAGGGCGGTACGGCCGGGGGGCCACAGGGCCCAGGGCCACCGGGCCCACGGGGCCACAGGGCCTGCACTGCAGGGGGCACCCCGTGGGCAAAATTTAATAACGGGCGGGTGATGCAAGCCGTGCCATACAATGTGTGCGTGTCGTCTCGAGGGGGGCCGGGGGGAATATCTTGACAAGAAAAGGGGGAGCGCCCGTGGTCGACATGGACACGGCCGGGGCGGCGCAGCCGGGGGGCGCCGGGGGTCCGGGGGCCCGGGGGACCACAAGACGGGCGCGGCAGTCCGCCGAGAGCGGGGAAAATCTGTCAAGGGGGAGGGGCGGAGCAACGCGACACGGAAAGTAATCTAAAAAAAAAAAAGAGCCTAGCGCGGTCAAGCAGGCGTTTAAGCTAGTTTTAAAACGTTGTTTCCCCCGAGTAAACAGAGCGGCGCTAGTCTGTCACACGTCCTCGCACACACACACACACACACACATGCACCCCTCCCCCACTGCGTCTCGCTGGAGGCTGCCCCCAGGCGTGTGAGGGGGGGGGGGGATATCAAAGGGACGCCTGACAGGTAGGCAGGCGGCATCTCTCGCGGCCGTCGCCCAAAGATGCCGTGCTGAGGCATGTGTGTGCACCGGGAGTGAGGGGGACCCGTGAGGGGGACAGAGAGGTCCTCTGCTACCCGCGCACTTCCTCCCCGGACGGAATGTCTCTGTCGCACCGCGTACACTCCGCGGGATCCGAGCCGAAATTCCCGTGCCGACCGCGGAAATAAATACACTTATATAAGAAGGGAAAAAGGCGAACTCGGTTATTTATGAGTCGGAGCGACGTATCCCGGTCAGGTGAACTGAGAGATGGGCCAGCAGGAGAGAGGGGCCAAGGGGCAGGGCAGGGGTCGCCTGCCTCCGAGGGGCATTAAACGTATATTAGGTCGAAATGGCTTGGAGCAGGTCTGGAGGAGGGGGGCGGGGGAGGGCTGCGGGGGGTGTGGCAGAGAGGGGAGGGGCGGCGGGGGAGGCTGCGGGGGGTGTGGCAGAGAGGGGAGGGGGGCGGGGGAGGCTGCGGGGGGGTGTGGCAGAAATGGGAGGGGCGGCGGGCTGGAATCGCAAGACGTTAAGACAAAGGGAGTGGAGGGGCGGGGAGACGGGTCAGGTGTGAGCGGGGTCAAACATCGGGGATTTACTGCACAGAGGGCCGCGACCCCCCGGTGTACTATTTCAATCTTTAACGCGGCGAGCAGCAATGAGGCCGCGGTCACGATCGGTGGGTTTCCAGCCGCGGCGCCGCGTCCGCCGCCCGATCCAAGGGGAGCCGACGGAGCAGCGATTCGCGTGCGGGGACCGACAAGTGGCGGCGGCGGCCGACGGCGAGAGGCCAATGTGGCAGCGGGCGGCAGCGGGCGGCAGCGGGCGGCAGCGGGCGGCAGCGGCCCCGCCGGGGACGTGCGGCGGCGCGGCCCGAGGCAATGTTCATTACTGGGGCACCGCTCGCCTCGCCTCGGCTCGCCTGCGGTGAGGGGTGAGGGCGGTGGGGGCCGGGGGGCGCCGGTGTGTCTGGGGGCGCCGGGCCGTGGGGGCCGCCGGGCCGCAGCACCAGGCACGTGATCCCACCAGACCGCACACCCCCCGCGCGGCCCGGCGGGGGCCGGAGGGGGCCGGAGGGGGCCGGAGGGCCCCGGGGGTGCAGCCGCCGCGGTGCTTATTCAGCGTACGCGCATAATCCGGCCGAGCCCTCCGCGCCGCGCCGCTCCACACGATCGAGTACCGCAGCGGCAGCAGCGGCAGCAGCAGCGGACCGCACCGCGCTCCCAGTTGCCGCGGTCGAAAGCCACCTCACACCGTTGTTATTTCCGGCACACACACACACACACAACGCCAACCGGTAACGCACAGCGATCCGCGGGTGGCAGTCGCATTTTTGTACAAATTTTCCGAAAATTCCGTGCACCTTTAGTTCAAACTCGGTTTTCTTTTCTTTTCTTCCTGTGCAGCAACACGTCTCGCCGGGTACCCTGCAGGTGCGCGGGCTTGTGCCCCGGCAGCCCGACTGGCGGCGTGGGCGTGTGCAGTCGGTCCGCGGCACGGCCGGCGCCAGGAGCCTGCCGCCTCCCGGCCGGGGGCACAGGGGGGGGGGGGGGCGGTCAGGGCGGGCGTGGCCGGACCGCTGGGACCTGTCAGTACAGTGAGATGCCCCCAGAGCCCTCCCCCCCCCCCCCTGGACCACCACAACGCCCATTACGCCGGCCTCTCTTTCCCTGCCCTCCATTTTATTCCCCGCCATATACTCGACGTTTATTCCCCCGCACATCCCCGGCCGTGTCGTTCACAGCTTCGCGACTGGTATCGGGTTTTTGTGAGCCGTCACGCTGCCTCTATCGTAGGTGCGCTGTATTGGCAGTGTGGTGTGTGTGTGTGTGATGTGGGATACCCGCGGCTACGGTACCCTCAGCAGCCAGCCATGACAGTATGTGGACGGGGCCTCGCTGCCGATTGGGTCATCCATCAAGCTTCTCAATCAATCACAGGGCGGGTCGCTACACCGCAGCCGCCAGGTGCGCGCCCCTCCCTGCCCTGCCTCAACCCTCGCCCCTCTCTCTCTCTCTCTCTCTCTCTCTCTCTCTCTCTCTCGCTCTATCTCTCGCTGCAGCGCCACCGGGAGCCACACACTGCCTCCCAATCCTGGCAGGGTCATTGACACCACCTCCCGGACCGCCACGCCCGGCCACGCTCGGATAGCGGCCCCCCGCGCAGGGACCGCCGGTGACCCCAGGGCCTCCTCCCCTGCCGCAGTGAAGGAGAGCGGCGGAGCGGCGGAGCGGCGCGGAGCCGCAAGAACACACACACATAGTCACACCACTGCACTACCGCATCCTGGCCGCCATCACATCCCCACACGCAGGTGCGGGTGAATCCACAAAAAAAAATAATTAATAAACGTTGCGATTTTATTTTTTATTTATTTTTTGAAAGAAAAGTGCAACGATGGCAGAAATGACTGGCTGTGAGTGCAGTGCAGCCCGCGGAGCTGCCTGCGCCGCCGCGCGCCGCCCCCCGAGGCAGGGCACGTCATCATTCGGCGACAAGCGACCGTGTCGCTCACCTTGACGGCCGTAAACCGGAATTAAATTTGATCGACACCGTCGTAAAAAAAAAAGAAAAGGAGGAAGCGGAGGGCCGCGCGACAGTGCGCCATGATGAAAACCCCGGCCTCGGCATAAAACGAAGAGCCGCGCGGCGCAATACGGCGGTGCGGGCGGCGGCCGTGACGGAGGCCGAGGCGGAGGCCGAGGCGGAGGCCGTGGCGGAGGCCGAGGCGGCAAGATGACTGGTGGTGTGGGCCGCTGCTCGGCCGGCCGGCGCCACATTGTCACGTTGTCACACATCCACTGCGCGGGGGTTATGCCGCGCAGGGGCCCCGCACCGCAGCAGCCGAGCTGAGCCCCCCGCGAGCTCCGTATCCGGCTACTAAAGCGGCCCAGGCTGCGCTGCGGCTGCGCTGCCAATACCACGACGCAGTTGTTATTGCAGCGGCCGGGCGGATGGGCAACGCGGGCGCAGCAGCCCCGGCAGCAGCCGCCCTGCAGCAGCCGCCGTCCTGCCGCGTGAGGAGAGCAAGCCGCGCTGCGCGACTGTACACACAGCCACCGCCTTTGCTCATTGCCGGGGAGAGATGAGGGAAAGTTATGAGGCCGTAAAACGCTCCCCCCCGCGGCGGTGCGTCGCACGTCGTTACGCTTAGGCCCCCGTAGGCAGCCGGAGGCGGCCGGAGGCCGGAGGCGGCGGTGTGGGCCCCCGCGGAGGCCCGCCCCCCCCTGCAGGGGCTGTGTGCTTCTTATCTGCGCCTCCTCCGCCGCCGTGCTGCAGTGCGGTGCAGCCGGGACGACACGGCGCCGCGACGCCGCACCGGGCGACGCTCGCCTGCTATCTCCCCGCCAGAATGGTCAGTGGCCGCGGCTGCCGCGGCGGTGAGCGCCCGCCTGGAAATAACAAGGGCGGCGTAGGACGCCGCGGTCGTGGCGAGCCGCCGTCGTCGGGTCGCGATACACCTGGCTCATCTCAGTCCTTTGATCAAGTCCGCGCGGCTACCATGAAGATTATTCCAGTCGTGACAAGGGCGGGCCTCTGTGGCGGGGACCCGAGCGGCTTAACTGGGATCTAATTCGGGGCCCGCTGCTGTGCTCTGCCAGTCGGCAGGACTGGTGCTGAGATTTCGGCAAAATAATCGACACTTTTTGGAGCCCCCCGGCTGTGGCGGAGTGATGACGTGCACTCCGGGGGGCCGCAGGGCCGGAGGGACCGCAGCCAGCGCTGGGCCAGCGGCGTGTCAGCGGCCAGTCCGGTGGCCCCGGCCAGTCCCGGACACATCGTGACTCGCAGGGCTCAGAGCTGTCAAAAGTGTCAGTGGCGGGATGGGGCGGCGGGGCGGCGGGGCGGCGGGGTGGAGGACGCCGGTAGCGGCCGCCCGCCACCACCCCCCGCCGTCCACCCCCGTCCCCCAACCCCCCGGTCTGGTCCGCAGAGGGCGGTGGGTGCTGCTGCTCGCAGTGCAAGGGGCTGTCTTCGTGCCAGCTAAACCAAAAAAAGTAGAACAAGTGAAGGGTTAGGGTGAACGAAGGAGGGGTGGGGTGGGGAGGGGGCAATTCAATTGTAGGGATCGCTTTATCACGCCCCCCCCCCCCCCACGCACTGATATACTCGCTTTCACCTCGCGCTGCCCGGCGCTGCCCCCCGCTGCCTTCCGCTGCCCTCCCCTTCACCGCAGGGACCGTAACTCAGCCAGTGCGTCCCAGCGACGTACGGCGAGCCAAGCATGTGTTAAGGAGGTCCTTACGCCGCGGAAACGCTCCGGGCTGAGCCCCCGGCCTCGCCCCCGGCCGGGCCCACCGCCCCCCAGAGGGGCCCCCGGTGGTCCCCCGGTGGGGCCCGGGGAATGGGATCGGATTGTGTCGCTCCGATGCGCCCCTTTCAGTCGCTGCATGTCGACATTTAGAGGGTTTCGGCCCACAAAAGCGCTCTCGCGGAGCGGGCCTCGAAACCCCGCTGGCGTCGCCGCAGCCAGCCCGCGCGATAAAGTGGGAGGGCGAAAATAATTGCAGTCTTTCGCCCCCTTTGCTCTCTACTTTGTTGCGAAAGAGTATTCATTCAACTTTTATGAAACCGCATAGACTTGGGGCTCTCTTACGCTGCGAAACGGAACACAAAACTGGTTCGCAATCGCAGCGTCTGCGGGGCAACGTCGGCGGCCTGCTTCACCTCCTGCGGGTGCACAGCAGAGTCACGGCCGTCGGCGCTGCGCGGATGCACAGCCGCTGCCGCCGCCGGCGACATTTGCGCGGCATTTGGCACCAAAAGCAGACAAAGCGGATTATTCCAGTCACGACCCAATTACGGTGACAAACTCGATTCCGATCGTAACGAGGAGACGGAGGCGGAGGGGAGCCCGGAGAAGATGCAGCCCCGGCGGCGGCTGCACGTCCCCCCCCCCCTCTGCAGCTGCAGCTGCCGCCCGGCAGAGCAGCTGCGTTGAGAGACTCACGGGGCGGCTCCGTCCGTCCACGAGTCCGGGCGCGGCGGCGGCGGCGGCGGTGCCGCTCTGCACTCCACTCACCTGCAAACCAAAGAAATGCGCAAAGGCCGTGAGAAAAGAGAGAGGGGTGATTGTATTGGCGGAGGGCGCAGCGCGGGCGCGCTAGCTGATAAGACAGCGGGGGGGGGGGGGGGGGGCAACAACCAGCGCGCCGTAATCTGCACGCCGGTCGCGCAGCTCCCCCCCCCCCCCCCCCCCTGGAGCCGCGCCGCCGGCCTCCGGACACCTGCTCTGTGCTCTGCACCGCTCCGGCGTGCCCGGATCGCCGACCTGCTCCTGGCCGCTTCTCCCCGCATGACCCCCCGGCCGCCTCCGGCCTCCTGAATATGTCAGTTGCTTTTCCCGCCTCGGCTGCGGCCCGGCCGCACCGCTCCGGCCGAACAGAGGAGGGGCGGCGGGGCAGCAGGGGGGCGCCTCGGCCTTTGCCTCGCTTAATTATTTGTCGCTGCGCCTCGGCGACGACGAGCCGACAGGAGGGGCCCGGGGGGGGGGGGGGGTCCGGCAGCACGCCGGCAGCACGCCCAGGGCGGCCGTTGCGTTGTCCGCGGCCGGCGTTGTGTAGTCGGCCCGGACCGCTTCCCCGCCGCGGGCCGCGCTGTGCCGAATGTCCTCTGCGGCGCGCATAGTCGAAGGCCCGCTGCCAGTTTTACTTTCACTATGTTTCCCGGAGAGGGGAAAGAGCAAAACGAGCGGAGCAGAAGGGCCCTCCATAATACAACTCGCCGCTCGGTCTTGCCCCCTCCCCCTTTCCCTCTCTCTCTCTCTCCCTCTCCATCCGTGGCCGCCCCCGAAACCCCAAGTGCTTGTAAGTCGGGCCCCCCAAATTTTTCCCCCGTCTGCGCGGGGCTTTGCATCTGAATAGAGGTCAATTATTCTGGCCATTCCGCTTGCTTCGGCGGCCGCTGCAGGGGGCGGCGGCGGGCCGGGCGAGGTCCTCAGCACGCGAGCCTTCCCTCTCCAGGACCCACCTGTTCTGATAGTTCCGCGGCGGACCCCCCGGGCCGAGGCGCCGACCCGCCTCCAGGATGCGGGGGAACAGGTGGCCCGGGCGAGGCTATCCTCGCGAGACATTGGCGGGCCAACGGCACGGAAAGACACAATGCGTGGTCAGCCCCCCCCCCCCCCCCCGCCACCGGCTGGACGCGGCCCAAAGGGTTATTGCCCCGTTTTCCGGTCACCCCCTCCCCCCTCCTCAGAAAAATATGTGACACGCCTCGCGTACGGTAAACCGACAACAACCATTTTCGGATTCCGCTTATGTGGGTCCCTTCCACGACGTTGTACGGTAATACAAATATAATAAAGAAAAAAACGCCGAGGACTGAAAAGGGATCCGCCGGACACGCGGGTCCAGCACAAAGGACGCACAGCACAGCCCCGGCCCTGCGGGGGGCGGCGGCGGTGGAGACCGGATGTAGGCGCGGGCGCGGCACTGTCAGACATTCAAACGGTCCGGGCTGCCCGCTCGCTGCGTCACTGCAGCGCGGCCCGGCGGCAGGACGTGCTGAGTCAGAGAGTGCGTCGGGGCGGCCGCACTTATGCAGGGCCGTCTGCAGCGAGCGGCACTCCGTGCCGGCCCCCAGCAACATTGTTGCCCCCGCGCGCCAGGGTGCGAGGCCAGCAGGCCCCGGGCCGCCGTGACCCGGGCAGCCGGGCAGCCGTGCAGCCGGGCCCTTCCGCTACACAGCCGGGGGGCCTTCCGCCCGCACACCCGCCCTTCAAACCGAGGTGAGAGAACGCGAGGCAGGTCCTGGAAAACAATGCACTTTTTTTTCCAGCCGGGAGCTCTCGTAGCTCGCACCGTGCTCCGTATACATCGCATGGCTTCCACAGGAACTGGAATGTAAGTTTCCAAACAGCGAGCCGGACAACGTTTGTCCGTTTGGGAGCGCTCGCTGCGAACGTTGCTGCTGCCCCGCCAGCTCGGCTCACTCGCTGCCTTATCAACGCACGGGCGCCGCCTGAAGCCGAAATTTATGACACGTGATTAATGCTGACGCCACACTCGAGCTCCCGGAGAGTGAGAGAGAGAGAGAAAAAAAATCATATACATCCCGAAGCCATCAAGATCGTGCGATAATTCCGTTTCCTCGCCATTACCCCCGAACACAATATTTACCCCTACCGCTCCCCAAACAGGACTCATCGGCCGCCTCGCATTCGGAGAGCTCGAGTGGTGAACAGCTCTGGGAATACTGAGGTGCGGCCTGCAGACCGGCGTGAGCAGGAGGGAATACAGTTTTGGTCCGTGAGGGCCGGGGAGACGCCGCAGGCACGCTCGCCGCGGGAGCCGTGGGACATCACACGGCCGACGGTGCGCCACCCCACCCCCCGGCGGGCCCCCGCTGGCCACCGCTATGTCGGGGCGCCGCCCACCGCAGTCGGACCGCAGGCGCCACCTGCCAGGATTATGAGGGCCGGCCGGCATCACCCACTCACTGGCCACGCGCCCCCGAGCCCCCCGGGGACCCTGGGGACCGGGCTTAATTGATAACCGGGCAGCCTCTGTAATGGACGAGCGGCCCGGTGGCTGGACCGAGTGGGAGGGGCAGTGGCGGCGGCGGGGGCGGCGGGGGCCCCGAGGAAACTGTGGGTGACGGCGTGCTTGTCCTTGGGCTGGACGCGTAGCCAGCGCTCAGATCGCACCACAAACCGTGTGAAGGTAAAAACGTGTTAATCATTGTCTGTTGTTGTCAACCTTGTCCCGCCCCTCACCCATTTTGAAGTACTTCTTCACTTCCGTTCCGTGGTTCCTCGGAATACCCTACCCTCGCGTTATGTGCAGCATCGAGAACAGTGGAGCAGTGGAGACAGCGCAGTGCACGTTCTGCTATTAACGTCCCGTGCGGCCTGATGTGTGGCCTGATGTGCGGCGCCCGATGCGCCGGCTGATGTGTGGCCCGATGGCGCATCGCAGCGGCAGCGTGGGGCGGGGCTCCGCCGCCAAACGGCTCTTAATCAGACGTGTTAAACTCGCCCCGGCCTCTACGGCGGCGCGGCCCGGCCCCGGCGGGACCCGGTGGTCCGAAACCACACGACCGCCGCGGCCGCTGACGCCGAGCCGGCTAAAAAAAACGGCTAGGAAAGTTTTGCCATGGGCAAAGTTGGAGTTTTGTGTGAAAGGGCTGCTGCTCGCGCGCGCAAGACTAGAGCCCGTGCAAGGATGACCGTGCTGGCAGTGGTGGCGGTCGTTGGGGTGCGCGGCAGGCTCTCGGGGGAACAGGCGGAGGAAGAAAAAGAAATGAGAACATGAAGAATCCTGCAACCTGTTCTTTGTAGACCAGCGCCATCTTTACCCACCGCGGAGAAACTCTTCTAGAGTTGGGTGTAAGCGGGCTGTGCAAGGCGCGCCCACGGTCAGCAGGTTACTTCCCTGCCGCTTTTTTTTCCGCCGACGAAAATTTTTCATACTCCGACTATTATTTTGCGGACAGGTGTTCCAGCAACTTAATGGCCCGCCGTGCCGCTGTACCGGAGGGGGCGCGTCCGGCCCTCACCGCAGCGCGAGGGGTACCCCACTGCTTCCAGTCAGCGTACGCCTTCCAGTCCAGTCACTCTCCAGTCAGACTCCAGTCAGACTCCAGTCAATTTCCAGTCGGACACGTCGTGCGGCTACAGTACCGGGAGCGCACGATCGTTCCGCACCGAGGCTCGGTAGCCGCGTGGTTCGCGAGTCCACCTGGCGGGCTGCTGGTCAGAGGCTCAACTCTTTGCCGGTCCGTGCACTTTTTCTGTCGGCTCAGCTATGACGACGGTGTGTAAAGTATAGGGGGCGCGCAGCCAACGTCATCGCGGCTCTGTGGCCGCATCGGTAAGGTGGCTGACCGGCGACCGGGAGATCGTGGGTTCGAGCCTTCCCACTTTCCTATATTTTTCTTGTGTCTGCGTTTGGAAGGCAGAGGGTAAAATATACTTCCGAACGTGGCGTCGGTATGGCTGTCTGAACGGCCGTGCGCGCTGCGTCACTGAGAGATGTAAGCGTTGGGTTTCAACTTGAAGATTCCCGCAGCACGGTCGGGCTTACCCCCGTTCCCGGGTCCGAGGTTCTCTCGGTCGCCCGGGGTTTCCGGCGGGGGGGCTCTGTGTCTACCAAGGAAACTTGGTTCGGAGACTCGGGTGTATGCTACGGGGGTACCTAGGGTTCGGTACCTTCGTTTTCGCTCCCTGTGAATCTGGCAGACGAGGACACGCCGTCGCGACTAGGGTTCGTCGTGAAGTACAGCAGCTTCGGCTGTGTACGATATAGGAAAGCCTACCTCCCCCCCAATCCGCTCGGGAGTGGCCGCAGTGCCACAGACCAACCAGCCAGTCGAAGGGAGTTGATTCCGGAAATCTGGCTGGCGGAGGGGGCTACATTGACCGTTGCGGAAGCGTGCCCCTGAAAAAGGCCGCTGCGTTGTGCCGGTGTCTTTGCGGCGGTCAATACCTGGTACACCGGTTCCCATTCGAACACCGAAGTTAAGCAGGAGGGTTCCAGGCGGAGGCCTGGGACGAGGTAGTGCCCACCCATTTTTGCAAATTTTTTTCATAAGCATCCATATATTTCTAAGCGAAACAAAAATATTTTCGTTTTGAGTTTTGGTCACGGTAGGAATGACTTTTTAACCTACTTTGGGGTGGGTAGAAGCTCAGAACACAGAAACCATAAATGATCGCAAAATTTTCATTCCAGTCAATGGAAAAGTCCGGTCCAGTCACCAGTCGGTGTACACCCATCCGCGAGCTGAGGCCCCCCTCGCCGCAGCGTCACCCGGTGCCGGAAAGTCAGGACGTGCGGCGCCTTATTTTCGGTCGATTATCGGCCCGAGTATATTATAATGAGAATGATTTATGAGGCCCCGCTTCGTCATAACGCCGCGGCGCTGTTGTGGCGCTGACCGCGGCTGCCGCCGTCACGCAGCGTCCGGCGCACACCGCGGCCAACACAGCCCCTCCCTGGGGGAGGGAAAATCACTGCTCAAAAAAAATATGAACGTCACCGAACACTGGAAAAAAATATATTGTGTGCGCCACTAAACCGACTCTCCGCATAGCGCCAGCAGCCACGCCCCGCCACCCTGCCCGCAGGCGCGTCCCTAGCACCATTCAGCCGAAAACGAACGTGTCGGTGACAGTCACACCTGATCTTGGCCTCAAGCTTGAGTGAAAGCGACCCCCCTCTCTCTCTCTCTCTCTCTCTCTCTCTCTCTCTCTCTCTCTCTCTCTCCCCTGCAGCCCCTCGGCACTTTTTACGTCACTTCCTCGCAACCCTCGGGCCCGTCCTCCCAACCACATCGGCCCGTCAATCTACTCCATTTCTCCCCTCAGACCCCTCCCCCCCCCCTCCTCCTCCCCCTCCTCCTTCCCCGTTCTTCCGGCGCACAGCCGTCTTCTCCGGTCTATTTACTTCTCCTTCATCACACGATCCGATACATAACGCAGGCCTGGCTGGGTGTCGAGTGAGTAAACGTCTTATCGCTCTCTCTCTCTCCCTCCCCCACCCTCTCTCTCTCGCTCTCCCTGACTCTCTCTCCCTCTCCATCTCCTCTCACCGCTGAAGCCCCCCGTGTGTGCAGGAGGGACGGAGTGGGATGTCTGCCAACTTGTGTCTTTGGCGGCAAATTCGGAAAACCTCAAGGAGGGGGGGGGGGAGGGGGCGAGCGATCCCCCAGTCAACCGACCCCACAGCAGCGCAGATCGTCTGAATCGAGCCGAAGCGAGCCGAGGCAGGAGAGAAAGTGAGAGAGACGGAGTGGGGAGAGCTGGTAGGCAGGAGAGAGAGAGGGAGAGGGGGGGGGGAGAGATCAAAGTTACCCCGTCTGGATTACCGCGCGCGCCTGCTGGGCGTGGCGATAGCGCGCCGACCACCACCGCGGCGGTGGCGGCGGCGGCGGCGGCGATCTCCCGGCTCGTCCGCACGATACAGGGGAGTAATTCACTTTGCCGATGGCGACAACTTTAGGCCCGGGCCCCCTCCGTCCGACCGGTGCCTACGGCGCACGCTCGCTCTCTCAGCTGCCTTGCTCGGGACGGAGCGGTTCACAGTTTCAACCAAACTTTTCCGTGTCAAACGGCGGCGCCCGAAGATGCTTGGCGCGGTGGTGGTGGTGAGGCCGGAGACGGGAGAAGGGCCGACCGCCGACCGCCGACCGCCGGGCCCCGCGGGAGCGCAGGGTGCCGCGCGATGATGGGACAGGTGGGGGGCCGACAGCGTCACTTGTGCCCTATACCAAAGCTAACAACCTAAACTGACCTAACCTAACCTTACGGATGCTCCGCGACGCACGCGGGCCGAGTCCCGCGCCGCTGTGGAGGGTCAGAGGCCCCGACAGGCTGCGCCGAGTGCGCGACGCCCCAGCGGCCCCGGCGGGCGGCCCGGCCGGGGGATCGGGACCGGGCTGGGCGGAGATTGCAATGGATGGCATACGCCGGGCTGCGGCGGGCCCCGCGCGCGTGTGGGTGAGAGAGAGAGAGAGAGAGAGAGAGAGAGAGAGAGAGAGAGAGAGAGAGAGAGAGGTCCTCTGATTTCCATATTGAAAGGGTCCTGGTGGTCCGTGCCCGGCCGGTGCCCTCCAGTAATGACGGTGACGGCCGGCTCCGCAGCGCTGGCTGGCCGCGTCGGCCCGCAAAGCTTTCACGCCGGACTGAAGGACCGCTTGGCCGGGCCGGGACGGGCGGTGCGGCACTCCGGGGCTCATCGGTCAGGACAGCACAAGCAGCGCGCGCTTCACCGGCCGCGGTCATGCAGATGAACTCGCGACAGAATGATAGGGGGAAAACGACGCCGGCTTTCTGCTATTTTCACCGCTGCGCACTGTTAATTTTTTGCATCAGTTTGTTTTATTCGTTGTTTATTTTAAGCAGCGCGGGGCCCGAGAGGTGGCGGGAGAGTGGAGTGAGAACACGGCCGGCTGCTGAGCTGGTGGACAACGGGGAGCAGGCGGGTGCGGCGGCCAACTGACGCGTTCTCAGGACGCTGACGAGGATTAGCGCCCCCCGCCGTACACACACACACACACACACACACACATACTGCCGTGCGGGCCGCGCTCTCCTCTTCCTGTGGCATCAGGAGTGGCACAATCCCTGCGCTCCGCGCGTCACGGCTCGCACCGGGTAACCCAGATTTGTGCGGTCCTCGTATGACGCCGTCGCACTGCCGCCGCCTGCATGCAGTGCTGTGGTTTGTTTGCACTTGACGCGGAAATAAAATAATCCTACCACTGTCCTGAGTTTAGCGGCCATCTTAAGTGCAACACTGTCTAGAATAAAGTTGATTTTTCATTTGAGAAAAAATGTCTCGAAGTTGGCTTTTTAATGAAACCTAATGATAGTGTGAAAAACGCAGCCGAAATCTCGCGTGATTTCGCAGTCAATGAAATTATGTGACAGGAGGAACGAGTCCAAGTGCACCGATATTCGGAAAAAAAAATTCTGATTTCGCACGGATACGGCGAAAACATCCAGCAGACCGAGAGAGAGAGAGCGCGAAGGCGCGCGGGGGAGCCGAGAGAACAGCGGGAGCAAGGGGGACGAAAATGAAGAGACGCGCCGACGATGGCGACGACTCAAATCAGAAGCGTCTTGTTCGGCTTCGTTGGGGTGGTTATAAACCGTTCCCCCCGGCTGATGACACACAGCCGACGCATGTAGCGCTGCCTCCCCCGCCAGACCCATCTCCTGTGTGGTGGCTCCGACCCCAAGCAGTCGTTCACACTGCCCTCCTTCCCGCCCCCGCCGCGGCCGGTGGTGCAGGCGTGGCGGCGCGTGGCGGGGCGTGGCGGGGCGCGTGGCGGGGCGTGGCGCTGCGGTGCGCTCTTGATGTCAATCCACGTGCACACTTCAATCATCCCGGCTGCCGGCGCCGCCCTCGCTCCTTGCAGTCCGCAGTGATTGGACCCCCCGCGGCCTCGGCCCCGCCACGCCCCGCCACGCCGCCGCGCCCCTACCTCACCCCGCCGTGTGTATACGCCAAAACTTTTTTGCGCCAAAAGTTTGCCATTCCATCTCCTTTTCCTCTCCGCCCTATCGGACTGGGACAAACACTTCCCCTCCTCCCTCGCTCGGCCTCACCAAACTGTTCGGCCATAGAAAACTCGTTATGGATCCGACCGCGTCGGCGGCGGCGGCGGCGTTAGCGCGAACTTGACACAAATTTCCCGGCCAAAGGTGCACCGCGCTATCGAGTTTGATGCGAGAAAAACTGTTTCCTCACCTCTGCCCCGCGACCGCTGCTGCTTCACCGTGCCCATTCCCTCTCTTTCTCTTTCTCTCCCTCTCTCTCTCTTTCTCCATCTCTCTATCTCTCGCCCTCTCTTGCCGTCATCGTCCGTCACTTCAATCACGCCGTTCCAAACTTCCCCGTCATTTTCGCAATTTCCTCTGGCCGCGGCCGCCGGCGGGCGCCGCCCCGCTGATCCCGGACAGCGCGGCGCGGAGGCCATTAAGGCCCCGATGCCGGCCCCCACGCGCCCGGCCCGCGCTCTCTGACAGTGTACTTTCATCTCCTCCCATTCACATCTCGACACGGTCCTTCCCTCGGCCACAGCTGTTCGTCATCGTTTTCCACTTGAAAAGCCGCAGATCTTCCTCTCTTTTTCCCTCCCCCTTTTTCTTCTCATATTCCCTTCTCTGTCGCGGCGTTTTTCTTCCCTCGCAGCCCCTCGCCGCTCCCGAGCCGTCGTCCCCCTCGTCTTTGTTTCTTCTTGCCGCAGCGTTCGACCCCCGCGACCCCCTCTGTCACCCCATCAGTCTGCGACCCCTCCCGCCCCCCTTTCTCTCTGTTCCAATATTTAAATCCGCCGCCCCCTCACCCCCCGGGCCCTGGCCAGACTACCCCCAGCCTCCCCTTCCATTGCATCGCCATCAGGCCGCCACCTTGGCTGGCAGCGCCACCTAGCAGAGGCCCTTTCGCACCCTTGCAGCCCCGCGGCCTCGACCCTGCCTGCCCCGCCGCGGCGACCCCGGCCGTCCTCAGGGACCCAAAACTAATAACGCCTTTTTAATACACTTAAAGCTGCTGCGCGCGGCTGCCCACTTTTTTTGGGTCACACCGTGCTCATTTTTTGGGGGTGAAATTTTCACGGCACTGCAGGGAGAGTAAAGTAATGTACGTTCGATAAAAAAAAAAAGATTTCAAGCGGGATTAAAAACAAGCCGAAAAAATATAACTGGACGTCGGTCTGTGTTTTTTCCCCGTTTTCTCTTCCAGAAGACTGTAATTCAGGCAGGCGCTCTCTCCCCGCCAAGTTGATTCCAGAGCCGGGCGCCCGGCTCACATCGAGACAATCAATGGGCAGCAGTGGGGAGAGCGCACCGCCCGGCGCGGCACGGCACGGCACGGCACGGCACGGCACGGCACGGCACGGCACGGCACGCCCCCCGGCTCTTCGGCGGCCTTTGGCTCGTCCCCATCGGAAAGCTCTCCGTCAACTGTCGTCTGACGAGTGCCCCGCCGTGCCGCCCCACCGCCAGGACCTTGACAAGGACCTCGGCGAGGACCGGGCGGCGGGGGGCGGCCGTGATGGAGAGGCTGCCTAATGTTTCATTATCTTGTACCGTCCGGACGTTATTGGCACTCGGATCGGGGAAGATCCCGCTGCTTTATCACTCGGCGCGGACCGCCAGGACTCGCCCATGTAAAACCGGAGCGCGGAGTAACCGAAGCTTATCCAGTCGGCAAATTGTAGGGGGTTCTCTCGGGGCGGAGCTCCGGGGAGGCGGCCCAGCGCCTGGTAGGTAGGCAGACGCGGGACCCGGCGTGCAGCGCTGCGTCCACAGTGCCTACCATCCGGGCGCCTCCCGCTGGCAGCGGCCCAGCGGCGGCCGTGGGGGGCGGCAATATCAAACAAAGCAGCAGCGGCGCGGCGGGTAGAGAAAGGGGCCGAAAGTGAGCGGGTTCACACGGGCCGCTGCGTCACGCGTGATTTACTGCGCGGTGCTGCGCTGCGCGCGGTAAAGAAGTAGGTGTTGGCGGAGATCAGGCCGCCGCGCACGTGCCGAGGCCGGCGGCGTGGAAGTGGCCTCGGCCGCCTCCATCCGGCCGTTCACATCTCGGCCGCACGGCGGCGGCTCAAATCCCCGTCAAAGCCGGATGTGGTACGTGACCGTAGGTGTGAGCACTGTTGGCGCCGCAGCGGGGGCGGCGCGTGGGACGGGGGAGGGGGGCGGGGCATTAAAGAAGAGAAAAGGGGGTTGGGGGGAGACAGAGCGGGGAGGTCCGAGTAGGAAGTCCAGTTAGTACCCTGCGGAATGAGATCGATTGCAGGGGCCTTAAAGGGTGCTGCGGCGACAGCGGCGGCAGCAGCGGCCCCCCAGCGTCGTGCGGCGCGCACGGCCGCGCCCCGCCGCGCTCTGCCGCGCGCCGGGAGCCGAGCTTTACGGCCTCGTATAAAAGTATTGAGAGTGCAACCGAGGCGCAGCCTGTCGGCGGCCTCTGCCCGGCCAGCCGTCACTGGAAGGGGAAAGAAAAATTTAAAAATGGAAAAATGGAGGTGAAACTAATTTCCGTATGCACTCTTCCGATTCAAACCGCAGGCGGCACTCTGTGCCATGGACGCAGCGCGCGTCGGTCCATTTATCGTGCCGAAAAAATAAAGGCGAGAGAGTCTGTGTCTCGAATGTCGGTGCTGCCCACGAGACCAGCGGGAGTGCACGCCGAGTAGGGCGGCTGTGATCTCGCCTCGCGAGGCACACCGCCGCCACGCACCGCGCCGGGCGCTCGGCGAGTCCACCCGGAGCCGGGATGAGCGGCGGCGGCGCACCCGCGGGCCTGCGTCCTGCGCCTCCTTGCAGCCCTAACAGAGTTACGGCGCGTTTTCACGGACGCTGATTCGGGTCCGACTTACGGTTTTGTTTATGTTAGTATTTAGTTTCACCCCGCCCCTCCGGGTAGCTTAGCCGTGCGGGGGGCGGGCGGGCGGGCAGCGAGGGGCAGCCGGCCTGCCGCTGCGCACGCCCCCGGCTTCCCGCTGCCCCGCTGCCCCGCCCGACCCGCGCCGGAATGCGGATCTGGTACAGAATTTTTAGCAGGAGATGCGAGCAATCAGAAGATAGGCACGGAAACCGAGCATCCAGGAGGGGAAGTGGGGGGCCGAGAAGGGTTGAGGTCCGGGCCGTCGCGGTGGGTGTGCAGAGGGGGTGGGGGCGCCTGCGCCCGCATACAATGTTAACGACAGGCAATATATAGAGGCGTAAGGACATGGCAGGAAGCCAGGCGAGTGCAGTGCGGAGGGGGCCAAGTCATCGGGGATTAGGAGGAGCAGCGGCGCCAGGCGGCTAAGGGTGGACGAAGAGGGCGCCGCCGCCCGATTGGGGCCGCCCCGGACCGGAAAACACGGCCGCCCACCGGTCGTGCGCGGAAGTTAAGTTGGCATGACCGGCGGCGTGGGCGCACGGCAGATCACAGGGGGAGGGAATAAA
Organism: Megalurothrips usitatus; assembly: GCA_026979955.1. Classification (NCBI taxonomy): domain Eukaryota; kingdom Metazoa; phylum Arthropoda; class Insecta; order Thysanoptera; family Thripidae; genus Megalurothrips; species Megalurothrips usitatus. The sequence goes on from CM049594.1 coordinate 11,781,449, forward strand.
AAGCCCCGAAGGCGTCGCCAGAAAGTTCCCAGTCACACCGCGACCAGGCACTCTGCGACGAGCACGCGCACGACGGCCGACGATCGCTCAAAAACGAAATCACGTCGACGGGAAATCTGGCGGAGGTGCGGCGGGGGCCGAGGCGGGCGGGCCGAGGCGGTCCTCACAGAACCTCGCCGCTCGTTTAGATCAGTGAAAAATAATTACCTCTGCAATTAGGGAGCCCAGCGGCTCCTCGCCGTCCCAGCCGACGCTTCTTTTTCCCTTTTTTCGTACTTCTCTCTCTCTCTCTCTCTCTCTCTCTCTCTCTCTCTCTCTCTCTCTCTCTCTGGCGGGGACCATCATTCTTCCCGCCGCCCGCTCCGCCGCCTCCGGGAATAGTGTTGAATGTGGGAATCAGCGGCGGCAGGTGAACGCGCGCCTCGTTAGCCGCTGGCCGCGCCGCCCCCCTGCCGACACCTGATTATCGGCGGCGGGGCGGCCTCACTGCCGGCGCCGGCCCGGAGCGGAGAGCCCTGCTGATCGGCGAGCAGGTGTCCCCCCGTGTCTCCAGGGTCCCCCCGTGTCCTCCAGGGTCCTCCCAGGGCTCCTGTCCCCGCCAACTTCAGCAATAAGGGGAACCAATACGCACCGACGACTCCGTCCGTCTGGCGCGCCAACTTTCCGCAACGAGCGCCACATTATCGTATTCCCGGCAGGGCCCCCCCCCCCTCCCCACCGCCGTCACTGCTACCCCCCCCCCCCCCCCCCCCCCCCCCCCCGCCGCTGTTCGGGGTCCGCCGCCGCCTCTCCTTCCCGGGACGGCGACTGGCGGGCAAAGAATGTCTGGTGTGCGGCGCCAGGCAGCGGGTGCCGTTCCGCGGGTACCCGGAGCGAGGCGAGTGTTTCTCACATGAAGTAGTGACTGGCCTCGGCGGGCTGCAGGCGCGCGTGTGATGGCCGGGAAGCCCCTCGCTGCCCCCGGTTGTCCCCAACAAGGCGGGGCCGAGGCTCAGGCCGCCGGCCCGGCCGGGCATCAAGTCAGGGCATTAACCAGATCCGGTTTCAAACACCCCACCGCCGCCTCCGCCGCCACCCCCGCCGCGGCGCGGTGTTTACTTTTCTGTTGGCGGACGCTCTGTGTTCCGTTTGCGTTGTGCGCGGTTCTGCGCGGCACATCTGCGGCCGCGGCGGCGGCCCCTGCTCCCTCCTGCCGCCGCGCGGTCTCGGAAGCAGCTTTGCCCCCTCCGGCCGCGCTGACGTCGGCGGCCGCGAGTCCGTCGTTTCCCTGACCGCGACGCCGCCCCCGCCGCCCCCGCCACAAGGCCACTCCTGCGCGCCGCACTTTGTTTTAATAAAGGCGAGGCGGCCGCGTACTTCCTTCGAGGGCGCCCGACCACACAAACACACACACGCACACACACGTACAGCCATTACGATGACGTTCACAAACAATAATGCCACACATAATGGCCGCGGTAATTGGCGTAATGTCGACGACGAGGGGATCGGGGTGTAAATCATGCGGTGCGTTACCGGACAAGGCGAGGCAGGGGCGGCCGGGGGCGGCCGGGGCGCGGGCCGAAGGTGTGCGCCCGCCCCGGCCCGGCCGCCGCAGCCTGCTGGCGATGACGTCTCAGAACGTAATGCCTGTAATTACGAAGAATGGCGGCGTGTGTGTGTGTGTGTCTGCTGAGTGCAGCGGCAGCAGAAGCCGAACGTGTGTGTGTGTGTGTGTTGTGTGTGTGTGTGTGTGTGTGTGTAAGAGGTTGCTGTTGTCGTTCTCGTAAATCCACTCGCGCCCGCCGCAGAGTGCACCGTTTTGTCCGGCCCCGGGGCGGCGGGGCGGCGGACGGAGAAGGTAAGAGATGGCGCCGCTGCTGACCAGGATACGTCAGTCGGGCGCTGCGGAGCGGCGCCTGCTGGGTAGGCAAGCCCCGGTCTGTGCATGCACGCGTGTTTTGCGGGCCGGCCTACCCTGACACTTGCAGGCGCTCGGGGGGCGCTGGTGCTTGCTGCATAGGAAATGGCTGTCTCTGCGTTTAGAGACGGGCCCCGCCGCCACGGCCCCGCCACACCGGGGAGTGCCGCATGCGCCGGCCACGCACCGAGCCGGGGGGGGGGGGGGGGGTCCGGGGAGGGTCAGTGTAATGCTGATATAATCTGCGTGTCAGCGGGAGCTAGATGTTGTTCATTTCCCTAGACTGGGAGAGACGTGGGCGGTGCGTGGGTGGTAGCGTGGGCGGTGCGTGGGCGGGGCGGCGGCGGAGGCACGGACGCCGGAACTCTCACCTGATGGCAGTCATAAAGTGCAAACACCGTCGGCGTGACGTTATTATAATGGAAGGCACGAGGTAATTAGGCCGGCCTTATGCGACGGGCCTAAAATTCAGCGTCCGCTCCCCTTTTTTGTTCGCCTTAACTTTCCTGCTCCTTTCCGTTCGGGGCGCGCTCGGCAGTCCGTCGTACACCCCGCCGGGATTCGAACCCGCGCCGCCCAGCGCCCCAGGCCATGCAGTGCACCATACACACACACAAAAAATAATTAAAAAGTGATGGTCTGTGGAATAGGGAGACGGGTGCCTGTTTGAGCTGGTGCCCGCGAGGGGTACGCCATTAACGCGGAGCTCGGAGGTCACCTAAATCCACTTTACTCTGTCGAATTTGCCACTCGCCGCCTCCTCCTCCTCCGCCGCCGGTGCGATGCGCGCTGCGACGCCTGGGAGTCAAGAGGGAGAGAGACAGCAGACGGCGCGAACGAAGTTTGCAGAGCCCATTGTGAGAGCGGCTGCGCCTGGCTGCCTCGGTGCGGTACTCCTACCCGCTGCTCTGTCTGTCTCGCTCCCTCTCGCGCGCAGTGCGTGGCCCAATTCAGCGGTGGCGGCGGCGATGGGGGGGGGGGGACAAAACACGTCCGAAGTGCTATTCCGGAGAGAGGGGGAGCGGGAGAGAAAGGGGGAGTGTGTGTGCGTGCGAGAGAGAGGGAGGGAGTCTAAGGCGAGGCCGTGCTCCTTGTTAGGGCCGGGGAACAATCTGCCCGACCTCGGCCCGGCCTCCGCGCCGCGCTGCTCGCCTAGTGGACGGCGTTAATGGAGAACCATTACCAGAAAACACACTTCGCACACGTCCATATGCCTTCTAACTGGTGCTGAGCGGAGGGAGCGGGAGGGGGGGGGGGTCAAAGTCTGGCGCACAACACGAGTGTCCAGAACAACGTGTTGGATGACAAATGAGGGGGGCCTCGAGTGAGGCGCCACGGTGCCATCAGACACAGAAGTGGCGGCGGCAGCGCGGGCGCAGAGCCTGCGCGTCCCCGCCGTATTGTCCGACCGCTAGACACCAGCCACGACACCAACATTTCCACCACCAACATGTTGTTCCGGTCGGGTCCAGCCGGCGATGGCGGTAAGCTAAGGCGATAACTAAAACACGCTACTAAGCGAAAATTTGCGTCCATAAGGCTGTGATAAATTTCGACCCCCTGGGTTGCTTTTCTGGCGCCACGCAGCACGACCAAGAAAAGTCAGACCCGGAAATAGAGCGCGAGCGAGAGGACTCTGTGGAGATGTTTGCCCGGCCTGTACTGCCGGGCGGCAGACACTTGCCTGGTCGTTACCACCCCGGGGGGTCCACGGCGGCGTGTGTTGTCGCAGCGCGCCCACCTGGGCCCCGCCCGCTGCCCGGCCGGGTTTGAGTGGCGGCACATACAGTGCCGGGCTCGGGCCCTCGCCACGCCGCAACACCGCAGCCCGCGGGGCGCACGGCCAGGTTTACACAGGGATTAGTCCAAACTCCCGACGACCCGGCACGGCTGAGCTGGACGGGGGAGTGGCGAGGCCGTCCCGTCCCTCCCTCTCTCTCTCTCTCTCTCTCTCTCTCTCTCTCTCTGCTTGCGGTGTGGAGGAGACTCATAACCCGACCTCTGATCCGCATGTGTGCGAAGGAGAGAGACAGGGCAGGGTGCGCGGGAGGAGGGTTTGTGGTGTGGGAGCGACGGAGAGAGAGAGAGACTCACTCATGTCACGCCGCATTGTAGACTCATCATAATAATTGTGCGCCCGCTTAGTGTGCGCTGCTAACTAGTCGGTCGGCCGGTGAAAGGACAAGCGGGTCGGCAGAAGGGTCCCCGGCCGTCCCGGGCCACCGCCGCCGGCCGCCCTTTCAGGCGCGCTCACCCGGAAGCCGCGGCACCGCACGCAGGGCTGCCAACGCCGAAGCCAAAACTCACCTGCAAACAGGGAACGACATAAAAAAAATTAGTGACCGTATAATATGTTGATTTTTTTTTGTGACACACTAGCGTGTGCGGTTTGTTTTTGGCGCGCGCAAAGTCCATTACGGCGCCGAACCACATCACCACAAGCTGGGCAGCGTGGCGCGGCGGCGGCAGCGACCGATCAGCACCGAGCCATCAGTGCAGCCAGCCACAAAACAAAAAGATCAACAAGAGCAGCTTAGGGTAATGCAAATCCGCAGGCCCGGAGGCCCGGAGGCCCGAAGGCCCGAAGGCGCGCAAGAGGCGTTCTCCAAAGGGGGGCGTCGTAGGGAAGGAAAGAGCGCACGAAAGATAAAGCAGGCATGGTGGGGGAGTGAGAGAGAGAGTGGGAGAGGTAGAGAAGGAAGTGGTAGAGAGAAGTGAGAGGGGAAGGAAGGGGGTGAGGGTGGAGACGGCCCGGCCTCGCCGTGGGTGGCCCCGCTTCATCTGCATATCCCTGCACTTGATTCCTCTCGCCGATTCCCCCTCCCCCTCCCCCTCCCCCTCCCCCTCACTCCGCTCCGCTCCCATCCGCCGCTCTCCATAATTTCCTCCGGAGAGGATCGCACGCCCGGTGACTCATCTGCCGCCCCAAACGGACCAAACGGTAACACTGCAAAAAAAATATTTTTACGAGAGTGGAAACTTGGCGGTTAATTCTGAGTACGGCCATGCCTGCCGCCATGTGTGGCGCCGCCACACTTTACCCGGATGGTGCTAGATTATAACTCTCAGACAGGGTTTTCGACACGAGCACCCCCCCCCCCCCCCCCACGCCTTCGGCCGACACGTGCCAGCCACGCGTCGCCGGTGGAAACCGGGTCAGGTGCCGCGACTACTGTGACCGCGCCGGCTGCACCCCTCAATTATTTCCCTCTCTAAATTGAGGACCGTTTCGCGTTGCCCTCTTTTATTAACTTTGTGACTTACCATTATTTCTGTTCTTTTCATTTTGTTGCGCGCGCGCCGCGTGCGTCGCCTGAATGCCCGTGGGGCCCGCCGCCACCTCCCTCCCCTCCCCCACGCGTCGCGGTGCAGTTCGAGTGCATGCTCCGCGGGATTCGACGTACACGACGGGCTTATCGGGGGAGGACGATGGCCGCCGGAGAAAAGCGGCGTCCTGTGACGGTTTCAATTACCACGCCGAATCAGCACTCACGAGCTTAAAGTTTTTTTTTTTAAGTGTGGGCTGCGCCGGCAGCAACGCTGTGGGTATCTTCGCCGTCGTGTCCGCCCGTTTGTGTTTTTTTCCGTGTCGCCCCGAGCTGGCCGGGATCATTTCCATACAACAACGCCTCCTCACGCCTTATCGCCGTCCAGGGGGAGCGACTTTCCATTCGATTAATCTGGGCGAGGAAGCAAGCGGTGCGAGGCAAGACGATTGACGCCACGGCGGAGCGGCGGAGCGGCGAGGCAGCGGAGCGCGGCCCCCCGCCCTTGTTGATGGAAAGAAAACAGGCGCCTCTCGCAAGGCTGCCGCCCGGCTGCCGCCGCAGTGCTGGGGCCCCGGTGTCCCTAATAAACCGGCGATAGCGTCGTCGGCAGCCCCGCCACACGCCGTCAGCTGGGACACATGCAAAGCCGCCACGGATGCTCTCACACTCGAATGATTTAGGTTAATCTTTGCGGGCAATTTTCGTGCGGTTATATAGGCCCGTTTTTTAAGCGACGCCGCAAAAACGACGGAATGTTTCCGCCGAGAACGGTCTCTGTAGCGCGCACACGAAACACACACACACACACACACACACACGCGCGCGCGCGTGCCTCCACCCCCCGGAGCACCGCCCCCTTGTGTTAACATGATGGATAAAGATTGGCTTTAATTGGGAAGGGCGAGACACGGAGTGCAAACACGGACTTTGGAGCGGCCTTTGTTTGAGCAGCTGCCGGCCGCCGACGGCCGCGCTCGGGCCCGCCGCCCTCCCGGCCGATAAGCCGGCCGCATTCGGAGCGGAAGAGAGACGTGATTTTGTGTCCACCAGTTGTCACGGAGTGACCACCCTTCTGGACACCGAAGCTTCACCTCGCGCCGCGAGAGCGCGGTGCTGTCGGGGTACACTGTCGCCAACAGTCAAGTTTCAGAAAGACATCCGACTCGTATTCATTTGCAGCGTACAGCAAGTCTGATGTGTTGTATAGTTGGGAGGGGAGTTGCTGGTTGACTGCCCCGAGGCTTTAGGGGACTAAGGGCTTTTCGCTGCTCCACCCGTGAAGTGATTCCGAAAGGCAACAACAGTCAAACTCGGCCCGTCGGGGACTTTGCCGAGGGCCAGCAGCCAGCTTCTGATGACCCTCTCCCTCCACACGCCTTTGAATACACGGCGGCGCCATGCATGAATTAGTGGGAGTCCTCGTCCAGCGGCCGGCATCCACTACGGGCCGCAGGCAGAGAGTAAAGTCGTCCACTGCGTTTGAATCTGCACGGCAAACGCGCGTGTGTGTTGTGCGTGACATGAAAGCCCAGCTCATCACGAACCACTTCATGCCCACGCAATAGACTGGCTTGCGCTCATGACCGGCTCACTTGCGGCTGCGTTTTCGTAGGGCCAGTCTTTTGAAATGTCCGCGGTCTGTTCAAACCGGAAGATCCAGGAAACATTGTGCAGTTTTGCACATTTGCCCTTACAACGATTTACGCCGTAGAGTTTTAAGCCGCTCTCTGCTCTTCTTACATTTCCAGTTAATCTGTCTGCTCCGCAGCCGGTACCTGCTGCGCCGACAGCACAGCCGCCTCGCTCGCTCTGCGGCACCCTCCCTTCCCGACCCGTCTAACGGGACCCTTTCGCTCCTCCGCCCTCCCATGGCCTTCGGGCAAGTCCCTTTGCACAAGTTGCGATCCAGGCTACCGGACGTAATCACTGGGTATAGATGTACATTTGAATACCCCGTGTGTCTCCCCTCCCCGTGCCACCGCGTTTGAGCCCTGCTCGCCTTGTTTGGGCGGCACCATGGCGGTCCAAGGGCTCACGCTGCTGTGTGGGGGACAGGGAGCAGCAGAATATTCCACGAAGGCCTTGGCAGTTCGGATGTCTTACAAAGATGGGAGTGTCCTTGTCTGACCTGAGTGTAAGGACATACGGAGGGGGCAGCACAAGAAGGGTAGAACAAGTTCCCTCATAAGTGGTAATTTTTTTTCGAACACTCATGAACTGCATTTGACAACCTATTATTTTTGGCAGTGCGCACCGGAATACAATCAACCGACCCCGTCCCCGTGTGCTGATCGACAATTCCGCTTCCGACTGGAGATCGCCGAACGGTCTGAGGCCGAGGAGGCGCGGGCTCTAACTTGGCCAGGGGGGCGTGGCAGCGGCGGAATGTCGCTCTCTCTCGCCTCGCACAAGCCTCTCCGGGAGCGGCGCCATTGGCCGCGTGCAGATTGGGGGTCCGGGCCTGACTTAAACTGTCTTAGCAGCTTGTTGTGCAAACAAGGGACGTGTAATCAGAGACGGCTTTGGCCTGGAAGGGCACCAGCCAGAGGTGCCAGCGGCGGTACGGTTACACTGACTGAAAAGGTGGAAAGAAGCCCGCGACGAAGACCTGTCCCCACCAAGCCGCTTACGTCACACGCTGTTTGCTTCCGACCCTCTTCATGGAAGAGAATAGCAAGGCGATATCTTTCAATCGCACTCCCGCTTCAGCGTTTTGGGGGCGCTCGCTGTTGTTGAGGCCGTGGTGGTATCGGCCTGATAAGACGAGGCCGTGCTCACCGGCACTGCCGGTGCCCCCCTGACACACCCCGCGCCGCACTAACCTCACCCAACCCACACCCTCCCACTGACTTATCCTCTCAAACACGCGTACTGCTAATGGAAGCTTAAGCCAGTTCTCAAACAACGTTCGAGGTAAGAATAACCAACAGCGGCCTTCATGTAATACTGGGCGATAAAATTGAAAAAGGGCCTGGAGCGATTTGGCTGTGGCACTCAATAGATTTAAATCCAGTCAAAAGCCAATATATTTCCCGGGCCAGGCTGTTTCTCTCTTTTGATTCACGGGGGCGATGGTGTGTTTCACATCAGCACTGAATCTCATGAACACAATATAGAGGGAGTGTTCAGTTGAGAACAGTAAACACCGATCGCTCTTTGGGGTACTCCTGCATTTGAACGTGTGGCTTCGTTTCGGCCGGTGTTCTCAGCAGCCCCTACCAGCCGCCCAACTGGTCCCCCTTACTTCAGCACTGCCTCCACGTGATCACAAACTTTCCGCCCTGCAAACCGTCAACATCAGTCACCACGGCGACGTGGGCAACAACGATGACACGGATCCGAGCCCGCCTGCGCCCACCTGCGCGCCCCGCAGCCCTCCGGCCCTCCGTCACGGAGTCATCAATAACTCCGAGGTGCCGCCGCTCGGAGGAGGCGTTTCCACCACCGTGAATCTATTTGTTGCACGTTGTCGCTTCGAATCCAGTCTCACTTTGCCAGCCAAGCGGATGATGTGGTACAACTAGAAGCCAGTACCAGACCGGGCGCGGGGCCAGAACGGAAACGGCGAAAGAGCTAGGAAAACTTTCCCGTTTAATACGGAATGCCAAGTAAAGCAGTAGAGTGAAGAGAAGAGAAGGAGGTTTCACTATCCACTGCACTCTTTCCCCTCTCCCGCAACTCTCGGTGAATGTTGCTGGTCTCCGCACCCACTACACGGGCATAATATTCGTATTACGCGCGCTGCTCGGGCGCCCCGCCCTTCGACGGGTCGCGCTATATTTCAGACGGACAATGCCAAAAGGGGGACAGGGATGGCACATAAAAGTGGAGAGTTGGTGAAGTACAGAAAGACGCATAAATAAAAAGTGCAGCTGGGGGCCGAGGTGCGGGGCGGTACCAGGAGGGGCCCCAAAGCGACCCCCGAAAGGAAGGGGTTTATGCCCTTATGAGAGAAAACGTCCACCTAAACGACCAAACGACTGACAAAAAAAAATGAAGCGACGGCAGTGCAGGCGGAAGTGTTTTTTTTCCCAGTGGCGTGACACGGCCTGTGGAAAGAGCAGTTGAGGCGTATTTTGAATTGCGGAACTTTCTTTATCTAGCCATCTTTTCCGGTGAAATATCCCAGAAGCTCGTCCTTTCCTCCCTCGTGCACCAATCGCACCATTTTCACGTCGCAGTGCAGGTGCGACTTGTCCACGCAGTGCAGCAGCGGCGGGTATGGCGCACGAACCATCCAAAATTTAGCTCTTGAAACGGCCAGAGGGCCGAAAGCTTTGCAGCGCGGCGCGCCTCACCTCGCATACACACTGCACTGGCACGCTGCCGCGCCCGGCGCCGCCGACAGGTCTCTGACAGCCCGGGGGGCATGACAACAGGAATGTGTATCTCATACGAGCCGCGCGCGGAATTTAATGCGCATCGCCAGGCGACTGCGGCGGACGCGCGGCTTTTGCCACGAAACGAAAGCACGTTACTGAAGACGCGACGTACAGAGAGAGAGAGAGAGAGAGAGAGAGAGAGAGAGAGTGAGTGAAAGAGGGAGGGAGAGAGGGAAAAAATTACTTCCGGAGAGGCGAGGCCGCGTCGTGGTAAATATTTAAAATCTGTCACGCGCACTGTGTCGTGACGTCGGGGCGTGGATACATTAGGGGCTGTAAGTAACAGCCCTATTTATGTCGGCGAGAGAGAAAGATGTCACGGCAAAACTCCCACCTATTGCACTGCGGCGGCTCACTGCGAAGCGAGAGGGAGAGAGACAGAGCGAGAGAGAGAGAGAGAGGGGGGAAGGGGGGGGAGAAAGATGGAGAGGAAACCGCTTGCATTCAACAACCGTGCGACAGCGGGGGAAACAGGTCGTAAAGGAGGGGCGATGATATAATATGCAAGGGGCCTAGGGCCTGGGCGGCCTGGGCTCGCGCTAGGCGCTCGGACACTGCCCTCATCTCTCAGCGCTCCGCTGCGCCCAGCCTCCCAGCCACGCCCCGAGACCGAGCACTGCAGGGGTAATCTCCCGCGGACCTCTGTCCGTTCCCAAACAATGATGAGTCTCCAAACTGTGGAACAATCGGAGGTACTCGGTAGTAAGACCGGTGAAGATTTCGGAGCGCTGTTCTTGTTCAACAACAACGAGGGTCTGGGGTGCGTCGAGCGAAGGGGGCGGGGCGACGACGCACCCTCCGGCCGCCGCATCCCCAGGGGGGGGGGGCGAGTGCACTGGGGCCTCGCGGGGCGCCACACACGGGAGCGGAACAAAAAGGAGCGAACGGAAGGGGTTGGGAGGAGCAGCCGCCACGGTGCCGTGCGGAGTTCATGCCCATCCAAGAAATTTCGATCCATAATTCATTTTAGTGGTGCCGGCCGCAGGAGGCCCCCTCCAGGCAGCGGGCTGCCGTGGCGCCTGGCCCCTCCGCGCGCCCCCGCGCCCCCACGCCCCCGTGCCGCCGCCGGAGGGGGGACGGTCTGGAAGGGCAGACCGCGAGTGAACGCCTTACGCGTCGCCCCCTTCCGCGTGTTTTACATGTCTCGTTTACGCAATGTATGGCCTTTCGCGCCCCCGCCGCGCCCCCGTAAGCGCCGCACGCCCCCGCAGCCGCGCGCAGCCCGCCCGGGCCCCACCCAACCACTGCAGACAGTACTTTGTGCACTGCATGCGCCATGTACACATGCGAAATTATTCTCAGGTGGCGGAGTGACTCAGGCGGGCGGCAGGGGGGGAGCACGATGTGTGTGTCGCCGTGGTCCACGGTCCGTTACGGCGGGGTGGAGTGAGCTGGGGGCGGCCTGCAGTATCTGCCCGGAGCAGACGCCCGGCCCTGCCAATCTCACTCGCAGCGCCAACAAAAACTGCCTCCTACTGACGGCTCTATTGAAAAAGAGAGCGCACTGCCCGCCTCGCGTGTGTCAGAGCGAGAAGGAGAGAGAACGGGCGGAGGAGGAGGGGCGGGGGAGGGGGGGGAGAAGAGGGCCGGCAGGGCAGCCAGACGGATAGACACGAGAGAGGGGGCAGAGGCGAGAAGCAGAGGCGGAGCGGGCCTGGCCGTGGTCGGGGCTCTTGGGCGAGGGTGTGGTGGTGCCCAGTAGGTGGCCCTCGGCGTCGTGTGTGCTAAGAGGAGATGGAAGGATAGATGAAGATGAAGACGCGAGTGAGCGAGAGACTCGGAGACAGAGGAGAGAGAAAGAGAGAGAGACAGGGGGCGCGCAGCTCGGGGGGTTGCCGAGCTTTCACGACTCGCCCATATGGAGCAGACAGGAGCGCCGCTGACGCTGCCCCCCGCCGGGCCCCCGCCGACCCCCCGCCGACCCCCCGCCGACCCCCCGCAGCGCCCCCCGCCGCTTCCTCTCGCCGCATAAACATGACGAATAAAACGGGCGCGCTGCTTCCCCGGTGGCACTTTGCTCCGGGCCATGAAGGCCGTGTACTCGTGCGGCCACGGGTGGTTGGGTCGGGCCCGCCGCCTCCAGCGCCAGGTGGAGCCGACGAACCCTGATGTGGGCTGCTGGAGGCCGCTGGAGGCCGCTGGACACGACGTACGGGCCTTCCAGTGGCCTTGCGCCCCCAGCAAGAGTCGTCTGAGTGGGGAGGGGGGGGGGGGGGTCGGATCGTAAACAGGCAGGCCGGCTGCCGGCGGCCGGCCGGGCCCCACTCCTGGCAGGGCAGGCAGAGCTGGGAGAGCCCGGCCCGAGAGTTCAAGGGTTGCCGGCGCTGCGCCGTCTTAGCAGGAGGCCGTTGGCGCGCTCACCCCTATCGATTCCCCCCGCCCCCCCGGCGGCTCCCCGGCCGCCCCCTCAGGATTAATAATGAACAGCCTCCCCCAAATCGCGAGGCCCCTGCACCGACCGCCAAAGTCACGCCGCGCCGCGACTGCCGGTGCTGTCCGCCCGGGGCGAGGCGACGGCAGCGAGGGGTACCCCGGTGCTTCCAGTCAGTGTACGCCTTCCAGTCCAGTCACTCTCCAGTCAAGGTCCAGTCAATTTCCAGTCGGACACGTCGTGCGGCTACAGTACCGGAAGCGCACGATCGTCCCGCACCGAGGCTCGGTAGCCGCGTGGTTAGCGAGTCCAGCTGGCGGGCGGCTGGTCGGAGGTTCAACTCTTTCCCGGTCCGTGCACTTTTTCTGTCGGCTCAGCTAAGACGACGGTGTGTAAAGTATAGGGGGCGCGCATCCAACGTCATCGCGGCTCTTTGGCCGCACCGGTAAGGTGGATAACCGGCGACCGAAAGATTGCGGGTTCGAGCCTTCCCACTTTCCTATATTTTTCTTGTGTCTGCGTTTGGAAGGCAGAGGGTAAAATATACTTCCGAACGTGGCGTCGGTATGGCTGTCTGAACGGCCGTGCGCGCTGCGTCACTGAGAGATGTAAGCGTTGGGTTTCAACTTGAAGATTCCCGCAGCACGGTCGGGCTTACCCCCGTTCCCGGGTCCGAGGTTCTCTCGGTCGCCCGGGGTTTCCGGCGGGGGGGCTCTGTGTCTACCAAGGAAACTTGGTTCGGAGACTCGGGTGTATGCTACGGGGGTACCTAGGGTTCGGTACCTTCGTTTTCGCTCCCTGTGAATCTGGCAGACGAGGACACGCCGTCGCGACTAGGGTTCGTCGTGAAGTACAGCAGCTTCGGCTGTGTACGATATAGGAAAGCCTACCTCCCCCCCAATCCGCTCGGGAGTGGCCGCAGTGCCACAGACCAACCAGCCAGTCGAAGGGAGTTGATTCCGGAAATCTGGCTGGCGGAGGGGGCTACATTGACCGTTGCGGAAGCGTGCCCCTGAAAAAGGCCGCTGCGTTGTGCCGGTGTCTTTGCGGCGGTCAATACCTGGTACACCGGTTCCCATTCGAACACCGAAGTTAAGCAGGAGGGTTCCAGGCGGAGGCCTGGGACGAGGTAGTGCCCACCCATTTTTGCAATTTTTTTTCATAAGCATCCATATATTTCTAAGCGAAACAAAAATATTTTCGTTTCGAGTTTTGGTCACGGTAGAAATTAGTTTTTAACCAATTTTGGGGTAGGTGACAGCTCAGAAACCATAAATGATCGTGAATTTTTCATTTCAGTCAATGGAAATGACTGGTCCAGTTACCAGTCAGTGGTCCTGAGGTACCCCTCGGCCAGTGCCCCGACCGACACGGCGGCAGCCGGCAGCGGTACTCGCCGCCCTCCTGTTTCTTTTCATTCTCTATGCGCCTTTTCGCCGCATATCCCCCTACCCCACCTCACACAAAAACACTTCTCGAAAGTCGCCTCTAACTTTAATTCCGCGCCGCGGTCATATCCGCCCGGCTGTTGGTCCTGCATTATTGACGCAGTTTGTGGAACGGTTACTTGTGTTTCTGCGGGCGGCGGCGGCGGCGCGCCGCGTCGTCGCCGCGGCCCGCTCCGAAAATAATGAAATGAAAATAAGCGGGCGGCGCGGCGCGGCGAGCGCGTTGCGTCGACGGCCGTTACGACTGCAGCCGGTACGATTAGATATCCCCCTATCGATATGACGATTGTGCCGCCGTGCGCCCCGCAGCCCCGCGGCGCCGGCCGCCCCGGAAATGGACGCTAAATGCCCCGTCCGCGCGGCCGCCCGGCAGCGCGCTGCACATGCGAAGGCGCCGTAAAGCGCGAGCGGGGCGCGGGCGCGCTGCCTGGGCGGGGTGCCTGGCGCAACCTCTTTCCATCGATCGAGACCTCAAGAACGAATACGTCTCTCGATAATTAGAGAAGTCTGCTGTTTGTAGAATTTCCCCCCGAGCAACAGGAAGCGGTGGCGACAGCGTTTATTGTCGGCCGCCGACAGCTCGGCCGCCCCCTGCAGTCCGGCCTCCTCCTCCTCCTCCTCCTCCTCCTCCTCCTCCTCCTCCTCCTCCTCAATTCCTCCTCCTACGCACCTCCAACTCCTCCTGCTCCTCGTCCTCCTCCTCCTCCTCCGCCCCGCCTCGTACTTCTCAATTCGTCGATGTTTACGCACGAAGCAACTGCTGTTGCTGCGCGCGTGAGGGCCGGGGGGTCTCCGCCCGGAGTCGTAAGAAATGGCCCGGGGCGGCCTTGGGGGACCCCGAGGGCTGCGGAGCCCGCGGAGGGGCGGTGGGTGGACCGGGGGGGACGACGGTGCGGCCCGCCGCCCGGGGGCGGCCGGGGGCGGCCGCAGGCTGTCGGGGCCGGCCGCCGCAACGTTTGCTTCCAGTATTTTTCACGGCCAGAATATCAAATGCGTTACGGCACCCTCTCGTTCTGGGCGCCCTGAAAAGCTGCGAGGGGCGTCGGAGGCGGTGGAGGAGGGCTGGCCGGGGACAACAGCAAGGAGGGCCTCCGGATGCAACAGCTCCGCGCGCCGCCGGGCGCCGATGGCCGCGAGCTGATAAGCGATACGCGCCGAAAAGACGTCGGCACTCGGCGCCGCGCGAGTCTTATTTCACGGCTGCTGCAGTCGCCGCCGCCCGCACGGCTGGGAGGACCCTCCGTAGGGGGGGGGGGGGGGACAGCGGCGGAGGAGAGGGAAGAAAGAGTTGTTGACGCGGCGATAAATCCGATGCACGCCACGCGTCGATATCGCAGTGTGTACAGTGAGGGTGTGGCGAGCGCTCTCACGAGGCCGGGCAGGGGAGCCGGGTCCGCGCCGCCGCAGGTGGTGGTGGTGGTGGTGGTGGTGGTGGTGGTGGTGGTGGTGGTGGTGGTGGTGGTGGTGGTGCAGTTGAAAAGCGAGCCGGCGCGGCACGTCCCTCGATCAGCCGCGCAAACGGCCGCGCCACACGTTCTATCTAATTTCTTTAGGAAACTCGCTTTATTTTATTCTTGGCTCTCTCGGTCGGCCGCCGCCGCCGCCGCACAGCACCGCACCCCGCAACACTGAACTTTCCCTGGTGAAAGACGTGGAAAAATGTGCGAGCATATATCTTGAGGTATTGATTGGACAAAAGTTGTGGAAGTTCCCCTTCTGCCAGCCTGGCCTCGTCCCCTTCTTCCCCCGCCCCCTCCCATCCTCCCCCCCCCCCCCCCCCACACCGCGCTGTTGCCGCCCCTGCGCTCTACTCCCTCCTTCAAAGAGTGGCGCGTTTTGCGCGGGTGAAAAATCGTGCGGCCCGCGGCGGTGGGTTTCCGCCCGGGCGCGGACCTGTTGTCACCGCGACACCTCGTCAAGCGGCGGCCCACTTCAGGACTGGCGTTGTCACATTGTCAGGGTGCAGGACGGTCATACAGTGCGACCGGAAGTGCGACACGGGACTGTCCGATCAGAGCGGGAAAAGCGAATTACACGGCGCTGCAGAGTGAGTGCGTGGCCCGGCAGCGCCCACTGGCCGAGCTCTCGTGAGGCCCGTGAGAAATGTTGCCGCCCCCTCGTGGCAGCGCTCGCCGCCCACACCGCTGACCCGTCCAGGCCGAACGGTCCGCACGGACTTCCACCCTCATTTTTCACACGGAGCGAGAGCAAGAGACGCGGGCGGACCGTAATGAAACTCCCGAGATTCTTATTCCGATGTTATACGGGAACGTGGACACGCCCTGGGCTTCGTGCTGACGACTCATGACAGTCACTGATTTATTCCATTCGGAAGACTATTAATAATATTAATAATAATAATAATAAAATAATCAGAACTGCATCTTGCTGACTTTTTTCTTTTGCCACCAGAACGTGAGCTCGAGGCTGTGCATCGCGCACTGACGTGCGCCGTCCGCAGGAGTGTGGCCACGAGGACCGAAGAGAGTTGTTGCCGCGCAGGACCAAACTTTGTGCCGCCCTTGGCACAGGCGGGACGTACTGTGCGCCCTGCCGGCCGGATAGTTTGGGGAGCGCGCGGACCCCGTCGGACCCCGGCGGGGACCGGATTAAGAGGTGCAGCGTGGCGCTCCCCCATCTCTCATTAGAGCTCACGGGGGACACCGCACGGCTCAGCACTTTCCGTTTGAGCACATGTCAGCCCGCCGGGGGGCTCCGGCAAAGGGGCTCGTCGAGGAGGGGCAGTCCGTCCGGCTGCCCTTGTGTGTGTGTGTGTGTGTGTGCCGGCTCAGGAAAAGTCGCCGAGAACAAATGCGGCGGCGCCAGCGGGGGCTCCACACGGCAGGACGCCGCCCAACGCCGCCGTGCACCTGTTCGCGGAGAAGCGCACAGACTCGTGTGTTGTGGCGAATCGCACAGCGTAGTCACTTAGACGGGGGCCGAGTCTGCGGGCGAGCTCTGCTCTGACAGCTCCAAGCAGAACAGCATGTGTGCTCTTGTCGTGGGCGGGCCGCATGCAAACACGATGGAGCGAAGCGCCACAACAGTAGCTGCGGAACTGGCGGGAGGGGTCTGCCGTGCCGGGCCGTGCCCTGACAGTCGAGGTGCACACCGCACTCGGCGTCGTGTGAGCGCGAGCCAAACCCATCGGGGAGTGCATATTGTGCTCAATGCGTGGGTGTCACTCCGTAGTAAGCACACGTTTAAATCACCGACACAGCATTTTAAAAACAATTTCACAGGCGACTCACGTTCACAGAAGAAAAAGGAATTGGAATTTTTTTAAAAAAAACAATAAACGATGTTTTCCGGAGCGCAGGTGGCCGCGTAAGTGGTGCAAAGTTGCAGGCTGCAACCCTCCCGTGCACGTCACCAGGTGCACGCGCTACTTCTTCCCCTCGCACGCGCGCCCTTGCTCGCTCCGCGCCCACCGCGCCCCCATGTTAGGCCCGGCGGGAGTCGGAACGACAAATTGAAACCCCTTGCCTTTTTTTTTGTCTGCCGGCCGTTGTGTGTGTGTGTGTGCGCGCGAGTGGTGCATGTGTAGGCCCACAAATTCGGAATACAAAACGGCGCCGTGTCGCGCTCACCTCAGGGCGGGGCCGGCGGGGCCGGCGGGGCCACGGGGAGGGGCGCGTCGGGGTGCATGCTCGATGATACAGCTCGGCAGCAGCCCCCGGCCGCCCCCGGCCGCCCCCGGCCGCCCCCGGCCGCCCCCGGCCGCCGCAGAGGCCACGGCTGTATTGTGCCGCCGCCGCCGCGATGCAACATTTATCTCTGCCGGATCTCTGACATTTGCCTGTCAAGCGGTACAGTGGCGGCGGACGGCCGGGTGACGAGTCGGCCCTCCCCCTCAGCGGCGCTCTGAAGCGCCCCCCCAACCCAACCTGGCCGGGCAGCTGTTGCCCCCGCAGCAGTGTCTCTGCCGGCATGATTGACGACATGAGCGGGGGCCGACGGACGGCGCGCCCCGCGAAGTGCCGCCGCCGCACTCATAATGGGAACGAAAAACTCTCGGCGCTGCGCTCTTGTTCGGCAGTGTGCAGAGTGCCGGAGTGCCGTGGTCGGCCCGGTCGCTGAACCTCCCCGACTCTGTTACCGGAGCCGGCTAATGCCTCGTCATTGCTACCGCCCGCCGCCCGCCGCCCGCCGTGCCGCTTTGGCAGTAGGATCCCCCTGCCTCCCCCCGCGCTCGGAGACCGGCCAATCGCCCCCTTGGCTGTCCACACACACACACACACACACACACACGACAAGCGCGTGCGCCCTCTCTGCCCTCCTTTTCTTTCTCTCCCTCCCGCCGCCGGTTGGTCCCCGCAGCTCTTCCTCTCTTTTCTTCGGCCGAAAGTTAATTCTCCCCCCCCCCCTCCCGCTGGCCCTCGCCAAGGCGGGACCCGTTAATCCGCCATGCGTGAAAATCCCTTCTAACAGGCAATTGTACGGCGGCAGGAAGCGCGGCCCCCGCCGCCCCGGCGGCCGCCGCGGGGCCGCGGTCGGGGAGGGGCGGGGGGGAGGGGGGGGGGGACGTGAGGGCCGGTGACGCTGACGGACTAGGGCACTGCTAGCTAGAGCCGGAGGACTGGCAGGGCGGCCGTGCGGGCATAACACAACGGAACGTTCGGACGGAGCTGAACAAATCGGCTGATAAATTTTAAAGTTGTATGAAAATATTTAATACGTACGCAGTAGTGCATTTTCGAAAGCTCATTTTATTCTCACGTCCCAAGTTTTCAGACTTGAACCTTCCAGTCTCCCCCTCCCCCCCCCCCTCCCTCTCTCTCTCTCTCTCTCTCTCTCTCTGTCTCTCTCTATCTATCCCGCACTCTCTCCGTCTGTCGCTTTCCTGGGCGCACAGGTGTGGCCCGCAGGCGCCGGTGAGAAACTGAATTCAGCTGAGAAGGGACGACCGCGGGAAACACAAAGGCGGCAAAAGGGAATAGGATTATGAAGGCGCGGCCGGGGGAGAAGTAGGGCGGGCGGCGGGGAGCGGCTGCATAGACAGCCGGCTGGCGGGGCTGTGGCGGGGCTGTGGTGGCAGCTCGCGGGCAGAGTTCGTTAGCAATGAAAAGTGTTTATGCGTGGCATCGAAAAAGTTCCGGCGTTTTCGCGCACTGCTGACTTTCAATCTGCATCGAAAGGACCGCGGCTTTGTGCGCCGGCCCGGGCGGAGATCGCAACATTCTTCCGCCCTCCTCCTCCTCCGTCGCCGTCGTCGGGGAGGCAGAGGGCCCTGCAGGGTCGGCGGCGAGGCCGCGCCCGGGCCGCGCTGCGCACCGCCGCCGCCGCCGCACTCGTCGGAGAGTTACTTTTTGGCCCGGAGAAGCAGGGAAGTGCGTACGGAAGGTTGAGAGCACGCGATATGGCAGCGGGCTGAATCAGTGCCGGTGTGGGGCCCGGAGGGGGCCGCGGAGGGGGGCATGCATGCGAGCCGCGCCCCGCGGCGGCCCCGCGGAGTCCCGCCGCACTCGCCTCGCGTGTTTACAGGGCATCAAAGTCACTGGCGGTTTCGCTCCGTGAAATAGTTTTCCACGACGCGCGCGGCCCCCGCCCCCCCGCCCCCGCCGCCCCCGCCGCCCCCGCCGCCCCCGCTCTCCTTTCCGTCGCCGTCGCCGACGTCCGGAGCGCGGCTCAAGTTTTGGGGAAGAGGAAATGCCGGAGCCATCCATCCCACGCACCGCGCCCGCGCTGCTGACTGCGTGTGCGTGAGGATTTGAGGGGGAAAAAACGACCTACAGCCGCCTGCATGTCGCACAGAAAATTCCACATTAAACAATATACGATAGTTTGCATGTTGTCAGGCCAAAAAAAAAACTACTTTTACTACAGCTGAATTTTTTTCACAATTTTCAACTTTAGAAAAAAAACTTGTAGCCACGATTTTATTTACAAATTTTTACTTCTCATGAACGTTTTCCGGCATTTTTCAACGCAGATCGCACTGCGGGCGCCGGGACGTGGTGGCCTTTGTTTGCAGCCGTGCACCCTTCTGCCGCGGCGGCCCCCGGGGTCCGAGGTACTCGAGCATCCGTCAGGGCGAGAGTGGTCCGGTCCGGCAGGTCCCAGGGCGCAGCCACGGGCCCCGCACGGGCCGCGCACGGGCCGCACACGGGCCGCGCACGGGCCGCACACGGGCAGCACACGGGCCGGGCACACGCCCACCGGGGGCATTAGGAGGGTCGGTGTCACATGCCCGACACATTCTGCTCTGCATGGGGGCGAGAAGCGAAGCGGCGGCAGCGGCGGCAGCAGCGGGGGCAAAGGACGGTGAAGTGGTAAAGTGATCCCTGGCCGGCAGAGGAGGGCCCCGGCCGTGGCGCCGCCCGCAGCCCCACCGGCACCGCCCCGCCCGCCGAGAGGTTTTAGGGGCGCAATCAGAGCCCGCAGGTGACGGGCGTCCCACGGCCGGCGACGCCCGCCCCCAGCACGCGCCCACGGGCCACCGCGCAGCCCTCGGCGGCCCCCGGGACCCTCCGACGGGACAACGACAAGTCGCTCCGCGCCAGAGGCGGGCTGACGCGAGCTGACGCCGCCGGACTCGCCCGCTGACCCGTCCGCAGGGAAGCTCTCGCCGCAGCGGCTCCCCGCGGAGCAGAAGCCGCAAGGTCGATATTTGGGCTCGAGTTGTGCGCCATAACCACGACCACGGCACCGGGCCCCCGCCGATGCACACACGGAGGCGCGGCGCGTGCGGTGCCGGCCGCCGCCTGCTATCCGGGGCGCTGCCCGCCCGCAGAGCGCGCCCGTCCGCCGGGACTGCCTACCCACAAGGCGCTCCGCCGGGCCGAGCTGCGCAGGGCGATGCCCCGCAGAGGCGGCACCAGACGCCGCATGCTCGCCAGAAGGGGGGGGGGGCGGACCCCCATGTCTGGCCGCGAGAAGTTCAGGCAGCACAACGAGTATAACAGCGTCTCTAAGCTTTGGAAGCAGCCGCGCTCCGCGTCCGTTCCGTTCCGTGTCCGCAGAAGGCATCAAATCAGGCCGGGGGCGGCGCTGCCGTGCCGCGGCCCGCCGGCCGGCCCCCCCAATACCAGCGACAACAAACGGGCTATTACTTGTCGCCGGGCTGCGTGTTCGGCCAGCGGCAGGGGGGGGGGGGGACGTGGGGACACGATCGGCCATCACGGGACGTGGCGGCGAGCTTCCTGCAGCGGCAGCGCGCGCCAAATCCACAAGGATTATCAGACATCTGGACGGGCGGGACCCCCTGCGGCCCCCGTCGCTCACCGCCAGGCTCTCTCTCTCTCTCTCTCTCTCTCTCTCTCTCTCTCTCTCTCTCTCTCTCTCTCTGCGGTGATGCCGCCTGCAAAACCACTTCATTTCCCACAGGCCCACTCCACGCGAGTTCCCCCCCCCCTCTCTCTCTCTCTCTCTCTCTCTCTCTCTCTCTCTCTGTCACGTGACCGACTGACGCCCCCGCCCCCCTCCCCTCGATCAGTAGGCCCGAATGGGAAATTTGTGTTGCCGGCAAGAGTATATATCGGTCCGCGAGGGAGTGTGAGAGAGACAAGAGAGGAGAGGGTGGGGGCCGCGAGCGGGAGGGAGAGGGATGCCGATGCGCCGCCCGCGCGCCCCTCCCGGGGTAGGTGCAGCAGGGCGGTATGCCCGGATCCGACGACATCGGTTTTCACTCGGATCAGCCCTCGGAGATGTCGGCCCGGCCGGCTTAGGCACGAATGGCTGACTCCTCGGGCCGCTCCGTCAGCAGGGGGAAGGTCGACGATCTGCCATGAGCGTTATAGGTTTTTTGAAAAAATAAAATAATATTTGACGGTGGACCCCTCCCGAAAAGGACGTATTTGGGCATCGATGTATTTAAGTGCCCCGGCCATCGTAACGACCCCAAACTTTTGGGTTCCGCTCGAGAGGGCGCCGCTGCTGTGTCGACCGGCCGAGAGGTGAACGCGCGCAAGAATAATAACTCACCCGATAAACTCCCGCTAAATTCATGGTCATTTTTCGAGCCCAATTAATGGAGCGCGGTCCGTCGAGGCGGTGATGTAGTGGTCCTGCGGTCCTGCGGTGCGCCGATACATTACGGGCCGCCTCGGCCCACGGCCCCCCTAAACTTTTCCGCCGCAGAACTATCCGCTTCTGTCGGTTCCTGTGGCCCGCTGGGGGGGGGGGGGGGGGGCGGTCAGCAGCGCGACGGACACGGAGGGAGCCCTATTCGCTCCAGATTTATACCGTCATCAGCAGGAATGGATTTATTTTTCCTCGGAGCCTCGTGACGAATGGCCCCCAGGTAAAACGAGTCATATATAATTTTATATAACATCATATGTAATTATATACACGTTATGTACAACTAGATGTGCGTCATATATAATTATATATCCGTTTCTGTCGCAGCACTATCGAACACTCTCGGTGTGCGGAGACACGCGGCAGGGCGGGTACGGACGGCCGCGGTCACCGCCGCAGTGGGGTGGGGAGGGGCGGGGACGGATGGGGGGCTGCGGAAAGTGGACAGCAGCAAGATAGGGAAAAACGAGTGGACCCCAGTGGGGTGGGGGCCTCTGTGGGGGCGGGGCGGGTGTCGCCGGCCGGCTCCCGGGTGGGCACGGCGGCGGCGGCCCCGGCGGGCCGTTGGCCGGTGCAGGTGTAGCGACCGTGACCAGCCGCCACGCCGCGCCACGCCGCGCCACGCCGCGCCACGCCGCGCCACGCCGCGCCACGCCGCGCCACGCCGCGCCACGCTACCCCACACCGCTACGCGGGGCCCCCGCGTGTCGGCCCCCTCCGCGCCCCCCACTCGGCGCGGTCGGTGCGGCCCGAGGTCCCCCGAGGGGACATTAGGCCACTGCGCCGGGGAGGTAGGCAGGCCGGCAGCCCCCCTCCGCCTCCCCTTCACCGCGCTGACCAGGGGGGAAGATCTTCGGGTCGGCTATTTCCGCAGGGCGTATCCGGCTGAGGAGGGGGGGGGGGGGGGGGGGGGGGGGGGGGGGGGGGGGAAGGTGGAGGCCGGCGGAGCCGCAGAAGCGGCGCGCGCTTTTTTATTTATTTCGCCTTCTTTTTCTTCCCCTGCCCCCTCCTCGCCCCCGCTGCCCCGGCCGCCCGCGCAACTGCCTCCTCTTTCCTTGTTTCATCCATCATGGCCCTGGCGATGTTTATGATATTCGCGGTGAGGGATGTGGGGCCCCGACGCTGCCGCCACATCTACGTGCATCTCGACCGCAAACAAGGGGGAAAAAACACGGGCCAAGTGTTTCAGGGCTTTGTTTTTTCGTTCTCCCCGCCGCCGCCGTGCCGTGTGTGCGCTCCGTAAGGTCACGGACCTCCAGCCGCCCCGCCGCCCCGCCTCCCCGGAGATGCCGCGCCGCGTGCGGGGGCGCGTCAGAGCGAGCCGCGCACGTGTGCAGGGGCCGGGCTGCATGTGGGGGGCGGGCCGCGGCCACCCCCGCCGCCGCCGCCACACCTGGCCGAACGCGCCTCTCATAAATAAGTTAATTGTGTGCAGCCGGGCGCGTATAGCGAGCGAGAAACCCGCACGATGTAGTTTTTTTACGGGACCTGCCGGCGGCGGAGCCCTCGCTGGCCGCCCCTCCGCACAGTTCTTTCCATCGCTCCCCCCCCCCCCCCCGCCGCCCGGCCCGGCCCCCATTGGAATGCTGGGCACACTTCGACAAGAGAACGCGACCGCAGCCTCCCCCCTGCCCCCCTCCTCCCCCCTCCTTATTTCCGGTATTACCCGCGTATCCCAAAACTCGGCACGTTCCATTCGGCGCACACACCGCAATAATCACCTGCCCCCCTCCCCCCCCCCCCCCCCCGGCTCCCCTCCCATCTCCCCTTATCCCCTCACCCCGTCCCTGCCGCCCTCCCCTCACCCTTCACTACTTACTACACTTTTTTTCTGGCGTCCACTCCGTCGCTCAGGTGGCTCGTGTGAGAACACAGTGTTGGGCCAGGCGCCTGTGTGTGTGTGTGTGTGTGTGTGTCGGGACGGCCCACCGACACGCACGCACACACGCACGGGCACACGTGGGCACACACCCGCACGTGGGCACACACATTCCTTCCGCTCGATGCGGCACGCGCTGCGCCGACGCAACGCCCTTAATTTAGAGCCCCGGACGGCGATGCGGCCTCCCCGAGGCCCGCCGCCGCCGCCGCAACCGCTAACCAGCTGTGGATGCAATTCAATGTTTCGGACATAATTTACAGCGTCGTCAATTATTCGGCGGGGGAGGCGCAAGGGCGCGGCCCCCGCGGCCCCCGCGGCCCCGCCGCGTTGCCTGCACACCTCCTGGGGGAGGCCCCGCGGGGGGTGAGGCAGACGAACAGGTGAGTCGCGGCCCCCGCGGCCCCCGCGGCCCGCACGCGGACACGCGCGCACGCACTACCGGGGGTGGGGGATGGTGGCCGATGGCGGCGGAGTCCCGCGCGGATCGTGCGGGATCGAAAATGGGCCGATGCACGCGAAAGCGGCGGTGCCACACGCGCGGGGCGCACGCACGACGCGGGGTGTCGCCGTGCGGGCTCCTGCCGTCCTGTTATTCGCGCCCGCTTGGTTTGCGCGGCCCGCGGCCTGCTGCGGTGCGCAGCCGGCGCCGCCGCCCCCCGCGGCATTTGCCGCACACCGCGCGCCGCGCCGCGCCGCTGTCTGCCGGCGGGGTGGAGAGGGGAGTCGATCCCGAATCCCAGGGGACCCCCCCCCCCCCTGCCTAGCTCACCTGTAACGCCCCCCACCGGCAGACAGCCAGGGGGCGGGGGAGGCAGTATCGGCGGGGGTGCGGTGAGCAGACGGATGGCACACGCACACCTCCGGGCCTCCGGGCCTCCGGCCGCCCTCCCGGCCCGTACCAGCAGTGCCCGACGCACCACACCACCGGCTAACTCCGGCGCGATGGATGGGGATGGGAGGTCAGCCATGGGGGGGCGAGCCTAGCCGTAAGTGATTCGTCCGCCATCTCCCACTGACGCAGCCTCTCTCTCTCTCTCTCTCTCTCTCTCTCTCTCTCTCTCTCTCTCTCTCTCTCTCTTCCCTGCCTCGCACCCTCACCTATCCCCCCTAACAAATATAACAACCCTAAGTAGCCGCAACAAAGACACGCGCATCAAATTTAAAATGAATAGCGGCGGAACGCATATGTCTGTCTCACCCTGCGAAGAAAAAAAACCCGCCGAGGCCGGCCGGAGCAAAGGGCTCCTCGCTTCGCTATGGAGCCCCGAAAATAAAAGAGAGGAAAGAACAGAGTGCCGCCGTGTTGATGACGTTGATGCGGCGGTCGCCGGCGTTAGTCGCTTCCGTGATACACGCGGGCAGATTTCATTACGGCCAACACAGACGCCGGCCGCAAACCTCCGAGCCCCCCCCCCCCCCCTCTCCCGGTGCCTCGGTACCCCGCCAAGCCAAGCGCCCCACGCGGCTGCTACAAAATCCCCCAGTCTGCTCATTACCTACCCCTCCTCTTCCCCCCCCCCCTCTCTCTGTCTCTCTCTCTGATATCCACCACGGATTATGTCTCTTTCTCTAGCGCCCCCGCGTGAATAAAACTCTAGAGAAGGAAAGATAGTCACAGAGAGAGAGAGAGAGAGAGACACGGATAGTAAGAGGTCCAGGGGGTTGGGAGGAGGTGGGGGATGGAGCCCCGCATGACATGACGTGGGCATATGAGCGTGGGGAAGAGGTTGGGTCGGGGAGGCGGGGGGAGCAGTGGGGGGGGGCGGGGACAGCGCCGTCACAGAGCGATGAACCACTCAGGGTTTGCGCCGTCATTTCAGCAGAGCGCCCTCTGCCGCCACCGCGCTGCGTTGGCAGTGCGCGCGGGTGCCCCCCCCCCCCCACCACCACCACCGCCACAGCAGCACACATACACACACTGTGCCACGAAAATAAGCGTCAGTTGTGGTTTTCCTCGGCTGAGCTCACTTTGCCTCGCCATGCAACGTCACGGTATAATACACCACGGCACACCCGCAGACCCCCCCGCCCTTTCTCTCCGCCCTACCCATTCTCCGTGTGCCGCCAGATAGAGGAACGGGGCCCCAAATTATTACGATTGTCACTGTGGGAGGGGCCGTGGCCGCGGCCACACCACCCGAAGCGGCGGCCACAGGGCGCGCCGGGCCCACAGGACACACCACGAAGCCACACCTCATCAGAGTGCGCGAATGGAAGAGCGGCGCTTGGGGACGGCGCGGCGGCGCGGCGGCGCGGCGGCCGGCCTCGGGCACCTCGGGTGTCGTGGCCGTGGCCCCGCCGCGGCGGCCGCCCCCGGCGGGGTTGCCATCCCCTTTCCGTGGTGGTGGCGGTGGGCTGGGGCCCGCTGTCCGTGCGACCGCCGCCGCCCCGACGGGATCCCGGCCCCCGGCCCCCGCAGGCCCCCGTGGGCCTCCGGCCTCGGTCTCTCATCCCATCCCGAGGAGCCGTGCGCGTTGTACCATTTCCTTCCCGACGGGAACCCCTCCGTCCCATGGACCACAAGCGGGGGGCGCGGCCAGCACCCTCCAATCGCGGAGGGCCCCGCCTGGGCCCCTCCTGGGCCCTGCCATCCCCCATTAGGGGCCAGCGCATGGAAATGGGGCATTCCGGGAAGGAAACGCGCGCCTAGCGCTGTCCGTCCAATTTCCCCTCCCGCCGCGGCCACCCCGCCGGCCCCGAGAGCCCCCGGCCCCCCGCGGCATTTTTCTCTGGTTTTATTATTTACCAAATTCGGCGGAAGAAGCGGCAGCGGCCGTATTTGCGGAGCGCCGCGGTTTTGTAGGGCGAGGAGAGCCCCCCCCCCCCCCTGAGCCGCACGATCATGGCAAAAGGAAGGCGCGCCCGGCACCGCAGCCGACTTACCGTCGCGGTCCTTTCCCACCACAAACAACATTAGTTTGACATTTTTTCCATTTCTTGCCGTTTGTCCGGTAGAAACTTCTGAATTTGCAAACCGAAACCCCGCGAGTGCGGGCTTCAGGCAGCCAGGCAGCGACCCCCGGCCGGGACCGGGGCCTGGGCCCCCTGGGTCCCCTGGGGACCTGCGCGCCCCTGCGCCCCCGCCCACCCTGAGCCGGCGCTCCCCGCACATAATGCGGGGCCACTCGATATGCCTCTCCGAAGAAAGGGAAAGTCCCCTCAGTTGACTTGATCGTACCCTCCGTTCTGCGCGCCCCCGCGGCCCCCACGCATACACACACACGCATACACACGGACAAGGCTGCACCGCCGAAAGTAGGTGAAAGGGACACGGACGTGACGCCACGCGCATTCCTACCTTCCTACCCATAACGTGCTATTTGCGGCCCATTTGGGATGGATCGACTCGATGGCTTTCTCTGCCCCACTAGCCTGTTTCCTCCTCTCTCCTTATCTCTCTGTCTCTCTCCCCCCCCGCTCTCTTTCCTCGCCTCCGTCATTTCCTCCTCTCGCTCTCTTTCTTTCCCTCTCTCTCTCGCTCCTCGGCGGGCGTTGGCCGCTAATGGCAAGGTAACGCTGGTGTGCGGTGGGACTGCGAGGGGTCCAGTGTCCCCCCCCCCCCGCCCTCCCATATTAATATTTCCTGACGGCGGATTCGGTGTCATCAAGCCCCACGCTTATATTCCGCACTCGTATCTTCCTGGTGGCGTTTGTACGGGGCGACCCGCACGCACCCGAGCAGGCAGGAGGGCTGGGCCCGCAAGGGCGCAGGGGTCCAGCACCGGGCTCTCCATGTCATCAGGGGCAATTAGGGCCGGGTGCCCCACAGCAGAGAGAGAGAGAGAGAGAGAGAGAGAGAGAGAGAGAGAGGAGCCTGTTTTTATATTCAGGGGTCCTAGAGAGCCATGACAGTCTGCTACACGGCGCCGATGCGCCGCAAGGGTCGCCGCGGGTTCGAATCCCGGTACAGCAGACGCCCCCCTCCCCCTTCCTTTTTTTCCTGGGGCGCCGCCCCGATGCCCGCCCGCGCAGAGCCGGGTAATCTCGGTGCGTGTGTGTGGCGCTAGAACAGGACTGAAGGGCGTAAACAGAACGGGGGCGAGCGGGGCGGGGCGATGGCCAGATAGCGAAAGTGAACTAACTGTTGAGGAAAGGAAAGGAAAGGGGGCGCGGGGGCGGCGAGTGGAGTGAAAGGGCGAAATGAAGGTGGGGGGAGTGAGGGAAGGAGAGAGAGAGAGAGAGGGGGGGGGGAGAGGGAAGAGAGAGAGAGAGAGGGGAGAGGGGGCGATTGTGTGGAAAAGACATATTACGGAGCCAGTATGGTTTGGAGATAACGCACACAAGCAGCGAACGAGCACGCTAACAGCCACTACAGGCACAGCCGGTGGTGCAAGCCGACTCTCTCTCTCTCTCTCTCTCTCTCTCTCTCTCTCTCTCTCTCTCTCTCTCTCTCACGATCCGTCCGCGCGGCTCGCCGCCTCCCGACCGCAGTGACGGGGAGCGCCGTGCTGGGTAGGCCAGCCCGCCTGGCACGCCGGTGGAAGGGATGCCTACCCAGCACGGCGCCCCCGCGCCGCTCCGCTCCGCACCGCCCGGTTTGCTGACTTCTGGGTCAGGGAACGGAAACCCGATTTCGCGCGCGCACCACGCTGCGATCGGGTATCGGGTGTATCGGGTAGTAACGCGTGCCTCAGTGGCCGGCTCGCCGCCGTTGTCATGGCAACCCCCTCGCCCCCCGGCCCTCCCCCGTTGTGTGTTTGTTATTCCCCTTTCATTAACCTGTTGTACGTAATCCGAGGGGGGAGGGGGGTCGGCTGGCATTGCTGCCATTTATTTGGTCCGGCCACGCCAGCAAGGCTACGCGACGGAGACAGCAGCGCGCGAGCGTGGGAGAGAAAGAGAGAGAGAGAGAGAGAGAGTGAAAGCGAGAGGGTGAGGTAGAGAGGGCAGGCGTTTGTTCCTGTTTGAGAGCGCACATTCCGTGTATCAATGTTTGCGCCGGAGAGAATAAAGGCAACGGTTCGGCGGCAGCGGCGCGCCCGAGTGGCAAAGCGGAGCGGCCGAAACCGTGTCAAAGTGCAAACTTTCCCCTGCTGCCTGCCGCTTCTGGAGAGGAAGGTGTGGGGGTGGGGGGACGTGGTGGTTGTTAACACGGCGTAGTCTGAGTGGGGAGGTGTGTCAGCCGGTGTCAGCCCAGCCCCCACGCACGCGTTGGCGCGTCCGACGCGGTGCCTGCCAACGGCCCGGCGGCGGTGCGGTGCGGTGCGGTGCGGTGAGAGGCTCGCGGCCGTGTAAAAGCTCGGCGCCGCAAAGTGCAGCCGACAAGGGGCGACAACGGCGACGCGACGACTACACGCGTGTCGCCGCGACGGCCGCCGACATATCGCGCAGGTTAACAGGGCCGACGGCATCGCTTATGTGCGGCACGCACGCAGCCCGGCCCGGGCGGCGCAGCGGGGGGTCTCCACGGGGTCGGGGCCGAGCGGGGTACGTGGGGGACAGATGGCTCACCGCGGCCGAAACGTGCGGTTGAATTGAGACCGCAGCCAGAGCCGCAGTCAGCCCACACAACGCGGCAGGTCCAGGGCTGCGGCGGCGCGGGCACTTTGTCTGTTAGAAAATAGTTTTAAAAGGCTGAGCCGGCCGAGACATACAGCAGGGTGGTGGTGGTGGCCCGGGACGGAGGCCGCAGAGGCCACAGAGGCCAGCGGCCGGCACCGGGCCGACACGGTACGCCTAATTGGAATCGAAGGGGGGAGGGGGAGGGGGGGGGGCAAATAAATCCCAGGTGATTAAAAGGGGCGTGGCGCCGGAACGGACGCGCCAAACCGGAAGCCAAGGGCTGAAATCTCAGGAAACGGATGGGTCGACATCGACACGACGAGAGAGAGAGAGAGAGAGAGAGAGAGAGAGAGAGAGTAAGAGAAAAGGGGGGGGGGAGGAGATGAATCAGAAATAAAATAAAAAAATAAATAAAATTAAGCAAAAAAAATATTTTTTTTTGCAATCTAGTTTTGAAAAGTTTTTGCAGTGGTACCAGTGGAGCACGGGGTGCCATTAGCCCGGGGCACGCAGCGCCGCAGCGGTACTCAGGACCGGGTAGCGATATTTCCGTCACGCCCGCCTGCCGGCTGCCGGCTGCCGGCTGCCTGCACTGGGCGGGAGGTTTTTGTTTCGCTGGTGACGCCGGGGCTCACAGAGGCGCCCGCGTCGCGGGGGGTCTGCCGTTAGTGCTGAGAGGGGTGGGGCGGCGGCCGGCAGGAGAATACACGCCGAGTCAAAGAGAGCCGGAGGAGGGGAGGGGGGGGGGCGGGAGGGGCGGCCGGACCATTAAAGGAGGCGCCCTAAAGACATTAGTGCGCGATGCGTTACCTCGGCCCGGTTAGCTGGCCCTGGTGTCGCGTCGGCTGCGGCCCTGGCTGCGGTCGGAGTGGGGGCGTGGCGGGCCGAGTCGCGCCGTGCCAATAAGCCCCCTCACACACACTCACACATGTGTGTTACACCGAGACACAAAGACATGTAAATGAAGGAGGGTTGCGGGCGGTATACACACACACAGAGTGATTGGACACGCACTGCGAGGTGGCCTGTGTCCTGCGCACTGGCTGTGGTGGTTTGTCAGATTGAGCGGGTAAACTAGTTTTCGTGTCGTACAGCCGGGGGGGGGGGGGGGGGGAGCGCGGCTAGCGCAGGCCGGCACCTCTGGTGCAGCCGCGGCACCGCACTGTCATCACGCACTCACCACGACCAGATCATTTTAAATAACGCATCAGAGGTGTTTCTAGTCCTTTAATCTCTTTCGTCTGCACTTTGTAGGCAGTTTGCTCGGCTTTTCTTTCTCTTTGCTACAACACTACACGGGTCCAGCCGGCCTCGGCTCGCCGCCTAGCAGCCTCGCCTCCTCCCTCGGGACATCTGCCAGTCTTGCGGGGTGACTGACGCCGCCCCCGCGGCCCCCGCGGCCCCCGCGGCCCCCGCGGCCCCCGCCGCCCCCGCCGGCCCGCCTCGTGTCCTCCTCCGTCCACGTCACGACCGCCAAGTGGTGGCATCACTCCCGGACCGTTCGAAAGACTGAAGAGGAAAAAAAAAAAGAAAGGTTGTGGCGGCGTTTGGGGGAGACCGGGGGGAGTCGACCGTCAGGAACACAGCACGGACGTCCCGAGCGACGAGGGGGGGGGAAGCACACAAATTAGGGTAAATGCGTTCGAAAATCCACATTCGGACCTGATATTCGTGTAGACATACGTAAATTTTGTTCGTGGGGCAATACCGACAGCCGGTTTCACTGCCCTTCCCCAAAAAATACAGAAAGCAAAAAAAAATAAATAAAAGGAATACCGCGCGCGAACCGAGGGATTGTGATTACATCGAAATGCAAACAAGGGAGACAGAAAAAAGAACATGAAATATTTTAAATCTCATTATAATTATATTCGGACAAGTGAATTTGATCGGGTGGCCTACGTCGTGTATGTCGTGTGTGTGTGTGTGTGTGTTGTGCGCTGTGGTTCACTGTGTGTGGTCCGCGCGGTGTACAATAATGCCAGATAACAACATTATGACAGACAATGAGCCCTTTCCCATGCGTACGAAGGCCTTTGTGCTCTCTGTGCGAGAGAGACAGAGAGAGAGAGAGAGAGAGAGAGAGAGAGGGAGGGAGGAGGAGAGGGAGGAGGAGGGAGGAGGAGGGGATGGTGGAGATCGGCGCAGACAGATCGCTGGTACGAAAGAGCGAGAGAGTTGGTACACGGTGGAGGAAGGGGTGAGCAGGGACGGGACGGGGGAGTGCGTTGGCGAAGTGAGGGGCGGGGGGAGGGGAGAGAGACAGAGAGAGAGAGAGAGAGAGAGAGAGAGAGAGAGGGAGGGAAGGAGGAAGGGAGAGAGAGGAAAAGAGGGTACGCAGGAGCGGGGCTTGGGTATTCGCGCTATCTCTCTCATCACGCCCAGCCACGAGTGGAGAAAGGCGCCTGGACAGCGATAGCCGGCACCGCGGCACAGATCAGGCAGCGCGGTGTCGTGGCGGGGAGACAAATGGGCACGTTCTCTCTCTCTCTCTCTCTCTCTCTCCTCTCTTTCTCTCTTTCTTTCTCTGACCTGCTGCAATTGTTAGACAGCGTGGCGCACGTGCAAAAAAAAAAAGAAGAGGAAAGAAAACGCGAATAAAGGAAGGGGCTTGGCTATGCGCAGAGGTGCGGAGGTCCAATGTAGCTCGTCTCTAACAATAAAGCACCACCGGCATGTTCCAACCCTTCTTGAACACGAAAGAACATTGAAGGACGGAGCGAGGATTTGGACTGCGCGCGGCAAGAAAAAAAAAGGAGGAATGTGTGTGTATGTGGTTTTTTTTTTTTAGAAAAGGCTACCTATCTGTTGGTATGAGAGTGAAAAGGGTTGCGGGGCGCGGCGGTGGGGTGGGCCCGCGCTGCCGCGGCACGGAGCTTATACGCTCATGCAGGCGGGTCCGGGCGGGCCCCGTGCCGCGCCGTGCACCGCTTGACATGCCGCCACACAATAGGCCGTCATTAATACTATGTGCGGGCGGCGGCAATTTTTCTGACTGCTTTCACGAGCGACGGGGTCGGGAGGCGGGATGGGCGGTGGGGGGCGGGGAGGGGGAGGGGGTGCCGTCCCCGCTGGAGGTGGCGGCGGCGGCGGCGGCGCGGCGCTCACATGGTTATGCCCACGAGATAAGCGCAGAGCTTTCAAACCAAACGGGCCATATCACGACATCAAAAGGACGGGGCGGAGCGCCGCCGGTCACACACGCACACGCACGGCCGCACACACACACACACACACACACACACACGGGGTCGGCCCGGGCGGGAGCCCCACGCTCGGAGGGTGGCTGTCCGGGTCAGGGCCGTGGCGGCGGCGCCCGGCCGCTTAGATTTACACGGGCAGTAGCGCCGATCTCGCCCGGTGCCGGCCGGACCCCAAAGTTTCCCCATGTCGGCCGCGGTGTTGGTCCGTGCCCTGCCGGCCGGCCGCCGCTTCCACACCGACCCAGGCTGGCCGATGATCGCGGCTAGCGGAGCAGCGCCACTCCCCAGCTCCCGCGCCGCGCGGCCATCAAGTTTGCATGCGCGCGAGGGTGGCGGTCCTTGTGCAGTTGCTGCTGTTGTTCTATTCGAACACACTTTCCGAGACGGCGCGCGGCCGGGGGCAGCCGCGCCAACTGGAAGAGATCGCATGACGAATTCAACACCGAGCTCCCCGGGCCGCGGCAACGCCTCTGCCGCGCGGCTGCCGCGGTGCGAGCGGATACGCTGTCAACGGCGCGCGCTGAATTTCTCATGCCGCGCTCCCCGGCGCTTCCCTTCCAGGAGCTGGTGGGCGGCCCGCCGCGTCGCCGCAGCAGCCGAGTGGCCCCCCGTAAAAAGGCCGCGGTGCCGCTGTTGTGTGGCATGAAGCACCCTTAATCACTCCCTCTGCATGCGTACGGGAGTGCGCCGCCCCCCCCCCCCCCCCCCCACCACCACACACGCACCCGACACACAATAAGCACACACACACGCACACACACAAACGTGAACGTTTTGGGCTTTACTGCCTGATCCTCGCGGTGATACGGCCCAGGATAGGAAGGACCCCTGCAAGGGCTTGCGGCAGGAGGGCAAGGGTCGAACCGGGAGGGCTGTGTGCCGCCGTGCCGCCGCGGCCGGGGCCCTTTGCACGGCGTGCGCGATAGCGAGTTATGATCCAATGCGCGCAGTCGTGCCCGCTGGCGCCGCGCCGGGCAGGGGCCGTGGCCAGGGTGACCGCGTACCTGCAACAAGAGCAGAAACAGGTGTCTCAGAGTGTGGCGCGGAGGTCTGCAGGGGTGCCGAACCGTGTGCTGACTCCACGCAGGGTCCGAGACGCACTACTGAGCCGCTCATGACTGACTGTCTCCCGACGCCTTCGGACTGCCCCATGCGTCGCCACTAATGGGCTGTCTGGGTCAGGCGGCCGCCGCGAGCCCCCACATCATTGATGAGTCAGCGGCGGAGACGCACGCCTAGTGTGGAGGCTGCGGCTCCGCGGGGGCTGCCGTCGCGGCCCGGAAGGCTGTTCAGGAGGAGGTTTGTGAGGATCGCGTCCCTATAAAGGCTTCGAGCAGCTCCGGCCCAGCACCTGCAGCGAGCGGCACGCCGCGGCCGCGGGGCGCAGCGCCGCCTGACGCGCCCACAATGAATTCGCAATCGATCCCCCGCACCTCCGACCCCACGGCGCAGCGCCCCCGCCGCCGCGGCGCCCCCACCCCCCGGGGGACGTCCCAGCGCCGCCGCCGGCCCCCGCCGGGCCCCGCCCGCCCCGGCGGACCATTCAAATCTTGCCGCCTCCCTTGCCGCCCGAGCCGCGCACGCGGTGGTCCCCGCCCGGCCATGCATAATTCACCGCCTTGCAGAAAACACCGAAACCCAATTAGAGAGGTATCGCCATCACGGTCGACGGGTGGCAGTCATGTGTACGTCAGCGGGCCGCGGCCCACGGATGACGCGCCGTGACGGGGGGGGTTATTTTGCACACATTGACCACATTTTATTTAATTATATTTTTTTCTGGCATCACAGGACCGACAGTTTGAGGCTGTACGGCGAGTCACGTTTATATTTTGCCCTGCACAGGAGTTGCCGCTCTCTTCCCTGCCTCGCATTCACCGTGCGCTAAAAGGGGAGCACAACCAGTGCGGAGGAGGCAAAGTTGTGCCGACAACCCCAATTTCGGACGAGACGGGCGCGTCGTGTGTGTGGCGACGCGTCAACACGTGATGGCACAAGAATGCTCTGCAATCAGGACAGAAACGGCTGGAGGGGAGAGGGAGAGAGAGGAGAGAGAGAGAGAGAAGGAGAGAAGGAGAGTGAGGGAAGGAGCACAGCAAGGCACGCGAAAAGGCGCGGGGATAATGCCGTAGTTTGCGATTGAAAAAAAAAATCAACGATTTTTAAAATACGATATGCTGAATCATTCAACGAGGAGAAAAATAGAAGCCAGGCGGGTGTAAGTTGAACATTAGACAGGGGTCCTTGCAGTAATTATAGTTGGAGAACGCAAGAAGACAGAAGTTTGTGAAGGCGAATAAGATAGGCGGAATAAGAGGAGGATCCAAAAGAAGAAGAAGGAGAAGGGGAGGAGTGGGAGAAAGGGGGAAAGGGGGAGGGGACGCGAACCGTGCCATGTCGGCCGCGCCTCCCGCGGCACTTGACTCATTTCACTCCGTCATTCCAGCACAGATCTCGAAGTCAGAATAATGTAAAGATTAACAGCGTTGGGGGCTCGCCCCGCCCGCCAAGCCTTTCTCACAATGGCTCCCCTATCTTCCGCTCTCTCTCTCTCCCCCTCTCTGTCTCTCCCCCGCAACTCGACCCAACTCGAGTTGCGACCGTCGCGGCGGCGTAGCGTCAGCGCAGGCCGCGCCCTTTCTTCTCAAAGTCAACTACAAAGCAGAACTAATACGTCGGAAATGATAGAAATTGCCATTTCTAATTGCATCTCTTCTGTGTGCCGCCGCGGGTGCTGCGGCCTCCGATCCCACGACCCCGGGGCCCATTAGCCGGGGGCGGCGCGGATAACGGGGGCCGCCTGGGCTGCCGCTGCAGGTCGGGTCGCCGCAGGGGTCGCCACAGGGTCGCCACAGAGCGGCCGCAAGTCCGTCACGGTCAGCGACGTTCACAAACTACGTAGCCCGGGTGCGCCGTCCTCGGTCTGTGCCGCCGACGGGGGTCAAGTGTTTCGAGAGACCACTTTCGTACGGAGTTGTCACAAAACCGCCAAGACGTTTTCTTCGTGTGGGTCGTGCTTCTCGCAGAAGGCATTAGTGTCCGCGGCCGCGGAGGCGGCGCTGGCGTGGGCTGTGCGGGGCCGCGGTGGAGCCGTCTGGCGCGTGCCACGTCAGCGTGCCGTTACGTAATTCATGGATGCCCCGGAGGGTTCGCGTCCAGACAGCGCGGCGCCGACGCCGCACGCCGCCATCGGCCACGCGCCCCTCCCACGCATCCGTCCGCCCGCGCTCGCTGCTGCACACTTTCGACGTTTTCACGTCGCACTCTAATCAAGGCACGCCCTCTGCTCTGCTCTCTCTCTCTCTCTCTCTCACCTCCCTTCCCTCTCTGCTGTCTCGTCTCTCTGCCCTCTCTCTCTCCCACTTGAGCCCGCACTCCAGCCGCGCTGCCTCTCCCCACACCTCCGCGAGCACCAGCCCATCCCATCTCCTTCTATTTCAATTCCCTCTTCCGTTTGCACCCCTCACCCCCCCTCCTCCTCGCCGCGTACTCATCATCAGACCCGCTTCATAATTCATATTTCTGCGCGCAACAATGGCAAAGGCATTGATGGGAAAACCAGAGGCGGAGGGCGTCGCCGCCTTCCTCGGGGTCCTCACTCGGATATCCCGTCCCGGCGATCCTCCCCCGGCCGGCGGCGGCGGGCGGCGGGCCTCCGTTGTCCCCCCCCCCCCCCCGCCGCCGGCCCTCGTTCGTCGCCTCCCACATCGAGTTTTCCCTCGTCGTGCACAGCAATTTTTTGACGGCCCCTGACGATACGTCAGCTTTCCGAAGGGCGAAGAAAGCTTCCTCCTGGGGTCGGCGGGTGGCGCAGCGCGCGGCCTAAGTGCAGCGGCGGGTGACCCCGCGGCCGGGCCACGCAGTGCGGTGGACGCAGTGGGCTTGCGGTGATGCCTCGAGGGGAGGCGCGGCGCGGTGCGCCCGGCCAGCAAGCGTGTCGAAGGGGTTGGGGGGCTCCGCGCGACGCCGGGGGCGCACACACACACACACACAGACCACGCGGGAGAGAGAGAGAGGGGGGGGGGGAGAGGCGCTGGGCCAACTTCCGCTGAGCAAACACTAGCACAACGCCACCCAATTATATGGCCGTCGGTTTGTTCAGTGATTATCTGCGCCGCCAAAGGCAAATGAAGTGTTTGGTGCGCCCCGCGGAGCACCGCCGCACCGCCGCGCCACAAGTGCCCGGGGCTCATTACGCGGAATAAAGGGGCGGCGGCCGGGCGGGGCCCCCGGAGCCCCCCGGAGGCCTCAAGGTCAGGGGCGCCGTGTAGCGTCGGGCGGACTGCCGGAGCGGCTGCACGAGAAGACAGCACGACAGCGTCGGCCAGCTGCGGCCGCAGGGGCTGCGGGGGGCGGCGGCCAGCAGGCAGCACGCTCACACCAGGCGAACGGCGGGCGAGAGCCGGCCAGAGCCGGACAGAAGCGCTCCGGGCCCTCGGCGGGCCGCGGGGCAGCAGGGCCCCAGAGGGTGGGCTTCGCCGGGGCGCGCCGCCGGGCCGAGCGCTGGTCCGCGGGGACCGGCAAAGACAAAGAATGAGTCAGGCCTCGTTACCCGGCGAATCTAGTTTCCCGCGCGGCACTCAGCGGTGGCGGACTCCGGGCCTCCGGTCCTGCTGTTGCTACCAGCGCCGCGATGCAACTTCCCCGAGATTCCGGTTGCGAGGGTTATTACAACGAGGTTACAGCGGGGCGAGGCGGCCGCGGGCCGAGTCCCGCGGGAGCCGGGGAGCGGGGAGCCGGGGAGCGGGGAGCCGGGGAGCCGGGGAGCCCGCCACTTACTTATAATAGTCAGGTCCGGTGCTCGCCCGGCCGGGGCAGCCCCGCGCGAGCGCCGCTCCCGTTATTTACATTCGGAGCAGGAAGAAAAAAATAATTGAAGATTTGGGAGTAGTTTGCAAATCATTATACTATTACGCGCGAGGAGTGACGTAAGCGTGCGCACACATTATGAGGATACACCAGCGTCCCGCTGTGCGGCTCCCGCGCAATCCGCCGCTGCCCGGCCGAGTCGGAGAGTACTGCAGCAAGGCCCGCAACAGCGGCAGCTCCCCGCCTGCCGCACCGCGGGCTGCGACCTGTGTCGCGCCCCGAACACCGCCGAATAAAAGGGCGCGGCTTAAACAGCTGCCGCGGCGGCCCGGCGGCCTCGTTAGCACGCAGAGCGGCGCCCGTGATCTCCCCGGCAATTACAGCCGAGAGTCTGACCGAGACACAAGGACTCATTATTCCAGCGACACTGACAGCCCCGCCGGCCCCCACCAGCCCCCCGCAGACGGCTCCCCAACACTTTTAATCGTGATTTATTCCAGGGGGGCGTGGCGCCGGCGGGGGGCGGTGAGGCGCCGCGCTGTTAAGGCGGGGCGGCGACTTCCACTGCAGGCGTCCTCTGCTGCCCTTGCCGCCCGTGGCGCCCGCGGCCTCTATAACGAGCGGCGGCGGAGCGGACGTGTGGCGCGGAGCTGCGGGCCGCGACTGTCACCGCCAACAACACCGGAGTCTGGCGACCGCCGCGTGCGCCCACAATGATGACGCTCAGAGGCAGGTTGTGTCTGAGTGCGAGAGAGATGACACATTTGACAGTGGCTCTCTCTCTCTCTCTCTCTCTCTCTCTCTCGATCTCGCAGGCGTCAGCGCGCGGACCGCCGCCATCAAGACAAAACCGAAAGGCGATGCCGCCTCCGCCGCCGCCGCCCTCCCATCATAATTACACGTCAGGCGGCCGCGAGACAAATTCCGGTGCTTAAGACTCGGCGCATGCGGACTTACGCGGTAATTACACGACGGAGGCCCGGAGGCCCGGCGGCAGCGGCGGTGGGCGTCGCCGCCGCGGACACCGAGGGCTCGGCAGGCCTTCCGAAGGGAGGTCTTGTG
Organism: Megalurothrips usitatus; assembly: GCA_026979955.1. Lineage (NCBI taxonomy): Eukaryota > Metazoa > Arthropoda > Insecta > Thysanoptera > Thripidae > Megalurothrips > Megalurothrips usitatus. The sequence goes on from CM049594.1 coordinate 11,819,299, forward strand.
GGGGACCTTGTGTAGCGGGGCAGCGCAGGCCGAAGCAATAGCAGCGTGCCTGATGCTTTTTATCATGCCACCACCGGCATGAAAACCCGCCTCTCTCGGCAGACTAAATATAAATCTGCCGAGAAAAATTTAAAGGTTATGTTTCCCTGTTTAAAAAAGAAATGTTTTCTCCGCAGCGGCCGGCTTTTTTCGTGTTTGTGTGGACGGTCGAGGAACAACGGTGGGACGGGGAGGCTTAGCTGTTGTAGGAGGCGCTCGGGGGACGAAACCGGATCCCCCGCGCGCGCGCCGGACCCACCGATTTCCCCAAAGACTTGCAGCAGCGCCTGTCGGTGCACATCCGTCCCTCCCCGGTGAGGGCGCACCGCTGTGACGGACGCGGGCAAGGAGAGCGCGAGGGAGCGGGCCGATCACTGCTGTAAGTGGGCGTGGCCGGTGCGGCGCTCGCTGCTGGTGTGCGTGTGTGTGTGTGTGTGTGCGGCAGCGCCGCGGTGACCTTCAGCGCCAGCCGCCGCGGCTCGCCGCAGAGCCCCCCGCTCGCAGTAACAGTGCGCTCCCAGCGACGCGCGCGGAAACGCAATCCGCCAAATCTCCCATTCGGGTCCCCGAGAGCAGCTGCTGAAACTAGAATAGAAGCCGCTCAAGCCGCGGGAGCGGCGGGGGGCCGACGCCGGGCTGACGCGCAGGGCCGACGGGGACCTCCGCAAGCCCACAGAGCCGCCCGCTGCTTGTCGAGGGACCATCTCCGTCTGTCTGCCCGCCTCCCTCCCTCCCTCCGTCTCTCTCTCTCTCTCTCTCTCTCTCTCTCTCTCTCTCCCTCCCTCTCTCTCCCTCCCCTCTGCAACGACCCGCGCTGCGCCATCGAAGGCGGAGGGTGGTGTGTCGCCGCGGCAACTGGATGGCAACCTAATGCGGGACTAAGTCTCCGGAACGTGAGCGGCGCCAGCCGCCGGGAGGGTAGGCCGGCGGAGCGCAGTGGTGCGGGCGTGTTGCCTACCCGGCGGTCCGCGGGCGCACTGGCCGCCCGGAGGGGCGATGAGTGTTGCGTACGCAGAACTACTCGCACGGGTCGCTGGCAGCGCTGTCCGCCCGACAGCACATCACCAGTCACCGTCCGCCCGGGCCGCGGCCGTGATGGGCCGGGCATATTGCTTGACGTGATTAGAATCAAACCCCGCACGGTTATATCCGAGCCGGCCCTGCGAGAGCCATCACTCGGAAAGAGCGATGGCCGCCCCTTTTTGACAGGTTTGACAAGAGCGGCGGATGGGGGGGTCCAGCGCCGGTGTTCTGCGGGGCGGCGCGGCCCGGCGGAAACACAGGCGGGATGCGCACCGGGACCTTGCCGTCGGCGCGGCGCGGTCGGCGCGGTAAGGCGGCCACAATAGCGGCTGTGGCCTACATCGAGGAGGGCGGCGGCCTCCGGGGCCGGCGTGCGGGCGGGCGCATTCAGGGCGCACAATGCGGGAATGTGGGCTATGCCGTGGACATGCAGTGCAAACACACACACACACACACAGGGCCGAGTGGTGGTCTTGGACTTGGCGAGGCCCGCCCCTGCAGGGGCCCGGACCGGAGTCCGCCCCGAGGGTCAAAAGCGGGCGGAGTCGTCCTCTGCGAGGAGCGGGAAGCGGAGCGGGGCTCACCACAAAGTGAGAGTCGGCGGGGGCCTCAATGGCGGCCATTTGCCGAGTCACCGCAGAGAGGAGGGGGCCGCGGGGGCCGCCGGGGCACGCGGCCGCCGCCCAGGGATGACTGCTAAAATCGAGAAATGGTGCTCTTCTTCAAAGCCCTTGGCCGCCATTCCCCGTGAAGCGTGTCTGAGGAGGGAGCGAGAAGGGGGAAGGGGGGTTAGATATATATACGGTCAGTTTGGGATCATCATCTTCAATCGGACTGCTGGGTGCGGCCAGCCAGGCAGTCAGAGGCGAGAGAGAGAGAGAGAGAGAGAGAGAGAGAGAGAGAGAGAGAGAGAGGTAGCCGGCTAAAGTGGCTTGTGGGAATGGGTCGTTGGACACAGGAAGGGAGGCGCAGCCCCCTCCGCACACCGCAAACGGCGCCCGCGCGTCCCGTCGGCTGACAAGACCATGTCACCATGTCACGCCGGTCCATATTTTTGCCATGCTTTTCCCCATGGACGTCAGTCCCCCTGTGGACTGATGTGGTTAAAAAAAAATAATGCGAAGCGCGAGAAAGTCGGTGAGGCACTGAATGTCTCCGCCCCATTCAATACTACCTCCATATTCGGCTGTTTGAACTGCTGCGCGTGTGTGTAGGTGTGTGTGTGTGTGTGCGCGCGTGCGTGTGGGGCTGACCTAGATGCCGCGTTGGAATCCGAGGGGGACCGCAGGCGAGCGAAGGTCAACGAATTCATTTCAGCGCCGCACAACATCCCCCGACCCGATCTGCCCTTTTTAGGCCCCACTAAAATAGAAATGGGATTGTGTTTGTGTGTGTGTGCCTCGAAACCTTTGCCGACGCGGCAAAACCTGGCCGAATAGAAACGCGTGGCCACGCAACCCTCAGAACGGCGGCGGCGCGGTCGACCGCATACACAGAAAACGGAGCGGGATTCCCGCGGCGGGACATTTCACGTGGATCCCCACGTAGATCCCCACGCGGCTCCGGGTGAGGAAATATCTGGAGAGAGAGAGGTCGTCGTGCTGCACTCGTTGGGTCTGCAAGTCACGGCGGTGGAGGCCGGCACGCGGCGACGCGGCACTCCACTCCCCGCCACGTCATGTGGGGGATGATCCCTGGCCGCAGAGTGTGGAGCCATGCAAGGTAACGAAGCGGCCACAAATCAGGACTAGCAGTCACCGCCTTCGCCGCCCTCACCGGCAGGGGCGGGGCCGGAGGCGACCCCTCCGCCTCCCATTACTGTCCGCGGCCCCGGCGCGGCTCCGGGGGCGTCGGCGAGGGCCCCCGGAGCCGGACCTTCCGGGCCCCCGGCTTCCGGCGCAGGCAGAAGGTCGATGCAAATTGAGGCTTTATGTTTCGCAAAGGGACTTTGTGATTGGGAGCCCAGGCCGGAGGAGGAGGTGGCGGCCAGGGCTGGAGAGGCTGGTTGGGGCGCTTTTCAAGGAGCGGTGGGTGTGTGAGAGTCTGTGTGTGTGTGTGTGTGAGAGAGAGAGAGTGAGAGAGAGAGTAAGAGAGAGGGAGAGAGAGTCCTTTCCCACCAGCCTCGAGCACCATCGAAAGGGTGTGGGGTTACCATGGGGAGCAGCCACAAGCAAGGGCCACCGCACCGCCGGCACTACCCACCCACGACCCCTTTCCTTTCCTTTCCTCTCCTTTTTTCTGTTTTTTTCCTCAAACAGGGAGCCAGTTCAATGCGTGCGAACAAAAGAGTTTCGCCCTGTGGCCGCGCGCCGCCACCACGCGCTGCGCACTGCCCGTGTTCCCGACGTAAGACAAAAATCTCGTGGGGAACGTTTTATAATTCTTGGACGCGCGATAATATTTTTATGGCGAAACGAAAACTCGCTCGCTCGGCCATATTGTTTTCGCGACGCTCGTCGACCCTTCGCCGAGCTTCCGCGCGCGGCGGGGGGGGGGGGGCAGGGGGGCAGGGGGGGGCACATGCATGCAGGAGGGGCCCGTGACGGCCGCGGCAGCGGCGGCAGCCCGCGCAGCCCAGCCGTCCGCCGTGTTGACAAAAGGAAGGATGTACACAAACAATTGGCCAGCCGACGGGCGGGCGGTGGCGGCGGGGGGCAGAGCTGGCGGGAGCCGCCGCCGGGGTGGACACGACAGGCCCCCGACAGCCCCCGGACAGGACAGGCGCGCACACAGTGAAAGCGAGTCGGATGTCGGCGCCGACTCCCCCGCGTGACCAGCCCTGTGATCTGCCTCCAGTTAGAGCCCCGCCTGCAGTTTCAAAACCTCCCCTGCCGCTGTGCTGTGGGGGTCCGGGCCGGGTCGGCCGGTGGGTCGGTGCGGTCCCCTCACTCACTCGATTTCCGCTCTCGACTCCTCCTTTTTGGATGAGCCGGTGGATGTGGTGCATGGTCAGCAAGGGGCCGGCGGTGTACGGTGTGTAGTGGCCGGCGCGGCACGGCGCCGCTGGGGATTTGTCGTGCGAATTGCTGACCGCCGCTTGTGCCCTGGCTGCGGCCCGGCCGCACCCCCCACCCCCGCCCCGCCCCCGCCCCGCCCCCGACCGGACCGGCTGACCTCTCCTCTGTCCAAGGCGACTGGTGCCGGGCCGGGGGCTGGCAGGGGGAGGGAGGGGGCCGCGACGGAGGAGCTGAGGCGGCCAATAAAGCAGCAGCGGAGCAAATATTTCCCATCGCCCGAAACGCGCCGCTGTCATCCGCAGGGGACGTGCGGGCGCCAGCGGCGGCGGCCCCTCGGCCGGGCCAAGGTCGAGAGGGTCCGCGATGTGCTGGGCGGGCGGGGGCTGCGACGCGGCCGCCCTCGAGATCGGTACTCGGCGCCGGGTAAATGGCGGGGCCGCCAGCGGAATACTCAATTCGGTACAGCATTTTTTTTTTGCTGCGGCCCGTTGGAGCAGAACAACGCAGGATCTCGCAAAGTACTCGCGCCGCTCTGCCTCTCATAACTCCGCCGTCCTCAGCTGGCGAATACAGACGGCGGCGCGGTGTTTAAAATGGAGCGGCCGGTCCTCGCGGGGGTCCTTACGGCTCGCAGGCCTCCCGGGCCTCGGGGACAGTTCCATCTCCGGTTCCGGGCTCGGCCAGCAACATCCTGTGCCGCCTGCAGCAGCCACGCCCCGCCACGCCCCACTCCAGATGCGTTCCACGTTGGGGAAAGGAGGAAAGCGCTAAGCTGGATGCTGGGAGGGGGGGGGGGGGGGGGTTATTACGAGAGGGGGAGACAGAGAGAGAGGCTCGAGGAAAGGAGACAGAAAATGGGCCAGGCGATGTGCTGCTCGGCGTGGGACTCCGTCTTACGACACCCTCGACGTCAATCAGATGACAGTCGGCGAGCTGCCCGGCCGGCACCTGCTGCTCCTCGGTACTAAACGGGGCGGCTGACCGGCGACATTGGTGCCCGGAGCGTCGGTGTATAGTAGAGTCAGGGAAGGATGGCAGACCGGCTCGCAGTGATGTTTGCTGTCTTTGTGTGGGTGATAATTACGGTCGTTCCGCTGCTCCCGAAGGGACAGCCTCGTCGTCCTAGAGTGTCCATGCGTCCCCGAGTCGGTACCCCGGTGCTTCCAGTCAGTGTACACCTTCCAGTCCAGTCACTCTCCAGTCAAAGTCCATTCAATTTCCAGTCGGACACGTCGTGCGCCTACAGTACTGGGAGCGCACGGTCCTCCCGCACCGAGGCTCGGTAGCCGCGCGGTTAGCGAGTCCAGCCGGCGGGCGTCTAGTCGGACGTTCAACTCTTTGCCGGACCGTGCATTTTTTCTGTCGGCTCAGCTAAGACGACGGTGTGTAAAGTATAGGGGGCGCGCATCGGACGTCATGGCGGCTCTGTGGCCGCATCGGTAAGGTAGCCGACCGGCGACCGATAGATTGTGGGTTCAAGCCTTCCCACTTTCCTAAATTTTTCTTGTGTCTGCGCTTGGAAGACGGAGGGTAAAATATACTTCCGAACGTGGCGTCGGTATGGCTGTCTGAACGGCCGTGCGCGCTGCGTCACTGAGAGATGTAAGCGTTGGGTTTCAACTTGAAGATTCCCGCAGCACGGTCGGGCTTACCCCCGTTCCCGGGTCCGAGGTTCTCTCGGTCGCCCGGGGTTTCCGGCGGGGGGGCTCTGTGTCTACCAAGGAAACTTGGTTCGGAGACTCGGGTGTATGCTACGGGGGTACCTAGGGTTCGGTACCTTCGTTTTCGCTCCCTGTGAATCTGGCAGACGAGGACACGCCGTCGCGACTAGGGTTCGTCGTGAAGTACAGCAGCTTCGGCTGTGTACGATATAGGAAAGCCTACCTCCCCCCCAATCCGCTCGGGAGTGGCCGCAGTGCCACAGACCAACCAGCCAGTCGAAGGGAGTTGATTCCGGAAATCTGGCTGGCGGAGGGGGCTACATTGACCGTTGCGGAAGCGTGCCCCTGAAAAAGGCCGCTGCGTTGTGCCGGTGTCTTTGCGGCGGTCAATACCTGGTACACCGGTTCCCATTCGAACACCGAAGTTAAGCAGGAGGGTTCCAGGCGGAGGCCTGGGACGAGGTAGTGCCCACCCATTTTTGCATTTTTTTAAAAGTATCCATATATTTCTAAGCAAAACAAAAATATTTCCGTTTTGAGTTTTGGCTCCCCCAGCCCCCGGTCAGCGGCCGGCAGCGGCCGGGCTCGGCGTATTAGCAGCAAATGGCCAGCCGTCGCACTGCCATTGAATGATTGGCTGAGGCCGGCCGGGCCCCCCGGCACCACACACCCTCCCGCCGCCCTCAAGATGGCGCCTGTCCTCGCCACCATTTTTCATCCAAAGGTGGTGATGTCCTCGCTGTCCCATCCAGCCAGCTGCCCCTCCCTCCCTCTATCGTTCTCCCCCCCCCCCCCCCCCTCTCTCTCTCTCTGTCCCACTCGAGAGATAAGAGGAGCACGGTTTTCTCTCTCTCTGCTTTTATTCGGGTCCCTTTCGCTTCCCCCCTCTCTCTTTCTCTTTTTTTTCACTCTTCGGTCATCATTTGACACGAATTCGCGTCACACACGTAATAAAATTCGCACCCCTTCACGTTTTACAGTTAAAAAAATAATATTTTTCTTGCAATACATTTTAGTGTTGTCGCGGATCAAAATTAAAAAGAATTTCTTTATTTAATATTTTTAAAGGTTAAGGTGTACTGTCGAAATCAGAGGGAGTTCAGCCGTATGTGAGAGGAAGCAGTGCGGGGCAGTTTCTATATGTAACGCCGTTCGGGAGCTAGAACAGTAGCTTTTTGGGGAGGAGGGAGGGGGGGGGGGGGGAACAGTCAGCGCCAACGACACGCTGGACGCACTGGTTGTATCAATCACCCATACGCGAGCGGCGGCATCGTGTGTGTGTGTGTGTGTGTGTGAGGGGAGGGGGCGCGGCAGGGGAGGAGAAGGGAAGGGGTGGTCCTCGCAAACACGGAAAGTCGTTTACCCCACAATCATCATTCAGCTTGTGTCGGTGGACGTTAGCTAAGCATATGTCACCCTCCTCAGCCCGCACACGCGACACGACGCTACTGACCTGGTCCCGGCTCGGTCCTGGCTGCCTTGGCCCCGCACCGCCCCGGAGCCCCCAGGGCCCCGCGGAACCCCAAGGAGCCGCGCCACTCCACCCTCGGGGAGATCCAAATTTGATTTATAACGTGTGCACGGGCGCGCGCGCGCGTGTGTGTGTGTGTGTGTGTGTGTGTCCGAGGCTGTCACTTTGAGCGCGTGTCCGAAACGTGCGACCATTTATTTGACCCGCGTGTCGTGTGTCGGTTCGCCAGCAGCCGGCTGCAGCGGCAGCGGTGTCCGTGGAGGGCGCCGCGCAGGGTAGACAAGCCCGGCAGACATGCAGGCGGGGGATGCCTCTCTCTCTCTCTCTCTGTCTCCTCTCTTTATACTCTCTGTATTCTCTCTCTACTCTCTCTCCCTAGCTCCTCCTGCATGTTCCCGTAAGCGACATCAAATTCTCCCTTCGCAAATTCTCCGCCAGATAAATTGAATGAGGCGGAGGCGTCGCACAAACAGCCTGTAGGGGACACGGTGGTTGGCTGCTGGGGTTGCGGGGTTGCGGGGGGCCGCGCGTAACCGCAAAGTTCCTCCGATACGCCCCCCTCACTCCATCAGTGGCCAAAAATTTCCCGCCGCAAAGGTCCCTGGGGCCCGAGCCGGCGGGTCGGAGGCGGTCGGGCGGGCGGGCGGGCGACCCGGCAGCCCCGGCCCGGCAGCCCCGGCCCGGCAGCCCCGAGCCCATCTCCTGCCCTTCCCCCGGCCCCCGCCGCTCGCAAAATAGATGACCCAATCAATCAATCTGTCCCCACAGGCTTGTGATTGCATTACACAGTTTAATGCATTGTTCTTTTCTCCCCCTCCATTTCTTTCTCGCTCTGCGGCAAAATGAAAGAGGCCAACACCGATCGGCATGTTGTGGGCGTGGCGTGGCGCGGCGTGGCCCGTCGGAGTCACCCCGATAGGCGGCTGCGTTCCCTTCGCGCCACTTGGGTCACAATTATCGAGACCCCACGACTCAGACCGTCCCGCGAGCAACGCGATATATCGAAACATATCGGCTTCGCTACGCAATTTAGAGACGGCCCCTTATTTAGGCGGCACGGCGGGCGCAAATCCCGGGCAGCATAGCGGGGGGGCTTGGCGACAACGCCGGCAAGCGGGAAGGGGGGGGGGGCGGAGGGAGGAAAAATGGCGTATTGTAAAATATGCGTTATGGAAGTGTCAACGGCTGACTTAATTGCTGTTTGGTGTAGTCCGTGCCGCCGCAGCAGCGGCAGAGTGCTGCCCGCCAGGGGGTGGCGTCGCGCGCAGTGAACCAGCGGCTTTTCTTTTCGAAAATCAAACGGGGACGGGGAGCAGCGCCCCGCGGCCCCGCGGTCCGGGGCCCCGGCCGGCTCTGCGCTCTGCGTGCTCCGCGCCGCCGCACCGTGTTTTTGTTGTGCGCACACGCCGCGCCGCCGCGCCGCCGCGCCCCGCATGGAACCCGTGAAAAGTGGGTGCCGTATGAATAGGCCGACATGATGGACGGGCGCGCGTTTCCGAAGCGCGAAGCGCAGCAAATCTTGCGCAAAGCAGCGGCGGCGGCGGCGGCGGCGGCGGCGGCGAGCGGCGCTAAGCACATTTGCATTGGCGCGCATGCGTCATCCGCTGGGAGCGACAACAGCGCACAACGCCTGCCAGCCGGGGCACGCATCCTACTTAGTAATCACATTTTACACAAAAATTGGGTGAATCGGTACCGAAAAAAAAAGAATGTTGTCCTCGTTTGCATAATTCATAATACAAAAAGGAAAGTGACAGTGTATGTTGTGACCGCGACGCCAGATCTCCGCTTTGGTCACGAAACATGGACCGACCGGCCGAACTATATTTATGGCTGCTTTTAATTACGCGTTTCCGACTTTGTAAAATATGAGCCGGTCAGCGGCGATGGCGATCTGTGTGGCGTGGGACTGCCGCGTGGGTGGGGGGGGGGGGGGGGGCGGCGAGGCCCGTGATTGGGGCGCGGAAGGGGGAGGCTGGATCATTTCACGAAATGTGAACAGCAGAGGAGTGCGCAGGCAGGGTCAAAGCGAGCAAAAGTTCCAGCCGGCGCTTTATTTTTTTTTCTGGCCTCGTACACTTAGCCGTAGTCCGCGAGGTGGGCCGCCGCCGCCGCCGCCGAGCGCCGCCTCTGCTCCCAGTCCATCCCCTTTAAGGCCAGATCCGAGCGCTTCCTCGCCCCGACGCCAGGGCGCGCCGGCGTCGCACGACGGCAAGAGTGTGTTAGAGCGGGCGGTGAAATTAGACGACCACAAGTAGTGCTCGAGCTCCAACAGGAGCAGACTCGATGCCGGCCCCTGAGGACTCCGCTAGGCGCGGCCCGCTGAGCCGGGGCCGGGCCGGTGTGTGATGCGGAAACTCTTGCCGCGCGAATCCACGTATGGCAACCTCGTCGGGGCGTGCGTTTACTGTACGCCCCTCAGGAGTTCTCCACACAGGAAAAAATAACCGTTCAAAAATTTGCGGCCAGATTTTTTCTCGGTTGGGTTCAAACTCCGGTGTGAGGAGTGAAGTGAGCGGCATCAGTCAGACGGGAGTAGGGCGGGGTGCGGCGGGAGGGCGTGGCAGCGATGAAAAGTTTGTTCGTCTGCGGCCAATTGGCTGAGTGGGAAGTTTAGTCGCCGGCCCGCCTCATGCAGGGCGCCGATCTTCGGGCCCAGCTGCAGCAGAGGTGCCGGCCGCAGCTGCCGTGCCGTACAATAGCGACGGTCGCAGAGTTGTGCTCGGCACGGCGGCGTTCAGACGATACGAAAACAGTTGGGTGTCGGCTGCTTAATGGCGGAGCCGCGAAGAATTTCCCCTCCTCACGGAGAAGCCGGCCAGGCCAACGTCCGAACGAATAACGAACAAACTGGCCCAGCCGGCCGCTGCCCCGGCGCTGCCCCGGCGCTGCCCCGAGGGCCCGAGGGGGGCCCAACGCCGCCTCCGAAGGGGGGAAGGGCTGCCCACGCCAATCTGCGATTAGATTCCGCAAAGCAACTTTTCTCCCGCCGAAGTCGATCCGAAAAGTTTACGAAACAATGCGTAACAATGCGAAATTGAACAAGACCATTTTCTAAACCGGATTCTATACTTAATATTAAATTGTGTGCCGCATCGCACTTCGTGGTTTACTGGCTTCACGCAAAATCACTGCTGATAGCACTTTTAGCGACGGTCATTACAGAAGCGTCATGATGAACGGTGCGAAATTTTCGCAGTGTTTGATTTCAAACTCGGAAGCACCGAGGCCAAATCTCGGCACCCTGTCTCGGCTCGTGGCTTTTCTTCTTGCTCTCCGGGCCTTAATCAAATTTTCGACTGCCTTGCGATTTATGCTCTGTCTGGGAAGTCCCCGCAGACCAGAGGCCCTTGGCTGGCTTGGCTGTGGGCCCCGGCTTAAGAACGGCCCCTGAGATTCCCAACGCCGCTGGCCATCCGACCAGCGGTCCCTCCCGCTCCCTCTCGGTCCCTCTCGGTCCCTCCTTCCCGTCTCGGCCGATATGTCTCCTTCTCCCTTCCTCTGCCTCCTCATCCATCTCGGAGAGAAACGCCTCACCTTTTTCTCCTCTCCCTCCTCTCTCTCTATCTCTCTCACTCCCTCATGCGTGTGTGTGTAGGTGCTCCGGTTTGGAGGAGAAGGAAGAGGGGGAAGAGCACGTGAGAGGTGAGGCCGAGGGAAGGGGGGGGGGCTATCTGTGACAAACACCAGGTGTCGGCACGGCGTCGCACTCTATAAATCCTTGAGGGAAACGTGGGAGAGAGAGGGAGAGGGAGAGAAAGGGAGAGAGATGCCTCTCTCCAACGGCCTCTGGCCTAGCCTAGCTCTTCCTCCCTCCCTCAGCTCCCCCCCCCCTCTCTCTCTCTCTCTCTCTCTCTCTCTCTCTAGAAGGAAGCTCTCCACCAAACAGCCAGGGGCGGATCCAGGCGCGCGCCGAGTTGTCCGCGATTCCGACCGAGCCAAAGTTTCCGGCCGTTGAAAAGCTCCGGCGGCGCCCTGTCCTGTCCAGTTTGCTATGCGTGGCACGGCCGCCCGAGCTCAACTGCGAGATCCACTTCTGCTGCGGCAACCCCTTGCGACGCTGCTAGGTGTGCGATCTACAAAAACGTGACCGTCCGGTCCTGGGCATATTTTCCTTTTTCAGAATGCTTGAAAAAAAAATGTCCCCACTTTTTCAAAATTGGTGTCATGTTGAGAAAGTAGTGGTTAAAAAAAAAGGTACAGCAGAGGGTGTGCAAAAATTTCAAATTGGAACGAATGCGCAAGGGTTGGTAGGAGTGGAAGAAGAGGTTTCCTGTGACAGAGTCCGCCGGCAGGCGGCTGCAGCCAGCGCGTCGGCCTGTCTGGCAATATCCGCGCCGAAAAGTCCCCGACAGGTAATAAAATCGGGCGACGACTGCAGCAGACAGCAGGTGGCAGGTGCAGGCGGGGCTGCAGGCGGGGCTGCAGGCGGGGCTGCAGGCGGGGCTGCAGGCGGGGCTGCAGGCGGGGCTGCAGGCGGGGCTGCAGGCCGGCCGGCCGCTGCGTCGCCGCCGTGTCAGCGCACTCGCCTGTTATTCGCAGGCCGAGCAGTGCGGCGCGGCTGCGGGCCTCTGATTAAAAGGTGTAAAGTGTCGGCAGACTAATGGAAAGCAGCTCCGCAGAGCGTGCGGCTTGGTCAGTGATCGGGGGGCGCGGCGGAGGGGCGGGCGGGGAGGCGGTGTTGCGGACGGTTTATGGAAGATGGATGGAGTTGGAGGCGGTGTTGCGTCAGCGGGGGGACTGCTGCTTGATCTTGCAAATCGCCGTTTGCTGTGCGGCGTAGTGGGGTCCGCGCGGAGACGCACTGGAGAATACGAAAGCAAGACGCGCGCAGAGACGCGCAAAAGACATTTATACAAATATGATTTCATTTTCCGGACGGATTTTGCATTTCCGGCGAATTTCGGGATGCCCGCACTGTCATAGGAGGGTGAGAATGTCATCGAATTGTGAATGTGTGTGTGCGTGTGCGTGTGGAGGGTGGAAGCGAGGGTGTGCAGCAATGCCGAGGGGAGAGGGCTGACAGGGGGTGAGGATGACAGGCCCCGAGTGTGAAGAGGAGAGGGCCACAGAGATGAGAGTCAAAGGAAACGGGCTCAGCGCTTTCTTAAAACGCGCGTCGAGAGGACGCCTCGCCGGCTGGAGACGTCGATCCGAGCGGGCCGCCTTCGGATGTGGCGACAACGACCTCACGGGCCGGGCGCAGCCGCAGCAGCCGCAGCGGCCGCAAGCCGCAGCCTACTCCGACTTGATTGTAATCCTGAGATGAGATTCGCTCCTCGGGGACGGCCGGCCGGCCCTGCTGACAAGAAGCGGCAGCGGCAGCGGCGGCGGCCACCGCAACTGTGGCGCCTGGCCGGCCCGGCGGCGCACGGCCGCGGGAGGGGGCGGGGCGGGGGCGTGGACCGACTGAATAAATATTTGCGGACGCAGGACCGCGCGGCGCGACGACGAGCCGCGCTGTCACTTCCCCCCGCCGCCAGTGAATGCATTCTGCTCAAAGTTTTGCGCGCCTCAAAGAAGGAAAACTTTTGTTCTCCGCGTCCGAAAATATTTTCACGAATCACAAAAGGAGAACGCCGCGTGGCCATAATCACTACCCGCGGCCGCCCGCCGCCCGTTGGCGATCCGTCAAACTCCGCGATCGCGCAAAATGAAGTTGCCCCACATTTTTTTTTAGATACATTTTTTTTTGCCCGCGGCATGCGTCAGCCGAGGTCCACGGTAATCGTGTAGGCAGCATTGATTTACAAGACGATATCGAAGGCTCTGCCTTCCCCTCTCTGGGGGCCTGGCGGCGGGCGGCAAGAAGTGCAGCAGCCGTGCGGCCTCCTCGACTCCCATCGATTCCCCGCCGTCATGTTCGGTCACGGTCGGGGAGCGGCGGCGCGTGGGGTGGCCGCACTCGTGGGTACGCCTGCATCGGAATCGGACACGCTGAACAAACACGGTGGGGGAGTGCGGCGACAGGGGTCGTTCCGATGCACAGTACGACACCAGCGCCCGATACTCGGCCCCGTATGCGGCTACGGAAGATTTTATCTCAGCCGCTGCAGCAGCCGACAGCCATTTCCTCCGCGCGCTCCGAGAGGCCCAGTAACTCTGCTATGACCGAACGGGGGCCGAGCCGGCGGCCGGAGGGCACCGGAAGGGTCCTCAGCCCGGGATGCATGCGTGTGTGTGCGTGCGTGTGCCAACTTCCCACCCGACCTGCCTGATGTACCGCTGAATTTCTCATAGCCAGAGACAAAAGCGGCGGCGCCTGCTGCTGCTGCGTGATGCGCGCGGCACGACGAGAATTCTTCATGAATTTCTCATGACGCGATTAATGAGGGGGTATGCATAATCCACGGGGGCGCTTAAGGTCCCCTCTGACCCCCCGGCGGCCCCCGGCCCGCGCCGCCCCCGCGAGACTGCGGCAGAGCAACGCACCGGCGAAATAGTTTGATGCATAATTTTCAGCATAGAGCATTAACTTTGAAGTTGTTCGGGCGGGATGGGGGAATAAGGCGTGCATCGGCGACTGATGAGGGACGCCGCCAGCCCCGCGTCCTGCACCTCCAGCCCCGCCGGCAGCCCTGTGACAGCGAGGCTCGGCCACGCCCTGCCGACTCCGGCGGGGGGTCGCATCGCGGGGTCGGTGACTGCGGAGGGCGGTCGCTTTTAAACACTCGTTAGAAGCAAGTCGCGAAGCCGAGTCCCGCACACCTCCCCGCCAGCCCAGCCCTCGCTGTGCGGAAGCTGCGACGACCCCGGGGGGAGCGCGGGGAGGGGCCGGGCAGCCGAGGCCGGGAGGCCGGGAGGCCGGGAGGCCGGGAGGCCGGGAGGCGGGGAGGCGGGGAGGCCGGGAGGCCGGGAGGCCGGGAGGCGGGGAGGCGGGGGGTGTACTGACGAGGGTGGGGTGTGTGACACTTAATTTGGCCGGGCTTGTCCTACGGCGGTGGGCCTCTGCTGGGCCCGGCCCCGCCCGGCCCCCGCCTCGCTGCATGCTTCATTGCTTTGACGCACCTCGGCGCGCGCGCGCAGCTCGCCGCCCCCCGGTGACGCCCCCTCCGCCCCTCAGATTGGAACAGCTTCCGCCGTTCTTTGCCTATTCACCCTTCCCGACGCTGCAGCAGTGTTCGGCGCGTTCGCTTTCGCAGCAGACGGCGTGGCGCCGAGCACTCCGTGGCGCAGTGCGGAGCGCACCGGCTGCACCCCCGGGTGATTTCAAACCGAATCGTCGCGAGGGTTGTGATGCTGTCCAGCTGCATCGTTTAGAGGGCGCATACTTGCAGCCGCGTCGCGCTCCAGACACTGCTTTCCCTGCTCCACAACAGGCTCTCCGGACGCGTTCCGAAAGCGCATGCCTCACGCCGCCAACGAGCGTGGAATGGGGGCGGAGCCGGCGGAGCCAGGCCGGGCAGCGAAGAGCCTCGCAATGTAATGAAGCGGCCGTGACTCAACCGGAACACGGCGGCCCGGCCCGCGGCGCCGCGAGGCACCCACGGCACGGCCCATTGCACCCTCACTGCCTTACTCAGCCGTCCCAACACGTCTATTTACCGCCGCGAGGCATGTGTGCACTCGGCTCCCGTGCCGCAGTAGGCATTTCCAATGAGGCTCCAAAGCGGAAGCTTAAAGCACGCGGGTAAGATCAAAGAACGCCCACCCGCTTGCAACCACATGACAGCATCAACGGCACACAGTCTCGCTTTACCTCCTGAACTTTGGTTAGGTTAGCTCAGGTTAGTTTAGGTTAGGTTAGGTTTAGTCATTGGCTCAAAAATAAAGCTCATCCAAAACTTTTGGCCGCCAGGCCGGGCTCGGTACATTGAGGAAGTAGTATAAGACAGGCCGGCGCCACGGCCTCGGTGCAGTGGAGTGTGTGAGGGCGTGGGGCAGACGGGGGCGAGCAGCGGCGCCATCACGAGATGAAGCCATCAGATGTCCCAACCAGCTGAGGCCGGCCAGACGCATCGGGCCCTAGGCCCTGCAGGCCGCGCCGCCGCCCGCCCGCCTTCGTTTGCACCCCCGGCTGCAAAACGGGTGACAAGACTGACACTACGGTGTCCACTTGCCGCCGCTGCTGCCGCCGCTGCTGCCGCCGCGCCGCCGTCGCCGCCGCCGACCCTCGGCCCGGCGCCACGCCGGCACGCCCCCAAGGCGACATGTGGCCGGGCCGCCGCACGCCGCCGCAGACCAAACAGGGGGTGGAGAGGGGGGAACTCCTTCCCATTTTCCGCACCGCCTCACCGAGCAGCGACATGTCCACGCGCCGACGCCTCCGCCCGCTCCCCCCGCCCTGTCGGCGCCCCGGCCGTCGGCTCCAGCTCTGTGTTCAGCCGCCGCGCCAGCCGCCATGGGCCGCGATGCAGCTGCGTGCAGAAGGTTCACTCGTCGACCCGAAACAAAGCCCGAACGTCCACGTGCGCACGTGTATATCCGGAGCCACGGCAGGGACCGCGACGGGTCGGTAACCCGCGATAGGTACTCCATGCTGGTGGGGCGCCGGCCCCCCAGATCCCTTATTTCCCACCGGGCAAATACGAGTAGGGGTGCCGCGGCGGCGAATTGCACCGCTGCAGATAAAGGGCTGCAGAGGTCGGCGCACCGCGAGGAGCTGGCTGCGGGTATAGGGACCGCCGCGCGTCGCTACCCGGCTGTAAAACCATTCGTCAATTTCAATTACGTTCCCGCTGAGTGGCCGCCGGCACTCGTGGCCCGGCCGCGTGCCGCCGCGCCGCCTCCCGCACAGGCCTCCGGGGAAGTGCCCCTCATCCCGGCCAGCCTGCTGTTGTCCTGCCCCATAAACTGGGAGTACTCCATTCCAGCGCGGCGGCAGTCCTCGGAAAAACCAGGACCAAGAACAACTCGTAGCGCGCTCTCTCTTCCCCTCCCTCCTCTCTCTCCTACAGCCTCCTCTCTGTCCTCATCCTGAAGCTCCACCCTTTGGTAAACGACAAGTACTAGTATAGTCGTGAACCAGCCGGCAGCGGGAGAGGGGCGGAGGGCGAGCAGCAAAGTTACAGCATTCTTGGGAAAACAAGATGGAATCAAGTGACAAGATCCAACTTGAGTGGAATCTCGTTCAAAACGCCCGACTTTCTCCTTGATTTTTACTCGAGGCTGTTCCCTTAAAATATTTCCTGGGTACGCGTCGGGTACGCGGCCCCGCAGTAAAATGAAAAGACGAAAATGTCGCGCAGACAGAGATAAAGTGCAGGTTGTAGTGCCGCCGTGCGAGCAGTACAGTACAGAAGGGTGGCGGCGGCGAAAACGAAATCTGGAGTGGGAGAAAGTAAAAATGAAGGCGAAAAATTAGCGTCATAAGGCGCTACGCCCCATGAAAAAGCGCACGGCTGGCTGTGTGAGTGGGGCCCGCGGGGGCCGCTGGGGGCCCGGCGGTGGAGCGTAAGGCTAGCTCGGTCGAGTTGAGTGCCGCTCGTAAGTTTCGTCTGCGGAGCCTTTTAGTACACGCCGCGCAATGTGCAACGCGTCGCCCCGTGTCGTCTTGAGCTCTCGTCTTCAAGAGGGCGGCGGACGGCGCGCGGCGTCCGCCGCGGTGTAGGAAATATCTCGCCGCCTCTCTTATCCGGACGGCCACAGGTTCACGTGCACTCGATCAAAACAAGAAAATAATCCGAGTCTGCAAGCACGGTGTTTATTGAAATAGGTGTTTCCGCCGTCAGATTTTCTCGGATGCCATACTCACCGTCGCCGACTTCTCCGACCTTATTTTCGGGAGGCGCGCCTGTCACCCGGAGTGGGCTCTCACCTAGAACAGAAACAAACAGTGGCTCACAGCCGCGTCCTCGTGAATTACTCATCCGCCTCGTCCCGGACGGAGAGGGCGCTGTCAGCGGAAACAAACTCGGCGCGCAAATTCGCTCCACACGTCATGGCCGCTACACTCTTCCTGGGACGCTGCCGGCTGTCCCTGGGCGTCTCATCATTCCTGCTCCCCCCTATAGTCGCTCTCTCTCTCTCTCTCTCTCTCTCTCTCAGCGTCCCTTGCTCCCTCCGCTCAGACCCGGGCAGGCTCCGAAACTTTGCCCGCACGTAATTCCGAAACACTTTCGGGTGCAGAAATTATGCAGCATCGGCAGAGACGGTATCGACATCAGCGAAACTAGCAGCGAACCGTCACTGTCGCAGCGGTCTGAGGGGGGAGCGCGTCGTGCGGAGGGAAAGGGAGAGAGAAAGGGAGAGAGAGAGAGGGCGGAAGCAGGGGAGGCGGGGAGGAAAGAGAGGGACGTGACGGGCCGAAGGGGAGGATGGATGAATTATTGGAGAAGGGATAATTACACATTATTGCACAAAGTCCGTTTTAATGAAGATGAGATACGATCTACGTGGTCTCCGTAAGCAGATGTTAATGCGGCGATGGGGGAGTGATATACACTCACGGCGCGCTCGATACATGCTGCAGTGGGGCGGGTCAGCTTACAGCGATCGCCACGCACAGGTGGGACCGCTTTTTATATGAAATGCGTGAAAGCCTGATAACTTCGATTCAGTTTTCGCCCACTAAAACCTTTTCACTAGATTCGTCTTCAGTGTGTGAGACCGGCGAGCGCTTGATTGTCCCCGAATGTGCACACTGATTGTCTCGAGCCGTGCGGACCCCACGGGACGGGAGGTACTCCGGGCGGTCGGGTCGGGTAGGGGGAGTCGTGGGATCCTGGGACCCCTGCCCGCCAGACACTCCACCGCTGGCGCCGGCTCGGATAAGGAGTCGGAGACGCAGCAAGGAGCAGGCAGCCTCTTCCCCGGTCCAGTCACGTGCACAAAACGGACGGGCAGGGCGGCGGCGGCGGCGGCGCGGCCCCGCCAAATGGAGACATTACCATTCGACACAAACCTGGCAAAGTTTGCGCGTCGGGAGCGGCGCGGTCCGACGCCAGTCAGCGCCCCGCCGGCCGCGGCCCCGCCCCTCCCGCCGCCTAATGGGACTTTTGATCTGCGATTGCTCTCACCGCCCTCGGCACCGCAAAACCCCTTCCCGGTCGCGTCCTCCGTGCTCCGCTCCGGCCGGCCCGGTTATGTAACGAACGGCCAAACTACACAACGGGCAGGAAAACAGAAACAGCGGGCAGCGCACGCGGCCACCGGGCCACCGGAACCTGAACGAGCCCACGTCGCAGTGCATTAGCGCCTGCTGGCAGGCAGCGTGCACGGGTGTCGTGCGGGCTGGCCTACATGGCGGCGCTGACCCCCGAGCAGCCACCGCTGCTACTTGTGGGCGAACAGTGTAGTACAGGCAGCCCCCGGCTGCAGCCAGGGCCCCGGCAGTGCGGCGGGGCCCGGCAGATTCTCACCCTCGGCGTTACACCGTTACTTTGGCTGGCTCATTTCCATTTCTCTTTAATTAGCATTCTGCTGGACTATCGCTTATTGTCCGGCTGGGCCGGGGTGCACCGCAGTGGTTTAGTGCATGCATTCAACCCCTCCCCCCTCTACTTTTATCCCGGTCCCAACACCCTCCTCTCTCTCTCCCGCTATCTTCCTCTCCCTGTCTCTCTCTCTCTCTCTCTCTCTCTCTTGGCACATCTTCATGCCATACACGCACCCTTTTGCTTTTGTTTCGTCGCAAACTTTGGCGCGAGCCCGTTGTCGCCGTGCTCCGTGGGGGCTTTGGCTCCCCGGGGCCGCCGCCGTGGGAGAATGTAATCACAGCCACAGTCAAATGGGACCAGGTCGATTCGTGCGATCCTGTGTTCACGCAGTTCTACAAGAAGTGCGGCTGGCTTTTCTACACGATCCTGGACGTAGGGAAGGGGGAGGGATAGAGAGAGAGAGACTAAAGTAGTGAAAAGGGGGTCGGAAGGGGATGTCCTCCACTACGACAACCACCACTAGTTGTGGCCAGCATGTCAGCGGGGGGCTGTGATGCAGCGGCGGCCCGCCCAGTGCAACGTCCTCACAACAATGCGCTGGCCGGGCCCAAGGGCGGACCCGGGGGGCGGACCCGGGGCGGACCGCCACGCCCCGAACCAGGACGAGAGTCCTGCAAAATGCCACGCACATGCAAATGCAAAACAATGCCATTGTGTGGGGCTGCGGGGGCCGCGGGGGCCGCTCTGTCCGTGGAGGAGTGATTGTGTCCCGTGTGCCCTCTCGCCCCGCAGCAGCGGCCCGCCAGCCCGCACCCTCCGCTCTCACCTTCCGAGCCGCAAAACACCACACACACACACACAGTATGCTCCCGCACGCACACACACACGGACGGACCCGCACAGCCACGACACACGCGCGCCGCGGTCGCGTCTCTGTGTGTGTGATGTCTTGGTCGTGTCGTTGCCCCCTCCGACGGCACACAGATGAGGGCGGCGCGGCGGAGCGGCGGGCTCCTTTTATACCGCAGAGGTTTTGTGCGGGCCGGGCCACCCCTGCGGGGCCTGCGGGGCCCGCTGGTGCGGCAGGTGGGCCCTGCGAGGCGGCCGACTGAGATTCATCAAGGACCTTTGCTTGCGGGGACAGCGGGGCGCGGTCTGGGGCTGCAGCGAGCCCCGCGGACGGCCGCTGCCTCTGCCTCCGCCCGCCGGGATGGACACCACAATGGGAGAGCGGCGGCGGCTAATATTCCGAGTGTTTCCCTCCTTTCATGTCGACCGCGCGCTTCGCATTATCGGCAATTCGCAAATACGCCACTGTTTATTTTTTCCGCAGCCGGACAGAAGAGAGTAAACAAAAAGAACTCCGTTTTGTGCATAGTCATGACTCTCTGTTCGCATCCCGCGGGAGATGTGAGTTGGGTGGTTGCTTACGAAGCGCGGCCACTCATCGAAGCCACTCCAATTAGCTCAAGTGTTGATACTCTCATGTGTAATTGATGGACAAGAAAATTGCAAAGGTTCAAGTACAAATGGACCCGTGGCGTGACTGCAAAGTGCTCGTTATCAATTCAAAAACAACTTTGGGCAAACCGCATCGGGTTTTCTGAATTTTCCATTTTTGTGCAGTTTTTGAACACAAGCTTCGCTTTTGGCATTCGAACAGACTGTTAACATTGACGATTTACTCCTTTACATGAAGAAACATTCCGATCGTCAATAATTCGTTGCCTATGACACGCGAAAAACAAATTCTTGTATTTACATTAATCCCGGCTGAAAAGATGTGCACCTCAGATCCGCTCCTACGTTCTACATTGTTTTTGCAGGCCATCGAGTGGTTTGAACTGCGCCAGACGGAAGTCATTGATAGATCGGAGCAAAGGTTGCGCAACATCCCGAGGACGCTGTACAATCAATAGTTTAGTCAAGAGCTGATATGCGGTCCCGGTCTTCCGGCGCAGATAAAAGGGCAGAGGACCCGAGAAGCTGGCAGTCCCACCCTGCTGACTGAAGACTCGCCATGCCTCGCCACCTCCTTCTCGCCGTCCTGGCCTTCGCGGCCGTCGGTGCCGCCACGGCCGGTAAGTGTACAGCAAATTACTGCTAGTAATCCAACTCGAAAATTGGTCTGACAATACTGTTCACTCTTATTTTCACAGGAGTGCTAAATGCCGCGGGCACCGTCCAGAACAAGTTCACAGGCAAGTGCTTGGGAAATCGCTAATATTGTAATCTTCCGTAGTCCACACATCTTTTAACTTACTTTTCTTTTTACGTTACAGTAACATTCAACCTCATCCCGGACCCGTTCCATTTGTTCAGCTTCTTCAGCATGCCTCGTAACCTAGACGAGGCCTTCCAAGATAGCTGGAAGCTGCATTACACTATGGACAACGATGACATCGAGGTGCACTGTCGCAAAAACGACTACCGTGTCTGCGTTCTGTTCGACCGCCGAGGAAACGTTGCCGGAATCCGTCTGTCGGTCAGTGCAGTCTCTAGATTTATTAGTTTCCAGTCCCATGCTTCCTTCTGACACATCCCGTCATGTGCAGATCTCTGCAGAAGAGCTCGATAACGCTGACCTTCCCATTGACATCGAAAACACTCCCGAATGGAGACGCTGGACCTTTTTCGAGTTCGGCGACGTGTATTCTGCCACTGTTTACTTCCAGTCTAAAGGTAAGATTAGCCAAACTTTCCAGGATACCGAAATCACATGCAGACGCCATAAACGTGGAATATTCTCTCCTCAGAACAAATCGGCGCTGGTGGTCGCCACTTGACTGGCAATGACCTGGTCATCCCCGAAGGCCTCTGGATTCTGCAGACAAACCAGACCGGCGAGACCGGTCGCCTTCACGTCCCCCTGGAAGAGAGCGGCGCGGAGGCAGCCGGCTTCCGGGAGCAGGACTGCTTCCTGGGCATGGGTATGGACGGCAGCGGCACCTTTGCCATTCACGGACTTCCCAATCGCTGACTCCCCACTGTCTTTGCAGGCAAGCACTACTTCCAGGAGCTGACGCCGGAGAGCACCTGCGAGGCTCACCGCCCTTATTTCATGCTGTACGGCCCCCAGACCAAGAAGCTCAACGGCTTCGGCTTCACCATGTACGGCAAGCCCAGCACCGACCGCGGCTGGTTCGAACACCCCCCAGCAATCGTGGCCAAGGCGATCGCCCCCAACTCACCGGCCTGCATGACGGACTTCATCAACAAGTACGGCATGTTCACCATGCACGTCTACTTCATTGACAACCCCAAGGGCATCAGATGTTAGCGAGATGTGAAATAAAGGAAGTGAAAAGTTACCGGCGGCGTCTGATGCATCACAAATGTGTAGGGATGCCTGTTCCTGAGGGTTCGTCGAGGCTGACGCAAAGGCACGCGCCAGGGCAGCACTATGACGTCCTGCTAATGCAAAAACTTGGAGCGCGAGGCCGATGATAAGTAGGGAGGAGTCCTGCCGCTCCGTGTCGGCGCAAACAGAGAATCACGTCGAATTAGGGGGACAGGAGTGGAGCAGCGCCGCGGAAACATCCCCCCACACCGGCGGTTGGCGAAGCCGAGCGGCAGCAGCCGGGCAAATACAGGATAGCTGCTTGTCACAATGAAAAGGCAAACAAGAAGAGACGTCCCCGACAAAACAAACTGCGACAAGCCAACGGGACTAGACAGGGTGGGAGCGGTGGCGGCGGTGCCCCCGTCCACCGCAATGCGCCCGGTCAGGCCCCGGGAAGGCCATCTCACCAACACCCCGAGGAACGCCCGGAAAGGAGATGAGGTACAGTCCATTCAGCTCTGTTGTACCGCTCCACCATTTCTCTGATTGGAAAACGAACCACAATATTTTTCCAGGCACGACGGTGCCTTATTTTCCGCTGCATTTTCCCCTCTTGCCGCGAGTCACTCTTTGTAGGGCACGTCTCGGACAAGAATGGCAACCTGCTTGCAGCCCGGCAGCCCCACATCCACCCCTCCGGCCGCCCCTTTCACTTTCTCTTTGTGGGCCCCCTCCCCCTCCACCTCCCCCTCCACCTCCCCTCTCAGCCACTTTACTTCTTCCTCCTCGAAAACAAAAGGCCCCGCCGTGTCTGGCTGTCTCTGCACAAGGGGCGCGCGGCCACAAAATTTCGAAAAATGGTTTTCGTTTCTCGACTTTGGCGTTTGCGGAGCGGCCCTGCGGGCGGCCGTGCTGGCTTTCGGTCCTCCGCGATCCCCTTCCCGCCGCGGCTCCGTCGGGGGAGCGCAGCTCTCCCCCTTCATTCCCCACAATGCAAGAGCCCCAAGCCCAATATTGACTCGCGTATTAATGCGGGAGGGGCGGGCGGGGCGTCATCAGATGAGATGGGACTTGAGTGATGGTCCGTGCCAAATTTCACGTCCACGCCTGGGGCGTTCGCGTAGGACGGTTTGAAGTAGAAATTACGGGCCTGTAGAATGACGTGACAATCAAGGTCCTAAATGAATGGAACAAGTTTTTTTTTTACTGTCACTGAAACACTGGGTGTGGCCGATGCGATGTGCAGCGGCCCTTTGCGGAGCGCCGGGGCCCCGCACCTTCCCATCCCACACCCCTGGGGTGGGATTCGCAGACCATAAGGCCACCCAACAGGCCAACAGCTCACTATGATTGGGAAGGCCAGGGAAAGGCCAAATTGAATTTCACGGCGATCTGACGTCCCGCGGTCTGGGAGTCTGGGCTCTGTGCGCATGTGTGTGTGTGTGTGTGTGTGTGGATGGAGTTGTGCTGATCGTGTGGGAGAGACAGAGAGGGACGGATGCGGTCGAAAAAAGCCATCTGAGCAGGACAGAGGTGGCCGACAAGGCAGGGCCTTCCTCCAGGGACCCTCGTCCCGGCCGCACCTCAATATCCCTCCCGCCTGTTCTAACCGCCCCTCGCCGTGCGGAATCATCTGGGGCCCGACCACGCACGGCGTCGCCGCCCGGGACCCCACGGACCTCGGGCCGAGGAGCGATCCAGGCTACTGGCGGTTTTCTTCGTGAGCACTAAGAAGGCAAATTGCCATTTTTCGAGGTTGGTTTCAGAGTCTACGACGGTGGAAACGAATTAGTTCCTGGTCGATAAACAAAAGCTAAACTAGCTCGCCCAGTGTTAAATGTGGGCGTGTGTTGGGGGGGAGGGGGAATTAGGAGACTTCACGGTACCTGGGGGACGCGCTGCTACGCTGTGCTGTGTGTGAGTGTGCGGGAAATAGAGCTACTCACTCCCCTAAGGTAACCAGACAATTACCGGACTGTCTCTTAAAGAGGAGCGAGTTATCCTGGTCGGCGCCGGGGGGAGACTCGATTCAGACTGGATCTCATACTCATAAGGTACCGCCGCGGGCGGGGTGGGGACACGTAATAACCACGACCAACTTTCTCCCTGGCAAATATCACGGTGGCCCCCTCCCCCTCTTGTAGCGCCCCCCTCCCCGCTCTTAGTTTCAGGCGCCGGCGGCGCCGCTGCACCGCGCCGTCACAGAAATAATAAGTGACTCTGCCAAAAATGTGTAACGCAAAATGTGTCCCAAGTTTGTGATGCAGTGCTGTAATTAAGGCGTCCGAAATGCCCAGAGCGACGGGGCCGACGAGGCCGACGGTGTGCGTGTCGGTGCGTCGGGAGGGGCGGAGGCGGCGCGGCCGCTCAACGCGCCGCTCTAGAAACGCTAAGTTTGCCGTTGTTTGGCTCCGGGACGAGCCGCGGTGCGCGTGGCACAGCCCGCACGGCCGCGGTGCGACAAGGCCGTGAGGCCTTCCGAGGCCTGCGCCGAGCGGCCCAGGGGAAGCACAGCTCACGGGCTGCATTGGCAGGCAGGACCGCACGCGGCCGGGCGGCGCTGGGACCCCCGCTGCCGGTCCTCCTTGCTAAGTTCGCCGTGCCTCTTGCCTTCGTACGCGTGCGTGTGTGTGTGTGTGCACCGTGTACGTGCGGGCTGTTCGCCGATATCGAGGACGCTGTCCCTTCGACATACTGCGGCCCACGGGGGGCCCACAGAGCCAGCGGGTCGGGTCCGGGTCGCATAGGGCCCGACGTGCCCCGGTCCCCACGCACGGAGCCGGCCGTGCCGCCGTGCCGGCCCGAGGGGCTGCCGCTCTGGGTCACGGGGGGAGGGGGCGGCCCCCGCGGGGGGTCAGCCGCTTGCATATCGATACAGACGCCGTCTGCTCGGCGGCACTGACCGCCCCGTGGCCGCGGCGGGGGCGCACGCCGGGAGCAGCAAGGCGCAGGGCCGCCGCCTGGCTCACCGCCGCCTTCTCGCGGTGTCTCACGGGGCCCCGGCTCGGCGTCCTGGAACGTCACAAACGGATTCGGAAGGCGCAGCGGGCGGCGCTCAATCAGGATGAAAATGAGAGAGAGATGGCGGGCGAGTGTCGAGGGAGGACATGACGCGCGGAGGGCGGAGGAGCGAGGCGGCAGCGGCAGTCCCGGCCGGGTCGAGAGGGTGCAAGGGACCCTGGAGGGCTCTCCTGGAGCGGAGGGGCGCGGCAGCCGGGGCCGGGGCGGAGCGCCGCCGTCCACGAGAGCCCGGCACGGTTACTTCTCCTAATCACTCCCTCCCGGCGCGGACGAGGTGCTGTTGGCACCGACAGCGCAGCACAGCGGGCCGCCAATGAAGCGAGCGCGCGCACTCGTCTTGTGACGGCAGCCACCGTACGTATTTCAGATTCCGGGGACGTGAGCCGAGCTGTGAGCCGTCGCGGCACTCGCTGCAGCGGACTGCAGGGCCCGGCAGTGACGCCGGAGCCCGCATTTATTTCCCCCCGTTTCCTCCGGTCGTAATAACGGAGGCAGCGTGGCAGTAGGCTTTTCACACGGCCTGGCGGCCCCATCGGCGCGGCCCTGGCAGGGCTGGCGGCCAGGTGAGAACGGAACGCCCTTCCCTGGAATTAAGGAAAGAGAGAGAGAGAAGGGGGGGGGGGGAGCAAAGGGCGGCGCGAGGTGCGATCTCATGAGACCGAAACATGCAAGAGGGGGAAGCGAGCGGCGGTGGGGCGGGAGACACGGAACGGGACGCGAACGCGCCGGTGACTCTGAAATAAGGCCAACTCCCCTCAAACTTGGGGGGTCAGGAAATAGAACGATCATATCACCCATCTGATGGCTGCTAATTTATATCGGGGGAAATGGATGGAGCGTGGGGGGGGGGGGGGGGGGGGGGGCACTGCGCCCCCTCCCGCCGCTTTACACCTCTCATATAACCCGGCCTCGTGTGCGAGTGCCGCGCGGGCCGCTCCAAACCCCGCCCGCTGAATTACAGTGCGAGGAGGATAGCGTCGCCCGCAAGTGTGCCGGCCGCGAGCGTTCACCCGTCCGAATGTCACATATCATGCCTCGGGGATGGGAAAACGTATGGATGTCTTTTTATTCGCCGTTCAAGCCGAAAATCTCCGCCGACCAGATTGGTGCGGGTGATGGCATTGGGCTTCTCCCGTGGTCAGTCGGCGGCATTATTGGATCTGCGTTGAAGTACGGCCGCCTCTCTCTCTCTCTCTCTCTCTCTCTCTCTCTCTCTCTCTCTCTCTCTCTCTCTCTCTCTCTCTCTCTCTCTCTCTTTGGGCCGCCTCTGGCCCCGGTCCGGCCCCGCCGCGTTGCTCCACACCGCGCGGCCTTTTACGGCAGACTCACTAAACATTTTACGGCGCCTTCTTGTTGAAATCTGGACGATAAAGCTGTGCCGTTTGTCGCCTTTGGTGCGGACGGCAGCGGCGGCGCGGCGGCAGCGGCGGCAACACCTTCGCCCTCTTGGCACGTAGGACGGTGCGCCGCCGCCGCCGCCGCCGCCGCCGCCGCCGCCGCTGCTACAGCCGCGCCTCGCGGATCATCCCGCCCCACTCCGCCGCCGCGCCCTTTCGATTCCGCGGCGGGGTCAGTGACCTCCGCCGCACCGCAGGGGGTCCCCGGCCCGCCCCGCCCCGCCCGCTGGGACCGTAGTGTGTGGCGTTCGCGGCCGCCTTCGCTTTCACTATCCGCCCGCCGCGCGGGTGGAGATGTCCCAGCAGAGCCGGAGTGGCAAAATGTTTTCCCCGCAGCCGGTGCGTTCAGTGCTACAGTCCCAGCATGCCGTGCGCCGGGTGGCGGCGGTGCGTGCGCCATCCGTTAGGTTAGTTACTGGGGACGGCGCAGCAGTAGCGAGGCTTCGCGACAGGTACCCGCCACTCGCCAATCAGACGCGGCCTCCATTATTTTCACCCCCTCTGCCGCCTCCTCCTCCTCCTCCTCACCTCCTCCTTCCTCCCCCCTCCCCCCTCCACTCGGCAGAGCCCATTGTCTGCATTAGGAACGCTTTGCAATTTATGACGGAAGCCATTAATCTCGCGCGGGGATGTCCCAGGGCGGGGAGAGCCGCACCTCGAGAAGGACAGAGAAATGTAAGGAGGTGGTGGTGGGAGAGAGAGAGACAAAGTGAGTGGGGGTGAGGGGGGGGGCAGTACGACGAGTACTGCACAAACTTGAGCATGGCCTGCACGACAAGCGACGCCGCGCCCGGCGACACCGAGACTGTCATAATCTTCTTAAGTTTCTTGCCACCTCGGAGTTGTAACTACCGCCGACGCCGCCGCCGCCGCCGCCGCTCCCAGCGACAAACAGAACACGGCGCTGAAACACACGGCACGGCGCCTCCCCGCGGGCCCACACGCCCGCCGCCCCCCGCCCGCCGCCCGCCGAAGGGGATTCAATCAGATTGTGTTATATACCTCCTCCCCTTTGCTGCCCGCCCCATAAAATTAAAGTTCCACAATTGGTTCCAGGGATTTGAGAAGGAAAAGAAGGGGAGCTTCCTTTACGGGGCGATACAAGTTTTGTATGAGGGGGAGTCGCCGCGGCTCCGTCGCCCCCACGACGGTGCCGAAGCCGTGTGACATCGGGGCGCGGCGGCGTTCGTGCGCGGCAGCAGCGCTGGAGGGGAGGGGAGGGGGAGGGGGGGGAGGGGAGCGGAGGGGAGGGGGAGGGGGAGGGCCAGGCTGATCCCCGTTTAGGAAGACACATTCCTCCGCCAAGTGGCCGCCATCTTCCTGCTGATACGCAGTATATCTGGATCTGTTACAATAGAACCATAAAGAGGCGCGCCGGGCTGTTTGGCGTTGCGCCCCCCTGCAGGGCTGCAGGGCCCTGTGGCATCCAGAGGTCCCCGCCGCTCATGCAGGCCATGGATCTAGACGCGAGCTGCACTCGGGGGAGAAGGACCCCCCGGCCCCCCACGGAACCTGGCGTCTGCGAGGACAGCACGCACGTTCGGCGGGGGGGGGGGGGGGGGGGGGGCGCCACGCTGGAAAACGACCCCAATTCCCCAAGTTCCCCTATCATTTATCCGGGACTCGAGACGAATAGGCTACCCGAACACTGCGTCGCCGGCTCGCCTCACAACCGCACTCACAACTCTTATAATTCGAAGGGCGGCGGTGAAGGTTATTGTGAGTTTAGGAATTCCGCCGCCGCGGGCCGGCGGGCATTAGTGCCGATCGCGATTATGAACACGCAGATGCGATTATGTTCCGCCCTTAGGGTCCGCCGGCCGCGCCGGAATCGAGTCGCGGAGGAACGCGTTCGGGCGCGCGGCCAAGTCGGCTTGTGGGCCGCTGTTAGCGGGCACGCTGAAGGCGCAGGCTCCAGATCTCGTGCGGCAACGAGAAAAAATTTAAAAATTTGGAGTTTAGCAGGGATTTTAAAAAATGTATTTCTTTCGTTTGCCAATGTTTCCGGTTCAGAAAGCCCACTTTTTTTTGGTGGGGGGGCGTAGACAGGAGGATGAAAGGGTGGCAGTGTTGTCAACATCCCCACCCAGGAAGATGATGCGATACATGGGGCGTACATCATGCGGGTGACAGAGGCGCGAGGGAGATAGGGAGCGCGCGTGTGTGCGTGTGTGAGAGTGAGAGAAAGAGAGAGAGCGAAAGGATGGGGCTGGCAGAAAAACGTGTATGAGAGAGAGGGGGGATAAAGAGAGTACCAAGGGCTTAGGCAGGGTGGAATCGAGTTCAGAGAGGGATGCTGGCGTAGCGCTGGCGACGCAATGCAGGCGGCTGAGCCCCACTGGAGCCCGCTGGAGCTGGAGCCCCGCTGGAGCGGGTAGGAACCCTTCTGTTCCAGATCCGGGCGACCAGCTTGGACGCAAATATCCCGATGCTCCGTGGGCGGACACTGCGTCTAAACGGGACGGATTTCTCCTCCGGGACGGTTTTTTATTGTAAAAGATTTTTTGTTTTCGATTTCCTCCAGACACACACACACACACACACGCACACACAGAGCCAGCGCTCCGCGTGGCACGCACCATCTGAGGAGAATTGGGATGAGGATACACACGAGCACGCGCGCGCACGCACGCACGCAGACGCACGCAGCGGCGGTGTGGGGGGGACGAGATACAGGGAGGCGGTGACGCGACGTCGGCGGGGAGGTGCCGGCGCTGACAGACTGGTGTCCCAGGTGCCCGCCCCCGCCGGGCCCCCGCCGGGCCCCCGCCGCCCCCACCGATGCACTGCCACCGGCACACAGCGCCGCCCCGACGCCCCGCGCCTCAACCGGCTGGTAGCGCTCAACGTTCCCATATGGAAGAGGGGAAAACCGCACAAGGAGCATATTTGCATGACGAACAGCTTCTTGAGTGCACACACACACACACACACACATGAATCGATTGCGGGACACGCGGACGGCACGCGCTCGCACACACACACACACGCGGGACCGTCGCTGCCGCGGGCCTCCGGCTGCCGTGCGCCAACTAGCGAACTACGTGTACACCAACTCCAAACAGCGGCAGAGCAAGTGCAGGGAGTCCACTTGGGAAGTAACAACTCTTTGCAGCACACCGAGTGACAACTTCCAGGACTTCCAGTAACGGGCCTCGCCCCCCTCCGGGGAAGAGCTCACAAGCCAGCATGTCACCCCCCGCCCTCTTATCAAAAAGAAAAATAGAAAGAAAAAAAAAAGAAAAAAAATTGTTATCAATCAGGATCACTCATTTTTAAAGGTTGAATTTTTTTTTTGCCGCCGCTGTCGGGCTTGTCTCTGGTCTGCGGTCTCCGAATGACAAAAAAAAAGGGTCAGTCTTCGGTCTTCGGTCTTCGGGGTCGGAGGGCGGGCGAGGGCGCAGGTCAAGGATCCGGGGCTCAAACTCCAGCGACAAGCAGGCTGCGCTGCGGTGACTTTTTGTCCACCTTTCCGTGCCCGCTTGGCGGCCCCCGAGGGGAGAGGGTGGGAGGAGAGGAGGGGGATGAGGGGAGGGGCAGAGAACAGAGAGACGGGGGACGGGGTAGAGGGGGGGGGGCGACTGCGAATGAGAAAACTTGACTCTTCTCCCTCGGGAAAGTGCGAGGGGAAAGTTGTTCCGGCAATTCAACAGTGTCAGCGCTAACACACGTCCGTGCCGCGGCGCGGGGGCGTGAGGGCGCGGCGCCGCGGCGTCATCCGTGCACACCCGCGGCACCGCGGCACCGCGGCCCGCCGAAAGGCGCCGAACGCAAAGCGCTTTCCCAAACCTGAACCGGAATAATTTTTGACGAGAGCGGACGGACGGAAGTCGCGTCGCGGCGTGTGACAAGAGAGCTAGAAGGGCCGGACCGGGGCCTCTCTCGTATTAGGCCGAATTCCCTTCCCCCTGCATACAGATGTCTTTGGCCTCCTTCCCAAGTGCCCCGGCCACCAAACAGCACGTTTCGGCCAAAATGGCTCAACTTCGGGAACTGCGCCCTGGCCTGCTGCTCCTCCCCCGAGAAGGGGTGCGCGGCTGTCGGGGCGGGCGCCGGCGGCGGCCGCACGTCCCCGTCACCCGCGTCATGTTCACTGCTTGTCGAGGCTTCGTGCCGGAGCTGTACAGGCGGGGTCCAGTGGGCAGAGAGAAAGGGGAGCGGGCAGGCGGAACTGCAATCAATTGCGAATTTCTGTAACACGCAGTTGGGCTCGGCGAATGCCGGGGTAGCGGCGCTGCTGCGTGGGACTCCGTGGTCTCGGCTCCGTCGCCGTCGTTACCAGCGCCACCATGGTGATGGAGCCGAGGCGCGGACGAACGGGGGCTGCGACACGGCGGCGGTGCCGGAGAAATACGAGGCCCCCGAGGCCCGGGGCTGGCCTCCTCCGCCAAGGCCCCCGCCAGCAGCACCAGCAGGCCCTCCGCCAGGTCGCCGCCGGTCCCCAGCGCACAACTTTTTTCACCGCACGGTCACGAGCCAAAACTTTGGCCCAATGTTTGGCCGTGGGGGTATCGGCGAACACCTGGCACAGTTTTATCGCGCCCGATTCAAGGCGGGGCCACACACACACACAAAGAAGGGTGACGCGAACACAACTTGGCCCGCGCCAGTTCGGCCTGGTCCAGGTCAGGCATGTTCGCACCCCTTCATCCACGCGCGTGCGCCCCCCTGGGGAGAGGGAGGGGGCGCCAAAAAGTGGTGCAGTCCCGCGAGGCGCGGAGCGGAGAGTTGGCTGCCGCCGCCGCCGGCCAGCGGAGCACGGGCCGCCCTCACTCACCTGCTGCAGGGGAGAGCTTGGTGACGACGCCGAACCGCTGCTTCCACTGCAACAAAAAGAGGAGCACACAATTACGATGGCGCTCTAGAAGTGCTTCGCCCGCGGCCCCCAGCCGCGCCCCCAGGGCGCCCCGGCCGGGTGACGCACCCGCGGGGACGCGGCTAACGGGCACGCGCCGACCCTTCACTCGGGGCGTAAAATTCTCCCCCGTGCGGCGGGCAATAATAAAATTGGCAAGGAAGCTAACGCAAGCTGTCTTCTTGCCGTCCGTGTGTGGTTGTGTGTATGTGTGTGTGCGTCCGTGTGTTTGGAGCAGCCGCACACTGTGGGTCCGGGTCCCCCTTGTCAGGCGGAGCACCTTTAAGTTCTTCCCGTCGCATTTTACGACAATCTCCAACCACTCCCACTCCCCCCTTTCCGTCTAATCCGACCGAACCCTCCGCCCGGCCCGGTCCCATACCGCCGCCCCGCCTGCCGCCGCAGCCGGCCTCCCCCTTTCTGCACCTCGTGGCGGCGCGCGCAACGCAGTCTTATCTGCCGCCTCCCCGCCTCCCGCGCCCACACACACACACACACACACACACACACACACATGCCCGCGAAACATTCTCACAATTCGAAGAAAAGCCCATATTTTGAAGGGGAGTGGCGACGCGCGGCGCGGCCGCCATTCCGCCAACCCCCACCCACCGGCGCCCAGGGGGAGTCCACTCCGAATATTCAGTGCTGCTGGTGGTATTCATATTCATATACATATTCACGGACACCAAAACCCCGACACATCATCGACAAACACGCCGCTGAAATGCACACAACCTGGTCTGGGGGTATCCCAAACCAGGACTCAAACCGGGGCTGGGAGCGGTAAGTCCAAATCCGTATTTCACATGAAACTAAACGAGTAATCACAATAACAATCCTCAATGTTTAATTTACGGATGGATCCGGTGTGCACCTGGTGCCTGACCCGTCGGCCGCCGCCGCCTGCGGTCGCTGCCATCCCAGATACGGATCGCCGCCCGACGCCGCTCCGCTGCACGCCCCCCAAGCGTCGCGGGTCCGCCGCCATCAGCCAGCAGCACCCGGCGGCCGGCAAGGAACCCGCACTCTTTTCATTAGCAGCCGTTCAGACGTCCGCCGCGGAGGTTTTCGGAACGGCCTCGAATTAGCGGTGACTGCGCGGCGCGGGCCACAAGCGTGGCTAAGAGCCGCGCTGAAGGGCCCCCGAGCACGCCAGCGCCGCCAGGACCAGTTGAGCCTCGCGGCGGGCAGGAACGGGCGCAGCGCGGCGCAGCGGCGATCAATGGGGCGGCCGTGCGCACCGCAGCGGCGGCGGCGGCCGGCGGCAGGGCGGGCTGCACGGCAGGGTAGGTACTACCGACGGGGGAGGGGGGGGGGATGAGATGACGGACTAAGTGCCCCCCGCCGCCCCCCTGCCGCGCCCCGCCGCCCCTGTGTGTGCACTCAGAGGACAGGCAGATTGAAGTACTGCAGTAGGCGCAGCGCCGGCCAGCGCCGCCGGGGAGGTGGGGTTGCGGGGCAGTGCAGGGGGAGGGGGGGGGCTGGTCAAGGGGCTGAAAGGGAATAGAGGAGGGGCGGGGGGAGGGCACGCGCGCCTATATGCCCCCCCCTCCCCCCGAAGCACTTGGGCCACTTCCGTTCCGTCCGTTTAGTGCGTGACCCAGGCCGGACCCCCCTCTCTCTCTCTCTCCCTCTGTCTCCCCCTCTCTCTCCCCCCGCCGCGCCCGCGCCGCCGGACTGATATTCCCTAATTTCGCGTTTCACATCCATTTGCTGTAAATGGCAGCGCCTCCGCGGCGAGGAGAGATTTTCTTTTCGCCTCGCGCCGACTGGACCTTCGGCCTTTCAAGAGGGCGGAAAGTAATGAATGTGGATGAGTCCCTCTTCAGAGGCATGCAGCGCGGCGCGGACGCAGCGCCAAAGCCTGTCTGCAGTGTAGGCCGATACAGTGCCGAGCCGCCGCTGCCGCTCCTTTTATAACGAGCGGAATGAAGGATCTGCACAGGGGGGGGGGGGGGGGGGGGGGACAGCGCGGGGCAGCGCCGCAGTCCACCAAAGCGGATACCAAAATTTCTTAATATGTTTTCATCCCCCCTAGCTGAGCCGTAGCAGCGCGCGCTGTGCTGCCCGTGCGGTATGGTGGGACCAATCTGGCTCCAAGAGGAATTCCAATAATCCTTAACAGGACTTCACTGGCCACAGCACCGGAGGGGAGGGGAGGGGACGCCCCTGCCGGGGACAGCATGTAAGGCACACGAGCGGGCAGCGGCCGGCAGCAGGTCCGTCCGAATGTAGCGGGGAGAAAGCATTCGTATCCGGCGGCGCGCCCCGCCTTCAGCGTACTGCAGTACGTATTTGCCTCCGCCGTCGCGTAGAGCGAGAGCGCTTCGTTCGTTCTCATACACCGTGTCGCCCTGCTGCACCGCGAACGTCGCGTCGATCGGGGCTGCGCTTCCCGCATCAATTCCTCGTCCCCTTCCCGCCCGCTCCTTATCTTATCCCATTTCCTTCGTTTCTCTCTCTCTCTCTCTCTCTCTCTCTCTCTGAGAGCGGCGGCGGGCCGTCCGGTGTCTCTGCGCGGCGGGGGGGCGCCACGCCGCGGACTTGCAGCCCGAGGCCGTGGCCCGGCGAAGCTGCCACAAAGGCCACGGAAAGCGAGAATAAGAGAAAGGCGATGCTGACATCGCACACACGGGGGAGCGGAGAGAGAGAGAGAGAGAGAGAGAGAGAGAGAGAGAGAGGGAGAGAGGGGGGGATACACACACGGCCCCGATCATTTCATGGGTTATTTGATCAGGAAGTGGGGCGGTGCGATTTAGAGAGAGAAAGACAGAGAGAGAGAGAGAGAGAGAGAGAGAGGGCGGGGGCCGTGGGGGCGGAGAAGGGCCCGTAGGCCAGTGTTTGCTTTGTTGCGCTCCGCGGTGCCCGCGTTGCCGGCCCGGCAGCGGCTCCACAAAGGCAGCGCAGAGTGTCGCACGCCTGTTCCCCGCCGCCCCGCAGCCCCGCAGCTCCGCCCCCCACACTGCGAAAGTGACCGGGAATTAGGGCGCAATATGTGACGTCTCCGTCGTGTGTGTGTGTGTGTGTGTGTGCGTGCGTGTCTGGGTGGGTGTGTTGATGAGAGGAGAGGTGAGTGAGTGAGTGAGTGAGCACTCCGCAGGATTGGGTCCACGAAGAGTCTCTGTGTGTCTGTGAGGAGGAGGAGGAGGAGGAGGAGGAGGAGGAGGAGGAGGAGGAGGAGGAGGAGGAGGAGGTGTTGCCGGCGACGCTTCGACGCGGCGTCGCAGAACGGGCTGCTGCTGCTGCTGCTGTGGCCGAAAAGAAAGGGACAGATTTGGCAGCACGATATGGCGGCGGGCGGCGCGCGCTGAGACAGCGGCCGGGCGGGGCAGGGCGGGGCAGGGCGCTAACCCCCTTATCGAGCCGCGGGGCCCCCCCCCCGCAGGACCGCAGGACCCCCCGCAGGGCCCCCCGCAGGGCCCCTGCGAGGACGCGTCTCGCCTCCGCGCTGGCCGAGAGAGAAATGTCCGGCCGCTGCGGTACCTTCGGACTTTTCTGCGAACGCGGTGGACGATGACGGCGGTGGGATACGGAGAGGTGTGAGCTCCCAGAGTCTTCTCTGCTGTGTACGCCGTTCCGATTTGTTTGCTTTTCGTCTCTCTTTTTTTTCTCTCCTTTCTGCTAATCGTGGGACGACGACCTACTACACACACACACACACACGGATTCGCACGCAGGGACAGACGGCAACACTGCAGGAATGCCGGGTAACGACCGAGCGCGGCCCGCATCGGCTGTATGGAATGCGTCGCGCTCACTTATTGGCAGAGTGTGTTGTGCGGCGCCGCTGTGTAGTGCAAGGGGGCCGCGGGGAGGGGAGGGGGGAGGAGACATAATGGCTCATTTCGAACGCACATGGAATGGGGCTGCGCGCGAAAGTGCTGCCAAACCTGACGGATGATGGCAAACGCCGTTGAGTGGGGGAGGGGGGGGGGGGGGGGGATGAGGACGCGGGCCCGGCACGTATCGCCGTCGCTTTTATTGGAGTCGCGGTGCGTGACGTGGGGTGGGGGGGGGGGAGGGGCCTAAATTGTGATGTTCGCACGCGTTCCATAGCGGGCGGACTCTGCTGGCGGGGAGGGTGGCCAGGGGGGGGGGAGGATGTTTGTGGTGGAGGACGCACAGGCATGCGCCGACACCCGTTTGTCCTCCAGCTGCCGATTAAAGCTGGATAACGCGCGTCGCGTCGGCAGCGAAAATGACGCACTGTTACTTTTATTCATCCATCCGAGAACTTTCGCACACGCCGAAGTGTGGTGCAGTGCGTGGTGCACGATGTACACGATGTGCACGAGCATGGCTGCACGAAGAGACGTGCACGCGGGCGGCGTGAGGCGGCGGCGGGAGGCCAGCGCCTGCGGGGTAGGCAACGGCGGCACAGCCGTGCGGCCGGGCCGCTGCCATTGCCTACCTCCCAGGCGCTATCGCAGCGCGCAGCGGCGGCCCGGCCGGCCGGGCGGCTCGGTTCATCCCGGCCGTGGCACGGGAGGGGGAGAGGACTTATCGGGCAGCGGAAGAGGAGGCGGCGGCGGCGGCGGCGGCGGCGGCGGCAGCAACAACACCACAGGCAAATGCGTCGAGGGGGCCCAGCAGCGGGCGCGTTCGCACGGCGGCACGGCGGCGGCACGGCGAGGGGGGCGGTCGCCGGCGAAGGCTGAATTAAGAAGAAAGCTTTCCTCTCCGCTGATTGTGGGGTGATTCTCCCCCCGGCCTCCCCCTCCGTCCGCATCTTGATTCCGCGCCTCCTGTTTCTCGTCGTGTTATTCCGGGAGGGGGCGCGTGCCTCCGCCCGCGCCGCCAGCGCCGCCCGCACGTCCCAAGATTCCGCTGGATTTTAGTTATCCACTTACAGCGCGGCGCGCTGTTGCTGCAAGCTCTGGCGCGCGGGTAACGGACTCCTGATTGGAATCGCAGCGCGCCTGAAAGTTTTGCCTGGCTCGGCTCCGTCGGGGACGTCTTCATCGACTCGCCTCGCCGCCCCCGCCGGCTCCGCCGGCTCCGCGGGCACTCCGACGGCGCTGTCGGACGTACAGCAGCCCTCGGGTGCCCCCCGCGGATCGCACACACACACACACTCACACACACGTACACACGCGTACACATGGAAGACCCGCTCTCCAAGACGTCGGGGCCGTTTTTCTCATCGCCCGCACCGCCCCGAGTCCCAGCCGATGTTGCCGCCCGGTTTTATGACCAGCCCATCCCGAGAGCTTTGAGTCGGTGCGGTCCCGCGGCCGCCGCCGCCGCCGTCCCGACCCGACCACCCGCAGAAACGGAATGTGTTCCCGCGGGCCCGGCAGTGAATCACGTACGCTGCAGCCGGAGCAATCCAACCTGCCCCGGGTGCCGTCGGGGTACCGCCGGGTACCGTGTGTCACGGGCTTTACGGACGCCCCCGCTGCGGCAGGAGGAGGGGTCCCAGACGAGATGCGGCAGGTGCGTCGAGGGCGTCGCACCGCGCGACAACAGATAGCCCTGTACTGCGACCCGCCCTGCTGCAGTACGGCTTACGAAATTTCATATATGTTTTTCGTGTCGGACTTTTTTTAAAAAATTCTCGCCATTTTTCTAGGATTTTCTTTTATTTGTGTTTTGCTGTGCGCGTTTATCAAAATTTTGTAAAACTTAAAAAAAATAAAAACGTCAATTTAAAAAAAATTGCAGTGACTTTACTGCGCTGCTACATTTCCTCAATACGCAACGTCACCGGCGGCAGCGTGTGGCACACAGACACCTTGTCGAAAATAAAGGAAATAGAAACCCGCGCCGCCTCGTTGCGAAAAGATCTTTGTTGTTTGTGCGCCGTGACTGTAGCGCGCGACAAAACTGGAAAACAGTCCCATCCATCACAGCACAGCAGCCGGAAGTAATATGCAAAACATAGTGGAGGGGGTGGCATACAGGGGATAAAGGGGGCAGCAATTAATTGACTCATTGATTGATTGGGTGCCTTTCGAGTGTGATTGATTGGGCTGTGATTGATGGCCTCTGGTCAGCCAGTCACGGAGGTGCGGAGCGGCGAGGCGCGGCGCGGGGCGGAGCAGAGTGTGGCGCCTCGCCGCATCCATTTCCATTAGGCGCTGACACCGCGACGTGTCCCTCTCATTTCTTTGCAGACGCCTTCTCCGCGCGCCGCCCGCGCCCCCCCCCGCGGGACAGCGACAAACTCGACGCCAGCCCGCGACAACAACCAGCGGAAAAAAAAAATTCTGGCAAAAGAACACTCTAGAGCAGAGTTTTCCGGCCGACAAACGTTTTTGAAAAACCTGCAATTTAAAAAAAAAAACTTAAAACACTGCCGGGTGGTTGTGAAGCGCCTGTGAGGTAGGCAAGCTTGGCAGCCGCGATGCACGGCTGCTCGCACACTGCCTACCCCGCACGGCGCTGTCCGCCCCGGCGGCGCTCGGTTCACTGACCGCGGCCCGGACCCTCCCGCTTGCGCCCTGATCGCCACGCTAAGTCCTTTCGCACCGCGTTTTAATTAGACCGAACGGGCGGCAGCGCCGCAGCAGGTGAGGGCGCCCCGGGTGGCGCGCATGCGAGAGGCGCGGTATTGTTGTGGTGTGTTCACAGGACAAGCACTCCGGGCCGAGCGGAGCAGCGGAGCGGGGCTCCACCGCCGCGGGCGCTGTGACACTCCAGCGGGAGCCCCGCAGGGTACAGGGGGGAGGAGGGGCCCACGGTACTCCGATGCCGCAGCGAGAAGCAAACCGATAACGTCCTGACCATGCAGTACGCCGCGCGCCGCCGACGCAGCCCGTACCCTCCCCCCACCCCCTAACCTCCTCTCCTCCCACCGCCAAAAAAAAAACAGAAAAGACACGGGCTGAAACAAGGCGGGGGCCGCCGCGGCGGCAGCGCGCGAACAAAAACTTTTTCTCAAAGTGGCAGCGCGGTGCAAGAGCTTGTGCGCCGGCGTGTTTTGTGTGGCGCTGCCGCCCCCGCGGCCCCCGCGGCCCCCGACGCACGGGGCGCGGCACGGCGCAGAGAAAGGCCCGGGCCGGCGCGGACGGACGGCCCGCCGCCACGCACCGCCTTTAAAGAGCTGAAGAAAAGGGCCCTATTAGGAGCGGGCGTTGCGTTCCCCCTCCTCTCTCTCTCTCTCTCTCTCTCTCTCTCTCTCTCTCTCTCTCTCTCCCTCTCTCTCTCCCTCTCTCTCCGCCTGTTTGAGTATGTGTTCGTGTGTGTGCAGAGGAGCCCCACCCTCGGACGGCGGGGCAGTAGGAGCGCTGACACGGGACCCCGCAGGTCGCCCCCGCCCCGCCCCGCCGCGGTCTGAGGGGGTCCGAAGGTGCCCCGCAGCCCCGCGGCCCGTGACTTATCTCACCCGGCGAGAGGCCATGCACTATGTTACAGTCTGATTTTCTTTCGGCGAAATTTTTAAAAAAATTGATAATGTGCGGTATAATTCTGAGTGAACGTTTTTTTTTTCGGGGGTGGGTGGGTAGGGTGTTGATGCTGCAGTACAGGGAGGAGGCCGCGGGGGGAGGCCACGCGGGTTCTCCGCCCTGGCGCCGCTGCACGCGGCCGGCTCAGCCCGCCCACCTGTGGTCGCCTGCCCCTCGGTTACCTCCCCTACACCGGCCTCCGGCCTCCGGCCCTGTCACCCGTGACCGGCAAACAAAGTAGTGCGCTCCGGCCGCTCTGCCCGCTGCTGCTGCTGCCTCTATTGCCAAGCACTGCTGCTCTCAATTCCAGCCGAGACACGCGGCGGCGGCGGCGGCATGGATGTGGTCGGACTGCCGAGAGAGGGCCGGGCCTCGCCGTGGCGGCCTCGCGGAGAGCTCGATGCGGAGGGGGCCTCCGCTCTGTGCCCCTCGATCCCTTAAGAAAAAAATCTGAAACCGGTTAGGGAGCGGTAGGCCGCCGCCCTCGGTCGCCCCTCGCCAAGTCCTCCGACGATCCGGGTCGTGTGCGATTTTCTTCTGGGACGTGAAGACGTGAAGTCGGCGTGACGTCGGCGGCGGATCGCTTCCAGTCTCGTTGCGTGGCGTCAATTATTCAGCGGGCCTCCACAGACAGCTGCCGCAGCTGCCGCAGCTGCGGCGGCGGGGCTGCCCGAGACGGACGAGCAGGAGACGGAGGAGGAGAGGTTTTTACTTCCACGGCTTTATACCTGCGGCCGAATCCAAGCGCCGTGCCGTGCGTCGGTAAGGTAGGACCAAAAGACGGCTCCAGCGGCGGCTCCAGCGGCTCCAGCGGCTCCAGCAGCAGGTTGCAGCCGCCTGCATGTCAGCCCGTCTGTCCGCCTGTCTGTCCGTCCGCCCGTCCAGGACAGTCTGCCGCTCGCAAGTGCGCCTCCGGTGCATCCGGGCCGACTGTTTACGGAACGTGTCGCAATCCGGCGGGTGTTTGCGCGTCGCAGAGAGCCAGCCGCACAGGGCTCCTGCCGGGCCCCCTCCCCGTGTCCCGGGGCCCTCCCTGTGTCCCGACAGCGCACGGCGGCGCGCGCCAGCCGGCCTCATATTAACTCTGCGAGGAGGAGCCGGGGCCCCTGATGCCGCGCCAAACTCACACAGGCATGAAGCCAGAGACTAGATCCGAGTCAGACACCGCCACCGCCGCCGCCACCGCCACCGCCACCGCCGCCACCGCCACCCGCCCATCCCGCATTACTCTTTGTAATCGCCAGAGAATACAGAGCCAGGAGGAAAATCAAGGACCATCAACGTTATCCCCTCTCCCCCCCTCTCTCTCTCTCTCTCTCTTACTCGCTCTCTCTCTCCCCTCGTGTCAACCACTGACTGCGGGCCGCCGCCCCCTTATTATTTTTTATCTCGTCCGTGCAGAAATATTAATCATCAAGGCCATCTTAATAAACAAGCACGGCGTTGCAGGAGCTGTGCGTGCGCGCGCGTGTGTGTGTGTGTGTGTGTGTGCGGGGCGCAAGTAAGTGGTTACACAGAGCCTCCCTGCTGCCTCTCACGCAGTATGTGTGTGTGTGTGTGTGTTCGAGTAGCGTGCGTGTAGCCAAGGGAGGCGGGGGGCACGAGGGAGGGGTAGCCACCAGGCAGCCAATCTGATAAAATGGACCACCGCAACGCAACCTTCTCTCACTGGCTGCCACGGCGCTGCTGGTAGGGTACACCCCCCCCCCCCCTTTCCTTTTCACGGAGGCTGGAGAGGAAGGGGGGGGGGGGGGTAGGGGGGTGAATGAAGACTGCACGGGGCATGATTACCGTTGGCAGACGCAACAGAGCGGGAAGTGAAGGGGTAAGCGATGCTTTCCGAATCATAACTCAATGAGAAGTGAAAGGGATGCGGGGAGGGCGAGGCCGTGCACTGAAAGAGGCGCCCCCCGCTGCATTACGCTGATGAGGCGCGGCCCCCGCGGCCCCCGCGGCCCCCGCGGCCTGCTCGGTTTGCCGTGGATTCATACCCGAGATTGGCAGTCGAAGGGATTTCCTGTATGTGCCGACCGCCAGCGGTGCAGAGGCCCAGCGTGTTTGTTCGTATTTTTTTTTTTTTTTTGAAGAGCGTGATTTCACGGATGGAACTGATACATCGGCAAAGCAGTTCGTAGTCTAGTCGCGCCGACGGGCACAACGTCGCACACAACTTCACCCTCCGCAAATCCGCTTTGCAAGGCAAAACGGTTGCGGGGGGCGGATGCGTGTGAATAAAGACGGAAAGCAGACCGCAGCGGCGGCCGGCCGGCGGCGGCGCGGAGAAAAAAGAAAGTTGTGTCATACAGAGCCGTTCGAACACAAAGGGGTTGCCGCGGCGGGGGTAGGGCGCTGCCGCCCCCCTGCTCCTCCGGGCCGGCGCGGCGGCGGCGGCGGCGGCGGGGTGTGGGCGGGGGGGGGGCGCCCCCCGCCGCGCCGGCCGCCCCGGCCACCGGGAAATACGACCGGCCAGCTTTTCAAGCCGTATGAAAATGGAAAACAAATGTTTGTGCGGCGAGCCGGACTGGCCGCCGCTGCCGCCGCATGGTCTGGCCTGGCCGGCGCCCCACGGACCCCCCGGGGCCTCGGCTCGTCTCGGACCGCGGACCGGCGGCGACAAAGACGCGGAGGGGAGGGGAGTAATGGGATGGGGGCCCGCGGTCGGCCCGTGCCGGGCGTGCGGGGCCGCTGCGTACAGCGAGTACCGGGGTAGGAAGAGAGACGGCGCCAGAAAAGTGGGGCATCAAGGGAAAGACCGGTACTCCAATACTGCCAACTTCAACGCCAACGCACTCAAATTAAAAAAAAAAAACTCGAACACGAATTAAAAATGGAGGTTGGTGGATGGTGGAGGCGCCGTGCTCCGTCTACTCCAGAGTTGCTGCACGACGAGGGCCAGTCAGCGGTAGAAGTGCTGGAATTTTCTTTTAATTTACAAAGAAGATTTGGGGCACAAAAATAACCTCCAAGCCTTCCCCAAAGAATTTTTGAATGACCTTCCCACACGCTGGCCGGGCTTCCTTGCCTGGGCTTGCCGAGGACGGCCTCGCTGAGGAAGGACTCACGCCCCCCCCCCCCCCTCCCCCCTCACCCTTCCGCCCGCCGCCGCAGAGTGCGAAACGCGGCCAAACGGAGCCGCGCATAAAGGCATTAAAATGCCATATCTTGCGGACAACGATAAATAACTTGCGCTGCAATGAATTCGCGCGATTTACGGCCGCAGACATACTGTCTGTGTGCGTGTGTGTGCGCGTGCGTGTATGCGTGTGTGTGTGTGCGTGTGAAATGCTGTGGCGCGGCGACGATGGGGGGAGGGGGGGGGGGGCAGGCCGCGAGTGACGGCGGTTAAAAGAGCAGCGGCACCCGATAGTGTATGCGTGGCCATAGCCGCGGGGCACGGCCGATCAGAGCGGGAAAATTTAGGGTGCTTATACCGGCGAGAGAGAGAGAGAGAGAGAGAGAGAGAGAGAGAGAGAGAGAGAACGGGGAGTGACAGAGCTACGTTTACGGCGTGTCAATCGTAGGCTGACGCCGTATTCTGGGTCACGGCGGCACACGGCGTGCTCCGCGCACTACATGGTGTGCGGGCGGCGCGGCATGACGGCGGCAGCCCGCACGCCCGGCGCACGCCACGCACTGCACGGGGGCGGCGGGCGGCGGCGGCGTGTGTTACGACAAGATAGCGGGGCGCGTGTGTGTGTGTGTCTAATGTGTCCGGAGGGCGTTAAGTCGGCGGCCGCCCCCACAACGCGGCGCCGTGCTGCCGCCGCCCCGCGCGCGCGCGCGGAAAGTAGCGTGCCGGGGCGGGCATGGCCCCCCCGCGGTCACCGCTGCACCTAGAAGAAGTGACTTCTTGAACCTAGTGTACGTGTGGATGTGTCGGACTTCTCTTGCGTTGTGTTCGCCACCGACGCCGCGCTGCTCGCAGACGGCGGCGGCGGCGCGGTATGGACGCGACACGGCCAGCCACCCCCTCCGCTTTGATGCTCCCGGCCGCGCCCGTGTTTACATGAGTTAGTGTCCCCCATTTGCAGTGCGCACTTCGTTAGTACCCAGATACTCCCCGGCCCGCCATCCCACATGCGGAATGACAATCGGTTTATGGCCCATGCTCTGCGAGCCGGCAGCCCAGCGCCCGAACTGCCGCCGCCGCCGCCGCCGCCCGCCGCGGTCCCACCGCCCCCCTGCAGACCGGCCGGGGCCGGGGCCTTTCACTCCGCAGGAGGGTGAGGGAGGGGGGCGGGGGAGGGGCATGAATTGGCGTGGCGCGGCGCGGCGCGTGAGGCTCACAGGCCGCCCGGAGTCGCTGCCGCTGAAACTTCTCTTCTCTTGCGCCGGAATTTTTAACCCCCCGCTCCCGCTGCCGCTGCCGCCCGTCCGCCGCTCCCCCAGAATGAAATCACTTTTCCTTTTCAACGGAACATATTTTCTTTTCCGACTGAATTAAGTCAGCAAGGCTTCTCAATAGACGCCCTCGCCACCAGGGGAGGGCTCTGCCGCCGCCGCCGCCGCTGCTGGCAGGCGGCATGAGCCGTGCAAAGCCAAAGCCGTGCCGCCGGGTCCCAGCGATGCTATTTAGGGAATAGCCAATAACTTAAAGCAAACGTTCGAACAAGACGTTTTCAACGGCCGTGTCGCCCGGCGGGTGACCCGCGGGGCCGGCGGCCGGCGGGGTGGCGAGCCGGGGCCCCGACGCGACCGCGCCGCCCGCCGGGCCCTCGCCAAGACCCCGGCCGACTCCAAAAGATAAACGATAAGGGAACTGCTATCGGCACGGCCGTGTCCATTCGCACATACAATGCACTCCGTCTTGGAGGCGGCCGGAGGGGAGGGGGGGGGGGGAAGACATCCCCGATTCTCCCCGCCAATCGCAAACGAGTGCGAACAACATCGTTTCATCCCCCGAACCGAGTATATAGCATTTTCTCCCTGTGTGTGTCGGTCGGGTGTTCCTGGGCTCAAGACCCTTTTTGTTGGAGCGCCGCCACGGCTGAGCCCCCCGCCCCGTGTGGCCCCACACGGGGCCCGGCCCGGCATGCACGCGGAATGACAATCGGTTTACGACCCGGCTAGGAACAAGGGCCGGCAGGGCACGCAGGGCACGGCATTACATGCAGTAACTCCCGGCCCGCATTACACCTGCCGGCCGCAAACTTCTGCACAGTTCGTAAAAACACTACGTGCGCTCGTAGCTGCAGCCCGCACCATCAAGTTCCCATGCCCGTGCTCGGCACCCGCGGCGGGGGTTCAGGGTTCACTTCGTTAAAAAAAATAGCATGATTTTTTTTTGCCTA
Organism: Megalurothrips usitatus; assembly: GCA_026979955.1. Lineage (NCBI taxonomy): Eukaryota > Metazoa > Arthropoda > Insecta > Thysanoptera > Thripidae > Megalurothrips > Megalurothrips usitatus. Next base: position 11,863,006 of record CM049594.1, read on the forward strand.
TTTCTTAAACTACTCATTTCCCCCGGGGCGTTTTCGAGGGTGTGCGTTTAAATTTGTCGCGACCGAACAGACCCCGCTGTCAGGTACGCGTCGCGAGTCGGCGAGTAGAGTTCCCACTCCGCAGTCTATTCTCGGGCAGTCGAGCGGCGCCGGTTTGACCCCCTCGGCCTCGACACCCCCATTACCCGGTCAGCGGGACGAGACGGGACGGCAGCCGATGTGCCTCCCGACTCCTGACGTCACCGGCCGCCGGCCGCTCGGCCTCCATGATGGGGGGCGCCGCCGGTGCCTCTCCTCTGCTCCTCCAGCGCATCAGCCAGCACACACACACACACACACACACACACACACACATTACCGGGGATGAGCGCGGCCTGCGAGCGCTGCTGCGGGGCCCGTCTGCCGCCGTGCTGCATCATTTAGCGCCGCGCCGTGCCGAGGGCGGCCGAGCAGGCCGGGCGGACCGTCGTGGCGCTCATTTGATGAAATTCTCCCTCCCTCCCTCCCTCCCTCCCTCCCTCCCTCCCTCCTCACCTCCCTCCCTCCCCCGGGCCGGCCCCCCGTACCACCATTCCAACACCCGGGCCGCGCCGCTGACATCAACCGACTTATCGTTTTCCGTATATACGCCTCTCGCTTTCGTCAGAATTTCAGGCCGCGCCTCCCCCGCCTCGGTGGCCGGGCAGCGCAGACCCCAGCCGGGGCCCGACTCGAGATAGAGCGACAGATAACAAGGAAGTGCCTCCTGCCGCTGGAGGGGGGCTGCCGGGCTGCCCACCCCCAGGCGGCACGGAACGCCCGGGGGAGGGCACGGGCGGGGGCGCAGCGCGTTCACACCACGCCCTCGCCGCTCCCAGTTTTTATATTCTGCCCGGTTTCCTGCGCCGGGTCTGTTTCCCTGCCGCCCGCCGCCGCTGTTGGCTCGGATCCTCCGCGGCCCGCTATGGTGACATTTTAATGCGATTTTTATTATTGTGTGGCAAGACGTCGCCCGGCCGCCCCCGGCCCCGGAGTCCCGGAGTGGTGTGTTCCGCACAGCCGCGGCCCCGCGGCACCGCGGCCATGACGGTTATTTACAGCCAGCAGCGGCGGCCGCGGACCCCCCGCGAAGGGTGCCAGGCCTCGGCCAATCCTCCGGGAAGCCGCTGCCGCCGGGGCCGCCGCCGCCGAGGCCCGGCTCTGACGCGGCTCCGCACAAATCAGTTGCGGGGGAGTCGGCGCCGGCCGGGATCAGAGGGGCAACACCCAGGGAGCGCCCCCTGCCCCGGCCTGCCCCGGCGGAGGGGGCGGCGCCGCCGGTCATTGAACTTTTGAGATGTGCGCGCGCGTTCTGGCCGTCCCGGCGGCGGCCCCTCAGCCCCTGAGCTTCCCGCCAGCTGCTGCTGCTGCTGCTGCTGCTGCTGCTTCAAAGAACGAACACACATTCGGAATCGGCGAAATAACGCACACAGAAGCCTGCACCCCGGCGTTGCTGGAGGGCTCGGGCCCCGGGCCAGGGCGGGGGGGGGGGGGGTGTAATATGGCCGTACTCGCTGACTTAAAGGCCGCCCATGCTAATCTATACCGCCGGGGGCAGCGATATGAGATCGTGCGGGATGGGTGCGCCCCCCACTCTGCCCGACTCGGGTACGGCGGCGACGCGGGGCCGAAACAACCGAGCCCTCGCCTCGCCGTCAGAGGCACACGGACGTTAAGACACCCCGGCCGCCCAGGCGGCGGGCGGCGTCTGGCGCGGACCATAAGAATAATTATTCTCCAACAGGAATAATCCGCTCCGGAAGGAGCGAGAAGCGATTCCGGTCTAGCGGCCCTCCGGGGATGAGAGGTGGGCTAAGCGGCGGCGGGGGGTTCAGCCGGCCCCGGAGGCCCCGGAGGCCCCGGAGGCCATGGCCCTGGCCGCCGCTATGACCTCGGAGGGCTTCTTGGACGGGTCGGCGCCGTAGTGTACCACAGCGCGGCCGCCCGCCGCCCGCCGCCGCTGCAATATTCGCCGTACTACAGCAAGGGCCGGACGCACCGGTTGTTCTTTGAGGAGCAATTCTCGAAAGCGGCGAGGCCAGGGATACAGCGGGAGGAACGCGCTGCTTAAGCCGATGAGCGCACAGGGCTGTGGGAGCGCCAACCAGAGGGGTTGGGGTAGGTCAGCACGCACGGCTCGGGTGGCCTACCCGGCCGGCGGCGGCGACAGGAAGCGAAGTATAGGCCCCGGCAAGCGTGCGCGACCCGACAACATGAATACGAGAGAGAGAGGCGGTATAGATAGATGGGTAGATGATCTGATGTTGTTGCGGGGTGCAGTGCGCCGCGATAGCAGTGTGTAAGGGGGATTGTACGTCGTCTGTATGATTTCTTCTCCCTTTTTGCTCTCTCTCTCTCTCTCTCTCTCTCATTCCTCTGAATGCCTTTGAATATGAATGTTGGCCCCCGCTCACGTATGCTCCGTGGCAGCGAGGCATTGGCCGGAGCCAGTCAGTCAGAGGGGTTGGGGGAGGAGGGGGGGGGATGCACGGCTGCGGCTGAGATTGCACCGCGGGGGAGGTGGCGGCAGCGGGTGCAGCCGCGATACCCGCGACGGCATGACCCCCCGCAGAGGGGGCCGTCCGCAAGCGACGACACCGACCGAGGGGCACCTCAGTTCACGGACGGGTGTACACTGACTGGTGACTGGACCGGACTTTTCCATTGACTGGCATGAAAATTTGGCACGATCATTTATGGTTTCTGTGTTCTGAGCTGTCATCCACCGCCAATAGGTTAAAAAGTCATTCCTACCATTACCAAAACTGAAAACGAAAATATTTTTGTTTCGCTTAGATATATATGGATGCTTATGAAAAAAATTGCAAAAATGGGTGGGCACTACCTCGTCCCAGGCCTCCGCCTGGAACCCTCCTGCTTAACTTCGGTGTTCGAATGGGAACCGGTGTACCTGGTATTGACCGCCGCAAAGACACCGGAACAACGCAGCGGCCTTTTTCAGGGGCACGCTTCCGCAACGGTCAATGTAGCCCCCTCCGCCAGCCAGATTTCCGGAACTCCCTTCGACTGGCTGGTTGGTCTGTGGCACTGCGGCCACTCCCGAGCGGATTGGGGGGAGGTAGGCTTTCCTATATCGTACACAGCCGAAGCTGCTGTACTTCACGACGAACCCTAGTCGCGACGGCGTGTCCTCGTCTGCCAGATTCACAGGGAGCGAAAACGAAGGTACCGAAACCTAGGTACCCCCGTAGCATACACCCGAGTCTCCGAACCAAGTTTCCTTGGTAGACACAGAGCCCCCCCGCCAGAAACCCCGGGCGACCGAGAGAACCTTGGACCCGGGAACGGGGGTAAGCCCGACCGTGCTGCGGGAATCTTCAAGTTGAAACCCAACGCTTACATCTCTCAGTGATGCAGCGCGCACGGGGGCCGTACGCCACGTTCGGAAGTATATTTTACCCTCTGTCTTCCAAGCGCGGACACAAGAAAAATTTAGGAATGTGGGAAGGCTTGAACCCATAATCTTTCGGCCGCCGGTTAGCCACCTTACCGATGCGGCCAAAGGCCGCGATGACGGACTGCACGCCCCCTATACTTTACACACCGTCGTCTTAGCTGAGCCGACAGAAAAAGTGCACGGACCGGCAAAGAGTTGAACCTCCGACCAGCCGCTCGCCAGCCGGACTCGCTGATTACGCGGCTACCGAGCCTCGGCGCGGGACGACCGTGCGCTTCCGGTACTGTAGCCGCAAATTGACTGGACTGGCAATTGTTGCGGTATTGTTATTTTTGTTGCACTCGCACGATGGCGCATTATCGTGCGCGCAGTCTGCACTCTCTCCGGCGGTGTGACGGGGCTTACGGACGCCCCCCACCGCGCCCTGCTGCATCCCGGCGGGCCCCCCTGCGGGACCGGAGCCCCGGCACGGTGCGCGCAGGGAGGGAGCGGAGCAGAGCGAAGCGAAAACTACTATGGATGTAGATGCCGAGCGCAGCGCGGCCCTCTCCTCCCCGAGGCAGGCTTATGCAGTCGAAGCCGGCGGCGCCGTCTGATCGCGGGGGGCCGCCGGGTCCGGGCTCCGGGCTGTAATCCGGGGCCTGGCAGCGGCACGCACCACGGGGCAGGCCTGCGCGATAGCAATCGAGGGGCAGAAGCTCGGAACGACTAATTGACAAAATAATCGACAAATGGAAGGTAAAATTTCAGATCTCGATCATCGGAATGATGAGCGGGCCGGTCTGAAAAATTACTGTTTATCGATCCTGCTCGTCAGTCAGTTTCGGAACCCGATATCATGGGTCGACTGAAATCGCCAGATCTTTATGCACGGCATGCAAGTACAGTAGTGTAAGGCGCGGTGCATTTACTGCGGGCGCACCGGTCCCCGGGGCCCCGCCGCCACGCCCCGCCGCCCCGATTGGTTACATCAGCCCGCCCCACGCGCCCGCCGCCCGGACCCGTGGTCCGCGCAGCAAAACAGCTGCGCTGGCCCACGGACGGAGCTCGCGGCGCGCTTCATGTGGGGATGGTGGGGTGGCAGCCCAGCAGCAGTTTATTTTTGCGAGTGTAGCTCACTGCCATCTCGGCCGGGCCGCCCCCAGGACCACCCGGGACCACCCGGGACCCCCCACGTCGGCGGCCTCCGGCCCCGTGTGTTGCGGCCGATGGCGTGTCGCGGAGCGGGCACTGCTTTATGGAGACACCGTTTTATGGCCGAACAATGGAAATGTGAAGTGATAAGAAAGCGCGGCGAGGTGAGGGGTGAGGCGGCGGGGGAGGCGGTGAGCGCGGGGCGGGGGATGTAAGTCGTAATCTGCGGGAGGAAGGAAGTGCCGGGGAGGGGCGGGGGCGGCGGGGGCGGGGGCAGGGCGGCGTGCCGGTCCGGTAGTGCGACGTGAAGAGGGGAAGAGCATCAGGAAGGAGCGAGGCGGCGGCGGCGCGGGGCGGACGCATCGGCAGACGCCCACGGCCGCCCCGCGCCGCCCCCGGCCCCGACATCATAGTCTCTGCCAACGCGGCCGGCTGGCCGTCTCTGGGCGGCTAATGACGCACGCCAGGCGGCTAGAAGCATCCCTGCGACGTGCACACAAGGCGACAGGGGGCGGGGGCGGCCGCCGCCGTGCCCCGAGGCCGGCGGGCCCCGAGGAGGCCGTCCCGCTGCAGCAGCCCGTCAGCCAGGTGGCGGACATGTCCGGAGGCGGGACGGACCTTCGGGGCCGCGGGGGCGGACGTCGGGGAGGCGGTCGGCAGTCCCGGCAGAGCCGTGCCCGCGCCGTGCCGCTCCCCAGGGCCGCCGTGCCGCCTGCCTCCGGGCGCCGCCGCCGCCCCCGGCCTCGGGAGGGAAGCGAGGGCGCCGCGCGGGGCGGCAGCAGGACGTCGCCGGCGGGCTCCGGTCCCCGCGCCGCCCCGCCTCGGCGCCGTACACGACGCCGCTTCTCCCCGAGTTTTTCGCCGGCCGGAAATCTTACGGTAGCCGGCGCTGAAAGGCCGCTTGGCTTGAGCCACCGCCGGCGTCGCCGCCGCCGCCGCCGCTGGGGCGCCCGGGTACCGGAAGGTCCTGGAGCTCTGTGGCGCTGCTGGCGCACGCAACGACAGCGCCGGCCCCGAGATGTCATCACTGCCAGCGCTGCCAGCAGTGCGAGAGAGAGAGAGAGAGAGAGAGAGAGAAAGGAGCAGAGGGAGAGGGAGAGAGCGAGGGGGTGGGGCAGCGCGTAGGGCGGCCACAGACACGCCAGGAAGTTTATCGGGCCGCGAGCCGGCGACTTCCTGGGGGATGCCACGCCGGGCCGCGCCGTCGAGGCCCTGGAGCTGGAGCGGCCCCCATGGCGGCGGCGGGGAGCCCCGGTCCGGCGTCGTCGGCCTCAGCAACTTCACGCCACGCCGCCGCGCGGAAGTCCGGCGTGTCCGGGGGGAGAGGGGGACACAGCGGCAGCGGCGGCAGCGGCGGCCATGGCGAGTGAGGCGGGTAGGGCGGCGGGCGGGGGCGGAGAGGGGAAGTCATGTCATAAACGCGATGCAGGCAAAGAGCAGGGCTGGTGCGCGGCGGGCAGGGGGGAGGGGGGGGCAGTGACGCCCCTGGCCATGCCATGCCGCTGTCGCTGCAGGCCGGGTGGCATTGTGGTGTAATGGGGTGTGGAGGGGTAGGCAGGGCGGCTGAGCTGGCCGGGGCCCGGGGCTCTGGTGTGGTGCCACAGGCCACAGGCCGCCGCCGGCCGCCGCCAGGCCCGGGCATTACGGTGGGTGATTAAGAGGCGATGCAGCGCCTGTTTGTAATTCATACGAAAATTTTCGAGATGAGCCGCCAAGGAGCAAGAAGTGCCGGGCCGGCGGCGGCGGCGGTGGCGGCCGTGGGGCCGCGCAGCGCGTACCCCACACCGCAGCAGCCACGAGGGCGAACGCTTGCCGCCGCGCCGCCGACGCCGCGCCACGACACGCCCTCGGCGAACATCCTTTCAGAAGAAACTTTACCCATTTATGAGCCTTCAAGTGTCAGCACCACTGGATTCGTACCCCCTCCCTCCCCCTCCCGCCCCCGCCGCCCCCCGCCGCTTCCCTTCCGTTCGCCGTCTCGCCGGGGGTTACGCCCCCGAGGCCCCCGCACGGCCGCGCCGCGCCACGCCCCGCCTCGCGGTCCCTGCCTTTCTCACGTAGTTTCCATGAGCTGTGAAATAGGCAGAGAGCAGGGCCGCACGCCGCCCCCCCCCCCCCTCCCCGCCCGCCCCCCCCCCCCCAGTGCCCAGGTGCACGACCCTTATTGGACTTACAACTCGGGGCCGGAGGCGGGGAGGGGCGGGCCAGGCGCTGGCCAGAGCGCTTTCCTTAAGTGTATAATTTGTACTAAAAATATGAATACCTAAATGTTGCACGTAGTGCAAAGGAAAATTTTATAAACACTCCCCCTCCCCCTCAATTTTGAGAAAATGTGGGGGGGATGGAGGAGGTGGGGGGAAGGGGTGTTCCAGGGCTCTGGGCTGGCAGCGGGGAGGCGCAGTCCAGTCCGGCCGGCGGTTCGCTAATTATCGAGCTGCAGAAATTAAAGGGAAAAGGAAAGAAAAATAAAAATAAAGCGGAGCGGCTGAAAAGATCTCCCTCGGAGGCTCGGCTCGGCTCGGCGCCGGCCAGCCGGCTCGGGACGGCCACTCTCGGGCCAATGAGGCCTGCGAGGGCCTGCGAGGGCCCCGCGCACGCAAACGAAGGCGTGCAGATCTTCTTCATTCATAATAAAACTTTTCTAAACAGAGTTTCTGGCCCTCCCCCCCCCCCCACCTCCTTAAAACTCTCCGTTCGGTTCGTCTTGGCCCCGTATAAAGCGAGCGCTCACGCTATCTGTTATTGAGTACTCCCTCAACAAATCCACGACTAACTGGATGAACGCACCAATGAGGAGGTGGGGTCTGGGGTCGCGGGGCGTCGTGGGGCGCGGCGCGGCCGCCCCGGGGAAGTTCCCGGGGAAAAAGAGCGAGTTTTGATTGCCTTTCCGGGGCGATATTATTTATAGCGCAAGACGAGGGCGGGCGACGATTTTTCCCTCCAGCATAATAAAAATATGGAGTTTCCTCCGAGAAGAGTGGGGGGGGGGGGGGAAGATGGCGGACCGAATAACGGAACAAAAGAGGGGCGTGCGGTGCACGGACGCGGCGATCGCCGACCTGCGGCAGTTAATGTCTCCGTGTCGACGTCAGCTGTAACCGTCCGCTCTCTACATCCGCGGCTGCATTTAGTAGCTGATTAATATTTACGGTGATACCGCATCGGGCGGCAGACTGGTGCGTCTATTCTCGCCGCCGCGGCCGCCGGCCCGAGAGCAGGTCATGTGTGCCGCGGCCGCGCACTGCACCGCACTGGGGGAGTGCCTTGCCTGCACGCGGCCCTGCCCCGCTGCCGTGCTGCTCGGCGGGGGGTCGCATCTCATTGTGTGCTCACTGGAGCCGCTGGAGCCACTGCTGGAGCCACTGCTGGAGCAGCGGCCGTGCAGCGCGGATCGTATCGCGGGGGGCGATGCGGTGATGCGGTGCGCCGAGCCGCACTGCAGTAAGCGGCGGCAGCAGTGACAGCAGCAAACAGGAGAGAGAGAGAGAGAGAGAGAGAGAGAGAGAGAGAGAGAGCGTGTGCCGAGCCCCGCGATCTGCTCGGGGTTCTCTCTCGACGCAAGAAAATAAAAAAGGGTGAGACATTTCCAAGTTGTTCTCTAAATCGATTCAGAAGAAAAACTGAACGACTCCTCCGGCGGGTACCGAACCTCGGACCTTCGGGTCGGTGGTCGCGGCCCGCCAGCCCACCGCGCCACCGATCAACGACCCAACCACTGCTGTGCGCTTTGCGACACTGTACCCGCCGCCTCAACAAAAGCGCTTTCTGACGGCGAGTGCAGCCGACGATGTGACGGGGTTTCCATGCGATTCATGTCGGTGGGTGTGGGGGCCGCCGCGGTGCACACTGGACACTCCAAGTGTCCTCCCTCCCAGGGTCCGGTGTCCGGCCCCCGCCCGGCACATGCAGGCACTGCGGCTGCGGCGATGCGGCTATATTCGTCCCTGGAATGGCGGCGGCCGGAGGGAAGGCGGCGGCACGCACCCGAATGGGTTCCGGAAGCAATATGGATGGGGGAGCTCTCCCTCTCTCTCTCTCTCTCTCTCTCTCTCTCTCTCTCTCTCACACACACACACACACACACTCTGTCTGCTGGGCGGGGCGCGCCGCGACGGCGAGTGTCACGAGCATGCAAAAGGTCGCGAAGCAGCGCAGTGCATCCTCTGAGGGGAGCGGGGCGGGGGAGGGGAGGGGGAGGCGCCGCGCGTCGCCGCCGCACAGTACTTTTTGCCTCTCCGCCGCGACGAGAACGAAATAATACTCCCTGATTCACGTCGGGATGTTCCCGTTGGTTCCCGTCCGGAGCGGCGTTATAAATCACAATAACTGCACGCGACTTGGAGTGCGGATCACGGCACGCGGCGGCCACACACACACACACACACACACACACACTCACGGCCGGAGTAACCGCACCCGACGCGAGCTGACCACGCTGTACCCTACTTCTAGCCGGGCAGCGACAACCTTCTCATAAGCAGCTTTGTCAGTAACGTGTTGTGCGGTTTTCAGTTTACATACTCGCAGTGGGCGGCCGCGGCCCCTCGGCTCCGCGGGGAGCTGCCCTCTGCTGGCGTCCGCGGCCGGCGGTGGCGGTGGCGGTCCACCCCCCGCCTGCGTGTGTTTCAATCGTCATCATTTATGCCGGTGACAATCGTGTCTCTCTCCCTCTCTCTCCTCTGCCTCCTCCTTATCCATTAGCCATCCATTAGGTCGGAAAGCAATCGCGGTCAGCCGTTAATGTAGCGCTGCCGGCGCCGCACCGCGCTGCACCAACGTCACATCTCTCTCTCTCTCTCTCTCTCTCTATATATATATATATATATATATATATATATATATATATATATATATATATATATATATATATATATATATATATATATATATATATATATATATATATATACCGAGCTCACTCACACGCACCGAGCGCCGGCACCTCTCCAGCGGGAGGGAGGGAGAGGGGGTGACGCGGGGTGACGTCCTGCGCCGCGTTATTGGATAACAAGGGAGCGGGTGGAGGGGGAGGGGAGGGGAGGGGAGGGAAGGGGAGTCCGTCGCCGTCCGCGGACGGATGCCTCCTCCTCCGGCGGCGGCACCGGCGCTGTCTGTGCCCAGGAGTGCTGCGCGGGCTGCCTAACGGCCGGGGCCTAGGGCCCAGGGGGAGCTGCACCGAGCCGCTCTTAATGTGGACACACAGGCGATGCTTTGGGTGGCGGCGGGAGGGGAGAGACCGATATTTATTCGAAAAGGAGCGTATTCTGATGGGGAAGTAGCGTTGCTCGGTCGAGCGGGCTCGGCTGCCAGCAGTGGGCGCCAGCCGTGGCACCCCGGCCCCGGTCCAGACGTCAGTTCAGTGGTAGCGTTGCGGGGGACGGGGTGGCGCCCCGGCGGGGGGAGGGGGGAGGGGGAGGGAGGGGGCAGCGTGACGGCCGACGGCGGAGACTGACTGGGCAGGGCGGCCGCCGGGCACTGCCGGGCTGTCGGCGGGGCTGAATGGGTTGTATTGGATAACAAGACACGACAAACGGGGCGGGCAGGTGAAGGGGGAGAGAGGGGGAGAGAGAGAGAGAGAGAGAGAGGGGGGGGGGAGGGGAGGAGGCGAGGGGTGAGCGGAACGGATGAGCTGACGGGGAGGGAGAGGCGTAAGATGAGAAGGCAAATGACAGGACAGACGCGGGGAGGACCGAGACGGTGCGAGAGAGAGAGAGAGAGAGAGAGAGAGAGAGAGAGAGAAGGGGAAGGCGCGGTGCGGGGTCGGAGGGGTCTGGTCTGGCACCCTTTCCCCCCCTGGCTGATACGGTGGCTGCGTCGGATGAATGACGTTAATTTCATTTCACTCCGTTAATTTTGATTCCATCGGAAGCTCCTTCGTCCTGCGAGCGGGTACAGTGCGCGGCGGGTGCACTCTGTGAGAGCGGCGGGGGCGCCACCCGTGGCCGTGGCCGCGGCCGCCTCCCCAGCCGCACCGCGTCCGCGTGCCCACGTCCGCGCGGGGAGGCGACGTGCTCATTCTTTGAGAACAGCGCGCGCGCCGCACACGGACAAGTGCGGCCTAATCACCATGCACGTTTCTTTCGGGCCGTCGTCATCATTACAACCGTCATCATCGTCATCACGCCGTTGTCCTCGCCAACATCGTCCTCACTATCGTCATCACGGTCATCATCATGACCGTCCTCATCATCATCATCATCGTCATCCTGTGCTCTCCGCCGCCCTGCTGTCACCGTGGGGAGTGAGAGGGGAGGTCACCGCTCCAGCCCCGGCCGGCCCCTCCGCCGCTCTCTCCGGACACGACAAGTAAGTGACATTTGGGGCGCACGGGGCCGGTCCCCGGGCCGGGGCACTGGCGGTCCGTGGGGACGCGCGCGGGGCGGAGGGGCGGCGTTCGGTCACTGAATGAAAAAGCGGCCGGGCCGCGCAGCCAGCCAGCCAGAGCGGACAGCAAGGGACGGCGGGACTGGCAGGGCTGGCAGGCGGCAAGGGGTCACGTGGCCTCGACGGCGGCAGCGGCGGCGTGGCAATAATGCAAAGGACAAATATGAAATAATTCGAGTGCGGCGCGGCGTGGCGCTCCTCCCCTTCTGCCGGCGCGTCACTCACGCTTGCATAACCAATGGCCGGGCAGCGGGCGATACCGGCTGTGCCGGGCCGTGCCGGGGGCTCCTTGTGTCACTTGTTCCGAGTCACTTTCTGCAGCGGCTCAGAGAGTGGGGTGTCTCCTGCATGGTCTGAGAGGCAGCAGGGACGGGCTGGCGGTGTACGCGGAGAAAGTGAAGGGCCGAGGAGGCAGCGAGAGCCGTGCAAGCTTTATCAAGTTACCGGGCCGCCCTTGACGGGGCCTCCAAGCGGCGAGGCCGCGGACACCACAAAGGGGGCCCGGCCGGAAGGGGGCCGAAGGTGAGGATGCGGGAGCTGAAGGGGGTGCTGCCGCCGCCCCCGGAGAAGATGAAACAAGCGCAGTGTGCGGCTGGGCCGCGCCAGACAAACTGCCGCCAGCGGCCGCCAGCCGCGCCGCATTTCGTTTCCGTTCTTTCTTCCCTTTCTCTCTCTACCCTGCCGTGCGTCGCGCCACAGAAATGCATGCAAATTCGCGGCGGCGGCGGCAGCGTCGCATTCCGCTGTGAAGGGCGATAAATTTACACTTCAAAATTAAGAATCAAGGGCTATTAGCATCTGGCATTCAATTGTGGGCGGCGGGCGGCCGGGCGGTCGGGGCCCTCCACCGGGCGGCTGCCCTCGCAGGATGAAAAACTCGTGCGCGGCGACCGCCCGCGGAGCGTCTGTGTGCACTGAGAGCGCGGCGGCGCGGCAGAGCGTGTGGGGGGTGTGCTCTGAGGGCAGCGGCGGGCTCGCGGGTGGGCGGCGGGGGCAGGTCGGGTGTCCGTCCGGGAGGGAGGGGCTTGTCCGAACTCTGTGTCGAGTTATTCTGGACTCGAAGGGGGAAGGGGTGAAGACAAAGGGTGATGAAGAGAAGAGGCCCGCCAACCAGCCGACCCCTGGCGGCGCTGCTGCTGGCTCTGCCGCCGCGCCGCCCCGCCCCGCCCGCCTCCATCCCTCATATCCCCTACACACGCGCGCTCACCGCCCGCCGCCGGCCGGCAGCCTTGGCCAGCGAGGACGCCGCCGGGCCGCGCCGATCCGGGGGGGTTTTATTTTCACATTTGTCACACTTTTTAGGCCGGAGTCCGCGTTTAAGGGAGAGGGGTGCGGGCAGGCGGGCTTTAGGGCTGCGGCGAGTGCGCCGCGGTGGTGTCGGCAGCGCGCGGCAGGCTGCACGCGCGATGAATTTACATCCCAAATTCGGGATTTACATAGAGGCGGCGGCAGAGCCGAGTTGAAGAGAGGCCGGACAAAGAAGAAGTAAAAAGGACGCGAGAAAAAAAAATGAAAGGTGCGGGGGTGCGTTGCGTCTCTGTGTCCGTCCGGTGTGAGCGGCGGGGTGCGTCTGCACTGTGGCGGGCCGAGGCTCCCCCCCGCGGCCCCGCACGGGCATGCCTGGCCGGTACTCGTGCTAGGCCGCTGGGACACGGCCGGGGCGAGGACCCCGCTGCCAGCTGGTCACCCCCCGCCCCTCCCAGCACCCCCACTAGCCGCCCTCCAGCCTGTGGGGAGCAACAACGTGAAAGGTGCGGAGGAAAACACGACGTCCCCGCCGGGCCGCCAAAGCAAACACTCCCCCCGGCGGCCCCCGGCGGCCCCACAAGGTGTGCGGTGCGTGCCCGCCCACCTCATGACCCTGCCGCCCGAGGCGGGGCCGGACCTGCCGGCCGGGGCCCGGCCGCCGCCGTGCCGTAGTCGGAAGAACCGCCACCCGAAATCCAATTTGTACCCCGGCCGCCCCGCCGCGCCGCGCCCGGCTGGAGCTAGAGCTCCTCCCGTGTCTCTGTCCTCGTCTGCTTGTCGCGGCCGTGTGTGCACAGCGACGCACCGCGCGCCGCACGGGGAGAAGAAAAAACACACGCGCACTCCAGTCGCCTTGCCTCGGAGGCGCAAAGACACGCGGCACTTTAATTGCGTTACACCCACTGCGTCACGGCCGGCAGCCCCGCGGCCCCGCGGCCCACATGTCAAGGGTGTTCGAGCGACTAAGGCTCCTCTGGCGCTCCGCTAAGACCACCCCAGTCGCCCGCGCCATCACACTAGATGCTTACGTATGAATTTGCACAAAATTATGTACGGATTTGCGCATAACTCATGATGGTTTAGATCTGTTCGTAGTTCATGTACAGAATAGTACAAAAGCGTTCAGTGTGCACGTCAATTTATTTTTCAAAATCTGAAATAAGATTTTTTTTAAAATGGTAAAGCAGCATTGCCAAAGTTCGATTCGAGTAGTACATGTTTTTCTGTATTTTCCCGGAACGAATCCAAAACAAAAAAATAACTGATGAGTTTCGTATCGATATTGGAGGTGACGGGAAGAGAGAACGCGTGAAGCGTGAAGCAACGCCCACGGCGCCCACGGCGGAGCGCTACTCGCTATCAGAAGCCCCGCGACCCGGAGGGGGGGGGGGAGGGGGGGGGAGGGGGCGGATGAGGAGGAGAGAGCGAGAAATACGCCGCGCACGCAACCAACTCGCGTGTCGGGGAAAAGGCGGCTGACTGGGGCTTTGAAGGCGCTCCCTCAAGCGTTCGCCTCGGCCGCACCTCGCCTCTCGCCCCGCAGCAGCCTGAGCAAACACAGCGGTAGCGGCGACCGCGTAGGGAATCAGCCGGTGCCGGGCCAGCCGAGCGCCGAGTGCGGCCATACAGTGTGCGCTTCCCAGCAAAACTCGAACGGTACGGGGACGGGGCGTGGCAGTCAGTCACCTGTACGGCGGGCGCGCCGCCGCCGCCGCGGCCCGGATTTATAACTGCCAATAACGACTGCGTGGGGCGGGCGTTTTAAACGCGAGGCGGCTCTAATACGCAGCGAGAGACCCGCCCACCTCGGCTGCCTTGCTTGGCCCATCCCGCCCCCCCCCCCCCCCCCCCGCCTAGGTAGGTGGGCGGCCGCTCGCATTAAAACCCTTCTCGGATGCTATATTACAGCCCATTATTGCTGTTTGTTTCAAGCCTAGACGTGGAGACGGACGGCGGAGGGGAAGAGAGAGAGAGAGGGCGAATAATGAGAATGGCGCGTGGATTTCATCGCGGTGCGGGGGCGCGGTGTGGTGCGGTGCGGCGCGAGGCACGTCTGCTTCGAAACCAGTTTATCAATGACGGGATGAGGGCTTACAGCCGCACTCCATGATTCGGTGAGCAGGGCAGCGACTGGCAGCTTTGGGAGGAATTGCCGTGCGGTACGGAGCCGCTCCGAGTGAGCTTGAATGGATGATTTAAATTGCATGATTTAATAAAAAAACATGTAAAACATGCAAAAAAACACGTGCAGTCAATGTTGTCTTTAAAAAGATATATTTTGGTGCAGTAACGGTGCATGCGTCCCCGACTGCAGGGCACCGCTTTAGCTAATCTCACCTTGCGGGCGCAGTCTCTCAATAACAGGTAGTTATACTAATTGCCGTCGCATTCAGGAAGGGCTAAATATCCGGCCGAGCCCCGCCCCGTAAGGGCTGGCGGGCGGGGGGCGGGCGCCGGGGGCACGGACCGATGGGGCTGCGGGGGCCGCGGGGGTCGCGGGGAGGCCTTCCGGACGGACGGGGGACGAGGCTGGGCCGGTGTGGCAGGAGCTTTTTCCAGCTCAAGAGAGTGCGGCGGCTGGCTGCGGGAGGGGAGGAGACGGGAGGGGGAACTTGGGAAGGGTTGTTTGCTGACACACCTAATCTATCTCCTCCCGCTCTGTCTGTCTCTCTCTCCTCTTGCTCTCTCGCACACCGCCGCCTCAGCCTCCGTGCTCTGTCTTCCGCGCCTGCCTCTTGCGGTGCGGGTACAGCCGGAGGGACAGCAGGCGGGACGCCGTGTATCGTCCACGCCGTGTTTGCGTTTTGTATAACGCTTGCACATTTTTAAAAAGTAAATGCCCTGGGCCTGGTTGCTCGGAGTGGAGGCACTTGCCTCCCTCCACTCCCGGGACGCCGCCGCCGGCTGCGGACTCGAGTACGTTGTTCGTCGTCTACCTCCCCCCCCCCCCCCCCTGCATCCCTGGGCAGCCTGCTGCCGCACGACGGCCGGCGCGCCCGGCGCCCCACACCGGCGCCCCGCACCGCCCCAGACCGCACGGCGCCACGGCTGGCCTACATACGGGCGTCCAGGCGTGCAGGCGTGCCGCTCACTAATTACAAGGCAGCCTTCTTCACCGCCCGCCGGGGCCCGGGGGTCCGGGGGTCTGGAGGTGTGCGGGGGCCACGGCCTTGGGGCGCAGTCGGCGCCGCCCCCGCCGCCCCCCTGGGGGCAACGGCCGCCGTAATGCCCCTGACGAACCGCGCCCGTCGCCCCGCGACACGGAAGCTCACATTCAATATTCCGGGCGTGCCGCCGGGCAGCTCAGGGGAACTCGAGTTAGCTCCCTCGCAAGTTATCTCATATGTCCCGCCTCTTCCCGGGTGCCCCGGTATGAAAAATTCAGGCGCAGTGGTACTTACCCGCTTGTTGTCCCGGAACTTGCACCAGCCGTCGACGATGTTCTCCGCGACGCCCTCGCCGGCCGCCGCGCCGGCGCTGAGGTCGGCCGCCTCGCTGCAGTCAGTGAGGTCGCCGAGGTCGCTGAGGTCCAGGTCGGAGGCCCCCCGCGAGGACGCGGCCGAGGCCATGCTGCGGACGCTGCGCGCGGGCGAGGCCGTGGCCGAGGCCGGGCCCGAGCCCGGCGCGTGGGCCGCGCCCTGGCGGACGCGGCGCAGCGGCAGCGGGGAGTTGGTGGCCGACTGGCAGCCGCGGGGGTGCCGCAGCGGCAGCGGGCTGTTCATGGGGCTGGCCAGGCTGAGGCCCGGCGGCCCCGGCGGGTTGGCGCGCTGCAGCATCGGCGAGCTCATCAGGGACACGGGCTGGCTGCGGATGGGCTGCGGCGAGCCCGGCGCCACGCGGCCCAGCAGCGGGGACGGGCAGCCCGACGCGCAGCCCGCCCCGCCGCCGCCGTGGTGGCTCTTGATGGCCTGGCAGCGCGTGGGCAGCGGGCTGCGCGGCACGGTGAGCACGCCGCCGGCCGGGGGCAGCGCCGCGCGGCCGGCCGCCGGCCCGCACGCCGGCCTCCAGTTGCCGTGCGTGTCCACCACCTCCATGGCCTCGGCGGGGTCGGCGGACGGCGGCGGGCCCGAGTTGCGGCGGCACCACATCCTCTCAGCCCGCGGCGGCGCACCTGCAAGAGGAGTCAGAAAGTGTCCACAGGAGCCACTGATCCACAAAGATGGCGGCAGCATTTTGTGGGATCACCCCTCTCACACGCGGCCCCGCAGGGGCTTAGAAGAGCCCTTCGGGATCGCCCTCTCACAAGCGGAGGGGCGGCGAGGATCAGGAGATGGACTGGACTGGTCGCTGAGGCGCCGGCCGGCCGCCGCCTGCGGCTGCCGGGATAGGCCGGCCCGCACGGCGCGCGTGCGTGGAGCGCTGTCGATTGCCTACGCAGCACGGCGCCATGCCGGCACAGCACGACGGGATACGTCATTATCATTACTCAGTGTCGCGATAAAGTACATCGGTATGCACCTCGCCGAAAACAACGTCGCCGCGCCTGTTCGTCACAAGCGGGATCGGGCGATTGCTTGTAGAATCCGTTTTTTCTCTCTCTCTCGCTCCTCCCGCCCGGGAGTATGAAGAGAAGAAGAAGTCCCCTCTCGATGGGCTGCTGGTCCGTCTCCTCTCCTTTCTTGCGAATTCATTAATCTCCGTGCCCTCTCCCCTTCCGCAACGTTTTTCTGTGCGTCCACGTCGATGATTTTCAGAAGGAGAAAAAAAATAAGGGCATCGGAAATCTTTTCCCCCCACCACTGTCGCTCCACTTCCTCCCCCATTTCCATCTTCGTTAATTCCGTTCTCTCCAGCATTTATCTCTAATGAGTAATCAAACGAAAATTGTTTGACAAATAATGGGGACGCATTTCGCGATTGCTTCCTTCCCGGCCAGAAAGTGTCGCCGCTTTAACAAGCGCCTCAAACTTTTAATTTCCCCCATCCTTCTTCATTTTGAGATGGCAGTGCGTCCCGTATCTCACGTGTACCCCGACCTTGTCACTGAGAGGCAGTGACCTCGGTAACCTTAGTCGCCATCGGATATTATGTTTCTGGGTGTGGGGGGGGGGGGGGGGAGGGGAGGGCAGTAGGGAGAGAGGGGGGGGGGGGGGGTACGGAGCAGGTGTTTGGCAGGCAGAAGTTCGGCATGATGGCTCGCCAGATGCTCAGACACCATTACGCCTCACAGTGCAGGTCCGGTGGAATATACTCGCCCGCACGTAAAACTCCGCCGCGCAACGCGGTTAAAGCGAGAAAAGTTGTCGGTTAGGTTAGGTTAGGCCGAGGCGGAGCAGACGATCCGGCAAACTTGCTGCGGCCCTCCCGGAGGAGGCCGTTCGGGGGGAGGCTGTGAGGAGGGCCGCTGGCGGTGCGGCGGTGGCGTTAAAAATGCAGCGGCCGCGCGCGGTCCTCGCCAGGCCTCGCCAGGCCGCGCCTCCCGGGCAGCAGCGGGCCTCGACAGGTGGGGAGAGGTCCGCCGCGCCAAAAGAAAGCGAACAATTGAACCGCGCACATTATGAGAGTTGGGGAAAAACAAATCGGAAAAGTGCGAGTTTGAGAGGGAGGGGCGGCTGGTGCGTGGCTCACTACAATGTTGTTCTATGTTGTTCGACGGAGCTCGGTTATAACTATGGCCGTAGGAAAGTCGGCACCTGTCAATCGGGTTCACCTTCACTTCTCCCCTTCTCTGCTGCTGTGTTCCGTTGTTCCGCGCAGGGCAGGTCGGCGAAATGATGAGTGGGGGGAGGGGCGGGGGGTGCAGGCGGGTGGGGTGGGGGGGGGGGACTGCTGAGTTAGGCGTGATTTCCCATAGCAGCGCACAATTTTTTTATTTTTTTTTTAAAGAATCAGCGCGCGTGGCCGATTCACGTCAACGCACAAGAGCTGCAGGATTACATGATGCGGGCTCTGCCCCGGTCTGCCCTGGCTCTGCCCAGCGCCCCCCCCCTCCCCTCTCCCACCCCGCATCGTGCCCTGCACCATGCTAAACTTCCCCAGCCAGGCGCGGACCCAGAGGGGGAGGGGGAAGGGGGGAGGACAGTTGCCCCCGAGGGGTACCCCAGTGCTTCCAGTCAGTGTACGCCTTCCAGTCCAGTCACTCTCCAGTCAAAGTCTAGTCAATTTTGTGCACTTTTTCTGTCGGCTCAGCTTAGACGACGGTGTGTAAAGTATAGGGGGCGTGCATCCAACGTCATCGCGGCTCTGTGGCCGCATCGGTAAGGTGGCTGACCGGCGACCGAAAGATTGTGGATTCAAGCCTTCCCACTTTCCTAAATTTTTCTTGTGTCTGCGTTTGGAAGGCAGAGGGTAAAATATACTTCCGAACGTGGCGTTGGTATGGCTGTCTGAACGGCCGTGCGCGCTGCGTCACTGAGAGATGTAAGCGTTGGGTTTCAACTTGAAGATTCCCGCAGCACGGTCGGGCTTACCCCCGTTCCCGGGTCCGAGGTTCTCTCGGTCGCCCGGGGTTTCCGGCGGGGGGGCTCTGTGTCTACCAAGGAAACTTGGTTCGGAGACTCGGGTGTATGCTACGGGGGTACCTAGGGTTCGGTACCTTCGTTTTCGCTCCCTGTGAATCTGGCAGACGAGGACACGCCGTCGCGACTAGGGTTCGTCGTGAAGTACAGCAGCTTCGGCTGTGTACGATATAGGAAAGCCTACCTCCCCCCCAATCCGCTCGGGAGTGGCCGCAGTGCCACAGACCAACCAGCCAGTCGAAGGGAGTTGATTCCGGAAATCTGGCTGGCGGAGGGGGCTACATTGACCGTTGCGGAAGCGTGCCCCTGAAAAAGGCCGCTGCGTTGTGCCGGTGTCTTTGCGGCGGTCAATACCTGGTACACCGGTTCCCATTCGAACACCGAAGTTAAGCAGGAGGGTTCCAGGCGGAGGCCTGGGACGAGGTAGTGCCCACCCATTTTTGCAATTTTTTTCATAAGCATCCACATATTTCTAAGCGAAACAAAAATATTTTCGTTTTGAGTTTTGCTCACGGTAGGAATGAGTTTTTAACCTACTTTGGGGTGGGTGACCGCTTAGAACACAGGAACCATAAATGACCGTGAAATTTTCATTCCAGTCAATGGAAAAGTCCGGTCCAGTCACCAGTCGGTGTACACCCGTCCGTGAACTGAGGTACCCCTCGGTTGCCCCTCCCTTAATAGCCGCCCGAAATGTAGGCAACTGGCGATACTTTCCAACTGGAGGTAGACAGAGAGCGGTGCGGCCGCCCGTGCAGTGCCCGCTGCCGGCAAACGCGGTGTTTTCACCCCAATAGTCGTAGTTACCAGCCAGGTAATAATGATGCTTAAATAAGCCCGCCCCTGAATAAAAACAGCCCCCCCCCCCCCCAGCGGCGAGCCGGGTGGTGGATCACGGGCGGGGGGGGGGGGGGGGGGGGTAAACGTGTACCGAGCCGAGCTGCACTCCGCTCCGCCCAATTACACTCTTTTATTGCAGCTTCGCGTGAGGGGAGGGGAGGGCGGATGATGGGCGGGAGGGGAGGGGAGGGGAGGGAGGGAGGGAAGGATCGGCGGTATCATCAAAGTTGCGCCCCCCCCCCCCCCCCCCCCGCCCCCTGCCTCCCCCGCGCCGCCCCCTGCCGCGGGCACGTGGCCACACACGTGGCAAGAACCATAGTGGCGCTCTCGCCTCGCAGGAGTGGCCGCGTGGCCGCGGGGCGGCGGTGCGCGGTGCCCTCGAGTACGGGGCGCTGGAAATGTGAGGCATCCAGGAAGAACGTGGACGCGTTCGCGACATGCGTTGTACAGTCGTCTGCGAGCGCCCACCCCCCCTCCAGCCGGGAGCAAGGATTTCCAAGTGTGAACCACGATCTGAAACTGACACTCAAACAATGTCATTTGCAATCTCAAACTGCAGTTTATGTACGGAAAACTGAAGTCCAACTGGAGGAAAATTACTAGATAATTTTAAAAACTGTAGTTTTTCCGAAAGAAAAAAAATTCAGGTTGTTTAGAAGTACAGTTTAGACACTGTATTTCCAGCGTATAAATTCTTTTGCGTCGCGGCGCTCGTCGCTCCTCAGACGCGGCGGTTCTTTTCTGTCTCTCTCATTTTTCTTCTCGTCCCCGGCGCCGCGGCCGCAGCTCGTGTATAGTTATCCCAGCGCAGATACGGTTACACACAATTCCCAGAATGCCACGCTCTCGCCCCCCCCCCCTGCCCCCACCGCCCCGACATGGCAGCGGGCGCCGACTCTCAATCGTGTGACATTTCCAAAAGTCAGCCGCAAATCGAGTAACAGCGAGTTGTCGGCCCGACACCCGCGCTGCCGCGCTGCGTGCCCAAACTCCCAACGGATTTCATCGTTATTGCTTATTGCTGCTGCGCTACTCGCGGGCGTAACTGCTGCGATGCGGACAGGCAGCAGATGCCGCTCGAGCCGAATAATTCCCCCCCCCCCTCCCTCTCCCCCTGCCGGGTTTCCTCTCGAGCCTTCCCCGAGCTGTCGAACTAGTGCGGAATCCGAAACGTTCTGCGGGACTGGCCGTGCCGGGCCGTGCCGCCGAGCCGTGCCGCCGGCCCACCCGCTGACGGCTGTGGTGCCCGTCTGTACTGGCCTCTGCACCGTAGCCTGTATCGGCCATTACGTTAATCTGCAAAAGTTGTTGCCGGCATGCGAGCCCGCTCGGATAAAGGGGTAAAGGGGAGGGAGGGGGGGGGGGTCAGGAAGCCAACCGTGTAGAGTAAAGCCAGTCAGCCAAGGGGCAGCGCCCGGCTGCCCGCGGGAGGCAGCAGCCCTGCCCACCAATACGCACCTTATTCTCAATAATGCGTAATCCAAGTCAGTCCATCACCACTATCCACCAGGACTGTGTCTGATAATCCACTCATTCGTAATCCACGTCACTGACACTTTCACACTTCGAACACTTGACACTTTCACTTTAAACACAAAATTCACCGCCTCACTTTGTAATTGCACTGTTGTGCTCGCACTTGATTCACTCTCCAATCACACTCATCAGAGCGCTCCGGCGGAGCGTGTGGAGATTTTAATTCACAGAAATCACTTTCCCGGCGACACTGAACGCCGCCGCGGCACTGGCGTCGCACGATCACACACAGCGGTACTCACGACGACACTCGCGGCACGCACGCGCGCACCCCGCGCACACACACGCGCACACGCGACACGGACGCACGCGGCGCGCACTCACATGCCGGCCCGGAGGCGCCGCACCGCCGCACCGAGTCGTCCGCGAACACGCGACACGGCGCCGCTGCGCTGCTGCGCTGCTCCAGACAACGCGACCCGCGACCCGACCGCGTCCGCCGCCCCACGCGGAGTGAGAGGGGTAGCGAGGGCCCTGCCGCACCGCCCCCGCGCCGCCCCCGCGCCGCCCCTCTGGGGGTGGGGGCGGCGCCGGCAGCACCGCCGGCAGCAGCCCTCCGCCACGCGGCGGGGGCGGAGCCCGGCACGGCAGTCATCGCCGCACGAAATTTTCAGCTTACGTCGATGTGTTCACGTGGTTTGATCAACACGGGGAAAGAAAATCTTTTTTTTTCTTTTTTAATTTTAATGTAGGATCCTTGTCGGTGCTTTTTGCGCACCATCCTTCTAAAAAAAAAATTGTTTTGCCATCCAAAATTTACCTATATCTATTTGGTTTAAAAAAATCCTGCAGGTAGGTGTCACTTGCATTGGAGGAAAACGTGTTTTTTTTCTGAGATAACTAGTATTGAATGCACTTGAACACTACAAGATGTCGTGCATTTTCTGCAGACTGTCTGGGGAACCGCCCGTGGGAATCGAACCCACAAGGCCTAGTAGTCGGAGGACTCTGCGGCCTGTACCACTGACAGTTTTGCTCCCCACAGTACACAGAATATGTCACGTCGTTCATGAACGTGCCCTGTCTAAATTTGAACTGAGTCAAGATATCCGCCCGCCAGGAAATTTGTAAAGTTGTTTCAATATATTTTAGAAAAATAAGACAAAGTAAACAACATGAGGTTTTTTTTAGGTTTTAGAGCGCATCCTGCCGAGCGCGCTGCCTGACCACCTCACCACGCACACTCGAACTTTCAGCTCCGTCCGTGACCTTACGGGGCCCGCGAGCGCTGTGGCTCGGGGTATCCGCCGGCACACTCGGTGATGCACCGGAGCGCGGGGTAGAGCGGACGTCACTGGAGCGCGCGGTGTAGAGAAGGAGCCTGGGCGTGCCGTGCCGCGCTGTGCCGTACCGTGCCCTGAGGCGTATACGCCGCCGCGCCCGCGGCCTGCGAGTACACCGTCGTTAGCAGCTCGAGGTGGTCACTTACTTTATTATCGCATCCGAATGAAGCAGCGCGCTCTGGCGTCATGCCGCGGCGGCTGTATTTGCAGGATTCGCTGACCGCGGTCCCGCGCTGTCAAAAAAAAAAAAAAAACAACACCAGTTTTGTCCCTTTTCTCACGCAGCACTGAACGGGTGATTCCCCGGCGGCACGCCGCCCAGCGGTGTGTCACCGTCACACGGCGCCGTGCCGCCGGCCGGCAGGTCCCCGCGCCGCCGGACTTCCCCGTGACGCCCGTGACAGGAGCGCGGCGTGCCTCAGCCCTCGGCCCTCGGCGTTCTCCCTTCGTTTGTCTGCCCTTCTCTCTCGCTCTCCCACAGTGTGGGAGTGCGGGATACACACCACCGTGACGTCACAGCGCTGCCGCCTGGCCTTGGTGCCTGACGCCTGACCTCCGCGCGGCCGCCGCTTCCTAGCAGGCCTCCTCTCCTCTCCGCCGCACAAGACACGGGGCCCGGGGCCCGGGGCCCGCGCCGCGTTCAGAGACAAATGCCTCGCCCTGACCGAGCCTTGGGCTTCCAGGAGCCGCGAACAGGCGGGCGTCAAGTGCTGCGGCCTCCGGGCGGTCCGTGATCGCGGAGCGCGCGGCTGTAATCAGAACCGCCTACGGCCGGCGTCGTGACGGCCGGGATAGGCGGCGGCGGTCTCGTATGACGCAAAGGCCGTCAGCTCAGCGCCGCACGCAAATCTCGCGCGGTAAAATTCGTCCGATATGGCGCGCGCTCCGGGAACGCAATCTAAAATAGAAATATTAGGTTTTCGTGGAACTGCACCGGGCGCGAGCCGCGAGGCGCGAGGCGCGGGGGGCCGCGGCGGGGGAGTCGGCCCGTGCCGGCCGGCGCCGCGCCGACCCGCGCCGACCCGCGCCGACCCGCGGCCGGCTTGGTTTTGACCGGGACCGCGGCGCTCGGCTCCTCACTCACCGAGCGGACGGCGCCGCGTCCAGACCTCCGCGGCACGGCACAGCCCCGCCACGCTCACACACGCTCGCGCACCGCCACAGCGCGCGTTCGCGAGAGAACCCCGTGTTCGCGGGCACACGCCAGCGAGGCGCCCGGCAACAGGCCCGCCCGGACACCTTGTGAGTACCTTGTCCAGCCGTTGACCCCGCGCCGGGCCGGGCCGGGCAGGACAGGCCGGCGCCGCGCCTCCTCTACTCATTAGATCCTCCCGACCTGTTCCGCCCGGGCCGGTACTCACTTCCGCGGGGCGGCCAAGTGTCCTCGCTCAACTGAATCCGCGATCCTCTGGTCACTGATCATTCGTTTTTCCTCCCATTTCGCTGTTGCAGTTTCCTTTTAAAAAGGGGGATAAGATGATATCCCGCGCGCTGAGCCACGCTGCGTGGCTGCTGGCAGCGGCCGTCCTCATGGCGAACGCCGAATCCAGCCCCCCGCCTCCAGGGTAAGTAGCGCACCAGGCCTTATTTACAGCCAGGGGCGGATCCAGGAGCGGCTCAAACTAAAGAACCGCTGGCTGCCTACATTTTAGGCGGCTATTAAGATCCCACAGGAGAGGGATCCGCTCCTGTTTAAAGCATGAAGAAAAATTCTTCACTGGCGTCCGCAGAGTAGATAACACGCGCTACACGCACGCACACACACACGCACACACACACACTGCGTCACATTTGTCGCTATACGGTCACTAGTCACGGGGTGGTGACGCTGTTAAACGGCTGCCGCAGGCGCTCCCGGCTGCTCCCGGCCGGCTCCTAGCCTCTGCCCGCGTCACGTGACAAAACAAACGCGTGAGAGACTTGTGTGCCGGGTTACAAATACCGCGTGCGAGAAAAAAAAGAAACGCGCAACTCCCACTGACAGGACGAAAAACCGCGATTTTGAGATGTGGATCAGCTTTTGGATTCCTTGGCAGGAGGCCGCACGTTCCTGGGCTGGACTGTGTCGGTCGTACTGTGTGGGCCGCGGGCGCATTGAGGCCTCGCTGGGCCTCGCTGGGCCTCGCTGGGCCTCGCTGGGCCTCGCTGGGCCTCGCTGACGCCGGCCGGTCCACCTCTGGAGTGGCTGTGGCCACCACTTCCGCCCTGCATGACGCGTTCGCGAGGGCTTTTCCCGTCCCGTCCACCACATAAACGCCATATGCACAAGTGCGCGGGAGAGTTTTGACACTTTTACAGCGCCCGTGCGATAGTGGGCAATGGTGCTCTCTCTCTCCCTCTCTCTCTCTCTCTCTCTCTCTCTCTCTCTCTCTCTCGCTTCACAACACGCCCACATCAGCCAGGACTAAGCGGCGTCTTCTCTTCCAGGACCTACACGGTGCTGGCGCCGTACGCGCTGCTGCCCAACTCCGAGTACCGGGTGGCGGTGACCGTCCTGGGTGCCCACGCGGACACGACGGTGGACGTGGAGGTGACGGGTCCCGGCAGCGACGGCGTCAACCAGACCTACAAGGGCCAGGTGGTGGTGGCCCCCGAAACGTCGCAGACCGCCGTGCTGCAGGTGCGTGCCCTAGCGGGCGACAGTCCTGGGGGTGACTAGGCCAAGGACAGTGGACCGATTTCGAAAACCGGAAGCGTCACACTGAAGACATGTTCGTCCTCATATCTGGAGTCCGGGGTCGTGTTCTTAAAATGGCCTCTCCGTAAGCCCCTTATTGCCCAAAGTTGGGCGACGATTACGACTCTTTCATTCTCGGTGTGATTTGATAGCGTCCGCGAGGATCCTTGTTTTTCTGTCGTGTGTTCTAGTTACACAATCTAGGTCTGGCCGGGTCCCTTTTCTGGGAACACAATGCGGTCGCCGGGGCTGCCCCCGGTCGCCCAGATGTGCAGGCGATAGCTCTGTCACCAGTCTGCCTACTTGCTCGCTCAGGCCGCTCGGCCGCTATCTCCGGCATGACCTCTGACACGCGGCTTTGCCCCGATCAGCTGGGGCGGCGCCGCCGGCTCCGGCCCGGCCTTGGACTGAAGAGGCGTGGCTCACCGGGAACACGATGCTCCATGCCGAGACGGACGGCCGTCGTGTCGATGTGTGCAGTTTATCGATTGTTTTCCAAGATCCATGATGGTCTTTTGATGGGCGGCGCGGGCAATTTATTGTTGTAATGGAGCCGATTCGGTCCTGCTGTAATCGCTGCCCGCGATGGACGGCTGCCAAGACGTGTTTGTCTCGCCGCGAGCTTCGCAGCTTCGCACTGACCTTGGCACTCGCGCCACCCAAACGGCATTTTGATCTTTTGTTGCCCTCTCGGTGTCGGCGTTTCTTGGTTCTCCTTCTGGCGGGCTGTGGAGGGTCGTGTTGCACTCGGCGTGGGCTGAGAGTCTGTGTGTCGGGCAGGTGGGCGGCCTGGTCCCCGGCAAGGCCCGCCTCTCCGCGCGCGGCAGCGGCGGCGTCGTGTTCGACAACGCCACCGAGGTGGAGGTGCGCGCCAAGAACGCGTCCCTCTTCATCCAGACGGACAAGACGCAGTACAAGCCCGGCCAGGCGGTCAACATCCGGGTCCTGGCCCTGGACCCCGAGATGAAGCCCACCGTGCGCGACCCCATCACCGTCTTCATCACGGTGAGTCGAGTGTGAGAGAGAGAGGCCGGTGACGTCACGCGGTCACGCCCCCTAACGCTCCCCGACGCCGCTGTGTCACAGGACGGGAAGGGCAACCGCGTGAAGCAGTGGCTCACCGTCCACGCCGAGAACGGCATCTGGTCGGCGTCGCTGCCGCTCTCCGAGCAGCCCGTCCTCGGCGACTGGGTCGTGACGGCCTCCCTCAAGGGCTCCAAGGACACGAGGATCACCAAGACCTTCTCGGTGGCCGAGTACGTGCTCCCCACGTTCGAGGTGTCCGTCAAGGCCCCCGAGACGGTCGCGTTCAACCGCGGCAAGATTGTGGTCACTGTGAAGGCAAAGTGAGTAGACGCGGCCGCGCACGGCCCTTCGCGCAGAGGTTTCCGACGCGGGATGTGACAGGAGGGTCCCCACGGTCGTTTCCCAGGTACACGTACGGGAAGCCGGTGCAGGGCAAGGCCACGGTGCGCGCGCCCGTGCACCGCCACATGGTAATCATCGACCACCCGCCCCCCATCCCCATCGCAGCCGCGGCCGTCGCGGCGCCCGCTGCGGACTCCAACAGCACCGCCTCCGACGACGCCTCCACCACCACCACCGCTCCCCCAGCCCGTAACGCACGCTCCTCCTTTCCCCGCCCTGAGTCCGAGGAGAGGTTCGTGGAGAAGACTGTGGACATCGACGGCACCGCCACGGTTGAGTTCGACATGAAGGAAGACCTGATGTAAGAGACGGACCCGCTGCGGTGCTTTGAGGGTGGTGCCCCACGAAGGCAGGGACTGCGTTCTAACAGTCGTGTGGCGTTTGACTGACCGGCAGGCTCAGCGAAGACGGCTACTACAACAGCGCCACCTTCGACGCCTGGGTGGTGGAGGGCCTGACGGGCCGCAGGCTCAACGCCTCCTCGCAGGCGTACACCAACATCCCCAAGTACGACTTCAACGTGGAGTTCGTCGACACCGAGCACCAGTTCGTTCCCGGCAAGCCCGTCCAAGTCAAGGTGACTACCAGGGCGTGCTGGCGAACGACTCCGTCCCGTTTCACGGATTTGAGCGGGAAATGTTGTGTTTCGTTTTTTGTTGTTTTTATTTTGCAAATAATACTGAAGTTGCACGCCCTTGCGTTTTGTTCTATTTAGGTGAAAGTCTCGGACCTCGAGGGAGCCCCCATTCAGGACGACAAGAACAATGTGACGCTCACCGTCACATACCACTGGAACGACAACGAGACGATGGTCTACGCCAAGCCGGTCCCCGCCAGCGGCATCGTCACCTTCGAGTTCCAGTCCAGGGACAACACTTCTAGCCTAAACCTAAACGTGCGTAGAGAGACGAGTGTGCCCGCCAACGCACATTTGCATGGAATAAAGGAATTCGCTCACCGACCACGTGTCCCCAGGCCGAGTACCGGTCCAAGCCCGCGTACCACTATGCGCACGTACCGATGAACAACCCCGAGAACTCCTACGACCCGGACCTCGGCGTCAAGGTGGAGCCCGAGCACCCGAAGGTACGGACGAGCGCCTGCAGGTGGCGGGGTAGGCCGGCCCGCGGCGCACGGCTGTTTGGAGCGGTCCGCGTTGCCTACCCACAGGGCGCCCGTTCCGAGTCGGCCGGTGACCGCGGTGACGTTGTCCGTTCGCTCTCCGGCAGGTTGGCGAGGAGGTGGAGGTGCGGGTGACGAGCACGCAGCGGCTGCTGGAGTCGGTCGCGGTGCTGGTGTCCGGCCCGCTGGGCATCCAGGAGGTGCACCGCCTGCCGCTGGCGGCCGTCGCCGGCGCCAACAAGTCGGAGGCGACCCTCCGGCTGCGCGCCACCGCCGCCATGGCCCCCGCCGCCCGCGTGCTCGTGCACGGCGTCAAGCCGGACGGCGAGCTGGTGGCGGACGCGACGGCCTTCCGGGTCAACGCCACCCTGGCGCCGGTGGACGTCCGCGTGCAGCCGGGCACTAGCGAGCCGGGCCGCGACGTGCGCGTGCACCTGTCGGCCAGCCCCAACGCCACGGTGGCCCTGCTCGCCGTCGACCAGAGCGTGCTGCTGCTCAAGACCCCCACCAACGACATCACGCCGGACCAGGTGCAGCAGGAGCGCCTCGGCTACGAGTCCACCGTGCCCTCGCCCTGGGGCTGGCGCGGCCAGGGCGCCGAGTCGCTGATCGGCAGCTGGCGCTGGCGCGGCTGGAGCCAGGACGCCCAGGAGTCCTTGACGGTGAGACACCCTCCCCCCGCCCGGAACGCGTGGCTGCGCGTGGCCCCGTGACCAGGACTGATGCACTTGTTCCTTCCATTCCACCACAGGGCGCCGGCCTGGCCTTCCTGACCAACGCCAAGATCGCCCCGCCCAGTGAGTCTTACTCGGAAGGTCCGCGCGGACCCTTGCGACCCCTCCCCCCGCCTGGAGAGCGCCACGCTTTACTCCGCTGCGTTGCTTCCAGAGTACCTCCCGCCGGAGAACGCAGTCAGCGGCCTGGGTGCAGCAGGCGGCTTGGCGCCGGTGCCGTCGATGGTGGGCCGCCCTGGGATCTTCTTCGCTGCGGCCAGCGGCGGCGACGGCGGCGCCCGGGAGCCCCCCAGGGTCCGGAAGCTTTTCCCCGAGACCTGGCTGTGGGAGCAGGTCGACTCCGGGTAAGCGTGCGTCCGTCGGGGCGGAGCTAGGGTCCCGGGACTCTCAGCGCCCCCCCCCCCCCTCCCCCTCCTCCTCCTCCCGACCTCAACGTCACGTTACTCTGTTCCGGCAGCGCCGACGGCAACGTGACGCTGAAGCGGGTCGTCCCGGACACCATCACGTCGTGGTTCATCTCCGCCCTGGCCATCGACCCCGTGCACGGGCTGGGCCTCAGCACGCCCAGCAAGGTAAGCACGTTGAGCTTGGAGGCGAGGCAGCACGCCCGCAGGGTTCAGGACTCGCTTAACGCCGCGCCCCGTTCCGGTGTGCAGCTCACCGTGTTCAGGCCCTTCTTCATCTCCCTGAGCCTGCCGTACTCCGTGATCCGGGGCGAGTCCGTCGAGGTCCCAGTCCTGGTGTTCAACTACATGAACGAGGACGTGACCGCTACCGTGACTTTCGACAACGAGCTCGGCGAGTTCGACTTCTCGGAGGGTCGTAAGTGCAACATTTATTTTTATTTGTTGTGAGTTTCGAAGTTCGGTGTAAATGAAAGCGCGGGTCTTGAGTGCCGTCCCTGTTGCCTGCCAGAGGGGCGCAGTCGGCGTGCCGTGGACGCCCGCAGCCAGACGCGGCAGGTCAAGGTGCCCGCGCAGAGCTCGGCCGGCGTCTCCTTCGACATCACCCCCAAGAAGGTGGGCCACATCACCCTCAAGGCGACGGCCACCTCGGACAAGGCCGGCGATGCTGTGGAGCGCCCTCTCAAGGTCAAGGTGAGCCGGACCGAGCCGAGCGCTCACCCCCCGCCCCCTTCAAGCCTGCTGAGTCGGTGATGACAACCCCCTCAACGCTCTGTGCCAGGCCGAGGGCGAGACCCAGTACAGGAACAAGGCTATCCCCGTCGACCTGCGCAAGGACAAGTCCTTCAAGACGACCGTGGCCCTCGAAGTGCCCGATAACGTGGTGCCGGGCTCCGAAAACGTCGAGGTGTCTGCCGTCGGTAAGAGAAGCTGACGGGAGATCGCTGGTGGTGTCGACCGGCCTCACGGCGGCCACTCATGTCCGGCTCTTGTGACCCGCAGGCGACGTCCTCGGGCCCAGTACCGCCAACCTGGACGGCCTCATCAAGATGCCGTACGGCTGCGGGGAGCAAAACATGCTCAACTTCGTCCCCAACATCGTCATCACCAAGTACCTGAGAGTGAGTAGGCCGTTGCTGCTGCGCCGCGCACGTTGGTCCCTGCCACAAGCTTGACCTCGTCTCCTCTCCTCCGCAGCACACGAGGCAGGCCACGCCCGCCCTGGAGCAGACGGCGAAGACCTTCACCGAGACGGGGTACCAGAAGGAGATGACGTACCGCCACAAGGACGGCTCCTTCAGTGCCTTCGGCGAGAGCGACAAGAGCGGCAGCACCTGGTGAGTCTGGCGCGGCGCCGCGCTCCGCACCTCCCTCAAGGACCCCCACGTCTGACTGACGCTCTCCTCCCCCCGCAGGCTGACGGCGTTCGTGGCCAAGTCGTTCCGCATGGCCAAGTCCCTGGTGGACGTCGAGGACCGCGTCATCGACGAGGCGCTGAAGTGGCTGGCCGAGAAGCAGGCCGAGAGCGGCGCCTTCCCGGAAGTGGGCACGGTCAGCCACCGCGACATGCAGGGCGGCGCAGCCAAGGGGCTCGCCCTCACCGCCTACGTGCTCACCGCCTTCCTGCAGGGCCAGGTGAGTGTCGGCACGTCCCGGCGTCCCCGGCGCCCCCTGCCTCGGCTCCCTGACGCGGTGGGCTAATCCTCGCTCCTCGCGGCCGCAGGACTCGACGTTGGCGCACCAGGACACGGTGAAGCGCACCCTCGAGTACCTGGTGAACAACCTCGAGAGCGTGAAGGACGACCCCTACGCCATCGCTATCACGACGTACGCGCTGCACGTGGCGGGACACCCCGCCAAGGACAAGGCCTTCAAGATGCTCGACGGCAAGGCCCAGACCACCGGTACGTAGGCTGACCGACCCCAGGCGGGACCCTGGCCTGGCCTCCCGCCGCAGAGGCCCGGCTGACACCATGCACTGACCCCCAGGCCAGCACCGCTGGTGGAAGAAGGACGTGGAGGCCGACGCGGACAACCCCTACTGGAGCCAGCCCTCGCCCGTCAACGTGGAGATGACCTCGTACGCCCTGCTCACCTACCTGGAGCGTGGTCTGGTGGAGGAGGCCCTCCCGATCATGCAGTGGCTCATCTCGCAGCGCAACGCCGAGGGGGGCTTCGCCTCCACGCAGGACACGGTGGTGGGGCTCACGGCCCTGGCCGCCATGGCGGAACGCATCTCCTTCCCGGGTGGCGACATGAGGGTCGTGTTCAAGTACGCCGGCAAGGCTGACGACCCCAAGACCAAGGTCGAGGCCCCCGTCGTCATCAACAGCAAGACGGCCATGGTGCTCCAGAAGCAGGAGGTGAGTGGAGGTCGCTGCGGGGTGCGGGGGCTGTGACCTCGGCGACGGAGTCTGACCGTGCCCTTGTGTCGCTTGTCTCCAGCTGCCCCGGCACGTGCGGGAGGTGGAGGTGTCCGCAGAGGGTGCCGGCTTTGCGCTGGCCCAGGTGTCCTGGAGCTACAACGAGGCTACCGTCGGGAAGCACCCGCTCTTCAACCTGCGCGTCAACGTGGACAACACGACGGCGGCCAACCTGCTCGCTCTGCGGGTCTGCTCCAGGTACGCGGGGCTGGGCCGGGCGCAAGGTAACCCTGTGCGCGGACCTCGTGTGTGACACGGCTCGTCGGCCCGCAGCTTCATCGCCGGCCGCTGGGGCGCGGAGAGTAACATGGCCGTCGTGGAGGTGTCGCTGCCGTCCGGCTTCGCGGTGGACTCGGACGCCCTGGCGAGCCTGAAGGCGGACGAGCACGTGCGGCGCGTCGAGACAAAGGACCAGGACACCGTCGTCATCCTCTACTTCGACAAGGTGCGAGTCGGGTCGGGGCCAGTCTGCAGGTGTCGTCCCGCTGCCCACCCCCTCCCCCTCCCTCTCGCTCACGCTCCTTTCGCTTCCAGATGGAGACCAAGGAGTACTGCGTGGACGTCTCGGCCATCCGCACGCACCTCGTCGCCAACAACAAACCCGTGCCCGTTACCGTCTACGATTACTACGATCAGAGTAAGTATAATGTGATGTGTCAGTTCTGGCAGAGCGCCTGGCTGGGTAGGCACGCATGTCAGCCGATACTTATTTGTGTGTTTCTATATTTTTTGCGCAGCCCGGCGAGCGCGAGTTTTCTACGAGCCACCAGCCGTCGATCTTGCGGACAAGCAGTAATCGGCCGGCGAACAAACACTTTGCTTCACTCTTTAATCACATATGCCGGCCTTTTTAGAATTATCGTTATATTTTATGCTTATTAACTTTACCGATAACTCTAAGCCAAATGAAATGCTCCCATGTGTGTTTTTTTTTTACATTAATAATATTTTTATTTTTTTTTGTAATTTAAAAATATTTAATGACACCTGACATTCCTGATCATCCTGAATCTTGAATGCACAAGAAAACACCATGGCACATTAACGCTTCAAGAATATTTTAATCATCCTCGTAATTGTTTATGTGTTGTTAAAATGTTAGTGGGAGGAAGGGACTGACTGGTATTAGAAGAAGGGTCAACTGCTATAACTGAAACAAGCTTTATTTATCCTATTAACATTTGAGTATTGTCTTTTAAAATCATCTATCGGTCGCAAGTGACCCTCTGAATAAATCTACAAATGACATTCATTAAAGAGCTATTGTTTGGATCACATATTGTCAGAAAATATATGCATAAATATGGTTCTCACATTTAGATCTTCCAAAAATATTTGATTACACTTGATAAGCAGGAAAGGGCGGAATACAATTACAATCACACAGTTACAAAATGGACAACATGATGGATATCATATAAAATATGTCTTACAGTAAAATATTATCAGTCATAGCACATTTCCTCAAAATGTTTTAAAAAAAACAGTTCCTTGACAAACAGAAACGTTAATAAGCAGAACAGGATAGGGTTAATGGCAAGATTAACTTGAAACAGGTACATATGTAATACTTTTCTTTGTCTACATGCAGTGCACAACAAATGACATGCCATTCAGAGAACAAACTGTCTAAATTAAAGCTAAAAAAGCTAATAATGTTTGCTAGTGCAAATATTTGAAGGGTGCATCCTCCTCTGTCCTTCACTGCACAAGGAAAAAGATAACATTTCACCCACATATAAATTTCAATAGTAAAGCATAATTGAACAGAAAAACAGAGATCATGTACACACCAGAAAAACTGAATTAGGACACACACTGATAAGTACAATTAGTTACATCACAAATTATTCGTCAGATCAACATATCACAGACACAATTAAAAAAGGGATTTTAAGCAATGTTGACCACATTGAATTTTGAGTCACCAAATTTTAAGAACATTATTAGGAGGTGCATACAGTTTGTTTTCTTGTTTGGTCATAGAGATAAAAAGAAGTTCTTCGGGGTTTAAAGGACTCCTGTTTGACTAACTATGCATGTTGATGAAGCACACTGTAATTGTGATGTGGTCTGCAATATGCTACCCAACACCACCACCCCAGAATTAATAAACATATTATGACAGGCACAGCAAGATATAACTTGAGGTGGTGAAGTCTTTTTGGAAGCCACAAAACAACATACTGGAATTCTTGTTTTGTTTCATCTGGAAATGAAAATTTTGTTTCACATATGATGTACAAGAAGTATTCGGGAAGTAAAACAGAAACTTTAAACTCACCAAACAGAGCGTAACCATAACCCATGTTTGCAACTCCCATGCGATATGAACAGGTTGGTACTTCTATTTCATTGACCTCGGCCACATTCATCCAATCATCATCATAAAAGTCTTGGCCAGTTTGGGTTCTGTTGCCTAGTAATACTGGTCCCAGGCTGCGGGTAAGAGGTGATGCAGTTGACCTTGTCGATCCGCGGAGGCGAGACAGGTGTGAGTGAGCCGAAAATATCACATGAGGTTTTATATCATTCAGCATCTACAAGAGCAGAGTTGTAATATATTTCACCACGACATTCAAATCTGATCTTAGACCACAAAAAGTAGATAAAATGTAGATCCATAACAAAATTACATCAAACAGCAACCTACCTTCTCTGTAAATGACGTGCTCTGTCCTAGCAATGGGAAATGGCTCACAGCTATTCTAATAAACTTATCATTTTTCACTTTTTTGGAGCTTTGGTGAAAAATTGGCTCCAGGACTGGATTTACCTAGAGTTGGATAGTTACAAAGGTTGTCATATGTTTTTTGATGCACTATTTAAGCACATCAATATCTTGATACTTATACTATTCAACCATTTTGAATTTACCTTCAAGACACGACATCTGTTCACCACTAATTCTGATGACTTGTGGAAAATATGCCGAAATCTGTCTACAGTGGAAGGTAATATAGGGTCACCATTTTCTCCTCCAATGTCATTATCACCAGGAAGAAAGAAAACCTATATGAACAAAATCAAAATTAAGGAATTTAGTTCAACCCTTTCATTGGTTTTGATAGATGATGTTTTTCGACGATTTACTGGATTTACCTTATGAGTAGAATCTAAAGGAAAAATACTAAAAAAACGATCAACATAGCTTTGAAATTCAAAATCATCGGCTCGGCTTCCTTCGTCCATCAGATCACCAAGAAATAAAACAGCATCAGGGTCAGAAAATGACATTGCTGAGGTGAAAGTGCGATGAAGGTACCTAGCAAAAGTAATTCAACAAGGATACTTACAATGGCCAGTAAGAATTGTTTAACATGTGGCTCAGAAACACCTGGCTTCATTGTTTCATATCTTTAAAATAATAAGACAAACTGATTCTCACTTATCTTACTTTATAATCACACTCTACTTACCGATCATTGTCCCAAATAGTAACCCAGCTTGGTTCATCTATTCTCCCAAGAATCTGCGGATCTGCAACCAAGAGGAATCTGGTGCAACGGGAGGTGGCTGGACATGTCAACTGTTCCCAGCTCAATGGAAGAGCGAAGTACATGAAGAATTCCAGGACAAAATAGAAGCCTAATAGAGGAACGAGGATTGCTGTCCGACGGCATTTTCTGCACCATACAGAAAAACATAAAATTCAATAATTTCAAGTCAACACTACACATTTCACAAGGTTAGGTTCCAAATATCTCACCCATTCTTGGATCTCAACGCCATCAATTTAAGTTGCACCAAAAATGTAACAGCAGAACTATATACTCGTTTCCTCTAGAGATTATGACACCTTCAAAATATATATAGAACTTCTTACAATACCAGACATGCAGCAGCAGCTGGAGGGAGATTCACAGTGACAATTATTAAATTTGGAAATAATAGATTGATCCATAAAACATTGTCAAAGGAAGTCTGGGCTTGTCTACATTTTAAATACCTCATCAAAGTCATCATTCCGGAAGAAAACATCTCAGATTTTCACGCCCATCTTACACGGCAGCCAGCAGGCACACCTCCCACAAAGCAGAAGACGGCAAACAACAACATACCATACCTGCCCCTCGTTCCCCTCTCCTCTGGCCTTGGAGCAGCCTTCATCGACCTCGACCCAGGGTTGTCAGACGTCAAAATAGGTATTCGATAAGAGGAGACAAAATTGGACGTGAAAATTAGAAGCGTAAGGAAGCGGTCTCAAGATAGACTTAAAAAATAGAGTTCCTCGAAAAATAATTTGAATTTGATGCGACCATTCACGGCGCCCCTTTTTTTTTTACCATGAACGGTGTTGTCAGACGTCGTCATGTCGTCTGCTAGCTGCTTGCGGAGGCCATTGGGCTGGGGGCTGGGCGTTCGTCCCGGGTCGTGAAAACACTTTCTCGTCTGCTCGTCAGATTGACGGGAAAGAGTAGGGTGAAGGGTCAGCATTGTCTGTACGGCGGTAAAGCCGCTGTGTCAACAGTGCAGTAGTGCCACGTGACAGCGACAGCCTTCGGCGGCTTCCAACTCTGTGTGTAGCTCTCGGCCGTGAGGCCAGCCTTAAGGTAAACACTGTTTCTATTTCTTTCTTTTATTGGTACCAAACACCCTGTTGACTATCTGACCAGTCAGGGAATGCCAGTGAACCTCGCACGTTATAACTTAAACAGATGGAGATTCGATGTGCTGTTCAACCCTATGCCTGGGGCAAGCTGGGACGCAATAGTGAAGTTGCCTTATTACAAGAGTCTGCTCATCCTGATTTTTGCATTGAAGAAAGCAAACCATATGCTGAGTTGTGGATGGGTGCACACACCAGCGCACCCTCTCTCATTAAGGTTTGTGACGTCAGGGAATGGAAAATTCTGTGTAGGTAATGCCAGTGAAGCAAATGATCTGAAGTCATAATCGTCTATACAGGGTACAAATGAGAAACTGAATGAATGGATATCTAAAAATCCAGAAGTTCTTGGTGAAAATGTTCGTGAAACCTTCGGAGATGAATTGCCATTTCTTTTCAAAGTCCTCTCTGTAAACAAGGCACTTTCCATTCAGGCTCATCCAAATAAGGTAAGATTTTAAGGGCTTTTCAAATACTGTTTTTAATGTTGTTTACTTATTACCTTGAACATTTCTCTTGATTATAGAAACATGCAGAATACCTGCACAAGGAGCGCCCAGACATTTACAAGGATCCCAACCACAAACCTGAACTCGCTATTGCATTGACACGCTTTGAAGCTCTTTGTGGATTTCGGCCAATCCAGCAGATTAAGGGATATCTAGAGTGTGAGTAAATCTAATTTTATTCTCTTAACAGAAGATTTAGGGGGTTGTATCCAACAAATACTGCACCATTAATCTTACTAGGAGCTGATGTTTGAAAGAGACTATCTGTTGTAGGTATTCCTGAATTATCAGCCATAGTAGGAGAGGCTGGTTCAAATCTACAGTCAAGTGATGAGGCTGGAATACAGGAAGCTTTGCAGCAGTGTTTTAAAGCTCTTATGACCTGCCCAATAGAAACCATACGTGAAAATCTTGCTGCGTTAACCGAAAGACATTCATCTTTGGGTAAGATTATTGCAGATTTTTGCCGACAAAGTTATACATTTTGTTAAGATGTGCCTGAATTGGGAAATATCATTGTTTCAGATGAACCTTCTAGGTCATTGGAGTTGGCCAATCTTGTGGCCAAGCTTTCTTCAGAATTTCCAGGAGACGTTGGTTGCTTTTGTGTTTACTTCATGAACTATTTGTCACTCAACCCTGGAGATGCTCTATATTTAGGGCCGAATGAACCACATGCTTATCTATCAGGAGGTATGCAAGGATGTAGTTTTTGAGGAAGTGTTACCAACTTTCTTCAGCATTAATCACTCTTTTTGATATCCAGATTGCATTGAATGTATGGCGTGCTCTGACAATGTAGTTCGAGCTGGCTTAACTCCAAAGTATATTGATGTCGACACCTTGTGCACAATGTTGACATACAATTGTGAAGAGGCAGACAGCAAACGATTTCAGCCAGTTGCTGTGGATTCTTACACGCAGATATTTTCTCCTCCGGTTCCTGACTTTGCTGTTGCCAAGGTTGAGGTGGGTCATTTAACACTCAACAAACTCAACAAGCTCATACATACGCCATTATGAGGAGAAAGGCTTCTAACTGCAGTATTGTTTCAGATTCCCAAGCAAACAGACAGTTACGACATTGGCCCAAGAACTTCTGCAAGTATAATTCTGGTGGTCTCTGGCAAGGGAAGTGCCAAACACGATTTGCAAGTCCAGAGAGGTTCAGTTCTATTTGTTCCAGCGCACACAACATTTTCTGTTAGCACTGCTGGATTCAGTGAATCTCTTCTGCTCTTTCAAGCCATGGCCAATATCTGAATTCTCCTGACATGTTTTTATCAATTTTAATCTTGCGATCTTCTGAAGTACATCTTACGCAATGTCTATACACATAATCATGTTCAGAAAATTAAATTGAACCAAGAGACTGATTAAAATGTAGAAACAAAAAACACAAACATTCCTTATCGTTCAGACTTACATCAGACAAACTTTATTGCCAAAGAAAAAGAATTAACTAGTACCTATGTATAATGTTTGAGCCTAGTCCATGTGTACAGAAAAATTTCCAAAAATATATTATCATAAAAACTTACATTTCCACCTCTGGTTTTATATCTGTCTTCACCTCAACGTCATTAGCAGGCTGAACCTCTGTACTCAATTTTCTATTAGCAACAGCTCCGAGGTATTCCTCTTCTGACAATAATTCGGCTTTGTTTTTTTCACTTACACGGATATTAGGAAGTATAATTGCTACATAACCATCCGATTTAGGCTTTTCAAGTAAAAGCTGTGGGTTGGCAACAAGGTTCTCATTAATTTCTATAAGTTTACCATACACACAACTGCGAAGAGAATAACTTCTGCCATCCTCGCATTCAATAATGCAAAGCACGGACATAGGGTCCAAGCCCTGGGCACCACGTTTGCGTTTTCCTTGTACAGTATTTTCTAATCTGTTTTTATTAGCAATTTTAAAATTAATGTTAGATATACCTTTTTTCGATGCTAATATAGGGTGTGTTGGTGCCAGGGTTAAAATACAGATTCTATTAGAATGTACAAGAACACAATGGTCCTCACCAATTCTCCCGAGAGGATCAATTAAGTACTTAGGCTCAAAATATCTTTCAGTGAATGATGGGTACACTTCCATCAATGGTACATCAAGGCCGATAGGATCTACTGTGTCTTCTTCCATGGTCCTAGCTGTTTCTAATTTCTGCAACAGTTTTCTTTCTTGCTGCTAAGCGCCTGGACTCCTTCTGTAATATGAAAACACAAAACTAAGAAAATACAGTCCAACAGATACAGTAGAGTGAGTTTGAAAAATATTTACCTCAGCAAGGATACACTTGCTAAGATCTGAAGAATGCTTGTCACACTCTCCAAGAAATCTTCTAAAGCCGTACTGAAAGGCAAACATTAAAGTCAACGACACATGCTGTCCTGCATCAACATCAAGGCAGTTTCAGAACTGATGTGTAAAGCTGATGTCGGGCAACAAACAATTTTCACACCTCTTCGTTGCAACTAGCTAATGCCTTCATAAAATCTTCACAGGCGGGCTCATTCCAATGGGATTTAAGCTGTTGAAATGTCGGAGGCATAATATCACTGTGTGACTTAACCTTCACATAGGAAGCTAGACTCTAGAGATCATCGAGGGGAGCTAAGGGAACGAGCATGGGGCAAGTTTCCCCCGCCACACTGTTGGTGGCCTATCGTGGTGGGTTTCCCCTCCTCTATACTTAGGACTCTAATCGGCGCCTATTTCGAGGAACATTTACGACAATGTTGCTGACAGAACGAAAATACAGCGCCAAAGTGACCAAAGATTAATACGGGTTTTATCAACGTGCATTTTCCCTCATATTTTGTGTCAGTTCCATTCATGAAATCTTTTCGTTTTAACTGACAACAAGAAAACGCTTTAGAACTTCGCCGTCTGCTAAAAGGAAAACATTCAGCAGGTACTTGAATAAGCGCATATAGTTCAATATCTTGTTTAAGCGAAACAAAATGCGAAACCCCGTTCATTTAAGTCATATTTGACACGAAGGTGTTGTTGCTTTATGACCGTTGCTTATCAGACGACATTTTGTTTACACTTGAGGTTATGTTTGTGTACAATGGTAATCTTGGGTAAATGTTTCTTGGATAACTATTTGTTCACAGGGTCGTAGGACCTGCTGAAGGATCCAACCTACCTTAATGGAAAGGAAATCAAAGTAAATCCACAACAAGGTGTCTGGCAGTCGAGGTCTTCAATTCTATTCCCTGTCAGACTGTTTTGTGTCTGTACCACAATGAGAGTGAGGGTCCGTCGAAAAGTGGCCTTAGCTGCTTCAGCCCTCTTTCTGGGATGTTGCTTTCTTATATATTTGATTATAGAAATGACAATGCTACCGCATCATGATGATCCAACATCACCTCAAGCACAGCAGCAGGTAACTAAGAGTGGTAGTTTTAAATAAATTCTTAAGAGGCTCATGTTGTTCCTCGAGATTTTGCAGTTTTTAGCACTTTTATTTCTTTTCTGTTGTATCGCAGGTCCTGCGAAGTGGTGGAGCAGAAAATAGGGTTCTGGAAAGAATAACAGACAATTCTATCCAAGCTGTACAAAATGTGTCATTTGCATTACAGTCTGCCCATTGGCACTCTCAGTCGGAATATTGTCCTGCATTAAGTACTCCTAATGCTGATATTCAGGTACAAGTGTTGAGCTCTTGGCATACCTGTTCTAATTCCACGGGTGAATTTTTGGCTTTAATTAGAATATGAACATAGTTAACACTATAATCCTCAATTTTTTTTTCCAAATCTAGATGTATGAGCTGTATAATCAGTTGAAATTTGATAATCCTGATGGTGGAGAATGGAAGCAAGGCTGGAAAATAGGTTATTCTCCTGAGCAATGGACTCCAAGAAGGAAACTTCGAATCTTTGTCGTTCCTCATTCACACAATGACCCAGGTATTTCTTTGTCTGTTTTTGCCTAAATAACTTTGATACTTACAGGTTTTGTCTGTGTGGCGCAATTGTTTTTGATTCAATGTTTTGACTTTCCATGTTTTTAATTTTTCAGGCTGGCTGAAGACATTTGAAGACTACTTCCATTCACAAACTAAACACATTCTGAATAATATGGTGACAAAGTTGTATGAAGATCCAAGGAGGAAATTCATTTGGGCTGAAATTTCATTCTTTGCTTTGTGGTGGGAAGGTGCCAATGAGGAACAGAAGAACAAGGTGAAAAGGTACTTAGATCTATTTCATGTCCTTTTTCCTTTCTAATTTTCCCATTTCTTGTAAAGTGTTTGACATTCCCCATTCCCCTAATATTTCTGACTTCTTCTAGATTTGTGCAGAGTGGTCAATTGGAGTTTGTCACTGGTGGTTGGGTGATGAATGATGAGGCGAATACTCACTATTATAATATGTTGACTCAGCTCACAGAAGGCCATCTATGGCTTCTTAAAAATCTCGGTGTAACTCCTCGGTAAGTGTGGGCTTCAGCCTTCTTTTTTATCCTTTTTTTTTTCTTTCTAATTTCCTCATTATTTCCATCACTATACCCTCACATTGCCATGCTATGTAAAGGCTTTCAAATTTACTGGACTTTGCATTTTTAATGATCTACAGGAGCAGCTGGTCTATTGACCCCTTTGGCCTTAGTCCTTCAATGGCCTTTCTTGTTCAGAGGTCTGGCTTGCAAAACCTGCTCATTCAGCGTGTTCACTACTCTGTCAAGAAAACTCTAGCCAAAAGCCGCCACTTGGAATTCAGGTGGAGACAACCTTGGGGTACGTTCAAACATATCTCTGGATTTGATTCAGCTTCTAAGTTCCTGTCTGTGCTCTTTATCTTTGACTTTTTTTATTTCTTTATTTTAGATACTGCTGGAACATTGGATCTGTTCACACACATGATGCCTTTTTATTCCTATGATGTACCACACACTTGTGGACCTGATCCAAAAGTTTGTTGTCAATTTGACTTCAAGCGTCTTCCAGGGTATGGGTTGTCATGTCCATGGAAGGTGCCTCCAAGAGTAATCACCAAAGGCAATGTGGCTGAGAGGTGCTGTTTCCCAATTTTCAGCTTATGTATTTTATTAGTAATACTGTGCCAAACATCCTTACTTATTTCTATAATTATCATTTTCAGATCTGAACTTCTCCTTGATCAGTACCGGAAGAAAGCACAGCTCTATCAAACAAATGTCCTATTAGTACCCCTTGGTGATGATTTCCGATATGATCATTCATCTGAATGGGATAGTCAATTTGACAACTATCAAAAGATTTTTGATTTCATAAACAGTAAACCTAAATTACATGTTGAGGTAGGTTGTTAAATTGGTAGTGCTCTGTAACATCAATATTCATTTCAGGAAAGACACATAATTTCTTTTCTTCTATTTTAAGGCAAAGTTTGGTACCCTATATGATTACTTCCAAGCGGTGAGGGAGGAGAGATCACAGTCAGGATTCCCTTCCTTAACCGGTGACTTTTTCACTTATGCCGATCGTGATGACCATTACTGGAGCGGTTACTACACTTCAAGACCTTTTTACAAACGCATGGATCGAATTGCAATGAATTACCTTAGGTATACATCCTATCTGTGTTATAGAAATGCTGCTGATTATTTGTTCCTGTTTCTGATTTTAACTGAATTTTATTATTTGTTCAGGAGTGCAGAACTGATTTTTGCACTTGCTTGGAGTGAACAGCTTCAAACAAATGTTCCTCCTGTGAATTCTGTACATTCATGGCTATTGACCTCACGTTCTGGATTACTGCAGCGACTAGAGGATGCAAGACGACAGATCAGCTTATTCCAACACCATGATGGCATAACCGGCACAGCAAGGGATCCAGTTGTGGAAGACTATGCAAGAAAGTGAGCCTTAGTCATAAACGTTTTACAACGTTTTCCAATGATTATCTGTGTCCGTGAATCTTGTCTTCTTTTAAACATTGATTTTATTTTGCAATTTAATTATCACTTGCTTTGCAATTTGTTCAGGTTACATGAGACTATTTTGGGATGCCAGCATGTCATACAGATAAGTGCTTATGCACTACTTGCTCCCCGTAATGTAAGCACGATAATCCCTTTCAGTATGGCCTTTCAGTCTTTTGTTACAAAGAGCAGACGTATCTGTAAATAACTTAAATAATGAACTATGTATTTCCTGTTTTAGGAGCACGCTGTTCCAGAAACGGATGCCATGTTTTTCATAGTGGATGATGCTTGGCAAGACCACCACAGTCTGCCTGAGAAAGTTTCTGTCACCCTTGGTGCACATTTGGCGGTGGATTCTCGAAGAATAGTTCTGTTTAATTCCCTGACTTGGGAAAGACAAGAAGTTATATATTTGCAAGTTTCAACTCCATATGTCAAAGTAAGCTAATATTTCTAGTCTTTACTTTATTTTAAACATGTTACGTAATTTTTAAGTTTTGATTATTTTGCTTTTTATACAGATTACCGATTGCAATGGCAATGTGATAACATCACAGACAAGTCCTGTCTTTCAGCCAGCAGGAATTTCAGAGTCCAGTTTTGAAGTTGCATTTGTGGCTGACTTAAAGCCTCTGTCCCTAACTACATATACTGTGTCTTTGGCTGTTCCAAATGATACCCTTGCGTGAGTTTTGTGAACATGAATTTGAAATCTTTCTGTGTTATGTACTGTCACTAATTTTCAATTCTACTTTTATGTAGTAAGAACCACATAGCTAAGGTACACATTATGAACTCATTGAACCAAGTTAGGAGTGTCAATGATATTTTTAAATCTGCCAAGCTCGAGTCAGATTCGAGGGAATTTAAAATAACCAGCAACAAAATCTCTGCCACATTCAACTCATTTGGTCTTCTGAAAGCTGTAACCAACCATCCCTCAGGTCAAACATCCCCTATTCATCTTGACTTTGCAAAGTAAGTGCAATG
This sequence comes from Megalurothrips usitatus, assembly GCA_026979955.1. Lineage (NCBI taxonomy): Eukaryota > Metazoa > Arthropoda > Insecta > Thysanoptera > Thripidae > Megalurothrips > Megalurothrips usitatus. The sequence goes on from CM049594.1 coordinate 11,906,144, forward strand.
CTTAATTTCTCTGCCTAAATTTACAATTGTTCATTTGTTTTTACATGTATTGTAATATTTTTCTGACTTGTTGCATATTTCAGATATGGTGCTCGCCTGGGCTCGGAGCGTAGTGGAGCCTATCTCTTCCTGCCTGACAAAGAGGCACAAGTGTTAACATTGGATAAACCATTAATTAAAGTTGTGGAGGGGCCAGTTTATAGCCGTGTGGAAGTTGATCTTCCTGGTGTTGTGCACTCTGTAACTTTGCATAACAGTCCTGGTGGGAATCTCAGTTTTCTTTTATTTTTTTATTTTTTATTTTATTTTAAGGTTTCATTTCTCTTTAATGCTCTTTATTATTTCTATTTCCATGTAGGAGTTGATTCAGCGGGGCTTGAAATTGTCAATAAAGTGGACATAACCCAGTTTGCGAACTTTGAAATGGTGATGCGTGTGTCATCCAATATCCGCAGTAAGGATGAGTTCTACACCGACCTCAATGGGTTACAGGTATTCTTTCTGGTTCCTCCCAGCAATTTTGTTTTAATTTTACATAAGATTGTTAAGAGTTTACATTTTCTTAAATAGATGGTGAAAAGGAAACGTTTACCTCAGCTTCCTCTTCAAGGGAATTACTACCCACTTCCAAGTCAAATCTTTATCCAAGACGAGCAGTTGCGCCTGACTGTTTTGTCTGCTCAACCTCTGGGCACATCTTCCCTAAAGGAAGGTCAAATTGAGGTATGTTGCAAACCTGTAGTTTCAAATATTTATTAGTTTTAAGAAACTTATTAATTCTCTCCATGCTGTGACAGGTTATGCAGGATAGGAAATTAATGCAAGATGATAACCGCGGCCTTGGTCAGGGAGTTGAGGATAACCGTGTCACTCGAACTGCATTCAGACTCCTCATAGAAGCTGTTGCACCCGGCTGTGCTGTAAGTTTATGGCTGTATTTCTTGTGGCGTTAATTTAATTTTAGCTGCTACGTTTAGTTTTAATAATATAAAAATACATTAACATATTTTCCAGGTCAAGAATGCAGAAGTTCCATCACCATCCATTACAGCTCATTTGGCACTCCTTTCAATGCTGCACCCTGTTCATAGACTAACCTGGCGTGAAAATACTTCTCCATTACTGAGTCTGAAGTATTTGCCTGTTAGTCAATCACGATCGCCAGACCTTGACGTACACATAGTGTCACTCCGTACCATCACAACCCTCCCCAGCCCCTCACCTCCTGGGTCATTTGTGAATAGGTCTGAACCGGCCACCACTGGTGGATTGGTCTTGCGCAGACAGCTGGTAGACCGGTGCTTTCCATTACCTTCAAACTTTTATGAGCCAAAAGTCTGTCAACCTGGTGATACATGTGGGCAGGTAGATACACTCAGCAACCAATTCCTCTTTTTCACCTGCTAATATTAACTGACCATGATATTAATAACTTTGAAATCTCTGTTTCAGTTCCAAATCAGTGACCTCTTTCCAAATCATTTTGGGCAATGGATTCAACCAGCATCGCTTTCTTTCATACATACGGGACCTGCTCAAGAACGAAATCAACTCCAACCACTCTGTGCAATGGATATGCGCGCCTTTCTTATATCAAAATCATGAAAATGTTCAACCTGTCTTCTTGTATAACATCACGCTATCTCTAAAAACTCAACAGCGATGTTGGGTCTCTTTTTTCCTTTTTTTTTCTGTTAATATTTTAGAAATGATGAAGTGTTAATGTAAATTATAATGGTTGTTTCTCATACATAATTGGAGTTTTTAAAGGAAGTTTGAAAATGAACATGGGCAATTTTGTTTGTGGTCAAATTGTGAACTCTTGTTCCGGTTTATATCGGCTAACTGGCATTTTTCATTTCACTGGCATATTGTGTCTTGCACTGGTCCACTTGCTCTGTATTTGATTTAAGGGGAAAACAATATGGTTACCACTTTTTCTTAATGGGACAATCAGTGTGTATGTCTTCCTATGAAAGTCTCTCCCTATAATTTTCATAGTTTCTATTCCCAGAGGAAAAAATGGATAGCAGTAAAGTGTTTGGTCTTTTTTATGTATAAAAGTGATGTGTAGATTAACCGAAGTCATTTAACTGTTTTCAATGCAGTGGGTATTAGCCCTACCATCCGTTATACTCATTTTTATAAATCAATTGTTTTGTTTTATTTATTCTGACTGTTTGACTGTGATGTGTAGTATAGTAGACAATTCTAGTATGTAATAAGTGATGGAGAATTATAATTTGATATTTATAAGAGAGCTCTAGAAGGCATGATCTTGACATCACTAAAGCACTTTGTATTTCCTTCCCCCCCCCCCTTTTTTTTTGGGGGGGGGGGAGGGGGGGCTGAGTCTTGTAAATACTAGTGTTCTTTTTAAAGTGATTTGAACTCTGAATCTCCGTTGTATTCACTTTACTCATTTTTATTGAAAGAACATTTTGTGCATAACCATCACTGTTTCTTAGTTTGCTGGTGGTGAATTGCTCTATGCATGTTTACTCTCACCATGGGGTTGTCAAGAAATCAAATGTTTTGTGTTTTTTGCACCAAACTGGTCATTAATGTTTCTGACATTTTTCAAATTTAATGTATCTAAATTGAGCAGTTTTTAACTGTTGCACATGCCCCCTGACAATTACATTATTTGGCTGTCCCACTAGCCTATACTTTGGGAACATAATTGTTTTTACATTCCTGTGGTTTACATTGGATAGTAAAATTATCTCACTAAGCCATACGGTAATAAGGTGACAATGCATTGTATGTATATTTGAAATTTTTTTCCTTTGATATTGTAGTGATTGCATATGTTTTGTAGAAATATTATTGTTTGTTAAGTACCTCTGGAAGACTTTTGCCACAACAGATGCTTTGGTGTGCTACCCAAATTAATCTTAACCTGTTGTGTAGATTTAGATCAAATCTAGAATAAATATATTTCATTTGTGATAATTTACTGGTGTGTTTCATTTCAACCTCTTTACTACTGGGCTTCAGTTTATGAAGGGTCGGATATATGAGATGCTGCCCACAGACGAGGGGGTTGAGGGCGTGGAGCGGGGTGGCGAATCGAGTGAATCTCGTGGGCGAACAGACCCCGCCGCCAGCGCCAGCGGCTGTCGGTGGTCCCGGTGACCCCACGCCGCTGTCGTGAGCCGTGACAGCGGGCCGCGGGGAGCGCGGAGGGCTGGCGCAGCTAGCGAGCTGCGGGGGGTCCGGGTCGGAGGGACGCCGGTGACGCTGGCGCCGGGGCCCAGGACGCGGCCCGGCCGCTCCCAGAAGACGTCGAGGTACGGGTGTCGGCGGTGGGCGTGGACGTGGCTCCCGCTCCCTCCGTCATCGTCCTCCTCCTCCTCGTCCGAGCTGGTGCCGCAGGCGCGCAGCATGGCGAGGGCGGCGACGACGGCGTCCTGGGCGCGCTGCTTGGCGCGCCTGCCCTGGCGCCGCAGGCTCCGCCCGCCCGCGCGGCACGCCGGCCCCGGGCAGAGGCAGGGGAGGCCCTGGTGCCGGAGCCGCAGCCACGAGTGCGCGCGTTTGGAGGTTCCGGAGGCTCCGGGCCCGGAGCCGGCGGGGCAGCACTCGGACTCCTTGAATCGGCTGGCGGTCAGCTCCGACCAGAGAGCCAGCGCTGGAACGAAAGTGTTCAGGCTAACGAAACTGTGGCAACGCCACGAAATCCTCTCGGACCGGCAGGCCTTGGAAACGCGGTCGCACGGCACGGCGGCGCCGCCTTGGGCCCTTACTGGCGAACAGGTACCCGGCGACGAGGGCGTAGAAGGCGCCTTGCAACATCTTGATGGAGATGGGTTTGAGCTGGTCGTCGCCCGGCCCCGAGTTGCGGCCGCTGCGGCCGCTGTGGCCCGACGCGCTCTCCGACTCCGCGCCCTCCCCGGGGAGTTCCATCCCGCCAGGCCCGAGGCCGGGGAAAGGGTAGGCCGCCGTCGTGGCCTGCGGCGGGGTGGTCGTCTCCAGCGCCACCGTCAGCGGCTCCGCGTCCTGCAGAAATGGGAACGGTCGTGAGAGACAGCAGGGAGACACTGGCACGGACAGGGGTGGCTCACTCCATTGGTATGCATGCTTATGGCAGTATCCCCAGTCCGCCCGGAAAATGGCGTGGCCGACGCCGACCCCCCGCCGGGGTGCTCCACTCACCTCGTAGCTCTCCCCGCCGTACCCACCACCGCCCTGATCCTGGTCCCAGCGGCCGTCGTGCCCGTTTCTATCGTTCGGGCCGGAGTAGTCGTCGTAGTACTCCAGACCCGGTTCCTCCGGTTCGCCGTCGCCGCCGCCGGAGGCCTCGGCGCCGTCGGCCGCGCCGCCCCCGCGCCCCTCGTCTTCCTCGTCCGCATCGTCGCCGCTCTTGGCGGGCGTCCGCTCGGGCAGCACGGGCCCCGCGTCGTGCAGCTTGTCGCCCAGCTTCTCGTACTCCTCCTCGGTCATCTTGGTGAGGATGCCCGCCTCGAAGAGCTGCATCAGGCTGCAAGAGCGACACGGCGATCGGCAAAGAGCACGCGACACTCACGCACGGCCAGCGCGCACGGCCAGCCCACGCACATGTTGTTGATGCTCTCGATGTACGGGCAGCCGATCTGCAGCGCGATGGCCGAGTAGCGCGTGAAGAGCTTCTCGCTGAGGTGGAAGCGGTGCGCGCCGAACCGGCGCGTGTCGAAGTAGAGCGTCTCCCTGCCGCCCAGCATGGCCAGGTTGGGCTCGCCGCCCACGCGCTGCATGCCGTCCTCGCCGCTCTCCACCTCGGCCTGCAGCCGCTGGCGCTGCATCAGCTGCCACAGGCGCTCGTACACCCCCGTGCCGTTCTGCGGGAGCAGTGGCCGCGCTCAGCACCTCGCAGCCGTCCTCCGGCCCGCCGCCCCGCCGCCCCGCCGCCCCGCCGCCCCGCCGCCGTGTTCGAGATTCGTACCGCTGATAGCAGAGCAGGCCAATAACAGCAGTAAATCCCCGTGGCGAGCCGCACGGCAGCGCGGGGTCGTGTTACAGTGCCGTGGGGATGGGGGCGGGACGGACGGGGATACTATCGACCAGTGGTGGCTCGGCGATAGCCATCTGCCTCCGGGTGCGTGAGGCGTGGGCGGCGTGGGACGGGGCGGAGGGTGGAGCAGAGGCGCCGTCGTCATGGATTCAAACGAGTATGAAAAGTGGCGAGGTATCGAGCTGCGGCACACGCCGCCCCACTTGCCGCCGCGCCCCACCTCCAGGATGTTGTACGAGGAGGAGTGCCTCTCCACGAGCAGCTGGTAGCCCCGCGTCTCCATCGCCTCGGCCAGCTGCTCCAGGCTGCTGATGGGCCTCTCTGCCGGGGAACAAACAGGACCAGGAGTCGACGTGCCGCCCAGCCGCGCAGCCGCCCAGCGCCGGGACCGGCAGGACCCGCCCCCGCCCCCGTCTCACCTCGCCCGGGCCTCGCCAGCATCGACGTCAGGTTGGCGGAGTACATGTCGCCGATGACGTACGTGGCCGCGAACGACAGCAGGATGGTGAGGAGGCGGACGCGGTGGCTGTCCTCCGGGCCCCGGATGCCTGCGGACCCGGGGGGGACCCCGCCATCGCTGCTTAGTTCAGGGATCAAGGACGTCCACGGCATGATGGCCAGTGAAGTCGGCAGTCGGCCAGCCCGAGCGCCTGCCGGGTGGGCAAGCCGCGGCCGGTGCACCCATGCGTGTCGTGCGGGCTGGCCTACCCCGGCATCCGCGGGCGCTCGGCGCCGCCGCTGTCAACTCACTCTGCTTGAAGAAGAGCGCGATGCTGAACCAGACGGCGCCCCAGAACACCTTCGTGTCGGAGACGTGGCGCCGTCCGCGGCCGCGCTTCGCCACCCACGCCTTCCCCCGCCAGAGCCGGGGCGCCTCCAGGACGCCGAACAGCAGCGGCCCGGACAGCAGGATGGTGAGCACCAGCACCGGCCACACCTCCCGCTGGAAGGGCCGCACCAGCGCCAGCGCCTCGTTCAGTCTGCTGGGGGTCTTGGTGACGAAGGCGCCCGCGTCGGCCAGGGTGAGGAACGAGAACTCGACGGCCTGGCTGCGCTCGAACGTGATGGTGACGTCGCCCAGGGCCATGTCGGCGCGCTGCGGGAGGCGGGGCAGGGCGTGAGGGCCGCGGCACCGGCCGGGGCTGCGAGCCGCGGCCACCACTCACTCACCCTCTCACTGATGAGCCCCAGGATGCCCGGGAAGGTCTTGTTCCTGCCCGTCGCCTCCACGAAGGCAGAGCCCTGGCTGCGCTCCGGGGGGTCGAAGTAGTTGAACCTGCGGCAATAGCACTGTGCGTCGCAGACCGCGCCACCGACCCCCGGGCCGGCCCCGGCCGCGGGTGCGACACTCACTGAAAGTGCAGCTTCTCGGCCAGCAGTGAGAGCAGCTCGTGGTCGCGGCCCCCCTCCACCTCGAAGGTCTTGTTGGTGTAGGTCACGAAGTTCCACGGCGGCTTCTAGGGTGCAGAGAGACGGCAGAGCAAGCCTGTGTACGACGAGGGGCTGCTGCGTGCACAGAATTGGAGGTGTCAGTGACCTCCCCCCCCCCCCACACACACACACTCACGTGCAGGACGGGGACGTTGAGGGTGCGTCCCCGCAGGTCCGTGTAGACCCGGGACGCGGGCGGCAGGACCGGGTGCCTGAACAGGGCCGCGCCGGCGCTCCACCAGTTGACCAGGCGGAGGGCGCCGCTGCCCTCAGGCGTCGCCTGCGTGTAGTAAACCCGGTACCTGCGAGCCGCGGTGACGTACCGTTCAAGAGTCACGGAACACCGTGGTGCCGTGGCGGGTACTCACGCTCCCGGCCGCGGGTTGGAGATGACGGCGACACGCATGGCCTCCTGCAAGGTGGCCAGGAACTTGGGGCTGGGCGGCCACAGCTCGCAGTAGAACATGTACAGGATGTTGCGCTGGATCAGGTTCGAGTTTCGGATCTGTGCAGTGAGGTTTTGCTTTAAAACATTAATTATTCTCGTGGGGAAAATCCGGCTAAATTTTGAAATCCCTGTTTTTGTTGACCACGGTGCCCGGCGCCAAGGCCGCGCTAAGGTCAGGCCGCACGCGACTGACCGCAGTTATCAGCCTCTCCGCCGACTTCCTGCTGCAGAATATGATGCTCGTCATCCCCTCGTACTTGGCCATGGTGTGGCGGACGTGTTCCGTGTACTGCCAGGACAGGAACCCCGCAGGTAGAGGACATACTCGTCGTCGGGGAGGTGCGCGGGCGCGGGGCGCGGGCCGCGGCCCCTCCGCTCACCTCGTCCGTGAGCTCCTGGCTGGCCACGCTGTAGCTCTCCGTCATGATCTCGGCCCGGTGCAGGGCGAGGACCAGCATCCGGCGGAACCTGGCGTCTGCGGCATAGAGAAGGGCGGCCGTCAGCTCCGGGGGGGGGGGGGGGGGGGGCTGCTGCCGCCGCCGCGTGCCGCGTGCCGCACCCACGGTGTGGTCGTACACCAGCGTGATGCGGTCGACAGGCAGGCCGGCCACGATGTCCTTGGTGGCGGCCGTCAGGTTGACCCCCGAGCTGTGCGCCATCTCCTGGTCCAGGCGGTGCGGGATCCGCAGCAACGGCGAGGACGAGCGGCTCGCCGGCGCCGCTGCGGCCGCGACATGAAACCGTTCCAGATTATGGCCGGCTGAGGGAGCAACGCCGGGAAACGGGAGGGCGGACCGCGCGGCACGCGTCCCAGTGAGCTCCCCGTCTCTGAGGACTCGGCGGCCGGCGTGTCCAACGGCGCTACCGAGACGTACCGCCGAGCAGGAGGCCGCCGGCGAGGAGGGCCGCGGCCCACGGCCCGGGGCTCCGCCGGCTCCGCATGGTCCGGCCGCGCCCGCAGCCCGCTCCGTAACAGTGCCCCCTCGGGGGTCGGGGCTGCGGCGGTGGTGGCGGGTGGCCGGCCCCGCCGCCGCACTGGCCGTACGTAGCGTGGCTTGGCATTTCCGGGCAGCCGTCAAACTTTGATGAGGCACGTCTCATCCTCGGCCATCTGTCCATCCGTAAGCGGGCGCAATCGACAGCGGTGGAAACCGCGGGGCGACGGGTAAGGGGCGCTGACGTCACGAATAGAGGTCATCAACCGGCACAACGGACAGCACTTTGCCGATGTAAAAGGAGAACTGCCATCCCCCCCCCCCTCCCCCGGAGGGCCTCATTGATTTTCCCGCATCAAGGTTTTGACATTTTTCCATGCACTGCCTGTAGTAATAGCGCGATCATTGAATAAACAACAACGAAAGAAACAGCGTAGAGAAATATTTTATTTTCGGCTCCCCGACGCATCACGCCTCCGCCCCCTCGCGCTCCATCTCCCGCAGCATCTGCTTGAGCTGGCCGCGCATCGGCTTCCCCGTCGTCGTCCTGGGGATGGCGTCCAGGAAGATGACGCCGCCGCGCAGGTGCTTGGGGTCCGAGAGTCGCTCTGGAGGGAAGGGCTGTCGTTAGTGGGAGTGAGAGGGGGGGTGGGGGCCTCCGCCGTCCCGTCTGCTCACCGGCAATGAAGTCCTGCAGGTCCTTGGCCTCGACGGTCTTCTTGCTCTTGACGACGAAGGCCATGGGGTGCTCCCCGTCCAGCAGGTTCGGCACGCCCATGACGCACGCGTCCCGGACGCCGGGGTGGTTCACCAGCACGCCCTCCAGCTCGGCGGGCGCCACCTGCAGACGGAGCAGACAGCAGACACCGTCCTCAGCGACCGCAAACACGCACGCACACACAACACACACACACATACACACGAACCTGGTGTGCCTTGTACTTGATCATCTCCTTGAGCCGGTCCACGTAGAAGAAGAACCCGTCCGCGTCGAAGTAGAGGAGGTCGCCGGTCCGGAACCAGCCCTCCTCGTCGTAGCACTCGGCGGTGGCCTCCGGGTTGCCGATGTAGCCGATCATGGTGCACGGGCTCCGCGACCGCAGCTCCCCGACGCGGCCGGGCTCCCGCACCACCTCGTTGGTGTCCAGGTCCACCACCTGCGGGCAGAGAGCGGAGCGTCGCGGTGCGCAGCTGGTCCGGGAGGCGCAGCTGCCGCGGCCGGAGACTCACCCTCAGAGAGACGTGCGGCTCCGGCTTGCCCAGGGACCCCATCCGGTTCACCTCGGGGGTGGTGGCGAGCAGGATGCCCGCCTCCGTGGAGCCGTAGCCCTGCACCACGTCGCAGTTGAGCTTGCGCGACACCTCCTGCTGCAGCTCCGCGTTCAGCGGCCCGCCCCCGCTCATGATGGCCTTCACGTTGGAGAAGTTGTACATGCGCACGGCCGGGTGCTGGACGAGGCCGAGCAGCACGGTCGGCGCCGTCGGCCACATGTTGATCTTGTACTTCTGGACGCTGGAGAGCACCGTGCGCGGCGTGGGGTTGACGATGGTCACGCGGCGGAAGCCGTTCTGCGTGGCCGCGAGCAGCAGCAGCACGCCCGAGATCCACGAGATGGGCGCCAGCATCAGCACCGACACCTCCGCCATGCCCCTGCGACGACGAGGGAAGAGGGCTTATTGGCAGTCACGGCCCAGGCCGGCGTGGCACCGTGTGGCCGCGGCAGCACTCACTCCATCGGCATCTTGATGTTCATCGCCACGGTCGTGAGGCCGGCGTTTGGTATCTGCACCCCCTTGGGCAGGCCGGTCGTGCCCGACGAGTACAGGATGAAGGCGGCATGCGACTGCCTGCGGGCAGAGGGACTGGCATGCACCGGACGCTCCGGGTGCCGGGTGTCGGTGCGGGGCGTCACTAACCTGTCCGGGATCTCGGCCGCCGAGAATGTGTCCGGGTCGGCCGCGAAGCCCCGCTCCGACAGCGCCTGGTACGTGGTCTCGTGGCCCCCGACGGGCTGCAGGGTGTAGATGATCACCTCGGAGGGGAAGTCCTCCAGGGCCTCCTGCGTGCGCGGCAGCAGCTCGGCCTCCACGAAGATGGCCTTGGGCTTGCACAGGAGCAGCTGGTGCCGCAGCTCGGCTGCGTTCGCGGTAAGTTCAGAACATTTGAGCTTGTTCACTTGAGCAGAACACTTCACGATGTACGGCCGGGCATACCTGCGCCGTGTGTGGGGACCATGGTGGCGACGGTGATGCCCGCCAGCACGCAGCCGAGGACGGCGCCGTACAGCTCGTGGTAGTTCTTGGAGAAGAAGGCGATGGTGTCGCCCGGGCCGCGGCCGTCCTCGGCCAGCGCCGTGGCCACCTGCACGGCCTCCGTGAGCAGCGTGCGGTACGACCACACGTCCCCGGAGATGGCGTCGACCTGCGGCCCACAGAATGAGTCGACGCCGTCGCTGACGTCGCCAAACGCTGGCGGTTCTCCGCGGGCGACGGACCTGGGCGACGCGCTGGTCGGCGGCGTACTTCCGGAGGTGCACGAGGATGTGCTCGCCCAGGGAGCAGTCGCTAAGGTGGCCGTCCGGCCCGTGGAACACGCCGTCGTCGTCCATGAGCCCCTCGGCCAGCTGCCGGGGCGCCTCCTCCCCGTAGTCCGCCTCGGCCTCGGCGCCATCGGGCGGCCCGTTGGCGATGGTGACGGCGGACACTGCGCGCGCGTCGCTGCAGCTGCACGCCGCCCTGGGTGTGCACGGAGCGCGTGAGCAGTGCCCCCCGGCCCCGGCGCGGGGTCTGCCGCGGACTCACCCCATGGCGCGGCGCTGTCACCCGCCGGCGGGGTCAGGGCGCAGCGTCACGCCGTCACGGCCGCCAGAAGCTCAGCGACGCCATGGTGCGGGGCCGAGGGCCCGGCCCGCCCCGTCAGGACGGTGTCGGCTGCGCCCATCGGGCCGCACTTCAGGACCCCCGCCGGAGCTCTGTCGGTAGGACCCCTGCCCCCCGGCCTGCCACGCCCTCCGCATGGACCCCCCGCCGGGCTGCGTCAGGCGCGACAGGTCCGGTCGGCAGCGTGCTACAATGTGCACTGGCTGGCGCGCCGGGGGCCGCCGGGGGCCGCCGGGGGGTCGTGGGCCGCGGCACGCGACACAGCGCGACAAAGTGGCCACGGCAGCGCCTCCCCGCCGGCGGCCGGACCGCGCCGCCCCCACCCTTTTCCCCCGGAACCGGCGACCCTCCGCACACGCGCCGGAAGAGCGGCGGGACCGTGTCATTACCGATCCCGATATAAAGCCATGAAGCCGGCCAAGGTGAGCGGCCGGAGGAGGTCCCCGGAGGCGGACACGCGGACACGAAGGACACTCGTGCACGGCGGGGAGTCTCTCAGGTGCCCGACGGGGAGAGGTTGGTTGGAGTTATGTCGATGCACGGGGCACGCGCGTGATGTCACCATCCCCCGAGCGGCACTTTCGGCGGCCACTTTCCTCGACTGGGCGAATAGCGGGAGAGCAAAACATTTGGACCGCAGTTCATCGGCGACGGCTCCGGAAAGCGAGAAAGCCCGGGCCCTCACCCCGCGCAACAGCGCCGTCATGGGTCATCAGTGCCTGTCGGTGTAAAACATGCATCGCAGCGTGGCGTGGGGCGCGGACGGCGCGGACGCGGCAGGGCAGAGGCGGGAAAGGAGCACAAATGTCGGTCACGGCCCTCGAGTACACGGGAAAAGAGTCGCAGTCTCGATATCCGGTGAACACGTCCGGTGTACTGTAGCTGGAGCGTCAACTGTTTTCCCTTGCGGGGGTTGCCCCGTGGTGTGGTGGTCTGTCGGTGAAAAAGCGATCGGCCGCTTCGGTCATTAACGTCAGCCCTTCGGCGGTGGGAGCCGTGCACGCAGCCCCGCACGCAAAGTCGATTTCCCGCCTTCGTGCGGCGTGCAGCGTGTCCGTGGCCGGGATAAGAAAGCCATTTTCAGCGTTTTTTTAAAACGTGTGTTTTTTTTTTGCAAGTTCAGAAGAGGCAGATTTGTTTTGGTTGGCAGCACTGGCGTGATGGCCGCGGAGATGATCCCCGCACTGGCCGCTCCCCTCCACGCGCCGTGTCCACCGAGTCCTCCGAGCCCCGCCAGCCGTGCTCGCGCACTGGTCGCCGGGTTGTCGATGATGGATTTGAATTAATGACCACCGAGATCGATTGCAAACGACGCTCTGTTTATCGTGCGGCGGCTCGCTGGGAAAAGACGCGGTGCATCGCGGGCGTCCTTGGGGTGACTGTAGGCCGTGAGCACAAACCAAAGAAAAATCACAGGGCTTTTTTTTCGGTTTTCCCAAATTTTGTAATTTTGGAATTTACTGCAGTTTGCAAGCATACTCGGTGAGGCTGGTAGGTGGTAGGTGCCCCGGGCCGCCCGGACGCCTGAGGGGTAGGCAGGCCCGTCGAGCGGGGCAGCAGGGCGGGCCGGCCTACCCTCCGGTTGGCGGGCGCCACAGACGTCCTTTCCCCCCGCGCGCCGATATGCCGAAAGAGAAATTAAAATTTGGCGCCTTATCGAGCGGCGACCGAAGATAATTGCCCGACGGTCCCGGCCTCCTCGTTAAACTTGAATGCGATGTTGACTGCGGAGACTAATAGGCTTCCTCTGTACCCGCGGCGCGGCGGCGCGGCGCGCACGCGAAGGGGCCGTTTGCAAGCGCCAGCGCGGACCCCGAATTAATCGGAATCAAGTCCAAACAGAGCCGGCCCGGCGGGCGCTTAGATCACGAGCCGCAAATAGCGCGCCCGGAGTTAGGGTCGATGAGTGAGAATGAAAGCCTGAACGAAAGCTCGGCTGTCCGCTGTCACGGGCCGAGGTCTCCGGCGGGGAGGAGAGGACGAGGGTACAGAACAACAGGAGAACCCACAGAGATCAAACAGGAAAACACACGTTTATTGAACACAGTACTCTACAATAAATATAGCAGTCGGTAAACCGATCCAATCAGAAGGGTGCCGGACGCTCGGCAGATATTCAGTCTCATAACGGAGGAATCGGCGTATACTCCATTCTAAAAAAAAAAAACAGTCTTGTCGAGGCGGCGTCGGCGTCAGGCGACCACCACGTCCAGCACCCGCAGCCTGGCGATCTTCTTGACCTCGGCCAGCCCGACGGCCACCTCCTTCTCGGGGGTGTTGATCATCCGCCTCGTCAGCCCCTCCAGGATGGCGACGGCCCTGTTCTCGCGGGCGCAGATGACGAACGGGAAGCCGAACTTGTCGCGGTACCTGAGGGAAGGGAAGGCCAGAGATAAAGCGGGCCGCTGCGCGTCGATACCCCGCGGGCAGCGGTGCGGCGCGGCGCGGGGTATCGACGGCACCGCCCCGTTATCGCCCCGGCGGCGGCGGCGATAGCAGCCGGGCCGGGCCGCGCTACTTACGACAGGTTGAGCCGCTTCAGGTCGTACTTCTGCTGCTCCGTCAGCTGGTCGAGGCCGGCGGCCTTCTGCTCGCGGGTGGACTCGGCCGTCAGCAGCCCCTGCTCCGCCAGGGTGCCGGCCAGGTCGGGGTGCCGCCGCAGGATGTCCACTTTATCTGCGGACACGGAAGGGGAGAGGGCGGGGGTGTACACGCGGCACGGGGCACAGGGAGGCGCGGGGAGGGTTCGGGGGCCGCGTACCGCTGTCGCTGAGGCCGTCGATGACGGAGTAGAGCTCGGCGAGGAGGTGCTGCGCGTCCCGCAGCGGCCGCCGCCGGGCCAGCACCGCCGCGATGGACGGCGCGTGCTCCACCGCGTTCCCGAAGACGCGCGTGAACTCGGCCGGGTCCAGCAGGTTCACCGCGGTGATGGTCAGCATCTGCACGGCCAGGAACACACTCAAAGACTATCACCCCCTCCAATTTTTCCCGCCTAATATTTTAAAAAAATGTTTTATTTTGTTTTTGTCGTGACTCCTTTGTGCGTATCGCAGAGGGTCATCGCACACAACAAACACACACACAACGCTAAACGACAAAAAAATATAGCAATAATAATAAATGCTGCGTTGACGCTGCGCTGATTTACGTTACCTCGTCGTCTGGGGGCGCGAAACGGGGAGACTTTGACGAGACAGGCAGAGAGGCCACAACGTCGCAGCAGTCCGCGCTCGGCCCGAGGAGGAGGTCTGCAGTCCGGCCCGAGTGAGGCGGTTCCGTCGCGTCCCGTCCCGACTGACTCTTGACTACTCACTGCCCCGCCCAGCCCAGCCCAACCCGGCTCGACCCCGTTGTTTTCACTCTCTTACAATCGCCGCGATCGCTTTGGTCCCACGGCGCACCGCACCTTATCGTACCGAGGCGTGGCGATGTGGTTGTGCCTGGCGTGGCCGAATTTCGACTCTCGTCTCTCTATTACGTAACTTCGTCCCGGCACTGCGGCGGTTTTAGTTTGGCTTGAAAATGCGATGGAAGGACAAGGAATTCCGTGACATTTACTACAGCCTCTCATGTGTCAGCTGGTCTGCATGTATGTCTGCCATTTTCGGCACTAAAGACCGAATTGCGAGGGAAGCACCACCACAACGTTCGAACAGACCGAGACAGGAAAAATTCAACAAATGATGCAAAATGGTGAGAGTTACATTATTTATTGCAGCACACCAAGGAGACAAAATTTAACACCACAATGCGGGAAAGGGAAATTTTATTCAATACAAAAATATTCAAAACCAAGAGCCACCACACAAGGACACAAATAAACAGAAGTGCCAAGTACACAATGCAGGAAGTAAGTATGCAATACTGAATGCCAAATACACTGTTAAAGCTGGATCAGCTATTCAAAGATTACAAAGAACACTGGATTATCATAAAGAGCGACCAAAATTAAATTTTATTGAAGATAACATTGCAGCAAGACCTTGTAAAGTAGCAACATAGCATCAAACGCAGTGCTCACTTCTTTAAAACCGGGAAAAGGATATAAATTTTGAAGTCTAGAAGAGACAAGGAAAAACCGCTGAAGCAACAAAGTGACAGGAACGTTGGGGAGGGTGGATTAGCCACCAGCGAACAAGAGCTGAAGGCCCTGGAACTGGTCGATGGTCTCACTTCTGCAGCAGTGGGATCATAAACTCAGCTTCCTTGGAAATTAAAATTGACGGGGAGGGCAGTGCACAACAGAACATTCCATGTCACTTAGGTGGAACAGCAAGTTCAAATAAATCAAAGAGAATGCAAACGTATAAAAATTGATAAATTTGGACTCGAGATAATTTCTTAGAATGCATCTAAATTTGCCATATAAATTAAAGATCAAAGAAATAAAGTCATAGCCGAAAGGAATTTATGAACCATATCAGTGCATGAAAGCCAAGTGGCAGAGCAGCCGGGGCAGGCAGATACAAATAAGTTTACCATCTGCTCGTCCGCTTTTGTTGCTAAAGTCAGTGAACACCTAGGCAATCCATCCACGACAGAAGCCCAAGCAGAAGCTCTGCACACTACAGATGATGCGCCAAGCAGTCTCCACAGCTTCATCTTGTTCGTTCCGTTGGCTTCAGACTGGTCTTGCAGCTTCCTGCCGCAACACGCTGCCTCGAAGTTCAGTTCAGCAAGTCCTCTTGAAGCTCTTGAATCCGGCGCACCAGCCCATAGAAGGCATCACTCACCTGCATCAGAAAAGAAATCTTAGAGCACAGGACAGGCACTCACGGCAGATGCACTCGAACTCAGAACTTACGTGTCGAGAAGTGGTCCATGACTGGTGATGGTGCTGCAGGGGGTGGGGGGTGGGGGTGGACAAGGGGCTGGCTCAAAGCTGGAGGTCAGCGTCTTCGCAATCCATCCACGACAGGAGCCCGAGCAGAAGCCCTGCACACCACAGATCATGCGTCAAGCAGTCTCCACAGCTTCATCTTGTTTGATCCGTTGGCTTCAGACCATTTTCTTCTAGCTTCCTGCCGTCACACGCCTCCCTGAAGTTGAGTCCAGCAAGTCTTCTCGAAGCTCTCGAATCCGGCGTGCCAGTCCGCGGAAGGCACCACTCACCTGCATCAGAATAGAAATCTTAGCACAGGACAGGCACTGATGGCAGGACAGGTACACTCGAACCCAGAACTTGCACGTAAAGAAGTGGTCCATGGCTGGAGGTCAGCGTCTTGACTGCTCAAGATGGGGCGTCCTGAAGCAAGGCACTGCACTGGAGTAGAACGTCTCTCGGGCCCAAGAAGATATGCAGGACACTCCAAGCATCTGAAATAAAACAAGACACTCTTGCCATTCTGTCTTTCCCACTCTATCACCAGCAAGAAATGGATTTGACAGTACCTTGTTGTTTGTTTTGTCATGCCAAACTGGTGAGATGAGACGATCCTGAACCTCGATGAAAGGACCCGGCAGTGGGCAACAGCAGAGAGCGAGCGATCGATCTTCTCCATTGACAGGCCATAGGGTGCATCTGCAACAACTACAAGACACAAACTAGACACAACTCAGAGAAGTCACAGTATACAAAGCACAACTTACCGGGATACATGAGCAGAGTTCAGCTGAGTGCTTGTGTGGTGTTCTGTTGTGCTCGCTACAGAGTTAATCATTCCATTCCTCTACACACCCACTAATTTTCCTTTGTTAGCAAACCCACACTAACCCAGACACCTCTAGTCAGACCAACAAGCCCATTCATAGCAACACTAAAATACTACACAAATCAAGGATAGCATCAGTTTTTCAAACAAGTTCAAGTCGCAATAGGTCAAACGCAGGAAACGCATCCGCAGTTCTCATTAAAGCAAGCTCAGTCGCAACAAACGCAACAGCAAGAAACGCAAACGCAACAAACGCAACAGCAAGAAACGCAAACGCAACAGCAAGAAACGCAAACGCAACAGCAAGAAACGCAAACGCAACAGCAAGAAACGCAAACGCAACAGCAAGAAACGCAAACGCAACAGCAAGAAACCCAATTTGCAGGAATGAGATAACTGGTGCTCGTCAGCTTAAGCTCAGGGGTAGTAGTCACAAGAAGCACTTTCCGTCAAACCGGCAGAGGGAGAGGGAGAGGGCACATAAGGGAACAGCACAGGGAGCAACATCAGTACTTGTCCAACCGAGTTTTGAAGTAAAAGGTCAAATAGTCAGGGATGTCAAGCTAGGGCAGTTGACTCAGTTGGGGAGGTGAAAAGAATGATGTCTAATCAAGCCCTCCAAGTTGGTGAAATGCCATTCTTGGCAAGTTAACAGGAGACGGGAACAAGGCAGAAATCATTTATGAACAGTTCAGTGACAACAAAAAAAAAACAGATTTGTATTGGGACCCAACAGGTTTCTCTCGCCATCTGTCCAGGGAAGCAGCAGTTGCAAAGTCCTCATCTTCAAGTGGTCAGGTTTAGGGCTGTTCTCATCTTCACGTGTCTTGAAACTAAAGCCGCACCGCAGATCTTTTGTCAAGCAGTCTCCGCACAGCATCTCCTCAACAGCGTTTGATTCTCCTGCTCCAGACTGCCACTTTCAGTTTCTCAACGTAGATCTTCCCTCAAGTTAGCATGCCGTCATTGCTGGCTTGTCATCTTCAGTCAGGGGGGCCGAGCGCTTCAGATGGGCGTGGAGATGTATCATGTGGCGAAGGTGACTTGAACTGTTGAACATGCCACAGCATCCAATGCAATGAGCTACGGGGGACGTTCACGAGATGTCCAGAATGGTCCCGAAGCTGAAACAAAAGCAGAGGCGTAAAACTGATGGCACAGGGTTGTGAACCTGACGAGCACCGGCTAGGACACACCATGATGATGGCAATGAGAAGAGACCGATGTGGCTGGTCGGCGACCAAAGGCATTCCTCTTGAACCTCACAGCGGGAGCGCAGTCATTCTCCTCTGGGCAGGCCGGTTGGATGGGGTGGCACGCAGGTGCCTGTAGGGTGCCTGTAGAGGGAGACGAAACAATGACAGGCATGACGGCGCTGTTCCTGTTGAGATGACAGGGCAACAGAACTGAAAACTTACGTACCCGTTGAGACTGACCCAACCCACTGGAGTCCGACCCGTCCGCAAGGCGCCGATACCGGAGGGGAGCCGCGCCACATCCACTGCAGCAGAGCCAGCCTTGGCGGCTGGTGAGGGTCGCCGCCGGGACGCTGTGCGGCGTGCGGTGACCTCCTGAGAGGGACCGGCACCCTGGCCGGTAGGAAACAGCCAAGACGAGGCCGGCCGGACAGGGGAAGAGCGTAGCGAGTAGTCACTCAAGCCACATCAACCCGTGTTCGGCCCGCGCTGAACAAACGCGCTTCCCGCTGGCGACGGCGAGGCAGAACCGACCGACTGGGGCACGGCGGCCGATCTCAAGTGGTTACGGCACCAAACACACGTACGCGTGGGTCCAGCCGCGACCGACCAGGCCGCGCGGGCGGCCGACTCCGGCGGGATCGCAACGGCCCGCCATCCGCGGCAGCTGCAAGCACAGAGGAGACACGGTTCGAGTCAGGGGCACGGCCGCGAGAGAATGACAGCCCCCGCACGTCCCCGAACACCAAGCCCGAGCGAAGGGGCGGCACCCCGGTGCGACGCACGTCGCGAACAAAACAAAACCCGGCCGTCATTTGACGACGCACGCGAGCAGACGCCACGCGACAGCACGGCCGGATTAGAGGGGGGGGGGGGAGCAGATCAAAACAAACGCACGAACTCGTCGACCACGTAAGGTACACCGTACCGTACACCATTAAGTCACTTGCTGAGAGCGAAGAAAATAGTCGACACGCCCCGGTGAGGCCAGGAACGCGACATGGAAAAGGCGAGCGGGCAGGGCGCCGCGCCGCGACAGCAAAAACCCTACAGGCAGGCGGGCCCGGAGAGGCACGCCCGGCGCGGAGGGCGAAAATCGCGAAGTCGGAAAGTCAACAGACGGACCACGGAGGAGTAGAACCTGAACGACGAACTCAAAGTGCCGAGTACTCACCGTGCGTCGGGGTGGACAGTGCGTAGGTCGGGGTCAGGCGGGGCCGGCTGAATCGGAGGCGGCGAACCGAATGATGGACCGCAGTCCGGAGCGAGGGAGCGGTGCCGGCTGGGCGGCGGAGGGGAGGGGCCCGGCCGGGCCCGCCCCCTCCCCTCCGCCGCCCGGCTGGACCGAAGGCTGCCGAAGGCACGGGAGAGGAAGACGGGAGGGTCGAGGGGGGCGTCTTCAACAGCTTCGGGTGGCTTCGGGTCCGTCGTTGTGGCGGGAGAACGCCCGGACCGGAAATTCGGGCGCGCGAATCCTTTTCCCGTCGCTCGTGAGGGAAGACCGGTGCTGGTCTGTTGCCCCGGCACTGCGGCAGTTGTAGTTCGGCTAGAACTGCGATGGAAGGACTGAACTTGATTACGTAATCATAGTTCCGACCCCCTTCCCTTCTACGTGATGACGTAATATGTGGACGACCCCATAGCCCCCCCCCCCCCCTGGTTAACTGACCAGTAACAATGCGCAGCCGCCGCAGTGTCCGCGGCGGCGGGTCTTTTCTGCAGTGACCTCGCAGAGGGTGCGAGGCACGCTCGTAGCGTAGACACCAGTCCCGGAGAAGGACACGACGGGTTTGATCCGAAAACAGAGGAGTTGTTGTCAGGGTAGGCAACACGACAGCAAAAGCCCCCCCCCCCCCCCCCCCCCGCTTGAGACCCGGGGGGCTCGGGGAGCGGGGGCTATCAGTATGGTGTACTTATCGGTTGACGGGCTCAGCCACTCCCCGTCAGGCGGGGGTTATCGCGCACCCGAATTTGACATGACGCCGACAAACAGACGTATTTAAAAACGGGAAAGGAAGCTTCTCATCATTGGTGGGGAATGTTTAAAGAGTCCGGGAAAAGGGAAGGGGGGGGGGGGGGTACACAAGGCGGAACTCTTGTAGCTTTTCGTTCGTCCAGTCTTTTATTCACTTTCGATAGCTTCTGGGCGACGACGCCGCTGGGGGCGGGACTATCACTGAGTATCACAGGCAGAGATGAGTGTCGACGCCACTCACTAATTTTGTACTTTACGAAAAGAGACCCTTAATTAATCGCAATAAATAATAAAAAGGTTTATAATAATATAACAATTTCTCAGCTAGCTATATCGCTCTGATTTTAACAATAAATTACAGAATGCCGCCATGACACGCGGTGCGAGCGTGACCCTGTGCTCAGGGCGTTTCAAAATGTGCGCGGGGGAAACGTTGTCGTGGTCCAGTTCCTTCGCCGTGCGGTGCCGCGGGTGTGGCGTGGGGGCCGCGGCGGGCCTCGCTCAGGCCGCCACCACCTCGAGGAGGCGCAGCCTGGCGATCTTCTTTGCCTCCTTGCGGCCGCTCTCCAGCTCCTGGTCCTTGGTGGCCTGCAGGTGGCTGCGCAGCCGCATGCCCAGCTCGGCGGCCTTGGCCTCCCTCGCGCACAGCACGAAGGGGAAGCCGAACTTCTCGCGGTACCTGTTGGGGAGAAGCAGGGCACGACATGAGGGAGCTGCTCGGGGTGCCGGCCGGCGGGCGGCCTTGGCGGGAGGACGCGGGTGCTCACTCGGTGTACAGCGGGGTCAGCTCGGCCCTCTGCTCGTCGGTGAGCTTGTCGAGGCCCACGCAGCACTTGTGCTCCTTGGTGAGCTTGGACTTGGGCACCAGGGCGAGCTCGGAGAACCGCTTCAGGAAGGCCTCGATGTCTGTCGACAGAGGAGATGGCAGTATGTGTTTGTGAGAATGCAAACATGTTAATTATATTTATTTCGGAGGCCGCGTCCTTACAGGATGGGGGCAGGCCGTCGAGGGTGAGGTTGAGCTCGTCCACGAGGTGCTGCGCGCTCTTGAAGGGGCGGCGGTGGGCGAGGGCGGCGCCCAGCGACGGCGTCAAGTCGAGCAGGTTCTCCAGCACCTTGGCGCAGCTGGCCCACGCCAGCTCGTTGAGGGCGGGGAGGGTGACGGGCAGCTTGGGCACGAACACGGGCTCGGGGGCGGGCTCGTCGGCCACCTCCTCGACCTTCCTGGCCGGCCTGGCGGCGGGGTGCTTCTTCTCTCCGCCGGAGGTGGTCCTCTTCCTCTCGCCACCGGAAGTGGTCCTCTTCTTCTCTCCACCGGGAGCGGCCTTCTTCTCGCCACCGGAAGCGGCCTTCTTCTCGCTACCGGAAGCGGTCTTCTTCTCGCTACCGGAAGTTGTCCTCTTCTTCTCGCTGCCGGAAGTTGTCCTCTTCTTCTCGCCGCCGGACGTGGTCCTCTTCTTCTCTGCGCCGGGCGCGGCCGCGGCCTTCTTCTCGCTGCCGGAGGTAGTCCGCTTCTTGTTCTCCGTCGGCTTCTTCTCGGCGGGCTGCGGCTTCTCGGCGCCGTCCGCCGCCGGCTTCTTGGGGGCCGGCTTGGGCTTGGCGGCGGCCTTGGGCGCGGACGGTTCTGTGGCGGTGGGCATCTGCAACGGTGAAGCGTGTGTTCAGCGCCGACACGGAGGCCGTGCAGTGCAGTGCAGCGCAGCGCCTGCCGCCCGCCGCGCACGGCTGTCAGCGGGGTTGCCGGCCACCACGGCGCCGATCGCCGCCGAACGAGTCCAACGCGTCGACGCGCGACGCGGCGCCGGCGGCCGGCTACTCAGGGCTTATCGGGGATGCAGATGCGGAGCACGAGGAGATGTGAGCCCCCCCCCCCCCCCCCCAGCCACGGCCGCAGCCACGGGCAGCCGCGCGCCGCACACACTCGGTCTGTCATGAGTTCAGGATCGCCGGCCCACTTCGGGAGAGAGGCTGCTCCGTGAACTTGTCTTTACATTTCTAATTTGGGACGAGACAGCAATTAAGTGTTTCCCCCCTTTCTACGGCCGAGGCCCCGTGTGCTCCTTATTGCCCATAATTTGACGATGGTCATGACTCTCTCATGAGCACGGGGGGACATGCGCTCTCATGGCTACGCGGTGCCACGGCCGCGGCCACGTCACGCGGGGTCGCGAGTTGCTGGCTCCCTACCCCGTGCCGCGGCTGCCGCAGCCCCGCCCCGCCCCGCCCCGCCCCGCCCCGCCCCGCCCCGCCTGTCCACCGCCCGGCGCCGTGTTGCGTGCCTCAGCACATCATGATGCCCGTCCCCGAAGGCGATGACACGACTCGAAAGCCACTCTACTGACGCAAAATGCATAGAGTCAGAAAAGTCGCGTTTATCGTACAAAGTTCGGCCGTACCTCGTCGGGGCGCGTGCTGTACTGTACGTACGGTGGCGGAGCTGGGCGGAGCGTGGGAGGGGAACGGGGGGGGGGGGGGGCATGGCGGCAGGCACTTAAAGCTAGTGTAGCCTGCAACTGAACAAACTTCCCATAAATTGCCAGAGTGCCCCTCACCGACAAAAAGGACGTATATGCAAAGATCAGGAGGGTGCGATAAGCCGTCACGAATTGTCCAGCGGCAAGCACAAGCTTCATAAGTTTGTATGTCGCGGGGGGGGGGGGGGGGGGCTGCCAGCCGGTCCGGTACGTCCGAGAGCCAATCGAGTCCGTGCCGCTGGCCGTGACATTGACGCGCTATCTAGTTCCCGGGGAGCGGGGGCGGGGACGCGTCAAGTGCTCGGTGCTTCGGCTCGGGGTGGCAGCGGACATCTCCCGCAGGTCCTGAAAACTCATGCCGAGCCAGGTGCCCACCCAGGACACGCGACACCCCCTACCCTCCCCCCCCCCCCTCTGCCCCTCGTTCTAAGTAGCGGGGCCTTAAGCGCCGCTATTCATATTACATGGATAAAAGGGCGACCAAAATTCCCCTAAAAATTGGTGGACGGGCGATATCGCCTGCGCGTCACGCCTTGGGTGTCCTTCCCTTTCGCTACTTTATCACCTGGGCTGACACGGGCACGCCGGGCGTGCGCGGCCCCGGCGGTGTTGGCGTTGGCAGCACAGCGGGGCGCCGCCGCTGCCCCCGTGGCGTTCGCGTGCGTTACCTTTGCAGGGGTTAAGGCGAGCCGTGCCGTACGGTGTCGTGTGTGGTCTTGCGCCGCTGCGCCGCTGCCTGGGACTGGGGCTAGAGCGTGCCGGCGCCGTGTCTCCTCCCAGCTGTCAGCCAGCTGTGCCAATCCTCCCCTCCCCTCCCGGCGGCTGTATTATCACTTTACGCCACGAGTACTAGACCTCTCTCCGTCTCTCTCTCTCTCCCTGCCCCGCTCAAGACGCTAAATGCGCACCAATCGCGAGTTATTTAAGGAAAGGAATGGCTATGTGTGTGAGTGTGCCGCTGGTCTTCCCCAAGGTGTAGATTCTAAACATAATGATATGGTCGAGTTCAGGAGGCTAGGTTGAAAAAAGAGCGAAAGTTAGATTTCATTGCGTTTATTGCATGAGTCAACTGGTGCATGTTGGAAGATGAGTGGACGAGTTTTAAGACAGTCATTCTAGCTGGAGAGTACTCAAAATGAAAAACAAGATCTCAATGGTTTGTAAGGGACCACCAGAATTGTTAGGAAACCAGCACAAAAGTTAATCATAAATAAAATTAAAAGAATGAAAACTACAGTAGCCATAGACACACTTATAGTTAAGAGCAAATAAGAGCAGACTACACATGTACAAAAGGCACTTGCTTACTAAACTTTGGGTAGCAAATTAAGGTAACCAATAAAACATGTAATTTTGTCTTTACAAAAAAAAAAAAAAAAAGGGCAGCATACAGGATATTACGAGTCAGGAGTACAATAAAAAGTGATGCACGGAAGCCTCATACACAGTTTGAGGTAAATGCTAGTTCAAAACAAAAGTTACTGAGGGAAAACCTATTAAAAATAATTCAATTTCTACCCTTTACTTCTTCTAATCACACTAGCTACATTTTTCCTTCGAGGAACGGTTCATTTGAAGTTGCTGACACATAATGGCATCAAAGAGGCTTTAAAGACAAGAATAAAACTTTTTTCGAGTGAGAAATAAAGATTGATATTGGAATTTTCTCTTTCTCTCTCTTACATATTATTCAATTCATTCAAATCCTGAACTGTGAGGTATTTCAACCCCTTGGTCTAGCAATAAAAGAAGATGTGCCAATGCCAGTCTTCAGCATCCTTGAAGGCATTTGTAGTCCCATCAAAATATCACATGAGTGGGTAAGTTAGGAGCAATTTTACTGCCAACACAATTCTTTTTGTGGCACCAAATGTTGCTCACATGCACAATTCACAAAAAAGTTACAGGAAGTCATGGTGTTCCACTTGGAGGAATAGGATGGTTTTCATAGTATTTCATTGCCTTTACAGCCGCATCAAATGTGATGTTGTACATAGGATGAATAGGTGCCTGAAAAACAAAACTAGGTTGATGACTTTCTTTCTCTCTATGAAACAAGTAATGAGTTACAAAATGTCTGCTCACAAGAAGATTAGAAGGAGACCCCACGATGTATTTTTTAATGAGTGAAGTATGCTGGGCTACAGATAAACCACTAAGGGCATAGCACGCATGGTATACATCTCTTAATCTGAAAAGAATAAAAAAGAACATCAGCACAATAAACTTTGAAAAAAAAAAGAAGGAAAAGAAAAGAAATATTAATCAAAAATTTTGGGACTCACTTTCCAGGTTTATCTATGAGGCCTCCCGAAGGCTGTTGACAACAAATTAAAATGTATTCTTGCAATGCTTCTTGATTAAACAACCATCTATCAGAATTAACAATACTTTTGTCTGCAACAATCACCAAAGCATTGTTAAAAATAATTTGTAAACAAAAATCTTCTGAGATTTCAAAGATACAGCAGTGTGAACTTACTTTCTTTATATAAAATGTTATGTAGAAAAATAAATGCACCACCTTGCCAAAATGAATAGCATGCATCAACTAACTTATTTGTCCTGCCTTGAAAGCCCCCTTCTAATCTCATTTGTCTATTGACAATCCATCGCTGCAAACAAAATAAAAAATAAATAGTTACATGACCAAAGCAATAGAGAAAGCAAATGCCAAAATGAAAGAAAATTACCATAAAAGCTTTCATGTCACATAAATGGTCTTTGCCAAGCATGAAAAGTGCAGCAAGGCCACAAAATGAATAGCCACCGTGAGCCTCCATTCCAGGGCAGGCAGAGAAGCCACCTTCATATGACTGACACCTGATTTAACATTGTCACTTTGAAAACAGGAGAGATCACATAATTTTATATGGCACTGACACAATTTCCAATTTCATACCTCACTATCCATTCGGCAGTGCCTTCAAATAATTCAGGAGTGTAAATATTAGTCAGCTTTGACACAGAGAGTGCACAATAAGCACCCCTGACATCAACCTCCCCATTCTGGTGCATAATAAAAGATCCATCCGGCTGCCTCACAGACCAGAGAAACTTCACAAGACTTTCTCTGTAGACCAGATGAAAAAAGAATAACATTTTTAAAAAATGAATCATTTTAGCAACAGGAAAATTTTAGCACAATATTTTTATAGCACACCTATTTATTACGTTAAATGCTTCCTTTGTTCCGATAGTACATAGAGCATTAACAGCTGCGTAAGTACAGGCTAAGTGTGGAATTTGACCAGGACCACCACCAAAGCCACCATTAGGTGACTGACACCTGGAAACAAAAGTAAATACATCACCTAAAGTCCTTACATGCAACAATATGTTTCTATAACCATACAGTTAAACTTGATAGAACAATTATTCAAGTTAAAATCGCTTACTTTGCAAGGAACCCAGTAATTTTGGTGTAGTCTTCCTCTTCTAACTGTTCCTCCAAAAGAGCCAATGAATGAAGGGCCCAGTACACCAACCACGGTCTGCTGCTGTCCAGGCACTGAAGAGATAATTGTAACAAGTTCACGTAGAAGTCTATGACGACTCTTATATATTACAAGAGAAAACAATATTAATATAATACCTGAAACGACTGGGGAAGATGAGTAAGACTTTTTTTAAGGACGTTTGCATGTTTCTGCCGTAGAAGGAGTGGGCAGTCTTCATCAACTTCTGCTCTTTTTTCAAATAAATCAAACTGGGTTAGCACAGACCTCTCAACTTCTTCCTAAAAAAAAAAACATGTGGTAAAAACTGACAATAAAATAAACTAAGTAATGAAGGATACTAACCTAAAGCGCATGTTGACAACCACCGAATTATTTACCATAACAGTAACAGGAGAGGTAGATAATATCAACTTACTTGTTCCAAACTCGATGCTGTAGGCTGACCTTCATTATCGAATTTCAAAGATTCAATTTCGGCATAACTTCTACGGTTTTCAGGTAATAACTTAGCCATGATCCTTGATTCTTTCCTTTCTTTCTTCTTTTGTGGGAGTTTTGTTTAGTTTGTGGAGGAATTTGGATAAGGCAGTGACTACGTGGTTTCCGAACAGCCGAAAATCGCCGTCTGTCCTGTCTAGTATGGCTGCCACATTGACATAAGCCGTCGGAGTTCTGTGAAAACTTGCTAAAATGGTTACTAATTTGTGTGTTACGTTAGCTTTGTTGTCAATAACTTTACCATGGCAAGCAGAGGGAATTATGTGGTATTTGGAACCGAATTCTAATAAGTGCTTAAAGGAGGAACTACAGCAGAACGTTTTGGTTACCGGGGACTACGAAGTCTCCGTCGCGCCCGGCCAGAAAGTCCATTACATTGTATGTGTTTGTTATTCAGAAAAATTAAACTTAAGGCGAAGCGGTTTATCCTGATTGTCTTTAGTTGAATTGTCTATCATTTTCATTTCCAGGTTCGCGACTCCAAAGGTCATATTTTGTCCCAGAAGGAAGACATTACCAAAGGCAAATTCTCATTTGTCACTGAAACATATGACACCTTTGAAGTGTGTTTCGTCTCCTATGTTCCACCACGTAAGTTTGTTTAGTTTCACTCTTATAAAATTAGTACCAGAAATGTTTCTGAAGAACATTTTGATCGTGGTGTACATATATATTGTCATTGTCATTCAGTCAGTCCTTGTACTAGTTTTTGAAACATATTTTAATAGCTTGTTTGTTGGCTTTATTAATGGGATGGATTTCTCTTTTGTATGCAGATCAACATGGTGTTCGTCAAGAAGTGTCCCTTGTGACAAAGCGGGGTATAGAGGCGAAGAGTTATGAAGCTGTAAGTATAAGTTGGAAGATGATTCTTCTTCAGTTTTTACTTCTGAGTCTTGAGGGTCATTTAGGTTTCTTCATGCATTTATTGATTAAGTTGACTAGTCCAGATGATCCTTTGCACTGTTTTGAAGTAAGACAGCTATATAAACACATCTATGGAAGCATTTGGTCTCCATCTGAATATACCACAGAATTTGTTTCCTCTCAAATGTCTACCCTTGATTCCTTCTAACTTTCTTTTTTAAAAATAATTTGTATATATCAAGCGCCTGCAATATACCATCAGTCTAATAGATTTCTCTCTTCCCTTTCTCTGGTGATTTCTGATGGTGCTCGTGAAGTCTCTGGTAAAGTAATTAAGTTCATGATTGAATGTGTTGTTTTGCTGTATACTAGCAATGACGTTTGCTAATTGCACTTACCTATAGTTTATGTTCAGCTTGGATACATGTCTTAGATAAATGTTGGATAAATGCTGGAACGTAGGAAGCAGTGGCAGGTGTTTTTCATTTGTTTTGAACTTAATGATAACTAACCAGACAGATAATCTGTACATAGACCAACTCTTTATAGACAAGCAATATCTATGTTGATTGCAATAATTATTTGCAGATTACTGTCCATAAGACCCATCTGCTGCTTGTTCTTATATTTAAATAGTTTGTCATAATAAGCAACATAATCTGACAAACTGATAGTGTTTGATTCAGGAGTCACATTCTTATCCCTTGTGTGGGGTTCAATTCATTTTTTTTTTTTTGTAATTGCATCACTTAGGAAATGAAAGGTACAGGATTCTATCAGATAGCTTTTTTTTCTTTTCTTGTACCATATTTCATCCTAATTTTTTTCACAGAACACTGCTTTAATCTAACCCATGTTGCATGATATATTTGTATTTGTGTGACACATGATAGGATTTTCAATGCAAACAGATTTGATTCAGATTGGAGCCTCTATATTAGATGTTATTTGGTGCAAGGATAACTGGAATTTGTTTTATAATGTAGAGCTGTTCATCATGCCACCCATTCACCACTCAATGTCTGCATTGCACGTACAGCATTTTAAATAGTTGTTCCATTTTCAATGCCTCTTTGTAAAGTGGATAAAGTTGATTTTAACAAAACATCAAAGTGTTTTTGCAGACTTTGGAGCACTAACAATCCATTCAAATTATTTTAAAAAGTTGAATACCAATTTTAATATGTGTGCTAATTCCAGCTTGGAGAGGCAGCTAAACTAAAACCCATGGAAGTAGAGCTGAAGCGATTGGAAGATTTATCGGATGCAATTGTCAAGGACTTTTCACTAATGCGGAAACGGGAGGAAGAAATGAGAGACACGAATGGTAATTCCAACAGTTCTGTTTCCATTTACGTCTTTTTACCTCTTTTTTTTACCTGCATAATATTTCTCCCTTTTGAATTGTGTTGCAGAATCCACAAACAGTCGTGTGCTGTACTTCAGCATATTCAGCATGTGCTGCTTGCTTGGCCTAGCAACATGGCAAGTGCTCTATTTAAGGCGCTTCTTCAAGGCAAAGAAACTCATTGAATGATCTGTTCCGTTTTGCATAGACATTAATTTTTCATTTTTGCAAATGACTGAAAGAAGAATACAGTATTTGGTGAATTTTCACTTATTCTTCTGTGGATACCCATTTCTGGTACTGATTAAGATAAAAGGAGGTATGTGTTAAGTTCAAGTATGTTTCAGAAGAAATCTTTACCACCACACATTGTGATCATTAATATTTATAACAAATCTAGCAATGTCTTCTTTTGTTTTTATTCAAATTGTTACTGTTGACATTTTCATATATTCCTGTGGCTTGGTGCCATTCATTATGTACCTGAATCAACCAATGCTGTGGGTGGTCTTGATTCATGTTTTACCTGCTGAGCTCATACTTGTTCCCCATGCTAACACCATAATATTGGTTCAGGTATATAATTTCCATTTGTCGTTTTTTCCCTCCCCTTTTTTAAATACCTAACTTGTCATCTTGATTTTCGGATCAACCAGGATATCATTGTGTGTATTCACAAGCATACATTTCTTGGAATTATTGGTCAGTGACCAGTTACGATTGTCATTTTTTATGTTTGTTTTCAATACCTTACTTGTTCTTTGAACTTTGTGTGAC
Source organism: Megalurothrips usitatus (assembly GCA_026979955.1). Classification (NCBI taxonomy): domain Eukaryota; kingdom Metazoa; phylum Arthropoda; class Insecta; order Thysanoptera; family Thripidae; genus Megalurothrips; species Megalurothrips usitatus. Next base: position 11,935,075 of record CM049594.1, read on the forward strand.
GGTAAATGTAAATTGAATAAACTGTTGTGATCTTTATTAATTTCTGTGGGAGTATCGAATTTTAGGAAAGTAAGAAACCTAGTATCTTAAATGAGTATTTATTTTTCTTCAGTGCAGTACATACATATATACATAAAAAAATATCACTTATAATGCAATAGTATTGAAAAGTCTTGTCATTTTTTAACGTCATGGCATAAAATAATGAGAGATGCAGTTCTCCAGCCTTCAGCTGAGAACTAAAACAGTAATAACACAAATGTCTAACTGCTACATTTCTTGGGGCTCAGCTTTTTGATGAGATCAAATGTAAACTTGTGAAGCTTGTAACCTTCAGAGGAATCTAGTACATACTTCTTGACAGGTGTTTCTCGACAATTGCTGATGTAGATGCCGGAACGGTTCTCTACTAAGGGTGAAATGGCTGCATGCACAATCGGCATTGCTCCATTCTCAGGGGACTGAAAATAATAAGACAAAAATATAACACAAGTCTGCAATACGGGGGGGGGGGGGGGGGGGGCTGTCACCAATTTATACCTTGAAAAGAAGACGGGGAACCCACGGAAAAACTGTTTTAAAAGCAGTCCCATCAAAGAGTTCAGTGTTCACAATGCCTGGATGGACAGCATAGACATTCACGGGAATATTATTTTCAGTGAACAAACGGGACATGTGTACCGTGGATAAAAGTTGGGCCAGCTTAGACTGTGCATATGCGGCACTTGCTATGTACCCAACCCTATAAAAAACAAGAACACATTTTGAAAAACTACCTTAAGCAGAGTAAACCCGTACTCAAACCAATACCAACATCCAAACTCACGTATTGTTGAAGTCAGCATAATTAATTGTGCCTGCAGCATAAGCACATGATGTGACATTTACAATGCGCGACTTGCTTGAACTTTGACGTCCGGCAGTTTCAAGAGAGGGCAACAACTCTTGAGTCAACACGAAGTGACCAATGTAGTTGACAGCTTGATGAGATTCTATACCATCCTCCGTTAGGGAGAATGGCACAAACATGATCCCAGCTGAAAATAATAGAAAAATTTACATTAAAGCCAACATAAATTTCCTACTACTCAGAGGGATGGAGTAAGTTGTATAGAATACCATTATTGACAAGAATATGAATAACTGGATGTAGAGAGACAACTTTCTTTGCAAATTTGCGCACAGAAGTCAGGGAAGCAGTGTCAAGTTGGAAACATTCCACAGTTCCCTGTACAACCCCTGAAGCTCTTAAAGCTCCTATTGCATTTTCTCCCGAGTCTGTATTGCGGCAGCCTGGAAAATACCAATAATACTAAGACCAAAAGCACAATTTTGAACATGTAACAAATGCAGCTTGAAATTCGAACCTTACCAATGATGACATGCATGTTGCACTGAAGCAGCATCCGGACTACATGCAGCCCAATGCCACGAGCGCCTCCAGTGACAACAGCAATCTGTCCAGTTCTATCAATAATATCTGAAAGAGAAGAGAAGTTCTGTATTATCCTTAGAGGGTAGCACTGCAAAATTCCATTTGCGGCCACTCTAAACAAATATTGCTTGTTCATAAATCTATACAGTGCTGCATGAGGCAAAGTACCAGAGCTCAATTCTCCTCAGTTTGAAATTTGGGTGCCGAGATAAGGCTTGTTGATATCAAAATGATGATGCAACTTCACTCACCAACCCTGTTGTCTTTGGCGTAAATGAAATCCTCGAGCTGTGCGATGCCACCCAAAGCATAATACACAATCTGGTACCGAATCTCGGCTACGACCCTTTTGAAAAATTCCAGGAGAAAGTGGAGTACCATGGTGTAGAAGCTTTCCTGCCGATCACGCGTCGGACTCCTCTATATTAAAAACAAATCTGTCGGCGGACAGGGGAAGTCTCAGTGCATTTGAGACTTGGGGCTCGCCAAGATTTCTTCTCCCAATCACTTTCCCGGACGTTTGAACAGAGGCAGCGGCGCCCGACAGCGAACGCGCGGCGGACCGTCAAAGGGAGTAACTTTCTCCGCTCCGCAGCTGCCGCCTTCTCCTGCTGTTTGTTTACTCCGCACCGCCACACACCGCCCCACCCCCCCCCCCTTCCTTTTGCACCTTTCCCTTCCTCCTTTCTCCTCCTTCGCGTTTCTTCGCTAGCAGACGACAGATGTCTAGTCTCTCCGATCCCCTGTAGAGCGCAGCGCCATCGCACAAGGGAGGCGGAGGAGACGAAATTTGAACCACGGAGTACAGCAATAGGATAGAGAAAGGGTGCATAGTATAATAGTAAAGGAGTAAAAGGGGGAAAAATTTAAACCTAAAACAGGAGTTAAAATACTGATTTAAAAGATCTGATATTTGTTTGAATATGAGAAATTTCTCATTAGTGATGAGAAATTGGTGAACCAAAACACATTTTGAAAGGAACACACGTGCGGTGTGCAGAAACCATAACCCTGAAGTGTTGTAGTTGATACTTGTAAAAGAAAATGAGTTTAGAAGAATCAAAATCAAAGTTCATCCTGAACGAGTATGGCGTCGCTAATGTGAGTGGGAATCATTCAATCTTAACTTCTCATTAACTCGCACCGATAGGCTTGTACTTATTTTCCTTGTCAGTCATTCTATCTTCACTTGATGGATGAATTTTTGTTTTGATTTTCCAACGCTTTTATTTCAGGCAAATGCGACTGATTATCCTGGTGGCTTCAGCTGCGAGGAGCCATGGTCACACAGCAAATTTCAGAAGGTTTGCTTCTCATTGTAAAATTGCATTGTTTACATTTTGTATGTGGTTGTTAACAATTACACATAGTAATTATTATTGGTATTACAGAAATTCAGAATTGAAATGGTTCGGTACAATAAAACAGAGATGGAATTCGACCTTATTGGTATTCACGCAGCCATCGCTAATGCATTCAGGCGCATTTTAATTTCAGAGGTATTATTTGAGGGTTCTCCTCATTAACAGGTGTTTTCTCAATTGTCAATTTGTCTCAATTGTCTATTTTTATTTTTAGGTTCCCAGTATGGCCATTGAGAAAGTTAAGATTTTCAATAACACATCTCTGATACAGGATGAAGTGCTAGCACACAGACTAGGACTGATTCCTTTGAAAGCTGATCCGAGGTTGTTTGAATATAAAGCTGAAGCCGACGGAGAACCTACTGAGCAGGATACCCTTGAATATGAGCTGAAGATAAAGTGCACATGGAATAGCTCTGCTCACAAGGATGCAACTCACCCTGATGATCTTTATAGAAACCATAATGGTATGATATGTGTGGGCCAGCATTCGGATGAAATGTCCCCGTTTTATTCTGCTTTTTAACTAACTTTTATTCTGACCTTTTATTCATTAGATTTTATACTGACTTTTTCTTGCAGTGTACTCCAAGCATATTAAATGGATACCGATCGGTGGTCAAGCTGATATTTACAAGGCAGATCAAGTTGGCCCAGTATTTGAGGACATTTTAATTGACAAAATGAGACCTGGTCATGAGCTAGATATAAGACTATTGGCTGTCAAGGGCATTGGCAAAGATCATGCTAAATTTTCCCCTGTCGGTTAGCTGCAACAAAAATTGTTTATCAAATGGAATTTAGTATTCTAGTTTTGCTCTGACAGTCTGATTAACGTTTTTGCTTCCAACTGTTTTGTTTTTGTAGCAACTGCATCATACCGGCTTTTACCAGAAATAACTCTGATGAAAGATGTAGAGGGTGAGCTAGCAGAGCGTTTGCAGGGATGTTTCTCTCCTGGTGTCATAGCCCTTGAGGACAATGGAAGTGGTGGGTATTATTTTGAACTACCTGATGTGTCTCTCTTATGTCTCTCTTCCTTAACCATAAATTTCTGATTCCTTTCCTGATTTTCTTATCCAGGGAAGAAAAGAGCTAAAGTTGTGGATGCTCGCTATGATTCTTGTAGTAGGAATGTTTACCGTTATGATGAGCTGAAAGATTCAGTAAAAATGGCACGAGTGAAAGATCATTTTATCTGTGAGTATATGATTTTTTTTTTACCGGTACTTGGATCATAAGATATATACTCATTTTCTTTTGTCATTTGTATTTTCAGTTTCAATTGAGTCCACTGGTGCCCTCCCTCCTGATGTTCTTTTTGTTGAAGCTCTGAAGGTCTTGAAGAAAAAATGCACCACTTTCCTTGATGAGCTCCGAGAGGCTTGTGCCGAGAAATGATGCACTCAGCTCTGTCACATCTGTTAATAAAATCTATGTTACTTTTGTTGGAAAAAAACAAAATATCTGAATTACGTTATTTCACTCCTCATGTCACCTGCCCCAGGGCTTACAATTTATTTGGGGATCTGAGCTGCCTCAAATCAGCCCGGTCGAGGGGGAGGGGGGGGGGGGGGTTAGAGCGTGCACCCGCCATGCGCGCTCGCATCACACTGCTTTACAAACGGACCCCGGTAAAACCTGAGGCGCGAGACCCGGTTTGACAGGGCGTCCGCCCCGAGGCAGCCCCGCGCGACACGCCGCAGGCGTCACACTGTACGGCAGGTCTCAGTCTGGGCATGTGGAGTCGGACGGAGCACCCCCCGCGCAAAGTTTGTCCGCGATCTTAGCGCCATCACTCGGCCGCTCTCAGAACTACGTCGCAACAGCGCCTGTATGTAGGCAACATTGTGCACACGGCTGCAGGCGCTGTCGTGGCGTAGTTCTGGGAGCGGCCGAGTGATGGCGCTGAGATCGCAGACAAACTTGGCGCGGGGGGTGCTCCGTCCGATGCCAGAATGACATGCCCAGACGGCAAGCCGACCATCCGGAGAGCGCACGCCACGCGGCAGGGGCGATTGGTCGTCCGCGCCAGCAGTGGATGACTACGCTGGAGGGGCGTCGGGATGGGTCACGCGCGGAGTGTTTCCGTCGGCCGTACAGAGGGCGGCCACGAGGTGCCGGTTGCGACCCTTCGCCTCGTCTCCCTCCGCACGACGGATGGACAGACAGACGGCGCACTGGTCATGGCCGCCCGCCCCGGCCGGACAGATAACAAGGCCTGCCCTCCACGTGTGCCCGGCCCACCGGCCGAGGCAGGCCAGGGCCGGGGGAGCCCGGAGACCCACACCATACGGCTCACTTCGTGTCCTCTGGTCACGCCTCACCAGCCAGCGCGCTGCCACGGCTACCGCCGCCCCGGCCCTCCCCTTTATGAGCCGGGCCGGCGTTATTTTCGTTTCCTTTTGCAAACCAGAATTCCGCCGACGTCCTGGCTGCCGCCTGCTCCAGCTGCCGCCGGCTGCCGCCGCCCCACCTGTGGCGCGGCGTGGCGGCCGCTGGATGGGACGTGTGGCCATTCCCAGCCTGGAGGGTTGCGCCGCTCAAGCCCTCCCCTCCCGTGCCCTCACGCCACCTCTGACCTACACCGAACCCCTCGCCTCCCCCCCCCCCTTCTCCCCTTTGTCCCGACCCTCGCAGTTCTGGACGTCATGGAGGGTGGAGAAGCGTCAAGAAGAAAGTGGAAGGGAGAGAGAGGGGGAGGGGAGGGGGGAGGCAAAACGGTTTGGCACACTTCCATAAAATATGACCTCCGCAAACGGCGTGGCGGCGGCGACGTCATCTCGCACTATCAGACGACACGTGCCACCCCTCCCCTCCCCACGCCCTGTACACACACACACACACACACACACACACACACTACCACCCCGATGAGGACTCTCGTCTTCGTGCTCGTCGAAATCGAACGGTTTGGCGGGCCTTGACGTCATTGTGACGGCGCGGCGCGGCGTGACGTGGCGTGGCGCGCGCACGGCCCGGCTGCTCGGGTCGAGGCCCGATCGGCCCGGCGGCGGCGGTGACGCCAGAAATTGCGTCAAAAATTGTGGCGGCGCGCCGGTATGGTGTGAGCAGGGCAGGGCGCCGGGGACCCATGAGGGCCAGCCTGCGGGAGCGGGGGTAGGCAGTCCCGCTCGGCACTGCTGCGCAGCGGGCTGGCCTACCCACCGCGGCGCCCTCCGAGCGGGGAGGGTTGGCAGACGTCACGCGGGTGGGCACGTGGACACGTGGACACCGCAGGCACCGCAGGCGCATGCAATATGCACCGGCGATCGTCTGAGTGGAGGGGCGTAGTGTTTGTGCGGTGTCGGTGTCCTGACCTGGCGGCGCGGCACGCCGATGGCGGCCCTAATGTCAGCGCAGTCACCGCCAGCGCGTCACGGCGCCGCGCGGGACGGCGTCGTAGTACTCACATCGGGGGAGGAGTGGGTGGGGGCGGCGGGAGGGGAGGGGGCGGTGGGGTGCGGTGGGGGCGGTGGGGGGCGGTGGGGCGCCTCCGCGGCTCCGCTTGGCGCGCGAGGCGCAAGCGCGGAGCGCGAGCGCGCAACAGTAGCAGCATGGTCGTGGCGGAGGTCGGCTGGCGCGCCGCTCCGCCCGCCCCGCCCGCTCCGCCGCGCACGGGTCCTGGGGCTGAGCCTCAAGTCAGCCAGCGGGAGCCGCGGGGCAGCGCCGCCCCCCGCCGCGGCCTCCGCCTCGGGCGCGGCCTCCGCCTCAGACACGGCCTCCGCTAGGGCACGGCGGCAGCCCCCGGAGCCCCCGGAGCAGCCGGGGGCGCGAGAGAGAGGCGCGAGCCGGAGCGGTGGAGTCCGTGCTCGGCCCCGAGCTGGAAAGGGCGCCCGGATCCGCCCCCACCTCGGCAGCAGCAGCAGCGGCAGCAGCGGCGGCCCCGTCCGCGCACAAGAGGCCCGCGTCGACGTCCTCGGCCGGCGGCGCCCCAGGGCAGGGTCAGGGCCTGGCCGAGGGCCGTGCCGAAGGCCTGGGGGCCGGGAGGCGGCCGTCGCCCGCCCCTTCCGCCCGCTCACAGGTGAGGGAGTACAAACAAGCGTGCGATTGATTTGGGGCGGCGTGGCGCGGCGTGGCGCGGCGTGGCATCGCGTGGCGTCGCGCGCCGCGCACGCGTTGCGAGCGGGAAAGGTGGTGCGGCCGGGGCGCGCAGTATAAACGGCGCCCGGCCGAGGGGATGTTTTTGTTTTGGTTTGTCGCGCCGTGTGTCGGGCGACGCCGCGGCCGTGCGTGTTGACGGTCCGGCGCCGAGCGCGGAGCCAGCGGAGCGCCGCCAACAGGAAGGCCCGCGTTTCCAAAGGCCGCCGCGGGAGTGAGCGACCCGCGCGCGCACACACGTGCGCACACACGCGCGCACACACGCACACAAACACAGACGCACACTTGCGCGCGTTAAGCTCCGCGCCGCAGGCCAATCCAAGCACTTGCCTTCGTTCAGGAGGGGTAGGGTGCGCGCGCATGTGTTGAGTTGTGCGTAGCCCCGTTGCCGCGGCGCGCCGCTACCTTCGACAGAGGCGTCTTCTTGTCTGCCCGCCCCGCCCCGCCCCGCCCCGCCACTCCAGCCAGGTGGGAACCTCCGCGGCTCGGACTGTACAACAAAGCGAACGCGCAAACAAACACACCCACAAAAGTGGCAAGACTGGCACCAGCTGCACGTCGGCCCCCGCCGGCCGGCCTTTTCTTCCCCTTAAAAAGAAAAAAAATTACTCGAGGTGGAGTCCAAAAATTTGGCGTAGGCCTGCCAGTTAGTTGGAGCCGATGTAATCGCGCCCTTGGCGATCCCCAAGGTCAAGCAATATCGCCGACACCCAATCCGTACATTCAATAAAGGGAGACCGTTTTTGTTTTGTTCCTGGGCGCGGCCCGCGCCGTCAGCTAAACAAAGAGCGTGTAGATCACAAATATGCACGCAGTGGGGACGATCGGCTACACATGGCTGGCTGGCGCTGCCTGGCGCTGGCTGGCGCTGGCCGGGGCACCGCGGCCCAGCAGCAGCAGCAGCAGCGGTCCCGGGGGCCCGCGGGCCCGGGGGACACACCCCGTTATCTGGCCGGCACACGCCCTGCTGAATGTCCCGATGTGTTTCCCCAGGACACATTGGTATTGGTATTAGTATTGCACGTCCGCGATAAGCACAGTCCTTACGCGGCCGTGCGTCCACGGTGCTGCCGTCGTGGGTCGCGAGGTCAAACCTCGTATGTTTTCTGTGTGTGTGTGTGTTTGCCAGCCAGGGCGCCCGGTGGGTAGGCAGGCCCGGCCGCCGCACGCACCCGTGCTGTGCGGGCCGGCCTACCCTCCCGCTCGCAGGCGCTCACCGACCGCCCGTCGCGTCGGCTCGCCCCGAACATATTTCTCCATGCGCTCGCCCCCCCCCCCCCCCCCGGCTAGCCCCTCCCTCTTTCTTCCCGCTTTGTCATGTCTGGCATGGTGGAGGGCATTGCGCAAGCGAGCGACCACAACCTGCACTCAACATTTTTTTTTCTAAAAAAAAAAGAGGATTTGGGCGAGTGCGGCGGAAGAGCATGCTAATGTCGAGGAGCAGTCGAGTCCTCTTGACCGTGTACTGAGCACTACACTATGCAAATATTATCGATACCTTCGAACGAGATCCCCGCGTTCTCGAGGGGTTTCGCCTCGCGACGTGCCCCTATTATTTCTCCGCAGACTGAGTGGATCGTCGGGTATCGTCATGGTATTATTGAAAAACCCGACAGACCGAGCCGTGCACCGCGCCCGTGTTACGGTGTGCTGTGCACGGTCGACGGCCCCCTTTGGGGCATTGCGCAAGCCCCAAAGCCTCTCCCGGCACTCGAAAAACGGAAACCGGGAAGGATTTGGTGGAGTGCAGCGGGAGAGCACCGCCCTCCGCAGCAGAACGCTAATGCTGTTCTGATAAACCTATTAGCCCCGCGGCCTGAGTGGCCGCAGGGATGCGCTGCCCGGAAGCCGGTAGTAATGGAATGTATTGGTTCGGCGGATGAGTTGGGAAGGGAGGCCAGCAGGGCAGGAGTCCGGGGGCGAGGGGGCGCCCGCCGACATGCCAGGGCTTAGTCAGTCAGTACCACACACGCGTCGTGCCGCGGTCAGTGCGCGGCCAGGGTTCCCGCCGGAGAGCCGCGTGCCGCCTGCACCGTGCCTGCACCGTGCCTGCCCGGTTGAACTTGGCAGCGTCAGCGACCGTGCCGGGGACCAAGTTCGCCGGTGGTGCCGCCGGCGGCAGTCCCTGTAGGGCCAGCCGGTGGTCTCGGCGGCGCCCCCCGAGGGCCACACGCCTGCGGACTCCCGGTGGTCAGCCCTGACGCGGCGCCGCCGAGGTCCTCCCAGCATGAAGTCCACCAGGGCGGCCTCACCGAGGCCGGGATGCCTCTTGTCCTGTCTCGGCATGCCGGAGGTGGAGTACTTAGTACTTAGTGCCGCGGTAAATTTTTGCCGGGTAAATTACCGGTAAGAGACGCAAATTACGGCATTACGGGTCGGCATTCGAAACGTAATGCGCGCAAAAGGGAGGCCAGGGGGAGAGGCCGGGGGTGAGGCTGAAAGCGGGGAGGAAATCCACCAGATAAAACAATAAGAAACAAAAAAAGAGAGAATACGCGCGTAAAAAAGTAGCCTCGTTTTAAATACACACGTGTGCGCATACTACACAGCACATTGACAGCAACTCCATTATGCTTTCACCTCCGTGGGTACTTGCCCCAGAAGTGGCCGCGGGCGGGCGGGTCGCGTGCGTGCTGCGGCCCGGCCGCCCGCCCTCCCCGGCCTCGCCCCGCCCCGCCTCGGTTCGCGTGTCTATTTCGGCTGGAAAGCATCCATTCCTCATGAGACACCGGGGTCCGCTTAGCTTCGCTCCCCGCCCCCGGTCAGCGGTCAGTGCCCGGCTGGAACTCCGTCGGCCCGTGCCTGTCCTGGCGGGGCGGGGCGGGGCGGGGCGGGGCGGGGCGGGGCGGGGCGGGGCGGGGCGGGGCGGGGCGGGCAGCAGGCGGACCGCCGGAGTGCGGCCACCTTCGGCTGGACATTCAGCGGCTGAAAACACTTTTCTCTGCAGGATTGCAGCAAAAGTGCGTTTTGTATAGTTTGGGCTTCGGTGAGTCGGCATTTACGGAGGGCGGTGAAAGGTGCCGTCGCGGATGACGCGGCCGCCACCTCGCTGCCGTGCGCAAGAGAGAGAGAGAGAGAGAGAGAGAGAGAGAGAGAGAGAGAGAGAGAGAGAGGGACGCGTGTCATGCCGCCCCGCCGCACTACTCGGCTGGGCCTGCAGGGCCGCGTCGGTGTGCACAGCGAGCTCATGTTGACACAATTGTCACCTCCGTGGCGCGGGACGGCGGCGGCCGCGGCGGCGGAAGAGTGTGGCTCGGAGGTGTGCTACTACTACGTGGCGTGGTGGCTGTGGCGGGCCTCGCCGCGGCCCGCCTCGGAGCCGTCGGCGGCCGTCCGTCTCTGCCGTGCTGTCACCGTCACGATGGTGCAAGTGGGACGCACTCTGACGCGCGCCGCACTGCGTCGGCACGGCGCGGCGATGCTGGCCTGTTGGGGGGCCGCCGGGGGCCGCCGGGGGCCGCCGCCGGGGGCAGTCGGCTCCTCTTGGCCGCGTACGGAGTACTACACTACGCAGATATGTTATCGATGCCCTCGAAAGAGCTCCAGTCCAGAACGAGTCCTGGACATGTTCACGACGTGTCCCTGGACGTGTTCGCGACGAGTTCTTGAACCTGTCACGGGCGTGTTCATAACGTGTCCTGCGGACGCGGTGCGCTGGGATCCCCGCCGCCGGTGCTTTTGGCCTTGCCTCAGGCCACCGCTCTCCGGAGACGGGACGACGGTAAAGGATGGGAGGGACGACGGGCAGGTCCAGCCCCCTCTCCTCTCACCCCCGGCTGGACCTCCCCTGCTCCGGCACCCCTCCCACCCTGCGTTAGCCACACTTTCTCTAAATAAAGACCACAATCAATAATACCCCCGCGGTCTGTGGCCCCCCTCCCCCCGGGCCCCCTCCCCCCGCGCCCCTCCCTCCCCGCCCCCGGCCACTAGCCATATCGGGTAGAACGGCCCACTCGGTCCCTCCTCCTACCCCCGTCACAGATGCATTCGTATCTCGGTCGCTTCGATCATCTTACTTTCTCACACACGTGTTTCGCCCAATGTGACAAGCGCGAGGGGTACCTCAGTTCGCGGACGGGTGTACACCGACTGGTGACTGGACCGGACTTTTCCATTGACTGGCATGAAAATTTCACGATCATTTATGGTTTCATTGTTCTGAGCTGTCATCCACCCCCAATAGGTTAAAAAGTCATTCCTACCGTGACCAAAACTCAAAACGAAAATATTTTTGTTTCGCTTAGAAATATGTGGATGCTTATGAAAAAAAATTGCAAAAATGGGTGGGCACTACCTCGTCCCAGGCCTCCGCCTGGAACCCTCCTGCTTAACTTCGGTGTTCGAATGGGAACCGGTGTACCAGGTATTGACCGCCGCAAAGACACCGGCACAACGCAGCGGCCTTTTTCAGGGGCACGCTTCCGCAACGGTCAATGTAGCCCCCTCCGCCAGCCAGATTTCCGGAATCAACTCCCTTCGACTGGCTGGTTGGTCTGTGGCACTGCGGCCACTCCCGAGCGGATTGGGGGGGAGGTAGGCTTTCCTATATCGTACACAGCCGAAGCTGCTGTACTTCACGACGAACCCTAGTCGCGACGGCGTGTCCTCGTCTGCCAGATTCACAGGGAGCGAAAACGAAGGTACCGAACCCTAGGTACCCCCGTAGCATACACCCGAGTCTCCGAACCAAGTTTCCTTGGTAGACACAGAGCCCCCCCGCCGGAAACCCCGGGCGACCGAGAGAACCTCGGACCCGGGAACGGGGGTAAGCCCGACCGTGCTGCGGGAATCTTCAAGTTGAAACCCAACGCTTACATCTCTCAGTGACGCAGCGCGCACGGCCGTTCAGACAGCCATACCGACGCCACGTTCGGAAGTATATTTTACCCTCTGTCTTCCAAACGCAGACACAAGAAAAATTTAGGAAAGTGGGAAGGCTTGAATCCACAATCTTTCGGTCGCCGGTCAGCCACCTTACCGATGCGGCCACAGAGCCGCGATGACGTTGGATGCACGCCCCCTATACTTTACACACCGTCGTCTAAGCTGAGCCGACAGAAAAAGAGCACGGACCGGCAAAGAGTTGAACCTCCGACCAGCCACCCGCCAGCTGGACTCGCTAACCACGCGGCTGCCGTAACTCGGTGCGGGACGATTGTGCGCTCCCGGTACTGTAGCCGCACGTGTCCGACTGGAAATTGACTGGACCTTGACTGGAGAGTGACTGGACTGGAAGGCGTACACTGACTGGAAGCACCAGGGTACCCCTCGGACAAGCGTCAAACACACACACACACACGTACACACACACATTCACACACTCTTGCAGACCGGCGAGTAGTATCCGTGCGATAATGGCTGTACCCATGGGTATGTGCTCACGGGTCCTCGCGGGTCCCCACGCGTCCCCCCGGGCCCTCACGGGTCCCCACGCGTCCCCCCGGGCCCTCACGCGGGTCTCCGCGGGTCCCCACGCGTCCCCCCGGGCCCTCACGGGTCCCCACGCGTCCCCCCGGGCCCTCACGGGTCCCCACGCGTCCCCCTGGGCCCTCACGGGTCCCCACGCGTCCCCCCGGGCCCTCACGCGGGTCTCCGCGGGTCCTCAGCGCTGGCCCCTCTATGGCCGTCTCCGGAGGGACCCCACGGTTTTAACAGCCTCACACCACCACCGCTGCCCCGAGGCCCCGCGGCCCCGCGGCGACACAGCACAACCCCACGGCCCCACAACACCACAGATGGCGGCGGCGGGAGGGGAGAGGGTGGCGCTGGGGAATGGAAAAGGACGGAGGGGTGGGGGGCAAAGAGCGGCCAGGGTCAAGGCCGCCGCCTCCCCCCGCCCCCTCCCCGGCACGCGTCCCGCTCACGGCTGCGCGGGTGTGGCCGCGGGTGAAGCCGCGGGCGTGGCGCATAACGCCCCCCCCCCCCACCATGACCGCGGGGCCGCTGGCGGTCTCAGGTCCGCCGAGGGCGCCGAGCCCCGTGCCGCACCAGCTGCCCACCACACCAGCCGGGCAGCGGGGGGCCGCCGGGGGCCGCCGGGGGCCGCAGGGCTCTGGAGTGGCTCTTTTGGCTCACCATTGCTCTCGGCCTGCGCTAAAGCCAAGTCCAGAGCAAACCCCGCCGCAGCCTGGGCGCTGGAGGGCCGGAGGCCATGGGGGGGGGGGGGGGGGGGGGTAGGGGTGGGCTCGCCCCGCTGCTGCTGCTGCTGCTGCTGGCTCTTAGGGTGGATGTTGGTGGGGGGCGGTGCGGTATTGGGGAGCATTTGTCAGTAATAATTGTCTGGCACAGCTGAACACGCCCCCAGCATCACCAGAGGAGCCACAGGACCCACAGCCCCTGCTGCTCCGCTGCCTTGCTGCCCCGCTCCCACAAGTCCTTTGTGTCCGCGGTCTGCCCGTCTGTCTGTCTGTCTGTCTGTCTTTTGGCATATGGTCGTCAACTCATTATAATTTTTGTCCGACTGTCTAGGAATATCTCTCTCTCTCCCTCTCTCTCTCTCTTTCTCTCTGATTGGAGGGCCTCTGATAAAAAGGAAGGGGAGGCTGATGGTGCGCTTCGGTACGGGCCCACGGCTGCCCACGGCTGCCCACGGCTGCCCACGGCTGCCCACGGCTGTGCCCACGGCGTGCCAACGGAGTGCCCACGGAGTGCCCACGGCTGCCCGTGGGGTGGCGGCGGGCTGTCCGGGCTGAGAGGGGGGAGGGAGTATGGCTGTCCAGGGGGTGGGGCGGTGGAGAGACGGCTCCACGCAGTAAGCAGAGAGAGAGAGACAGACAGACGGAGAGTGAAAGAAAGGGAAAGATAGAAGGGGCTCGAGGGAGGGAGGGAGGGAGTGTTGAAAGGGGAGAGTAAGGAAGACGCTGCTACAGTGGGTGGGGTTACGTACAGCATGGCACGGAAATTCGTTTTCGTTTCGTCTCCTGGCTTGCTCTAGGCCGTTCTACAACGCACGCCAGCGTCGCAGTCCACGCAGTGGGGTCGGCGGGGGAGGCGGCGGTGGCGGGGACGGCCGGGTGGCGGGTGGCCTCGCCCGGCTTGCCTGGCCGGGCAAGGGACGCGCTCAGAAGCCCGTATTTACCGTGCGAGAGTCGCGCACTTAAAGGGATCTCCAGTTCCAGCCCTCCCGAGAGGGCCCCGGCTGCCGCCTGCCGCCACCGCCACCGCCCCCTCTCTCGCTAGCCCCTCTCCTCGCCGCTGGCGTGAGGGCGATCGAATTGAATCGGCAATAAACCGACAAAACAGGAGCTATCGCACTCGGCCAACGTCCCGACCCGACCCCACCGAGACCCCGAGCCCGCTTCGGCCCACCCCTCCGCCGCCATCCCTGCACGAGGGGTTGGCGGGGATTCAGCAACTTGCCGCGCCATATTTTGTCGTCCACGACCGACGACTAGTTTCAGACGGGGACAGATAAAAGGTGTCAACGCCAGACTCTGTTCCGCGAGCTAACATTCGCGCTGCCTTCTCCCTTGTTGCAGGAGGGGACCCTTTCAGGAGATGGCAGTCCCGGCTCTTTTGATCGTGCAGCGATGGGCCCAACAGGGACCGGCCTGGGGGCGGGCCTGGGGGCGGGCCTGGGGGCGGGCCCGGGGGCGGCGACGGCTGGCGGCGGCGGTGCTGGGCTCTGCTCGGGCACGCCGCCGGCCAGCAGCCGCCAGTCCCCTAGACAGTCTCCTCGACAATCGCCGAGCCAGCCTGCCAGCGACCATGGTAAGAGAAGCGTGCCATAATTTTCAAATCATATGTTTGTAAGTATTACATTTTTCATGATTTTTTTTAAATATAAAATTTTGTTTTCTTCCTGATTTTTTTTCGATACAATTTTCTCGCTGTTGACCCCTGGCGTCTCCTTGTTTGCAGTCGAGCCCGACTGTAACGGAGGGGAGCTGCCTGCTGCCGCCCCCGCGGGCCCCGCCCCCACGGGCCCCGCCCCCGCCGGCCCCGCCCCCACTTCGGCCCCCGCACCGCTGCAGTGGAGCCCGCTGGAGCAGCCGGACCTGCTGCCGGAGGACGAGCGTAGCACCGAGCGCCCCGCCGTGCCGGGGGTGCCCGTCAGGGGCGCCACCCTGCCCGCCCTCGTCAGACTGCTCGTCCAGTGCTTCGGTGAGGGCGGCGGCCGGCGGCCAGACAACGTGTTTCATTTCCCCGGGGTGGGGCCCGGCCGCCGGGGCGCAGCTGTAAATAACGGGGGTTTGTGTGATCGGCAGAGGTGGACGGGTCGGTGGTGGCGGCGGCGGCGGCGCTGCCGAGGGTCGTGCTGCTGATGCACCGCTGGTGGACGTCGGCCGCCCACCTGGCCGCCCTGCTCACGGAGGTGTACCGCGGCAAGGACGCCGTCGAGGCCGGGAGCGGCGAGTGCCCGCCGGGCTGCGGCCACCGGCCACAGCCGGGGTCCGGGCCGGGGGCGGGCGCCCCAGGCTGCCCCGTCGCCAGGACCCGGCTGCGGGTCTGCCACGTCTTCAGGTCGGTGTCCGGGGGACGTCCTTCCGACGCCGTCTCCGCTCACGACCTGCCCCGCTCACTGCCCTGACTGCCGCGCAGGTACTGGATGATCCACTTCCCACTGCACTTCGAGGTGGAGCCGGGCCTGGTGCTCGTGGTGCAGGACTTCCGCACGCAGCTGCCCGCCGAGTGGGACGGCCTCGTCGACACCGCCGTGCTGCCCAGCTTCGACTGGATGCGGAACCCGTCCGTCCGGCCCGGGCAGCAGCAACAGCAGCTACAACAGCAACAGCCCTCGCAGCAGCAACAACAGCAGCAGCAGTCGACCACTCAACCAAATGAGAGGGTGTCACTGGTCTTCAACCATATGGAGCCGCAACAGTTGGCAGAGCACATCACGTTTCTGGAGCACAAAGTCATCAGAAGGATAACGGTGAGGGGGCGGTGACGTCAGGGGAGTGGGAGGGGAGGGGAGGGGAGGGGAGGAAAGGGAACAGAAGGGGAGGCGGAGGGGCGCAGCGGACGCAGCACTTTGTCGCCGGAGATGGGAGACAGGAGCAAAGCGAGGAGGGAAATACGTTCCGCGACGCTTAAGGCGACGTTCTCTCGCCTCTGGATTTTCGAAAAAAAAAAACACTCAATAAAGACGGGAAATTGTGGTCATTCCGCAGTTCCACGACCTGAAGCGATACGCGTGCAGCGGCCGCCTGCAGGACGCCCCGCGCCTCGAGCGCTCCGTGTCGCTGTTCAACGGGCTGACGCAGTGGGTGCAGTGCATGGTGCTGAGCCGGACAACCCCGCAGGAGCGCGCCGAGGTCATCGACAAGTTCATCAACGTCGCCAAAGTACGCCACTGCTCACTTTTCTGTCTTTAAATGTGTTTTTGGAGTTCCAGAAAAAAAAATTCTCACTAAAAAAAAATGGTCGTGACTGTCCCGCGCAGTGGCTGCAGCAGCTGCACAACTACAACTCGCTGATGGCGGTGGTGGGCAGCCTCAGCCACTCGGCGCTGGCCCGGCTGTCCAGGACCAGCGCCTGCCTCCAGCCGCAGTCGACGCGCGCGCTGGAGGGGCTCGGCGAGCTGCTCTCCTCGGCCTCCAACTTCAGCAACTACCGGCGGGCGCTGCACGACTGCCAGGGCTTCAAGATACCGATCCTGTGAGTAGTTCCTGCCGCCGCTGTGCGGCTGTGCGGCGGGTGTGGAGGCCCGGTGTGAGACTCGAACGTGTCCGCAGCGGCATCCACCTCAAGGACATGATCGCGATCCACGCCGCGCTCCCGGACTGGCTGCCCGGGGACCACATCAACGTGCGGAAGATGGCGCAGCTCACCCCGATCGTGGCCGAGCTCGAGGACCTGGCCAGGGTCAACCCGCCCGTCATCACGCACATGGACGTCGTCAACACGCTGAGGGTGAGTCGGCGGGCGTGCTGCTCGCGCCGCGGCCGCCGGCCCGACGCCGCCGCCTCACGCCCATACGGTGTCCCTGCCCGCAGCTCTCCCTGGACGTGCAGTACACCGAGGACGACATCTACGAGCTGTCGCTGGCCCGGGAGCCGAGGAACTCGTCGTCGGTGAGTGGAGGCCAACCTTCGCCTTCGACCGCCACATGGAGGCCGACACCGCGGCGCAGCGGCACGGCCCGGGCACCCCGCCCGGCTGGCGGGGCCCGGCTTCGATCACACCGCGCCGCGCGTACCGACGCATCCCGTCCCGTCCGAGGCCGCGCGCGCCGCGCCCGCGCCCTCACCCGCAGCCCGTGGCCTTGTGGCGGCGGCCGTGCCGGGGGCCGCGCCGCACGTACTCCTCGCGGAGGGGCACACACCGTGGCCATACCCCCCGCGCCCGCGGCATGGCGTATCCGCGGGCGCGCGCGCGCGCAGCGCCCTGGACTCGAGTGCTCCCTCTCCCAGCGCTCCTCCCCATAGCATGACGGCAATTGTCTTGTTGCGCAGCCGCAGACGTCACCGACGCAGACCACGGCGCCCGGGTCGGTCGGGGTGTTCGCGGAGTGGGCCAGCGCGGCCTGCACGCCCCCGGACACGGCCACCATCGAGAAGCACGTCAACGCCATGGTGGACGCCGTCTTCAAGCACTACGACAGCGACCGAGACGGCTACATCTCCCGGGAGGAATTCGACTCCGTCAACACCAACTTCCCATTCATCGCGTCCTTCTGCGTGCTGGATGCGGACCAGTGAGTATTCAGAGTGACTAGACTGCCACTCCCGGGGCGGGGCCAGTCGCCCTCGATAAAGCCGCCATCTCGACTCCTTTACAGCGACGGCATGATCAGCAAGCTGGAGATGAAAAAGTACTTCATCCACGCCAACTGCCACGCCCTCAAGAGTCTCAAGAACGGCTTCAAGCACGACTTCCACGAGACGACGTACTTCAAGCCGACGTTCTGCGCTCACTGCGCCGGTCTGGTGAGTGCCCGCTACAGCGAATGTTTGACAAGTGGAGAGTTTTGACGCCCGTAAGGAACGCCTCGCCCTGTCCCCGTGTCCAGCTGTGGGGGTTGATCCGGCAAGGCTTCAAGTGCCGGGACTGCGGCATCAACGCGCACAAGCACTGCAAGGACCTGGTGGTGATGGAGTGCCGGCCCCACGCCTCACACCACGGCAGCGGCCACGCGTCCGGCCACGCCTCCAGCCACGCCTCCAGCCACGCCATCACGTCGCGCCGCCGCTTCCGACGCAAGAAGAAGTCGTCCGTGTCCGAGTCCGAGTCATCGCCGCCCAGCCCCAAGTACTCGGTGGCGTCGGTGGGGTCGCAGAGCTCGCAGGGCTCGATGGGGTCGTCGTCGACGGGGGAGGTTCCCGGGGGAGCGGCGTGCCACCGCGACCGGGAGGAGCTGATGGAGGCCCTGGACTGCCCCGGCCAGCCGGTCCCCGCCCCGAGCCACGTCTTCGGCCACCTCGGGGGCTCGCTGCCCTCCAGCCCGCAGCCCATGGCCATGTGGGGGCCGGGGCCGCGGCGGAAAATCAGGTACGCCTCGCGCGCCCATGTGTGTGTGTGTGTGCGCGCGCGCACCCGCCCCGCACGCGCGTGCCGTGTGTTTCATGTGTGCACGTGTGGTTTGCAGTGACTCGCTGCTGGTGCCGACCTCGGCCTCGCTCGGCCTCGGCCGCAGCCTGCGCACGCAGAACAGCTGCCCGGAGACGTCGGTGCCGCTGTGCTGCTCGCGCCTCGGCCACGGCCCGGGCCACGGCCACCACCCGGCAGCGCTGGCAGCACAGACCCGCGACGTGTCCCACCTGGTGCACCCCCCCTCCGCCTCACTGCTGCACTCGGCCACCCTGCACTCCCCACCGACGTCCCTCATGCTGCACCAGTCCGGCGGCGGCCTCGGCGGTGGCCTTGGCGGCGGCCTCGGCCTCAGCCCGCTGGCGATGCCCCACGCCGTGCCGGGTGCCCCCTTAGAGCCCCCCGCAGGGCTGAGCACGGTAGAGGCCCTCCAGCACAAGGTCCAGGCGGGCGAGGAGGTAACGAGCACTCTGTTTTGCGACCCCTGACCAGCTGGCCCTCTGTAACGCGCCCGACCCGTTGGTTCCGTTCCGCAGCAGCGGCACTGGTTGCAGCGCGAGAACCAGATGCTGACGCAGCGCATCGAGGAGCTCCTGCGTGAGAACCAGACGCTGCGGGAGCAGCTGGGGCACGAGCGGGTCAACACGGCGGCCTACATCATGCGCCAGATGGACACGATGCACCTGCAGCGCGACACTCACGTGTGACGACACTGCTGCTCCCAACTAGCTCTGCCCTTTCAAGCGGAATCTATAACATCACCCACGTTCTAACTCGATGATCTCTTAGTAATTGTTGGGGTAAGAGTCATTTAAAAAAAAAGGCCCTTTATCGACATTCTATATTGCGCTGGACGCTTTTTCATGCATGTCGTTCTAGTCTTCTAGTCTTCTCGGGTCGGAGGCCAGAAAATAGGAGGAAGGAGTCCCGTAGGGCCTGCGGTTTTCAACACGACTGTCAGTGCTTATGGTTGTTTTTTTTTAGTTTGTATCTCGCTGGCGAGATGAGAAAGAGCGAAATTTATAAGAATCCGCGTTGTGGGAAGGGTTATACTCGATTTCATTGTCAATGATAATGAAAAAGGCTTCTGTCGTTCCTCAATATTTTGAGCTGTGCTTATAGATGCTGGTTCTTGCCGATGTTGTACCTATCTATCCCCGAGGAAAGTTCTATCCCGGGCGGTGTAACAGAAGGATGTGCGAAGATCTCATTGAAATCGCAAAGCCATTCATTTTCAAAGAAAAGAGCAATATCTTTTCAGTACTTTAAGCTTAGTTTTTAAATCGTCTTTAAGTGTAATTCTTGTAGATTCCGGAATTTCTCAGTAGTTTCAAACTTCTAGCATTCCTAACACACCGTATACTGTGTGAAAAGCACAACTAGAACGCTAAATTTCAATTTCATTCTACTTTGGAAACATTAAAAATCGTAACCGAATAATTGTCTATTAATGTAACAATTCACGAATGGCGTATGGCGTGGCGTGAATAACGGAGCCAGTATTGAAATTGTTTTCCAAAGCATCCTCAAGAGAACGATTTTTTAAGAAATTTTATTGATGGTGCGAATGTTTACAGAAACGAGTCTTTCATAAATGTGTCATTGGAAGTCAAGTTCTTCGAGTTTAAGATTGCGACTGGTTCGAGAAAGCGAAGGATTGGCTATATTTAAAAAAATCGAGCAATATTTTCTTTCTGAAATACAGAGTGACTCTACTTGTGCAGCAGTAACGGAATCAATTTTTATGGAAATTTATCAATTTTTTCATCGAAAAAGATATATGTCATTTGATATTTTTTAGATATTTTAAACTTACCCAACAATTTTAATCTCTAAACTATTTAATTGACCGGTGATGATGTATGAAGGTCATTTACTTATTAATGAGCATATTGTTCAAATATTCTTCACATTCGAAGATTTTTCTTTTATAAAAATATCGTAGCTGAGTGTGGTTTGTCCTTCCAAAAATACTAATTCACATTCGTTACAATGCGACGGCGTGCGCTATTGTCATTTTTCAAATGGATCGTTAAATGCCCATCCGTTCATATCCTGTTTTGCTTCTTTGACATTCAGTTCGCTGTTGGACCAACGATTTTAGTTCGGGACCAAGGAATTTAGGTGGCATGAGCTGTGGTTTGTACTTAAGTTAGTAATGCCGGTGTTTGTTTGTTGTTTTAAGGTTTAAAACGTCATTTTTATTTGCGGTTTTATCAGAAGCGGTTGTTGCCTATAGACTTGCCATTCTTCAACGTAGTGGCACAACAAAAGATCACGGTCACCCTTAATCTGGTTGACACTAGCAAGCGTGTGTTCGTGGGACCGAAGAAACACAAACACAGACGAGAAATATTTAAAGTCTTCCGAGAAACCCGTTAATCTTGTATCCATCAGTGGCGTAACCGATCGGACTTTCCGCCAGAACACGACAAAACAAAGCCGTTATTTTTTGTTCCTCTAATTGTATTAAATATATATTTGCTATTGATATTTTGATGTACGATTGTGCATTGATGAGGACTCTTTTTTGGTGGTCAGTTTAGCGCATATCACGACTTGTAAATTAATTTATATTTTGTAATTAGTTTATTTTGACACGTAAATGCGAGTCGAGAGAAATGTTTAAAAGAGTCAATTGGAATTTGGAACATCGCACTTACATTTCGTGTACAACCTCATTCTATTTGGCGACGTCATTGAATTTAGCCGGGTTGGGGGATAAACGGCAATGTTTTTCAAGTGAGTTTCATGAAACAGTAAGTTTAAAAAAATTTAAAAACGTGATTTCGCAGCCAGTGATTTCTTAATTATTATTAGCACGGATTAAAACAGTGATACGTTTTAGAAAAGTGAGATAAATCTTATGAGGACGAAAACAAATGAAACATGGGAAGTGACTTCCCCGCATCACCCCCACACGAGTGAGTCGTAAATTTGATCGCCCTCTGACAAGTTTCCAATATTGTACCGCCGCATTAGCGAGAGACGTTTCCTCGAAGTAGAATGGCGAATAAAGACAAGGCGAGTTTGTCAACAATGCTTGAACCTCATTTTGTTGTCGGGATTGTCTATGTGTAATCGATGCAAATGGTGTAACGTTGAAGGGGTACATTTCTTCCAGTATTGCCATAAAACGTATTTTTAAAAATATACATTTGACGTAGAAATTTCCTTACGGTAGATTCCTGTATTTTTCTTTTTACATGATTGTGTTGTAAGACAAGGTGGATATGTGTGATTCCACCTAGCGTTTTGTTCGGAACGCGCCGCTCTCCATTCTCTGGCGTTACGACAGGTGCATGTTCGTGCAGATTATGGAATAAATATATGAACATAAATCTGGTCAGTGTTTTTCTTCCGCCGCCCCGCTGCTTCTTCTCACTTGATGACATTGGATTACCGACGCCGGACTTGCGGAGGGGCCGAGTCGGCCGAGTCTCGGGCACAAATGCCCCACGCACTACGATAAGGGATGGGTGGGGGTGGTGTGAGCTGAGCTTGCCGGGGCCCCCGCCAGGCGGGGGCGGGGCGCTGACTGTCTGCCCTGTGCCGGTGTATAAAAGCCAGCTCCAGGGGCGCGGGCCCGCAGACTGCACCCGCCCCCTCCGGTGAGCAGCTCGTCAGCTCGTACCCTGCCCCGCAGACAACGCCGCCCCGACCACACGGCCATGCGTGAGTACGCCCCCGGGGTCACCCGGGCTCGACTACAGAAGTGTGAAGCTTGTCACAGACTCTGCTCTTGGGAGCCCTCGGCCCGCCGATCCAACCTCGGTCAGGAAACTTGCAAAACAGGCAACCCTTTCCCTTCTATTGGTGCAGCGTTGCAGATGCGTAGCGCAGACGCGCTGAGATCACATTTTAAACGTCACTAGAGAAAGCGCGGCACTTGTTGCTCTTCCAGAGCGAAGCATTTTTAAATAACGCTCGTAGCTTTAAGCGTTGTCTCAGAGGTCTCTCGACAAACAAAAAAAAAGCACTGTTTTAGAGCGACGACACAATATCGCTAAACAATTAATTCGTGTTAGTTGACAATGATTCTGATTTTCTTTCCGTTTTGCTCAAAATGTCCGTGCGAACCAATCTTTCTTCGCTCTGCGATGGGCGCGATTGGTGGTGGGGACGGCGGCGGGCGCGCCTTATTGTGCGTAGTAAACTTCCATTAGCGCGCCGGCGGCGTCCGCCTGACTGACGCGGACGGGGCGGTCGGCGAGTACGAGTCCCTGGAGGGCGTCCACGGCGGCCACGGCGGCCACGGCGGCCCGAGGAGAGGCCGTGGGGAGGATGGGGAGGGAGGGGCGGCCGGCCGCGAGCACCGCGAGGCGGCAGCAGAGCGCCGTGTTGGTAGGCAATGCGGGCGCCCCTGCGCTCGGCGGGCGGGCCTACCTCGCAGGCTGCCTCGCGGCGGCGGCGGCGGCCGTCTCCGGGTCGGACGAGCGGCCGCCGCCCGTGGGTCTCTGCTCCGTTCCGTGCGGCGTCCGGCGAGGGGGAGACCCGGGGTAACCACTTGTACCGAATCTTTGTTCTCAGTGATATTTTCCTTAGGGTCACAGATACATGCATCGAAATTGTACGTCCTGATCGCGGCGTCCAGTGCAGTGCAGCGTCATGTGCGTGCCGAGTAGAAAGCTTAACAGTCCGCGAAACGCGGCAAAATTCTGGGAATACGTCTGAGCTCCCACACGCGCGCGCTCACACACACTACTCATGATGGCCGTGTACGGGACATACAGAGTTCACATCTCTCGTTGCCGCGTCCGCGAAACGGGTACTCTCGGATTTCGAGGAAATTCATTCACACACACACACACACTCACGGTCGGGCGCGGACATATCGCACATGTGACATCTGCCGCCACGCCGCGCCGCGCCGCCCGCTTTCATGGCGCCGGCCGCGACAGCTGCGCTGCAACCTCAATGAGCGGCGTGACCGTCATTTTAAGGGCGGCGCGGCGGCAATGGGGGCGGAAAAAGAGTCGAGGGCGGCGTGGCGGCGTGACGCGGCCGTGACGCGGCGGCGTGACGCTCGCGGGGGAGATAGCGGCGGATGCGGTGCGTGCAGCGCAAGATAACCGTTTCATTTTTCAGCGCGGGGGAAGACGAGTGAAACATACGGGGGCGGCGGGGGCGGCGCGCTCCACGCGGCCATGTACGTCCACGTCCTCTCCCGTGTCCCTCCCATTTTCGCGACGCCGTGTGTGTACACCTGTATTTATCTTTTCCCGGAGCCGCGAACATCGGCTCGGATGACGACGAGTGGCCGCAGAAAATGTTTTTGGCAGGCACTCACATACAGGGGGCGCGCGCGCCTGTCGCTTGACGGACGGGCGGCCAGTCACTGCCGTGTGAGTGAGAGAGAGAGAGAGAGAGAGAGAGAGAAAGAGGCGGCGGCGCGCTCTGTCGCGCACCTTTAATTAGCGGCTACATGCCGAGCAGGCCCGCTGGCCCGCCGCTCGCGCGTCTCTCCCGGAGCCCGTCGGCCCGCCTATGGCGCGGCTGCCACGCCCACGCGTGCCCTTTGACTCTGCGCCGTCGGCACCGCCCCGCACGCACCGGCCGCCGCCCGCGCCCGTATCGGCAGACACCGGCGCCAACGCAGTTAGCCTTTACAGTCGGCGCAAATCCGTCCATTCATTCGGTGGCACCGACGGCGAGCCTGTGCCGGCCCCGCCGCCCGCCCCCCATCCTCCCCGCGACGTACCGTTGGTCATGGCGACCGCAGCTGCCGCAGCTGCCGCAGCTGCCGCCGCGCTGTGGCCCGCCCCCTCTGCCTCATTATTGCGAGGAGCATTTTAGCGTCCGCCTCTCTGTATTTCGGCTGACAAGTTGTGCCGCGGGGGCCGACACCGGAGACACTTCCGCCGGCCGTCAGCGGGGCCTATCACCCGGTGGGGGCCTCGGGTCTGACGGCGCACGGCACGGAGTCGTCAGTGCTCGGCTAGCGCTCCGCTCCATGCGGCGCGGCCTTCCGCCCGCCGCGCCCTGACACTCTGACAGGGGGTGGGGGTGGGGGGGGGGGGGACTCTCGGCCCGCCTCCCGCGCCCCGTCACCCATGCCGTGGGCCCTACAGCCGCTCCGGTATCGGTGGCCGGCCGCCGCGGTACGCACCGTGACAGGCGAGGCTCTGGGCCCGGCGGTGCGGGGCTTTATCCAGGTGCGCGCCGATCGGCTGAGGGCGGTCAGGGGGCGCAGCGGCCGGCGGGGGGCTCCTCTGAGCCGAGGCGGGCCGGGCGGGTGTTGTGTGGGGGCGCTCATTAGAGACAGACGTTTATGGGTCGTAAACTCGGGTCACAATGGTGAGCCGGCGGCCCGCCTGTGTGTCGCGGGGGTCGCTGGCAAAGAAGCGGGAGGCCCCGGAGGCTGGCGGCGCGGCGCGGTGCGGTGAGGACGCCGGCTGAAAGCAGGTGAAAGGAGAGGCGGGGTGACGGGGTGGCGACGCGGTCCGGCCGAGCCCCCGCGGGGGAGGGGGGGGGGCTGTGAGGCTGTGAGGGGTGCATCCTCTTGCCACCCCCCCCCCCCCGCCCAAGAAATGCTCAAAAAACACATTTAATTTTTAAAATTGGAAAAAAAAGATACTCTCGTCGGCCCCAGGCGGCCGCGGCTGAGAGGCACTTGGCGGGGCCGCACGACGCCGCCACCGCCCTGCGGCAGCGGCTGCCACTGCGCCGCCGCTGACGAAGTGGACGCGAAACGAATGGATGAATGGAAATGTGATGCGGAGACCAGACAGTCCTCCAACGTTTTACGCCGTGTCGCTTTACGCGCCGCTTCTTCTCCGTCGAGGGTAGGTGAAACGAGGGCGGGTCCCGCACCCACACTGCGAGCCCCCCTTCGAACTCTTCGTCGTTGGGGGGCAGCGGAGCGGCAAGGTCTCTGTGCCGGCCAGCAGTGCTCGGCTTAGGGCTCCGGGCCGGGGCGTGTTCGAGTGGCACGGACCGAGTAGTACCGACCGGCTCGCCGGCGAGACGGACGCAACATGTCTGTTGCTCACGTACAAGGAGGAGGTGGTGGTGGTGGTGGTGGTGGTGCCGCAGCCGTCGCCTCGGCCCCAGCCCCATGGAGCTGGTGGTCCTCTATGCCCGGCCCCCTCATCACTGCCGGCGGGAGGGTGTCGTAGCATGTCCTCCCCTCCCCTCCCCTCCCCTCCCCTCACCGCGCCGACCGCGGACGGACTCGCCTCGCCTCCTGAGGTCTGCGGGTCTGCGGTCTTCGGCTGCCGACAGCTGGCCACACGGCGCACGGCGGCGCGGCCCTGCGGGGAGACGTCTGACGGGCTGCCAGCCGACCCGCCCTCCATCACAGCCTGAACCGGCCGGCCGGACAGGCGGGGGCGGGAGCCGAACAGGGCCGCGCAGCGCGACATTTCTTATCAATAGCGGAACACGCCCCCGCCGCCGTGGCGCCGCGTGGCGCCGCGTGGCGCAACGTGTGTGCCGGGGCGTGCGGCTGGGGGCGGCTGGCGGCGGGCGGCCGGGAGGGGCACCTGCCTGCCATGTAGCCGCCGTCACCTTAACGAGCTCGTACGGGGGGGCAGTTAAAAAGAAACGGTTGCGGAGAGGTGCCGGAGAGGTGCCGACGACGACACGGGTGTCGAGGCGCTCGGGTGATGCGAGGGCGCGCACGGGGGCGCTCGGGGGCCCCCGCGCCCCCGCGTGCTGCGGGGCGAGGCGCCGCCCGTGCCGCCTGTTAATTAAGACTCGTCGTGCTCATCATCCATCCCAGGTGCCCCTGACGGTGCCCCTAACGGTGCCCCCCGCGGTACCCCCGAGACCTCCGGGCGGCGCGCGTCAGCAGCCGCCGCCCTCCGCCCCACAGCAGCGCCCCTCACGCGCCGCGGTGACGGTGGAGCGATCGGACACCGCGACAGCAGCACAAGCATGACGTCTCGTCTGACCGGCGAAGGGGGACGACGTTATTCGCAGGAAAACGTGCCGAGCAGGAAATCCTGCCAAGGGAGCCACGTAACGCTCCCCCAGCGTAGCACCTCGGCCGCCTTGCCTGCACCGAGTGGCGGCCGGGACGGGCTTTCACGTGCGTCCTCCGCAGGACGCGGTCCCCGGCCGCATCGAACAGTGAATGGAACGCCCCTGCCCTCCCCCTCCCCCTCCGCGGCCGCGCGCCAACTTGGTCTTCGTTACGTGGCGCGGTGGGCGGCGAGTCTATTTCCGTCGTGGCGCCGCACTTGTCGCCGCCGAATCCTACTGAGAATGGTGTCGCTGAAGCCGTCGGCCGGCGTCCTCGAGGGGACTGACACCGGGCCGACGCAGCGGACGCGGGTGTCGGACGCGGCCGCGAGTGCGGCGGACGCCACACTTCCCGCCCGCCTTCGGTCGGAACCTTTTCTCCCGTTCCGCGCAGCTTTGTTGCCTCGACTGAGCGCTCGCGTTTGTTCTGTCCTGGAGCTCCTCCTTGCGCTGGCGGCCGGCACTGAGCACCGCTGCTGCCGCTGACGGCCCCGCCTCGGGCCGAGGAAGTTGGCGTCCACGCTATTCACCGTCTCGGACGAGGCCCGAGAGCGGAGCCGGCAGTCCCTTTCCAGACAATGAACAAACTGCTGTCTCGTCGCGTGGGCCCTCTTTTATGATATTATTCGTCCGTCAAACTTGTCAAACTGTCAAACCAAGAAAATTAAATGGTCGCCTCGACCGAGAAACAAAATCTCTGGACGAACACACTCACTACCCGACTTCTCAGAGCGCGCGAGCCGTGTCGAGTGTCTCCGGCTCCATCGCGGGCGGGACGAGGAACCCGATAAGAGCACGGCCTGTCGCCCCTGCCGCTTCCCCTCCGCATTGTGGCAGTTGCACGACCCGGAGTTGCATTCACCACCTGCTCGCCGCCGGTGGCGCCGGTGCGGCGGGGGGGCGGGGGCGGCGGGGGCGGGGGGCGGCGGGGGCGGCGGGGGTGGGCGGACAGTTAGTAATGAGGCTCCATCCAGGCACGAATGCGTCCTGCGGGACCGTGCGGACCGGGCGGGGCCGGCGGCGTCGCGAGCCGCAGGCCTCAGGGCAGCAAGCGCCTCCCCGCCCCCGTCGTGCAGGCCCGAGGTCGCGGGGTCAGGGGGCAGCGATCGTACCGCGGCAGCCGCCAAGTCGTCGAATTTCTGGAGGAGGCGGTATAACCTCTTTTTTTTTTATCTTGATTGTGCCCTCTTTTACGTGTCTGTTTTACTCCCGCGGGCCTGGCCCGGGGCTCCCCCGTATCACCTAGCAGAGGCAGGAGCGGAGCGGGCCCGCGCGCCCCGCGGCTCCCGGCCCACACGCGGAATGCTCTCGAACCGCGGCCGCGGTCGGACACACTTCTACACAACTGAAACGTCTACAACTGTAACGTAACGCTCATTGTTCAGTGTCATATGAGTCCGTGCCGGAACAGAAGCGCTGAGAGGAGCGCTGGAGTTATTTTTCTCCTCTTTTAATTTTATTGTGCATGTTTTCTTGGTGGCGAGGCGACAGAGATGAACGCGGCCGTCAGGTCTGCCAGAGCGTCCTCTGGGTCCGCCTCCGCCCCTCGCTGACGGCTGCCGACGGCTGTCCGGCCGGGGGGCACGGGGGCGTGGAGAGGCCGCAGGCGCCGCAGGCACGCTGAGGCCGCGAGCGCCGGGCTCATTCCGAAGGCTCTCTCTCTCCCTCATACACACACGCGCGCACCCCTGAAGGACGCCCCCAACAAGTGCGAAAGAGAAAGACAGACCAAACGCCTCTCTTCGGAATCAGAGCCTGCTGGACATGACAGAGCAGACGGCGCGGGGGCGGCGCCAGGCTGGGGGACGCAGGGCTGCGGCCCCTTCGCCGCCGACGCGGCAAACGCAGCCAGCGCAGCGTAACCACGAGCGTCCGTATGTTGTCTCCTTCCCACTAGGTCACATGCTGCATGATCTTAAAATGCAAATGCGAGGCTTACGTGCGAACACCGTGCCGACTGTAAGGGGGATGCGGCGTGGGGGGAGGGGGTTTGGAGTATAAACTCCATGGTGGGTGTGGAGGTGTGTGGTATATTGCAACGGTGAGTGAACGGCGGCGAACGGTCCCAACGCAGCCCGGGCCCGGGGCTTCTGCTCTGTTCTGCGTTCCGCGTGGCGGCGGCTCGGGCAGCGCGGCGCGCGCCTCGAGGGCCGGGATTAAATGCTAAGCAGAGCAGCCGAATGCAAATCCGGAGGAATGGCGCGAGGTTTAAAATTATTATTACAGCAGACGCTCGTCGGTCTCGAAAAACGGGGCAGACACTGTGCCTCCTGTTTGTTCGAGTCAATATGGAGATAATGGACAACGTACATCATCATCGATAGTCATCGATAATCTCAAAAAGGACACCGCCCAACGTGGGGCTCGAACCCACGACCCTGGGATTAAGAGTCCCATGCTCTACCGACTGAGCTAGCCGGGCTGATAAGGCGGAGCGCGAACAATACAATTGATTTTCTAAACAAGCAAACGAGAACGGATGCTTTGTTACGCGGTGAGGAAAAAAGTTCCGATACCGGGAATCGAACCCGAGCCTCCTGGGTGAGAGCCAGGTATCCTAGCCACTAGACCATATCGGATCGGTGCTGGCTTCGCGGGGGGGCGCACCCTACTTGTTGGGCGCGCGCCATCCCGCTGAGAGCGGAGCAGTCGTGGGAGGGGGGGGGGGGGGTCTGAGCCGCCGGGCAGGAGGGCCGCGCTGGCAAGCTGGCAGCCTGGCGGCTCAGGCGGGCAGCCCCGCGCCCGCCAGCGCCAGCAACAGCGTGCGAATGGCGCGAGCGCGAAGCGCGGGCGGAGTGGTGAAGGGGCGGAGCAGCGCGAGGCGCGCCCTCTTGGAAAGGGCCCCACGGCCGGACCGTCCCTGCAGTGAATAGCGCCGTCCGCTCACACGTTCCTAGAGCGCTCTATTCTACCTCCCCTTTTGCCTGCACACCGCCACAGTAATGTTCCGAATAGGGCCACCTTTCGAGGAGGCGGTGGCCGTGGCCTGCCCCAAATATTCACGCGGCGTGGCGGTAAACACGAAATGAGTTGCTCCCGCGGCTGCTGGTTGCTGTGGCGGACCCGACCCGACCCGGGCGCGGGTGTGTGCCGCGTGCCGCTGCCCCCGCGCCCCGCTCGCCTTATTTGCGTGTGTTTGCACGCATGATTGCATCCAATCCCGCCGCGCCCCGAACTGTGAATGGATGGTCGGGTGAATGGGCGGTGCCCCGCGCCGCGCCGCTGGCGGTATCTCATGCGTGGAGCAGTGGCCGCGGGGGAGGGGAGCGAGGGGATCCCTCACTTTGCGTCATGTTTGCATTCCCCTGACCGGCAGCGGCGGCGGCAGGGGGCGTGGGGGTGGGGGTGGGGGTGCCCAGGGGTCGTCCACGTGTTACGTAGCGGCCGCAGGGGCCGCGTCGTGCTCAGCAGGCAAGGTGAGTCGGGTGGCGTGCTGCGGTCGGTACCCCGATGCTCGCGGGTATTATATCGGCGAGATCCCTCGCAGCCGTGGCTCCTCGCAGCCGCGGGGGCGGGCTGAGCCTCGGACAGGTGGGACCCGCGGCGGGCGGTGCGGGACGGGACGGGACGGGGCCGAGGAGGCGGGCTAGGATGACCATGGCGGGGGCCGGCGGGGTTATCTAGCCACGCCACGCGGTGGGGGCATAGGCTCTCGCCTGCGCGCCTCGCCTCGGCCCCGGTACCCCGTGCCCCCTGCCGCTGGCGTGCGGGCCTCAGCCTGGCCGCAGCCGTAGCCGCACCCCGCGGTCCGGTCGGGGGCGGCCGGGGGCTCAGGGAGGATAGGAGGGATGTAGAGCGCACCTGTTCCGTCTCATGCCGCCGCCGCGCCCCGCCGCGCCCCGCCACGCCCCGCTGGCTGAGCCCGCACGCCGCGCGGGGTCGTGTTTGCTAATGATGGGGTGCACGCGAGAATTACCCCACTGCTTCCAGTCAGTGTACGCATTCCAGTCCAATCACTCTCCAGTCAGACTCCAGTCAATTTCCAGTCGGACACGTCGTGCGGCTACAGTACCGGGAGCGCATGGCCGCCCCACACGGAAGCTCGGTAGCCGCGTGGTTAGCGATTCCGGCCGGCGGGCGGCTGGTCGGATGTTCAACTCTTTGCCGGTCCGTGCGTTTTTTCTGTCGGCTCAGCTAAGGCGACGGTGTGTAAAGTACCTGGGGCGCGCTGCCGCCACCATAGCGGCTCTGTGGTCGTATGGGCAGGGTGGCTGGCCAGCGGCCGAAAGGTCGTTGGTTCGAGTGTGGCTAGTCCTACCAAATTTTTCTTGTGTCTGCGTTTGGAAGGCAGAGGGTAAAATATACTTCCGAACGTGGCGTCGGTATGGCTGTCTGAACGGCCGTGCGCGCTGCGTCACTGAGAGATGTAAGCGTTGGGTTTCAACTTGAAGATTCCCGCAGCACGGTCGGGCTTACCCCCGTTCCCGGGTCCGAGGTTCTCTCGGTCGCCCGGGGTTTCCGGCGGGGGGGCTCTGTGTCTACCAAGGAAACTTGGTTCGGAGACTCGGGTGTATGCTACGGGGGTACCTAGGGTTCGGTACCTTCGTTTTCGCTCCCTGTGAATCTGGCAGACGAGGACACGCCGTCGCGACTAGGGTTCGTCGTGAAGTACAGCAGCTTCGGCTGTGTACGATATAGGAAAGCCTACCTCCCCCCCAATCCGCTCGGGAGTGGCCGCAGTGCCACAGACCAACCAGCCAGTCGAAGGGAGTTGATTCCGGAAATCTGGCTGGCGGAGGGGGCTACATTGACCGTTGCGGAAGCGTGCCCCTGAAAAAGGCCGCTGCGTTGTGCCGGTGTCTTTGCGGCGGTCAATACCTGGTACACCGGTTCCCATTCGAACACCGAAGTTAAGCAGGAGGGTTCCAGGCGGAGGCCTGGGACGAGGTAGTGCCCACCCATTTTTGCAATTTTTTTTCATAAGCATCCATATATTTCTAAGCGAAACAAAAATATCCCAACGCACTCGGTGTCGCCACCGGATCGCTTCGCTTCCCCGCTGCCGGTTCCCCGTTCGACGGCGACATATTGCGCGCGGAATGTTATAGCCGGCGTAAAGGTCTATTTATTGTTGGCCCGCGTGCGCGCGCCGTGCCGTATACATCCCAGGAGGGTGCTTGAAAGGAAAAACCACATGTGAGCCCACCCCATAGCCCTGGCCAGTGGCGCGGGCCGCCCACCCTACCGCCCTACCCCAACCCCCCGGGTCCGCCGGCCCGCCCACCCCGCCGCCGGCTCGGCTCGGCTCTGCGGCCACTGATAGCGAGAACAATGCGAAAGGGGTGCAACTACCTGTCCAACCAGGCATGGATAACCCGGGCCGAAGGCCGGCGCGGCTCGCGGGCTGTGAGCGCGCGGCGCGCCGTGCTGCATATTTAATCGAGCGCCCTCTCGCACTGCTTAACGGTGTCGACAAGGGGATGTTCCCAGGGGTAACTCCTCCGGGCCGGTGGCGCGGTGGGTCGATGGGCCCGGAGCCGCGTGCGCGCTGCGTGTTCGACGTGTCCTTTGCATCTGGTTGCAGACGGATCCCCGAGAGCTCTGCTGGCGGCTGGCGTGCTGACGGCCCTCGCACTGGCGCTGTCACAGCTCGCCCCCTGCGACGCCAAGCCGGCGCACGCCGTGCAGATGGACGCCGTCGACACGTGCCTCTTCACGTGCGACGCGTGCTACAAGGTGAGCGCAGCCCGCAGCCCGCCAGGGTAGGCCGGCCCGCGCGGCACGAGCGCGTGCGCGGGCCGTGGCGGCCTACCCACACCGTCCGTGCTCACCGGGCGATGGCCCCCCGTAAATGATTAATCTGTCTGTTTCTGTCCCCAGGGCGAGGCTCTTCTGGCGTGCGCGAACACCTGCCTGCAGCTCGACGGGCAAATGATGGGAGCGGCATGGCAGCAGACCTGTCCCTACTTTCGAAAGAAGACGCTGTTCATGGATTTCTTGTAAATTCACCTCCGACAGATTTTTGTTTTCTATTCTATTCCGGTACAGATAATTTTGTTTTTTTCTTCCATCTTCCCAAAATTACTAACGATATATCATCAGTGTAGTCATGTAGTAGTGAAGGGATAATGTGGCTGTAGGAAGGTCTTTTGGAGATGCTATTGATTTCTTTTTGCAATAAAAAAAACAATAAATATGTACTTACAAACCAGTGTAAGCTCGATGTCTTTAATGAGTAGCACAAACAGTGGTGGTGTGATATTTGTACCATGCAGTATTACAGAAGACATGTTTTAATTTCAAGAATAAAGAGATGTGCATAGATTATTTTATTCGTCTTCTGAAAACACTTAGTATCACACACAATATAAATATAATTTCAAAAAACATCTTCATTGGCATCTGTTGTCTTGAGCTAGCTACCAACAAAAATACTGATAACTATTTTACATTGATGTATTTCTACCGAGTTAGCACTTAATTCAAAAGGTAACAAGAAAATATTGTGCTGGCTTTATATAATGATTTAAAAACCGGGGTCCCAATCAACTGGTCTCTGCACCAATTTTGTTTTAAAGCAAATTATCACATCACCTAACTTGACTGGAATGGTTGAATCTTGCAGCATTAACCCACACTCTTGGCCATTTTTCATTGAGTTAACTTCATTCTTCAAATGACGTAAGGAATAGATAGGACCTAGAATCAGTAACAGTAAAAATGTCAAAAAATAAATAAATTGAAGATCAAGCATCAGATAATCATTAGCATAATATTTCTACTTTAAAGCCAAAGATCTTACCACTATATAGGACTTCATTGTTTCTGACAAGCTTCACATTCTCAGATTTTATGATTTCACCTTTGGTAATTCGAAGACCAGCTACAACCATTTTCTTTCGCTTTTCAGTAACATCGAATTGTTGGATCACATCTGCTTCCCCTGTATTATGAGAAAAGTTAGATACCACATGAAGTTTAGGTAATTCATTTTAGAACTACAATCTCCATACCCAAAATTTCTTCTTCCTCAGTGGTTGGCATTTTGCTACTCAATTCCCTCTTGACATCATCTACTAAATGGTAAATCACATTCAAATGGCGTATCTCAACGCCCTTCTTTTTAGCTTCACTCTTTATTTGAGCTGGTGTTTTGACATTAAAACAGTATATAATAGCTAGAAGAGAAAAAGAATACACTGTAAACTATATAGAGCTGGTTGTAAAACACAATGACATGCAAAGAGGATTTGCATGCAAACATGGATAATGCCAATGGGAAGAACACATTACCACCAAATAGAGAGGCCATGTCAAGATCACCCTGAGAGGTATCGCCAACTCCATAGTGAACTATACTAAGTGGAACATCTGTACTATCATATGTCTCCAAAACATCCAGGATTGCTTCTACAGATCCATCCACATCTCCTGTAGTGGGGAAAAAATGCTTCGTGTTTTAATATTTGTATCTCTGGACTCCCAATAAATAAATTTAAAAAAAACTATAATGTGTCATGGACTCAAAATATATAATGGATGTACATACCTTTAATAATAACTTTGACTCTCGGGGTATTATCATCTACATACATTTTTTCTCTTTTCTCTACTATCCGATGGACTCCACGTTCATATGCGGCTCTTCTCTTGGCAATATATACCTGACAAATTGGAAGTATGAATATAAATAGAACAAACATACTTTGAGACACACTACATTAATAAAGAGAATGTTTACAAACCTTCCTGTGCTCTTTCATTTTTTCAGAAACAACTTTCTGATCCTCTACCGCTTTGTTAATGTCTTCCCGTGACTTTCTGAATGTGATAACTTGTTGAGCTCGTTTCTAGAAGCATTAAATGAGAGCCATTGAATCAAAAGCACTTTGTAACACTTAAGCACATCTCAGGGAGTATAAGAGTAAAGCATTGTTAATGAATGAGGAAAATAAAATTATATTTATGTACCTCTGATTCGACTTCAAGCAATACTTCTCCTGCTGCTGGAACATCTCTCCAGCCCATCATTTCAACAGGGGTTGATGGTGGTGCTTGAGTAATTTGCTTTCCAGATTCATCAAACATAAGGCGGACCTTTGCAAATGCAGTACCTGCTACCAAAAATGCTCCTTTTCTTAAAGTACCTCTGTGGATGATAGCTGTAGCCAATTTCCTGAATTTTTTTGACATCAGTACATCAATACAGAATCTGACAGCTATCACACACATGGAAAAATAAATGAGAGGAAAACAAACCCTTTATTGGAATCTTGTTTTGATTCTACAATAACACCTTCAACTAATCCACTGGGATCTCCCTTCAATTGCATTATTTCAGATTGAAGTAAAATTGCTTCAACGAGAGTATCCACGTTTGTACCATTCAATGCTGATATTGGTACTGCCTGTACATCACCACCCATACTTTCAGTGTATAATTGATGTTGTGCAAGCATCTCCTCAGTACGTTTCTAAAATGTAAGCAAGTTTTATCATGAACAAGTTAAAATATATTCTCTAAAACAAAGGAACTCATACTCACAATGTTGGCTTCTGGTTTATCAATTTTGTTGATTGCTACAATTATGGGAGCTGAAATGACAAAGCAGTGGGTTAAAAAGGTAAATAATGTACAACTACAGAATTACATTAGGCACAAAGGATTATTAAATATCCCAACCTGCAGCCTCTTGTGCCATTCTTATAGATTCCACGGTTTGTTCCATCACTCCATCATCAGCCGCAACTACAAGGACAACTATATCTGTTGCATGTGCACCTCGTGAACGCATAGATGTGAAAGCTGCATGGCCAGGTGTATCGATGAATGTCACACTGTCATCATTGCCAACCTTTACTGTAATTAAATTATTATTTAAGTACATTTAAACACTGGGTAAAGTAAGAGGTTTCTTTTAAAACCACAGTAATTACCAGAGAAAGCTCCAATGTGCTGAGTTATTCCACCAAATTCGCCTGATACAACATTGGCACTTCGCAGGTAGTCAAGCAGTGTAGTCTTGCCATGATCCACATGGCCCATAATAGTAACGATTGGAGGTCTTTTAACTAAGTCTTTGGGATCAGCTGCCGGTCTGTTTGAGTTAATAAAAGAAGCATTTTAAAAAATATATTAAGGTCTGAGAAGAAATTAAAAAAAAACAGAATCAAAGATTGACATTTTACCTGGGGTAAGCATCTTGATCTTCCTTTTTTGAATCGTCTTCTTTTGAAGGTAATATCATCGGTGACATCTTCATAAATCTCACAACATCTACAAGAATCTTCGGGTCATTAATCAGATCATCTTTGGATCTATAGAAATGGCCTTCTGGTATGAAGTTGTGAAGTATTTCAAGCAGTTCCTCTGGAGAAAAAAAAAATCCAAAGATTAAATTGAAATTTCACTGGGAAGATTTATTAGCGATCTTCACAATGCAGAGTGTCAAATCTTAACTAACTTGGTTTCTTCTGTATTTTGGTGGCTAGTTCATGTACAGACATATTTCTCCATACTTCCACCTTTTCTCGTTTGAGCTTATCAAGCTTTTTTAAAAGAAATTCTCTTCTCTGCAAAAGAAGTTACATTTAGCTATAAGTATATAAGGCAGCAAAATTGTTCATTAACACACCTTACATAAAATAAATATTAGGTACTAACCCAATCTTCTTGAGATTTTTTTGCTTTTGCTTGGCTTTGACAACTAGAGTGAAAGTTGGTCGCCGGCTGAGTGACGAGTTCTTTCCGAATCCGTCCATTTGAAGAAAATACTCCTAAATTTATAAAGACCAAAAAGTCTTGAAGGTTTATAATTTTGTCATTCGTTAATCCAATAAGGTGAAATCTGAAAGTAGTGGTCAACAATATGAGATGATCATCAAGTTCAATAAATCGTCTGCGTGAAAATCAGGAACAACGCAAAATAAAGACAGGAACATTCTACAACGAGTATCTTTGAACCGTTGTTGGTATTTTCATTCATTGTTGAGGAAAACAGAACTGGTTCCACTACACTATAGAAACCATTAGAGGTTAATGTAATGTGCCTGACACCATAAATTATGTTCATTTTCAAAGTACAGCGATTGCTGATTCTAAGATAGTAATATAAGAGATGTGACAACGCAGAAACCCTTAAAAACATGAAAATTTATACCTTCTGCTCCGAGGCCCTAACCTCATCAGGGACGCCGCCATGATGTAAGAGGCCAACCTGCGGGGCCGAACAGTCCGACCACCCACTTTCCCGACGGCGCGAAGTATGAACCCGATTATGCCACGACAGGGCATGCTAGAGACGTGGCCGCATGAGTTATGCGCCAATCCCTGAGTGACAGGTCACAGCTTCAATTCTTGCTGGCTGCTCCAATCTTTATGGATTTTAGTGACGAGAAAAATACCTGATGTTCTGTGCATTTTTATCTTGGTGCAGAAAGGTGCAGGCAAATAACAATTCTGACTGAGTGGTGGGTCTTCGTGTTTGAATTTGGTTTGTAGGGGTACTCAGCTGATAAGGAAAAAATGTTGTGATTTTCGAACGCCGTTTTAGTCCCCCCCCCCCCCTCCAACAAAGAGATAGGGATATTGCTAATTCATTTTTACTCCATTTCTCTGCGTGTGATGTTGGGAAGTGTATAGGAATTTGAAAAGACAAATACGTTTAAAAAATTATATTGTATATTTTTTAAAGAATCCTTGCAAATTTTCTTGGCAAACAAATTAGTCACAGTACATTGGAGCACACAGTGTTCTTTAGGAAGGACAGCCTTCTGCCGAAGAGACTAATACACAGGGAGAACATTTTTGAGCACTATGGCCTCACCTCCGGCCACTTCTACTAAACCCTTCCTTTCTTTCATTCGTGTATTTTATTTAAAATTCGCCACTTGGACCGGCAGACTGCGTAAGTTCTCTTGGCGCGCACACACTCTTCGCTGTGTGCCAACATAAAAAAAAAACATATTTTGAGAACTTTCCGCAGCTACGAAACCAAAGAAAGGGCCTTACGACTGTTAACAAACGTGACGTTATGGGGCGTGATCAGTACCGAGTCTTGCGACTCAACAAGACGGCCCAGACTACGTGCTGACTACGTGCTAGCGCACCTACACTCTCACACACACATACACGCGAAATACAATAAGAAAATAAATAAATAAATAAATTACTAACAAATAATAATAAATACATCCATTAAATGACACATTCGTTCACGCAGTCTAACGCACACACAAAATTCGGCAAGATGAAATTCACTTGGCACGTTCTCTCTCACTCACACATGCATACACGCACACATACACTCACATCCACACGCACAACATAAGCATACGTCTTTCTTAAACTAGGATTTAATCGATACTTAAGGCTGCTGGGGATGGCTGCCCTGCCCACTAAACAGAACGGAACTCCTCGCACGGTGGCCTTACGGCGCCGTAAGTACGTACAGTCGATGAGAGTTTAGCGGAGGGCTCGCGGCGGAGCGGCTATCTAGAGGCAGCACTAGAGCTGGCGCTCAGCATGCCGCCTCTAGAAAGCCTCCGCCGCGCCGTTCACCCTCCGCTTGCTCCGACGCCTCACAACTTGTGCAGCGTTCGTAACCGCCAGAGTTCTCACGGGGTCGGGGACACAAGAGTCCGCGGGAAGCAAGCCGACTGGACGGGGCGGTCGGAGCGCGGGGGACGGCGGGAGCGGGTCCCGCGTGGCCCCGCCGCACCGCGAACCCTCGGCGACGACCAGGTTCCTCTCCTCGGCCGTGTCCGTCGGCTCGCGGGGCGTTTAGTTTTCGGGCCGGGCAGCACCCTGGGAACCGTCGGCCTGGCCGAGCCGGCGCGCGGGCTGCTTCAAAACATTTTGTGCGTGTGTGTGGGAAAAACGGCGGGGAGAGCTGGAAGAGGAGGGCCGGTGCCGGGCCTGCAGCCGGGCCGCGCCAGTTATTCGCAGCCAGGTTCTGATATCAATTTGATTTCTGGGCCGATACACTAGGTGGCCTAAAAGTAAGGCGGGGCGGGAGCGCGCGCTTGTGTGTGTGTGCTCGCGCGGGTAGCTGGAACAGGAGGCCCCGGGCCAGGAGGGTCGGGCCGTGGGTCGGGCGCGCGGCACACATGGTCGGCCACGCCCAGGATGGGCCCCGCCGGCCCCGCCGGCCCCGCCCATCTCTGCTCTGGTCGACCGGTTCCGTCGGCGGCGGCGGCCCGGTCATGCAGACCCGAAGGCCTCGAGGCGGTCCCGGTGGCCGTCCGCAGCCTCCGCGGGCGAGGCCCGCAGGCAGGCCAAGCAGGCCGTGTGGGCCGTGCCCGCCGACGGGACGGGACGGGCCGCCAACGGACCGCCAACGGACCGCCGATCCAGGGCACACCTCACCTCACCTCACCTCGCTTCACTTCACCTCCCCGCGACGCGCCGGAACCAGAACCAGTCGTCGCCGGCCTCCCGGCCCGTCGGCGGCCTGTCTGCGGGCCGCGCAGGCTCCGCCCGGCACCACTACCGGCCCGGCCCCGCGGCCTGGCCTGGTCAGGACCGGCGGACTGGAGCCTAGACATTCTTCCGTTAGCAAGACAGGTGGCTCTGCACCGAAAGCGGATCGACGCATAAATGTGTCAAAAGAGGGGAGGCCGGACCTACTCGCTTACTCACTAGCCACCCTCTAAGCGAGCACACACACACACACACACACACACACACGCGCGCGCCACACCCCCGCTAGGATACACCTGCTCTCTGTCACGCGCACACACACCTCTCCTCCGCGCAATTTCGAGGTGCGACGAGGGCGACTTAAACTAACAACTTTTGATCGGGTTTGTCCGAGACGTTTCACAGGGCAGTTTGCCTCGCTTTATCGTTCCCAAGGGATAACGTTAAAAACTGGCGGCGTCGCGACGACGCGTGCGCGAAGGACTTGGCACGTGATCAGAAGAGAGCATCCACAATGACCGCGCCCGCCCCGCCCGCCCCGCCCCCAGTCACATGCGATCACTCCTCGGGCCGGGCCGGCCGGGCCCCTCCGCGCGCTGCGCTGCTACCACTCCCTCTCCCACTCTCCCATCCCGTCCCGCCGGCCAACACTCGCTGAAGGAGGAGAAAGTATGCATCCGAGCTTTGCTTTACATTCTTTTGGTACCTGTCCTACCCCACCCGGGCTGGGCTGGGCCACGCAGGATTCTGCCGGGGGGGGGGGGGGGGGCAACGGGCCGCACGGCTACCCTGGTGGCACTGACATCTCCACTAAATCCTACCAGGGAAACCACAAATTTAGAGGAGGAAAAAAAAGAGGGGGGGGGGGGGAGATCGTCCCACCCGACATGACACACATATGTTTTGACTAGCAAGCGCGCCCAGCTTGGTACTTAGTCTCTATTTACACAACACAGGAAAAACACTATCAGTTAACAATAGAAGACAGAATAGAGTCCAATCGTCATCTCTTCACCCATTCTTTGGACCCTTGAGCATTAAAAAACCATAATGGGTTGTCTGACAATTGTAGTAATACTTCACAGAAGTACAAGAAAAGAAAAGGTTTCCCCCCTCTGTCTTGAGTGAAGGGTATCAGCCCTTCCCTAACGCACCCCATCGCCCCACAGCCGCACTCTACACTGCCATCAAGTGGTTATTTTATCGACACCAGTCACATCACCGTTATGCTAGGAGAGTAAAAATTGGCACAGAACGTGCGGGAGTGGGACGGAAGTAGTGATGGATCCCTGAGTGGGCGGTACGAAAAAATGATGTAAATCAATTGAAAATTAACGAAAAACCATTGGGAAGCGTGCTACGAGTAGAAGCAGGTCTTGTTCTTATTGCTCTTGGCGTGGATGGGCACAGCGTGGACGGGCGCGGCCAGGACGGGGACGACGGGGTGGTGGCCGTAGGCCTGCTGCGCCTGCTGCTTGTCGGGGCGCAGGGCGAAGGGCCGCAGCCGCACGCAGAGGAAGGCGGACAGCAGGCAGGACACGACCAGGATGGCGAGCAGCACGACCAGCGTGGCCGCGAAGCCGGGCGTCGTCATGCAGATGAGGCCGGCGTCGTCGCGGGCGCCGAGCACCATGGTGGGGCCCTGCGCGGCGGCGAGCGCGGACGCGTTGCCCGCCGCCTCGTCCAGCGAGAAGGTGAGGTCGCCCGTCGACACGACGCGGATGATGCGGTTGACGCCCACCTCCTGCGCGGGCCTCGTCTGCGTCTCACGGCGGTGACGGCCGGCGTGGCCGTGGCCGTGGCCGGGGCCGGGCAGCCGGACCTTCCTCTCGTCGCGGGGCCTGCTGCTGGCCGCGGCCTGCAGGTAGGCCTCGAGCGCGAGCGGCGAGTGCTGGCCGTGCTGCGGGGGGCCGTACTCGATGTGCGGGCCCTGGCCGAGGCCGAGGCCGTGCAGCGGCGGGCCGCCGGGGCCCTGCGGCCCGCCGTGGCCGGGCGGCGCGGGCAGGCTGCCGTCCGAGCACTGGTCCGGGCACTGGTACCGGCAGATCTGGATCGTGCACTGGAAGTGGACCTCCATCGAGTCCGGGAACTTGAAGGCCTGGAAGTGGGCGTACGAGAGGACGGAGGCGGACGCGCCGAAGTTCTTGATCTTGGTGAACCGGGACATGAGCTTGGGCCGGGTGACGCAGCCCTTCTGGTCCACCAGCTGGATGGGGGCGCGCTTGCCGTCGTGGGCCATGCAGTTCCGGACCAGCATGTCGAACTTGGAGTCGTCGTCCTTGATGGCCAGCACCATGGTCATCGTCTGGCCGATCTTGACCAGCCCGGACACCTCGGACGCCCAGGGGCCCTTGCCGACCTGGATCTGCATCCAGCAGCCCACGTTGTCGCCGGCGAAGTCGGCGCGCACCACGTCCAGCATGTCGACGGGGAAGGGCCGGAACGTGACGGACTTCTCGTACTGGTCGTGCCAGGTGCAGCGCAGCTTGCGCGCCTGGTCCCACACCTCCTGCACCTGCGGGTCGTACTGGATCACGATAATGTTCTCGAAGTAGGTGCCGGAGCCGGAGTCGGCGCCGTAGCCGTACAGCCCGTTCTCAGTGTTGCCGGCGGTGCCGCAGGCGTGGATGCTGATCTCGAAGTTGGCGGACGTGCGGCCCAGGCCGGCGGGAAGGTGCACGCAGTTGACGTTGCTGTAGTGGCCCTTGCTGAAGACGATGCCGTAGAAGGGCTTGTCGAAGCTCAGGAACACCTTCATCGCGTTCTTCTCGCACTTGACGTCCAGGGACACGATCTTGGGCATGTCGGGCGTGGACACGGGCCAGGGGTCACCGCTGGGGGCGCTGGCGCCGAGGCTGTTGCCG
The DNA here is from genome assembly GCA_026979955.1 of Megalurothrips usitatus. NCBI lineage: Eukaryota > Metazoa > Arthropoda > Insecta > Thysanoptera > Thripidae > Megalurothrips > Megalurothrips usitatus. The sequence continues at coordinate 11,976,637 of CM049594.1, forward strand.
CCGCCGCTGGGCAGGGCTGGCGGCCCGTATAGCTTGTCCATGGCCTCGGCGGGCGCCTGCGGGGGGCCTCCCAGGGACGGGCCGAGCGGGGGTGGCGGGCCGTGGTACGAGTTCTTGAACGGCTTGTGCGGCGGCGGGCCGCGCAGGGGGTGCGCGCGCGGGGGCGGTCCCAGCGGCCCCAGCGGCCCGGACCCGGGCCCGAGCGGGGGAGGGGCGTAGCCGCCGTGCTTAGGCGCCGTCTCTGAGGCCTCCTGGTCGCTGCCGGGGCCGGACTCGAGCTTGGCGTTGGCGCTCGGCTCCAGCTGCTGCGTCTGCGAGGGCGCCGCCACGACGGCCGCCTCGGGGGCGCTCTCCGCCGCCATCGGCCCGCTGGACGCCTCGGCGTCCGCCTCCTCCAGCCGCACCTGCAACACCAGGACAAGGTTCGAGTCAGTCCAGCGTCCAGACTTCACAAGGAGAGGTACATTTAGTAAGTTGTCCCGCTGGTTGGAATAGCGCACTGCCTGCCTTTCGGTCCCGATCTCTCCCGCCATTCTCCCCCTCTCCATCTTTTGTTTCATTTCACGCTGACGGCCGTGCGACGCGCGACCGCGATTGTATACCTGCGCGTGTGTGTATCGCATTACACTCCAAGGGTAGTCGGCGTCACGCCTCTCTCTCTCTCTCTCTCTCTCTCTGTCCCAATCTACCTGTCTCTCCCTTTCTCTCTTCGCGTTGTGCGTGAGGAGGGGACAGCCGAGGAAAACGTCTCTAACTTCTTTATGGTTGACACCACGGTGCCCTCGATGTGACCACATAACAGTAAAACTGTTCCATATTTCATTCGAGAGGGCCGCGGAGGAGCCGAGGAGAGGTGAGCGGGAGCAGCGACGGGCAGGGGGCAGCGGGCAGGGGGCAGCGGGCAGGGGGCAGCGGGCGGGGGGCAGGGCAGGGGCAGCGGGCAGGGGGCAGGGGCAGCGGGCAGGGATCGCTCTACAGCTTCATCAACCCCCCCCCCCCCTGCTTTCGTGTTTTTATTTTACCGCGCTCGCGCCGCCGCTCTCCTCAGTCGGCCCCACCTGACTGTGAGAGTCGGACAACACTACTGCCGATAACGCCCCGATTGGATATTGGTCGGATTTATTCCTTCCCGACGACCTGTATTGGTTTGTCGGGCGCGGCCCGGGGCCTGCCGACTGCACTACACTCTAACTATTTCGGCCTCATTCATGGACGTGAGGGCCGCGGCGGCAGCGGCGTGGCCTGACTTGTGAAGAGACGCGGGACCGGCGGCGGGGTCGTCGTCCATCAGGCGTCCACCGCGGCCACCGCGGCGCACCGCTCGGCCCGACACGACACGCCGTTAATGAGGGCGTTTCGCGAAAGTGAAGAGGAGGCGGACGTCCTGACGGGCGGACCGACCGCCGCCGGCCGCGCGAAACGGAAAACCGAAACGCAGCTCGCGTCGTCTGCTGAGACCCGGCCGAGGGGTGCGTGTGGTGGTGGTGGAGGTCCACCCAGCATTTCGCGTCGGCAGGTTAATTATTTATTTTATTCATCACGCGCGACCTTCCCTGACGAGGAAAGCGCCTCGTCGCGGCAACCGCACAAGACAACGACCATATCGTATCGGAAAGGGTCGTGAGAGGCAAGTTAAGGTAAAGTAAAGGCAGGAGGACGGGGCGGGGCAGGCAGGAGGCCCGTGCCGGATCCTGTCACTGAGCCGCGCTGACGGATGAGGAGTGCTGCGGCAGCTGCGGGAGACCGAGCACACAGCGCGCCGCCGGCCGGCACTCACTTTTACCCGCACCGGTGGCCACGCCGCGCCACGCCGCGCGGAGACACCGCGGGAAAGGGCCCCCCGCCGCCACACCCCGCCACGCCAATCTCGCGGGCCATGATAAGGGCCGATGGCAAAAAGTTTGATTTACGAGCGAGCCGCGAGGCTGCGTGCTGCGGCCGGTACTGTCTGCCTGACAGGCCTCCGCCGTCGCCATGCACTCAGATGCGGCGGGGCGGAGCGGGCGGAGCAGCGCGGCGCGCTAAACAAGGACGGCGGCGGCGCGGAGCCCGGAGCCCCGTGGAGGGTAGGCAGCACGCGGCGCCGCCGCGCACCGGTGTACGCGCACTGCCTACCCTCCAGGCGCCCCATCAGAGTTATTTTTCTTTTTTCTAACGTAGAAAGCAGCGCTACAACAACGATGCTGCTGCTGCTGTGGTGGTGGCGGCCTGCCGACGGGGTGACGTCACGTGACAAGCGGCCGGCCGGCCCTGTCGCAGCTGCGCTGGCCGCGCTAGCCCACCGCAGGCCCGCAAGACCCCTCGGAGCACCACCACCACCACCGCCGCCGCCGCCGCGAGGCGCACAGAGAAACTCATTTCTCCCGCTCGTGTAGAAAAAAAAATGTTTAATATGGAGGCCCCCGCCGGGCAGTGCTGCCGCAGTGCTCCCGTCTGTGTGTGTGTGTGTGTGCGTGTGTGTCACGCGGGCCGGCCTACCGGGGAGACGGTCGGGGCTCCTATCGGCGGCACAGCGGCGGTGTGTGGGTCACCGGTCCCGGCTGCAGGGGCAGGGGCAGGGCCCGTGGGCAGGGCAGAGACCCCGCCGCCCCGGCCCGGGCCCCCTGTCACTTTCGCTGAGAGGCATGTGCGGAGCCGTTGTTGCCGCTGCACATCCGGCCGCAGCGGCTGCTCCGCCGCTGGCTGCGGGGCTGCGGGGCTGCCGGCCGCGGAGCCCGGAGGCCCGGAGGCCGCCGCCTCGGATTCCTGCCTCTCCTCCCGGATCCTGAAAGGCGGGGATGGGCATTAAGTCCGCGAGGGATCGCGAACCACAAAGCTAACGCACTCACCGTCGCGGGCAATCATTTTGGTCCGCTTTTGGTCTGTTCTTTTTTTTTTGTGTGTGTGTTGTGTTGTGTTGTGTTGTTCCGCCGACATCACAAGGGAACGACGGCTGCCGCTCTCACCGCCCGCCGGCTGTTCCCTTCCGATGCTCGATCGCTTCGGGGACAACGTTTGGCGTACCTGCGCGGGGCCTGCGGAGTCCCGCCAAAGGGGCCGCGGCCGCCCCCGGCCAGGACAATGACGATTTCTCAGGCATCTGCGACGAGCCGCGCCCGCGCGTTTTGTGGGTTTTCGAGCGGCAGTAATACCCTTCCATTACCCCGCGGGTCACAGGAGCGGTCTCCATGGCGTGGTCGCACACACACACACACACGCGCTCACACAGAGTAGTCGTGGAGGCCCGACTGTTGTGAGGACAGTTGGCGCTGTCCCCGCGCCGCGGTCCTGCGGGGGCCCCCGGTTCCGGGAAGGGGCCGCAGTGCCACAGTGTGCACTCGACTCTGCCGCCGCCGGAGTGCTTGGCTGCCTCCGCACACCTGACCCCCCCCCCCCCTTCTCCTCTCCCGCACGCGCCGCGGCCGCTGACGCGACTGGTCGGCGGGGCCCTCCGCGGCGCCGCACGACGCGCCGAGACGATCACTTTCTGAACATTCCCCACGCCGGGACTGGGGCAGCTGGAAAGGACAGGAGCTTCGGACGCCTCTGGGGACGTGTATAAATATCCGCCCGTCCCCTCTATCTCTGCGGGCCCGCCGCCGCCGGCCCGAAACAACACTAAGTGGGCGCCGCGGCCGAAGGGCCCGCCGAGGAGGACGTGCCGGGAGGCTGCGGGGGCCTCGGAGGCCCCGGAGGAGAGGAGGGCCCTCCGCCGAAAGGGAAAAGTGGTGGCCTCAATAAGGGGCGGGGCAGACCCCCCGGGGAGGCAAACAAAAACAGCGGTAGCGGGGACAGGTGACAGGTGTGTCGGCGCCGACAAAAGCCGCCCCCCCTCCCCTCCTACATGCCGACTGCAGCAGCAGGAGGGGGCATTGTTTCGCCAAGGAATGATTGCTGCGAAAGCTGCTGCTGGTCGGGCCGCTCCACCACCGGTCCGGGCCCGGTCTGTCAACAGCGGCGAATGGACAGGGCATCTGAGGTTGAGGCCCTCACGGTCCTCACGGTCCTACGGTCCTCAGCCGGGCCCGCATGCCACATGCCCGGCACGTACACGTCTCTGAGCCACAATCAGCGGCGGTCCTCGGAGGAAAGGCTTTCGGTTTCATTCGGCGCGCGCCGCGCGGCCGGCGAAGGGCAAGGCGATGGCCGGCGGCCCGTACAGAGGGGGGGGGGGGGGGGGCAAGCCCGGCCAGCCCCGGGGGCTCGGGGGGCGTTCAGCCGGAACCAATCAGTTAAGTAATTTGACTCGGCGGTGGCAGGATAAGCCGCTGGCAGCGGTGCCGCGGTGCCGCGGCGCAGCGGTGCCGGCGGCCACTCCACAGACTGCCTGTTCGCTGTCGCTGTCCGCGCTGCCCCGTCCCCCCCGCGGCCACCGCGGCCCGGGAGGCGAGCGAGGCGGGGACCCCCGGCCGGGGGGGCCGCACTACACACAGTTTGACCTCTTGCGGTGGAGGTGCAGTACCGTTCAACATGTACTATTTGTACACAAAACAACCTCCGCGGCGGGGCCTGCGGGCCTGCGGGCGCCGCCGCCGCCGCCGGGTTTGCCTGGCTGCAGCGGGCACAGCGCCCGGCACGGTACGGTACAGAGCCGCCGCTTTGCTTTTCAGAAACAAATAAGGGAGAAAACTCACCGGGTTCATGAGCAGGCACGCCACGAGCAGGGTGTGTAGCAGCAGCATGGCGAGGCCGTCGGGCCGTCAGGGGCGTGTCACTGCAACAGGCAGGCGGCGGCCGGTCAGTCACGGTTATCTTAACGGGGACCGAGGCCCCCGGACACTTTCTTCCAGCGCCGCGGGGAGCGGCGCCCGATGGGGGAAAAAACACAAACTTAAATAACGATTAAATTGATGAAAGGTAAAAAAAAAAACAGAAATATCATTCTCAGGACGTCAAAAGTTCAAGGAGTGTAAATATTTAGTTCATGCCGATGAAATTTGTAGGAAAATCTGGGGAGAAAAAAAAATCAGAGTACACATAGATAAGGGGAAGTGGCGCAACGCGCAGGACCGAGCAAGAGTCCATGTTAGGAGTGGCCTCGAGGGGGCGCAGCTGCCCGCACGGCCATTAGTGATTGTCGGTGCGGGGCGCCACGGATGAAGCCATCACATCGTCAGATCGTGGTCCGGCCCCCGCGGCCCCCGCGGCCCCCGCGGCCCCCGCGGCCCCCGCGGCCCCCACCACAACAATATGGCTGCGGTCTGCATTCGCTTTGCATGCTTTGCATTATCGAGGCGGCCGGCCGCGGGCCCTGGAGGCAGCCAGACAGCCGCTCCGGAGGGCAGCCGGGCCCGCGGGGCGCAGCCCAGTGGACAGGTGCGGGGGTTCGGTGTCCGGAGAAGTTCACTTTCAGAGCCACTTGAGGGGCTTGATCCGAGAGGAGCGCACCGACTGCACGGCCCGCGCGCGCACTGGGGGCGCGGCGCAGGCGATGCCGTGCATGGATGGGTGTCCGACCGGCACCGAGCGGGGCCGGCCGGGTCGAATCTGTTTCACGCCAGACAGCGTGGCGCCGCGGCCGCGCCGTGGCTCCGGGACCACGTGACTGTGATCGGGACCGACGGGACCCGCGAGGCGGGGCGCGGCGCGGCGCTATCGCGGTGACCGATCGGCGCGTTCAGCCGGCGTGGGCCCGGCGTGGGCCCGGCGTCACGTCCTAGCCTAGTCCCCCGGCCTGGCCTAGTCCTCCTCCCCCACTTATTATATCTCTATGATGGCCCGGCTGCGCCGGCCCGCGGCGGCTGCGGCGGCTGCGGCGGCTGCGGCGGGCTGAGTGGGGCCCCCGCTCGCGGTCGCGGTGGTGCAGCTCCCGGCCCGCGGCCCCCGGCGGCCCCCCATGTCCCCGCCGCCCCGCCCCGCCCCGCCCGGGCTGCTTAACTGTTCGGCCTGCCTAAATGAAAAGAAGGTCCCGGGGACCGTCCGGGAGCCGCGGCGACGTCGGCGGTGACGTTGGCGGCGCCCGATAAGGCTTTGCGAGCGGGTGTTGCTGCTTGGCGGACGGCCCCCGCGGCGGGCAGCCGCACTTGGACATGGCTCCGCTCGGCCCCCGAGAGCCGCTGACACACAGACCCCCCGCGGCCTCGGACAGCGGGGTCCTGTTATGTGTGAGAGCGGGAAACACGTTGGTTTGTAGCATTTCGTTAGAGCGGCCGCGGGAGGGGCCCGCCGCTCGCGCTCCCTCCGCCACGACTGCGTGTGTGTGTGTGTGTGTGTGTGTGTGTGTGTGTGTGACGAGGCTGTCGCGTGCCGGTCGCCTTACCGGTCGCGTGTCGGTCGCGTGCCGGCCTTGCGGCGGAAGGAGAGCGCATCCACTGGGTCCGGGCCGCGGTGCCGCGGTGCAGCGCGCGCCGCCCGGCGCCGCCTGCCCGGCCGGCCTCTCATTACTGCAGGCCGCCGCCGTTGACACCAACACGCCGTGCGTGCGGCCCGAGCACCGAGCACCGCGCTCAGCCGGCACCGAGCACCGAGCACCGAGCACCGAGCACCGAGCACCGAGCACCGAGCACCGAGCACCGAGCACCGAGCACCGAGCACCGAGCACCGAGCACCGAGCACCGAGCACCGCGCTCAGCCGGGAGCCGGGGGCCGGCCCGGACCGGAAGGCGCCGGAAGGCCCCGCCGTGGCAACTTTTGCTTCGCCAACTCGACCGCATTTTTTAATTGATCCAAAGTATTTCTCCGCGGCCGGCGCTGCGCGGGGAGGCGGGCGGGGCGTGGCAGGGCGTGGCAGGGCAGGGCCGGAGGCCGGGCCATGGGCAGCCGCGGGCCGGGCCTCTTCAATCATGATTTAGGTCGCGGGGCCCAGCAGAGCAGAGACCGCTGCAGGGCGCGGCGCGGCGGGGCGGGGAGGCGCTGCTGCTGCTGCTGCTGCCGCCGAGGGACCGGGACGTTATGAGAAAGTGAGGCAGCAAGCAGGCCGTTCGAATCTGTAAGCCTCCCGGCCCTGCCGGGCCCCGCCCCTGCCGGGCCCCGCCCCGCGCCGTGTGCGGCCGGCAGGGGCAGCAGGGCCCGGCCGGGGAGCCCCGGGACCGAGGGGGGCCTCAGCTCGCGGATGGGTGTACACCGACTGGTGACTGGACCGGACTTTTCCATTGACTGGAATGAAAATTTTGCGATCATTTATGGTTTCTGTGTTCTGAGCTTCTACCCACCCCAAAGTAGGTTAAAAAGTCATTCCTACCGTGACCAAAACTCAAAACGAAAATATTTTTGTTTCGCTTAGAAATATATGGATGCTTATGAAAAAAAAATTGCAAAAATGGGTGGGCACTACCTCGTCCCAGGCCTCCGCCTGGAACCCTCCTGCTTAACTTCGGTGTTCGAATGGGAACCGGTGTACCAGGTATCGACCGCCGCAAAGACACCGGCACAACGCAGCGGCCTTTTTCAGGGGCACGCTTCCGCAACGGTCAATGTAGCCCCCTCCGCCAGCCAGATTTCCGGAATCAACTCCCTTCGACTGGCTGGTTGGTCTGTGGCACTGCGGCCACTCCCGAGCGGATTGGGGGGGAGGTAGGCTTTCCTATATCGTACACAGCCGAAGCTGCTGTACTTCACGACGAACCCTAGTCGCGACGGCGTGTCCTCGTCTGCCAGATTCACAGGGAGCGAAAACGAAGGTACCGAACCCTAGGTACCCCCGTAGCATACACCCGAGTCTCCGAACCAAGTTTCCTTGGTAGACACAGAGCCCCCCCGCCGGAAACCCCGGGCGACCGAGAGAACCTCGGACCCGGGAACGGGGGTAAGCCCGACCGTGCTGCGGGAATCTTCAAGTTGAAACCCAACGCTTACATCTCTCAGTGACGCAGCGCGCACGGCCGTTCAGACAGCCATACCGACGCCACGTTCGGAAGTATATTTTACCCTCTGTCTTCCAAGCGCAGACACAAGAAAAATTTAGGGAAGTGGGGAACCTCGAACCCGCAATCTTTCGGTCGCCGGTCAGCCACCTTACCGATGCGGCCACAGAGCCACGATGACGTTGGATGCGCGCCCCCTACACTTTACACACCGTCGCCTTAGCTGAGCCGACAGAAAAAGTGCACGGACCGGCAAAGAGTTGAACCTCCGACCAGCCACCCGCCGGCCGGACTCGCTAACCACGCGGCTGCCGAGCTTCGGTGTGGGGCGACCATGCGCTCCCGGTACTGTAGCCGCACGACGTGTCCGACTGGAAATTGACTGGGGTCTGACTGGAGTCTGACTGGAGAGTGACTGGACTGGAAGGCGTACACTGACTGGAAGCAGTGGGGTAGCCCTCGGGAGCCGGACAGCAGGAGATGCAGACTCGGCGCCTCAAAGTCAGCACGCGGTCCCGGCGAAAGGTGACAATTTGCGGCGACCTCCGTCAACCCCGAGGACCCCGAAGGAAAATCGCGGGCGCGGTGAACGGACGCCAAGGACGAGAGCGTAAGCGTTTCACTGCTGTGCCGGGAGTGGGCCGGGCTGGGCCGCCTGCCGGCCCACATGCTCAAGTACTCGTGCGGCAATTAGGCGGGCAGGAGCCCTAGGAGGCCGCGGGGGGGGGGGGGGGGGGGGGACGTGGCCCGGATGGGATGTGTTTCACTGCCGTGCCAAGAGCCGCCGGAGCCGCCGGAGCCCAGCTCGCTCCGTGCGCCACACCGACTCACGGCACACGCAAGCCCGATATTTCCGTCCAATCGTGCGAAAGTAAGTGGGAAGGGCGCCGCCGCCGCCCGTCCCTGCGGCTGCGGCACGGAGAGGAGAGCAAGCAGGGCAGCGCCTGTGAGAGCTCGGGGTAGGCCGGCCCGCACGGCACGCGTGCGCCGCGGCCAGGGGGGCTGCCCACCCGGCAGGCGCCACGGCGGAGCGTCGCAGGCGGCCGTCGCTGTTGTCTCAGCACGGCGGCGGCGACGCGCCGGCTGTTCTACGCGCGGCCACTTTCTCATCGCCTGATCTGTGACGACGCTCACAGTATATTTAGCAGGAGGAATGTCGCCTGCCTAGTGAGCGTGTGCGTGCGCGGCGACGCGGCCGGTAACATTATGCAAACACATGTAAGGCATGCTGACTCACTCACCCACTCACCCAGAAAAGGGGGAGGAGGAGGAGGAATACACCTAGCGGCGGAGAAAAGGCGGGGCGCGGCGGGGAGCGGGAGGCGAGAGACAGGACCACCGCGCGGCTGGCGGCGGCCGTGGCCGCGCCGGCCGCGCTCAGCAAACTACCTCATAAATTTACGGTAAATTAATCAGCGGGCCAACGGCGTTGTCGTGGCTGTCCCGCGCGGCGCGGCGTGCGAACGGAGCCGGGCACGCCGCGCCGCGATATTAGCGGCGAAGGAGGAATTGCCAGAACCGTCATTTTTTTAATTTTTTTTTGGCGCACCGTTTTGTGCGTGCGTGGAACCGGTCCGGCGGATAATTGTCGCCCTCAGAGAGCGATGAAAAATGCACACCTTTCCTCCGATCGGCAGGGCGCGGCGGCGGCGGCGCCCGGGGGCGGATGTGGCTGATTCGCGAGGCGGTGGTAGTCATGACAATTTGAGTAGGAGGTGGTGTGTTCGCGGTACCGAGTACTCGGCCGGCCGAGTTCCGCTGCCCCGCTTATTCGCCACCTTTCCCCGCATTTCGTTGAGACACGGCCGCCCTGCCGGCGCCGTCGTGCGCGCCCGCGTGCTCGGTGCGTGTGTCCATTACGAGCCGGATATTTTTCATCGCGGAGGATTTCCCCCGAGCAGACTATACGGGCCGCGCGAGGACCGGCGGGGCGAGACGAGCTGCCGAGCGGCGCGGGCGGGGCGGCCGAGTGCGTGCCGCTGGGCCTGCAGGACCCGCAGGACCCGCAGGACCTGCCTGCGCCCACTCACACTGCCCACCTCCCTCGCACACATTGTGCCTCTGCCGGAGAGCTTCATTGGTGGCCGCGCCGTCTCTCTCTATCTCTCTCTCGCTCGGTCTCTCCCCCCCCCCCACACACACAAACAACTAACACCATTTTTTAAAAATAAATATTAAAAACAAATCTACACAAGGCTCCTTCACGGAATCGGTGTGCGGTAGGAGTAAAATCGTCCGTGCGCTGGTGAGCTCCGGCGGGCTCCGGTTCCGTTCGGCGGAGTGTATAGAGAGCGCCATCTCGGGCGAGGCGGGCAGGCAGGCAGGCAGGCAGGCAGCGCCGCCGGCGGGGCGCGGGGCCGCCGCGCTGCGCAGAAGTGCACCTTGATTTGGGAGAAAGGATCGGCCGGCTCCTGATTCCCGGAATACGGCGGCGGCGTCTCCGGGGCGCCTCCGGGGCGACTCCGGGGCGTCTCAGAGCGCCGCAGAGGACGGGCGGGCGACGCCCTGCCCTCTGTGCACACCGTCGCCGCAGAATAAAGTCCGCGTCCAGTTCGCCGTCCACGTTCGCTGGCAAGACGCCTGATCTCGGCCTGATTCAGAAGCATCCGTCCGCGACTGTCGCTCCCCCTGCCGGCGGACAGCGGAGCCCTGCGTCCTCTGCGAGCCCCGCACCTGCGAGTCCTGCAAAAGCCGCCGCCTTCCGTGCCGCGGCGCGGTGAGAATCGATCGGGGAGTTTCACCCGAATCGTGATTTATAGCTGCATGCACCATTTAGGAATCAAAGCAACCGCGGCGCGGTCTGCCTGCTGGCCTTTTGGGAGGCGCTTTGAGAGCGGCGAGGGGGGGGGGCAGTGCGACGGGCCCGGAGGGGGACTCCTGCCTCTGCGAGACGAGACGTCCATTACCTGGCAATGGAATGGAAATGGAAGGCCCCGCCCCGCCCCGAGGGGCCCGCCGCGGGGCCCGCGAGGCCCCACGGGGGCAGCGGTGCTCCGGCCTGCAGGACGCTGTGACCGACTGTGACGCCCGGCAACACACATCAAGTCTTATTGATTCACTGTGCCACAGCCGCGGCGCCACGGCCGGCCGCGCGCGGCTGACATTTCTGACCGTGCATTAGAGTGCCGTGCCGTTCGAACGCAGACGGGCAATAAATATTTGGTATGTGCGCTGAAAAAGGGCAGCCGGCCCGTTGTGTTGCAGCCCTGACGGTGGTATGGTGGTGGTGGGGCACTGGCAGAGAGTGAGCGAGCGGGAGGATAGAAGACAGAGAGAGAGAGAGAGAGAGAGAGAGAGAATGGGTAGAAATGGGGGGGGGGGGTGAGGACAGACAATACACAGAACTGACATTAGAGATAATATACCTCCTTTGCCATGTGTGGAAATGTTCTGAATAAAATTGCCCAATATGCTTGGTATGATTTTTTCCTGCAGATAACATATGAGTATATCTCCTCCCGGACGCCTTTGCGCCGTGACACGGTTTTCGGCCACATGGAATGCCGCGCGGCGCAGCTAGGCTCGTCAGCGGCTCGGCCGCCGGGCTCGGCAGCAGCAGCAGCAGCAGCAGCAGCAGCAGCAGCTCCGCGCGGAAGTGGGTTAGCAGTGGTGTGGTCCGACTGCACTCCCCCCCCCCCTTCCCCTTCCCCTCTCCCCGTTCTCATCATCCTTTCCTTCATTGGCGTGTCTTTTCTTTCCGCTGCCCACGTCGCGCCTCCGCGGCCGGGACTGCCGTGCGGCTCCGGGGGCTCCGGGGGCTCCACAGACACGGCCATGTCCGCGGCGGCAGCGCTGCAGCAGGCCGAGGGCCCCGGCGGCGGCACACCAGGACCACGTGCATCGTTACCGGCCGCTGCACCGCCCCGCCCCGCCCCGCCCCGCCCCGCCCCGCCCCGCCGTCTCGTGAGGTGCGAACACGATCCGCGATGTTGTGGGAATCGCGTTGCCGCGCCCGGCGAAACGCGAGTGCGTCTGTCATTACCGGCGGCGCGGCGTTTTGCCGAAATTATGAGCGCGGGGCGCAGCGCCGTGCGTGAGGGACTTTGGCGCGGCAGGAAATGCACCGGCGGCGGCCGGCCGGCTAACAAGTATGAGAACGTTACGGCGCGCTCCACTCCCTTCTCATTATCGTTATGACGGACGCTCACCGAGCGCGCGCGGGAGAGAGAGAGAGAGAGAGAGAGAGAGAGAGAGAGAGAGAGAGAGAGAGAGAGAGAGAGAGGGAGGGTGCGAGATACGCATCACGTATGCATTTCTGAAAGCGCGAGCTCACACGCGCATATGTACAGGGGCGTGGCGGTGTGCCGCTGCACGTGAGAATCCATATACTGCCCTCGTGTGTCGCCCGCAAAACGAGTTATCCAATTGCTTCTCTCTCACTCACACACACACACACACACAGTGCTGTGGGAAGCGCGTTGGGCCATGCGTACCAGCGGGCGGGGTTTCGCCTCCAAAAAATGAGAGTGATCCGCATTTCCACCGACCCGCAACGCCCGCCGAGGGCGAGAGGGCGAGGGTGAGGGGGGCGGGAAATAAATACGCGTGGAGGGGCGGCGCGTGCAGCCAATCCCCGATGTGATCCCCCGGCCGCCGCCCCGCCGCAGCCGCTGCCCCACTTCACGGCCCGCCGGCCTCCGCCACCCGCGGAGAGCAGAGAGGAGCAGCGCGGCCACGGCCTCGGCCACGCGGCGGGCCCCACACGCGGAAACCGGATTCCTCCCGGCGACGGGGACGGGGTGTGGCGCGGTGCCGCGGGGGCCGCGGGGGCCGCGTGCCGCAGGCGGGCAACAGGCGGCGGCGGCGGCTCAGATCCTCGATCTCACAACTTGCCGGTCCGAATTCGGACCGATTCATCCCGCGGACGGCCGGACACGGGGGCCCCGACGGGTCCCGACGCCGCGGCCCTCACAGACAGCGGCGACAACAGCCGTGTGTGTTCCGCGTGTCTGTCGCGGGTCAGGCGAGCGGCGGGCACGGGTCCGCAGCGCAGCGCAGCGCAGCGCACCTGTTGCAGGCCGTGACCGTGACCGGGTGCCACGCGCCCCCCCCCCCAACCGTGCCGTGTGCAGCGGCCGAGCGGCGGGGAGGGGAGGGGGCGGGGCGGCAACGACAGAGAGAGAGAGAGAGAGAGAGAGAGAGAGAGAGAGAGAGAGAGAGAGATGCATGCAACTGCATACCGGATGACGGTTACACCGAGAAAAAAATGCAAATAACAAAAAAAAATACATGATGGTTTTTAAAAAGACAATTGGAAAAAAGAAAAAATCTGTACTTATTAAAAAATCGCGTTCTTTCTGTGGAATAAAAAAAAGAAATCCGAATGAAGTGAAAAACTCTTAATGAGCCGTGATCTGGATGGGTGTATCGGGCGCACGAACGAGCCGTTGCGGACTAGACAAGGGCCGCGGTGCCGCGGGGGGCCGCGTAGGGCCGGCCGCGACGCACTCGCATGACGTGCCGAGCCATTGGCCACGCCCCGCCACGCCCCGCCGTCGGCCGCCGCGGCCGCTGCCTGAGCGCGAAAGGGAAATGAGCGGAATGCCCAGGACTCGAGAAAGTTGCACCGCCTCCCTTCTCTCGGCTTCGGACCTTCGGGAAATAAGGAGTGAAAAGAAAAAGGAGCAAAGCGTCGGCTCCGTTCGCCTTTTATATATCGGGGGCTGCCGGGGCGGAGCGCGGGGGGACGCCGCGCCGCCCGGAATATTGCCTGAAAAGTTCCTCGAATCAGATAATTGGAGAGCCCCGCGCTCCGGCCGTAACTCAGGCTTAATTAACTCCAACAACTTGTACATATGTGCGGTTCAAGGGGCGCGCTGCTCACGGCGCTGGCCGCCGCCGCTGATACCGCCGATGCGCCTTCCGGACGTCGGGACGTCGTCTGCTGTCAGTGCTGCACTCGCCGCGGAGGGCAGGAAAGGCATTCGCATTGCGGTGGTGTTCAGGGGTTGGCCAGGGCTGCCCGCCCACGGGCGCCGGGGACGCACGGGGGCAGCGGACGCACTTGTATTGGGCCCGGCAAGGTGGCAACGCTCGTGTGCGTGTGTGTGGGTACGTCCAGTGCGTTAGTTCGGCCCGTGGCCGTGCCGCCGAGCGGCGGGGGCGGCGCTAGCGTCGCCGGTCCGCCCCTGGCACTGCCAAAACACACTGACCTGATTCAAACTCGTCCAGGCCAGTTGCTGGGCCGGGCCCGAGCGGCGGCTGGCGCTGGCATGCCTACGGGCCACGCCGGCCGCTGCCCGCGGGCGCGCGGCCCGGCCTAGGATGATTCGATCTAGATGTGTGGGCAAATTGCTTTCTGATAGCCCCACTCATGCTCCCCGTCGGCCTGTCGGCCTGTCGGTCCGCGGCCCCGCCCGAGCACAGCCGCGCCCGCAGGGTGCCGATGCACAGTACGCGCGGCCCGCTGTGATTTGACTTGGGGACGGCGGGCGCGGCACACACAACCGGCGACGCCCGCGCCGTGCCGTGCAGTCCCCCCGCAGCAGTGACAGACGCCCCAGTGACACGGTTCTGGAGTAAACATGACCGAGCGGCCTACCGGGCCGGACTGAGCTGCAGCCGCTGCATCCTGGAGTCCGGAGCCCCCCCCCCCCCCCTCCTCCTCCTCCCTCGGAGTTACGCCGCCCGCAACTACGATGACGCGGCGTCCCCGCAGAGACGGAAATAATAATAATAATATAAAAGGTGCACGGAATTTCGGCACCGAAAGTGGAGGCCGCGGTCGCGGGGCGCGGCGCACGCGAAAGGGAAAATGAAGCGAGCATGATGCGGCTTGTTAGGGCCGCGCGTGCGTCAGAGCACGGAGCCGCGGAGCCCGTCGGGGCCCGCGCCGGCCGCCTTGCGGTGGGCTGGATGTATAAATTCGACTAGCGCGGTGAGCATAGTTCACAGCGGGGAGCGGGGCTCCGCCTGCGCCCGCCGCACCTCGCAGCAGGCAGCAGCAGCCGCCGCCGCCGTTCCCTTCCATTCTCTTCCTCAAACTGGATAGGGCAGCCCCGGCCGGGTCCGGGCCGGCACCGCTCCGGGCCCCGCCGGGCCCCGCCAGGCCCAACACCACCTGCACCATAATAATATCAAAGCGAATAATGACCCGTTGGGGAGAGAGAAAGTGGCCGAACGGAGCGGACCAGCGGACCAGCGGACCTGCGGCCCGGCGGCCGTCCGCCCCGAACGATAAGGCCGACCGACCGGCCGGGGGGGAGCCGAAGGCAGCCGGAGGCAACGTGCGAAGCGCGGCGCGCAGGGGCCACCGCCCCGCACTCGGACACCCGGCCGGGCGGCGCGGGCCGAAAGCCTCACACGTCGTTCCGTGCGTGGCGACCGAGGAGAAAAGATAATCATTGAAAAAACGCCCGCGAGATCGAGGGTAGGCCGCACGGCCGGGCACGCGTGTACCGCGGGACTGCCTACCCTTGGATTCGCAGGCGTTTCAGTGGCCGGCCTCTTTTTTGCCTTAGTAAACAAAATTAAGGAATCACAGCGGGCCGTGAGTTTTTTTTTCATATAAAAAGTGTGTTTACATAAAATTGCCGATTCTGATAAAAGTGTAATTTTTTTCGCGCTGCTTGAAGAATGGTCAGGAGCGGTGGGGGACCGCTGCCCCGCGGAGCGCGGCGCGGCGCGGATGGTTGCGGCCTTGTTTGCCATGGGTTTCACGCCGCTTTGCGCCGGAACGCCGACTCCTGCGGGGGGTCAATGGGTCCGCCGGCACGCCCCCGCCCGGCCCCCGCCCCGCCCCCGCCCGGCCCCCGCCCCGCCGCCGCGGACCCGGTACAGCCTCGTCTTGTGAATGACCCGAGTAAAGCTGCGCTGACGACTGGCTGTCTGGGCCGGCGCGGGCCGGCGTGACGTCACCGACGGCCGCAGAGCGAACGGGTCGACACAAGGTGTGGCGGCGGCGGCGGCCCGGCCCGCCAGGAGTACCGGTCGAACGCACTCGTACGGGCCGGACGCCGAGACTTCCCCGTTTCACTGAGGCCGCGGTGTACACCGAGAACGTAGAGAGTCGGCCCGGCGTGCGGCGCCGTGGTGGCGGAGCGACAGATGTGCGCTGCTGTGGCGGTGACGGCTCTGTCGATGGCTCCTAATGGGCCTTAATGAGGGCGGCGGGCGCCGAGGCGGGCGCGTGCCAGCGAGAGTCCATGTGACAAGTGCCGGGCGCAGCGCCTCTCTCTCCGGCGGGGCGTGAAGCTGCCGTGCCGGAACCAGCGGCGAGGAATGCGGATCGTCTCGGCCGGCCGCCGGCCCCCGTCCCGTGTCCGGAGCCCGGAGCCCGGAGGCTGGGCGGGGCGGGGCGTGGCGGCGCCCAGGGCGATGGCGTGCAGTCCGGCCCCGGCCTCCCCGGCGGCCCCCTCTCGCTAGGACCGAGTCCGGCGGGCCGCAAGCCAAAACGGAGGTCCGGTCCGACAGCCGCCACTGGGTCAAGCCGGTCCGAGCCTCGTTCGAGCGGCCGGCCGAGTTTTACCAATTTGTTCCCACGGCAGCAGCCGACGCGTGGGCAGCCCAGGAATGGGCAAACTCGTCCGTGTCCATCGGGGGGCCCAGCCCGGGGGCCCCGGGGCCCCGGGGCGGCGCGGCGGCGGCACGCGAGTCGATGCATCTCATTTTCTCCCGGCGGCCGAGCGGACGTGATAATAATAATTTTAGGGGAGGAGAAATAAAATTAGCGCGCGAGTTTGTGCGATGCGTGTTGCTTCCGAGCGTCTGCGGACGGGCGCACTCTAACGGGGACGGTTCGGGCGGGAGACCTCGCCGCCACGCCACGCCACGCCACCACGCGCGACACAATGAAATTTCATGACTGACTGAAAAAAAGGGAGTCCCGGACAGGCGGTATGACACGGCAGGAAGGAAAGGCAAGAAGTCGGCAGGTGGAGGGAGGGGGGGGGGGGGCACTCCGAAGGCCTATCTAAAATTCATAAGTCAGAAGCGCGCGGCCGCGAGCGGCGTCGGCTCCCCGCCGCACGGACGGCACCCGCCAGGCAGCCCTCTGCCTGCCTCTCGGTCTCAATTAAACACCTTCACCTGCCCAGTCATTCCGCGAAGGCGATACGAACCGTCAGAAGCAATTTGTCCGCGCGCCCTTAATTTTATTATAAATATCAATCGAAATGTAATGTTTTTCGGAACTCGGCTAACTCTTTCTTTCCTTTTTTTTTTTGGTTCGTCACGACCGATGGCACTGCACCAGAATTCCGTTACGAATTTTGTTTGTGTAAAAGACGATTGCGGGCCTTTCCCGACGTATGTAGCGCGCTGCAAACTCGTTAGAAGAGTTCAAATCCTGCTAAAGAGGTTTGGAAAAAAAATATATGTCGTATAAGCCAGTATATATATATATATATATATATATATATATATATATATATATATATATATATATATATATATATATATATATATATATATATATATATATAACTCGTTAGCCGTGGAGCTGTCGGGGGCACCAGAGCGCACCTGCGGCAGAATCGTGATGCTTACTCACTCGAGTATAAATCACTGAGCCCGAGTGACTGAGCCGGCGGGGCCCGCGGGAGGCAGTCCATACAGCAGCCACCATCATCACACCCCGCGGGTCCCTATCCGTGCCGCACGAAGCGCGCCGCCATTGAAACGCGAGCAAGTGATGAAGAGAGGAGCGGCGCGCTCCCGATTTGAATCTCCCGCGTGCGCGGGAGGCTTGAGGCGGCGGGGCTGGGAGGGGGGCTTTTGTACTTGCCGCCCCGCCGCCGCCCGCCGCCCCCGCGCAGAGGGGCTCTCAGCTGACTCGGTGCGCGCCGCCTGCATCCCTGACCTTCGCAACGCGTCGCCGCGCGCCGCCGGCCGGCCGCCGGCACGGCCTGCGGGGCCCGCGCGCCCACCACCACGGGGCATGTGACCTTCAACTTGAACCAGAGCAGGCCGTCGCGGTGCCGGTGCCTGCCGCCCGCCGCCCGCCGCCCGCCGCCCGACGAGGCACCGCGGCTCGCCGCGTACGCGCCGACTCGGAAAAGGTACACGCCATGGCGAGGAACACGAGGTGAAAGGTGCGCGACAAGGCACTAAAAATACCCCCGGACGCAGTAGCGAGCCTTCAAACTGTATCACATCTTAAACGACCGTCCCGTACCACGACGCTCATTTTTTTTTTAATTTTTGCGCTCAGGCGGAGGGGACGTGGTGAAGTGGGGGGGGGGGCTCCAAAACCTGACACCCATTGGGACTGGATCGACAGACGATATGCGCGGCGGCCGCGCCTCCCGTGTCCCCAGCGGCGGCACGGCGCGGCGGAGGCCGCGGCACAGTTCACACGGAGGTTGAGTGGCAACCGGGTCCTAATTAGAGCACACACACACACAGTCCGACTGCCGTGTCCGGCACCGACACCTGACCTAACCAAATCCTCCTAATGCGCGGGGAAGACAGGAAAGCCGAGGCGCAGCAGTACAGCAAATGTCAACCATTTCCTATAAACAGAAGTAGAACCGTTGTGTAAATGCACACATACTCTGCAGTGCCGACCTAACCCAACTTACGTAACAAATCTATCGATCGACGTCGCGTTCATTCAGAACTTGTTTTATATCGGCAGCCACGCCGACGCAAGGCCAAGGGCAAAAAAAAAACGCTTCCTTTTTTTGCTGTGTGATTCGGAGAGTCGGCGAGCGAACAGGTATATGATAGGATGCGGGCACCGACGCGCTGCCGGCTGACCCACTTCCTGATGAGAGGGAGAGAGAGACAGAGAGAGAGAGAGAGAGAGAGAGAGAGAGAGAGAGAGAGGCCCTTGGAAGGGGAGGGGGGGGGGAGTGAGAGAGCAAGTGATCGAAATCGCACCGTTGAATTCCACTGGGGATTATTCTTGGGCACCTGCCGGTGCGGCCGGGGCTCCCCCCATTCATCCACACATCCACACAGCAGGGGGCCGCACCGCAGCTGCCGTCGCGCGGGCTCGCCGAAATGTCGCCGTCACAACGACGTACTATTTGCCGGTGCCGCTCGCTCCCGACGGCCCTGCCGTCATGGCATGTCATGTCATGGCAGGTGCGGCTCAGGAGGACAGCAGCAGACGACGCACGGGTACGAAACTGGCATTCCTGAGAGTGCCGAGAGGAGGGCTCCCGTGCGGCACTGCGCCCAGCTGCTGCACTCACACATCCGAGGGAGGAAGTAGGGTGCGGCAGTCGCGTCGCCATGGTTACCGCGCCGAGGCCCCCCGGGCGGAGCCCAGGGGCAGCCAGGGGCGGCCGCAGAAGGGGGGGGGGCAGGGGCCCCGCGGCGGACGCACGCCAGGACGCGCCTAATTGGGGCAATTGCAGAGAGCCGCCTTTACTTTCTTCCCTCGCCTGTCGCATATCGCTATGACCAAGTGGCGGTTTTCTCCGGCGCGCCGAGGAGAGTTAGCCGCCCCGGGGTGATCTGCCTACGCGGGGTGCGCGAAGCGAGGCGCGAACACTGTTCATAATATTCTTGTTCGTTAACTAGAAATCCTCGATTGATTTACTGGGGGGGGGGAGGTCCCTGTTTAATCACAACGACGTGTTTTTGTAATTTCACAAGAAAGTTCCCGTAAGTTTGGAAAACGCGATGTATAGAGTTATTCTCTTTTACAGGACTTCAATTTACAGGAAAAGACGTAAAAAGACGTGAAATTTCATGTGGGGCCGGCCTAGGCTTGCCAACGACGGCGGCGGGGCCGGCCTAGGCGGAGACTTGCACGCACGAGTCGGTGCAGAGCCCGGCGGCGGCGCATCGCGAGTCGGGGGCAGGGGGGGGGAGTAGTTTGAGGACGGCCGCGGACAGCCGCTCGCGACAAAAACGCAGTCAGACGTCGCAGGCGGGAGGAGAAGAGACCGGGGCGGTTTCGAATCGCCGGGGACGCGCTGCGTTTGCGAGAGTAAGGAGCAAAAACGATGCGAGTGTGAGCGAGAGAGGGAGAGAGAGCAAAATAGAGAGAGAGAGAGAGAGAGAGAGAGAGAGAGCGAGAGATGCGGCACGGCGGCCATTCAGCAGCATCTCCCCGGCCTTGCCTGCTTGGCCCACATGCACCCACATGGCGCGGCGGGGCTCGGGCTTCGGCAGCCTTCGGTTCCCTTCGGTTCCCACGTGGTACAGGTGTCATAGCCGTACCGTTAGCATGCGCCGCACGCGCCCGCCCCGCGGCCCCGCGGCCCGCCTCGGCTCCGGCCGGCCCGGCTAGGCCCTCGGCCCCCTCGGCCCCCGGCTCGGACCGGGTCACTGGCGGCGCTGCCGGCCGGCGACAGCCGTCTCCATCCCGCTCGCCCAGGCTCTCTCACCGCCGGGGTATCGCCGCGGGTGTGCCGGCCGGCCGCGACGCCTCGCGCCGTCGTCCACACTCGCCGCGCCAACTTCGGTAATAAGCGCGCGGTTTAAGCGACGAGAAAACAGGTGGCGGAGCCTCCTGCGGTGAGTCCGATGACCAACTTGAGCTTGCTTCGGAATCTCCGCGCCTCATCGCACACGGGCGCAACGCACATGGGGGAGGCACACATGTCACATGTCGCTGGCGACGCACCTGCGGGGCGGTTAGTCCAGACAGCTGCGGCAGCTGCGGCGGCTGCGGTCGGCCTGCTGCTCGGCGCGCGGCGGCCGTCCACTCGCGTCCACTGGCGACACACGCGGGGCACGCGGCACGCGGCACTGCCCGGCACTCGGTCTCGGCACGCTCCACGCCGGCACACCGGACACACCGCGGACACTCGAACTGCACCTTGCCGTTGACGGCTCGGAAGTGAAGTGATGATCTTCTCTCCTCTCTGGGCCAGGGGGCTGCGCCGGGGCCGCGCCGGGGCCGCGCCGGGGAAGGACCTGCCGCGCCGGCAGCGCCAGCAGCGCCGGCAGCCGGAGAGAGGGCAGCCGCCGCCGGTCCGGGCGGGGGCCGGGCGGGGGCCGGGCGGGGGACGGGCGGGGGACGGGCGGGCCGCGGCCGCGGCCGTCGCGGCGCTGGGTAGGGCTGCTGGGCCCCCCTCCACTCGACGCGGCCTGGCCGAGCCGGGCCACCACTCTCAGACTTCGGAACGCCTTCGGAACGCCTTCTGACCCAGACTCGGCGGCAGCCAACCTGTCTGCCACAGTGCGGCCGCAGCCACCGCCACCACCACCACCGCCTCGCGTAGTAGGTTCCTCAGGTCCCTTCCCCGCGGTGCCCCCGGGCTCCTCCGCCCCCCGCTCCCATCCGCGGTACAGATACTGTTATTCGTGCGTGTGCGGACCGGCGGAGGGGAGGGGGGGGGGGGCAGCTGTTCAATCATAGAGTTTGTGTGGAGGCGCTATCAGCGAGGTGCGGCCCGGCGCGGCGCGGCGTGGCGTGCCGCTGACTTTCTTCTCTTCCGGATCCCTTTCTCCCTTCACTCTCCTCTCTGCCCTGCCCTGCTCTGCGCCGCACCTCAGCTGCCGCTGGGTGCGGCGGTGCGCGGCAAAGCTAAGGACGTTTCAATGCGAAAACGAGTCGCGTGTTGCATGATCTCAGAGCGGCGGCGGCGGCGGGCGGGGCGGGGTGAACCACCGCACCGCACCGGCCCTGGGCCCGGCGGGGGCGGGTAACCGCACCGGATCACTGCTTCCGCCGCTTGCGCGCTGCTTACGCACGCCCGGCCCGGTGGCACTGAGAAGGCTACCCAAACACGCCGTGTGCCGGCTGCGCCCAGCACCAAGGCCGGCCGCCCGGAGGCCCCCGGCACACCGCAGGCCCGGCAGCCCCGGCTTTCTCCGCGGGAGACGCGTGCCGCGACACCCCGCGCGCGGCCCGCGTCACACACAGAGGGGCACACAAACACGCACCGTTCACACACCGGTTACTTTACGAAAAAGTGAGGATTCCATCAGCCCTGTGATAATTCGCGGCACCATCGCGCTATCTCACTCGAAAAATGTTATTTATGGTGTACAAGAAATAAGAAGTAGAACAAAGTGATAAATAAAATAAAAAGTCACGAACGGAAGTACACATTTAGACATAACGAAAATAATATGAAGCCCTAACCCAATTATGGCTTTTCCGCGGGTCCATGGAAATTACTGGATGAGGCACTGTCCATGTTTAAAGCGTCGGTCTAAATATTCTCTACCATTTTCATACATTTCTTATTTCAAAAATTGTCGAAACCAGGCCATACAGCATTAGTGTAATTTTTTTTTGTGTCTTAGATTTAAAATATGACACGGGCAAATAAACCAGAAACACGCAATATTAAAAATAAATCAAATTATACCGTGCCGGGTCCTCGGGGGTCCTCGGGGGTCCTCCGGGTCCTGTGGCGGGTTATTCGACGCCTCGGCGTGGAGCCTGCGGTCCTGTCGGGGACGCAGGGTGCGGCGGCGCGGCAGCGGCGGGCGTGGCGAGGCGGCCAGCGCCGGCCCCCGGTACCTCCTTGATTTAATTTAATAGCCAGAAATTCCGCCATGCAAACAATACCGCCTCCCCGCCCCCCTCGCCCTCCGGCTGCTCTGGAAAGTCGCTCACTGCCGGAGTCCGGAGAGAGAAGCGGGGCCGGCCGGAGCCGCGGCCCGAGCCGGCCGGAGCCGACCGGAGCCGGCCGGGACGCCCCGGACGAGGACGGCTCCGTTTAATTGCCGGAGTCGAACCGACGACGCCACTTATTCGCCCGCATTACTCCGCCGCCTCCGTCCCGAATCCGGGCGACGTGTCCGACCGTCGTGAGCCGGAGTGTTGTTTTCAATAAACTGTGGCCGCCCGGCGCCCCTTCCGCGTGTCCTCCCCCAGAGAAAGGGGGCCCCGCGGCGTCGGTCCTGTCTGTGCGACCCACACACACACACGCACCTCCGGGGCCTATGACTTACTGCCGGAGAATTTCGCGGCGGTTAGGTTTCATTAGCCGACCCCGGAGCAGGAAATAGTGAATGGCAGGGGGAAAGGGGAGGGGGGTCGGGAAGTGACGAACAATGGGCAGCAGGCCACTCCTATGCCTCTCAGCCGTTTTACAGCGCTCGCAACGAGGGTTTGGTCGATTCCCGTTCCGTCATCGCGCTCAGAACTGACGAGCGCGCGTTGAGGGGGCAGCAACAGCGCCTGCAGCGCCGGTGACTGCTGGGATAGCGACCGTCCCCAAGAAGACCGGGTCAGAGGAAAAAAGAGAGCGGGCGTCGGACGGGAACAGAACCTTGAACCTTTCAGTCCACGATCCGCCCGCCAGCCCACTGCGCTACCGGACCACACAGTTGTGGGCGTGTACTCTGCGATACTGGTCAGCACACGGCACGCGCGCACGGCCAGGCCGCAGCTGTCTGGCCAGCAGGCGCCGGCAGTCAGATGTTCACTCAATATTTTCCCGCGGCGGTCACGCAGGGCGGCGGGGCCTCGTGAGGTCGCCGCCCCCGCTCCCCGGCGGCCCGCAGCCCCACGACGCAGCGGCTCGACTGATATGGGCATCAAATACTCTCCCCCCTCCCCCTCGAGGCACACTTGAAATTTTATTGCTTCCTACGCCACAAACGGTGCTGCCGGGGCGGCCGGGGCCTGTCATGGTCTATGGCGGCCGGGGGCCGGCCGGCGAGCCGCGAGAGGTGCGAAAATCGTGACGTCACGTCGTTTTCTCGCAAAGCGCTGCCTGGCGGCGGGCGTGTTTTTCACCCCCCGCCGGCCGCCCGGCCGGAAGGTGGTCACGCCCTTTCTCCGCACCTCCATTCGAACGGCACCGGCCGCCGGGCTCCTATACGGCCGCAGGCGTCGCGCAGTTCCGTTGCAGCGAAATTTTTATACGTATTCGCCAACGAGCCATATTCCGTTTCGATCGATATGACCGCACCGTGGCAAGGCGGGCGTGCACCGGGCGCCGCCGCCCTCCAGGCTACCGGAGGTGATGACGCCCCCGGAAGGCTGCCCGCTCGGCCCCGCCAGCCCCGGCACACGGCCGCACCCGCCCACTCACTCCCACCGCTTACAAGCGGCACCACCAATTTTCCATATTTGAACGGCGAGGAAGCGAAAGGAAGGCCGCTGCGGCGGCGGCGGCGGCTGTGGGAAAAAATGGTAAACGGGGCAGAGAGGAACAAGAACAGCAGCGCGACTTTCGATTGTTTTAATAACCCGTGTGCACACGTCGTGGTCAGGAAATCGGGGCCAGCACACTCACACACACGCACGCACACGCACACAGAGGCGCGCACAGAGGCCCGCGCGCGAACAATAAAAAGACTCTTTCATTGTCAACAATTTCACCTCCTCGTCTCATCCCTGAGCGGCCGGCCGTCGTCGTAAAGGATGGCATATATGCTCTCCTTCACACTTCCGGGACGGCAATCAATGGCACTTACTGAGCGCGCGGGCCACGGGGGGGGGGGGGGGCGAACACACACACACACACACAGCAGTGCTTCCAGAAGATAATGGTGGGGCTCGCGAAATTCGCAGCGCTCCATTTATGTTTGGGAATGCCTTTACATCATGTCCTCGACGAAGGTGTGTGTGTGTGTGTGTGTGTGTGTGTGTGTGTTTGTGTGCGCCGGGCGGGCGCAGAGGCGGGGCCCGGGAATGGAAAGCAAGAGGGCAGCGCGCACGACGCACGCACGACGCACGCACGACGCACGCACACGCCGAGGAATGCACGCGCTGCACTCGCCGCTGCACACACACACACACACACACGCACGTGCGCGTCTGGTAACGGCAGACGGCCGCGCACAGGGCACACGGGTATTTTCGGGGTGGTGCTTTTCAGAAGTGGAATGAAATGGAGGTTAACGCGCACACCGAACTGGACGGGCGACGGCGGCGGCCGGCGGCGTCAGCGGAGTCAAGCGGATCCGGCCTGGCCTGGCCGCGCCGCGCCGCTCCTCCCCGAAGTGCCAGACAAATCAAATTACTGCCGGCACACGCACCGGCCGTAGCCGCGCGGCGGGACGGGCCGGAGAAGTGCACGGGCCGTGCGATTATCGGGAAAAAATGCCGGGAGGAGTTTGGAGCGAATACCGTATTAAGCAGCGAAAACGTTAATTTACTTCCGGTTTTTAATCTCACCGGAATGCCCTACTGGGCTAGGCCCGTATGAGTGTGCTGCGGTTATTCGTGTTTCCTTGCTCACTTCCGTTTGGAGTGTCCACGGAATACTCTATAGAACAGCGGCGCATATAGCAAACGCGAATAAAACCAAAAATAAATTATCAAGGCAAGTTAAGTCTCGTGATAACCCCTGGGCCTTCCTGTATCTCTGTATGTAGTGCATTTTTCTGAGTAATCGCCCGGGTCGGTGATGGGACGGGATAGGGACGCGTGGGCACGTGGAGACGAGGCCCCGCGGCAGGCAGACAACCCGGGGCCGCCGGCCACCGCTACGTCCCGCGCAGAACCGGGCACATTTAGGGGGGCGGCTATATGTAGTATGATGACCGGGTCGGGGCATCGGAATTCGAGTCCCCTAATCAGTTTGTCGGCAGCACATCGCGGTGCCGCGCCGCGCCGCCCTCCGCCCTGATTGCCGGTTGTAGTTGTCAGTCGGGGAGGTCACTGCGAATACTTGGCGTGCGCGCCGCGCGGCGGTTATTCGCAGTCGCCGGTATCAAACGCGCGTCCCCAAAACAGTGCGGCCGACTCCGGCCGCCTGCCGCGTATCACAAATAATTATCGTGGTCGTCAGTATCCCGGCAGGCAGCCGGCGGGGAGCCACGCCGCGCCGCGCCGCGCCACCGCCGTGACGGGCTGAGCGGCCAGGCGCGGCGTCGGGGGTTCGCGCCCGGCCCGCGGGGCAGCCGTGTCGTGGCCGAGCGCAAAGTAGGCCAATAGCAGCGGCGGCGGCTGCAGCGGCGGCGGCTGCAGCGGCGGCGGCTGCAGCGGCGGCCAGCCTGTCCCGCGTGTTGTGCCCCCGGTGCCTCCGGTGCCTCCAGTCGGCTCCGCGACCAGCCCGCTCGGCTCCAGTAACATACCAGGCCAGGCCGAGGGAGGGGCCGGCGGCGGCGGCGGCGGCGGCAGCCACCGGCAGCGGCAGCATGGACAGGAATGCGATCGGATCGCACGGATGCCTCGTCGTCCTGACGGTCCTCCGGACGCACCGCCGCCGCCGCCGCCGCCGCCGCCGCCGGGGGCTGGCCGGGGTCAGACGAGGGGTGTGGCCGGCGGGCGGGGCGGGCGTCGCTGCGCCGCCCGCTTTGTATACGGGCGGCAATTCTCACCCGCTGCCTTGAGAGCGGCGCCGGCGTGCGCTGCGCTTCACCCGCCCCACTAAATGACGTAATTAACAGCGGAGCCGCGCGGCGGCCGCGGCGATATTTAGAAGTGGTCGCAGAACACGGACTCGGACACACGAGGCGACGACGGCCTGCTCACACGCGAGGCGACGCCGTCCGGCGCCGTCGTGCTGGGAACCGCCTCCCTGCGGGACCCGGGGGGGACTTGTGCTGCTGCGTGACCCGCGCCGTGCACCGCGCCGCCCGCAGACGCGCGCCCCGAAAAGGAGAAGTGCGTCAGCGTGGTGTTCTGGAAGAGCGACTCCGGGGCAGCGCAGCGGCGCGCGAGAGCACACACACTCACACACGCACACACCCTCCGCTCTGGATTCCCCGATCGCGCCGCAGACTCCTCGTTACAAGTTCCGCACAGCGAGACACACTTTCGAGTCGGCGCCCCGCTCGGCCGCCCGTTCCCCCAAATTCACAATTACTACTTCCCGGG
The DNA here is from genome assembly GCA_026979955.1 of Megalurothrips usitatus. Classification (NCBI taxonomy): domain Eukaryota; kingdom Metazoa; phylum Arthropoda; class Insecta; order Thysanoptera; family Thripidae; genus Megalurothrips; species Megalurothrips usitatus. Next base: position 12,003,046 of record CM049594.1, read on the forward strand.
CCGCGCTCCGCGCTCGCTGCTAGGACGCCGCGGACTCATTTTTGCCCGTTGCGGCGCCGGGCCGCCATTGTAATGACACCGGGGGACGCGACGCGGCGGCGGCGGGCCGCGCGGTCTCGCATCGCACTCGAAACGTGTGCAAATGAGAACGCGTCCGTGACCCGCACAACAACCGCACCCTTGCAGGGAATCGTGTCAGGGGCACCGCTTCCGCTCGCGTTCTCAAGCGTACTGCTGCTGCTGATGCTCCGGGTTCAAATACCCGAGACCGTGGCCGATTTGTGTGACCGGCCGCGTGTTCCCGCGTCTGACTCAATATTGCGGTACGGTTCAGTGACCTTCAGGGGGTCGCATATGTTGGTGCGGTACAGCTCACGCCACGGCAGGTGCTTTTGTGCGGCCCCCGTCGCAGCGCGGCACGGCGCGGGTCCCGGGGACGAGGTGCTTCGGATAGGTGTCGCGGCCCGCGCCACATCGCGCCGCGCCCCGCCCCGCCGGACCGGCAAACAAGATCTTGACTCTCTTTTATATTTCGGGTGAAATGGATCCAGAGCAGAGTCGGCCGAGAATGGACTCCGGGGCGCGCGGGCCGCGGGCCTCCACGCTCGACTAGCGTTCAGATAAATTAATCTCTACGGCCGGGCCTGCCACACCGCGCCGCCGCGCCGCGGAGCTACGCCGTCCCGTCCCGTTCCTGCACCCGGCTCATTTCATTGAGGAATCTGCTCTCCCTCGGAAACGACTTGGCGTGGCCCGGCCGCCGCGGCCGCCGCCACCGCCGCCGCGTCGCGTCCGCCGTCCCGGCAACAGAGTGTGTGTGCGTGTGCGTGCGTGCCGCGTGCGTGCGTGCGTGAAGGCAACGGTCCCCGCGGCCCCCATTAACCTCCCGCCAGGCCACGTCCCGCCCGATTTGTCAACAATTTATTTGCTCTCCGCCTCGATCTGGGAAAAGGGCCGCCCGGGCCGATTGCGGCGGGACAGCGGAGAGAGGGCGCCGTGGGGAAGAGCGCACGGTTATGTGAAAGAGACACGAAACCTTACATCGGCACAAGTGTTCTGCGGGGCGGAAATTCGCGGCATGGTAGTCGCGGCGTGTCCGCGACGTAAATCTGCTCCGTGTAATCAAGTTATGGTCCTCTTCGTAAATCGTCGCAGAATCTGGAAGACGTATTACCCGGACAAACACGTTTCTCCCGAAAAAAAAAAATAGGCCGCCTCGAAATAAATTCCCTTTCATCTTGAGGACAGCGGCAGCCAGTGTGCCAGCAGCACCTCGCCCTCCCGCCTGCCTCTCTCTCTCTCTCCCTCCCTCCCTCCCTCCCTCCCTCCCTCCCTCCCTCTGTATCCTTCTTTCTCTCTGTACGCGATTGTCGTTTTAATTTTAGAAACCAAGAGTGTGCGAAGCAGTCGTCCGACTCGAAAAAAGCCTGCAACTGACCCGGTATTCTTGTCTCGCGCCGCCTCTGCAGCGGCCCCGCCTGGTCCCCGCCGCCCCTCCGGGATCCGGCCCTCCGGGCCTCCGGGCCTCCGGGCCTCCGGGCCTCCGGGCCTCCGGGCCCCCGCAGCTCCGGCATTCCGGCATTCAGTTTGTGGCCAGCGACGAGCTAGGCGCGAGGACCGAGGCACGCCGCGCCACCGAACTTCATACGAGAACCGGGCGAGGCCCTGCGGTGTCTTGGCCGAGGGGTACCCCGGTGCTTCCAGTCAGTGTACGCCTTCCAGTCCAGTCACTCTCCAGTCAAGGTCCAGTCAATTTCCAGTCGGACACGTCGTGCGGCTACAGTACCGAAAGCGCGCGATGGCCCCGCACCGAGGCTCTGTAGCCGCGTGGTTAGCGAGTCCAGCTGGCGAGCGGCTGGTCGGGGTTCAACTCTTTGCCGGTCCGTGCACTTTTTCTGTCGGCTCAGCTAAGACGACGGTGTGTAAAGTATAGGGGGCGTGCAACCAACGTCATCGTGGCTCTGTGGCCGCATCGGTAAGGTGGCTGACCGGCGACCGAAAGATTGCGGGTTCGAGCCTCCCCACTTTCCTAAATTTTTCTTGTGTCTGAGTTTGGAAGGCAGAGGGTAAAATATACTTCCAAACGTGGCACCGGTATGGCTGTCTGAACGGCCGTGCGCGCTGCGTCACTGAGAGATGTAAGCGTTGGGTTTCAACTTGAAGATTCCCGCAGCACGGTCGGGCTTACCCCCGTTCCCGGGTCCGAGGTTCTCTCGGTCGCCCGGGGTTTCCGGCGGGGGGGCTCTGTGTCTACCAAGGAAACTTGGTTCGGAGACTCGGGTGTATGCTACGGGGGTACCTAGGGTTCGGTACCTTCGTTTTCGCTCCCTGTGAATCTGGCAGACGAGGACACGCCGTCGCGACTAGGGTTCGTCGTGAAGTACAGCAGCTTCGGCTGTGTACGATATAGGAAAGCCTACCTCCCCCCCAATCCGCTCGGGAGTGGCCGCAGTGCCACAGACCAACCAGCCAGTCGAAGGGAGTTGATTCCGGAAATCTGGCTGGCGGAGGGGGCTACATTGACCGTTGCGGAAGCGTGCCCCTGAAAAAGGCCGCTGCGTTGTGCCGGTGTCTTTGCGGCGGTCAATACCTGGTACACCGGTTCCCATTCGAACACCGAAGTTAAGCAGGAGGGTTCCAGGCGGAGGCCTGGGACGAGGTAGTGCCCACCCATTTTTGCAATTTTTTTTCATAAGCATCCACATATTTCTAAGCGAAACAAAAATATTTTCGTTTTGAGTTTTGGTCACGGTAGGAATGACTTTTTAACCTACTTTGAGGTGGGTCGCAGCTCAGAACAGAGGAACCATAAATGATCGTGAATTTTTCATTCCAGTCAATGGAAAAGTCCGGTCCAGTCACCAGTCAGTGTACACCCATCCGCGAGCTGAGGTACCCCTCGGTCTTGGCCCAATCCATGATCTCTTACTTACACGCACACGCACACACGCACACACACACACACACACAGCGCTCACGCCCACATGCGCACACCGCCGCTGCCATGTCGGTGAACGGAAGCGCAGAGTGCGACTGGAGAGAGAGAGAGAGAGCGCTGCTGTGTGTGATCTTCCGTCCTTGTCCCACAGCGGCGTCTGCGCGCGGGGGGCGGCCCCCCTCCCCTCCCCCCTATGGACCGCTTGCCCACGGCTTGCCGATCAGCAAAAGGAATGTTGACCTTGACTTGCTCGACAGGTAGCAAAGGACCGATACAGGATAAGGGGGGGGGGTGAGGAGGAGGGGGGCTGAGAGAAAGGCCTGAGAGGCCTCACCTCGCCAGAAGGAGACCACCGGAACCTCCCCCCTCCTCCCCGTCCTCCCCTTATTCTGTCCTCTTCCTATCTCACTCTCCGCTTCTCTTCTGCCCGTGTCCGTGGATTTTTCTCCGCGCTGCAGGTGCCGAGTGCCGTCCAGATTTGCGCGCTTTCCAGTCCGATCTGAGTTTTGACCGAGCGACCAAATCGGCAACCACGACTCATTTTCTTTTTTTTAAAAAAAAGGAAGTAAGACGCCGGGGATAAGATTCTCGCCTTTTCGGTATGGTGATGGAGTCAGATTATTCACACGTACTAACTGCGTTATTGACCGACGTACCTACTTCCGTTTCGGGCGTCTCCGGAGTCCCCTATTTTCCAGCGGAGCTTGGCGTCGCCTCGTCCCGCCACGCCGTCCCGCCCTCGCCTGCCCTGCCCTGCCCTGCCCTGCCGCTACCCCCGATCCGCGGGGCTGGCTGGAATCAACTGGGGGGAAATGCTTGCCGGCGTCGGTGTCTGCCGGCGGCGACGTCGGCGTCGCTAACCCAATCTGGGGCAGCGGGCTCGACGGGCAGCCGCGGGAGATGCCGGAAGATGACGGGGGCCGGATGCTGACCGGCGCAGCGGCAGACGATGCGAGTAGGGAGGGACGCGCGTCGACGAATAAGTCCAACGCATCCGTCCTGTCGCGGCCCGGAAAGGCATCGCCGGGCCGGGCAGGACGCCGCAGACTCGTGCTGGTCTCTGATTTCTAGCCCCCTCTGTCGCTCCGTTTAATATTTTTTTTCGATAAGGATATCGGTCATGCCTGCGGTAGAATTCGCTGCTTACACTCGGATCGTCGCAGTATCGGTTCCTCCACCCGAATCTGCATGGGGCATCCGGCCGGCCGCGCGACTGCTTCTGAGACGCGCGGAGATCCGTCACCGGACCGGGAATCTGTAACGGTGGGCCGGGAGAGATGACCAGTTATGGAGGTGGCCGTGGAGGATGCGGCGCAGAGCGGAGCAGAGCGGGTATTGGGGAGGAGGAGGCCCAGCAGGGAGGGCCCGGGGGAGGCGGGCGGAGCCACCGGGCACCGCCGCCGTCCCGGGGAATGTCAAAACCGAGCCGCGGCGGGGCGGGGGGCTGGGGGCAGCCGTCGGGGAGGCCGGGGGACACACACCGGAGGACGCAGTCAGCCAGCCCGGCCCGCCCGGGGCCACACACACCGGAGGACGCCGTCGGCGACGGGCCTACATTTTCGTGTCAAATGAGTGCGTGTGAACTTCCCATGCTTCCCCTTGCCTCGTTTTTTTTTAAATGTTTTTGTTCTACAACAGGATGCCGCGCTCTCTACAGGCCGAACACGGGCGCCGCCGTGTTCTAGGAGACTTATTCGCTCGGATCGATGTTTCCGTAGTGTCACGACCACAGTCTCCGTAATTTGCACACGGACCAGCCGCAGCCATGGAGGACGGTGCCATGGCTACTCGAGCTCAGAACCGAGGTTCACAACACGTTACCCCGTCCGGTGTGGGGGCTCTCGGCCGCGTAAGGATTGTGATTCGTGGCGCTTCCAGAGGGCGCTTTCGCCGAACTGTGATCGGCTCTGCGGACCGTCGGTACACGCAACGCACGCGGTGCGGCCTGCGCCTGTGGCTTAGGCCTCCCATCGCGCTCCCGGCGCGCGCTGCCGGCCGCCGCCGCGGCGCTGGACAAGCGGAGCTGGACAAGCCGAGCGGAGCGCGCGGGCCGCACAGCGGGGCCGCCGGGAGGGCGGGCTCCACGCCCGCAGCGGAGACTGCCGGGCTGCCTACCCGCCCCATTGCAGGCGCCCAGGCGGTAGGACCGGACCGGCCGCAGCCGTTCGTCGGCGCTCCGCTAGCCACGCTCGCTATACAGTGTAACAGAGGTGGGCTCTTTTCATTAGGAGTCGCACGGGTAGGCGTGGTCCTCACCCCCCCCCAAAAAAAAACGCTAAAAAAAGCTTTTCTTCGAAGACCCCCCTATAAAAACTGTAAATAAATACGAAAAGTTCGGAAAAACAGGGGAGGGCAATAGTTTTGACAGGCGGTATGTGTCCGGAATGGTAGATCGGGTGCCATGACGTCACCGGACCCCACGCGAAGAGCTCATCGCCGTCCCTTGGCAACGCTCTCAGGTCGTAACACGACGAGCTCGGTTCCTTTTTTTTATATCAGCATTTTCGGGTGTTCGGAGAGGTGAGGAGCGAGGAGGGGGGGGGGGGGAGGCGGTGGAGGCTTCTATCATGCGCATAACGCCGCGTCTCGAAGACCAACGCGGAAAATGAAAGTGGTAAGATGAGCGCGCTCGTTAAAAGTGAACCACACGATACCTTTTCGTGTCCGAAGCCACGGCAGACCGGGTCGACCTGCCCTCTCAAGTTTATAAAACGGTTGGTGTTGACAGCTCGGACAGGAAAAGCATCCTTCTGTTTTCTGAGCGAAGACAGAGAGAACGCCCATTTATGACTAATGCCTGCCGTGGCCGATCTGTCGACGGTTTTGCGCACGCACACGGAATGGTCTCTTCCCGTCCGCGTGTCCAGTCGCCCGGCCTGACCCGACCCGACCCGCGTAGCGCAGCGCAGAGCCGCAAAGGTCAAGGTCAGGGGGGTGATCTGATCTGCCCGGCCCGGCGCGGCCCACCTCGGCAGCAGCACGGGGACCCGGGGACCCCGGGCTCGGCACGGGCACTCGGCACTGAGAAGTGCCTCGGCACTTTCTTCAGCGCCGACAGCCAGGCGGAGTGGGCGACACACCGGGAAGGTGTTCATGGCAAGCAAAATATAGCCTGCGGAGAAACAATCCTGAAATCCAACCAAAAATGTGCATTAACGGGCCAAAATTTTGCCAAGAACGTGTTTTTGATTTCAAACGCCGTGTTTTACGGCAAAAGGAGACGCGGAGAGCAGAAAGGCGAAAAGAAAACGAGACGGCGGAGAAGCTTTTCCGCCGCGTTTCCCCCCCTCCACCTAATTTGCATTTTTACGCCGCCGTCGGGACGGCGTCTCGCGGCGCCCTCCCGAGATTAGCCGGCCTGTCGCCCAGCAGCCCGCAGCCCTCCATCCCAGCTCTATCGCCGTCTCCGTCCCTCCCGCACTGGCGGCGCGGGCCGGCGTGCGAGCGACGGAGACGGACAATATCCCCGTGTTACGGAGAGGCCCCCGGCCCCTGGTGCTTGGGTCAGGTTAGGGGCCCCGCGGAGCTGTCGCGCTCGCTGTCACCCGCGATTAGGGTTTCGCCTATAAATGGAAATGATGCGGCGGAATGTCTTCAGTCGTGTCTCTAGCCGTGATCGCGAAACAAGCACCATGCGCGCCCTGGTGAGTGGTGCCGCCGCCTGAAGGGCGCCGATGGCCGCGCCGCCGTCCTGTCGGTCACCAGTCCCGGCTCTGGCCCGCTCTGTGTGTTGCAGATCCTCGCCGCCCTGCTCGCCCTCGCGGCCGCCGCCCCCCAGTTCCTGCAGCAGGAGCAGCTGCAGGCGAGGCCCGTCGCCCGCATCCTGAGCGACTCCCGCGACATCGACCCCTCCGGCCGCTACTTCTACAGGTGAGCAGCGTTGCCGCGTGTGTTCGGCGTGCGATCGGCTTCCTCCGAGTGCGCCCTGACGACGTCGTGGTCCGTGTTCCAGCTACGAGACCGAGAACGGCATCAAGGCCGAGGAGGCCGGCGACGAGAACCAGTCCGTCAAGGGCTCCTACCAGTTCGTCGCCCCCGACGGCCAGCAGTACGCCGTGTCCTACGTCGCCGACGAGGGTGGCTTCCAGCCCCAGGGCGCTCACCTCCCCGTCGCCCCCGCCATCCCCGAGGCCATCCTGCGCTCCCTCCAGTACAACGCCGAGCACCCCGACCAGGAATAGGGGCGCCCGCGCGCTCTCGCCCTGCACAGTTGATGGAAAATAATCCAACTGCACGCGCGGCCCGTGCTGTTTGAACAAAACGACCGAACCGCCCGGAACAAAAGCAGACGCGTGTTACACGTCGTTACGGATAAAATATGCCCAGGCATGTCAAGGCCACAGTGATCGGCGAGGCGCCGACGCAATGCCATTGCGAACACCGGCGATGAAACGGGCACCTGCGAAGCGGTGCTGACAATAGTTACCCTCATGTCGAGTTGTTACCGTTTTAGTGAAATAAACTACCTTTGAGTATTACAAATAGCACCGTATTTTCTCTATCATCCCTCTCTCTCTAGTTCCATCCCAAATTGATATCGCCATCCCACACAATTGCGTACGTGTCCTCTTGAAGCCCTTCACCACCAGCGCTTGTTCGCCTGGCTCAATCCGCGTCACACGATTCCACTTGTAAATCAAATCTAGCGATGGGCACGGATGGGTACGCTGAACACCGTAAATCACCCCCTGTGGATCCACGCCTGGCTGGCCGTATCTTTTTTACTCACATTAGACTAGAACACATAAGAGAAATCATTTCATCGATATAATCGTAAGATCATTATTTCTCATTGCGGTCTCCACATTACTGGCCCGTTTCATTTTTATGACTCAGCATTTTGAGCTGCGGGTCCTTTAACTAAGTTGAAACATTTTTTTTATTGGTTGTGAGAAAACAGGTCACTCACCCCGCGGGGCAGTGACGCTTGTCAATTAACCGGCAGGAGCGACAGAAAGCAAAACAAAGATGACACCGGTCTGGCACCGGAGCAGTTATAGTGTTTGTAGACAGGGTACTGGCCGGGGCCAGCGGGCTGAGCCGAGCTGAGCGGGCACGGACGGGTCGGGCCGTAGCGAGCCCGCAGAGGAGTGCACTTTAGACCGAGAGGACTTTCTTCTGATTATTTCCAGCGTCAACTGTGGGGACTCTCTGTAATGAGGATTTTGCAGCACGAATACTTAGCCACGAAAATTCTTCGTTGATCGTTTTTAGTGCTGCTGAGGAGCGATACGGTTCAGCACAAATGTTTATCGCGCCTTCAGGATAAGGGAACGCTCTCGAAACGACAGAGGATCGAAATAAATGACCTCTCCCAGACATTATGCGGTTGACGGAACAGCGAGGTGACATTACGTCAGTCGGTGATGTCTGCTCGTAATCAGCCTCCACAACAACCAAGAACATGAGATGCACTACCCCTTGCACATGCGAATCACAGCCGATGCGTAGGGATGGATACCACGAGGGCTGCAGGGCCCCGCTGGACGCAGAGGGCCACAGCCCCGGAGACCAAATGAGAGGGCGCCCATCGCCGGCGTGCCAATACCGTCCCGTCTGTTGTCTCCCCGGGGTTACAGGGGTCACCTCGGTGACCCAAAACAGGTCGTCTCCGTGCGCCACCGCGTCGCTTTGAGTTACCGGCAAGCCATCGATTGACCCTTGCCTGTACAGTGGACATACCAAAACACCTGTCGGGGGTCAAACAAAGAGGACGCCCCTTACTCGCGCAGTTGTATAAAAGCACCTGCGGGGTCCAGGAAGGCGTCAGTCACCTGCTCTCCAGCAAATCAGCAACATGAACAAGGTTTTGGTGAGTATCTTCTCCAGGCAGCTCAGTGGGACTTCGAGCACCATTGGCTTCCGCTGCTGTTGAAAGTGAAGAGAGCCTCACTATGCATCCGTTTCCCTGTAGTGTCTCCTCTCCGTCGTGGCTGTGGCTTTAGCCCAGCACCATGACGCTGCATGGAAGAACGATGGCGCCTGGGGTGCCCGGCCCGAGGAGGGAAGGGCGGGCCGCGCCATGGACGGCATGAGCGGCGTCAAGATCACCAAGATCACCGAGACCAGGAGCATGGGGGCCCCCGCTGCTGGCGCGTCCGGCGCCTGGAGCTCGGGCGCCTCCGCTGCCTGGAGCTCCGACTCCAGGATGGCTGCGCCCGCAGCCGCCTCCTGGAGGTCGGAATCCAGGATGGACGCCGGTCGCTCCCTCTCCAGCATGGAGGCCAAGTCTGCTGACTGGAACTCCTGGAACTCGGGTGCCAAGGTTGCCGCCTCCGGTGCCTGGAGCGCTGACGCCAGGGCCGCCGCCCCATCTGCATCTGCCTGGAGCTCCAGCTCCGACGCTGGCAGCAGGATGGGCAGCAGCCGCTCCCTCTGGAACTCCGACTCCAAGATGGCCGCCTCTCAGCAGTCCGCCTGGGAATCCGGCAGTGCCCACCTCCACCGGGTAAGTCCCCGCGCGCACTGAGGTGACGGCACGAGACGTGAAACATTTGCTAAGTCGGTTCATTCCCACGTATTGCAGGACGCCCAGCCCCACGTCGAGATCCTCTCCCAGGAGTTCGACATGCCCGAGCCCGGCACCTACATGTACAGGTACGCCCTCCCCGACGTGACGAGGCGAGGCTGCACCCCGCATCCATAAGTAACGCACGGAACCGTTGCAGCTACAAGACCGCCGACGGCATCGAGGCTCACGAGGAGGCCGCCATGAAGGCCGCGGACGCCGAGGCCGTCAGGGGGGTCTACTCCTACGACGCTCCCAACGGCGAGAAGATCGCTGTCGAGTACGTGGCGGACGAGACCGGCTTCCACGCCAAGGGATCCCACATCCCCGAGATCCCCCGCGCCATCGCCCGCTCCCTCGAGTGGAACGCCGCCCACCCCGAGGAGGACAACGCCGGCTCCTGGGACGAGTCCGCCAGCCGCTCCGCTAACGGCCGCGCCGTCTGGGAGTCCGAGTCCCGCAGCGCCTCCGCCCCTGCGTGGAGGTCCTCTTCCTCCATGCTGGAGTCCTCGAGGATGGCTGCCGCCTCCGGCCGCTCTGCTTGGAAGTCCGAGTCCGTCGCCGCTGCCGCCCCCGCCTGGATGTCCGAGTCCATGATGGAGTCCTCCAAGATGAACGCTGGATCCGCAGGATCTCAGTGGGGCTCATCCAACCAGGGCGCCTATTCCGGCCGCTCCTCCTGGAAGTCTGAGTCCAGCGCCGCCCTTCCCGCCTGGCAGTCGTCCTCCATGCTGGAGTCATCCAAGATGAACGCTGGATCCGCAGGATCTCAGTGGGGCTCATCCAACCAGGGCGCCTATTCCGGCCGCTCCTCCTGGAAGTCTGAGTCCAGCGCCGCCCTTCCCGCCTGGCAGTCGTCCTCCATGCTGGAGTCATCCTGGCAGTCAGTGGGGCTCATCCAACCAGGGCGCCTATTCCGGCCGCTCCTCCTGGAAGTCTGATGCTGGAGTCATCCAAGATGAACGCTGGATCCGCTGGATCCCAGTGGGGCGCTTCCAACCTGGGCGCCGCTTCTGGCCGTTCCTCCTGGAAGTCCGAGTCGGTCGTCTCTTCCGCCCCCGCCTCCGCCTGGAAGTCCGAGTCCGTCGTCTCTGCCGCCCCCGCCTGGAGGTCCGAGTCCGTCGTCTCTGCCGCCCCCGCCTGGAGGTCCGAGTCTGTGATGGAGTCCTCTAAGATGAACGCTGGATCCGCCGGACCCCAGTGGGGCGCTTCCAGCCTGGGCGCCGCTTCCGGCCGCTCTGCCTGGAAGTCCGAGTCCGCCGACGCCCTCCCCGCCTGGCAGTCGGGCGCCGCTAAGATCACCAAGATCACCGAGACCAGGACTGTGGACGCACCCGCCGCCGGCTTCGTCAGCTCAGGCCTCGCTGCCTCCGGACGTTCGGCTTGGGGCGGCGACAGCCCTGCGAGCAGCTTCGGAGGCCTGGGCGCCACCAAGATCACCAAGATCACGGAGACCAAGACCCTGGGTTCTCCCGCCCCCTTCCCCGCCGGACCTGCCTACTAATGCGGAGGACCGGTCCACCTGACGCGAGGCAAGGCTGTACATCACCGACCTGGAGACAATAACCCCATTGACGAAAAATAAAACAACAGCATCTTAGCTCCGTCTCTATTCCTTTCTGCCCCGCTGTGTATCCAGCACAAAAGTTGTTGATTTTTCTCGCCAAGAACTTTTCATTCAAAAAGTCCATAGTCGGAGGTACACACAAACACTACACCTGGCATGGTGCTCAAGTTTAATACGCTATGACGCTATGATAATACGCGAGGTGCTACTTGCACAATAGTTCCAACACTAATTGGAAACTTAAATTTTGCAGCGACAGGGAAAAATTAAGAGATTATCTCCTGGCATTATACGAATTTTTTGGCATGCACCCTAGAATAAAATAAGTTTCAATGATGAAATCAAATGTTCCATATTTTTTCTGCTTATCATTCATGTATTATTTTCTTTTTTCTGAAAAAGAATAAAAATTATACTGTGTGATTTCGCTTAGCCACACACGACAGTTTCCTCAAAATAAGTATTTTTCGGGCGTGCCATTGGAGAGACTTTTGGTCCCCGACGTGTCGCCAGGAGAATCTTGGCTCGCTTATGTGCGCCCCATTGCGAGCCGATACCGATACACTAGGTTTTCTTTTTGCCGGCGAACCCGGCGAGGGCATAGACCGGAGCCTCTGCCGGCAGGCTGGCTGGAGGAGGTATATATTGGAGCATCAGCGACAGGGTCGGCACTCACCAGTCAACTGGCGGTCTCATAGCACACCCACCAAGGCACCACCATGAAATTCCTGGTAAGTCAGCCCCTGCTGGCAGAATCCTCTGGTGTCCGGACTCGGAGGCCATGAAGTGGTGAACCGTGTTAGCATCCCAGGCTGACATTGCTGCGTTCCTCTCTTTGCAGATCCTCTTCGCCCTCGTGGCCGTCGCCTCCGCCGACTACCACGATGACACCTTCCACTTCTCCACCCTCGGCAGCGTGAGCGGCCTCCAGAAGAGCTCCTTCGTGCAGACCTCCGCCCCTGTCCTGACCAAGAAGTACACCACCGTCAAGTCCAGCCCCGTGTACTCCTCCGCCGCCTTCGTGGCCCAGCCCGCCTACAGCCAGCAGTACGCTGTCAAGCAGGTCTCCGCTGTCGCCCCCGTGGTCGTCAAGAGCATCGAGCAGGTCGCCCAGCCCGCCTTTGCTCAGCAGTACGTCGCCCAGCAGTTCGACCAGCCCGCCTACACCCAGTACTCTACCGTCAAGCAGGTCGCCCAGCCCGTGTACTCCCAGCAGTACGTCGCTAAGCAGATCGCCCAGCCCGTGTACTCCCAGTACTCCACCGTCAAGGAGATCGCCCAGCCCGTGTACTCCCAGCAGTACGTCGCCAAGCAGATCGCCCAGCCCGTGTACTCCCAGTACTCCACCGTCAAGGAGATCGCCCAGCCCGTGTACTCCCAGCAGTACGTCGCCAAGCAGGTCGCCCAGCCCGCTGTCTTCTCCCAGCAGTACGTCGCCAAGCCCGCTGTCTTCGCCCAGCAGTACGTCGCCAAGCAGGTCGCCCAGCCCGTGTACTCCCAGTACTCCGCCGTGAAGGAGATCGCCCAGCCCGTGTACTCCCAGCAGTACGCTTACAAGCAGGTCGCCCAGCCCATCGTCTCCCAGTACTCCGTCAAGAAGGTCGCTGAGCCCGCTGTCTTCGCCGAGAAGTCCGCCTTCGCCTCCTCCGCCCTGACCGGCGTCTCCACCTACGCCGCCGGCTACTCCGGCCCCCAGTACCGCATCCTCTCCCAGGTCCAGGAGACCGACCCCTCCGGCCCCTACAGGCTGGCCTACTCCACCGAGAACGGCATCCAGGCCTCCGAGGAGGGACACCTGATCGCCGGCGCAGAGGGTGGTGTCATCGCCGCCCAGGGCTCCTACTCCTACACCGGCCCCGACGGCGTCCAGTACACCGTCAACTACATCGCCGACGACAACGGCTTCCGCGCCGAGGGCGAGCACCTGCCCACCCCTCCCCCGATCCCCGCTGAGATCCTCAAGTCCCTGGAGGAGAACGCCGCCAGCGGCGAGCAGTACGACGAGGAGGGCCGTCTCATCCACTAAATGACCTGTGTTTATTTATTCTAATTTATCGTCCACGACAAGGGCGACATTCGTCCGTGCTACAAAAGTATCTCTCCGAATCGGAGACCAATTCATCAGCCCAAAGACTTAAATAAATAAATATGCATTAGAAAAAAAGGTTAACATTCAGTCAAGTTCCCTTACAAACCTCAAAATTACAGGATTTCTTTTAAAACAAGGACGCCTGGCTCGATACAGAAGTCTCCAGGCCATAACTGAAACAGTGACTAATGACCTGCAAAAATATCGCACACGCCGGGTCTTTCCTTCTCTCAAGAACGACGTGTGGTGGAAAATGTGGCGCCACCGACTGTCACTAGTGTTGTGTATTGGTAACCCTGATTGTAAGTGTAGTGGCAACACTGTTGGCTGCCTGAAGCGAGGTTATAAAAGATGAAAACAACTGAATAAACTCTCTCTCTCCAATCTGAACGTGCCTGGCTACTTCATTGATCCCCGCCAACCAACACCTACAGAAGACACGACATGGCGCAGTCGGTAGTGTGTTGATGCTCGAGTGCTTCGGCGAGAATCCGGACTTGGCAACGGACGCCGAAATTTGTTCGTCAAGTGAGTGCGAGGCGACCGGACGGCGTCTGACAGGGAAGCTGTGCAAACGCGTGCCAGGTGTCGACACTCGAACAATTCGCGACGTTCCGTGCAGTCGGAAGCCGATACGCTCAGGTCAGCATGGAAGAAGGAAGGCCGAGGGCGTTGCAGCCGGGAGCAGATTTAGTGCAGCAGTGGGACAATTTTAAATGGAACTTTGAGACCTACATCGAATTTGACGCTGTGCGGAGCCGTTGGAATCAGGAGAAACAATGTAGAGCCATGTGCAGATGGATGGGACCGCAATGCAGTTACTTGTATGCCAATGCCGCAGCAGAAGACATGCTGTCACTTGAGAGGCTAATAGCACTAATTGACCGCAATGTGAAGCCCAAAACCAATGCATGTTTTGAAAGATTCTTGTATCGCCAACTAACCAGGGAGCCAGGCGAGGATCTCAACAAGTTCGTGTCAAGGTGCAAAACTCAGCTGGCACAATGTGGTCTTCCGGCCGAATGTCCCCAGGACATCTTTATCATTGATTCTTTGGTACACAACCTACAAGATCTTCAATTGCAACAAGTCTTGTACCAAATGAAGTCTGATGAATTGAATCTTGCGAAAGTGTTGGAAATTATTCAAATTCATGAGGCCAGCAAGTCCCGAATGAAAGAAATTCAGACCTGTAGAACCAGGATTGAGGATGTGTATGTGGCTAATGCATCAATGATACACTCTGCAGCAGAACATCGGGGAAGGCAGCGATCCATCACAAGACAGCGGTCCAGGTCTTTGTCCAGACCGAGAAGCCACCGTCGATCCAGTGTATCCAGTGACAGCTCCCAAGTAGGCAGAGGTGAACCATCCAAGTCCTCTCACTCTTACAAGAACAAGAAGGATCAGCCATTCAACGCCAGAGCATACAGAGCCCGCTCCCCTACTCCAGCAAGAACCAGAAAAGTGAGTACAAGTAGCGTGTCAAGTGCTGAGGGTGAATGTGACAATTGTGGCCGTCAGCATGGTGCAGACTGGTGCCCTGCTGCAAACAAGAAGTGCCACGCATGTAACAAGACTGGACATTATGCCTACAAATGTCGCAAGTGAGTTACTCTTAGTTATTTTTCTCGTAGAGTGTCTCCTTGTTTTCCTGTCCTTTAAATATAAGAAAGTAATTTGTCATGTCCATTCAATCAAATATTTTGCGGAACCTGAACACTATCAATCTAAATCTTGGTATGAGTTTGTTAAAATGTGTGATGCTGAAATCCAGTTTAAAATGGACACAGGTGCCGAGGTAAATGTAATACCTAAAAGCCTGCTAGATCAAGTGCTCGATAGACAGTATGTGTTGAAGCCAACCTCAGTCATTTTGGAAGTGTATGGTGGAGCATTACTTCGACCGCTAGGCTCTATTACCTTTCAGAAATGTGAGCTAAATGGTATCTGTCTAGATTTAGAGTTCATTGTAGCTGATGTTGAATCTGTACCCTTACTAGGATTAGAAGCATGTGAGTCATTTGGATTAGTTAAAAGGGTTAGTCAGAGGACATGTAACTTCAAAAACAAAGTATGTAAAATATCCATTGTTCCCTCTTTAAATGCTCTAATAAGTAAACCTATTAGTCCTGTTCAATCAACTGTGCCCAAACAACCTCAGTCAAAAAAGAAAGTAAGATTTGCCTCTCCGTTGTTCACAGTAGCTAATGATATACCTAAACATTATGCCAATCTCAATGAGAAAAGTAATAGTGCAGAACAGGTCATAGCAACATACTCTGATGTATTTACTACTGAGCCAGGTTTATTTCCAGGCACATTTAAGTTAAGTGTTGATAAGTCTGTTAAACCTTTTGCAATACCATCCAGGCGTGTTCCCCATAGATTAAGAGATAAATATAAAATGTTTTTGAAAGAATTGTCACAAAAGAAAATTATTGTTAAGTGTGTAAATCCTACTGGTTGGATTAGCCCTGTGGTAATTGTAGAAAAACCAAATGGTTCATTGAGGCTCTGCTTAGATCCTAAACATTTAAACGAAGCTCTTAGCCGTCCATTTTTTGAAATTCCATCTCAAGAGGACATAAATGCTTGTTTGTCAAATAAGAAGTTTTTCACTGTTATGGATTTTACCTTAGGTTTTTGGCATTGCAAGCTAGATAGTGACTCAAGTGATTTGTGCCAGTTCTCAACCCCTTTTGGTGTGTATAAGTTTGTACGCCTGCCTTTTGGTTTAAAACCGTCGCCAGAGATTTTTCAAATGGCAGTTGTAGATATCTTTGCAGGAATTGAAGGTGTACTTGTGTATTTTGATGATTTGTTAATTAGTGCAGAAACAGAAAGTGAACATGACCATATTTTTCAAAGAGTTATGGAAAGGGCTCGCATGTATGGTGTTCACATCAATCCTGATAAGCTACAATTTAAGTTACAATCTGTGAAGTTCATGGGTCACATTTATTCTGAGCATGGTCGCTCCATTGACCCTAGTAGACTAGAAGCCATAAAGAATCTAAAAAACCCCAAAAATGTAAAAGAGTTGCAGAGACTGTTAGGAATAATTAATTATTTGAGAGATTTTGTCCCTAACTTGTCAGATTCTATTTTCCATCTTAGACAATTATTAAGAAAAAATGTAATGTGGCAATGGTTAAAGTCTCACACGGAAGCTTTAGAGAATATCAAAACCAAGTTGTGTAATGCCACTGCTCTGTCTAATTTTAATCCAAAGGATCCCATTACCATTCAATGTGATGCATCCCAAACTGGTCTGGGTAGCTGTTTACTTCAGTCGAGACCTGTAGCTTTTGCTTCTAGGTGTTTAACACCTGCAGAAGAAAACTATGCCCAGGTAGAAAAGGAGTTACTTGCTATAGTGTTTTCATGTCAAAAGTTTCACTTCTATATTTATGGACACCCAGAAGTAATCATACAAACTGATCATAAGCCTCTTGTTAGTATTTTTCAGCGGCCTGTATCTGAAATTTCGTCCAAACGGTTAACAAGATTAGTTTTAAAGACAATGCAGTATAACTTGAAGGTTGTTTACCTGCCAGGAAGGTTAATGTATATTGCTGATGCATTATCAAGAGACTATCTACCATATCACCCATCTGATGAAATTCTAATGTATCAAGTCCATTCTCTTTCATCTTCAGCTAACTTTAAGGAGGATAATGTGTATTTAATGGAAACCAAGAATGATGTTGTACTACAGGAGATCTCTGATTATGTCCGGCAGGGTTGGCCTGTTACCAGTAAAAAATTGTCTGAAGAGGCAAAAAAGTATTGGCCTATTAGAAATGGAATGTTTGAAGAAGATGGTTTGTTATATTTTGCTACTAGAATGATTGTGCCTTCAGTGTTGCGTAAACAAATTTTACGACAATTGCATGCTGGGCATCAAGGTGTAGTGAAATCGAAAGCTTTAGCTCAACAGACTGTATTTTGGCCTGGTATATCTTTAGATGTTGAAAGGTACGTCCAGGAGTGTTCAGTTTGTGCTAGATTTGCCCCATCTCAGAAACGTCAACCTCTAATTCCCATGCCAATACCAGATTTACCATATCAAAATATTTCTTGTGATATCCTTGAGTTTCATCAAACTCCTTATCTTGTTGTTACTGATATGTATAGTAAGTGGGTAGATGCCATAAAATTATCTAGTAAAACCTCTGAGTCTGTCATCAATGCACTTAAGAAACTGTTCTGTATTCATGGTGTACCACAAGTATTGTTTGCTGATAATAATCCATTTAAGTCTTATAAGTGTACTGAATTTGCCAAAGAGTGGTTCTTTCAAATTATTAGTTGTAGTCCTCACTACCATCAATCTAATGGTCAGTCAGAGAAATCAGTTCAACTTGTCCGAAAAATGCTTGAAAAGTGTAATATTGATAAAACCACATCTTTAGAAAAGTGTTTGTTACATTACCGTTCAACTCCTTTGGCAAACATGGATGTATCCCCTGCTCAGCTGTTAATGAGCCGTCGTCTTCGAACCAGTATTCCCATTAGATCTTCATTGTTAAAGCCATTTGTAATTCTTGATGCTAAATCCAAACTAGAATTGAAACAGCAAAAAATGAAATCTAATTTTGATAAAACTGCACCTCGACCTGAAATTGACTTTGAAATTGGTGATTATGTATATGTTCAGAATAATGTTAACTTGCAGTGGGAGCCTGCCATCATTGTCGAAAAGTGCA
Organism: Megalurothrips usitatus; assembly: GCA_026979955.1. Classification (NCBI taxonomy): domain Eukaryota; kingdom Metazoa; phylum Arthropoda; class Insecta; order Thysanoptera; family Thripidae; genus Megalurothrips; species Megalurothrips usitatus. The sequence continues at coordinate 12,020,860 of CM049594.1, forward strand.
GTGAGCCTAGGTCTTACATTGTAGACGTGGGAGATAGTAGACTTAGGAGAAACACTTCATTTATTAAACCTAGGTATAATGTGAATGAACCATTGTCCTTTCCGATTATGTATGAAATGTATTCTAGTCAACCTGTACCTGAAATCTTACCACCTGTTGTTCCCGAAGTTGGAAATAGAACTAGAACGCGAATTGTAAAACCTAGAGAAAGACTGAATCTGTGATATGTATTGTTCAATTTTTTTAAAAAAGGGAGGTAGAGATTAATAATTGCTGATTTTATTGTTATTGTTAAACTGAAGTTTTGTTAAGTTTAAAATATGTATTTGTTATTTGTTTTTACTGTTAGTTTTAAAAGGGGGAGGTGTTGTGTATTGGTAACCCTGATTGTAAGTGTAGTGGCAACACTGTTGGCTGCCTGAAGCGAGGTTATAAAAGATGAAAACAACTGAATAAACTCTCTCTCTCCAATCTGAACGTGCCTGGCTACTTCATTGATCCCCGCCAACCAACACCTACAGAAGACACGACAACTAGTTCCTAGCCTGGAAGTGCGAAGTGGCACCATCAAGATCTGGTCCCGGGACACCGTGTCCTGGGACGGCACCAGCTCATCTCTCAAGTGTAGATATGCGTGAAACAAAAAATGTAGCTCACACGGCTATGTTCTGACCGCGCCCCCCTTCCTCTGTCCAATTTCCTAAAAAAATATTTCAAGAGTGCGACAAAAAGTCTGGTAAGAAAGTGGAGGAAATAAAAGTGTCGGCGAGCATTTGCGTGTAAAATTTTCCCCCAAAAGTTTGTAACGGTGTAGTTGCACGGGCGTGCTCGTACTACTGTCGGGCAGAGGCTCCGCTGCTGTCCGAGCGGGCAATGAATGGAGTGTGGAAGTGAGCGCCGTACGTGGGCGTCGCGGCGGCCCGGTGGCCGTGGCCGTCAAGGCGCCCGATCCGCAATCCGGGCAGAAGCGCTGCGGAGCGTTAGCGTCGCGGCGTGCGGGGCGCGGGGCGCGGGGCTGCGTCCGAGGGCCGCCGGCTCCCGCGGCAGCAAAGATGGCGAGCGACGCGGGGCTCTCACTTCGGACGCGGCGGTCCCCGCGGGAGGATTGGAGCATCCCGGAGGAGGTGGAGGAGGCCGCGAGCCGATTTGGCTACTTGTCGGCGGGGTGCGGGGGCGTCGCCGGTCCATGCGGGCCCACAGAGAGTGCGGCCCACCATCAGCATATCTACGTGTCGTTTTGTTTCTGCTATCGTCGGGCGCTGAATTTTGTCACTTATAAAACGGAGCGGAGCGCGCTTACGGTCACAGTCGTCTCAACTCCCGAACCGAGCGGGTCCCGTGCGCTGTCTGAGCCGTGCCTTCAGTCAACATGAAGCTTCTTGTGAGTCAGAGTGGTGCCCCAGGCGGCATCGGGCCCCGGCCACAGTGGAGATTGGTCCCTTCAAATGTTTTTTTTTTATGTTCGATTGTCACCGTCTCTGTATCCCCGAGCGCCTGCAAAGGCCGGGGTAGGCCTGCCCGCACGACACGCATGCGAGCGGCAGCTGATGTTGCCTACCCGGCAGGCGCTGTCGGATCGCTGTGACCGGCCGCGGTAACGCAAGGCCCCGTTGTGTCCGCAGGTCCTGGCGGTGCTCGCCCTCGCGGCCGCGGCCCGCGCCGACTACCACGATGACGTGTTCCACTTCAGCACGCTGCGGAGCCCCGTGAGCCTGGCCTACCACCAGCGGCCCGCGCAGCACTACCGCGCCGTCAGCGCGGCCCCCGCCCTGCCCGCCTTCTTCCAGCCCGCCGTGCACGGCGTGCACAGCGGCCACTACTTCCAGCCCGCCGCCGCCGCCACCCTCAGCCGCCGGTACTTCCAGCAGCCCGCCTACGTGGCCGAGTACACCGCCGCCCCGGAGTACTACACCCCGGACGTGGTCCTGCAGGCCCCCGTCGAGGCCAAGCACACCGTGTTCCAGCAGGTGCAGCAGCCCGCCGCCGTCTTCACTAGCCAGGTCGGTGCGGCGGGGCGCGGCGGCGGGGAGGGGCGCTGGAGGCCGCGGCCCCGGCTGCCTCGGCGCCCGGCCCGCCGCCGCCGGCGAGCAGCGCTCCCAGCGGTGACGCGCGTACGAACGGCTGCCGCGCGGCGCGGCGCTGCCGCTGGGGAGCAGCACTGACGGCGCCTGTCTGTCTGCCCGGCCCGCAGGTCCCTGTCACGACCGCGTACTCGTCTCTCGGCGGCCTGAGCAGCCTCGGCAGCACCCTGTTCGCCCGCTCCGGCGCCTCCTACGCCCCCGCCTACAGCGGCGCCCAGTACCGCATCCTGAAGCAGGTCCAGGAGGTGGACCCCGCCGGCCCCTACCGCGCGCAGTGAGTACAGCGTACCGACGCCGCCGGCTCACCCCAGTGTCCGCCAGCCCGGCCTGTTGACGTGCAACCCTCCCCCCGCCTGCAGCTACGCCACCGAGAACGGCATCTCCGCCTCGGAGGAGGGCTCCCTGACCGGCGCCGGGCCCGAGGGCCCCGCCGTGGCCAAGCGCGGCTCCTACTCGTACACCGGCCCCGACGGCGTGCAGTACACCGTCAACTGGGTGGCCGACGAGTTCGGCTACCGCGCGTCCGGCGCCCACCTGCCCCAGGCCCCCGAGGCCCCCGCCGCCTCCGCTGCCGTAAGACAATGACAGAGTTTACTCGTTTATGGTGGTGCTAATCGTCTCACTGCTGACGGGCCCCGACCCCCTCTCCTGTTCGCAGTTCTTGTACAAGAAGAAGTAAGCAGGAAGCCCAGCCTCACCCCTCACCGACGGCCAGGAGAAAAGCCCACGACGAAAAATTATCTCGCCCCCATAGATGAATAAACTGAACATTTTAAAAAGACTTTTCACTATCTCAACATTTTATCCTTATACTTTGAGGTGACCATCGAATCACACCATTTTTTTGTGGAGATGTCGAAATGTTTATTTGGTCGCATTGAGTCATTGGCCCACTAAACATTATGTATCAGTCGTCATAGTCCCGTGGCCCCGGCGCATAAAAAAAGTTGCTAATAGTGTCGGTGACTGGACATGGAGGGGAGGGGGGGGGGGGGAGGAGAGTCCCGGGCGGACCCACGGAGGCGGCTACATAGCCGCTAGTCCAGTCGTGAGAACACGTTGGCCAGGTGACAACCGGGATGTGTCACACGCTGCACACGAGGCAGAGGCACACTCTCGTTTTCCACAATGAATGAATGAATGAATGAATGGAGTGAATGAATGAGGAGTGGGCGGTCGGGACAGGCAAGGCGCTGCTGCTGCTACTCATTGTCATGTCAGCGCGTGCGGCGTGCGCTGCCAGGTGTGCCATCCATGGACGAAGTCTGCGCAGGCGGAGACGTACTCCCGCTCTCTTCTCTCTCTCTCTCTCTCTCTCTCTCTCTCTCTCTCTCTCTCTCTCTTCCTCCCCCCTTTCAACAGGAAGACATTTTTTGACGTATTTATATCTCTGCTTGTCCTTCGATGCAGGACATCGATAAGGTACATCACTGAGGACAGCAAAAATATAAAATAATTTTGTCGTGTGAAAAACACGTCGGTAAACACGTACACGGAAAAATTTATTTTCAAACAAAAAGGAATCGCCTCTCCTCGCATGAGTCGCGACGTCGTCTGACATTTCCGTCCGGCACGGCTCAGCCTCCAAAGTGGGCGCCACCAGGACCTCCGGGTCGACCGCCACACGCCGACCTGCCAGTAACGCATGCCGTGCTTATAGGCCGCCGGCCGAGGCTGCAAATAGACGCTGATGCGTCGGTCGCGGCTGATGGCCCGGTCCGGAGACCGGAGGGCCGGGCGAGTGGAGGGGCGTGGCGGCGTGAAAATGAAAACAAGTTGGCAGCCCCCCTCCCTGCAGGTGCGGCGGCTCCAGGCAGGGTTCGCGTCCTTGAGGGCGGGCCGAGTCGGTCCGGTGTACCGTCGGTGCCGCAGCCAGCCGGCGCGGACCTCGGACGGGCGCCGCCAGTTAAGTCGGCGCCGACTTTGGACGAAAACCCGCCCCCAACTCATTGCCAGGACGAGGCGAGGCGGCAAGGAGGCGCGGAGGGAGGGGGCGGGAGCGGAGCGGAGGCAGCGGGAGGAGGAGGAGGAGGAGGAGGAGGAGGAGGAGGAGGAGGAGGAGGAGGGGGGGGGGGGTTACTGCCTCCGATCCCTCCCGGTTCGGCGGGACGAGGCGCGACCCGGCTCAGTCAGTCAACATCCCAGCGTGCCGGCACAGGTGCTCAGCAGGTGCACTGCAAGTGAACAACGGCGCGGCATGCCCAGGTGAGTGTCCTGTGCAGTGCCCCGTGCGGTGTCCGGCGGCACAGCATCCCCAGTGTTCAGTTTTGAGAGTGATTCGAAAGCACGAACCCTCACCTCTCTGGAGATAGTTTGAAGCGCGATTCCGAACAAAGTGTGTTTCATAATATTTACCTGGCGTGATTTGGTTTCTCACTCCCGCAAAATGTGGGCCCATCATGATGGATAGGTGAAAATCGGAGATTGCTTTAGAAAGAAAATGAGGAGCATAACCCTTATCACACTAGCCCGCCTAAGAAACAATCAAATTATTTGTTTAGACTGAGGGAGTGGTGCAGGACTTGACTCTGTGGAGCTGTGGAGCGACGGGAGAGTTGGTGGATTTGCATTCGCGGCCGCATCCTTGGCGGCGCGGGGCGCGGCGGGGCGGGACGGGGCCTCTGGCCGCTCCAATGACAACACGGCCAGCTACGACCCGGCGCCTTCCTGTTCCCTGCGGTCCTGCCTGGTCCTGACGGGTCCTGCCGCGTCCTGCCACGGTTGCCGTCCGCCACTCGGCCCCGGTCCTCCCCCCCCCCCCCCCCCCCCCATCCCCGCGTGGTTCGATTCCCCCGCCCCGCCTCCGCCTCCGCCTCACATTATTGTATCCTTGTAATTACTCATCCCTTTACGTAATAGGAGCATGACGGAGTGCCGGACAAAAGCCGGTCCGGCCGGCCTTGAGCGCGTACATGATCCCTGCCGGGGCCGCCGGCCGGTGCATCAGGTGCATCTGGACCGGCCCCGCCCGCCACTTAAAAAGTGGTTTTATCGTCTGAAAAATGCGCTCGGCCGCCGGTCCGCAATCGTAACATAATCTGCTGCGTTCCGACGCCCTCGTATCTCCCGGCTGTCTCTGTCGGGCGGACGAAAGTGATGGGGTGTTGACGCCGACGGGGATGTTGTTGTTAATGAGGGCCGCCCTGTCCGCGCAGGCTCCCGGCGTCCGGCCGCTGACACCTGCAGCAGCACCCGGCGGCACCACCAGCATCACCACCCACATCACCACCACCACCACCACCATGAGGCAGCTCGTGAGTACGTTCGACCGCTCAGGCCGCAGGCCGCAGGGCGGTTCGTCAAATGTTTATTTGGGAAATATAGTAAAGAAATCCCAAACGAGGGGGAAAAAATCGGAAAAGGAGAAAATACAGCGCGCATATCATATCGTCTGTTGACCGGCGGCTTCCGGATCAGACGGAGGCGCGTACCGGACACGAGAGCGGGCTGTCAAATTTGTCTAAATGGATGGTCCGCTGGGAGCTGCGGATGCGTGCGAGGGGACGGGCCGAGGGCGGCCAGGGTTCAAGGTCGACCCGCTGACAAAAATGTGGTGGTTGCGTGCCGTGGAGGTGGCGGGGCGGGGCGGGGCGGGGCGGGGCCACGGGAGGGGCACCCGAACACGTTCATGTCGGACTGCCCCGGCGACGACGGCCGGGCACCTCGCCAGGTCGAGTCGCTGTGGTACGTATTTCGCAACACCTCCGCTGCTCATCGCTCTCAAGGAGGGTGGCGTAAAAAAAATAAAATTCGACGTTTCGTGTCGGCTTTTGCGGAGAGGGCAGATAGCGCCTGCGATTGGGCGGGTAGGCCGTCCCGCACGGCACGCGTGCGTGCGCCGCGCCCGGGCTGCCTAACCGCCGGGCGGCCCTCCCCGTGTGTGGCGGCCGCGGCCGTCCCCCGCCCCGCCCCTCACCTGCCCCGCTCAGAATTGCTCCGGGTCTCCGTTTCTGTACCGCCAGGCAAAACGCAAAAATGGTCGGGCGCGACGGGTCGGGCCTGGCGGGCGGTCCGCGGTCCGGGCCAGCCGGAGTGCGTGGAGCGGAGCGGCCCGCGGGCCCGGCGGCGGCGGCGGCGGCGCGGCAGCTGCGGATAATCTAAATTGGGTGAAGGCCGCGCCGGCGTGTTGGGTCCCATCACCGCACTGCGCGCGCGCACACGCACACGCACACACCCACACGCACACAGACAGAACCACCGAAACGTCTCTCACCTCCGAGAACGAACCCCCCGCCCCCCGCCCCTCCTGTCCTTCCCCAAAGCGTGTAATTATCGCATCGTCATCCGTCGGCAAACGGGTGTCGGAGGTCCAGTGGAGGTTGCCAAACTCGGACGGCGTCGGATGCCCTCCAGCAGGGCGGCCGCTCCGGGCTCCAGGACACTCCAGGACGGGGCGCGGCGGCAAGGACCTGGACGCGAGGACGCCGTCGTCCGCAGGAGCAGGTGAGCAGCTCGGCGGGGAGAGCAGCCAGGCGACACGGGCCGACGCTGCCGCCACGCCGCCGGGGACCCCGCGCTGCTGAAATCACTGCGGCTCCTGCTGCCGGGGCTTTGAATAATAGACGCGGAGACTCCGAAAACCTGTAGGCGCTTCTGCTAGCCGTGCGGGGCGGGGCGGGGAGGGGCGGGGAGGGGCGGGGCGGGGCGGGGAGGGGAGGGGCGGGGAGGGGAGGGGAGGGGAGGGGCGGGGGCCAGCGGCCGCCGGGTGTCAGCGGTCCTTTCGCAAGCAGCAGGGAGCGGCTGGCTGCGGATCCGCCGCCGTCCCTGCCGTCCGGTCCCCCCCCCCTCCCCTCCCCTGTCCGCGATCGTTTTGTCCCACGTGAAACATAAAGAGCACCGCCTTGACCGCGCCGCGCCCGAGCCGCGCTCCCGTATTGCGCCAAGCTGCACACCGGCACCTGCCTCCCGACCCGGACGCCTTCGACGCGAAGCACAAATGCCGACATTTGTTACTCGAAGTGTTAGCAACACGCTTTGTTTGACGCCCACACCGCCCGCGCGCACACACACACACACACACACGCACGCACATGGTCTTGGCCTTGCCGACGAAGAGGAGCGGGGGCGGCCGTACAGCCGGCCGCCGGGACGCGACAGCTGACGGCAAGCCCGACTGACCAGGATGTGGACGAGAGCAACATGTCTGCAAAATGCAGATGCGGGGAAAAAAAAGTTATGTCAGAAGTGGGATTTGAACCCACGCCCTCAGATGAGGACCAGAACACTCGGCTCTCATAGCGAGAGTAAGGGTTAAACCTTGAGTCTGGCGCCTTAGACCGCTCGGCCATCCTGACACGCTGATAACACTTCACACTATCTCGCTACGCATTCCCCGCGCGCGCTTATCAGTCCCTGTTCTGGCGGAGTCCCCCTCCCTCTCCACTCCCACACGACCGCCCCCCCCCCCCCCCCTTCCCTAATCTGCTTCTTGCGAGCCCAGCATCATGGAGCTGGCCGGGATCGTCGGCCTGCCTTGCGCCCCGCCGTGCGCATGCACGTGCCGGCTAGGTGTCGGCGGCCTGGGCATGATCGGCAGACTCCCCTCCCCCGCAGCCAGTCCCCTCGCCGCTGACGCGGTGCTCTCCGGGCTCGCGCTCTCCGCGGTAACAACAGGGCGGCGAGGGCGCTGCGCCGCTGTGTCCGCCGAGGCTCTGACATCTCACTGGAGCCGCGCCGTGCGTCATCCTAGGCAGGGCCGGCCGGCCGCGGGCCGCGGGCCCCGCGAGGCGCCTCCGCCTGTATGCCACTGGGTCACTGCTCAGGCGCGGCGCGCGGCGGCCACGGCCGGGCGCGGCGGCTGACTGGCTTTGGCATGCCGGCCCGGAGGGGTGTGCTGCCTCGGAGCTGCTCAACTCACTACGGTGATTCACCTCGCGGCGGAAAATGACGTCGTGTCCGACAACCGCGGCCGCGGCTCTGAACCGTGTCCCCTTCTGTTCTGCCGCAGGTGCTGGTGCTCCTCGGCGGCGCCGCCCTCGTCGCTGTGTCGGCGGCGGCGCCCCCCGCCCCCGCGGAGGCCGCCGAGTTCGTTGTGCCCTGCAACGACGACGGGCTCGCCCACATCCCGGACCTGCCCGAGGGCGCCCGGCGGCCGTACTCGGTAGGTGACGGCGCCCGGCAGGGTGGCAGCCAGCGCCGCGCTCGCGTGCCGAGCGGGTCGGCCTACCCGCGCGGCCCGTAACCGCAGCTGCCGCAGCTGCCGCAGCTGGCCCGGCCGACACTCGCACGCTCCTGCCGCAGGTCCGCAAGCGCTCGCGCACGGTGCACCGCGACGCGGACGCGGCCGTGGCGCCGGATGAGGCGGCCGCCACCCCGCAGCTGCCGCCCGGCCGCCGCCGCTTCGACGCCGTGCTGCCCGACGAGCAGGGCCACGACATCACGTCCAGCACGGCGCGCAGCCAGCGCAGCCAGCGCCGCCTTGCCCAGGACGTGGACGACGCCAACGAGGTCGCCGCCGTCGAGCCCCAGGTACGACTCGTTAAGGTGGCGTCGGCTCGGCTCGTTTTCTTTTCTGTTTTTTTTTTGTCGCCCCGGGCTTCCCCCCGTGCCCCAATTATCGCAAATAACAGTGGTGTGGGCGAGTGCGGGAGGGGTGGGGTGCTGACTTCTTCTGCGCGGAGTGCGGGCTCCGCCGCCCGACCGGGGGACCAGCGGGGACCAGCGGCCGGTCCTCCCCTCTCTCCTCGCCTCCCCCGACGACCTTGCGGTGCAGCACCGGGACGGGCGTGGAGTGGAGTCACCGTGTCCGGACCGGGCTGAGGCCGGGCATCATTTCGAACGGGTCCGGCGGTCGGTAGTGTGGCGGTGGCGGTAGCGGCAGCGGCGGCATGGGTTTCTACAGCGGCCGCCTGTGGCCCACCCGTGGCCCACCTGTGGCGCGCCCGCGGCACATGATGTCACGCTCAACTTGTCGTAAATAATGCACGGCGGGGCGGACGGACGCTGACTTGACTCCTGAATCGGGATGTTTGCCTCGGTGCGCCGTGTGTGGCGCCGCGTGCCGCACGCGTGTGCGTGCCGTGCTCACGTGTGGTGGCGGCGCGGCGCGGCGGGGGCCCCCGCGGTGTGGAGGCTGCGGGCTGCGGGGCCCCGCCGCGGGGTCCGGGCAGGGACACCTGGTTCTCACATACGGTCACACGCTCGCCGGCCCGGTCCGCAGAGTGTGGTCACCGGGAGGCGCTGCGGTGCAGGGCTCCGGATCGCGTGTCTGAAACCGCATCTCGCAGAGGGATTTTTTATTTTCGGAGGACGGGCAAAGATCTTTGTGAGGACCGCGGCAGCGGGAGTCGAACCCGGGCCGCGACGGGCACGGGCGGCGAGACCGCGGGCTGCTTGTTCACGGGGGACACCCGTAGCCTGGTCATGTGCACGACCCCCCCGGCAGCGGCCAGCGTTAGGCCAGCGCGCGTCCACACATGGTCCGCTCCGGCCGGGTCCCGGCCGATCGGTCCTGGCAGAGCAAACCGTGGCGAAAGAGCAGCAACGAGCAAGGTCGTCATTATAGGTATGGCCGGCCGGGGTTGTTGCAGCCGGCTGCAGCGCGGGCGCAGTGCCGTGCATGTCCGTGCGTAGGGAAAGAGGAGTAAAAGAAGGTGGGTGGGAGAGGACAGGCCCTCGAAGGACGCCCGTGCGATAGCCAGACCGGAGGGCCCGAGCGCGCGGGGCTGAGCCCCTCTAGCTGGAGCCATCCCCGCAGAAGCCCAGGAATGCCGGTGTGTGCCGGGGTCGGCCGCCTCGCCTGGAGTCGGCCGAGCGGAGTGCCATCAGGTGTTGTAACGGGTGACTGACTGGCCGTGGCGACTTGTGTTTCAGCAGGACCCGGCCGGGCCGGCTCCCGGCCAGCGCCGCCCCGCCCGCCGCCGCGGACCCGCCGCTGCTGCAGCACGGCCAAGGAAGACGGTCGTGGTGGAGGAGAACTACCCGGTGAACCACCCCGCCTTCGCCGAGCACAACGCCAAGAGCGACGCCGTGGTCGACTCGTACGAGAAGGTGCGCCGGTACCCGACGCACCTGCCCGCCGAGGACGACGATGACAACCTGGAGAGCAACGACGTCGTGCCCGGGGTGCCCGCCAACGACCAGGTGGCCCAGGAGGATGTGCCGACCGCGTCCACCGATCAGCGCGTCGACGACGCCGCCCTGGACCTGCCGCCCGGATACCGCAGCAAGTTCCCCAAGAGGACGTTCGCGTCGGACGCCGGCGGCTCCGGCGACGTGCTGCGCGTGAAGCCCCGCAAGCACAGCAACCAGTACACGCCACAGGAGCACTCCCAGGAGCAGCACCCGGAGCCCGCCGACGCCCCCGCCCCCACCGCCCCCGCGCCGCCACAGCCGCAGCGGCGGCGGCCACGCCCCCAGCCCCGACCCCAGCCCGCCGTCGTCGAAGAGGAGCAGCCGTCGCAGGACGACGTCGCCGACTCAGCCCCCAGGGAACACCAGCGCTTCAGGGCGAGCCAACGAGTGCGTGGGGACGGAGGCGACCGGGCGCAGCAACTTCAGCTACAGCAGCAGGTGAGGGGCGCGGCTGTGGCACACCAGGATTGCACCGTTCTCATGGCAATCGAGGTTGTCGACGCGGAAAGCGAGTCGTCGTACTCGCGGCGCATCGCAACAGCAATTAACCACGACAAGCCCCCCGGGTGGGATGAGGGGGGGGGGGGCAAATCGGGCACGGTCGTTCTGATGACTTAACGGAGGACGTCTAAATATGAGTGCGTTTCGTTGTTGTGCAGCGCCGTCAGCAGCTGCGACGCCGACCGGAGGCCAGGCCGGCGCCCCCGCCAGCCACAGACGCCGGCGCAGTCGAGGCCGCCGACGCCGCCGACGCCCAGCAGGCCCCGCCCCAGACGCCGGTGCGGCGGCGGCCACGGCCCCAGCAGCAGGCCGAGGCCGTCGTGGCTCAGGTAGCAGAGCAGGAGCCCCAGGAGCAGCCGCAGCAGAGGCCGCAAGTCCGGCGGCGTCCCCGCCCCAGGCCCGAGACCGCCGTCCTGGAGCAGACCGACGCTGCCGCCGTGACGGTCGCCGTCGACCCGGAGAACCAGGTGGACTCCAGCTACCCCGCCGCCGTCGAAGGCCAGCCCCAACGGCGGCCCCTGCGTCGCCGCCTGCGCCCCAGACCGACGCCCCCTGCGGCCGCCGCAGAGGAGGCCGAGGCGCGCCAGGACACGGAGAGCAACGCCGTCCAAAGACCGGCGCCGAGGGCGGGCACGGGACAGGGCCGGCGGCGCCCCCAGCAGCAGCAGCAGGCGCGGACCGTGTCCGAGGAGTCCTTCCAGGCCCTGGCGCAGCCCGCCCCCGCGGCCGCCGACCAGCAGCAGCAGAGCCCGCCACTCAGATCACGTGGGCACGGGAGGAGGCTGGGCACCGCCGCGGCCGCACAGAACCTGCCGCAGGTTGAGGTGAGGCACGCCTACCCCCACGCGCGCGCGCGCGTGTGATCACATTGGCCCCAGCGCCATCGCTGCACGGGGGATTCAGTTGAGGGATGTCATTCTCGGGCCGGTCGGAGTACCCCGCGCGAGCTAGCGATGGGTAGCTACTCCATGCATGCAGCCGCAGGCTGGTGGCGCCATCTCTCGGGCACTCCGCCTGCAGGTAGTCAACAGGCATCACAGCCACATATGCGGGCCTAACTACCTACAGGCGGAGTGTCCACGAGATGGCGCCACCGGCCAGCGGCTGCATGCATGGAGTAGCTACCATCGCTGGCTCGCGCGGGGTGCTCCCTTCGACCCGAGAATGACATCCTCCGACTACACGCTCGCTCAGCGGCGTGTGTGACACGCCCGCCCCCGCGGCGGATCTTTCTGTGTTCATTGTTATAATGTGGATGTGGATGTGGTTTGGGCTTCAGGTGGAGCACGACGGAACGGCTCAGCAGGACAATAAGGGGCACGGACAGGGACACGAACCCTCCCTGGTTCGGTCAGCTGTCAAGAAGGTGCCTGCCGGCAGTCATGGGGGCGACCCGAGTCCAGCACTCATCCAGAAGGTAGGTGCAGCTCTGCATTGTAATGGGTTCTTACATGCCTCCATGTTTTGTAACTGTTATTTTCCCTGACTTTTTCCAGATTGTGAAGAACACACTGAGAAGATTGCAGCCCCAAATAGCAGAACATGAAGGCGATGTAGGTGTCGATATTTTGGTTAAAATTATTCAGGTTGAGGACCGATAGTTCACAACTGGCCTCAAAATGTTTCCTTGTTGCTATTAGTGAGTAAGGTCAATTGTATGTTCTGTGAATTCGTGTCTCCTCCAAGAGGGAAAATTAATCAGTGTGTAGGCAGCAGCACGTTGCCACATTTCTCGAGTTTCCCTCTTGAGCCTTTACTGTGGACGCCGAATTACAATGAATTGGTACACAAGTCCAATCACTAGCCCCAAAGCAATTTAAAATTTCCTCCACATGGATAGACCCACACAGTTCACTTCACAAGCATGAAGCAGAACTTCAGTTGTCCAAGGTCTCAAACTGTTGCTCAAGTTTAAGTATGTATCATTTATTTTTATATTGCGATGTATCATATTGTCTAGTCTAAGTTGCATGTAGAACTGAAGAAAAGTACAAAAGTGCAATTTAAAAGGCTCCAAATCCCCTTCCTTATTTCTCTCCCTAAGCAAGCACACCTCTCTTTAGGCTCTGCAGTTTGAAATTTGGCCCACCAGCAACAAGCAGGAATAGGACAACAGTAAGCATAACATAAGACATATGTAAAAAAAATTAGGTTTATTAAAAATGGTTCAGGAACAGCACTAATAAAAAATAAACAGAAATTAAAAATATCCTAGCATGCTTGTATGGAAGATTGTGAAAAGGAGTGTAGTGATAACAGCCAGATGGATAAATAAATAAGACCACAGAAACTTAATGGCTTTCTTCATCTTCAATCTTGGGGGCAAGGTAGTACCTGATGTGGCCAACTTCACCAATTTTATATTCTACCACCAGGGGAACATCAGCAGACATGGAAAGCTGGACCTGCAAGGACAAACAGAAATGCAATTGATAATTTATTATATCCACGTGCCAAAAATTTAACGGGCAAGTAACGATAAGGTTAAGCAATGATGCACAACCAATAATTATTTTAAATTAACACTTTTAGATTAACTGCCTACACACCTGAGCGGAGAGGGGAGTAGCCTTAGTGAAGGAGTTAAGGTATCTGCAGGCAAAGGTTAGAGTGACTGGTTCCTGCATTTCAATTGTTACAGCTTCCTCCTCCTTGTCAACATTGGCAGTTTGCGCCAATTTGATATTAGCTGCAAGAAAACAATTGTAAATAAATCTGGGCTCTAGGGAGACAGTTATTCAATGGGACAAACTGCCCAAGACTATTCACCTGAGCCAATGTCTCCAACAGCAGAGAATTTAACACCTTCCTTGGTGCAGGAGATAACAACCGATTCACCAAACTGGCTGAGATCTCTGCAGATGCGTGCAAATTCAGCAGAGGGCATTTTGACAACACATGAATAGTCGGTATCCTGAGGAAGAGAATAAGAGCTTAGGATTTCTGAAAGAACAAATAATTGGTACTCCTCATTAAAACCAGAAACTTACGGGAATACCGAGATGCTCTTGGTCGAGGTTCATCAATTTCATTTCATAGTCTGACACCTTCTCTTGATTCTGGGATTCGAACATAAAAGTGACAGTGTCTGCATTGTCTTGAGCCTTCATTGTCAGGACGTCCTCTGCACCAGCACACTTCATAATCTTGGTCATGCTGAAACAGAAATAATTATATAGCAAGAAGCACAAATCATGAACAGTTAGTGAAAGTAATGCAGTGTAAATTGGATGACTCGAGCAAAGAATAATGAGTCGTGGAGAGCAAGGGAAGATTACAACTGAGTGTCTACGCAGATTGCACAACACCGAGGAGTGGGAAAACGGATCAGAATATGGTCGGGCCCCGAGCACCAGTCCCCGGCCACCCATGACGAGGCAGCGGCTGACGACTTACCTGGCCAAGTTCATGCCCATGGAGAGGTTGCGGTCGCATCTGTACTTGTCAAAGCCGTCCGCCCGCAGACTCAGCGACACCAAACTGACGTGGGAGTTGTCCATGGCCTGGAGCTTGATGCCAGAGTCCGAGCAGTCGAAGGTGGCCTCATTGAGAAGGTCTTTGATGGCATCGAGTACCTTCTTCAGGATAACACTCTGTACTAAGCGTGCTTCGAACATTTTGACTGAGGATTTCTTTGGTTACGTGCGAGAAGACCAAGAGTAACTCGGTAACTGGCGAGGGCGAGTGGCTCTTCAGGCACAAAAAGCGGGCCGCCGAACGGTGAAGCGAGAAGGGAACCGGTGCAGGCGAAGACCGAACACTGACAATGAGTGCCGCAGCTGCAAATGGTGAACAATGAGTGAACTGCGCGGGAAGGCTGGAACAGCCCGTTCGCGCCTAAAGCTGTCACTGCCCTTTGCTTTCAAACGTCACAGCAGAAGCATAAAAGGCGGTGTACCTCAAACTCCAGTGCTGACACCACGTGCAGTGTGGCGCGAAAATTTTTGCAGCTATTACGTTTAGATTAGAGTGAGGATTTCAAATAGAGTATCTACCACGGCCCCAACCCACATTTTAAGAAGTGTAAGGGTGGAATACGAACAATGCAAAACATACGAGAGCAGGTGCTCCAAGTGCTGCGTGGTTGGCAAAACTCCATATCCCACCGCCTTTGTAGGTGCCACCGACTGAAAACCTGAAGGTTTTTCTTTAACTTCTTTTTCCTTTCAGTGAGATCAATAACGACCTGAGCCCACAGAGTGATGGGGAAGTCCTGTACGGCCAGTTTGGTCGAAAATTAATTACGACAAAACAGCTGCGAAAGGCGTCAAGAATCTCACATGAAGCTCGCGTGTGCAATGTCATAAATAAATGTTTGCGTGCTGCCACCTACAGGCCAGAGTGCGAACCACAATCGGAGAAGAAGAAAGGGAGAAAAGCTGGGTAAAATAAAAACAAACATGTGAAGAAAGGTGAGTGCAGACGTGCAGACAGCAGTAAACGGGCAGCAGAGGACCTGTGTTTGCGCACCGAGCAGCTGATGGTAAGTAGCCCGATTTCGACCCTAAAATTTTACGAAAAATGTCTTTCTTTCTCTCGAGCCTTCATTGTCTGCCATTCTCCTTTCCATGCGGGGTGTGTTAGTTTACGTATCCCAAGCGAAAGTGTTGTCTCCCTTGACTTAAGAGGAGTGACAGAAGTGTTGAGGCGAAAGAAAGGTTATGACGTCCTGTTCAGTCATTATTGTTCACGGTCTAAATCGTTACTTCCCTCTCGTCCAAATACTATGGGGGTACTTCTATGTAGCAACTGTTTAAGGCTGACAAATTTAACCTCTCATACCGTTTTCCCTCTCCCTTGTTTGCTAAAAGTTGTACATCAGTTTACTGAAAGGAAGTATTTGAATTGAAATCAGTCTGCTTTGTTGATATGAAGAAGTGGACACTGTATTTTGCCTGGCAGTATTCCTGCGGGGATTTTTCCTTGTGCTCCTGTCATTCATGTCTATCTATCTTCTTTATTTGTGTGCTTCTGTTCTGTCAACAAATGGTTGTTCATCCATCAACAGTTGTCAGTACAACAGCAATGGCTTGTTTTCTTTGTCTTCCTCTTGCAGTCTGCCAATTTCACCCTCTTCTTGTGAACGGCCGCTGCTACAGTCCCACCATTCGCTCCCTCTCTGTACCATTGTCCCCTCCCGCCCCTCTTGCCCTGGGGCAGGGAGTAAATGGGAGGTTTGTGCTCTTCTAGTGGGCAACCTTGGAGTTCCCTAGCCCCGCGGCCGCGGCCGCGGCTGGGAACCCTGGGGACCCCCTCCGCCCCTCCCGCCACCCGCCGCTGCGCCCACGTATTCCTTCCCCCCTTTGTGCGCCCCGAGGGCCCGTCCAGAGATCGATTCCAGCGGGATTCGTCTAGCGGCTTGGGCGCGCTAGATTGGGGGGCGGATAGACACCCGGCCGGGCGGCCTATCTAATCACGGCGTGGGGGCGGGGCGTGTGGCTTTGGGGGACCACTTGTGGCTCATCTGATAAACATGCCGTCTCCGAATCAAAACATTTTACTGTCGGGGCCGTGGTGCGGCGGCGGCGGCGCGCGGTGCGATGCCGTTCTTCCTGCGGGCACAGCGGACACCTGACGGGGGGGGGGGGGGGGGGCTAAGCCGGCCAGTGAAAAGCATTGACTTTGAAACTGGTTGTGCTGCACACGGCGAGGCTTGTCAGCTGCACCGCTATGACCGGGGCCGCCGGGGCCGCCGGGACGCCGATCCGGCCCGGACCAGCCTCTCGAGTTGAGCTCCAGAGCAGAGAGGGAAGGGTCCCGGGTCGACCGACGCCGCTGGCGGCCTCAGGGGGCCGGCCTGGCTGCTGTCCGGGGCAGTGGCGTCAAGTTTGAGCTCTAGTGGTGTAGCGAACTATAGCCTGTAGGGGGCCCACCCATCCTTCAAAAAGCCCCGACCCGAAACTATTGTTTGCATTTCATTCTCTTTTCCTCCCCCTCTTCTAATTTCCCCCCCTTTCTTCCTTCCCTTTTTTCCCCTTTCGACTTTTACCTTTCCCTTTCTCTCGAAGGGGGCCCACCCTCTCGGAGGCGTGGCAGTGTGTAGCAGCCGCAACAGCAAGACCCTCTGCTTAACGCCACTGGTCCGGGGGCGCTGCAGACGGCCCCGTTGCGTCAGACCCGTCTGCAGACCTCCGGGCCCCCGGCCCCCCGGGCCCCGGGCCCCTCCCCGCGTCGGGTACCGCTAGCCGACTCTGTCTGCCCGGCTGGCTGGCTGGCGTCCACGGGAAAATGATCGGATTGCACTCTGCGCGTCGTCTAGTCTTACGCCGCCTCGGCTCCGCAGCCCGCAGCACTCCGCAGCCTGCCCGCCCCGCGGACCAGACGAGCACTCAGGTCCACTGGTTTGGTGGACGCACGCGGCAGGAGAAAGTCCCCCGCCTCGACGTTGCCGACCATCGGGGCGAGCGACTCGCGGATGCAGAATTAAAATCGGCGGCGACGGAATCTGGCGGCCCACACCGCCCCGTCCCGCCCCGCCTCTTGTGTCTCGCTGGATCGAAACGGGAGAGGAATACCCCCTCACACTCCGCGGGGGGCCGCCCACGCTGAGTCACCCCTGACGCCCCGGCGGGGGCGGGCCGTGTGCCTGGGCAGTCATGGGCAGCCGTGGGCGGGGCTGCGGGGTGCGGCTGGGGGCGGCGGCGCTGGAGCCGCGCTGGAGCCGCGCTGGAGCCGCGCTGGAGCCGCGCTGGAGCCGCGCTGGAGCCGCGCTGGAGCCGCGCTGGAGTCCGGACCCCGACCACCCTGGCCTCGGCCTTGATACCCGGGCCGGGACTCGCCCTCCACCGCCCCCCCCCCCCCCCCTCCGACGCAAAGCAATGCTTGTTTTTAAAAGTGTACAGCGATAAGCCAGTGCACGACGTCACTGCATCACTGCGCCGTGTCGGCGTACATTAAGTCGCCGAAAACGGAATATGTTTTTAAACGATCAGTCTGCTGCAGCGCCTATCTGCGCCGCACCTCCCCTGCGCTTCCTGCTCTGCGCGATGCTGTGCTGTACCGACCGGCGGCGGGGACCGTGAGAGTCGCAGAGAGTGCGAGTACGCGGGCCGTTTGGGCGTTTGGGCGTCGTCGGCCCGCCTGGGCGGCGGCACTGCGGCACTGCGGCACTGCTGGTTAGCGGGCGGCCAGGACTAGTCGCCTTGCTCCTGCTCAAGGCCACGCAGACTTTGCCCATCGGCACCGGCTCGGCCTGCACACGGAAGCCCGGCACGCGCGGCACGTGACACGCGGCACGCGGCACACGTGAGGCGTGGCGCGTGGCCTATCCGGGATCGGGGAGGGGGTGGAGGCACGCGGCAGTACTTGGATGAGGAGCAAGTAACGTCGACCGCCGCGTGGGGGGTAGTGGTATCGCCGTGTGCTGCTGGTGGCATCTTAATTTGTGAGGAAAAGTGCAATGGGGGGGGGGGGGGGGGGGGCACGTGCCGACCGCCACGCCCCCCCCCCCCCCCCTTCTCCCGGAGAGCGCCAGCAGGGTCGTCCGTCCTTGTTCGTCCCTCCCGCTGCGCGCCGCGTGGCGTATCGATCAGTGACGCGGGGGGACAGGTGGTGCACGGGGGGTGGGGCTGGGGCCCGTGGGGGGCCGTGGGGGCCTGGCGACGTGCGGCGGCGTGCCTCGTTTGATGTTCAGCTGGCGAGGCGACACGGGACGGCATTCGTCGATCCCCCGCCGGGACTCCGCTGCATTGCGATTCGCTTGGAATCAGATTCACCGCGGCCGCGGGCCGCCGACATGCACGTCGTGTTTGTGTCGGCGGCGGCCGCGGCACGGCCCCGGGAGATTGGCAGAGACGGGCGGGTGAAAGGGAAAGGGGCAGCATCCGGGACGCGGGACTCTGTTGCCTAGCAACGCCGCGGAGCGCGCGCAGCGGCGACGGCATCCGAGAGGCGGTGTCTCTCCTTATCGGCAACTTCCTGCAGCGGCATGACAATGAGCCGCGGAGTCTGCTGACACCGCAGGGGACCCCGCGGATCCTGGTTGGGGGGGGGGGGGGGGCGGCAGTCGGCGACAGCGCGTCAGCGGCGGGGTTCCGGGGTGCAGGGGCTGCACACGCCACACGCGCCCTGCACGCGGCGGGTTAGGTTCGCTCGGGCGGCAACAAGTGTCTCTCGGGTGCAGGCGGACGGGGGACGGACGGGGCGCGTCCTCTCCTCGGGGGCTGGCGGGGAGGTGCTGGCGGGGAGGTGCTGGCGGCGGGCCGCTATCGACCTCACTGCCCCGCGGTCCAGCCCGATCCGGTTGCGCCCGGAATCAGGCAGCACGGCGCTGCGCCAGCGGGGGACCCGCGGAGGGCACGGCGGCGGGAGCTGGGCTGGGCTGGGCCAGGCCTGAGCCAGGGTAGGCAGCCCGCCGGGCGGGAGTGTCTGGCGGACAGCGGAGCCGCGCCCCGCGCCGCGGTACAGTGCGGCCAGCGCCGAGGAGGTGCCGCCGCCGCCGCGCTTCGCCGCCTCCGCCGCCGCCCGCCTCTCCCCTGCCGCCCCCGGCCCGGCCCGCGGGCTCGGCGGGCCGTGCTGCACTACAGTACTGTACGACGGGCAGGTGCGGGCTGTGCGGCCGCATCCCCGTCAGGTGCATCGCGCCACGCGCCACCCCATCGCGTCACGGCCGCGACCCCGCAGCCCGCGGCGTACCCGCGACTGCGACGCAGCACGGGTGAGTCCCGGCCCGTCCAGGCCGCCCCGCCGTGGCCGATCGCGGCGCCGTCAGCCCTCCCGTCGCCTCGGCCGGCAAGAAGCACGCAGACAGGACACGCCACGCAGGCCTGCGGGCCCGCCGGCCCGACACCCGAGCGTGACGCGGCGTTGCCCAACCCGCAGGGACGGCGCGACGAAAAGGGCGGGAATCAATCCGTCCATTGACTACGGACCAATTAATTAATTATTGGGGTCGGCGCCATGCCTGTCCTCTGCCTTGTCCTCTCCCTCCCTACCCCCTCCCTCCGTACCCCTTAATTCGCCCCCCGCTGACCGCCTCCGAAGGCCAATCGATGGGGTGTGCGGGTGTCGGGTCCGGAGGGAAGGCCCTGCCCCACCTGCCGCTGGCGCCGCTGCTGCTGGCCGTGATCAAGGACTCGGCTCGCTCACTCACCGGGTGCGGGTCCCAGTGCCAGTGCGGCCTGGCAGTGCCCCACCGGCGGCACTTGCTCTGGCGGCAGTCGACCCGAAATAGAGGCCGGCCCACGTGGGCCCAGGCCCAGCCTCAGCCCCGGTCTCAGCTGCCAACACGGCCGTCTTTTTCTCGGAGCACCCGCATACTCTTTCCCGCGGCTTTTGTGCGCCGAGACGCCCGTGCTGATGACTGGCCTGTGATGGAGGTGAGGGAGGCGAGGCTCTCGAGGGGGGAGCGGCGGCAGCGCCCGACCCTGCCCCTGCCCCTCCTCTCCTGCCCGAGAGCCGGGGCGGGACTGCCTGGCGCCTGGCCAGCCCGTGGACGGCGCCGCCGGCGCGTCACTCAGTGTCATTACCGATGAACCTGAGAGAGCAATCTGTTTTTCTGTGTGTTGCAGAGGCTGGCGGAACATGTAGACCAAAATCCTCTGGCTCTGAGCAGGCCACAATAACTTGAAGCCATGGGCCTGCAGGAGGTGGCAATCTGGTACCAGAGGAAAATTGGAACATACGATAAGCAGCAATGGGAGCGAACCGTGGAACAACGTATCTTGCATGGGCTCACGCATGTCCCGAGAAAGTCTGCAAAGCTCAAGACCGAACTCATCGATGTCGATCTAGTCAGAGGTAAGAATTAATTTTATGAAATTGGTATGCTGTTTCATCGTAACTCTAAAATAGCAGGTTAACATGAGATTCTTGTCTTTACAGGTTCTTCCTTCCCAAAAGCAAAGCCCAAGCACGGTCTTGTAACGGTTGCACGTCTTGGAATTCAACGTCTTTTATTTTTACCCCTCTACTGGAGGTGGTGGGTGCACCAAACAACTCAACGGGCATATACAGCCCTGATGGTCCTCTATCTATTGCAGGCATTTAATGTTGGATTGTATTTTCATTACATACAGTATCATTCTGATGAAGTATCTGAGGTAAGTTACATATAATCATGCTATGTAAATACTTGACACTCTATAATATATTAATTTTTTCCCCATTTTTTTTACCAGAGTGTTTCAGCCTGCGAAGTACTTGTACCAACATTTATGATGATCATTCTATCAATAATTCATTCACAAATTGTTTGTACAAACAATGGACAGTCACCAGAACTTCATGAGAGGTCAAGGCGTCGCATCAAGCGCACTAAACGTAGAACTTTGTTGCCAAGTAGAGTTCGTACTTTAAGTAAGTATTGGACTTCATTTAATAAGTCTTTTTCTTCTTTCTATTACCCTTAGGTAACTGTGTATTTTAAACAATAGTTCTACTCAGAATTTCATCATTTTCTTTGCAATTTTTTTAGATGCCGAAACTAAATCATCACCTACTGAATCAGAGAAACACCCTATTATTAATGAAGTTAATGGGAAATTCAGTAAAAGAGTTAGTGTAAGAAGGTAAGTCCTTCTGTTTTAAAGAAGTAGGTTATTTACCAATTAAACCAATTCATGATTTGGTTATGCACTGCTTGATTCCTCTACAGGAGACTAGATGAATCTGTTAAGGGTTCTAAAGTTTCTGACACTCAAGAAAAATGTGATAAAACCCCGAGAATTCGTGTCTGTTTTAAGGAACCTGCAAATGAGGAAGGAACTGTAGAGCAGGTGTACGTATGCAATGCCCATACATTCTCATATTTATGTTTCATTAATTTGGAAATGTTTGCTGATCTGATAAATGACCATCTTTTTCACAGACCAATAAATAATCAAGCAGGGCGTGAAGGAACTCCATTGGATGATGATGGTTTTGAGAGTTTAAATGGAAATGGCTCCAGTGAAAATGGAGATGAGCCTGTTGATGATTATTTTGACAAAATGGCAAAGAAACTTCCTGAAGTTTTAGGTCCTGACAGTGAAGATGCAAAACAAACTGTTGAAGACAACAAATCCGCTCTTGATAATGTGTGCTGTGAAACTGTAACTTGTGATGATAATGTACCTAATGTAGATTTGCTTGAACCATATAAGGGCAAGCAATCTTCTTTTAGAATAGTTGATAAACATAAGGGAAAAGGGAAGAGCCCCAGTATCTGTGGTGTAGATGCAGGCAATAATAGCAGTAAGACTGGTACTGAGTGGATAAATGACAAAACTCACAAAGACTCAAGAAAAGAAGCCGATGGGGGCTGGTCTTGTGAAGAAGTCGATCAAATCATGAGCCGAAGTCATATTATACAAAGGAGGCAATCGGCACCTCTTCCTCGTACTCAACCCATGAGTCAAGATACTGATAGTGATGGTCACACTCCCAAGCAAAAGGTAAGGCATATTCCTAACCGATTACTGTTTTCTATCGGAGTCGGGAACCTTTTCTACCTTTCAATACTGATTTTCAGAATGACAACCTTTTAAAACGTAGACGGGGGTCCCAAAACTTGCTTCTCAAGTGTCCGACCACTACAGCAGAGGAAAGCAGCTATAATAGTAGCTGCTGTGATGAAAGTGAGGATGGAGGCGATGAACGCTCATCACCAGCAACTGCTGGCTCTGGTTGTGATAACCAGAATCTCACTGAAGGTGGCACAACTTCAGCCACTGATTACTTGGGAGTTACCACCAACTCAGAAGAATGCAGTTACAGCTCTGATATGGATGAATCCGATTCTCATACTGCCCCAGTTGAATTAAATGATCACCCATTTGCATGGGAGTTCGAACAGGTGAGAAATCAAGTACTTAAGTTACCTAGAGAGCTGCACACATGACCTGTATAAATTTTGTTTCTCTTGTTCCAGTCCCCTACTGTGATATTGAGTCCTAGCTGTGCAGCCTCTGACAAAGTTAGTTGTACTATGTGGGAAAGCAGAGATGTGAAAAAGGCGGATCTGTCGGTTTTGGACATAAGCTCTGCCATTATTGCAAAAGTAGAATCGATGCCAGAAAGCTTGGATTATTTTTATATGGGTGAGTCTTAAATAATTTACTCCCTCCAGAATGTTTGCAAAACTGCATTTATTCTGAATTTTGTGCTCATAATTATCACATCACTGGCTCGTGATTCATTGGTTTTGTTTTTACAGGTATGGTGTTGGCCCTGTTCTTATCACTGGTACCACCTATGTGCCGCCTCCTTTTATCTTCAGCAATGGATGCATCATTGCCTTCTTTACATCCCAATATAACCAGTAGTGCAGGACCACCTTTAACTTTGAAAATAACTCATCTGTTGGAGTACCTTTCAGAATGGTCAGTCATTCTGATAAATGGTGCATTTGGCTCATCTCTTTTGTACGTATCGAATTGAAATTTTAGTCCAATCATGTCACCACCATACTTTTCCTAATTGTGGTTACCTCCTTGCAGTGAGCGTGCCATTATGATTATAGCTCTTTTAGAACGCTTCATTTTGGCACAGTTATTTTTTTTCTTACTGGCTGTTGCGGAGAGATCATTTAAACAGCGTTTCCTTTATGCCAAGCTTTTCTCTCATTTAACGTCTTTCAGACGTGCAAGAAAATCAGAACTACCACACTTTCGTCTCAATAAAGTGCGCAATATAAAGACTTGGCTGTCTGTTCGTTCATATCTGAGGGTAAGGAAAACTTTGTAATAATAGTGAAACATTGTACATTTTATTGATTCATAATTTTTCTTTTTAAAAATGGTCTTGCAGAAGCGTGGTCCCCAACGATCAGTGGACATGTTGGTGTCAGCAGCATTTATTATTACTTTACTCCTCCTCACATTTCTCATTGTTGAGCTTCTTAAGGTCAGTGGAAGTGATCATGGCAGTTCCCTTTGTGATGCTCATACAGACATGCAATCAAGCAATTCTTCATTGAAGCAGTCAAGCTCTTGCCAAAAACGCGCCCTCGTGAGTATGCAGCTCAAGTGTGCTGATTGCGCCTGCTGCCTGCTGACGAGTGATGTGTTTTATTTTTTGCATTTGAAAATTTACTTTGCCTTTTAAAAACAAAGAAACTAATGTTTATCCATTTATGAATCCTTTCCAATTTACTAATATCTGAAAGTCATTGAGCTAACATAATTCAAGTATGATTCAAAATGGTTTGATACATGTTCTGTCTCTAATATTCATTTGATGATTCAGGACATCATTGGATGAAACCCTTTGTTTTCTTTGACTGCAAGGACTGCTTGTAAATAACATAAAGCAACTACTTTTTTGAGGTTTTGTTATTATCAAATACTTCTGTTTTGGATTTCTAGGAATCTGTACGTCTCAACTCTCAATATAATATGGAAGCATTGTGCTGGTGCCTCTCTTTAGGATTGTTTCTATTACGCTTCATGACCTTAGGAACAGATATAAATCGGAAATATTGTAATTTATCCGTCTTGATTACTGAGCAGGTAAGTAAACAAATTTGGAGCCTTTATTTTCTCTCTTCTAGTCGCACCAGAGCGTAATTTTGATGTGCTTTCCAACAGATAAATTTATACTTGCAAATTGAGCAAAAGCCCAATAAGAAGGAGGAGCTAATGGTAGCAAACAGTGTTCTCAAGCTCGCTGCAGATCTGCTTAAGGTACAGTAGTTGACAATAGTAAAATTAATTTGACCGTACACAAATTCCAACAAGCATTTATGCTTGATTTTTCTAACTATTATTATTGTGTGCTTTAGGAGCTGGAGAGCCCATTCAAGATCTCGGGCTTGTCAGCCAATCCATACCTGTACAACATCACCAATGTTGTGATTTTATCAGCTTTATCTGGTGTCCTCTCAGAAATTTTGGGATTCAAATTAAAACTTCATAAAATAAAAATAAAATAAAATGTGATGTTTTGTGTGAACCATCAACCTCTTTTCAATATGCCTTCTCATTGTATTTACTATACTTTGTGACTAACATATGAAATGCTTTTTGAAGGAATTGATTTTCCTATGAGAAAGAGAAATAGAAGCAAAATGACCTATTATGTTATGGTTTTGGTGCTCAGTAGCTGTGATTCAACTACCTTAGTGATTTTCAGGACTAGCAGAGCTTCCTGTATTTTTAATTTAGTGTTGAACTGTGCAATAAGTAAATTTACTAGTGACCCAGTGCACTCAAGGAAAAAAGAGTATGCTGATTCAGAATTTGTTTGTCAAGAACCAGCAGTGATATGTCTCACCCTGCCATATAAGAATATATGATGGGTTCGACATAGAAGATTTACAATGGTACAAATTAAAGAATGTCATTTTTAAGGGAGCATAATTGTGCTGCCTATTTTCCCTTCAAAATAAGTTTATTTATTTGTATGAAACAACCATAGTTTTTTAGCTCATGAGCACGAAAACAAGTCTTGTTGACTACTGTGTAGTTGATGTTTGTCATAAGGCAATATTGTTTGCTCTTGCTAACCAAAAATAATTACTCAGTTTACCAAGACAAATACTCCATGAAGTGTGTTTCTGGGAACGGATCAAGGGTTAAACTTTGGGTGAAATCTTGTTTAATTTAAGTTCGTAGATTACAGATACCTCTTTGGTTTTGACTTTCATCATAAGTATACATGTAGTGACATAAATATTCCAGAACTTTAGGAATTTTCGGTATTAGGTCTTTACCAAGCTTTAAATTTTAACACTGTTGTGTAGAAGAAAAACCTATTTTCTTTTTTGTTAATAGCACATTTAATCATTTGTTGTTGTTTTTATAATTTGTGTAATTTAAAATTTAGCTTGTAAGATAAAGGACTGCTGTCTATTGATAGTATTGACAAATTGAGTGTTCGTTATTTATGTGAGAGGATGATTACATGTTTATATTTTTTAATAGAGTGAATGAATGATTGACGTAAGTGAGTTACAGTAATAGAATTGTGTGCTAAGGGTTGGATGGAAATTGACTTATCACAGAATACAATTGATATTATAGTTAAAAAAAGGATGTATGAAAGTACGGCGACAGTTCATGTTTTTATCTAAGGGAAAATTTGATTTTTGCAATTTGCTTTTAAGTGTTTGTTTCTTTGTCCTTACCAGACATATTTCCTTCAAGAGAAGCAATAGCCATACACTGTAATTGCTTAGGATCACTAGGGTATTCATCTTTTTTTATTCATTTATTTAGAAAAATTATCAAGTATGTTACTCAACGTCTGTTCTTATAGCGCACTCTAAAATATTATAATTACTTTAGTTCAATAAAATTCAGCTCGAACAAATCTTTTGCCTGATTCGTGTCTCCTTCTACCCCCACCCCCCTCCACACACACGCCCACTGCGCCCACTGCGCCCACTGCGCGCACGCACCGCGTTGCCCTGACAACAAGACTGTGTGGCCACGCTACCCGACGCGTACGCTGCTCCGCGCTGTGCGACCCGGGACGACAAAATGTGTTCGGAATTGACGTACAACAGTGTTCGAATAGCTCATCAAGTGCGCGACCATGTAAGGGGGCTTGACGTGGAGGGTTTCAGACCGGACCCTGATGTAGGGGGTTGTTCTTGGCCGACCTCCGCCTGCACTGGCATCCCTGGGGCTCGTGGGGGCCGCCCCTGTCCCGCCTCCCTCAGGGCCGTGTCTTTGAGCTTCGCATTACTTGCCGGGTGTTGGGTGATGCCGCGGAGCCACACAATCACACTCGCTCTGCTCCAAACCGCACGCGCCTCCTATCCTTTGTCTTCAGGAGGAGCGTAAGACGAACGAGAGAAAGAAGCACCTCCTGTGCATCGTCGTTCAGTACCTCCGCGACGAAGGGTTGGTTCTGGCTCCAGTCACGCTTTCGCGCGTCTGCGAGTAAGGATAGTGGTGATTGTTCGCGATGTGTTCAGGTGCGTGGAGGCCGCCCGCCTCGTCTGCAAGGAGTCCGGCCTGGGCGACCAGTACGCCGTCTGCGACAACATCGACCTGCCCACCATCGTCAAGGAGTTCGAGGACTACTACCACGTGCGCTTCCAGAAGCACCCCAAGCTGTGCAAGCGGGTCGAGCCCCCGGCTGAGGCCCAGGGCGCCGGGGCGACGGCGGCCAAGCCGCACGGCAGGCGGAAGCAAGCGCTCAGGTGACCCGGGGGGGGGGGGGGATTCGTCACGTCACGTTATGTTATGTGGGTTATGGATGGAGCGAGCCTTGACCGTAACAGCGTGCTTGTGCTGGGCTGGCCAGGAAGGCGTCGTCGGGGGACGGGGGTCCGCGGCCCGGAGAGGCCCAGCCGCAGACGCTGTCGCCGACCGACCCCCTCGAGCTCACCGTGCAGGCCTACCCTCTGTCGCAGGCCGGCTCCTCGTCGGGGAGGTGCGCGCTGGCCGCGGACGCGGCCGACGATGTCCCTCCCCCGGAGCGCCTGCTCCGGCCGGTCGCCGGCCTGCCGAGGGACCCCGAGTGGAGGAACTTCGCCGAGATCATCTCCAAGGTGACATAGTCGCCGTCGAAGCCAGCTGCCAGAGGTCACGATTAGAATCCCCGCCGTGAGACAATTCAAAAACCCTTCCCGCTTTTCCTTTCCCAGGACATCTTCATGCACAACCCCAACGTGAGGTGGGCCGACATTAAGGGGCTGCAGGAGCCGAAGCGGCTCCTCCGGGAGGCCGTCGTG
The DNA here is from genome assembly GCA_026979955.1 of Megalurothrips usitatus. Classification (NCBI taxonomy): domain Eukaryota; kingdom Metazoa; phylum Arthropoda; class Insecta; order Thysanoptera; family Thripidae; genus Megalurothrips; species Megalurothrips usitatus. The sequence goes on from CM049594.1 coordinate 12,048,115, forward strand.
TACCCCATCAAGTACCCCGAGCTGTTCAGCGGCATCCTCACGCCCTGGAAGGGCCTGCTGCTCTACGGCCCCTCGGGAACAGGTGAGCCGCGGCGGCGGGAGGAGAGGAAATCACGTGCGGACCAAGGCCGTCGGCAGTCGTCGGCGTCCTGCCCGGTGTTTGTCTGCCGCAGCCCACCCGGCCTCGGCCCCGGCCCGGTCACGGGAGCGCTGCGTAAGCGTCATTTTCCAAAGTCATTCCCTCGCACAAGGCGGGGGAGGCTGGCTTAAGCAGGATTTGAATGGCGCCGCCCCGACAGTGCGCACGCGGGAAGTAGCGTAGAGAACAGACAGACCCTAGGGTGTCCGAGTCCATGTCCACGCCCGTGTCCACCTCGGGCTCGGACGGGGCGGAGGGAGGGGTCGGGCCGGAGCTGCCATTGGCCATGCAGACTCCACCCGGATCGTTTGTCTTGATGCAAGGTGACAAGGCGGCGACGCCTGGCGGGCCGGCGGCCTGGCGGCCTGGCGCCTCCGCGCTCCGCGCCCCCGCCCACTCCGTGCCGCCCACGCCACCCCCTAGGGGCTGTCCTGTCCCGGGGGCGGGCGGGGCGCGATCGCTTTTAATCGGGTTCGAATGCCGTCAACAGCCGGACCTGTGTTTGCACCCTGTCATGCATCTTCACCGTTTCGGCGATTCTGATAATGACAACATTTTCAATGAATCTCCAGGGAAGACGCTGCTGGCCAAGGCGGTGGCCACCGAGTGCGGCACCACCTTCTTCAACGTGTCCGCCAGCACGCTGGTGTCCAAGTGGCGCGGCGACTCGGAGAAGCTGGTGCGCGTGCTGTTCGAGCTGGCCCGCCTGCACGCGCCCTCCACCGTCTTCCTGGACGAGGTGGACGCGCTGGCCTCGCGCCGCGGGTTCTCCGGGGAGCACGAGGCGTCGCGCCGCCTGCAGGCCGAGCTGCTCGTGCAGCTGGACGGCCTCAACGACCTCCTCGCCGACAAGCAGCGCCCCGTCTTCCTGCTCGTCACCTCCAACCTGCCCTGGGACCTGGACGAGGCCCTGCTCCGGCGCCTGGAGAAGCGTATCCTGGTGGACCTGCCGGACCCGGAGGCCCGCGAGCAGATCCTCCGGCACTACCTCCCTCCCCCGCGGCCCTCCCCGCCCCCCGGGCCGGCCGCCAGGGCCCGCGCGCCGCCCGCAGCGCCGCCCGCGCTGCTCTGCGACCTGGACTACCCTCGACTCGCCCAGGTGCGGGGACTCCTGGTCCTGAATGAGATCTCACGCATCGGGAATCCCTGGAGTGCTGTATTGCGTGTGTTTCCCAGGAGACGGCGGGCTACTCGGGGGCCGACCTCCGGCTGGTGTGCAAGGAGGCCGCCATGCAGGCCGTGCGGAGCGTGTTCGCCCACCTCGAGTCCGGGGTGCCAGGTAAGGCTGCAGTGTATTAATTTTAATTTTATAGATGGGATCCTCAGCGTGGCGTGTCTCCTTGTGTCGGCAGACTGCTCCTCGCTGCGGCTGGAGCCGGTGACGACGGACTCGGTGCTCGCGGCGCTCGCCAGGACCCGGCCTTGCGGCGCCGCCAGCGCGGACCGCTTCCGCGCGTGGCAGCGCCAGTTCGGGGCGTCCTAGCGCGGCCCTCAATAAAACCGCGTCTTAGCCTACTCGTCTCTGTTGTTGCTTGATTATAAAATTCCCACACAAATGCAAAACAATGCCGGCGGACATGACGAGGAACTCGTCATGAGGCGGTACGGTCGTGTGTTGGGCCCTCGGCATCGGCGGCGGCGGCGGCGGCCTCAGCTGCCTCCGCCCCCGCGGCTCGCCGCTGTTCCTCGGCGCCCGGCGGCAGCCCGGTAGGCCCCGGGACCCGGCAGGGAGGGGCGTGCCCGGACTATCACCGGCCCGCCACCGCACGTGCTTCCGGCGGGGGCCCGCGGGGCGGCGGGGCGGCGGGGACGAGTGACCTCAGACGGAGCGGGCGGCGGGCACGGGGAAGGTCCATCCCCCGCCGGGTGATGAATAGCGAGAAAGAGATACATGGGATTGCGAGAGAGACGCGGATGTCGACTCCTTCCCCCTCCACTCCCCTCCTTGATCCACACACACACACACACACACACACACACACGGAGGGAGAGACACAGACAGAAGAGAGGCAGAGGGGGGTACGTACCGAGGGACACCTCAGTGCTTCCAGTCAGTGTACATCCAGGTCGATTACCTGGTACACCGGTTCCCATTCGAACGCCGAAGTTAAGCAGGAGGGTTCCAGGCCCAGCGGGTACACGGGGGGAGAGCCCCTGGCCGGGTAGGCAGTCCCGCCTCACTCGGCAGGCTTGGGGTTGCCTATCGCAGGCTTCGCAGGCGCCCCCCGCCTGCCGGCGGCTCCTGTGCGGCCCGCCGTGACCGCGGCGTCGCGCACGTGACCCCCGTGCTGCTCCTGGAGGGACGCCTCCGCACCTCCCCCGAGGCCCCCGGCGGAGGCTCGTGTGGCGCTTGTTGTTTGATTGTCGGGGAGATGAGTTCACCTGGAGTTGGAGTGGTCGTGCCCCTCCCTCCCATGTCGCCCCTCCGGCCGTGCGAGGGAGGTCTCCGGTGGCCCCCTCCCCTCTCCCCCGCTTGCCTCCGCGGGGCAGCCGGGCGCGGGCCCCACCGACCGGAGCGCATAAAAGGGCGGCGGCCTGGCGACCGCCCCTCCAGTGCCTGGCCGTCATGGGGACCACGGGGACCACGAGAAGCCTCCGCTGGAGCGCGGCCATCGCCCTGGGCCTCCTCGCCCTCTGCCACGGTAAGCCACCGCATCGCGCTGTTGCCATCTGCGCGCTCGGGCAGGAAAAGCTTCAAGTGTAAATGGCCCAATTATTTCGATGGATTACTCCAAGAAAAAAAATCGGAATTTTCCCGAAAACAAAAAAAAATTATTTCATCTGCTGGTCGAGAAAATCTAGAAATCGATGAGCATGTGAAAACAGCGATTTCCCCCCGGGTTTTCCTCTTAGTTTTCCTGAAATTTTGCCAGGCTCGGATGGGTCGCACGGCTCGCGGGCGCGGCCCGGCGCTGCCGCCTCGGTGCTGCGGCCGCTGGTGCTGCTCGAGGCGGAGCAGGGCCTGCCGCAGGGGCTGCCCCAGAGCCTGCCCGGCGCAGACGACGCGGCGCTCGCCGAGCTGGACCAGCTCCTCAACCTGCTGCAGGCCAAGGGGAAGCGCAGCCAGGACCTCGCCGACAAGGTAACACTCCCCCCGCCCCCACACAAACTCCAAATATCCTCTTCAGTTACCGAGCGTTTTCGTGTAGAAGTCCCCTCACGTGGGGGCCATTTCGGGCTGTCGATCTAAATCTCACTTCCAGGCGGCGCGGCGGAAGGCCTAGTGGCGGGCCAATATCTGTGTCGGGAGCCACAGAAATCTAGTTCGGGGATTCGGGTGGGAGGGGGGGGGGGGGGGGCTGGCTTGTGGAGGGAAGGTGGAAGGGGTGTGTAATATGGTAGGTTCGGAATTTCCGTCCCTGGACAGATGGCGGGATGGGCCGTGGCACGTGTTCGAGCTTCCCCGGTGTACAGAAGTAAACCGAAAGAGCGCGACAAAAAAAAATGCATGCACGCCGCCGCGCCCATCCTAAAGCCTCCGGGCGGCAGGCGTTAGCACGCACGGCTTAGCGGGGGACGTGACGGGCGCCGCCGCAGGGCCTCGGCCTGAGCCCCCGCCACACCTGCTGCTTGCTCTTCTCCCTCACGCTCACCCCCGGCCTCTCCCTCGGCTCGGCCCCGCGCAGGGGCTGACGCGGGACTTGGTGACGCAGGTGCTGCAGCCCGGCAGCAGCACCGGGATGTGGTTCGGGCCGCGGCTCGGCCGCCGCCGCCGTCGCTCCGTCACGCCGACGCCCTCCGCCGCCACCGCCGGCATGGGCCGCCGCCGCCGCCGGTCCACGCAGCTCCAGGACGGCGACGTGGACAACGCCATCCCCTGGAAGCTGGCCGAGCTGCTGAGGGAGATGCAGGGGCCGAAGCGCTCCCCGACGCCCTGCGACCCGTCGGAGATCAACTGCCTGCTGGCCAACCTCGCCAACACCGCTTCTGGATACGGTAGGCCGCGGTAGCGGCACCCGTCGCCCGTCCTGCCCCAGGAGTCTGTGCAGTGAAGTCGTGCGCGTGCGTGCGCGCACGCATCGGCAACTAAGATGACGCCAAATTGGCAGGATTTTGTTTGTTAACGGGCCACACTCAGAGAAACCAGTACAGACCGGTCGGCCCTTCACGATCGGACATAGCCCCCCGCAAGACAGTGGCGAGCAGACCACCACACCGCTCCCGGGGTCGGGAAGGCTTTATTCCCTGGCACAACCCCTCCCGTCCCCACAGGTGACGAAGAGACCGCCCAGACATATCATGGTCCGGGCAGACGAGATCAGCAGCGCGCAAAGCGCGCAGCAGTTGCACGGTGGCGCCATCTCGCGGCGCCGGGGCGCACTAACCAGGAGGTTTGGTGCCGAGGTAGTCGTGTAAGTCCAACAGATACGCGCAGCGCGAGAAGTCGGCTGGCAGTTGCACGGTGGCGCCATCTCGCGGAACTCTGGCGTACTACCCCCCCCCCACCCTTCCCTTCCACCCTCCCCCCCCCCCCAGTGCAGAGGGGAAGGGTGGAGGGGAAGGGTGGGGAATAGTACCGCTGGGGGGAGGGTGGAAGGGAAGGGTGGGGGGGGGGGGGGGGGGGGTAGTACGCCAGAGTTCCGCGAGATGGCGCCACCGTGCAACTGCCAGCCGACTTCTCGCGCTGCGCGTATCTGTTGGACTTACACGACTACCTCGGCACCAAACCTCCTGGTTAGTGCGCCCCGGCGCCGCGAGATGGCGCCACCGTGCAACTGCTGCGCGCTTTGCGCGCTGCTGATCTCGTCTGCCCGGACCATGATATGTCTGGGCGGTCTCTTCGTCACCTGTGGGGACGGGAGGGGTTGTGCCAGGTAATTAAAGCACCCTGACCCCGCCAGCGGCCTGGTGGATCCGCTCCCATCACCTGGCCGGGGACTGTGTCCGATCGTGAAGGACCGACCGGTCCGTACTGGTTGCCCTGAGTGTGGACAGAGTCTGGCGGTACTTGGCAAGGGGCGTTACTGTCTCTGTGTAACTAACTAATAGGGGGGAAAGGTCCCAATCAGACGGGTAAGATTTCTGAAGTCTTATACTAGCATAATAGCACTTTTAGCGCTTGAGATTTTTTAAAAAATGCCTGCTAATTTGGCGTCATCTGTTGCCGATGCGTGCGCGCACGCACGCGCACGACTTCACTACTCAGACTCCAGGCCGGCCCACTAATGAGTATCTCCCGCAGCCTCCTCCGAGGAGCAGCGGCCGCGCTCCGAGGGCAACCTGGTCGGCTTCACCCCGCGGCTGGGCCGCGAGAGCGGCGAGCAGGGCGATGACGCGGCGGCGGCCGACGAGGGCGAGAAGTTCGTGGCCGCGGCGTCGTCCCGGCAGCTGCGCACGGAGGGCGAGCCGGTGTGGGGGTGAGTTGCGGCGGCGGTCGCCGGGAGGGGAGGCGGCCGCTCGGGGCGGGACTCTACTCGGCCCTCCGTGTCGCAGGTTCTCTCCCCGCCTCGGCCGCCGGATGCTGCCCGCCGGGACCATCGACGTCCACGCCCCCGCCGACATGCCGCCCCGGAGCCGGGCGGCGCGCTCCGCCGGCGCGGACACCGCGGGCAGCGGGGGCGCTAAAGCGGCGGGGGGCGGCGGCGGAGCCCAGCAGTAGCGGCGGCAGCAGCGCCAGCCCGCCCTCGGAGACTTCGGGGGTCGCGCCGCCGGGAACGGCTTCGGAAATAATCATACAGTCTTCTAAGCCCACCCCCTTGTGTGTTTTTCTCTGAATTGTCTCCCCGTGACGGATGGATTGCCTTGCCAGACTGGGAGCTGGGCGTGGCTGACTGGCAGCGTAAGGGTGTTTTCATCGTCATTAGCTACCCACTTTTCATTATTATTTCACGATTTCACAATCGTGGTTTCTTATGTAGTTAGCTGCTTTCTAGAAAATATCTGTAGATAAGTGATACACTGTACTGCATTTTTCATTACCTAAGCTGGAACTTCTTATCAATAATAATTTTAAGGTAAATTCCTCAGAACGGATTTTATGTACCTCACTATTTTTCTTGTTGTGAAGTTGTGAATTGGTAAGAAGACAATTGATGTGTAAACCAATTATGTTGAAAAGATTGAGGTACAAACTGGGTCCTCCGTTCTGAGGACATTTCAATTACAAATTCTCCTATTATTAATTTTTTTAGCACACTAATTGTGTGTATCTTAAAATTTGTTCTGTCATTCAAAGTTGACTTTTATATCTTTCGGTCACAGTATGTGAATGGAATTATAAACAAATAAAGTGGTGCGTTGCAAACAAATGCTTCTGTTTTATTGGCATCCTGGGATCGTTCCCGGCAGTACATTCTATCCAGATGGTCGACAAGGGTGAAAGTAGTCTCAAGTATACAACAGAAATTACTCCATATCTTCCTTTTTTATTGGAATACAATAAGAGACATCAGATCAGCATATGCAAAAAAAAAAACTGATAAAATTTAAAACAATTATAGTTTTACAAAATAACATCAAACAACAGAAGTATAAATCATGTCTATTAGCCTACATCACATCACATACTCTATAACATAAGAATCTTTGGTTATTCAATAACACACATGGACCCCTTAGGAAAGCAAATTGAAATGTACAAAAATTGGAGATTGAGTTTAAGACATCATTCATTTGAGTCAATGCAGTTCATACATGTTGTACAGTCTGTACATTAGGGGCAAGCATTTCAAACATGATTCGCCGAAATATGGATTGCTCATGTGATCTGCCATAACTTACAGAATACAATTGGCACAATAATACATGCTGGAGCACATAAACCCGTTGCTAAAAGAACTGTGAAGTATCACTTAATCTATTGCTTTGTTAAGATACTTCAAAAGTATTTCACAAAACCTGCAGTCAACAAAGAAAAGCCATAGGAAATTTTACTAATAAATTCCCCGACTTACCCCCCGAACTTATATTCATGGGCGATGGACACAGAGAAGTAGAGATTTGAAAATGCATGGAAAATAGTTGACAGGGAAAGGCAAGTGGGATAGAATTTCATCTAGTACGATCAGCGGGATTGATGTGGTTGAAAAAATTGAAACGCTAAAGGATAGACTTTGAAGAATCACAAGTATGCACCTGACAGTCACATTGATACTACAATGGCTACTTAATAAGAAGAATACAGAAAGTGTTTGACAGAAGTACTTGGAGCCATTTCTGCTCACATTTACACTATGCTAGAACACTCAAATTTGATTTTCCAGTTGATCTTAACTATCACCAGTCCAAACCTAGCCAGTCAAAAATATCAAGTAAAGACAATAATGCCGTAAAACTGCGTACCTAAAAAATAATTATTACTCTAAAAAGGAGTAATGTGTATCTAACACAGTGAGAAATGGTAATTGATTTTATGTTGAATCAATGTGCCATTTCTCCATGAGTAAGGTATCAAATTACACAGGATTAAAAAACAAAACATCACAACCCACAGAGAAAAGAGAAATGTCAAACCAACAGATTCCCTGTTTTTTTTCCAACTACAACATGCTCTGAGATGATGATGATGATGATGACAAGAACAATATTGGCTCTTGAAAAAGCAACTCTCAAGATTACAATAACCCATTCTTCAGTATTTTAAGTAGTTTCATTGATCATTATGATGAAGCTACATCTAAGCAGCAAATGAAATAAAAAACCATGATCAAGCTTGAGCGTAAATGAGCAAAGAAATTATAACAACAATTCATGACACGTTCTACACAGATCAGAAACAACTTCAATCCACAAAATTTCTATTTGTTACTGAATATCAGTGTGCATTCATTGAAAGAGCGAAAACATGAGATTTTTCTGGTACTCATTGTACTGGCACATAGTATAGAAGTATGAAGAAAAGTGAAACAGAAAGTATGGCTATTTATATGATACAATCTTTCTGATCATACATAACATAGGTACTCCAATACCATTAAAGTAAAATTAAATAAGTCAATCACTCTAACAGCACTGACACATCATTATGCTCAGTATAAATAAACGGAATGGTATTCTCAAGGAAAAGAATTTGGTTCAATACAAACTTAATTTTAGTTCAAGCCTTTTTCTCAGATTTTCCAAATTTTCCCTGATCTAAATATTTTTCTTACATTTTAGTATGACATCACAAGGCCATCAGTTTATATACAGGCAAATGAGCTTTAATAGCCAGCATTAAAATTTAAAAAAAAAGAAGAACAAGGCACAATTTGCGACAGGTGGGATTAATGATCTCACTGAGTATTTCTCCCCTCCAGATTGGCACATAGTTGGTTATGAACTAAGTGAAAGGCCTAGCCTGGCTAAGCACATTTCTTTCCGAAGCCTTACAATCTCCCAGTACACATCATGAACTGAAATAGAAATTCAAAATACTCAAATTAGTAAGGTGTGCATTGAACTAAACAAGTACATCAAACTTGAAGATTAATGGTTTGTTACATGAGTAAACACATAGAAAATAACTCACCTGAGCTTTTCACCAGACCACGTTCAATGTACCGCAAATAATTCAAAAAATCAATAACTGCTGTTATCTGCAAGAATAAATTTACACATTTACTACAAAGCTTTACAAAACCAAATGTACAAGGCACTTGAGGTGATTATTGTGAATTGGGAAAACCGACAAATGTTGCTTACCCTATTTCGACAAATTTGTGAGATGCTGTGCCATGTATCTTGATCGCCTAGCCTCATTCTGTAGTGACATTGGCGTGGAACTTCAAGCAATGCACATTTCCTGGGTGAAATAAAATAAATTAGTACCAAACATTGGGTTTTAGTGGATTTAAAAAATTTAAAAAATGAAGCATAGAGATCTTACTTAGGGAATGCAGTTTTGCTTCTGTCACCAACAGCTTCGATGTAAATGTTACCACACTCAACAGCCCATCCTACTCTTTCAGCAAGTTCACGGTTGTTAAAGTTGAGGCACAGATCAATATCCTCTCGATAAACTCGGGCCACAAATGCATTAGTTTTATCAATTGTGGGGCATTGTCTCCATACCAAAAAATCTCTGTGCACATTTGGATCCACCTAAGAAAACAAAAAGAAAAAACAAACACACACACAAACATATTAGCTTTGCAATATTCTTTGGCCACTTTAAGCTGCCGCTAGACATCCCCTCAATCGTCTGCCATGGACTACAAGATGAAAAGCGTACCTCAATACCATCCTTTGGTTCAACCTGGTCTTGGGCAACCGGCTGAACACAACCCCCAGTAGGAGCACTTTGAGAATGATTCTCTTTGACGGGAGATTCTGGAGGAGAATTCTCCCTTCCATATTTAAGATTAAAATGGGATGGGGACCGTCGGTGTTTACGGAAGAGGCCGCCACCGCCACCTGAACAAATAAAACAGGGATTAAAATAAATATTTTCCTTTGAGAATCTCGGTCGAGTATTGAGGTGAGAACTCACTGTCATCGCAGGATTTGGTTTTATCTATCTGAGGGTGGAGATGTGGGTTGGGCCTGGCGGGCGTTGACGTGAGGACGAGGGTTTTGAGGGCCGCCACCTCGGCCGTCAGCACCTCCACCTGCATGCGGGACTCGGCCAGGCTGCGCTCCGCGGCCGCCTGCCTCGTGTTGGCGTCGCGGACCATGTTGTGCGCCTCCTGAAGCACAAGAAGGGCGTCAGCAGCGTCAGCAGCGTCAGCGTTAGCCGGGGTAGGCCAGGCCGCACGACACGGCAGCCTGGGGTCGCCCGCCCTCCCCCACCCGGCGTCTGAGGCCTAGGGCACAGGGGCAGGGCCAAGACCTCTGGGCAGAGGGCCAACGAAAATCGTGTGCGGGTGTGCGGGCCGGGTCGGGCCGGACTGCCAGACAGCCCCCGCTTTCACTGGTTGCCCGTTGGCTGCGAGCGCGAGGCCGCGGCCGCGGTGCCAGAGGCGGCGTCTGCTGGCAGATGTGAGGCCTACGACGCGACCGGCACACATATAAACAGGAGCCGGGGGGGGGGGGGGGGGCGGCCATGAACAACGTGCCAACACCGATCCACACCCACGCCGTGGGCCGGAGCCAGGCCGGGTGGGTGCTGCATCGGGTGGCGTTACCAAATTTCCGGACGCCCCCCTCCGCTCCGCTAGGCTCCGCGTACTTTGCATGTGCGTGGCTCCGGTGACATAACCGGAGTTGCGCGGACCGCGGGCCGCGCCGATCGGACAGGAAGCGACCCCGCGGGCTCCGCGCCGCGTACTGACCTGGAAGAGGCTGGCGGTCAGCTCCTCCAGCTCGGCCTCGACCTGCTCGCGGATCCTGGAGAGGCGCGTCACCTCCTCGTCGCGCAGGCGCAGCTCCTGGTGCGCGCTGCGCAGTTCCTCCTGCAGCCGGGAGAAGGCCTGCTCCTTGGCCTCGGCCACGGTGCGGTTCCAGCCGGCGCTCAGCTCGTCCCCGGCGGCCTCCGCGGCGCTGACCTCGGCCTGCAAGCGGAGCGAACGGCGCGGTGAGGGTGAGGTCTCTGCCGGACGGCCGGGCAGCGCGGGGGGCACTGCTGGAGCCTCACCACGTTGGCCGGGGCCGCGTCGTCCACGGCGTCCTGGACGCGCGAGGCCGGCGCCGGCTCCTTCTTGGGGGAGCCGACGGGGGTGCAGGGGGAGCTGACGGACCGCCTGCACGCGCCGTGCGCCGGCTCGTCGCCATCCTGGGAGTCGGACGACAGCTGCTTGGGCGTGCCGGCGGGCGTGCTGAGCGGCGTGCCGACGGGCGTGCTTGACGGCGTGCCCAGGGGCGAGCCGATGGTGAAGGTGGCGCGCTTGGGGGAGGCCGTGCTGGACAGGTCGCTGGTCACCTGGGGACACAGCCGTGAGTGAGAAGAGGCAGCACACGGGGCGGGCGGCGCGCGGACCAGGCCGGGGACCAGGTGATACAACCAGCCCCGTGGTGAGACCACCGGGGGTGCCTGTATCCCGGGCTAGAACCGCCCCCACCGCAGGTGTGCAGGGGGTGCTTTCACCACCACGCGGCGCCTACCTTTAGCTCCTGGAAGGTGGGCGGGCCCGTGGACGAGGAGCTGGAGGCCAGGCTGGAGGCCAGGCTGGCGGGGCCGTCCCGGTTCACGCCCGAGTCCTCCGAGTCGTTGAGCGAGAGCGTGCGCCCGAGGGACATGGACAGCGACAGCGGCTGGTGCACGCCGCCATCGCCGCCGGCGAACAGGCGGCCGCTGCTGATGACGGAGAGCTGGTCGCCGTGGTGGCTGCCGAGGCCGTACTGCGCCGCCTCGTGCAGGGGCTCGTGCGGGGGCTCGTGCAGGGGCTCGTGCAGCTCCTCGTCCGAGTTGATGCTGTCGTAGCCCTCCTCGCCGCTCGTGCTGTTGCTGGTGCTGGTGCGCTCGTACGTCTGGGACGGGTGGCGGGACCGGTCGCCGGCGCACACCTGGGGCTTGCTGCACGCGGAGGGCGGGTCGAACAGCCATTAGAGCCAGCCGCAATAAGCATCACTCACAAAAACAAAAAGAAGTTTGATCGAAATCTGAGAATCGCATATCTTTGGACTCTGAACTCACCTGAGCACGTCCACGACGTGGACGTCGGCCAGGCGGGCCAGGTGCAGGGGGTCCTCGGCCGCCTTCAGCAGGGGGTCGATGGCTTTCATGGTGCGGGGGGCGGGCTGACGTGCGCCGACACCATCTGCAACATCAACGAGGAGCAAAACGCGATCACATTAGCGTGTTGTCTGGTTAGTCTGGCCGGTCGGCCGGGCTGCCGCGGCCGTGGGAGTCCGCCGCATCCCATATTCACGGCGGGAACTCTGGCCTCCCTCCGGCCGCCCGGCCGCCCGCGCCGCCCGCGCACGCCGCCGCATGTTGTTGTCGTGTTCCCTAAATCGAGTCGGATTCACATTACGAGCCGCCGCCGCCGGAGCTCATGCCTGCTAATTAGAACCGCCGCCCCGGAGGACGAGTAGGAGGAGGAGGAGGTCACAAAAAAAAAGAGGGCGAGAGGTTTGGGCGGTGACCTCTGTCGTCTTCACTTAAGGGCCCCGGGACCGAGGCGGGCGGAATTCATTAACACGTTGGCGCGTCCCCGAAGCACTCTCGCCGCGCCATCCGAAAAGGGGAAGATGAAACGGGGCGGCGAGAAAAAAGGAAAAAATAGGGGAGAGAGTGAGGAGCGGGAGACCCCGGGGTCCCCTTCATCGGCCACCGGACGCCACACGAGAGAACGAGAAGAGAGAGACAGCGGGGCAGCGCAATTTTCGAGATGTTTTCTCATCCTGATTGGTGCCTCTGCACATGACATGAGGTTGCCCGTGGCTGCCCGCGGCCATGGCCGTGGAAGGGCACCGAAATTATACATGTATTATATATATATAGCGCGGGGCAAAAGCGGAGCAGGGGGAAGAAGAGGCTCCTTAATGCTGAAAGGGAAGGGAACAGCGAGCCCAGAAGAGGGGAGTAATTAAGGCAAACTAAACAGGCTTCTCCCCGAGAGCGCGAGGCGAGCGCTGCGCCGGCCGCGGCCCCTCCCCGCCGCGCGCCCTATTTACTTCGGGATTTCATCAGGTTTCTGATCGGATTTCGTTTCGTATATAAGCCGCAGCGTTCCCCGTTCGTTCGCCATGCGCTTCCAGCCCTCTTCGGTGCGCGGGACACGGGCGCGGCGAGGATGTAAGGTTGAGGGGGGGGGGGGGGGGGGGAGGCCGGGGGCAAGGACGCACCGCGGCGGCACGGCGCTGCTGCTGCTCACCGCGCCTCGCCCCGAGACGCCGCGCGGCGGAGGGAACCCTGCGCTGTCACCGGCAAAGATAGTACAACGGCAGTCCGAGAACAAAAACCGGAAAATAATACGAAAACTTTTGAACACGAAACCGCGGCGGACGGAGGCACCACATTTTGCCACGAGTGTCCCTCCGGGTCGCGCGCGGACATGAAGAGGCTGCCGGGTGAGGCCGTGTGGCGGCGGTGGTCGTGGCGGGGCGCTGCGCAGCCGGCAGTTTATTATTAGAGCGGGAGGAGACTCATCCCTGCTGCCTGCCTGCCTGCCTGCCTGCCCTGCTGCCTGCTGGCTGGCGGCACAGCCGCGCCGCCGACGCCGGCCTCGGCCACTCAGCGTCATTGCGGCGATGCGCGAACCGCGCCGCGCCGCGACGCAACTCGGGCAATTTGCTCTCGTTTGAGTGATGCGAGTGACACAGAGCGGCGCGCGGGCCGCGCCTGCCGGCTGCTGGGGGGCTGCTCTGGGGGCGGGGCCCGGCGGGGCCGCGACCCGCGCGACGAGCACCGGCTTCCGCGAGTACACCGCCAAGCGTATTTGTCATGCCAGCCCCTTTCCTCCCCGTAGTGACGTCTGCCCCAGTTCCTAGACGCGCTTGCGGACGGGAGCCACCGACGGCGGCGTGTTGACTGCCGCGCCGCGGCCTCCGCTCAGGGCTCCGCTCCCGCACATAATGCGAGGGCCGGCCCTCCGCCGCCGCCGCCTCCGGAGGCGGTGGGCGGGGCCGGACTGCTGGCCGGCCAGACGGCTGCAGCAGGTGCGGTGCCCGCGTGGGAACCGGCGTGTCAGTGCCCCGACGCCCGCACCCGAGCCGCTGCACCGAGCGCCGCCATAAACCTCCACTAAACTCCCATGCAGTGGCAGAGCATTTTATGCGAGTGGATTCAGCGCAGCGGCGGGGCAATGAGGCTCGGAGAGGGGAGGGGAGGGGGCGCCTGCGGTGTGAGGGGTAGGCACACCCGCCGGGCACGGCTGTCGAGCGGCCCGGCCGCCTGCCTACCCAGCACGGCGCTCCCTGCAGCCACGCCCCTCAGTGTGCGTGAGAGAGAGAGAGAGAGAGAGCAAACGTGTGTGTCGTGTGGGTCCCAGCGGACCTCATAGCAGCGCCGCCGTCGAAGAACATAAACATAAATTGTGATGAAAAGGGCGGGCGCGGATTTGAAACCGTGACCGCGCCGGCACACGGCAGAGCTACAGCGGAGCTACAGCGGAGCTACGGCAGGGCTACGTCAGCAGGGCTACGTCAGCAGGGCAGGCGTGAATGTCGGCCGGCACAATGTAGTCAGCCCGTGATGCTTTATACTCCGGCCGTTACTCAGGGTTACGAGGCGACGCGCGCTGCCCCCTAGAGGAGAGGGGGGGGGGGGGGGCTGAGAGGGCGTGGCCTGTCCGAGCCACACCCCTCCCCTCCTCCCCCTCCGTGGCCGCGGGGAGACTTTTGTTAGTCCCGCGCGTGATCGCTGATCACAATGTTTCCCCGACAATGACACGTTCGCCCCCAAGGTCCCCCGCCTCCTCTCCGCGGCGGCCGCCCCCGAGCACGACGCTAGCGTCCCCGCCCCGGTGGCGTCCCGGAGGGGCCCCGCGCAGCGCCTGGCGCAGCCTAATGCGCGCTCTCCGGCACGTCGGCCGGCATTAAGAGGACGACGTACGGCGAGGGCGTCGTATGGGGACCGTGGCGGGTATCAATGGTCCGGGCCGAGCTTTCACCCGGTGAGCTGCCGGCCGGGAGGGGCGGGGGGCGGCCGCGGAAGCAATACCACGCCATGCCGTGCCGCGCGGCGGATGAGTTCACACAGGGCAGCTCTGCCCCGAGCTCTGCCCCGAGCAGCGCTCTGCCAGCTCCGCCCCGCCGCGCCCTGCCGCCCGATTTCTCCTGCCGCATGTAACGCACTTGGGCCGGCGGCGGCCCGGCGCGGCGTGTACCGCCGTTCGGTTCGGAGAGCCAATCCCGCGCGCTGCAAGCAGGAGCGGCAAGTCGAGTATTTGGCGCCGCGCCGCCGCCGCTTGGAGACGGGGAGCGAAGCGGAGGAGAGAGGCGGCGAGACGAGCAGGCGGCTCTTCGCGGTGATGGAGTGGCGGCGCGTCGGGGCCCCGGGGGGTCGGGGCCCCCGGGGGGTCGGAGCCCCCGAGGGTCGAGCACTGGGGTCACGACGGAGACGGCGGCGGCCGGCGCGCCACGCCCGGCAGAGCGACACCTAGCGGGAAGACTCGAAACTGATTCCTCTTTTTCTGCCGTATGCAAACGCGCGCGGACAGCCGTGTCCGGGGTCGGATTCTGCGGTCCCCGCCGGTCCCCGCCGGCCCCCCGCGGGTCCCGTTGGTCCGGTGGCGCTACGAGCGCCGCGTCCCGCCGATGAAAGTCAAGGCCGGGAGATAGCAGGGGGCCCGGCGCTGCGGGGGGCTTTCTCCGCATTCTGCACCTGCATTCCAGAGGCGCCGGCCGGGGCCGCGTCGGGCCGCACCGGGCCGCATAGGCAGGCGTCGGCCGGGCGCCGTTCCCTTGCAGAGGTCCCTCGGCGCTGCCGACTCGACCGTGGCCGGGAATAGCGGGTAGCGGCGCTCGCCTAGTCGGGCCCGGCCCGAGGCCCGGCCCTCCTAGCGGCCCTAGCGGAGCGCGGGCGCGGAGCGGGCGGCGGGGAGCAGGCCCACCCACAAAACTGTGTTTTATGCATGGGAGCTGCTGCAGCGGCAGGCAGGCGGCCGCGGGCTGGCGCTGCCCGCCGCACCTGCCCGCCGTACACCGTACCACACAGGGCCGCGAGAGCCCGCACGCCGCTACATTACGGCCCGAATGATGCATACAGCCGAAATCACCGGCATTTTCGAATCAGCGGACCCGACTCGGCCCGACCCGACCCCGCCGCTCCGGCAGCGCACAGTTTTGGCGGTCACGCCAGTCACCGCCGACGGGCGGCCGACGAGCGTTCACCTATGCGTGTACGTGTACGCGAGCGCGCGTATTTCAACAGCGGCGGGCGTTCAGATGTGATGAGAAACACCGGGTCGCTCTTCGGTTGACCGCTTAGTTTCTCGTAGTCTTTGCGGTCCGCGGATCGGCGGCGGCGGCGGCGGGCCGTCAGCGCAGCACACCGCTGCACGTGACGGGGGCCCCGCAGTGACATGATGATGGGCGATTTGCGTAACGACACGAGCGAACAGCCACGGCCGCGCCGCCACATCGTCACATCGTGTGTTAGCGGCAGGCACCAGCCGCCGTGCCGGCCGGCGACAGTCCCTCCTCCTCCTCCTCCTCCTCCCTCCTCCTCCTCCTCCTCCTCCTCCTCCTCCTCCTCCTCTCCCTCTCCTCTTCCCCTCCTCCCCGCCACAACGCGACCACATCGTTCTCGGCACAGCCTGTAAAGTCGCGGACCGTCGTACATGTATAGTATGTGCGAACGACCTACCACACCGAATTAAAAGCTCGACAGGGGTCTGGGACGTACCTGTGCCTTATCGGCCGGTGACACTAGCGGCGGCGGCCAGGGCCTGCAACAGACAAAGACAACAAGCGGTCAGTCAGGACTAAAAACGAGCAGGACACGAGCGCCACACCGCCCCGATCATCTGTTGTGGCGGAGAGTTTGATATTTCGGGCAGACGGGGAGACGCCGTGCGCGCGGATGAGGGGTGTGTGTGTGTGTGTGTGAGAGAGAGAGAGAGAGAGAGAGAGAGAGAGAGAGAGAGGATGTGTGTGTGCGTGTGTGGCGGCCCCGCGCGGGCAAACATCAATGCACGCCAGCAGTGTCAGCACACGTCAGCGGGCCGGCCGGACAGAACAGAACAGACCGCGGCTGGCAGCGCCAGGCACGGCCCGGGAAGACCCACCCCGCACGCCACACACACACACACACACACACACACACACACACGCCATTGTCACGTTCAATGTTCCCCGCGGAAGCGGGGGGCGCCTGCCGAACCTCTCCCCGCTCTGCGTGTTTGTTCGTTTGCATAACCGTTTTCGCGTCGTTATGTGCCGCGGGGGCGACCTGCCGCCACCAGCGCCGCCTGTGACATGGCGGCGGCGGAGACGGCGTGGCGCCGAGGGAGCTCGCGGAGGGCCTCACGCAGGAGGACACGTGGGGGCGTGGACACGTGCACGCTCCCTGGCAGCACGATGCACGTAGGTAACCGCGTCGCAAGCCAAATCAAGCGGGGCGAATGAGCGCAAAGTTTGCTATTAAACTTCACGACGAAAGCTTTCTCTTTGTGCGGGATTATGCGCCCGCCGAGGTGCGCCTTAACAAATCTGACGGGGCAAACGGTTGGGAAATTAAAACCGAACGACGGCAGGGATAATACTTTTAATTACTTGCGGCTCGATCGGTCGGTACCCCCCCCCCCCCCCCCCCCCCGTGCTTTAACTTCCCGCTTGACCGCACTCGCATCTCTGCAATCGTAATCCCGGACGTAAAAAAATAAATGAACGCCTCACAAAATTGCCCGGCCAATAACTCTCGGTCGGAATGCTCGCGGATCGAATTTTGTTACAGTGTATATGGTGCCGTGCAGTTTGTGCTGAGCTCGGTACCCCCAGCCAGCCAGCAGTGCAGCAGTGCAGCGTGGTGCAGTGAGTGCAGCGGTGCAGCAGTGCAGCGCAGTGCGATAGTTGGCCTTTACGGGCGATGATTAAAACAGCCCACGTCCTCCGCTCCACGGACGCACAACGCCTCGGCACAGTCCGCCCCGGCGGCCCCCGGCCCGGTCCGCCCTGCGCACCTTTACTGCCGGCCGCCGCCAGCCCCACATTCCCTCTGCATCCGCGGCTTTTACCCGCACTTTTCAAACAGAAATTGACCGGTCTCGTTTTTTTTTCTCCCGCTTCTCCCAACGGATAGGTGTAGATTAGAGTTAGGCTGGCGCACTGGCGGTATTGTTTCTTTTTCACACTTACAGAGCTATTTACAGAGTCACTTACATACTCGACCTCGCCGCTCACACTATGCGCATCGCTCACAACGCGCTTTCATTTTCGATCGCACAGTTCTGTAAAAGAAATGTCACTTTACGAAAAATGTTTCCTTTTTTTCACTCCGGAATTTTTTGTTTATATTTGTGTGTCAACGTGGCGAAATACATGTATTTTTTACTCTGCAATGTATCGCTTCCGCGTTCCGTCCGGCCAGGCCGGCGGAAAGTGTGTGTCCTGGGCAACTGTACGGGGAGGGCAGGGCAGGGCAGGGCAGGGCAGGGCAGGGCAGGGCAGGGCAGGGCAGGGCAGGGCAGGGCAGGGCAGCGCACTTGTTCCAATACTGAATGGCGCGGAGCCAGAGAGCCGGGCGCGCCGGGGCGGGGTAATTGGCCTAATTACACGCACTTGTCCACCGGCATGTGAGCTGCCCCGCGCCGCCGCACATGCCAGTGACCCCGTGGCCCCGCGCGCGGCGCGGCGCCGCCCGCCACCGCCTTGCATCACACTGCAGTCCCCGCCGGTCCCCGCCGGTGCCCCGGGGTCATGCGAGTGCCGCGCACAGCCTTGCATAACATAGGGACAGGACCGGGCCGCGCCTCGCTTTGGGAGCGGCGCCGCCAGGCCTCTGCCCCGCGTTAACACACACTCTCCTCCCTGGAGCCCCGCCGCCCCGCCCCCCGGCCACGAGCAGGAGTGAATTAATTCAATGGCATGCCGGCCACATTCCGGCCGCCGCCACGCCGCCAGGCAGGGCTGGCAGGCAGGGCTGGCAGGCAGGGCTGGCAGGCAGGGCTGGCAGGCAGGGCTGGCAGGGTATCTGCGGAGCGAATCTCTCCGCGGGCACCAGCAGGGCGTGGTTGGGCGTGGCGCGGAACACTCGACGCACACGACACTCCTCCCCCCCGGAGAGCTTTCCACTTCCACCGCTGTGACGGCGCTCCGCCGGCGCTCCGCCGCGCCGCTCGGCAGCTTTCCAGTAATCAGATACGATATGAAGAGTTCGAACGTGAGCGCCACACGGCAGCAGGCGAGCGCTCCTCGCTCGCGGCTCCGCGGCGCCGCGCCGAGCCCCGCAGCCGCTCGGGTGAAAGTGGTTGCCGAGAAAGATTGAATGCTGCCCATTTTACCGCGCGTAGCCTTCCTAGGCAGCCGCGCCGCGCCGCGCCGGGCCGCCGCTGCAGCGCTCATTGACGTATGTTGAGGCGGGGTGGGGCGGGGCCGGGGCCGCCGCTACCGCTGCTGGTGCCGCCGCCCCTCCAACAATTTCTCCCGCCTGACTTGGCCGCCGCTGGAGGTGAGCTGATTGGTTCGCGGCGCTAAGCATCACGAGGTGCCGCGGGGCGTGGCGGGGCGTGGCGGGGAGTGGCGGGGCGTGGCGGGGCGTGGCGGGGCGTGGCGTGCAGCGTGTTCACGCACACGGCTCGGCGTGAGCACGGTGGTTCGCTGCACTAGCAGTCGGCTCCCGGTCCAGCTGCGCCTCTGTTCGCCGCCGGCGCCGCCTGCCTGTGGCCTGTTGGCCTGTCGGCCTGTCGGGTAGGCAGCCTGTGCCGCTCCGCACGGCCGCGTCGGGCGGGTCGGCCTACCCTGCCGTCGGCAGGCGCCTGCGGTTACTGGCCGCACAGCGACCACACCCGCCCGTCACAGGCCACGGGCGGGGGGCTTTTGCAAAGCCGAATCAGACGCGCGCCTTGCGCAAGCAGTGTGTGGTTCTGCCGGGCTCTGCCAGGCACTGCCCTGTGGGTCCCGCCGGCCCCGCCGCCGCGGACACGTGACATAACCCATCGACACGCGCGGTGACGTCACGGCACGTGCCGACACGCCGGGCACGCACCGGGGCGAGGGGAGGGGAGGGGGTGGCGGGCGGAGTGCGGCCGCTAACTGGTTCGCACACAGAGCAGGGTGGACCGGGCTGTCAAACGGGGCAGCGCTCCCCGCCGCCCTGACTGACTGGGCTTCGTAGCCCTGTCTCTGTCCCACTCACACCCCGAAGGGACGGCGACGCCCCCATGAGTGCGAGGGAGAGAGACGGCCACGAAAGCAGCGCGCGCGTGGGCAGCGGGGGCGGGGGCAGCAGAGCACGGCCCGCAGTGGCACTTTCCCACGTTCCCAACAGCATTATGAGGGACGCGGCCATCGCATCGTAAGAAACGCCGCGACTTACATAAAGGGCCCGTGGCCGCCGACACGCGAGCCGCGGCCGCGGGCACACGGAGCCGGGTATTAAATCACGCGGCTGGGAAAACGATAACGTGCACAGAAAAGGCTGGAGAAAAACGTGCGGCCGGGTGCGGTGGAGCTGAGAGCGCCTGCGAGGCGGGCCGCCGCCCGGCCTCTCCACGCACGCGTGTCGTGCGGGCCGGCCTACCCCGCCGTCAGCAGGCGGCCGGAGGTCGGCAACGCGGTGGGAGAGTGTGTGGTAGGCCCGGCGCTGTGGCGACCGTGCCGCTGACAAACTGTGACAAAACAGATGTGCCGGCCGGGGAATATGAATGAATGGAATGTGTCACGGAAGCGAGGAGGAGGAGGAGGAGGAGGAGGAGGAGGAGGGGGGGAGGGCCGCCGCCCCCGCGGGGAGGGGCGTGGCCCGGAGAGAGGCGCGCTCCCAGCCGCCGCCGCCTCCGCTACGGAAACTTGGGCGGAAAGAGTTTGCGTGCCGTACCTACCGCCGCGTTTTATGCATGGCGTGGCGTTTCCTAAAAGCCCCCTCCTCTCTCCTGGGGGCGGGGGGGGGGGGGGGGGGTCGTTTGGTTGCATCCGCGGTCGGCGCCGTCAGCCCGCCCACACTCCGCTACACACCAAACAGCCGTCGGCTTTGCGTGCGGCAGCTTGCGGGGCCCGGCAAAATGTGCGCGGCGGCGGCTTCGGTTTTGACTGGGCATTTCACCTCCAATTATAGAGGGGAAGGAGAAGGGAGCTGGAGAGCTGCTGCCGAGCAGAACTCTCCCCCGCACGCTCAGGAGAGAGCGAGAGAGAGAGAGAGAGAGAGAGAGGAGGGGAAGGAGAAAAATAACAACACAGCGCGCTCCGCGGGGGCTCCCTCGCGGGTATTCGAACGCGTGACAGTCGAGCGGTAATAACACACATGTCTGCCCGGCGGTGCGCAGACTCGGCAGGGGGGGGGGGCCGCCGCCGCCGCCGCCGCCGCCGCCCCGCCGCCGCCGACACTTTCACCGGCGTGCTGCTGCTGAGGGTTGGCGGCGGGTCCACGAAAATCTGCACGGGGCAGGGTACAAGCCGCCGTCGGCTGGCCGCTGGGCGCCGGCCGCTGGGCGCTGGGCGGTCGGTCGATTCGCTCTCGGATCCGCTCCGTAACCGCACGGCACCGCACGGCCAGGCCCCGCACTGCGGTGTCTGTGCCGGGCCGGGCAGCTGGTGGCTGTGCGTCAGACGGGTCGGGGTCAGGCTGGTCAGCCCCCCCCCCCCCCCCCCCCGCGGTCAGGACCAGGACGGGGCACTGCTGGGCCTCACTGCAGGCTCCGCCCCCGCCGCCCCCCCCCCCCCCCCCCCCGGCCTCATACACTTAAGCAGAAGTGCTGTTTATTATACTTCGAGAGGAAGGCAGGCGACGTGAACGGGTGGCCCGACAAAAGGAAAGTTTTAATTGGGCCGGACGGCATCACGACTTGCAGATTTCGCACAGGCGGTGCGCCGGGCGCGACTGCCGCGACGCGACGCCGCCGCCGCGGCAGCGCGCTGCACTTTTGTTATTAATTGGCAATTAAGAAAAGGGCCTGCTCGACTTATCAAGGGCAATTGGGCCGGGCGCCGCCGAGGGGCGAGAGCAGGGCGGGGCACGACAACGCCGCCTGGCGGTGCGGCGATGACAGTCTCTCTCTGTCTCTTTCTCTTCTCTCTCTCTCTCTCCCTCTCTCTAGCTCTCTCGGTCCGCGCGACAAAAGGCACGGGGGCGCAGGCGCGGCGAACTTTTTAATTTTCACTTTTTCGCACGCTGCGGGGCAATCACGGGTGGAATGAATGGGCCGCGGCGGGAGCGGGCGCGGGCGGCGAGCCGCTATCGGAGCCGATCGGGGAAGTGCAGCGCACGGGAGGCGAGGCAACGCGGGGCGAGGCGCCGACGGCAAAAATCGCGCACCCTCCGCCAATTTCTTTCACCGTTAATTAATGCCGGCAGCAGCAGCAGCAGGCTCCCATTAGGCGCGCGGGCGCCTCGCGACACGCCTCGCGACACGCCACGCGACACGCCACGCGACACGCCACGCGACACGGACCCGCCGCCGCTTGCTGCCGTGCCAAACGACACACGCCACACCGCGCGCGGGAAAGTTGTGCGGCAGCAGCGGCTGAAGCGGCGGTGTCTCCCGTCTCCGCCCTCCTCGCAGTGCCCCACCGGAGGAGGAGGAGGAGCTGAGAGGAGCCCGGCGGGGTATATTTGGTAGTGCCGCCGCCGCCGCCGCCGCCGCCGCCGCCGCCGCCGCCGCCGCCGCCGCCGCTCTGTGAAAGGGAGGACGCGGACAGATGACCCCGCCGACCTCCCCGAGTGCCTCCCCGTCCCTCCAGCCTCCCCCCCCCCCCCCCCCCCCCCCCGCGGCGCCAGCGCCAGCGCTATCATGGCCCTGTTTTACCGCAAAGCGCCGCCGCACGCCGATGGCAGGAAGGACACGCTCCGCTGCGGCGGCTGCGGCGGCGGCCCGGCCAGCTCGTGTGCCGGCACGACACCGTGTGACGCGGGGCCCTCGTCCATGTGTTCACTCGTTTCACATCGTTGGTTAATTTTCATGTATTTGATTTAGATGTTTTTATTTTTCGGCATTAAAAAATATAACCGGTTATAAAGGATAGTTGCTAGTTTTTTTAGAAACGGGTTCGAAAAGTGTCACAAATGAGGTGCGCGGCGGGGATCTACAAAAAGATTAGTGTTGCAGCAGCAGCGGCGGCGGCGGCAGACTGGGCGGCGCAAATAATGCGAGAGCGCGAGAGACTTTCTCGCCGCGGCCCGACACTCTGTTTCGTGCGCCGTGCGGCGGCGGCGGGACCGGGAGGGGCGACGCGCATGCAAAGTCGCCGTAGCGAAAGGAGAGGAGAGGACGTTATACCTGCGTTCTCAGCCCCGGCACGGCAGGGAGGCACGGAGCGGCCGAAACCATCCGGCAACCCGACCCGACCCGGCCCCCCGACCCCGCGGGGCAGAGCACTGCCGGCGGAGCAGTGCGGCCACAGCGGTGCAACGGAAGCAACCGGCCAAAACTGGCGGCGCTTAGCTCCCCCCCCCCCCCCGTCTCACACAGCCCCGCCCCCCGCGGCCCCCCGCGGACACGCATGAGAAACAGGGCGCAGCCTGGCGCAGCCTTGTGGGTGCCGGCTGCGCCGCGGAGCCCCGGACCGGAGAGGAAACGGAGCAGGCCGGCATCAGAGGCGGAGGAGTCGGCCCGGGCGCGGACAGTCCACAGCCAGTCGGCTGCACGACCCCGCCGCGGCCCGCCGACGGAAAGGTCACAGGGGATGGTCCGATACTATGTGGCAAGGGCGGACCCGATTCGGGCGGGTCACGCCGCGCCGCGCCGGGCACGGCAACGTACTGCACAGGGCACGGCGCCGGGCCGGGTAGGCAACGCCGACGGGCGCACGCAGGCGTGCTGCGCGGGCCGGCCTACCCCGCCGGGGGCCGACTGCCATTCAGCCGTGTGTCGCCGTCGCCCTTCTCTGAGGTTGCGGCGCAGTGTTATCACCGCGATAGCGCGCGCGGATTGCGCGGCGGCGGTGGCGGTGGGGTCGCGGCCGGCGCGGGGAGTCGTCGTGTGCCCCAGCAGGCATCCGAGGTCCCCGTCGTTGCCCTGCCGCCGCCGTCCGGCTGCCGGGGCGGCCCTCGGGTTCCCACGGCAGTGCTGCGCCGCGCTGCGCCGCGTACGTACGTGTACAGAGAGTACAGAGAGTACCGAGGGTCCCGAGTGCGCCGGCGCTGCCGCGTGGAAGATTTTCAGGCCGAGCGGCGCGGGCCGCGGCGGCACCCGGTACCCGGCACGGACCGATACCGGATCCGGCCTCCACCGCCGCCGCCGCCGCCGCGTCCACGCGTCCGTTCAAGTGCCGAACCCTGGGATTTCCAACGGCCAGCCGTCTCCTCTCCTCCGCCTTCGGGAGCGGCAGGCGAGGCGTCAGGCCGGCACCGCGGGAGCCGAGCGGACGTGCGGCCGTGACCAGGACGTGCGCACCCAGCGGAGCTGCCGGAGGAGCAGCGGGGGCCGGGCGGGGCGCGAGCGTGTGGAGCAGGGTTAAAGAGGAAAAATAATAGTTCCCAGCGGGTCCGCGAGCCGGGGGCAGCGTTCGAGTTAAGCGTGCACCGAGAGAGAAGGGCAGAGGGAGAGACAGAGAGGGAGAGAGAGAGAGAGAGAGAGGGAGGAGGTATTCCGCTTCCAGGAAACACGGCCCACCGCACCGTCATGCGGGGCCGAGTCTAGCGCGGCCTGCAGCGGGGCCAAGGCCTCGCCGCCTCGCCTCACCTCTGACCCGACGGCCAGGCCGCGCCGTGCACCGCTGCACCAGGCGGTGCAGGCTGCAGCAGCCGTGCATGTGCGCGTGCACTGCTGCTCCGTCGGCCGCCTCGTCCTGGAATCGAATCACCGTGCGCACTGCGCTGTGCGGCGGCTCTCCTTCGAGACTAACTACTTCGAACCGGATGCTCGGCGCGGCGCGGAAACGTATTAGAACTCCCCTTGCCTCGGTCGGGTACAGTGTTCTGCAGAGCGGCGGCGCGCAGAGGGCCCCAGCCGCCGCAGCATCCGGGCCGACGGGGGCCGGGGGGCGTGTGCACATACCACGTAACGGCCGCGTGCACCAGAGTTCCCTTTGGCTCCGCGCCGGGCCGCGTCCCTGATTCCCCCGCCGGCCACACTCCACACATCGCATCGCATCACAAGGCGTCACTCCCACCCGAGCCAGCCGGAGGCGCCGTGAGGCAACCACCATTGTAATAACATGGCGGCGGCAAAAAGGAGAAGGAGGAGGAGGAGAAGAAGGCGGCGAGGTGAATCAATGAAGCACATCGCGCGGGGCGGGGCCGGCGGGGCCGGCGGGGCGCGGAGTGCATATTGTGCAAATAATACCGCCGAGTCGTGCGCGCCGCAGCTGCCAATAGTGCGCGCGGCACGGCCTGGGCGCACTGCCTCCGCCGCTGGCACGGCGCGGCATCGCAGGCACGACTGCCTGCACCTGTGTGGCCCCCGCCGCCCCCGCCGCCCCCGCCGCCCCCGCCGCCCCCGCCGTGACGACACGGCACCGCGTCGCTGCGCCGCAGAGCCGTCCTCGGTTTCAGCAAGGAGGCACGACATCATGCTGAGAGCTTTCCGCAAAATCGCGACGGAGAGAAATGGTCGACAGTCCCGCATAATGTCTGTCTGACTGACGCCCTTGTCGTGCAAGGTGTCCGACCCCGCGGACGCCAGGGGCCGCCGCCGGTCCGCCGTCACAGGACAGCGCGCGCCGCCGGGCGACGCGGCCCGGCGTGGTAAGCGGCGCCGTGTTTAACACCGCGTCCCGCGCGGAAGCCGGACCATAGCCTCGGCGCCCCCGCGGCCCCCGCAGACCCCCCGCGGACCCCGCGCAGGATGCACCCACGGACAGCCATAGCCTTGACGAGCGCCAGGCATAAAAGCGCAGTTGCGACTGCGGGACGGCCGGCCGGCCGGCAGTAAAAGGCAGCAGTGCGAGTTGACGACGCGCCGCGGCCGCACGTCTGTGCTGTGCCGTCGGCGCGCCTCTTGGCGTGCTTCTCGAGTACTCACAAGTTTCGGGAAACTGGCGGCCGAGCAGGAGGGCGGAAAGTAACGTTGAGGCCGCCGGCCCAGCTCAGCTTGTCCGCGGCTAGCCCGGCCTACCCCGGCGGGGGCGGGGCGGGGAGGCCACGGCGGCCACGGGGATGAGGGCCTACATGACCTACATGCCAGCGGAGGCATCGGCGGCAGCCCCGGCCCCGGCCCACCCCACAGCTCTTCCACCAACTCGTCTGCCGCTCCGGCCCGGGCCCCGAGCCTCTCTGCAGCCCCCCGGAGCCGAACGAAAGGTCGAAGAGGGGTGCGGGGGTGCTGGGCGGAAGGGGAGGGGAACGAGGGCACTCACGGAGCCGGCTGTATGGTGATGGAAGGACGACGTGTCCCACACACCCGCTGACGAGCGACCCCGATTCCCCGGGGGGGCCCTTTGGCTCACAAAAGGCTGCCTTCCCTTACTCCACCTTCCGGCACGGCCCCCGCCCCCCGGCCCTCCCGGCGGCAGCGGCCCTGCGTCACCGGGACACGCGCTTTTCCGAAACCATTCAGCGGGAGAGACAGCCTTCGGTTCCGCAGCCGCTGCGGCCGCCCCCGCCGAGCACATCTCCGTCTCCGGTCCCGCCCGCCGGCCTCGTCCCGCGCCGCGCCGCGCCACAGCCTCGGCTCGGCCCCACGCCACGACCCGCCCAAAAGATTCCCGGTGTCGATCTCCGGCGCAGCCGAGCGTGTCGAGAGAAGCGATTCGCCCTGACACGCCACCGCCATCGCCTGTCTGACCCGGCCCGGCCCGACTCGACCCGGGGGGAGAGGCTGCGGCACCACGACCAGGACGAGCACCGCCTCCTCCGGGAGGGGCCTCGGCCCGCCTCGTCTCCCCCCCCCCCCCCCGCGGAGTCAGAGCACATGTTGCCATGCCAACGAGGGCCTGGGAGTACTTAGTACTGCACATACAGGAGCGGTGAACAAACAACGGAAGCCCATGTACGTCTGCCACGTCTGCCGCTCCGTGTTGCCTTCCACGCAGGTGTGCCACGGTGCACCGCGGCGGGGCCGGCCGGGCCGCGCTCGCTTTGTTACTCCGGAGGTGGTTGCCCCCTGCGTCCCGGCGTGGGGTAGGACCGTGCCGTGCCGTGTCGCCCCGGCCCGGCGCCCTCATCATCCACCACCTCATCTCGCCCACGGCACGGAGCCGCCCGGAGCCCGGGGTACGGACTGAAGACCGGACCCGCGGTGCACTCCCATATTGGGCCGATGATAAAGCAGAGGCGGGGCAGCAGTGTGTGTGTGGGGGGGGGGGGCTGCGGGGGGCCTCGGGCAGCAGCAGCAGCAGCAGCCTCGCCTAACACGATGCGGGCCGAGCTAACCGAGTGAGGCCGCGGGGCCGGGCACCCGATAGGATCCGATCCAATGCACGGCCGGCGATAAACTCGATCATCCGGCGTGGCGCGCTAATAGGGCAACCGCAGGCCAGCACGGCCCCGGAGCACGCGACCGGAGCCGTGCCCGCGGGACGACACGCCGACGCCGGACGACGACGGCGGCGTCCTCGCAGCCCCCCGTCTAACCAAGCCTGCCGACGCGGTCTCCAGAGGGGCCTCAGAGGTCTGCACAGCTCGGCTGTGCAACGTATTCAATCACTCACGGGGGCGATGACGCTAACGCCGCCGCCCCCGCCGCCGCGGACCCCCCGCGGACCCCCCGCCGACCCTCGCCGATAAATCATCGACGCGCGCACTGCTTGCCAGCAGCGCCTGCCCTGCCGGGCGTCACGGGCCGAGGTGTCGCGTTGCATGGCGGGGGGCCCGTCCATGGCGCGCCAACGGCACGCCAATGGCACGCCCCCCGTCGTGGGCTTAACGAAGTCGCCGGTCATTAGCACCTCCCCGACGGCCCCGGCGCGGACCCCGGCTCCGCGGGCGTGCGTACGACGGTGGTCAGCTTGCGTGGGAACACGACGCACGCGCGTGCAGCACTGCTGCGTGCCCCCGCAGAGACCCCGCAGCGCCCCCGCGGCCCGCACGGCGTTAGCGTTGCCATCACTTGGTTTGCACATGTGCGAGACACGCACGCTTGAGAAATAACGGACCATAAACTTAACTATTTCATTTGTTTAAAAAAGAAACTTTTTTTTTAAGCTGTGTATTTGCCGTACTACTCAACACGAATAGTAATAAATAAATAAAAAATTCGTAACGTCAATTCTCTCTTTTTTAGAGTGCCTCTTCTCCTTGGCTTTGCAATGAGCCGGGCCGGGTGGGTGCAGGTACAGGTGTACTGGCGGCGTCGGCGTCACAACAGTCCGGCCCCGGCCCGCCACCGCCGCCGCGCCGCGGACCCAACACAGCCACACCTCGTCTCCCGCCACGCACCGCTACGCGCCGCCACGCCGAGCCATGGGCTCATGGGTACGGGTATATGGGCACGGCATAGGTGCCCGGCCCGTCCATCCTATCCCACGACCTTCAGCAACCAGCCAGTTGGCCCGGCGGCCGACCCGACTCGGGCATGTCGTCATCCTCACTGACGTCCCGTCCGCCGCGGCCAAACAACAACAGCTGGAGCGAGTAAACCTCCGCCCGGAGTCCCGGAGCCCCGCAGGGGGTTTGTGAACCCGCCGGAGGAGGTGAGGTGAGGTGCTCGGGGCACCGCGGCCCGGCACCGCACCCCCGGTCAGCCTTGTCGCGGCCAGAGCGAGCACGCGGGGCGGGCAGCCTCTCCCTCACCGCCCGCAGGCCGTTACATTATCTCTAATTTTTTTTCTGTTGCAGATGGATTTCACTCGTGTAAGACAATGTTAAAATACGTAAAAAAAACGCAGTGATCTCGATAATTAACCGCTAGCAGACAGCTAGATTTTCGTCCCCGAAGGTTCAATCTCAGAAATCCTCCTCCCCCCTACACACACACCCACAAAATTAGAACAGATTATAACTCTAAAAACTTTCCGGAAAATACGAGCATGGCGCACATGATAGACCCCACACTCGTTGCCTGGCCAGGCCTTGAGCACGAGGCGGCGGCGTAGCTCTGCAGCGGCGGGCCTCTTGGCGGCCCTCCGGGGCCGCTGGAGCCCGGAGCCGGTCCGGCCGTGGGACCCGGAAGGCCCCGGAGCGCGCCGCGGGCGTAAATTCGCAGTCCCGGCCCCGGCTGCAACGGCGGCACCACCAAAGCACCGCCTCAACCTGAGGCCGCGGGCGCGGAGGGAGTCCATGCATCACCGAGCGACTCGGGGCGCTGATTGTCATGGAGTCATGAAAACTGGAGCGGCGCGAGCCGCGAGCCGCGAGCGGGGGCGGCTGGGATCGAACCCGCGGGCTTACGTCACTGCCGGACGGCCCCGGCGGGGAAGCGGACGGCGGACGCAGCTCGCGGCGGCGGCGGCGGCGACGGCGACGGCGTCACACACAGCCGTGTCGGCCGTCAGGTCCGCCGCGTCGATTGCGTAAGGAAATGGATCACTTACTCGTTTGCGCGACGCGGCAGCGGCGCCGTCCGGAAACCAGCGCGGCCGGAATCTGGAATCAGAGAGAGAGGCGGACGCCGCCGTGAGCGGGCTGAAGTGCGGGAACACGCGCCGCGCACGTCGTGTTGATGACGGCCTCCCCGCCGCCGGGCCGCCGATAACTCTGCGCGGCGGCTCACGGGAGGGAGGACTTTGGACACGGGCCACGGCGATGATGACGGAGGATGCCTCGCGGGAGGACAATGGCTGTGTGTGCGGCGGCGGCGGCGGCGGCAGCCCCCGCACGCGGCAGGCACGCGGGCACGCGGCGCGCAGGCGGCGCCACGCGGGGCACGTCACCGCGCGGCGCACGTACACCTGCTGCCTGGAGCCCCGCCCGCGTGCCGCTCCCAAGCACAGCGCTTCCCAGAACCAGACCAGACGCATCGGGCGCGGCCGGCCGGCGACATAACAAACGAGAAACGTGGGGACGCGATGC
Source organism: Megalurothrips usitatus (assembly GCA_026979955.1). Classification (NCBI taxonomy): domain Eukaryota; kingdom Metazoa; phylum Arthropoda; class Insecta; order Thysanoptera; family Thripidae; genus Megalurothrips; species Megalurothrips usitatus. Next base: position 12,077,535 of record CM049594.1, read on the forward strand.
GATGCGGTCCGGAGCCGGGCCGGGCCGGGACCGCGGCGCGCATCTCGCGGCAGCGCGACGCGCGGACCAATTTCCGGAGGAAAGACTTCCGCCGGCAACCTGCTCCGCTCCGGCCGCGGCTCCGGCGGCTCCGCCTGTGCCGCCGCGACGCCGCGCCGCCGCTACGCCGAGCGGACCTAAACGACACGTCGCGGAAGACTTCATAAAAAATAACTCTTAAAAAAAAAGACGCCAACACGCTTCCTGCTCCGGCGTGCCGGCCGGCCGGACGGCGGAGATATCTGCTGCGGGCCCCGGCTCCGACGGCGGGCATCTCCGTGACAGACGCGAACGTGCGGCCGGGCTCGGGGGCCTCTTAGCGATCCTCTAAGCACCATCGCGGGGCGGCGCGCAACAGGTGCCGGCGGCAGCGGGGACCACAACGGCCGCTGTCCTCGTGAACCGGACCGCGCCCATGTATTAAGGACCCGCGGCCAGCCGAGGGCGCCGCGGGCACGCCGACGGACGGCACGCCGAACAGGGCCTCGTGCAGGGCCGGGCCGGGTGGTAAATCAATCACAGCCGGCTCCATTCTCATTCCCCCGCCGACCAGTAGTAGAATAGTAATATGGTTCCTGCCTGCACCACTGCGGGGAGCTGCTGCTGCTGCTGTGTGTGTGTGTGTGTGCCAATGGCTTCTAAAATGCCAACGAGTCTCTCGTGACGAAACGGGTCGGTCCAACAACGACGCTGCTGCGCCGTAAACGCGGTCCAGGTCCCGCAGTCACCGGCAGGGCACGCGGGGCACGCGGGGCACCGCCCCAAACCAGGCGATCAGATTGAGGCAGAACAGACAGAAGCCCCCCGAACGACACCGCGGCCAACGACCAGCGACAACAACAACAACAACAACAGCAATGACTCGAGGTGCTCGGCGCGGCCCGACCCTGCCTGCCCTGCCAGGCCTCATCAGACCAGATCAGGACCGTGCCAGGACAGGGCCGAGCCGAGCACGGCCGGGGCCACGCGGGAGTGCGGCGCTGCGGGGCCGAGCCGAGCCGGGGCGGGCCGGGGACAGCTGACGCGTATCGCCAACACGTGAGCGATTGCCTGCCTCCGCCGCTGCGCGGTCGCGGTTGCGTGGCGTGCCGCGGCGGGGCGTGGCGCGGCGGGGCGCTTGCTCCGCCAGCTGATCGTATTATGTTATGGAAATGAGCGAGCGATGCGGCTCCCCGCGCGCGCCGCCGCGCCGCGGTAGCACTGTCAACATGACGGCCGCCGGTCCCCCGCCCCCCTCTACCCTCCCGGCGCAAGTTTGCAACGCACACGACACAAACTACTCTGCCGTGTGTTTTCCGGCCCTGTGATGCAAATAAGTTAGTGACCGGTGGCGGCTCTGTGCGGAGCCCGCGGAGCACGGCACGCAAGGCACGCACGGGCGGGCGGGCGGGCATGCGGCGACCTTCGGGAGAAATGGCTGCACCCCCGCCGCGGCCCCGCGGCCCCTCCCGTTTGCAGTGGCGTTAGGTACACGTGCACCCGTGCACCGCTACTGCTGAAGCTTCTTTGGCGAATGCCAAGTGACAAGTCACACCAGTCTGTGTCTGTGACTGTGAGCGGTAAACGAGACGTTGTGAAAGAAAAACAAAGGTATGGAGGGGGGAGGAGGGTAAGCAAGCAGCGACAGTGTGGGTAGAGGTGGTGGTGGTGGTGGCGGAAAAATGTCAAGGTGAGAGGGGAGGCGACCCACGCCGCGCCGAGCCGCGTGAACGCCCCGAGAAAAGACATTATGCGATTTCTCACATGTGTTTGTGCATGTGCATGTGTGTGTGCACAGACGTGTGTGTGTGTGTGTGTGTGTGTGTTTGAGTCGGACTGACACGAATCAGCTGGTAGGGGGGCCGCGGGAGGGAGGAGGATCAGTGAGGTGCCAACTACTCCCCGTCAAGCAGGCAGGGCAGTCAGGACACGCGTCCTCACAGAGAGAGAGAGAGAGAGAGAGAGAGAGAGAGAGAGAGAGAGAGAGGTCGCGGTGGCCATGCAGGGCAGGCGACGCGGCCATTGCCTCGGCCTAAACATGCGGCGGCAGCAGGGCGCGCGCGACGCTTTCACACCCGCCGCCGCAAGTGTGAGTGAGAGAGTGAGGCATTGCGGCGACATGGAGGTGCGACAAAGAAGAGGAGAGGACGTCGCGGACAAAAAAGAAAAGATCTGCTCGCCTTGGGGCTGCCGCGCCCCGCCCTCCGCGTCGGGCAGCGCCGGGCAGCCCCGCAGGGGGCCCCACAGGGGGCCGGCAGGACCCCGTCGTCACCCGCTCGAGTTTCACACGGCCGCCAAGCGTTCCAGTGTCGCGCGCCTCCGGGCCTCCGGCCCTCCGGCCGCGGCCGGCGCCCAGCTGTCGCTCACGGGGAAAGCATGTACCGCACAATGCCGGCGCGGCCCGCGGGGCGCCGCGAGCGCCAGGACAGCAGGACGGCGGTCTTGACCGCCCCGTTCCCACGGCCAGGACGACGTCGACGTCGACGTCGACGACGGCGCGCGGGCGGAGAGGCCGCGCGGCCGTCGTGCCGGACACGCCAATCGAGGCCGTGATGCTCGAGGGCGCAACGGAGGCGAGGCGAGGCCGCCGCCGGCCGCTCGTGGAGCCGCGGCTGCCGCTGCGCTGCGGCCGCGCTGCCACCATGCATCACCACATCATCGCCGCACTGACCATAAGGGGGCCCCACGTGAGCGGAGGGCAGCGGGGGCCGCGGGGGCAGCGGGGGCCGCGGGGGCAGCGGGGGCAGCGGGCTGGCACCGCCAGGCACCGTTACCGCGACGAGCCGAGCGGCCGGGCCGCGGGGGGCCCGGCGGCCCAGCTGAGAGCCCCCGCGCCCGCCGCTCCCCGCCCGCCGACACGCCACGCGAGCCACCGGCAGCCAGAAGCGGCCGCGGCCTCGACCTCGGCCCCCCGCCGCCCCCCGCGCGTCACGTGCGCGCACAGACAGACGTCCTGGGGATCGTGGTCGTCGCCGAGGAGGACGTCGAGTCCCCGCGTCACGGCGGTCACGCGCCCCTCCTTATGAATACCGCGAAGGGCCGACACGCCGCAAGGACTTATCGACCGACAACCCCGTCCTCGGCAGTTTTATGCACAAACAATTTCCCGTGCCGCCAGTCCGTGCAGGCCAGCTTTCTCCTCTGGGGGCGACATTTTCCCGGAACGTTCGCCGTGTCCCTCGGCCCGCCCCCTCACAACGCGGGCAGTATCACAACTCTTCGGGAAAATGCCTACCAGCGGCGCAAACGCGCGCGGCGAACGGCCGCTGATATTGCCCCCCCCCCCCCGCAATGTGGACATGCTCCATAACGTGACATAATCCGGGGCGGCGTGGGCAGGGCGGGCGGGCGGGCGGGACGGGGCGGCCGCGGCCCGCTGCTTCCGATACAGCGGGGGTGGGGGGCGTTATGCAGCGCGGCGGTGTCCGGTCCGGCACGGCAGGCCTTCAATGACCGGACAGGATCGTATCGTCGGAATGCGCGCGCAGCAGCGGCCGCCAGCGAGCGCGGTGCCGGCTGGTGCCGGGCCAGGCGGCCGGGGCTGATCGGAGAACGGGACCGCCTGCTCCGCCTGCTCCGCCTGCTCCGCCTGCTCCGCCGGGCCGGCCGCTTTCCTGCTCCGGGCCGCGCGCGCTCAAAATGCACAACGGGAACAACGTTGACGACGACGCGACGGCAAAGCAACTCGACGGGCGGCTCCCGCCGGCACGCGGCACTCCGTCTCACCCCCTCTGCGTCTACCCGCATCGCTCCGTCTCGCTCTAGTCAGACTCGACGGAGCCGCCCGCGCCTGCGGGTGCCGGGGTAGGCCGGCCCGCGCGACACGCCCGCGGCGCAGTGTTGCCTACCCGGCGGCCGGCGGGCGCCCTCAGCCTCTGGAGATATAAACCCGCCGGATATGAGAATATTTGCGTCGGCCCAATATTGACTACGCAAATAACGGCCGCGGCCCGGCCGCCGCACAGCCGCGATAGCGCGACACCTTCGCGGCGATAGAGGCCGGCTGTGCGGCACGCGACACGCGACACCGGCGCGTGCCGATAGGCCGCGGGGGCATCAGGCTGAGGCGTGCGGGTGACACACGCTGCAGCGCCGCCCGCACGCCGTGCACACCGCATTAGGGCGGCGGGGCGGCGGCGGAGCATCAGCAGCAGATGGCCTCGCGGCGCTGTGCTGAGTCAGGAGGCGGACGCGGTACATGACGCACGCCACGCACCGTTCACACCTGCTGCGCGGCGTCGGCCGGGAGCAGCGCACAGCGCGCCTCCCTCCTGGCCGAACAGCCGCCCCCCGCAGAGCAAAGCGACGCACTAATCGCAACTCCGGAGTGACGTTCCGGCCGGCGGACGGCCGGGGCCTCGCCGGCTTCGTCTGCTTCGTCCCGCCGCAGCCGCCACGCCAGAGGGGTCCGGTCCGGCCGACCGGACGGCCGCCACCGCAACCACAACCACAGGCATGCGACAGTGTAAAGCACTCGTCTTCTGAGAAAAAAAAACGTGAGAATCCCTCCGTCCCGTCCTGAGGGCGCCTGCGCTGCGCTCGCACAGGGAAAACTTTCACTTGCGAAAGAAAATCCGTGTCCACAGGTATGGCGGTACGAAGCAGAGTGATTACTCCCCAAAACGACGCCGCGGCACTCTCCCTCCCCCAACTCCCCCTTTCATTCATTTTCCCGTTCCCATTATTATTTTTCCGACCGGTTCCTGGAATGCACACGGCGAGAGTGCAACCCCCTCCCCCCCCCCCCCAACACACACACATACTCACACACACAGATGGGAGAGGAGGGGGCAGCGGAAGGCCGAGGGCCGAGATGACGGAGATGAACGCCATCTCCTGCAAGGGCTTCCCCCCCCCCCCCTTCTTTCTTTCTCTCTCTCTCTCTCTCTCTCTCTGTCTCTCTCGCTCGCTCGCTCGTTTGTGGAGCGGACATTCTGGGGCGGCAGGACGAGACGGGAAATCAGAGCCCAACAAGTTTCCATATCATGCGGGCGGCGTCCCCTTGCCTCCCCCCCCCCCCCCTCCTCCTCCCCCTCCTCAACTCCTCCCTCCACTCCCTCCCTCCCTTTCCCCTCTCGCCCTCATCCGGCGGCAGACCGAGTGAGTTCGCACGACAAAATACATACACACTCTTTTCCTCTTCCTCGAACGATAAACGAGCGCACGGAGTTTTGCTTTGTAAACCCGCGAACTGTTTGCCCATTTTTTAGCCAAGAAAAAATAAATAAATGCAAAGTCTGACTTTTGTTATCGGGGGTTACGCCTGTTGCGAGAAGAGGAAACAGCAACGAGACATTAAGCATTTTTGTGAAATTGTTGCCAAGGAGACGAGACGGGTCGTGTGAAGTGTGATACCGCCCCCCCCCCCCCCCCGCCCCCCGATTTTCGCCCCGAATCAAGTGAATAAGGCAGAGACGGACGGTTTCCGGCGTCCGAGCGCCGGTCCGTGCCGGGCCGGGAGGTGGTGATGTGTGAGGGATCGAGGGAGGGGGGGGGGGCATTGGGAGGCGTGTCATGGGTCCTGCTCGTGTTAATGGAACACTCCGGTCGACACGGAGGTCTGAGGTGCCTTCTCTTTCTCTCTCTCCCTCTCTCCTCTCTTTGTCTCTCTCTGTCTCTCCTCTCTCTCACCGAAAGCTTGCGCACGACGTCGACGGATGCAAGTGCACGGGGGCTTAATAGTGACTGCAGCACAAGGCAACAGAGAAAATTGTGTTTTTTTGGTTTTTTTTTTTCTAAATGAAAAGATGGGAGCGGGCCGCGCGCCGCCACCGCCTGGAGCCTGGAGTGAGGAGTCATTTGTTTTACCGCGGCAGACGGCGGGCAGCGGCTGCATCCCGAGGAGCTAGGCGGCCGCCGTAATCTGACGTAAGCATCTCGGGGCTAAGGAGCCCCTCCGGGCCCCGTGGCGAGGCATAAACCACCGGAGAGAGCCGGTGGAGCCGGTGCTGGAGCCGGTGCTGGAGCCGGTGCTGGAGCCGGTGCTGGGGCCGGTGCTGGAGCCGGAGCGGTGCGGCCACCGGGCCGCCGCTCACAGCATCCTGTTTCATCACCAAACAGCCGCGGTGTCTCCAAGACGGCACGGCCGCCCCCCGCGGCGCTGCAGGGCAAGGCCGTAGTCCGGCGTCCGCGCCACCCATTCGAATTTGCCGCGCCGCGGCGCCGCGTGCAGGGCGGCCGCGCTGGACCACCACCGCCGCCAACCCCCCGCCAGCACCCCCCGCGGCCGTCTCCTGGCCCCGCTGCCGAACTAGATCAAGAGGCTCACTCACCCTGGGAGGCGGCGTGTCGCGACGGCCGGCGATGTAATCCAAGCGGGACCCGGCGACGGGCGCAGCGCGGAGCCGCGGCAGCTGCAGCGACGCGCGCTGTGATTTGTTGTGACGGTGAGGTTATGACCCAGTTCCAGGCCGCAGCTTCCCTGGTCTCGGCCCGCGGGGTCACGGCGCGGGGGCCGCGGGGTCACACTCGGGGCACTTCGGGGGCAGCGGGGCGGGCCGCCGCGGGGGATGGCACCGCTGCCGGGGCGGGTGACGGCGAGGGCACAGCCCGGGGAGGACGTCGCCGAGGGACCCTCGGAGGCCAGGCGAGCCTGCAGCGGCCGTCGGGGTGACGGGGCGGGGCGGCGGCGGGTCGCGGCGCGGGGGGCTGTCGGACTCGCGGGACTTCGCGGGGTCGGGCCGCGGACACTGCAGCGTCCCGATTGTGGTCAGGGAGGCGCGGGAGCGGCGAGCGAGGCGGTACTCCAACACCGTGAGCCGCGGCCGCAGCAGATACACTGAGGAGAGAGGCGAGGCGCAGAGCGGCGCAGGTCCCAGCCCACCCCCTTCCCTTCCCTCTAGCGAGGCGAGCTTCGCGTCGCGTCGCGGGATCGCGTCTCTCCGCCTCTCTCACTCCTCCCCCCCCCCCCTCCCTCCCCCACCTCACCCAGCGCGCGCCCATTTCGCTGCCAACATGCCGGCGACGACAAGGCGCGCCGCGCACACCGCCGGACATCGCCAGCAGCGTCAGATATTTGTCGTGTTCAGAAATTGTTCCGAAAGTTTGAGTGGCGGTGGTCGATGTGCTGGTCGCTTCGGAGGGTTGGCAGCGCGACGCGCCCGCCGGCAGCGCCGTCACGTTGGTACCGCGCCGGGACGCCCCCCTCCCCCCCGCAGCGCTGGTGGCGGGCTGCCAGCGCGGCTGGCCGCCTGGGCCCGGACCGCCTCCCGCAGAGACTGGCTCATGCTCTCTCGCTCCCACCCCAACGCTCCGCGAAGCATCGACAGAGAGAGACGGTGCTGGCATTCGGAGCGCGCCGCGCGCTGCGGGAGGGGGAGGGGAGGGGGTTGGGGAGGGCGCCACCACGCTGCCAGCCTGTTTTCTTTCTCTCTCTCTCGCTCTCACTGCATTCCTCCCGCATTCTTGCGCGGCCCCTCCGCCACTCCGTCTCGCCGCGTCTCCCCTCCCCCCTCCTCCCTCCTCCCGCTTCCCTTTAAATCGGACGCACCGTACGGCATCCCCGCCCGATGCAAGGCGTCGGCGCGGAGACACGCGTTATTATTCTAAACGAAGTACCCTCGGAACCGTATGGATAAGGCCGTCGCGAAAACCGTGCCGGCCGCGTTTGCTCCCCTTATCTCTGACGGCATAAGCAGCATCACAGCACGGCGCCGGCGGCGCCGTGCGCCGCAGGCCTCTGGGCACGCGCCGGACCCGGCGGGCACCGGCAGACCACGGACCGTCGGGACGCGGCCGTCGTGCCAATACTCTAAACTGTCAGGGATCGAAGGCAGACCGCCGTCAGCCCCGCGGCTCTCTGTACATAAGCGCTCTCTCTCTCTCTCTCTCTCTCTCTCTCTCTTACACACACACAGCTCTCAGCTGCTACGGCCCGGCGCCACGTAATGTCCTTTTTGTGGCCAGCAGTAGTGCGGCCCGTAAGTCACTGAGTGGCGGGCGGCGCGGTCCTTCACCCGCGCACTTTGTGCCTTATCGAACGCTCATCGCGCCTCTCGTCTCTGTCTCTCTCTCTCTCTCTCTCTCTCTCTCTCTCTCGGCGTTACGTACTTTTATGGACGTCTCCGGTAATGTCAGTGCGCGGCCACCCCCGCTGCGTATGCCGTGCCCCCGGCTCATAGGTCAGGCCAGGTCAGGTGGGACCCCGTCTTGTTGATACCGCCCCACCGGCTGGGCGTGGCCGGGCCGGAGGTGGCCGCGCAAGCCGTGGGTCCGCGGTCCCGGGTACTGCAGCGTAGGGGGCGGCGGGGCGAGGGCGTGTCCCCTGTTTGCTGGCCGTGTTTACCCCGCGCCGCCGCTGTCAGCCGGCGCCGGCGCCGCCACGCCCCGCCACGCCCCGCCACGCGAGAAACGGCGTGCCGCGTCGCAAATAGTGGGCTAAACCGGGTCATAAGGAGTGATGCGCGGCGGCGGGGGGCGCACTGCCTGGGGCTGCTGACACGAGCTGACACGGACCACCGCCGCCTGCCGAGGCAATAACAGGTGTAGACTTACACCGCCAAGGGCCAGACCAGTCTGCAGTGAGGCGCCCTACCGGGTAGGCAGAAAGCCGCGTGTGCTGTGACTCTCACCAGCCCCCTCCCCTTCTTACACACACACACACACACACACACACACATGGTCGTGACGAAGACGTAACATATTACGCCGAAACAATACCCTAAAGTAGGTACTCCTCTCTCGTCCATCACGCCGTGTTAAAAGCGTAACGCACGCAGGTCTCGCTCTCTCTCTCTCTCTCTCTCTCTCTCTCTCTCTCTCTCTCTCTCTTATTGTTCCACACACAAACGTGCACGCACGTGTTGTGTTTTTTTCGTCAGCAGAGAGCGCACTAAAAGAAAGCGTGTAGCGCCATTCGCAGACATGACATGCCATGACGGTCCGTCGTCGTCGGCGCGGCGCGCCTCATGACGGCGTCATCAGTTCGGTCGGCGGCCCGCGGCAGACGCCGCCGCGCCGTGACGTCACTCCGGCTCTCCGGAAGCCCTCTGCGGCCTAGAGTTTTTTGAAAAATTCAAAAGTTTTAACAAAAAAACAACAGCAACATTTTGGGAAAATTTGTGTTTTTTTTTGAAATTATATGGACTTTTTCAGAAAAGTGCCTTGAAATTTTTTGGGACTGGAAAGCCCAGATCCGTGAGTAACGCGGAGCGAGATCCCGCTGAGGCCCCGGCGCCGCGCGGCACGTCACGTCACGGTGTGGCACGGCGTGGCACGGCGTATCGGTGTACAGTATAACGCCGTGCTCGAAAACAGAGCTCTCCCGGGAGGCCGATAAGCGGGACGAGAGCCGAGGGTCCGCCGGACCTTTCCTAACGTCTGCGGCCGCGGCGGCGCGACGCTGTCAGACGAAATGCAGCGGCAGGTGCGGGCGTCCCGTCTAATGTCCGCGGAGCAGAGCACATTCTCTATCTCTCTCCTGCGCCCCCAGAGGTGGTCGGGAAGCCGTGCAGCGGGACGAGGACAGATAGATAGCGAGAGAGCACAATGATAGGGCCTAAAGAAGTGCGTTGTTGGAGCCGCACCGGCGCGTCGGCGTGCTGAAGGTGGTGGGGCGCGGGATGGCAAGGCAGGCAAGGTAACGGTTCTGTCTAGGCTGGGCCCGGCTCGGCCCGGTCCGCCGCTGACGCCCCTTCCCGCAAGCCCGCTCTGCAACCCGCCAAGCGTGGCGGCGGACGCGGGCGGTGCGGAGCGGCAGAGCTGTGGCTCGGCGCGGCGCGGAGAGCGCTGCGGTCGCCGGTCGTTCCCCTCCAACGTGGAGCCGCCCCGCGCCTCTCCCTCGTCGTCGGCTGCGGTGTCCGAGTGGTTAAGGAGTTTGACTCGAAATCAAATGGGCTTTGCCCGCACAGGTTCGAATCCTGTCCGCAGCGGATTTTTTTTGGCGCGTCTTGCGCATCGGGTGGTAGAAAGGTCGCCGTGTTGAGATGTCGGCGCGAAAACGTTCAGTTACGCTCAGAAAAATCAATTTAAAACAAAAACCATATTACCAATTTTTTTTTCTTTCTGTCGAGTTTCTAACTTTTTCCATTTGTTAGCGGAGAGGGTTTGATTAATTGAACGACAAAATGGTGCGGGTACTGGACACCAACATTCACTTTATTTCAGAACGTGCACAGATTTGACAACCTCTGGCCACAGATCTCGCTCAGGTCCGCGCACAAGCCGGCAGGCACTGCCCCCGACAGCGCCGAGAGCAAAAAGCCCTACGCTGCGCTGTCACCGCTTTCTGCCCATTCTGCCTCGCATCGGGGGGACGTCGTTCTCGGGCCGGACGGAGCACCCCGCGCGAGCTAGCGGTGGGTAGCTACCCCATGCATGCAGCCGCTGGCTAGTGGCGCCATCTCGAGGACACTCCGCGAGTGTCCGAGAGACACTCCACCTGCCACCAGCCAGCGGCTGCATGCATGGAGTAGCTACCCACCGCTAGCTCGCGCGGGGTGCTCCGTCCGGCCCGAGAACGACATCCTCCGACTCCAGCCTGCCCAATCGCGCTCGCGGGAGGGAACGCCATTCCTATCTCTAGGATTTGTTAGAATGGGGCTTCGACCATTGTGGAGGCCAACTGCCGGTACCATGCCCGTCACTGACGCCTGACGTAACGTACGGGCGGTTCCTCAGGGCCCCGACGGGACGTTCGCCGGGTACTAGCGAGTTGTCTGGGATGGGCACAGGAATCGGGACAATTAGCTAAATTTGCTCCAAGCGCGGTTAGATCGGGGGGGGGGGGGGGGGGGGGGGGGACTACTTGCTGAGGGATTGGTAGATGGGTTCCAGATCTAATCAATTTCAAAAAGTGCTGCACAATTTTAAGTTTTTATTAAGTATTATTTACAGATTATCACACAAATTCCAGTATTGATTCTCAAACTAACATTGTTATGCAGAACGATCAATCAGTTATATTCATTGATTACAGCCACAGCCTCAGTGAGGCCCATTCCCTCCAATGTGTAGGCCAAATTTTCTGGACTTGCATCTTCATCGCTTTCCGTGTAGTGCTGTAACCACTTCCTGGCTCTTGTTTCATCATTTTCAGACTCGGAAGCAATAAATTCAATCTAAAAAGAGACAAGGGGAAAATTATGACATACACTTATACTGTAGATGAAGGTAGTATATAATTTGAAACAGAATTAAATGCATATAATACCTCTCCCTTTTCAAGTCCAAATTTTTTGGCAACCATCTCCCACACTGGTGCTAAGCAAGGTGCCAATGAGTCCAACATCTTCTCACTAAATGCCAAGGGCTTCTTTTCATCAGCATCATCATCTTTACCCTCATCATCTTTCATTGTTTTCAGCAACTCATCCTCCTCTTGTTCATTTTCTGCACCGTTCTCCTCTGCCTGTCCTTCCAAAAGCTCAGGCTTACTTTCTTCTTGAGGAAGTGCCTGCTGTAGATAGGAAGAACAATTAAGAAGCTTGTTGATAGATGTTTAAGTTACAGTGACAACTGTAAACTGAAAAGTGCCCTCACCGATCCAGCTGATGGTCTATCCTTAGCAATTTTTTTAATCATTGTTTCTAAGTATTCAGGCAACTTGCTAATATTGTTACTACTTAAGGTGAAGAAATGGGGGCTGCGGCGTGCCAGGAGCCGCAATGCACGCCAACCAAAGTTACCATCATTGATTTTCCTACAAAAAATATAAATGATGCAAACAATGTTATCCCATACCAGGTCCAATTTAAATGTCTGCAAAAGTGAATAGTTTTCTCTAAAAACTATACCCAAAGTCACCAATACTTAGAAACTTCAACTCACTTATATCCATCTTCTACCATTGCATTTGGATCAGTTTGTTCAATAGCTTCTTCAAAGTATGAATCAAGAGATGGGAGGAAGTCTCTGTCTTTTCCTCTACAAGCTTCCAAATTGTCCGGACACACATTCCACAGCTTTGTCAATTCAGAACTAGATGAAAAAGAGAGAAAAAAGGAATGTAGAGATTGTGAAAGATCTAGAGATCTATATGGATGTGACAAGTTTTCAAAACAGTCAACTCTATACAAATTAATTATATTTTTGAAAGGTACGAACTTTCCCATAAATGTCCTTCCTTGACTAGAGGAATCTTTGATGATTTCTCCAACAGGTCTACCTCTCCTACGGGCCTTCAAGGGACGCTTCTTTTCAGTCAATCCAGATTCAGCAGAAGCTTCTAATGGTTTAGACGATCCTCCAGGAATCTGAAACTCTTTGCAGCCTTCATTTTTCCAGTTACTCCACTGTTCTTCCCTCTAGAGTGAAATAAAAAAAAAAACATTTAAAAATAAATTTCTTGTTGAACTGCCAAAGTCATCCCTACATAGCAAAGGATCAAAAATTTTAAAAAGCCTTTAACATTTCCTAATAATGATATTATACCTTCAGTATGTGGGTGACTGCCAGTAAGAAACTAGGGCCATCAGGAGGAGTTTCACGAATCAGACGGCATATCAGTTCTGTGGTCTCCTTAACCCATTCCACTTGATCTGGTTTTAACTCAAAGTTCTCTCTAGAGGCAAAAAAATAAAAATAAAATAAAATACAACATAACAAAAACACAAAAATTTTGAGAAGGGTGTGCAGATACATACGCCTTGAACTTTACTTGAGAATCAAGATATTGAAATAATATGAGAAACTGCAATAAGACATAGCGTCGAAAATTGGAGTCACTTAATTGGAGCTCCAGAAGTTTCTGATTAGTGAGGTACTTGGCAAAGAACACTTGTGATGGCGAAGAGCTCTCATCAGTTTCCATTTTCATTTCCTTCTCAGTTGTATCCAATTTTCTTCTTTTACTCTCCGTTACATCATCTAGTTTATAACTGCTGAATGCAGACAAAACACTGTTCGAATGCTAGAAAATAAGAGCAAAGATGAAGAAGACACATACAAAACAAACTTATCTTAAACCACAAAAACACTTACAGATGAAAATGATTTCCAATGAACTTTGTTGTAACACTGATTGGGATTTCTAAAGAAATCCTGCAATGACCAGAATTTACTGTACAAGTTGTAATCAATAGTGATCCTGGAAAAAGATAAAAATAATCATGTTCATTAACCCTTTAGTGGTGTCCCAATAAACCAACATCATGTTTTTCAATTTCAGCTGAAGAGTTACATACTTCATGTCCCCTTTGTCATCCTCATTATGATCATTATCATCTTCAGCTAGAATTTCTTTTAAATTGCCAGGTCCATCTGTACCAAATTCTGTTATATTTTCAAGATTAAACTCGCTGACAACATTCAGTCCTGTAAGAAAACAAAATTCAAGACTAAAATTAGCACACAACTACGAATTTATGTGATGACAACAAAAAAAATTAATAAAAACAATACAAACCTGAGCGTTCTGAAAAAGGAAAGAATTTAGCAAGAAATAAAAGAATACGTCCACAGAATACTGTGTTTTGAGATCTTGACAGCCGCCGCAACAAATCTGTTGAAATAATGGCAATAAGAAAGAGGTGTTCACTGTAGATGTCACACCATAAAAACCATTTCATTTGACATTACCATTACACATTCTTAAAAGATTATTTTTGCAAGGTGTAAAAAACATGTCTTCTTTCCAAATTGATACATTTTCTTCCACGTAAGCAAAAAGCTGCTCACATTGTTGCAGAGTTAGTGCATCGAAGACATCTCCAAGCAATACAACTGGCATAGTTGATGTGCAGAGACCCCGTTTACAAGCAGATATGCAATAGGACACATATTGTTCCCATATGGAAACATCATTTGAGCTCCGTTTTTTTCGGGATGCCAACTGTTCAAGAAGAAAATCCCTCAGACCTTGATCAAGAGCAGATTTTTTATCATTGTCACTGTAATAACAAATCAGAAATTAGTGGGGGAACAGTGTCATTCAAAGTTATAGTTAGACACAAAACCACTACTTCCGCTAGGTAACAAACTCACTCTGCAGAAAACAAGTTAAATTTCTTCTGAAGGGAATCAATGTCACGTTTATTGAAACTAGATTTTACGGCATCCTGAAACAAAATATAAGAGTTAATTGATATGAAGCAAACACTGAGAATCATATGGCACATAGATATATCTGAAAGAGGTTTTGGAGAATGCTAATATCTGTGTCACATTTATGAATGGATAGATAAATATGTGAATTCAAACCAGGTTCTGGGGAACCTCTGAAAGTGTCACACAGAATTGTATTAACAGTAAAATACCATTATGCGCGGCCACTAAAGAAACCATGAAGCATAACTTTTAGACAACATTTTTGACAAGTTTTACATTAGTCAATCATAAAATAAGCAGAAGCTTCCCATTGAACTCCGTTTAACAAAGATCCCGGCAAACCGATGCCAATTCTGAAGGTTAGAAACAACAACCACGAAGTAGACTGAACGCCAGCAAATAACCAATTTATACGGCAACTCACCAAGTAACCAACTCGCATTTTGTCAAAAGTACTTATTTTTGCCATGGTGTGCTGGCCTTTCTTCATGTGGATTGCAATAAATGAGAAGGCAAGATTTGCAAAACTACGCGCGGCGACAATGTTTACGAATCCACCATGAATCCACCCTACTCTCTCGCTCGATGCTCGATTTCGATCTCAGCCTGTGCTGCGAGTTATGAAAAATCGTCAAGAACGACTTGTGGCGGTAAATACAAATGTCTCCATGTGGCATCCTGGTACTTCCCCCAGGAGGTTAGCTGTTTTTTTCGGAAGCACTCGAGTATTCCCCAGTCAAGCATCTCATTTTTAAAAAAAGTATTACCTTTCATATAAAATAAAATACTCTTCAAATACTCCGCAAACCTGTATATGTGGCGTCACGAAATTCTGTCTGGAATGTTGGTGAACCTGGAACGGAAAAGCACGTCGAAAAGAACAGCGCAAGAGCGAGCGACGTTTCCGTTCGGTTTGTTCTGCTCGGCACCCTCGGCGTGCACAGGACTCGTGTTGATCTCGGCGTGTTGTCCGGTGTAACTTTTGCTGCCGCGCAGCGTTACCCGGCGTGACTCTCCCTGAAAATTACGCCATGTCTCTCTACGATGACTTTCGGGCCCCGCGATATGTTGACTTCGCCAATCCGCATCACGACGGCCCCGACCGCTCAACGTTTTTTGGTACTTTGCGCTGCGGAAATGTCGTGTGCGTTGGAGTGTTTGCGTCCGTCACTGGGACCTCTGTGTTTGATTTTAGATCATGACACGGAAAACGTCTTGGGTGTGAGTTCCAGCGCCAGTCAAAGTTCTGCTGATTTTACTCTGACTCCCGGGAGTACGACCGTCGATGCCAGAGACTTGCCGTCGTCAGCTGACGGTATGTGTGTTGAACGTGACATTTTGAAGTTATCTGAATTTGGGAACTTGCATTGAATTTGTTTGCCTATGAATACGTTTAGATACGCTGGTGGATGAAGTGTTTGTTAAGTCGCCACGCTCAAGCACTCCTATGACTGACTCTAAAGGTAGCGTGCGGTCTGCTCAGACGCATGTGAGGTTTATGTCGCCGAAGAATTCGCTCACATCACCTACATGTAAGTGGTGGAATCCTATTGTCACACTTGGTCTCATCCGACCCGATTAAATGATTATATGAACCAAAAATGTCTCTAGGCAGCACTCAGAAGAAAAACCTATCAATGGAAGTAGCTGACTCTCACAAGTCTAGCATAGTATCACCTTTAACAATGGCGTGTGGTGTATCATCAACTCCTCTGGATTGTAGTCCTGGTTCTAAAAGTGAGATGAACTCCTTGGTAATCTGATTTTTGATGCTCTGACCGAACTCATTCACACTTAACCTGTATGTTGTTGCAGTGATACGTGATGTAGCGAAGGGTGGCACAACACCGGTGCGTGGTCAGAAAGTTAAGAGTGATAGATTATCTGTCCGAATTAACTCGCAAGTCAGATCAACACCAAAGTTTGTGAACCAGAAGGTTCCAGGTCGGTTGCTGTCAATGAAATGTAGTGTGTTTGAATATCATTGTGCAGTCTGTTAGATTGTTTTCTATCTGTTTGCAGAGATTTGTATCAATGTAATTCCACCAACTCCAAACAACACCGTTATTGAAGAACCTTGTGCATTTGACAAATCAACCCCTAAAGCAGTTATCTCGGAAAATAGGACGGATCAGCAGAGAAGTCACAGTGCTAAAGCAGTGCCTGCAAACAGAAGTCGGTCCAGGAGCTCAAGTAATGTTAAAAATCAGCCCTTGGATGATGACACTATACTGCAGTAAGTATAAGCAATGCAATTTATGAAGGGTAGGTGTATGAGGTGGAAGAGCACTAAAAATCCCTTTTTTCAGGAATGCTCTGAAAACACTGCGTTTGAGTTGTGCCGGTTCTAGCTCTGATGTTCAAGGGAATGATTTCCCATCCCCTCAGGATGTAGCAAAGTGTGCTTCTCAGGTTTCCATTTGTGAGAAAAATGTTGCAGCAGGTAGTATCAGTACTTCTGTGGTTTTATTACTAGTATTTTATCCAGGGAATAATGTATTATGTAATGCACAGATAAAAATCGCCCTAAGAGAAGACTGTCTCCAGTTCAACGAGACTACAGCAGGCAGCCTGAGAAGTTCATTAGTTTGGCTGAGCATGTTGCCAAGGCCGAGAAGCAGACACCAACTCGATTTAGAACACTTCCCAGGGCAGATGCTCTGAGAAAAACTCTGCAATCTAAAGTGGCCAAGAGTGCCTTTCCCACATCAAAAGAGAGAAAGGTTCTTAAGAGCAGCTGTAAGCAAAATGATCAAGACCAGCAGTCAAATGCCGCCACAGTGAAGGAGTCCAATGAAATGGGTGTAAAGAAGGCTCGATGGGCTGCGCCTAAGGTAGAACCCTTCAAATTAACTGAGTACAAGAAAAAAGAGGTAGGTATATAGGGTGGCATAGTGAATGTGTTGTCTACTTTCTGCAGTTGTCTTTCTTGCACATGCATCTGTTTCAGCTTTTGCCACTTCCCAGGACTGTGTTTGATTTCTCAACACGGCATAATGTCTTGCTGAGAGACCGTAGAACCCCCATTAAACGGATTCGTCCACCAACAAAACCCGAACCATTCAGTTTTGATAGTCGCGATCAAGATCTACTTCGTCGCAAACGCGAGAGAATGAATGGAGTGAGTTTTGTTTATCATCTTCATACCTAAAGGAATGCCTTGCTTCTCATTAACGAGCTTTGTTCAATTTTTTAGGAATTGGATCCTCAAGCCCACTGTTGTAGGGGTAACAGGCGGCGTAGTAAGGTGAACAATGAGAATTTTATCCCTTGAGGAGTTAAAGTGTGTCAAAATGTCCTCGGATTCTTATTAGATTTCCCATTTCTAGTCGCAGAGTGATGTTATGTGCAAAGAAACTGGGGAGAATCTGGTGCATCACGCACGAATTCCTGTTGTTCTCTACAAACCTCCTTTTAAACCACAAAAAGCACCCCAGAAACCCACAAAAGCAATTGGATTCCATCTTAACACTGAAAAACGAGCAAAGGAGCGAGAGGTGTTTGACGAACATGTGCGGAGGAAGGAAGATGAACGTCAAGCACAGCTACAGATGGTAACTTAACTCTCTTGCAGTCTTTTCTTTACTGTCAATGTGGGGACTCGTCTATCATATTTTTATTACAGCTAGCTGAAAGGAAACGGCAGGAAGAAGAGAAGGAAATTGCAAAGTGGCGTAAAGAGTGTGTTCACAAGGCTCACCCCATGCCAGTATACCACACTTTTACTGTGAAACCTTCAAATGCCCGTCTAACCGACCCACACACACCAGAGTTCATGCACCGTTCTCATAATGGTCACAACCACAAAGCAGGTGTCCCTGCTGATGATCCCATGGATTGTTAGATATTGTCTTCTGTATTTTTCCCCAGTATTTTATTTATCCAGCGTTCTTAATTTTATTTGCTTGCCTTAGTTTCTTTTGTCAGCTGTCTTCCACTAGCTTGAGGTAGAAGTAAATTGTGATAATAGCAATTCTGTTTTTAATTATGTAGTTAACATGTAATCCCATATTTTGTTTTTAATTTGTAAGAGAATTGTAAGTAAAGTGTTTTAAGCTCTTCCTCGCATGTTGTTCAGTTCCCCTGCTCTGTGCTCACAATACTGTGCTGATGGAGGACGTGCTAGTGAACAGGTGAACTGTCGCTCGCGATGCTCGGGTGCCGACTAATCCGAACCATGACGGCTCCTGCCGCCGTTCCATTTTCACCATTTCGTGATAAGTTTCTCATACGTAGCGAGCGGGCGCGTTGTACGATTGGAGGCCTGGGAGTCAGTTATCCGCCGCTACTCAGGCGGTGAGCACAAGTCACGTGGGCTGAAAGGCTTTTCTGTCTGTAACCTAGAACCCCAGAATCCAGTATGGCGTCGATGGCATTCTCTAGAATTGCAGACGGCATTCGTTTCCCAGGAAAGGTAAATCTTGGGGGTTTAAACCGTAGGAGGGAATCTTTCTTCCACTCATCATCCGAGAGCCACTATCAAGATTTCATCCAAATCTGTTTTTGTTCATGACAAGCTGTCAACAAAACAAACTCGTGTGGTTATGCTATTGACAATGGTGATTTCGCCCTGGGATTTTGCTTTCGAATTGCATTATTTGAGTTCATTTGAGGTCATTTGCCATCGTGCCTTTCGACGAATAACAATTACTACAGTGACAGAGGCTTTAATGGTGTGAACTTCTGCATTTTGAAAGTTTTGATCTGTCACTTTGTAAGCAGAAAGTTTGTTGACAAGTACCTTTAACTTTAATTTTGAAATGGCCCGGACTTTACATTTTCTTACAAGGAGAATGATGCTGGTATTTCTGTAATATTTATATGTTGGTATAATGGTCTCAAGTTCAAGTTCCTTGTTGATGTCTGTGTTCTATCAATTTCATTGTCTTCATGTGGGGGGTCTGTTTAGACTAAACAAATTTGTTTAATGTTTCATTTATTTTTCCTAGAACTAGCCATGCTTGACATGTGTATTAATAATAATAACATTAAAACGAATTCTCTAATGTGTACGAGATGGTCTGGTTTGTTGGGCATGCTATTCCGTCGCAACAATGCGGCAGGGAATGTATTTGGTACTTGCGAGGTTTATTGCTGAGGATGCTCTTTCAACCTTATTCTTATATGTGCTTGATTTGTAATGCTGTTCAAAAAGAGTTTGGAACTACTAAATTTTGTACTCAATTTTTTTTGAGGGGTTATTTATGTAGCGGTAGTAGGGGCATATGTTGGTGTTGGTGGCAGAGCACAATGGTATTGTTAGAGCCCTCTGTTTCACTGCCCGCGTTTGGATTGATCTCAATCTTTCGAGGTCCTGTAGCCCTTAGGTTACCGGGGTAGAGCATGTCGGGGTCGGCCCCCAGCCCCAGCCCCAGCACCACCACCACCTCCGGCACGTGTATGGCGGTGCAGTGGGTGTGCGGTTTACATTTCGGCGGATTGCCGAGTGCTTCCGTGCCGAGCCCGAACGCTCTCGCGGTATGTGCGGGAGGTGATCCCGTCGGCGGTGTTGCAGCTCCAGTGCTGGCTGCGGCTCCAGTTCGAGCCCCCGCCGTGCCGCGGCCGCGCATGCGTCCCTGTGCCGCGGACGGGGCGAGTTGCGGTTGCGGCCGCGGCCGCCAAGGGGTGGAGGCGCGCTGCGCGGGGTTGGGATGGGAGCGGAGGGGGCGGTGACGGCGGCGCCCGCGGCGCCCGCGCCCCTCCCTGCCGTCGGGCCGCGCCGCCTCTGGCGCGGTGCTCCTGTGCTGTGCTGCTGGCGCCTGCTCCGTACTGCTCAGTCGCAACCGGGCCGCAAGGCCTTTGCAACGCCCCGGCAGCTGGTTGCCGTTGCCGTGCGCCGCGTGCGCGCCGCGTGCCCGTGCGCGTGCTCAGCCCGGCCCGGCCCGCAGCGGCAGCGACCACGCTCACGCACCTGTGCAGCGGCGCCCGCCTGCGCACGCCGCCGCCGGGGAGGGCCGCGGGGGTGTGGGCGGCAGCAGGCAGCAGCCACTTCCCGCCGTTAAGCGCTTTCCGTTTCGGATCGACTGCTCGGGCGCCGTTCGATTGGATCGAGGATAACGCGGCGTGGTGAGAAGGGGAATGAATGGGATTGAGTTTGTGGGGCAATGAAGACCGCCTGGGAGTGGGTGTTGGAGTGGAGTGGGGCGGCTGAGGCAGGAAGTTGTTGAGGGTGGCCGTGCACAGTCTCGGCGGGATGGGATGGCGGTGCTCGGGGTCGGGAACAGGTGCGGGGCGCACCCTCCCCCCGTGGCATTGGGTGACCCAGTTTAGCGGCTGCCCACACGACGGCCGTGCTTTTTGGTGGTCAATAGGGCCGTCGGGGCCCGCGGCGGGCGTCGTTGTCTCCGTGACGTCACGGGGGGGGGGGGGGGCGTGACTGCGTTGACGTGTGCCGTGCGGCCGCGGCCGATCGACTCGAGGGGAGGGCTGCGGGCCGCTGCTGCCGCGCCCGGGGGGCTTGTGTTCACCTTGACCACTTGACCTTGCATCTCTTGGCCGGCGCGGCGCGGGGCCTCGGCAGCCGGGCCGGGGCTTGTCGGGCGCCGCAGCCGCTTGCAGGCGCCGCCGCCGCCGCCGCCGCCGGGGCGGCCCTGTGTGGCGGGGGTGGGTCCCGTCTGGTCCCGTCTTCTGCGCCTTTGCAGGCAGGCAGCGCCGGGCTGCTTGGCGCACAGCTGATGTATGCGGCGCGGGGTGGTGGCGGCGGGTGGCGGCGGGTGGCGGTGGGCCAGGGCGGCCAGGGCCGGCCCGGCGGCGAGCGGACTGTACCAAACGACTTGCAGTCCGAGTGCACTGTACGTGCAGCGGCCCGCTTCAGAAATCAGGGTTTGGGGTTCGGTCACATACTGACCCGACCAGGTTGGTCCAGGCAGTGGGGAGGGAGGGGAGGGGGCCAGATCGATGGGGGAGGCTGGGGACCACTGGGGCCGGCGAGGCGGGGAGTCGTCCCAAGGCTATCGCGCTCTGGGGCCCCGCGACGCCCGCGGCCGTCGATTCTTTCCGGGTCGCACTTTATTAACAGTTTACTGCCAGGCGGCGGCCCGGTTCGCACCTACTCGCTCTCCCACTCTCTTTCTCCGACTTGCCCGCTTTTCGAGTGTGTGCATGTGACGTCAATCTTGTAATGGGATCATGTCGTGGCTGTTGCTGTAATCTAGTTATTTGTTCTCACGTGCCTCCTCCGCGCTCCCCGCCTGCGGAGGGCAGGGCCCTTGGCGGGGACGGGGGTGGCGTGGGGTGTGGGCAGGGAAGCCGGGGCCGTGGCCGGGGCCGTGTCCAGATCCAGCCGGGCGGAGACGCGGCGGTCCGCAGCGGTGCGCAGCTGCAGCAGCAGCTGCGGCAGCTGCGGCAGCGGTGACGGTGTGGCCTCCCCTCCCTTTTGCAGTGAGCGGTGCCGTCCAGCCACGCCCCCCAGCTGACGATGGAGCAGGTCACTGCCATGCTGGCCCGCGCCGGACCCATCGGCAGCTCGTCCTCCTCGTCGTCCGGGTCGTCGCCGTCGTCCGCGGCGGCGGCGGCCTCCAGCGCCCCGCCGATGCCCGCGGGGGCCGTCGCCGTCGCGGTGGCGGTGTCCTCGAAGCCGACCAGCCAGGACTGCATGCGGTGGGAGGTCAGTGTCTCCTGTAGGAGTAGCAGCCTTCCAGGGCCGTCGGAGCTGGAGAGCTCGAGGCTCCAGATGTTGTCACGGCTGCATTTCCGTTCGTGGACCACGCTCTGTAATTTTGCCAAGGGCCTGCATGTGGAAGTAGAGTGCTTTGCTGGCATTTGTGTTGTTAGAGCATCCTTTGGTGGCTTTAGATCTGTTTTTGGTAGAGGGAAGCGGTGTGTGACTTGACACTATGCTCATTTGTTTTGCAGAGAAGACTTCAAAAGGAATTGATGGCGTTTGTGACAGATCCTCCTCCAGGACTCTCAATTGATGCAGACGTTACAAGCCAAAATCTTCAGGAGTGAGTGCTATCCAAGTTCCATATTGTTATATATGAAGTTAAGCTTTTTGTTATTTTAATTTATTTTGTAATTCCCTGTTTTTCTTTCTTCTTTTTTCTGTAGTTGGACTGTGGAGCTTCAAGGAGCTGAGGGTACATTATATGAAGGAGAACAGTTTCAACTTAATTTTAAATTCAACAGTAAATACCCTTTCGACGCACCTCAAGTGAGTTATTATTTTCGACTTACCTGCTATGCATGTCTTATACCGAGTGTCCAGAGACTGTGCCGTAGAGCAGGTTGCCTTACAGACGTACTTTTATCAGCACTCCTTCGTGCATGCTGATTTCTTTTGTCTTCATGGGGCTGATCATATGCCATTCCGCTGCCATGTACTGTCTTGGACTACTGGTACATTCTTTCATCTGCAGTATATTTACCCCTTGCTCTGTGTTTGCCATTTCCAGGTGATGTTTGTAGGAAATCACATTCCTGTACACCCACATATTTATAGTAATGGTCACATTTGCCTCTCCATTTTGACTGAAGACTGGTCACCCGCTCATAGTGTGCAGAGTGTCTGTCTCTCCATCATGTCAATGCTCAGTAGTTGTAAAGATAAGGTGAGTGGCCCTTTTTTCCCCCTTATCTTTATCTTAATGGATCATCACCACAACCGGCTAACAAACTTTGTTCTTTTTTTTTTGTTTTGCAGAAAAGACCTATAGACAATTCCTTATATGTTAAAACTTGCAACAAGAATCCTAAGAAAACAAAGTGGTGGTACCATGGTAAGGAAATAGCGGAGATTTCTTGTCGAGTTTTTATTGCTCCCAGTTTAAAATCTCAAGGTTAACTGATTGGTTTCTTTTTTCCTCCCTTTCAGATGACAGTGTGTAAAGATGCATGGCACTGCCTATAATACTTTTTGTCATGTTTTTGTGATTGTTTTTATTATTTTCTGTGAAACATGGAGAGCAGTTACCTTATGATACATGTGGCCTCCTAGCTTGTTTGTGTGCACGTATGCTGAAAGGAAAAGATTCTCAGGCATCTGCTCTCCGTTCAAATACAGGAATGTGTTACCATTTGATCATGATCTCTCACCGCCTTTATGTTAAGCAATACCATTTTGTCCGGTTTTCTTTTTTATTGAGTTTGCGCCATCCTTGGATAAGGTTGGAGCCCTATAAGACCATCTTATGTAGCAACTTCACCGTCACCAGGACCTCATAGAAGACGATTTTTAAAGTGGAAAATTTGTTGTCCTTTTGCACGTGTAGTAGTCTTTATTTAGTCTGCTTTCCAAGGAAAGTATCTAGAATTATTTATTTCATATAGAGCTAATATTGAAATATTCTGACTACAGATTATTTTTTTCTGTCCGGTCTTTCATTATTATCTAGTTCAGTTTGTGGTGCTTTCAATTTTCAGATTTGATTCGGATGTGTGTTACATTCATATCACTAGGTTTTTGAATTTATGATGACAAATGTATTCACGTATAGTGCTGTGTCTCTGTGTGCTCTTGCAAAAATGTCAACAATTAATTATGGCAATGTAAGGTTCTGGGGAAAATGGCCCAAGTTCAAGAGAATTTAAACTGTCAAAATTGAGTTTAGATTTATAGATTAGCCATCATTTTTTTTTCCTTGCCCATTTTAAAAAAAGTTATTTAGTTGTATGGAAGAGTGCTGTATTTTATGCAGGCATCATTGTGATTTTTGTGTATTATATTGGGGGATTCCCAATGTATTATGCTGTGTGTGTACAGTACATATAAGAACCCTTTTATTGGCCTACCTTCTACAGGGCAGGCCCCATAGGTAACGTGACTTGTAATTGTTATCTAACATTAAATCAGACCACCGATGAGACAGAGGCAATGATAATAATAGTGTAAGATAAAATTAAATGAAGAATGCTATTTTCATCTCACTTAGGCAAAGATTAGTTCCCTCTTTAATTTAAGTCATGATTCTTAATTTGTTGGTGGCACCGTTATTCATACTGATTTCCTCAGCCTATCTTGTTTATATGTAGTGATGATGCAGGATGTATACAAAGAATGGTATGCATGTGTACGCATTGTTTTATTTTTTATTACAAAAATATCTTGCTATGAACCTGGATTTTTGTTCATTTCACTCAACTTTATCCACCAAATTGAACGATCATAAAAAATAAATAAATGAAAGCTGTGACCTTTGATTCTTTATTTTCCGCTCAAACAATACAGTCTTCAACCAAGCAAAAATTCTGCACCAGTTACAAAATGAATTATTTCCCTTATTTCTACAATATGTTTTGCGTTCATATCTTAAAGGTAACTTAATAAATAACAAAAGACAAGTAAAAAAATAGTTAGAAATTAGAAATGGGTCCTAGGGAGGAGTGATATGGAGAGCCGTTCCGGTCCGCGAGATGGCGGTGTGGCGAGGCAACACGCTCACTTGCCGAGCAGGATCTTGCGGGTGGCGCCGAAGCTCTGGCCAGCCTGCGTGGCGCCCCTGTTCTGGCCGGCCTGCAGCCCGATGATGGCTTCTCCCGCCCGCAGCGTCTCCTCGCTGAAGTCGCGCCGGTTCTCCTCGGCGGGCCGGGGCCCCAGCCAGGGGCCGCGCCACTCGGGGTGCTTGTAGCACTGCGGGGGCAGCGAGGGGAGGCGTCAGGCCGTTAGGGGGGCAGAGCCGGGAGACTAGGTCCGCCTCCACGGCCTACTTACGGTGCGACCGAGAGCGAAGATGGTGCGCGTCACCCCCGCGATGTCCTTGCACTCCCACAGGTCCACGGCCTGGAAGAGGTCCACGTCCGGGACGCCGTACTTGGTGCACGCCTTCTGGAACCTGCGCAGGAGTGTGTGTAGTGAAATCGTGCGCGTGCGCGCATGCATCGGCAAAAATCTGAAACGTCCAAAATGCCAGGGTGCTAGTAAAGGACTTCAGAAATCTCACCCGTCTCACAGACAGTTCAGGCCCGTGCTCAGTACCGCTGAGCCCTGACCACACTCGGAGCGACCAGCTCAAGCTGGCCAGCCCTTCACGATCGGACATAGCCCCCGGCGAGTCGGTGGGGAACAACCGTCCACACCGCCCGCGGGGCCGGGAATGTTTTATTCCCCGGCACAACCCCTCCCGTCCCCACAGTGGACAATGAAACCGCCCAGACATATCATGGCCCAGTCAGACGATATCAGCAGCGCGCAAAGCGCGCAGCAGTTGCACGGTGGCGCCATCTGACGGCGCCGGATCGAACTAGCCATGAGGTTTGGTGTCGAGGTAGTCATCTGAGACCGACAGAAACGCGCCGCGCGAAAAGTGGGCTGACATTTGCACGGTGGCGGCCTCTGGTGGCGGCCAGCGGTACAACTCAGTTACAGGCGGCCGCCACCAGAGGCCGCCACCGTGCAAATGTCAGCCGACTTCTCGCGCCGCGCGTTTCTGTTGGCCTTACACGACTACCTCGACACCAAACCTCATGGTTAGTTCGATCCGGCGCCGCCAGATGGCACCACCGTCGAACTGCTGCGCGCTTTGCGCGCTGCTGATATCGTCTGACCGGACCATCATATGTCTGGGCGGTTTCGTTGTCCGCTGTGGGGACGGGAGGGGTTGTGCCAGGAAATAAAACATTCCCGACCCCGCGGGCGGTGTGGAGGGTCGTTCCCCACTAACTGGCCGGGGGTTATGTCCGATCGTGAAGGGAAGACCGACGACCGGCTTGTGCTGGTCGTGAACAGAGCCCAGCGGTACTTAGCAAAGGGCGAAAATGACTCTGTGTAACTGTCTGGGGGGGGGGGGATCCTAATCAGACGGGTGAGATTTTTGAAGTCCTGTACTAGCATCCTGGCATTTTTGATGTTTGAGATTTTATTTTAAAAATGCCTGCTAATTTGCCGTCATCTTACTTGCCGATGCATGCACGCACGCACGCGCACGAATTAACTACACACTACGCAGGGAGATGTAGTACCGCATCGCTGCCGGGCAGGGTCCCGGACACCCTAGCCGATGTACTCACTGGCCCAGGTTGTCCATCATCTTGTAGTCGCCGCCGGAGGTGTTGACCTTGGTGATGAGGCCTGGCTGCAGTCTGTTCATCAGCTTGCAGAGGATGATGCCGTCACGGAGGGCGGCCTCGTACGACACTGCAAACGTGGGCGCGGTGCGGGTCAGCGAGGTCAGCGAGGCTGCCGGTCACGGTGATGATGGCGGCGGACGGCGGCGCGCGCTTACCTCCGGGGGGGAACCTCTCCTGGATGACCTGCTCTATCCACTGCTGGGCCTCCGCCTCCTCCTCCGGGATGCGCTTGCCGGCAACCTGCAACAGGCGGGAGCGGGGGTAGCAACAGCACGGGGGGAGGGGCTCCCACAACGCGGCATGAGAGAGAGAGAGAGAGAGAGAGAGAGAGAGAGAGAGAGAGAGAGAGAGAGAGGGAGGGGGGGGGCGGCAGGCGATGAGTCACCGCGTGCAGCACCACCAGGGGTCACCACCTCCTGAAATAGTCGGCGGCGAGTCAACACACAACAGCACGGCCCCTCAGCTTGGGAGGGCAGCTCGGGCTGGGGCGGCTGGCGGCGAGCCAGGCTGGCAGGCAGCAGCCCATCCCATCCTGCAGAGGAGGCGGGCTCGCCATCCCCCTCCCCCCCCCCTCTACCCGCCTCGGTCATGGATCCAGAAGCTGGAGTTTGAGGCCAGGCCCTTCAGTGAAGGAGCTGGGTCGTCCCTCGGCAGTTGGGCGCACGGCGCCTGCGGAGGCCGGGATAGGCAAGCCCGCCGCGCACGGCTGTGTGGAGGCGGCCTACCCCGAGACCGCAGGCGCCCGAGATGCCGCTGCAGCTGCCGCTGGAGTCGGCGGTCCGCGTGTACCCACAGTCTCAAAGTCCGTCCGCACGCGTGTTCTCTCCGCGTTTCTCTCCCAGGGGCTCCCTGAACACTCCCTATCCGGGCAGGCTCTGCGCTCACCTGCCACACTGGACGACCACCAGGCATCTTGGAGGCTGTTGTTGTATTCCTCAGAAACTCCTGTAAAGCTGTCGCTGAAATCTCAGCTTCTCTCGTGCGTGTCTCGGCCGTGACTGGGCGCCTCAGCCCTCGGGCCGGGAAATATGTGCACGAAGCCTCCCCCCTCCTCTTCCCCCCTCCTCCCTCGCCCCCTCATCCTGGCCGTGCGCACGGCGGGGTTCGAGAGAGTTCAGCGAGGCAGCCGGTGGCAGCACGGCCGGCCAGCGGGCGTCAGCGCCCCCCCCCCCCCCCCCCAAGATGACTCACGCCGTTGCCGTTTCTCCCCGCTTTGCACATTTGCAGGCCGTCTCGCTCTCCCCTTGGCGGCGGCTGACTGCTTTGCCTTCCCTCTCGGCAGTCGGGGCCGACCGCCGCCTCTCCAACGCCCCGCCCCCGCCGCTCGCCTACGTGTTGTGACGGTGTCGTACGGTGTCCTCGCGGGGGGAACAACACCGCCGACCCTCAGCCCTGCTGTCGTTCTCTCCTTATTTATAACAATACCGCTCAGCCTCGCTAAGTATAGGCCACACGTGTGAAGGATTGTGGGCCACGGCCGTGAGAGAGGGCGACGACATTGGCCGCGGGCAGGCCCCTCTGCGCGGGCATCTCTCTCGACCCATAACGATTCGCTTGAGTGTGACGGAGACCGCTTTAAAAGAAAAGAGGGAAACAAGGTTCAAGCTGTTGTCTTTATTGACGAAACAGTTTTAGTCGACAAGGCACTTTGGGAACATCACTTTACATTCACGAGACTCATAGTCGAACTTCGGCCAATACCACGGACACTTTTCGACTTTGAAGCTGCCGCCACTCTTACAATGCACATAACGCTCGCAATAGCCCGAGCACGGAATAGCGAGCTTTTCGTCGCGCACACATATGGGGGCAAAGTCGCAGGTAGGGCTGATCGTGGGGAGTGGACCAGGGGTGGGACCAGCAGGGGTGGTGGGCTCCTCGGTAGTGGTAGGCTCCTCAGTTGTGATCTCTTCGGGTGTGGAGGGAGCATCAGTTGTGATCTCCTCGGGTGTGGAAGGAGCATCAGTTGTGATCTCTTCGGGTGTGGAAGGAGCATCCGTTGTGATCTCCTCGGGTGTGGAAGGAGCATCAGTTGTGATCTCTTCGGGTGTGGAAGGAGCATCCGTTGTGATCTCTTCGGGTGTGGTAGGCTTCCATCAGTTGTGATCTCTTCGGGTGTGGAAGGAGCATCAGTTGTGATCTCTTCGGGTGTGGAGGGAGCATCCGTTGTGATCTCCTCGGGTGTGGAAGGAGCATCCGTTGTGATCTCTTCGGGTGTGGAAGGAGCATCCGTTGTGATCTCTTCGGGTGTGGAAGGAGCATCCGTTGTGTCGGGTGTGGAAGGAGCATCAGTTGTGATCTCTTCGGGTGTGGAAGGAGCATCCGTTGTGATCTCCTCGGGTGTGGAAGGAGCATCCGTTGTGATCTCCTCGGGTGTGGAGGGAGCATCCGTTGTGATCTCCTCGGGTGTGGAAGGAGCATCAGTTGTGATCTCCTCGGGTGTGGAAGGAGCATCAGTTGTGATCTCTTCGGGTGTGGAAGGAGCATCAGTTGTGATCTCTCGGGTGTCGGGTGTGTGATCTCTTCGGGTGTGGAGGGGAAGGATCTCCTCGGGTGATGGAGCATCAGTTGTGATCTCCTCGGGTGTGGAAGGAGCATCAGTTGTGATCTCTTCGGGTGTGGAAGGAGCATCAGTTGTGATCTCTTCGGGTGTGGAAGGAGCATCAGTTGTGATCTCTTCGGGTGTGGAAGGAGCATCAGTTGTGATCTCTTCGGGTGTGGAAGGAGCATCAGTTGTGATCTCTTCGGGTGTGGAAGGTGCAGCATCAGTTGTGATCTCTTCGGGTGTGGAAGGAGCATCAGTTGTGATCTCTTCGGAGTGTTGGATCTCCTCGGGTGTGGAAGGAGCATCCGTTGTGATCTCCTCGGGTGTGGAGGGAGCATCAGTTGTGATCTCCTCGGGTGTGGAAGGAGCATCAGTTGTGATCTCCTCGGGTGTGGAAGGAGCATCAGTTGTGATCTCTTCGGGTGTGGAAGGAGCATCAGTTGTGATCTCTTCGGGTGTGGGAGCATCAGTTGTGATCTCTTCTGAGCATCAGTTGTGATCTCCTGTGGAGGGAGCATCAGTTGTGATCTCTCTCGGGTGTGGAGGGAGCATCAGTTGTGATCTCTTCGGGTGTGGAAGGAGCATCAGTTGTGATCTCTTCGGGTGTGGAAGGAGCATCAGTTGTGATCTCTTCGGGTGTGGAAGGAGCATCAGTTGTGATCTCTTCGGGTGTGGAGGGAGCATCCGTTGTGATCTCTTCGGGTGTGGAAGGAGCATCAGTTGTGGTAGGCTCCTCAGTTGTGATCTCTTCGGGTGTGGAGGGAGCACCAGTTGTGATCTCTTCGGGTGTGGAAGGAGCGTCAGTTGTGATCTCCTCGGGTGTGGAAGGAGCATCAGTAGCGGTAGTCTTCTGAGGTATCTCAGTTGTTTCAGGTTGTTCAGGAGTGGTAGGTGCCTCGGTTGAGATGGGTGTCTCAGTTGTGGTCCTTTGAGGCCATGTGCAGTCTACGTCCTCCCAGAAGACGCATTCCTGTGAGACGGGGTCGAAGTTTTGCCACGGCATGCAGAGCTTCTTGTCCAGGACGCCGTTGTCGCAGGTGTAGAACGCTTGGCAGTAGCACGGGTCAGCGATGACGGCGACGCCCGTGGCCGGGCACGCGGGTGTGTAGGAGCACGGCGGTTGGGGCGTGGTGGGCGTGGTGGGCGCGGGCGTGGTGGGCGGAGGCGTCGGGGTGGTCGGCGGCGGCGCGGTGGTTGGGTTGGCCCAGTTGCAGTCAATCAGGTCCCAGAAGACACACTTGAGCGTGGCGGGGTCGAAGTTCTGCCAGGGCAGGCACCTCTTGGGCGTGGGCACGCCGTCCTCGCACGAGTAGTAGCTCTGGCAGGCCCCGGGGCACAGGTCGGGGACCTGCGCGCTGCCGGCCGCGGGGCACAGGGGCTTGTCGCACTCGCCCCACTGGCCTGGGATGATGGGGCCCGGGGTGGTGGCGGGCGCGCGGGTCACGGTCCTCCACCAGTCGCAGTCCACCTGGAAGCGCCGGAAGCGGCCGTCCATGAGTTGTGCCCGTGTGGCCGCGGCCGGGGGGCGTCCCCGGCGGCCCTCTGCTCACCTTGTACTGGCTGACGCACTGGTTCTCGTCGGGGCTGAAGCGCTCCCACGGCCACAGGCACGCCGTCCGGGTCCACAGGCCGTCGTCGCACTTGGCGTAGAAGCCGCAGTTGCCGTCGCAGGGCAGCGGCAGGTCGGCGGCCCCCGTGCTGGGGCAGGCGGTCAGGGGCTCCGCGACGCACTGCGGCGCGTCGGTGGTGCCCGGGGGGCCCTGGGCCAGCGCGGCCGGGCCGCACATCCCCAGGAGCGCGAGCGCGAGCAGGGCGCAGCCTGTCCAGCAAAACTCAAGCTTAGCGCACCTCGCCGAGTTACATCGTTGTTACGGCACGTCGAGTGGTTATGTCAAAGCCCCGCCCAGGGCCAAGTGCACCTTGGCCGGCCACAGTCACTATCAGTCAACAAGAACGGCGCGACAAACAGATTATCGGGAAATTTGTAGTGCAGCGTTGCAGACAGGGTTTAACAGGTAATCCGTTCGAGATTATTGGTCGGTAGTCAGGCGCAGGTGCGTCTGGTGCAACGGCAGTCACGTCATAATTATTTGATGCGCCTACAACCGTACAGAGCGCGAAATTTCAGGACTGCATTGAGGGTAATCAAAACACCCATTATTGTTTACGATGCACTCGGAAATGTTATTATCCGGGTTGTAATGGGGATAAACCCGCACTTCTCGGATTGTTTTCTAGGTTTTCGGCGCATCTAAGAAACTTTGGCGAGGGGGTCAATTTCCCAAAAGAGTGCCCTCTGCGGTATAAATCGGGGGATCATGGCACACTTGTTGGCTACTTACAGGCTGAATGTCACGCCGGTTGCCTACTTTTCAGGTGGTCTCTAAAGATTTCCGCCTCCACAGATACGCGCCAAAACGGATCTTGTGCTTTTGAACGTGGAGGCAAGTGACGGCATATCCCTCGTTTTGATTTACTGTTCTTACTATTCTCTCTCTATCTCTCACTCTCTCCGACATTCCTGTGGAGTCGTAGGTGATGTGCGGCCGTCGCGCGGGTGACGCTCGCGTACGTACCTTGTCGTTGGTTGCGAGCCATTTTGGGCGGAGTTCCCTTTCAGACTGACCGACTGCAGGTGGCGTCGGATGCCTAGGCCGCACCAAATGCGCTATCAGGGGGCGATTTCAAGGGCTGCGTATCTCTGACAGGCGGAGTGACGGCGTGGCGGAGGTGACGCACGTAGAGACTTCGAGAGGGCGCCACAGGTATGCGTATGCGGCGGGGAGCCGGCGCTCTGTCCGCCTGTCTGTCCGTCAGTTGTGTCCGGAGGTGTGTCCGGAGGTGTGTCCGGAGGTGTGTCCGGAGGTGTGTCCGGAGGTGTGTCCGGAGGTGTGTCCGGAGGTGTGTCCGGAGGTGTGTCCGGAGGTGTGTCCGGAGGTGTGTCCGGAGGTGTGTCCGGAGGTGTGTCCGGAGGTGTGTCCGGAGGTGTGTCCGGAGGTGTGTCCGGAGGTGTGTCCGGAGGTGTGTCCGGAGGTGTGTCCGGAGGTGTGTCCGGAGGTGTGTCCGGAGGTGTGTCCGGAGGTGTGTCCGTGTGAAAACAACATTCTCTTCTTCTTTTTTTTTTTGAAGTATGCGAACATGAAACATAGGAACTCAATCAGCGCCGAGACAAGGAAAGCGCGGCGCAGCGGCGTGACATTGGGAGAAGAGGTCTGCAGCCGTCACGCGGACGCGTCACAAAGTCTGCGGATTAATCACTTTAGCGGCCCACCAAAGCAGAGATTACTGTGGCGGCCGGGTCTAGGAGCGGGCTGGGCGCGCCTGGTAACGGCGGGTGGCGGTGGCGCGTGGCGGGCGCGTGGCGGGCGCGTGGCGGGCGCGTGCCTATCTCAGGTCCCGGAGCAGCTCGTCCAGGGCGCCGTCGAGGACGCGCACGCTGCGCTCCACCTCGCGCAGCCGGTGCCACAGGCTCATGAAGTACTCCCAGCTGGCCGGCTCCTGCCACAGGTCCTCCGTGGCGCGCGCCGCCAGCTGCGCCAGCTGCTCCCGGTCCAC
Source organism: Megalurothrips usitatus (assembly GCA_026979955.1). Taxonomy (NCBI): domain Eukaryota; kingdom Metazoa; phylum Arthropoda; class Insecta; order Thysanoptera; family Thripidae; genus Megalurothrips; species Megalurothrips usitatus. Next base: position 12,109,639 of record CM049594.1, read on the forward strand.
CAGCTCGGAGCTGCCCCCGCCGCTCAGCTGCCACATGAAGTCCGCCACGGCCCTGCCTGCGCAGGTGCACCGGTGCAGATGGCGAGCGGCCAGTATCGCAGCGTCAGTCTCCCCCTCTCCCTCCCACTTGTGTCCCTACGCGGCACTTTGCAGTGGAGCAGCAGGGTGCGGAGGGCCCGCAGCTTGACGCCGCGCGGCGGCGGCGGCCGCGCCTCACGGGGTGCCACTGGGATGCGCAGCAGCCGCCGCAGGTTGGCCAGGCAGTTCGTCACGAAGGGCACAACCTGCGTGAAGGAAAGGATGCCGGAATCGAAGCTGGGGACACATTTTTTTTTCGCAGATAGCGGATTAGATAGGACGTGCGTACACGGTACATGACGACGTCACCGGCGGTGGGGGGCTCCCCGCGCACTACGTAGTACGTGTCGTTGAGGATGACGATGAACATGTTGTAGAGCACGAACACGACGAAGAAGATGAAGGCCATGTAGAAGAGCGGGCCCAGGAAGCGGTTGGTCGTCGACAGCGACTTGTAGTCGAGCTGGCCGATGATGACCTCGATGAGGACGACGAGCGAGTTTTGGAAGGTGCGGAAGTCGTAGAGGTCGGTGCCGAACACGAGGTAGGCCAGCATGCTGAACGAGCACATGAGGATGATGAACATGAGGGAGAAGGGGAACATCTTGGCCAGCGAGCGGCGCAGGGCCGCCGTCAGCTTGGAGTGCACGCCGAAGTCGCTGAGGAAGAGGAGGCGTCCGCAGGAGAGGAACAGCAGCAGGACGGCGGTGTAGCGGTAGTAGTCGTAGGCGCGCCGCACCGACACCAGGTCCACGAACTCGTCCGACGCGAGCGCCACCAGGGCCGGGTCCGTGCTGGGGTCCGGGTCCCGGCACCTGCAGCAGCGCGCCCGGCCCGGGTGAGGTGGCAGGGGGCCGCCGGCTCCGCACCGCCCGGCCGCCCGGCCCCCGCACTCACTTCCCCACCACGCCGAGGACGCTCACGATGACGCCGAGGGTGAGGGCGGCGACGTTCATGTGGTGCGCGATGACGGCGAGGTAGCCCAGGCAGCCGCGCGCCGCCAGCTCGGCGGCCTGCGTGAGGGCCGTCCACAGGGACAGCGCCAGCAGCAGCGCGTGCGCCGCCACGTCGCAGTGCACGTCCGTCACCAGCTTGAGGGTGTTGACGGACACCCTGCGCCCCGGGTCACAGTGTCACGCGTGGCGTCCCCGCGCACCGGGCCGCCGGCGGGGCCCTACCTGGGGAGCAGGCCGGCGGTGGGCAGGATCTCGATGTACATGTTGACGAGCACGAACACATTGTGGTCCGGGTTGTACATGTTGATGTCCACGAACACCATCCGCGTAGCCTCGTCTATCCAGCGGCCTCCGCGTAGCTCCCTGAGCAGCGCCACCGCCTCCAGCCAGCGCGCCAGGGGCAGCGGGTCGGTGAGGCGGCTCCGCTGCTCGGCGGCTCCGCGGCTCTCGGGGCTGCCGCCGCGCTCACCTGGTCGTGGTCCCGGGGCAGGTCCGCGTAGAAGCCGCCGCCGCCGTAGGTGGCCACCTCGCCCTGGAAGGAGGTGCCCCCGAGGCTGGCGGCGCTGTTCCATTCCCACGCCGTCTCCGTCCGCCGGCCCGTCACGCTGCCGCCGCCCTTCGCCCCGAAGTGGCCCTTGTTCTCGTCCTCGTTTGAGTACGGCCCGTAGCACTCGGTGAACACGCCGTCGAACAGCTGCGGGCCCCAGACGTGAGCTCGGCCCCGGCGCCGGCGCCGCCGCCCCCCGCCCCCCGCAGCGCCACCCTACCTCCCTCAGGGCGCAGGTGCCGTCGCGGACGCGCACCTGGCGCAGACGGACCTTGCCCAGCAGCCGGTTGGACACGAGCACCCGGGGCTCGGGCACGGCGAACGCGGGCACGACGCACGCGCCCAGCCAGTCCCACACCATGGGCACCGTGGAGATGCCGGAGTAGTCCGGCAGCAGCAGGCCCAGGCGCCGCTCCTCGGCGCGGGACGAGAGGTTGCTCGGCTCGAACCTCGGGGACAGAGGCGCCCGGTACACAACACACCCCGCTCTCGAGCGCCGCCGCCGGCTGACCGGGACGGCGCCCGCAGGGTAGGCAACCACGACTCCGCCGGGCGCGCCGGGCGGCGCCTTACTGCCGTTTGGTGAGGACCGACGCCATGGAGACGTTGTCGAAGTAGAAGTCGGGGCCCTGCCACTCCTCGACGATGACGCAGAGGCAGGCGATGGTGGCCAGGACGACGAGGCCGTCCCGCAGCGTCAGCCACAGCACCAGCGGCTCGTCCTCCAGCTCCAGCGCCTGCGAGCGCCGCGAGACGGACGAGCACAGCCAGTCCCGCAGCCTCGCCATCGCGCCGACCCCCGCGGTGGAGCTGGAGCCGCCAGGAGCGGCGCACCACGCGTTTTACTGTTTCGTTATTTTCCACATGAAAGGAATGCGGTGTGGACGCATTGAACGGCGGTTCGCGGCCGTGCCGGGGGGACAGGTGTGGTCCCCGCCCCCGTTGTCGTGGAAGCGGTCGGTAATGATCAGATCAGGTGGGCCTTAACCTCGAGGCGTTTTCCAGGGAATGACAAAACCGTACGTTATGTACGTACCTCTCACGAAGAAGACGCTCCGGGATCAACCCGGGTCTGCTGCTGTCGGTCTCACAAAATTTATTGCTTTCTTTGAGAGTCAGGTTTCGACGGGGACACTGAATGTCACCAATACCTCTCCGGGCCTTCTGGGGTAGTCCCGTGGATGTAGTGTTGATGCTGAAATTCAAACAGCAGACCAGGATTGGCGCGAGCGGGTGACTTCCCCTCTGTTCTCACAGAGGGCGCCACGTGCCGACACTTACGGTGGCCCATTTAAAAAACGATTTTCCGCACATAACAAGTTTGTCTGAGGCTCTCAAATATTGTAAAAAGTAATGAAATTTTAGTAGATGCCATGGAAGCGGCATTTCGATTGTTTTCGGAAAGCAGAAGAAAGGACCGCTCTGACCACCTCCGTACCTCGGTTTCGCTTTCAATGCTAGCAGACGGCATTTGGCAGTGTCGGTTCCAATACAAACAAAGTTGAGGCGCTTGGTGCAACTAGGTGTAATTTGTATTTCGTTGCGTTACAATGTTTGAACGGGTAGTTCTGCAATAATCATTCAGTAATTTTAGAAGCCTAGCATTTCTATCAACGAATCCCGCAAAGATGCAGGCTGACGACTTATTAGTTTTGGAAGGAGTTAGCACTCCTAATCCAGCAGTCATTAGTATTTTGAGAAGTTTTCAGGAAAAGGTAAGAGAACTTCTTTTATTAAATAACTTTTATTTAATTAAATATTTGTTGAACAGTATGTTTAAGTCGTTGCTCGAGATAATTTAATTTACTTTTATTTTTCTAACCTCAATCTTACTTGTCATTTTGTTGTCCACTGATTTGCTTTAAATCTTTGGTTGTCTTTCATTTTGCATGCAGCATTGAATGATTCTATCTCTACATTTTCTTTGCAGTTTGCCACAGAATTTTCTTTCCCAGACCTTGATCAAGACAATGCCAAAGCCAGACTTTGGAAATGTCTTCTCGGTTATTTGGCAAAACAAATTCCTGATAATATTACCAAAGAAGTACTTTCTGCCCTACGTATTTTAAGCAGAGACAAGAAGGGGTTGAATGATATAATATGTAGCCAATCTATCGATCTCCTATTAAAACATGCTGGAATTGTGAACCAAGAAGAAGCTATTAAGCGCATTAATGAGAATGAGAACTATGAAGGTATTGTAGATTTGTTCTAATATAACTGATACATGATACCTCATCTGCATTATCACTGACACATCGTTTCTGGTTTCAGTTATTCTAGAAGCTCTTAAGTGCCTCAGCAATGTTGTCTTCAATGCTCCTAAAGCGCAAAGAATATGCGGAACAAACAATACAATGGAGGGCATTTTAAATCGCCTGCGTACTTATCGCGAACGTTCAATACCCGATGAACTGAAGTACTTTGACATGAAAATGCTCTTTCTGATCACTGCTCTACACAGTGATAGCAGGTACTTCTGTGCTTTTTATCATTAAAAAAAAGTAATTTGTCACACATTTGTAGTTTTACTTAAAGTATATCAAGGTTGTTCTACCACTTCATTTTTGTCTTCACAGAACCCAACTTAAAGACGAACTTCATGGAATGACCTATCTAATGGAATTAATCGACTACGAGATGAAGGAAGCTCTTGGAAACTCTGAAGAGGATGGGGCTGTGGGAGGTGCACATACATCACTCAAGTTATCTAATGAACAAGTATGGTTTTCCTATGCTTAGCTGTGCTGCTGTGCAGTGAATATTTGGACTATCATAAACATAGTGTTGTTGTTTTGCTTTTCATTTTTGCAGGGCCAGTTACTGTGTGAAGTGCTGAAGGTCCTGTTTAATATTTGTTGCAAGGACAAAGGACTTCACCTAGATGAAGAGGCAGAAGCTCATGGTGAACGATTAGTGTGTATTTTGCGTGATCTCTTACTTGCTACCACTAGCACTCCTGAAAAGCAACTTGATCTCCAAAAGTGAGACCTCTTTGTATGACTATGCGGTATTCTGTGCTCGATTTTGGATACAATTTCTAACATTATGTTTCCTATTTAGCCATACTGTGAACATGCTCACAGCGGTTCCAGCACCATGCTTATCAGTTCTAGTTGCACCTTTGCCAGAAAAAGACAATGCTGAAACTATAATAGAGTATGAGGGCCGTAACATGGAAGCCTTAGTTATTTTATTACATATTTTGCAACAAAAACTTGATGGATGTGATGAGGAGGTGAGGCTTGGTTGGCATTTATGCTTGGGGTGATGTCTTTTTTTAACTTTTATCTAAAAGATACTTTTTCAGATCCAAAAGCAGACCGAAGCTCTTGCTCCCATCTTATCAGTTCTGGTGGAATGTGCAAGAAACCACCGAGTTCTACGAAAGTTTCTACGCCTCCAAATACTGCCACCATTGAAAGATACTCATCGGCGTCCTGAGGAAGGCAACACTTTACGCAATCGATTATGCCGCTTTTTAACCTCACCTAATACTCATTTGAAAGACCTAGTTGCGGAGCTACTTTTCATTCTTTGCAAAGAAAATGGTGTGTATGTGGGTTGACATTTTTAAAGATTTCAAATTCTTTTTAAGACTCTTACATTTACAAAACTTTTGTGTTCTGGTTTAGTTGGCCGTATGATTAAGTATACTGGTTATGGTAATGCTGCTGGCCTTCTGGCCAATAGAGGTCTTTTGGCTGGTCGTCGTATTGATGATGATGAGCCTGATTATTCCTCTGAAAGTGAGGATAGCGACACAGAAGAATACAAAAAATATCGCCATGAGTAAGTTCATATATTTTTAAAAAATTAATTAATTCACTCCTTTTAAATAAAATATTATACAGTTCTGAAACTTTCCTATTTTCATAATTTTAGAATGAACCCTGTGACTGGATGTTGGGAACCTCCCCGTGTCAATCCAATGGAAGGAATGTCTGAAGAACAAAAGGAGTATGAAGCAGTTAAACTGGCTAATTTAATGGCAAAGCTTTCAAGGTAAGATCTTAGGATGTTGACTGACTTTACAATAGAACTTATGTCATTCTTTTCTTATATTGCTCTGTTTCTTCTTCCTCTAGTGAGGGTGTGGTACAGCCGTGTCGTATTGGAGAGGATGGTCGTCCAGAACCTGTGAACCATATCCTGCAGTTGCAGGAAGAGCTTCCAAGGCAGCAAGTTAGGCCCCCACGACCTACGGAAGAAGATGACAACTGATCTAGTCTTTATAAATCAAACATTCCAATATCCTCTTTTACGTACATATGTTTGAAATGTGATACTTAGTACGATTGTGTTTGCTACTTGATTTTTTTTTTTTTTACAATTTTAAGAGTTGGCTTCATTTGAAGTATTCATTTTTTCCCCATCCTAACTTATCAATTGCGGTTGTTTGATTGTGCATTATGAAAAATCTCCCACCATCCAATAGAGCTGAAGCCAACTTCTTAGTCACTGACTAAGTGCCATAATTTCTGTGTCAAGAATAGTATTTACATACCTTTTTGTATCATTCATTCGGTCATTATTTGTGTGAAGTTCTCGAATAAAACGAAAAACAAACAAATGTATGACAGAGGTAGTCAGCGCTTTGGACATACATCTAAAGCTAGTTTTGATGTGACATCTACATTTGTTCATTATTGTTTCTTGAAGTTTTGGTCTATTTTACTATGACTTCTCTAGATATTGATATTTTGACCCTTTTTACACCATGTGTTTTCACCGCGTCTCATACATATTTTTTTTTGTCATTGTTCTGTGTGTTCTTTCATCTCCCAAATGAATTTATCTCTTGTTTTTCTGTGTGAATGGACCTTTTGTTGCTGATTGGAAGCGTTTGTATGTGTGTTTTCTTTGAAATATGTGTACAACACATTTAATAAGTAACTTTTTATACCCGTCTTAGACCAGTTTTGAATGGTAGTTTCTATAAATATCATCAGGAGTTTGCAAAACTGTAACCTCAAGTTTAACTATTGGTTTCTATTTAGATCTGTTGAATATCTAACAGCCCTTTTTTAAAAATAAAGATCCAAAATTTTAAATATATGTCCTTAAAAAAAAATAATTGTAGCTACCCTTTTCTTAGGGCTAAATGTACGTAAATTGCATCTGATGTAATTTATTTCCTAACTAAGCATTTGTGAAATTCTAATATTCATTAAACTATCATCAAGCCTTCTGTCTTATTATTTTAGTATATTTATTTACACTAATCCGGAGCCTATCATCCCGTAAATACCCCCAACTGGAGATACCCCCTATAATTTTTAGTAACATTTTAAATGCAAAAAACATGTCCACGCCCGGGGGGTAGGCAGCACGAGTTGCACCACAAGTTAAGCCCTTTTATGAATGGAGGTGAAGGTGGTCAAGTAGAAAAAGGACCCAAAGAAAAATAACACAGCTAGCATACGATACATTTATTGTCAATACTTGTAAAACAGAAATACAGACCATCACACACAGTGCAATTAAACCAATAATACACATTTCTATTTACATTTGCCTGACTTGTGACATTCTGGTTCTCTATTGAGATTCTAGAATTAACATGTTTCTTATTCAGGAAGCCTCCCACATCTGGAGATAAATACCATGAAATAATTTCGTTGGTCAACCTTTTCTAAATGTCAGGAAAATGATTGACATTGAGGGGGATTGTAATTGGTTACTAGAAGGTACAGGCAGATTTTAAGGGGCCAAAAGAATTATATATCTGCTGTTCTCTGCTATTGTTCACAAAAACATTAAGCTGTTCCATCCTAAACCACATAAAAACAGAAATTTGAAGTGCCCTCTGGCTAATTTGCACAAAGTAATGCAAAGAAGTGTTGCAATGTTTCATAAATATTAGAAAACCAAGTAGCATACAAGAAGAACTTTTTAGTTCATGTTATTGCATGATACTACTAGATACGGTAGACACATAAAGCAATTAAACAAAGAGCACTAAACAATCATTGGAGAAATTAATTGGTCTTGAATGAGAAAGTTGTAAGAAGGCTCATTCTATATTAATGGAATTTGTCCACAGAACAGACTTAAGTTAGTATGTTCTGAAAAGAATTGAAATCTAGAATTAAAATCATCACGCACCATTGAGAATATTACTTTAAACTTTGTTAAAAAGCACCTATTAGGCCAAAAATTTTTAGCTACTGAGTATTTCACACAAACATCAGATACATGGCACGGAATGATTTTGTGATTCCAAGAATCCATCACAAGGACATGTATCTAGGAAAATGATACGTTTTTTTTTATGCTTTTGGTGACAAGGAGAAGTACATCATTCTTCTACTATCCTTTGTCTTACATTAGCAATACTATTCTTTGATGAAAATGTTGTAAAGTCTCTGGCTTAATGTGGTGACCCACAGCAACATAAACCGACCAGTCAAACATTTTAAAACAAGAAGATCATAACAAAATTAGAGACATCCGCTATTTCAGCAAAATATACAATTATATTCCCAGCATTTCAATACAAATGTTGGACACTTAAAACTTTTCAGCACTAGCTGCATTTTGAAAACACTTCCTTCTCCTCTAAAATAACAAATTAAACTCACGCATCAAACTGTCTGTCTACCTAAGGGAACACGGTTCCGCGGGCAACTTCACATTGAGACGAGCACCCATCCCTCAACCCACCCCAACCCACCAACCCACCCACCCCACCCCACCCCACCCTCGACCCCATCCCACCCCTTCCGCGTTATCCAACCACCGGCAGCATTTCTGCAGCTCATTATCAAACACGGAGAAAATGTGGCGTAACAGTCAAAGTACAACTCCTATCTTACATGCCGGTGGCTTTCTTCGACGTCAGTCCTTGGTCCTGCTTTGGCGGGGGTAGTGGCTGTGCCTGCACGTGTTGTGCTAGTGGCGGCTGAACCGCCTGCGCCCGCTGGGCTTGCGGCTCCTGCGCATGCACCTGAGGGTGCACCGCAGCTTGTACCTGAGGCTGAGCTTGCGGTTGTGCTGCACTTGCGGCTGCACTTGCGGCTGCACTTGCGGCTGCACTTGCGATTGCACTGGTGGCTGCACTGGTGGCTGCACTGTTGGCTGCACTGTTGGCTGCACTGGTGGCTGCACTGGTGTCTGCGGGGGCTGGTCCGCGTGCTGTAGCCGCTGCTCGCGCTGCTCCATCTGCTTGACGCGCAGCACCACCTGGGCGTGCTCCTCCAGCAGCTTGGCGAACTCGTTCTTACGGTCCTCCGCCTCGTGCTGCGCCAGAGAATACGGCACGTGTCACGACATTCGGTCAGCAGCCCCCACCCCCTCCGACCACACCACACCACCCCCGCCCGACTCACCTGGAACTGACGTATCCGCTCCGAGCACAGCTGCGCGTCCAGCGGCTCCCGGCTGCCCCGCCTCTCGTGCGAGGAGCCGCACTCGCAAGGGCTCCCGTGGCCCCCGCGGCCCGGCAGCACCTCGATGGCCTCCTGGGCCTCCTCCACAACCAGGTCGGCGGCAGCGTCCAGGGCCGCCACCTGGTCCTCGGCCATGGCCATGTCCTCGCGGTCCTGGTCGCCGTCCACGTCGTCCACGACGATGCTGCGGCAGACAAGCGATGGGGGAGCTGAGTTAGGGGGCCGACGGGGTGGGGGGGAGGGGAGGGGTAGTGCGGGGCGGGGCGGGGCGGGGCAGCGGCAACAGCAATCTCAGCGGAATAGTGCTCCATTGAAACTCTTTTCCGAGCTACGATTGCGCTCCCCGAGTCTGTAATTGCTAATTACTGGAGATTGTCCGGGCGAGGGCCGGGGCTGCCATCCCGCTGCTGTCAGGGCCGCGATGTACAGCGCCGGCCTTAGGGACGACCCCCCGCCCATCGCGCCGCCTCCACACACACAGACTGTTACCGCGCCGCCCCCAGAGGCCGGGCCGGGCTACTAGGACACACGCCACGCCGGCCGTGCCCCCGCGGCCCCCGCGGCCCCCGCGGCCCCCGCCCTTTGCTGTTGGGGCTTTACATGGCGGCGGGGCCCCGGCCGACTCCCCTGATGAGGGTAATCCCCTGCCGACGCCAAGGCTGGCCCCGGGCTGGACGGGCGACGCCGCGCAGCACACACACACACACACACACACACACACACTGGGCCACGGCCAGGGTGAGCGCCAGTGCCAGTGTGAGCACAAAAAGTTCATCCCTTCGAGATCCGCCGCCCAGAGCTCCCCGATTTCCCCGTAGCAGGCTGCACGCCATGTTACATAAATTATTCGTCGCTGACGTCAGGGAGGCTCGCGGCCTGCAAGCCGGCGGGAGGGTGGCGGGGTCGCGGGGGGCCCTCATCGGGCCGGCCGACGTCACTAGCCGCGGCATTATTTATCACAAATTGGACACTGATGCCATTCTGCTGGTGGTGATCAAAAAGGAAAGAGGCGGGGTCGAATAGGCACTAGGCGCGTGTAAGGGGTGAGAGAGAGAGAGAGAGAGAGAGGGAGAGAGAGAGAGGGAGAGAGGGAGGGAGAGAGAGGGAGAGAGAGAGAGAGAGAGAGAGATAGAGAGAGAGAAAGAGAGAGAGACGCATTTCTGTAACTGATAACGTAAGGTCGCCCCTCGAGAGTCACAGGACCCACCCTATCAGTTACAAAATACATTTACAAATTAATAAAAGAGTAAGATACGAGATATAACGTAGTTGGCATGTGCAACAGAGTTACTTGAATTTGTGAAAGCACAACAAAAAAAAAACAGCCCCTGGCCGGGTGTAGCCAGGAGCCCGACAGTAATTGTTAAAAGCATTTGCGATCCTGTTAGGATCAGTGCATGGGCCTACATACCTGCCACTCTTGCAATGCTATTTTCATGCTCTCTTTCGGCCTTTCCCATATATGTAAATTAATCACATTCCATACAGCTTCCATTCGGCAAAATAATATAGCAGAGCGAGGGAGAGAGAGGGGGCGACACAGCCCGTACGTGCCACTGGCGCTGCACGCCGCAGGCCGCAGGCCGCAGGCGGCAGGCCGTTGCGGAGCTGCAGCTTGGCTGCTTGCTGCAGGCTGCTTGCTGCAGGCTGCTTGCTGCAGGCTGCTGAAGCGCTCATGTCCGCTGGGGCCCACACGAAAATGGCAACCTCAGCGCCGCGCCGCGCTCGTGGTCCCGCTCTTCAAGTTGGGCCCAACAACACTTGAGCGGAAGTATTCGCTCGCTCCTGAATAGCACCCCCCGTCCCTTCCCACTCCTCCTTTTGCCCCCTACCCCCTCCGCCCGCCCGCCCCTCTTGGTCCCGGCCTCCGCTAAGTGCCCCCCTTCTTTCTCTTTTTTTTTATCTAACAAACTACACGACATGTCCAATAAGGGGGAAGTTCGACAGGAAATATGGCCGGCGAACGTGGCGGCGCTGGCAGTGCCAGGGGTGGCCGGGACCGAGCCGCGGGGAAGCGGGCAGGCGGCAGGCGGGGGCGCTCACAGAGCCGCGGCCGTTCTGTCGCGCACGTGAGGGTCAAGTCGGCGCGCATGTCGTCGTCGGCGGCGGCGGGAGTCACCCCAGCCACCCCTAGACTACGAACTGCGGCCGCCGCCGCAGCGAAGGCGGGTTCGATTCCCGCCCGCTGCGGTTCCGCGCGCGGCGCGCGCCACGCGGGTCATAGAGAAACGACCTTCCATTCTCTCTGGCGAGCAGCGCGGACCCCCCGCGGACCCCCCGCGGACCCCCCGCGGCCGTCGATCGGCTGAGCGCCGCAGCCGCGCCGCCGGGTGCAACCCGACGACTACCAGACCGCGGCCGCCTCGCCTCGGCTCAACCTTGGCCTTGACGGCCCTGCCTTACACCCCGGGCAGCCCCAGCGGCCCCAGCGGCCCCGGGAGCCCCCGCGTCCGCATGACGCACCCCGCCCCCCGCCCCCCGCCCCCCGCCCCCCGCCCCCCGCTCCGCCGCTACACAGTATGCGGGGAGGCAACATAAACACCTCCCCTCCTCCCTCTGGCCGCCCGCTACACCAACACACACACACACACACGCGCGCGCGCGCCGCAAGCTCAGCAAGAGATTGCTCCCAGCAGGGGTTGGGAGGTTGGGGCCAGAGCTGTCGCCGGCTATTTGGCGCCCCAAAACGTAGCAATACTGTCGACAGGGCGCCCCTCCCTCCCTCCCGGACCCCGCGCACGGCCCTCGCGACGCTTCCTCGTAACGCGGGGTAACGCGCGGCTGCGGGGGGGAAGCTGTGGGGTTACGACGGGGTCAATGCGAAGTCAAGAGGGGCGACATGACGTCCTCAATTTCGGCCAACGCCTTCCGCTCCGGTCACGCCTTCGTACAGCGAGGCATTTGTTCCGCATCACCACATGTCGGTTAATTTTTTTAAAATTTTAGAAAAGCGCAAACACGGGCTGTAAGACGAGCGTGTCCGAGGCTGTGCTCTGGCAGTGTACTGACCTGAAGCCCGAGGGCAGCTGCATCTGCGGGTAGCGGCTCTCGGTCATGTACTGCGTCGCCATGGTGACGGGAGACGGCGCCGGCACCACGGCCTGCGGCCCCTGCGGCCCCTGCGGCCCCTGTGGCTGTGCCGCCTGCCGCCTGTGGCCGCCTGGAACAGAATTACACCGAGTCAGCAGGGCCACTCGAGCAGGGGGCGGTGTGAACAGGTGGCGCGGTGGCGCGGCTGTTGTGCCCCAGCTTGGGGCGCTCGAGCGCGGCGAACAGCAGGACACACAACAATTTGAAAACGTTGAAGGATCCTGGCAGGGGCACCAGCTCCGCTCCGTCTCCGAGACGTTTTCGGTGCGGGCGGCCGGAGACGCCGAGCCCCGCGGCCCCCTCCCAGCGCCGGGGCACGGCGGCCGGGGCAGGACGGGGCGGCAAGGGGACTCGGGGGACTCCAATCATTCGGGGAAACTCGCTCACAAAGGAACTCATTTACGCGTCGAGGTGCGGGGCCGCGGGCCGCGGGGCCTGGCGTGGCCTGCGCCTTTACTGCTGCTGCTGGGGATGGAGTAGGAGAGGAGTGAAGGGTCCCGCGGAGGGGGAGGGGGTGCACGCCGCCGCCGTAGGCTTGCCGTAGGCCGGGCTGGGGAGGGATTAGAGCGCTGCCGGGCTCGGATAAACCAGTGCCCGCCGCGTCTGGCCCGGGACGGCTGTTCCACTAGAAGTAGTTACCCCGCCCCCTCGGGGCACACGTTTGCTGCCTTTTGTTGTCGCTCTGGTCCGTGATGGTTGTCGCCGCTTCTGTTATTATTGTTGTCCTCGGCAGCGCTGAGCCGCTACCCTTCCCCTCCCCTCCCCCCCTCCCCCTCCGCCTCCCCTCCCCATCCCCCGCCGGCGTAATGGAGTTGTATTGTCTCCGCCCCCTTTTAATTTCGCATCTCTCTGGGCGGCGGCATCGTCGGCCGCGGCCAGGCCTCCGCCGCCGGCGCGCGGCACGCTGGGTATTAGTAGAGGAAAATTGGGCGACAGTTGCAGATAAAATGTCTTGGCTTCCCCGCAGCGCAGCGCGGGCGGCGGTCCCCGACGCGAAGGGCTTCGGCCGCGGGGGTGGGGGATGGGGGTGGGGGGGCGGACCGCTACCGCCTCCGCCACCGCCGCCACCGCTGCCGCCGCCTACGCAGCCTCCGCCGCCACCGCAGCCGCTGCACCGCCCGTGTAATGAGGCCACGTAATTAGCCGCGCCTGTCGGGCCAATGGCGGCCGCCGGCGCAACACGACTGGCAAACGAGGGGGAGAATAGAATCAAAAGCTGTTGGCAGCGGGGCTCATTGAACTTCTTTCTCGTGCCCTGCTGCTCTGCCCTCCCACCGCCACCCCTCCCTGTCTCTCTCTCTCTCTCTCTCTCTCTCTCTCTCTCTCTCTCTCTTACGCACACACACACACACACACACACACACACACACACACCAAGCGGCTCAGGTTCAGGACGACCGCTCGGTCCGTGAGGGAGAGCCAATCCGAGCGTGGCATTATAACAGAAAGTTTTGGTTCTCCGTCATTACCATACCGGCAGGCTGTCGCGGTCGGTGACGTGAATCGGCTCGGCAGCACCAGCAGCCCGGAGCCGCTCTCCGGCACCGCCTACTCTCCTTACACCGGTTGCTCTCTTTCACCGCGGGGGGCAGTCGGTTCGAGTGAGTCGTGTCGAGTGCCTCGCGGCTCTGCGGGGAGGGAGTTTTAATGGCTGATTCTGGAGCGGAGTAAAATTGGGTGTTCGCTTGATGGCGGCTGTGCGGTGGGCTGCACTGGCTGCGGCCGGCTGGGCGTGGGCCGGCGGTGGTTCCGGTGGTTGCCCCCCCCCCCCCCGCAACCCCTCAATAATCTGATTTGCATGTAAATCGCATTGCAGCATATGGTGAGGCCTTTAGGGGGGGGGGGGGGAGTGGTGGCGCGTTAGTGCAGTCGGTGTGTGGGGGCCCCGCTGCCGGCGGCTGCATGCATGCAGAGGCCCCTCTTCCCCGCCCCGCCACACCCCACACCTCCCTGAGGACCCGACCCCGACCTTGGTCCCGGCAGGACACGGTGGGGCGGCCGCACCTAGCGGGCCCGCGGGCAGCACAGCACAGCACAGCACGACAGTGCGGGCAGCGCCGGCCGCGGACCCCGACAAACTATATTAATTCAATTACGATGCAAATCCTGCGGCAGGCCTGTCCGCGGCCCGGCGGGGCCCGGCGGGGCCCCCGCAGTGCCGAGGCGAGGCGCTCAGGCCGTCTGCTCCGATCATCAGATTTACGGCGAGCGACACCGCGGCGACAACGACACATAAATTGTGGGCTGGCGAGTGTTTATCGGTGGTGCCGTTCCAGGGACTCCCGCGCCCTCCTGGAGGGACCTCAGCGTCCTGGAGGGACTCCAGCGAGGACTCCGGCGCGCCCCAGCAGTGCTGCCGGCCCCCGCGCTGCCCGCTGTCTAGGGTTATCGGACCGGTGCCGGTGCCTCCGTACCAGGGGGCGCTCCTATTTCAGCTTCGCGGCGCGGTGCTCCACCCTACCTCCCAATCTGCGAAACCCCAAGTGAAGAGACCTGGCGGACCGGGGCGAGGAGTGAGGAGGGGGGGGGGGGGAGGTGAGGAGCAGCCCCGGGACACTGGGAGAGGCGGGCTGGAACATTGTGTACGCTGTGTACACTCCACGGGGATGGATGGGGTGGTCTTGCCTTGAGGCGCGAGCGAGGGGTACCTCAGCTCACGGACGGGTGTACACTGACTGGTGACTGGACCGGACTTTTCCATTGACTGGCATGAAAATTTCACGATCATTTATGGTTCCTCTGTTCTGAGCTACTACCTACCTCAAAGTAGGTTAAAAAGTCATTCCTACCGTGACCAAAACTCAAAACGAAAATATTTTTGTTTCGCTCAGAAATCTGTGGATGCTTTTAAAAAATGCAAAAATGGGTGGGCACTACCTCGTCCCAGGCCTCCGCCTGGAACCCTCCTGCTTAACTTCGGTGTTCGAATGGGAACCGGTGTACCAGGTATTGACCGCCGCAAAGACACCGGCACAACGCAGCGGCCTTTTTCAGGGGCACGCTTCCGCAACGGTCAATGTAGCCCCCTCCGCCAGCCAGATTTCCGGAATCAACTCCCTTCGACTGGCTGGTTGGTCTGTGGCACTGCGGCCACTCCCGAGCGGATTGGGGGGGAGGTAGGCTTTCCTATATCGTACACAGCCGAAGCTGCTGTACTTCACGACGAACCCTAGTCGCGACGGCGTGTCCTCGTCTGCCAGATTCACAGGGAGCGAAAACGAAGGTACCGAACCCTAGGTACCCCCGTAGCATACACCCGAGTCTCCGAACCAAGTTTCCTTGGTAGACACAGAGCCCCCCCGCCGGAAACCCCGGGCGACCGAGAGAACCTCGGACCCGGGAACGGGGGTAAGCCCGACCGTGCTGCGGGAATCTTCAAGTTGAAACCCAACGCTTACATCTCTCAGTGACGCAGCGCGCACGGCCGTTCAGACAGCCATACCGGTGCCACGTTCGGAAGTATATTTTACCCTCTGCCTTCCAAACGCAGACACAAGAAAAATTTAGGAAAGTGGGAAGGTTTGAACCCACGATCTTTCGGTCACCGGTCAGCCACCTTACCGATGCGGCCACAGAGCCGCGATGACGTTGGTTGCACGCCCCCTATACTTTACACACCGTCGTCATAGCTGAGCCGACAGAAAAAGTGCACGGACCGGCAAAGAGTTGAACCTCCGACCAGCCGCCCGCAAGCTGGACCCGCTAACCACGCGGCTACCGAGCCTCGGTGCGAGACATTCGTGCGCTTCCGGTACTGTAGCCGCACGACGTGTCCGACTGGAAATTGACTGGACCTTGACTGGAGAGTGACTGGACTGGAAGGCGTACACTGACTGGAAGCACCGGGCGCGAGGCTGCCAGCCGGGGCCGCCGGCCGGGGGCCCTTGAAAACTACCTCCGTCATTTTTTTACCCCCCCCTTCTTTCCCCTTGTCTCTCTCTCTCTCTCTCTCTCTCTGACATCGACGATTTGAAGGATCAATGTCGTGGATGAAAATGGCGAGGCTGGATTAGGACTAAAAAAAAGTACTGTAACTTTCGTCAACATCACCGTGCGGAGCACACAACATCAAATACCCCAACCATAAATAAAGTCTCCACTGGTCTCACATAAAGGTGTGGCGTTGACACATTGCCGGGGGGGGGGGGGGGGGGGGGGGCAGACTGAAGAGGGGAGGAGCTTTGGGTGTGCGTTCAATGGTGATGGAAAGAAGTGCCGGCCGAGTGCGTATGTGTGCGTGTGTGTAAGAGAGAGAGAGAGAGAGAGAGGGGGGGGGGCAGTTCAGTGGCTTCTGGCGGAGACATGAAGAGCTGCCGTGTGACGGGGTGGGTTGAAAGAGGGGGGGGGGGTTTCGGACCGCACACCCCTCCCCTCCGGCCCCGCACGGGGGCCTCAGGTCAGTCTGCTCTGGACGTTGATACCGTCGTAAGTGGATAGGCCTCCGGCTGCCGACCGGCTGGACCGCTCCGGGGCTGCGGGGGCCTCGCCCCAGGGCCCCAGGGCCCAGCCCTCCCCCGTCCCCTCACCGCCGCTGGTGCCGTGGGCTGCAGGGCCGAGTTGTCCCCGCGGAGTGCAACGGAGGGCGACACAGCGAGGCGCACCGCCATCGAAGCCTGCCTGTCTGTCCTTATCGCTGCCCCCCCCCCTCTCTCTCTCTGGCGGCCATTTTTGCGAAAACCACCGCCGCCCGCAGCAAACAAAGAGAGTGAGTGAGACAGAGAGGGCGGTGCTGGTGGCGGTGGCGGAGTATTGGGACGCCCGACAGGTATCCCACTCCCCCCACCCCCCTGCCCACACCCCTGCCCGCCCATCCCCCCCCCCCACCCCCGCCGGACTGTGCATGCACACGGGCCGTGGGGACGGCATTAGTGCACAAACACCCCCACCGGGCCCCCCAACTCCCGCACCCCCCACCCCGCACAGCCCGGGGAGGGAAAAGGGAAGGGCGACACTGAAGCGTGGAAATAAAAGGAACGTCTCGGGAAGAGACGGGGAGAGGGTGAGAGGGGGTGGGGGGGGGGGAGACGCGAGGTAAGTCACGGAGTCGGGGGGGAGGGGGGCCTCCCCACCGCCGCGCAGAGACGCCCGGCGCCCTCAGTCTCTCAGCGGCAGCGGGAGAAAGCAATAGCCCGCCGCGCCGCGCCGAGATTTACGATATGTCCCTTAAGTTTCACGGTCAAACGGTACTCATGTTGTGATCGCCCCCCCCCCCCCCCCCCGCCGCCCCCGCCGCCCCCGCCGCCCCCTCCCTCCACACTCCACCCCCGAGGATCGTTCTCCGGTCGTTGTCTCGTCTGCGAACGGCGGCGGCGCCCGTGGAAGGCCGTGGAAGGTGCGCGGCGCCCACGACATGCCAGGCTCCGCCGCCGCGGTCCAAGGACAGGTCTGTGGCGGCGGCGGCGGCGGCGGTAGCCAGTAGCCAGGGGCCACCCCCGCGGAACAGAACAGAACGGAACGGACCGGGCGACGACTTACCGGCAGTGGCAGAGAGAGAGAGAGCGAGCGAGAGAGAGAGAGAGAGAGAGAGAGAGGAGGGGGGGGGGGGAGTGGTACATTTAGCTGATTGACTCGGTCGGCCGCGCTCAGCGAACAGGGAATTGCCGTGCAGCAGCCTTCCATTCTATCCGGGGCGAGACCGTCCGTGGAGCCGCCATAGCCGCAGCCGCCCGTGGTGCTCCAGATAGGGCGGCGGGGGAGGGCTCCCACGTTGTCAGCGCCGCCGCGGGCCCCAGAGCCCCGGAGTCTCGGAGCCCCGGAGCCCCGGAGCCACCCCCGCTCGTTCTGCGGGAGCCCTGCCGTACGTTTGGGTTAACGGATAAATTTATCACGAGGGACGCGTAAACCGTTAACCCCCGGGAAGTGGTGGCCGGCGGGCCGCCGCCGCGCGGTACACCAGCGCTGCCACTACACCCTGCGCACGGCCAAGTGGGTCATTGTCTGGGAGGGCGGTGGCGCGCCGGCACGCTGCCGAGCGCTGCGATGCCCGCGATGTCGCTACCGGCGCGTTCGGGTCTACATCGCCCCGACAGAAAGCCTCGCTGTGCCGCCGCTTCGGCGGGGTCAACGGCCGCGGCCGCGGCGGAGGCACGGCAGTCGTCGTCGTCGGGATGGATCGGCCCCACGCAACGCGGCGGCGGCGGGACGGCACCGGCAGCACCTACTGCTTTATCATAAAACAACACGCTCGGGGGGGGGGGGGGGCGGCCGTAAACTGCGACGCACCGCTGGCGCCGGCAGGGTCCCCGCGCTCGCCAGCGCCCCGGCCCGCCGGCCCCTCCGGCCCCGCGGCGGATCAGCGGCGGACGCCCACAGAAGTTTGGCCAAGTTTTAGAAAACGGACAAATGCGAGGGGAGGGGCGCTAATCGCGATCCTCGGTGCGAAGTGCGGCGGCGCGGGCGGAGTGCGTCAGACTGTCGGGCATGGAGCCTCCGCGGCGCGGCGGCAGCGTCGGCGTCAGCCCGGCGTCAGCCCCGGCGGCCGGGGGCCGGGCAGCGGGCGCCCGATGTGGTGGTGAGAGGAAAGGGCCCAGGGCGGGGCCGCGGGGCGCCGGGGGCCACGGGGCGCAGGGGGCCACGGCGCCGCGGGGCCCTGGAGCCGACCCGCCGCTGCCCTGCCCGAGGTCGAGGCGGCACTTCACGCGACAGAATCTAATTAGCAAGTCTACGGCACGGCGCCCGAAGCCAAGCAGGGCCAGGCAGGCCGGCGCCGGAGGTGGTGGGCGCGGCGGGGGGGGGGCGGGGGGGGGGCGGGCGGGGGGGCGGCGGGGGGGCCGACCCGGCTGGCCCGGGGCGGCGGGCGGGGCGGCAGTCGGGGGGCCCGAAGCCAGGCAGGGCCAGGCAGGCCGGCGCCGGAGGTGGTGGCCGCGGCGGGGGGGGGGGGGGGGGGGGGCGGGGGGGGCGGGGGGCGGCGGGGGCGGGCACACGACGGCACGCGCCACGTGCCACGCGTGTCGAGGGGAGCGCGTTCGCAGCGGCAGCGGAGCGGCAAGTTATAGGCAAGAGCAGCGCGCCACTCTGCGCACGCTGTGCGCGCCGTGCAAGGGGATGAGAGCGGGATCACAGGCGGGTGACGCGGGGTAACGCGGGGTAACGCGGGGTAACGCGGGGTAACGAGGCGCGAGGCGCGACTGAGGCTGCTGACGCGCGAGGCGCGGGGGCCGTGTGGGGCCGTAGTGTACCGCTAATGCTGCTGCCGCCGCTGCTGAGCGGAGAGTGGTTCCGGGCTGCGTCTAGGGCGTTCCCCATCGACAGGGCTGGAGCCGCTGGAGCCGCCGGAGCCGCTGGAGCTGCACTCGGGGCGGGGCCTGGGGCGCGGCCTCGGCGGCACGGCGCATGCCTGTCGCCCGCTGGCGGCCTGACGGCGTGCGGTGCGGCACGGCCTCCCCGGCGGCAGGATGCGCCACGACTAGCCGCGGCCGCCGGCCCCGCGGCCTGCCCCGCGGCCTGCCCGGGTCCCACCCGCCCAGTGACACTGACCTACATGGGCCATTTTTATCAATATTGGATGTCTCCATACCGGAGAGGGTCGCCGCCGCCGCGGGTCCTCACGCGACAAGTCACGGACGCCGCGCCCCGTGAGCCCCTCACTCGGCTGCCGCCGCCGCCGCCTCGTCGATGAAGGCCGTCGTCGCGGCTGAAAACGTCGCACGCACCAATAGAACTGGAGCGCCATCCGAATCCGGACCCGGACCGTGGCCACCCTTTCGGGACCCACCGGCGCGGAAGAAAAAGTGTATCCGGTGGGTGCGTTGCGTATCGGCCGGAGCGCGCCACACAATCTACCTCCATTTTTTTCTTCGTCCACTTTATTTTTATAAAGGGGAGTCCTCCGTACCTGACCGCCAGTATCTGCGCCGCTGTCCAATAAAATATACGGGAATAAGCAATAACGAAAGCCGTATCTCTGGGCATCACCTGCTGCCGAGGCACGGAGACAACCCACGCCACGATTTACCTCGATTAATAAGGCATCATTGCATTGGTGGCGTGAGCTGCCGTGGGCTGCCGGGGGCTTCCGCGGGGTGGGTGGGGGGGGGGGGGCTCCAGCCCTCGCGGCGCTTCACGGTCACACGGACATCACACACGAGCGGGGGCGGCCGGGACATGGGACATTGCCGGACATTGCATGCACACAGTCACACAGTTCCAACAACTCAATTCGGAAAGTTTGTCGGTACGTTGCTCTACTGGTCACGACGCTAGGTCGCGCGGGGGCGCCGTTGAGGGCGAGCGGTGCCGGAGGGCAACAGGAAGGGCCGCTCGACCGGCCGCCCCGCGCAGATCCGAGGCGACGCCGATTTGCGAAAAGGGAAACGAAGTCGGAGGCGGGGCTAGGCGGGGCAAGGCGGGGCAAGGCGAACGCCGCGCGGCCGGCGTCAAAGTCAACACTGGAATCTGTCTGTCGGCGCTGCGCTGCAGGTAATGAGGTTATGGGCGGTGACGAGCTCCACGGGACGGGACGGGACGGGACGGGACGGAGCGGAGCGGAGCGGAGCGGAGCGGACGGGAGGGGACGGCCCTGCTCCTCTCCAACTGGGTCACGGAGCGCCCGGCGCGCGGATACCAGCGGTGTCGCGTCTCCTCGACAAGGGGTTGTTATTGCGCGAAAATTTTAACAAGCTGCTGCTGCTGCTGCTGGAGCGGCGCGCGGGGTGGAGACGGGATAAGGGGCCCGGAAGCGGGCGGCGCGGCGCTGCACGGAGGGGCGGAGGGGGCGGGGAGGAACCGTTCCGGGGCAATTCCCTGAAGCAAAGCGAATCACAGACCCGTTTCCGCCGTTCGTACGTACTGCGGCGCCCGACTGACACGGCGGCTGTGACGCGGCGCGGCCAGCTCCGAGCGCGCCTGCCGATCGACTACATCAGGCCCGGCGATGCAGATGGGATCCCAGAGTGTAGTCACTTCGTTATGCAGTCCGAACATGGGACCGGATAATCCCCCCTACCGTTTTGCGTTTTTTTCCACGTTTTTTTTTACTGTGTGTGTTTTTTTTTTGCAGCCGAGAGCTGAGAGGGACAAAACAGTGACGACCGCGCGAAAACGAAAAGTGTCTCTGATATGCCGTCGTGGTCACGCGCCGGGCGCTGTGCGCGTATTGTGTTGTTTGGTCCGCGGGGTGGCCTCGGGCAGTGGCGGCTGGGGGCTGCAGCCAGCGGCGGGGCGGGGGCTGCACGGCCAACGGGCTGCCATCCCCACCCGGCGCCGCCCCGCGCCGCCCCGTGCGATATGAGATGCCTGAGGCCGGCCTGCCTCCGTCGCTGCCATGCTGACCGGGCTGGGCCGGGGGGGGGGGGGGGGACTCCGTGTAATGTATGGAGGCCGCGCGGGCGGCGCGGGTCCGCGGCCCCCCGGAGGCCCCCGGAGACCCCCCCGGAGACCCTGGAGGACGCCGGCGGACCCGGAGGGCCGCCGCCTGCGGCCTCCCTCCATCGGCCGCCCCGGCAGATAAGTCCTGCCCCCTCTCCGCCGCGTCCGGTTGTGTTCCCGAAGTATTTCTCCGAGGACGACACGACGCGCCGCCCGTCGGTGCGCCCCTTCTGCCGGAGCCCCGGGCGGCACCACAGGGCCGCGACGACCCGCGCCGCCACCCGCCGAGGCACCTCCAGGGCCATCCGGGACGCTGCCCAGAGGCAAAGGCGACGACGGAGAGTAGAGAAACTCGGGCGCCACTCGAGCACGGAGACTGCAGATTCAGATTGGAATCAAACACGACCGATGAGGAAAAGCGTCAGTAGAGAGACGCCACGTGCAGCAGCAGCACCAGACACTCGTCGTGTTGCCAAGGAGAGCCGCGACAGAAAGTGGGAATCAGACGCCCCAGACTGTGGCTGCCTCCACCGGGGCGCGTCCTCGCCCCACCTGCCAATAACCTCGAATAAACTCCGCGGGCAGGTGGGCAACAAGCAGCACTCCTTCTACTTCTTGCCTGCACCTTTCTGACACTGTGCAGAGCAGAGGGGGCGGGGGGAATAATTTTAAATAATTTTAATAATGTGATACAAACGAGCAGCAGTACGTTGGACACACGGTGTGAGCGTGTGTGAGCGGTGTACCGTGCAGGCAGTGCAGGCCCCTCCCCCTCCCCCTTCAGGGTCCGAGTCCGACCCGGTCCTGCAAGGTCGGCGTCGGCTTCGGTTTGGCACGCGGCTGGAATGCGCCATGTGCTCCTGATCCGCTCATTCTCACAGGCAAGGCAGCGGCGGCAGCCAGCATCCTCCTCTAGCCTTGTGTGCGCGGGGGAGGGAGAGAGAGAGAGACTGAGAGAGGGCCAGTGGGAGAGATAGAGACTTGGGTGTGTGTATGTGAGCGGAGATAGGAGGGTAAGGCACAGCAGCTCTCTCTCTCTCTCTCTCTCTCTCTCTCTCTCTCTCTCTCTCTCTCTCTCTGTCTCTCTCCTCACGGTGCGCCCACCGCCTCGTGACGTACCGGCGATGATTTTAGTGGGCCAGATGCGGCCGCCTTTAAACGCCATAAAAGCCCCGGCGGCGGCCCGCGGCGGTGTAGTGTATGAGCCGCAAACGGCGTAAACACGCGAAAACGGCTAATCGCTCTCTCTCTCTCTCTCTCTCACACACACACACGTGGCATGCCCGGACCCCGCAGCGCCCGCGTGGTGTGTTGCGGCCGTTGCCGTTTCCTCCCTCTGAGATTACTCTTCGGCGGCGGCCTGGTCCCGGCCCTGGTCCCGGCCCTGGCCGGCTGCTGTGGCGGCCCCGCCGGGTGACGTCCGAGAGAGAGAGAGAGAGAGAGAGAGAGAGAGAGAGAGAGAGAGAGAGAGAGAGAGAGAGAGGATCGAAGTCCAGCGTGTCTCCCAGCACAGCACAGCGCACCCAGACGCTGTACTGGGCCGGCCCTGCTCCGGGAGGAGCGCCCGGCAGGTAGGCAAGCTCCGGCGGACACGCGCGCTCGGCGGGACTGCCTACCTCCGCGTCCGCAGGCGTCCGCAGACGTCCGCAGCCGGCCGCGCTCGGAGCCCGAGTGCTGCGGACCCGCTCATCTACTGGGGCCGACGATACTGCCGTCTCGCACACTGCGGCGGAATGCTGAGACTGACAGCGCCGCGACGCGAAATGTCTTGAGTGCGCGAGGCCGCGAGTGCAGGCCGGCCGCGGGCCGCTCTCGCCCCACGCTGGCCGGCCGGACAGGTCACTGTTACTCCGAGGGCCGTCCACCCGGATCTGGGCAGCAGGGGAGGGGGGGGGGGCGCTACCGTATTAGAGTGCGGGTGACGTGTAGGGAAGGAGATTGGCAGGGGCTCTGTATGTTGCCGGCAGCAGCCCGGCGCCTTGCGGTGTGACGCAGGGATGAGGGAGCGATGCGGGCACACGGCTCAGCGGGGAGGCGGCGGGGAGGCGGCGGGGAGGCGGCGCGAAGAACACCCACCAACTTCCACCGCACCACCGTCGCGCCGCGCGTGGCTGACGGACGCGCGCTTTCAGTTTGTTGTTCGCCAGCGTTATTTTGTGACGAGACAAAAGAAGGAGAGTTTACGAGGTGTTTGGTTATACATCGAGGAAAACTCGATGAAGCGAATTCCTCGCGCTTTTCATTTTGCCGCACACGGACCACAGCGCAGGGCTCCTCCGAAATAAAAAAAAAGTTGGCACTGGCAGATGACTCTCCGAACCGGTGCAACGTTTTGCGGTGTGCCGATTTGATTCGGGCGTACCGAACATCAGAGGGCGCGGATGGGGAGGAAATCTGGAATGACGAACGCTGCCCCCTCTCGTTGTTCTGTGGCTGCGGCCAAACGGGCCGAGAGACGAGTGGGGGGCGGGGGGGGGGGGGGGGTAGGAGTTCTTTGAGGGGCGTCCTCTTTGACAACAGATGGAATGCCCGTCCAGGCCGGGAAGCAAAGCATATAGAGACGTAGATCAAAAGGTCAGAGGTGTGTGTGTGTATGTGTGAGCGTTGTGAGTGTGAGCGTGTGTGTGAAAGGGGGAGGAGAGCGGGCGGGGCAGCGACGTGTGTGGGAGTACACGGAAGCGGAAGGCGCAGAGCATTGAAAAGATAGGCCGCGGGCCGCGGGGGTCGGGTGCAAAGGAGATGCGGGAAAGCAGCGGGGCGGAGGGAGGGGGAGAAATCATTAAAACCCGTCCGGCGACCAAACCAGAGGAAATGTGAGACGGCGCGGCGCGGCGGGGTGCTCGCTACAGTACCGGGAAAATTAAACGTGGAAATAAGCACGCAGGGACTCTCTCTGCAGGCTCCTCGGTGTGCCCACGCCGGGCCCCGGCGGCCCGCGGCGACCGCGCGCCATCCCGGAGGAGTATTAGTCGAACAAAGGATGCTTAATTTCCCTCGTTACGCGGGGCGGGGCGTTCCCGGCCCGAAGGTCGGCTCTGAGACGAGACGCCGGCGGCCGAGCGTATTCCAGCACCCAGCTTACTGAAGAAGGGCCAGACGCAGGACAGCGGCGGCCAGGACGCCGCGGGGAGGGGCCGGGGCGGGCCGCGAAGGGGCTAAGGAGTCGGGGCCGTCCCACGCCATCCCCTCCGGCGCGCGTCTGTCAGTGTGTGTGTGTGTGTGTGTGTGTGTGGATTGGAGAGGGGAAGAAGAAGAAGGAGGAGGAGGAGGAGGATGAGACGAGCCGTTCGATCGAATGACGTTTCCCACGTTCAGAAACCAAAATAGCCGTCGGCGTGGCATCGGTAGGGCCACGCCCACCCACGAGACAGCAGCGCGCCGTGGCCGCCGTGCCCGCCGCCGCACGGTGTGTGGGGGGCTGCTGCTGCTCCTATTGCTGCTATCCCGACGGCGTATAAAGTCTAAACCGCCGATTATACAGTCAAGGACGACCGGGACACTCCCCCCCCCCCCCTCGCTGCTCCGGAGACGCGGGCCGCTGGAGTGGAGGTCCCCGCCCCCGCTGCTGGCCGCGCGGTGTGGCGGCGAGGTCCCCTCCTCTGGCACTTTGCTGGCGGCAACGTGGTATTGCGGCCGTACAGTATTTACCGAGCCACCATATCATATCAGCCAGCCGCCTGCCGCGGCGGCGCCGCTCGGGCGGAGTCTGTTGTCGTTGTCTGTTGCCGTCTGTCTGTTGCCATCTGTCTGCTGTCGTCTGTCCGATGCCGCGCCGCCGCCAGAGAGTCGGCAGCGCAGCTCCGCGATTATACGGGAACGCTTTTGCCGCCACGCTGCACCGCGAGCGCCCCTCTGACGTCACGACGGGCCGCCGATCTGGGTCGCTCCGTCCCCCTGGTCCTCGTGGTCCCCCCTGGTCCCCCCCCGGCCCCCCGCAGCCCCCCGCAGCTCCCCGCGGACCCCCCGCGGCCGCCGCGGTCCCCACGGCCCCCCTGCCGTCCGTCAGGAGGAGTTGTTGCCGTGCGGGTGCGCCGCAGCTCGCCGCAGCCAGCGGCCCCGGCAGCGGCCCGCTGGGCGCCGACAGGGGTTCCGCCCCCCTCCCTTCCCCTACCCTCAGCTCACACGCGCCACAACACGCGTGCGGTGAAACACCTTTCCAGCTCCCGGTCGAAGGTGGCGCCGGGGCATGAGGGAGCGGCCAGGCCAGCCCGCCGGGGTAGCTGCCTACCCGCCAGGCGCCCGCCCCCCGCGTCCGCCGCCGCCCCACCTCCCCGCTGCCCCGCTGCCTACGCCGTGCGCAGACGACAACACGGGGGCTTCGGGCCCGGCTCCGCTGGCTGCGCAGGCCGCCAACTGTACGAGTAGGGCGGGCGAGCGTGCTCAATGGCGCGTCTGTGTGATGGAGTGCGCGCACCCGCTCGTGTATGTGTGCGTGTGCGTGTGTGTGTGCGTGTGCGCGCGCGGGCGAGTCCTGCTCGTTTGAGCCACACCAAGACTCGCCCCCCCCCCTCCCCTCCCGCGGGGCCGCGCGCAGCAGTCGGTCGGGACGAAGCCGCGCTGAATTGGGTGGCATTATAACACGGCCCCGCCGCGCCACGCCACGCCACGCCACGCTGCCGCTGCTGATATACGCTACTTCCTCGCGCGCGCCCGTCTGCTTGTACACAGACGTGTGTGGCACCTCGGGCAGTAAGCCTTTCTCTCTATCTCTCTCCGTCTATCTCTCGCTCTCTCTCTCTTCCCATATGACTCCCTCTCTCATTCCCTTTCTATCTCTCTCCGTTTCTCTCAGACACTCTCCCTCTATATCTTCCCTTCTCTCGCTACACTGCGCGAGTACGTGGCGACATAATCATTTCGCATTTTCAGTTTTGTTTGTTGGCGCGAACAGCGCGGACTGTAGAACACATGCAGCGCGGCCTGCTGTTGTCTATGGACAGGCCGACTGGGCGACCGCCAGACCAAATAGTCTACGGGTCCCGGCGGCATTGTGCCGAAATCACAATATGTATGGCGCTCGGCGTGAGCTGCACAGCAAGCCAGCGGGCCGGCGGCGGCCCCGCGGCTTGGTGCTCCGCACGCCGGCTTGCTTGGCGTCCTCGGCCAGCTGCGTGACTGGAGTCAGCCTCCCTCCCCCCCGCGGCGCTTGCTACAAGGACAGATGTGAGGTGTCATGCTGAAGAAAAATCGAGATGACGTCCGGACAGGGTTAAGGGCACGCGGCGAAGCGGCATGGGAGGGGAGGAGGAGAAGGGGGGGGGGGGGGGGTCGAGGAGGTCGCGCACCGCGGTCGTGCGTGCTCGGCTCCTCCCGGCTGGCCCCGCTGGCCCCGCTGGCCCCGCTGGCCCCGCCCGGCCTGACCCCACGGCGGCTCCGTGGTTTCCCTACAAATGACACCGCCAAGTTTTGCGGCGGCGGCGGCGGGGCAGCCCTTTGGGAGCCCGCGAGAACAGAGCAGCGCCTAGCGGACAAGTGTTCTGCGTGTGTGTGTGTGTGTGTGTGCCGCGTGTGTGTGCGCGCGCGCGTGGCAGCGAGTGGAGGCATCGGCGCGGCCTGCGTCATCATCATGGCAGCCACAAGCGGGGTCGATAAGGCCTTCGAGCGGAACACGAGTGGACATAAATCCCGCGCCGCGGCGGCGGCGGCGGCGCGCGACTTCGCCGATCAGCAGAACAGCCAACTTTACCAACAAAATTAATTAGATGGGCTGCCGCTGCCGGCGACCCGGCGGCCGGCCGGCTCAACTGTTGGCAGTCCTGGCGACGCTGCAGCTGCCGCCGCGGTGCGGGGCCCACGGGTGGCCGGCCACAGGCAGGGCCACAGGCTGACACAGTGACGGACGGGTACGACGTAAGAACGACGACGGGGTTCGAAGCCTTCACGTCGCTCTGTCAAACTTGCCTGTACGGAGCGAGGCGTATCCGGGCCGCGGCTGAGAGTTTGGGTCTGCAGCGCCGGCCCCCCGCGGGAACCCATTCATCAACCCCTCCCCCCCCCCCCCACCCCGCCGGAATCAAAAACTTTCTCGGCCCGGCTGTGAAAATCTATGGAAAGATAAAACAAACGACCGCCGCTGCCGCCAACAAGGAGGCTTCCGTCGTGTTGAACAAGAAACTAATATAGGGGAAAGCGGGGAGGAATCCAAGGAGGGAAGCCCCTGGCCGTTGTGACGCACCCTCTGGAAGTCGCCGCGGGAAGCTATTTGGCTGGAGCCCCCCACCCCCTCATGTGGTCGCGCAGTAGTTAATGAGAGATACCGCCGGAAGCGGCCGACCGCCGTTAATAAAGATTAATGTGGCTGAGCACACAAGAGCAGCAAAGCGACAAATCTCCCGGCTCAGCGTTACACAATTCCGCCGTCCCTCACGTGCTGTCCTCGCCGCCGCCGCCGCCGCCGCCGCCGCCGCCGCCGCCGCCGCCGCCGCCAACCCTCCCCCCGGCCCGGCGGGGGAGCAGCGCAGCAGCCCGATGCAGTACTTGAACTTGAACCTGAGTCCGCAACCCCACTCCGACAACTTCGACTCGCAAGCACACACACACACACACACACACACACACGGCCATGACGGCCTCCCCACAACCCTGGCCCCCAGCACGCACAGCCACGCGCCGACATGCCGTTTGCTGCTCTCTCTCTCTCTCTCTCTCTCTCTCTCTCTCTCTCTCTCTCTCCCTCTCTCGATTCTTTGTCCGATCGGTGATATAAGAGAATGAGCGAGACACGGAGATACGGAGAAAGAGAGAGAGAGAGAGAGGGGAGGAACGGAGCCGCGCGCGCGTTGTTGCGGGGGAAGTTCGTGTTTGTGGTGTGCGTGTGTGTGTGTGTGTGCGGCCGGTGTGCGAGTGACAGGGACACACAGTGACAGGGACACACAGCGACACGGCGGTCCTCATGTGCGAACATGCGAACTCACACACACACACACACACACACACACACACGGCCCAGGCCGGGAGTCACCACACGAGGCGGTACACCGCCGCCGCACACGGTAGCTGAGGCTCGGCTGCCGCGCTGCTGCCGCTGCCGCGCTGCCGAACTGCTGAAACTCTTCGGAGGCACAACAGCAACAGGGACGGGTGTGTCACAACTCGTGATCCCGCGGCCGCGCGAGGAACTCGAGGAGGTGAGAGAGGAGGCCACACAGGCCACAGTTATACGGCTAAGGGTTGGGGAGGGCGCCGTGTGCGCGTGTGTGTGTACGGAGGCTGGCAGGGCGCTCGCGTGCGCGCGTGTGCGTGCGTGCGTATCGTGTGTGTGTGCGTATGTGTGTGTGTGTGGCCTGGCTTCGGTCTCACCGCACTAATGTTGTGCCGGACGCTAAATCATCTCAGCAACACAGCGGAAGGTGAGCCGTAATGGTATCGTGAGGTCGGACAAGAAAAATATCCCAGGACGAGACAGAGAGAGAGGGGGGGGGGAGAAGGAGAGAGACGCACACAGTTAGGTTCAATCGAAACAAGTGTGCCTACTGGGACTGCGGTGCAGTTGGAATGGTACATCGGGCAGTGGTTACGGGGGGCGCGCCGGCTGCGGTCCCGGGCCGGGTCCCAGCCCTGGGCTGATAGTGGCCGGTCAGCCCTCTTCTCGGCTCTCGCCGGCAGATTTGTTTGCGAGCAGCGGGCCGGGCCTGGTCGGGCCGTGCCGTGCCGCGGGGCCGGGGGGGGGGGGGGGCGGGCCCCTTCCACTGTAGTGCAGCCCCGCAACCCTGGCCGAGCTCCGCTCCGCTCCTGACGTCAGCGGCAACTGATACCCGGCTAGGATCGCGCCACCCCTTGCCCCCCCCCCCCCCCCCCCGCAGCCTTTTCCTCCTCCTCCTCCCTCACTCACTCTCCACCGCAGTCCCCCTTCACTCTTGTTCCCGCCGGAGAAGAGGGGAAGAAAAAGACGGAGCGAGCGGCGGCATAAGGGGAGTGAGTGGGACGGGTAGAGGCGGCGGGGGCTGACGGAGAGGCTGAGGTGAGCCCGGCACCCATAGCAGCGGCCTCGCCAACGACAACGCGAAAACACGCGCTGGAAACAAACCCAACCCTTACCGAAAAAAAAACAAAAACAACGAGAAACGGAACGAAAAACAAAGCTTTTGTGGGGTAGGTTTGCGGGCGCCGCGGGGGGGTGGGTCAGCATGCCTGCCCTGCCCTCTGCTCTGGCCCGCCACCTACCCTGATGATTCTGATGGGAACAAATGACCAGCCCTCGGCGCGGGGGCGGCGGGGTGAGAAGGGGGTGAAAGGGGTGCGGGACAAAGACGGGGAGCGCGCGCCCGCGCATAAAACAGCCCTTTAAAATGGAAATGTTATTCAACCGACAGGTCCTCAGCGGCGGCGGCGGCGGCGGCGGCGGCAGCGCGTTGGGAGGCGGCGAGGCGGGCAGCGGGGGCACGGCACAGCACGGCACAGGATCGGCGCGACACCAGTGGCTGACTCGCTGACTGGCCATGAGCCCCCCCCCCCCCCCCCGGCCTCTCCGTCTGGAGACAGGCCCGGCGGGAAGCGCCTGTAAGCTGTTGTCAGTCGGCTCCACTCGCTCCTCCCCCCCCCCCCCACCCTGCTCCATCAGGCACGCCGCCGGCCCGAGTCCGCGGTCCCCGGCGGCCCCCGCGGCCTCCGACTCGTCCGAAATAGTTTATACAGGACCGACTGACCCGGTCCACAGGGCTCGCCCTACGGTCCTCAAGTGGCCTTTGACATCCCTACATACCAAGGCCAGCAGCCGACGCGGGCCGGACTGCGAGACCGGCACCTCGGACACGCGGACACCCACCCTGCCCCGGCAATACCGTCTCATCCAGTAGACCAACGCTGGAATCGTGTATGTTCGTCTGCGAGAGAGAGAGAGAGAGAGAGAGAGAGAGAGAGAGAGAGAGAGAGAGAGGGAGAGAGAGAGAGAGACAGCAGCCGGTGGAGCATAATTTATGCAGCGTGGAGGGCGTTGAGCCGCCGCCCCGCCGCCCCGCACACCGGGCCGTGTGGCCGCGGACCACACGGTGTCCGGTACCCGGGCCGCCCCGGTCAAGTCTCTCCGGCCGGGCAAACACGCTCAAGTCGGCCTAATGAATGGAGATTTTGGCCCTGAATTGTACGAAATTGCTTGTCCTTCTGACCCTGCCTCCGAAGGTGTTGGTTCTCCCCCCCCCCCCACCCTCCTCCCGCACTCCCCACCGGCCCACAGCGTAGTTTCCTCGACCCGAGAAAAACATTTTCTTGTTTAGTTGACGTGAATTAACTTTGTCACTTGGGGTAAGACTTTTTTTCGGCCTAGAGAACCCTCTTATTTTTAATTCCTAGAAAATGCTCTGTTTTTTAACAGATTTTAAATCTCACGCGGTATTGTGGCACCGTGGCGCGCTGCCTCCCCCTTCTCCTGTCGACGAAATGAAGAACAGCAGGAACAGAGCGGGAACAGCGCTGGCGAGATTTGCCGGGTGATCGGTTGCACTCGGTGCGGATGGCCGGATAGCGAGATACGGGGCGCGCTGGGTGTGAGGGGAGAGGGAAGGGGTGAGGGTGTGGAATGGGAGAGGAGAGAGAGAGAGAGAGAGAGAGAGAGAGAGAGAGAGAGAGAGAGAAGGAGAGAGACCTCGATTCGATTCGTCAGTTTGGTCGCGCCTTACGGCCCGCCGCCGAGCAGAGCCGAGTCGAGCAGAACGGCCACTTGGAGCGCGGCGCCCAGCCGAGGCCAGCCGAGGCCGGTCCGCACCGAGCCGAGCCGGGCCGGGGCGGCGATGTGTCTCTGTCTCTAATTGAAATCAGTTTGGAGCAGCTGTCACCCGGACCGTCAAGGGTCCTCCTAATTACCACATCGCAAACAGCGCGCCGCGCCCCGCCACGCCAAACTACACGCGAAGAAGGCAAAAAAAAAAAAAAAAATGGGCAGAAGAAAGCACCGACGTGGTCCTTTTATAATAATTGTTGCTCTTCATGATTCATTGAGGATTTTTCAGTGTGTATCGACGCGGGGAGTTGAAGTCTATCCTGGTCGTAGACTCAATAAGGTGTTCGCGAAGTTAATAAGATACATCCCGGAGAGTGGCCGGTAACTTTGCCCCTCCCCCGAGGGGTACCTCAGTTCGCGGACGGGTGTATACTGACTGGTGACTGGACCGGACTTTTCCATTGACTGGCATGAAAATTTCACGATCATTTATGGTTCCTCTGTTCTGAGCTACTACCTACCTCAAAGTAGGTTAAAAAGTCATTCCTACCGTGACCAAAACTCAAAACGAAAATATTTTTGTTTCGCTCAGAAATCTGTGGATGCTTTTAAAAAAATGCAAAAATGGGTGGGCACTACCTCGTCCCAGGCCTCCGCCTGGAACCCTCCTGCTTAACTTCGGTGTTCGAATGGGAACCGGTGTACCAGGTATTGACCGCCGCAAAGACACCGGCACAACGCAGCGGCCTTTTTCAGGGGCACGCTTCCGCAACGGTCAATGTAGCCCCCTCCGCCAGCCAGATTTCCGGAATCAACTCCCTTCGACTGGCTGGTTGGTCTGTGGCACTGCGGCCACTCCCGAGCGGATTGGGGGGGAGGTAGGCTTTCCTATATCGTACACAGCCGAAGCTGCTGTACTTCACGACGAACCCTAGTCGCGACGGCGTGTCCTCGTCTGCCAGATTCACAGGGAGCGAAAACGAAGGTACCGAACCCTAGGTACCCCCGTAGCATACACCCGAGTCTCCGAACCAAGTTTCCTTGGTAGACACAGAGCCCCCCCGCCGGAAACCCCGGGCGACCGAGAGAACCTCGGACCCGGGAACGGGGGTAAGCCCGACCGTGCTGCGGGAATCTTCAAGTTGAAACCCAACGCTTACATCTCTCAGTGACGCAGCGCGCACGGCCGTTCAGACAGCCATACCGGTGCCACGTTCGGAAGTATATTTTACCCTCTGCCTTCCAAACGCAGACACAAGAAAAATTTAGGAAAGTGGGAAGGTTTGAACCCACGATCTTTCGGTCACCGGTCAGCCACCTTACCGATGCGGCCACAGAGCCGCGATGACGTTCGTTGCACGCCCCCTATACTTTACACACCGTCGTCATAGCTGAGCCGACAGAAAAAGTGCACGGACCGGCAAAGAGTTGAACCTCCGACCAGCCGCCCGCAAGCTGGACCCGCTAACCACGCGGCTACCGAGCCTCGGTGCGAAACGTTCGTGCGCTTCCGGTACTGTAGCCGCACGACGTGTCCGACTGGAAATTGACTGGACCTTGACTGGAGAGTGACTGGACTGGAAGGCGTACACTGACTGTAAGCACCGGGGTACCCCTCGCCCTCCCTTCTTTCCTTATAAGTAGGCAAAGCAAAAGTGGCGTCTTAATTTGCACCTCGCAGACCAGGGCATCCCTCCACTCCTCCCCCAGCAACCACCCCGCACCGCACCGGCCCACCTCCCTCTCTGTCTGTCTCTCTCTCTCCTCGTCTACACGCCCCACAAACTTCTTCCGCGCACTACAAAAGTTAGACTTGGCACCTGACGGAACAATGTATCGTGTGTGTGAGAGAGAGAGAGGAGGAGAGGGGGGAGGCGCACTGTCATCCACCTCTCAGGCCCGTGACGAGCTGCCTCGCCGCGGTATCCGGTTCGGAGGAGCGTGTGGCCACCGGACCCGATTCCCAATCACCGCCCGGCTGAGCGCCTGGTGGGTAGGCAATCCGCGGCTCCGGCGCTCAGCCGTGTGCGGCGGGCCGGCCTACCCGGGCTCCCGCAGGCGCTCGGTGGCGGGGCCGCCTGGCTGTCGGCTGCATGTCTGTCTGTCTGCCTGTCTGTCCGCCTGTCCGCCTGTCCGCCTGCCGGTCTGTCCGCTCCCTCTTCTCTTGGCGCTGAAGTTGTCGCTCCGCCGGCTCCACGCCGCTGCCGCTCCCCAAGTTTGCAAGCCCCGAGGTGGTGCTGAAAGGCTTGTGGCCGAGGCGGCGGCGGCGGCGCGGACCAGAGCCGGCCGCCACGCGACGCCACACTCCCCCAGGCGGCGCCCCGGCGTCTGGTAGGGCTCACCTTAGCAGGGCGCAGGGCCCGTAGCAGAGCTGGCGCCCACTTATGTCTCCTGCCGGTGTCTGAGGCGGGGCGGGGGCGGGGGTCCCCGGCCGGCTGCAGCTGCAGCGGGGTCCGCTGCCGTGCACTCACTGCTGAAGGCCCCCGGCACCGTCACTGGAGGCACCGGGCCGCGGAGCCGCGCGCCACACGCGTGCCCACGCACACACGCACACACGCACACGCGCCGCTCGCGTCACTCACGACGAGAGGGACGGGCCGGCGGACGCGGGGCGCCTCGATTCGGAGCGGCTGGGCAGGACGTCAGGGCCATGCGGCGTCTCGCACCGCTCTGCCGCCGCCCGCCACCAGCCGCCGCCCGCCAGCCAGCCAGCCAGCCGCGATCCCCCCCTGCGAGCGGGGCCGAGCCGAGCCGCGCAGCGCCGCGCCGGGCGGTAACAGCCGACCGCCACCCCCTCCGCCTCCGCTCCGCGCCCTCTCCGGAGCATGGCGTCGCCGCCGCGCCCCGGGAGGGCCGGGAGGGGAGGAGCCCCGGCGAATAACACACGTCGGGGGGACGCCGCCGGGCCGGTGAGGGACACGCGCCGGGCCCACGCGGAGGCCACAGCACCGGGCGGGGCACGACGAGCACGGTGCACGCCCGTGTCGGCGGGGTAGGCCGGGGCAGCCGTGCTGCGGTGCGGTGCGCTGCCTGCCCGGCAGGCGCCCGCAGCGGTCTCAAGGCGGCCCGCCGGCGGCAGGGCCCCTCCCCTTCATCAGGGGCAGCATGCGGTGCGGCGGCGCCGGGCGGGGCCGGAGGACGGCCCGCCTCTCCCGCCGCCGTGCCGCGCCACGCCGGGCTCTGATTTTGATTACATCAGACGCTGATGAAGACCGATTCAAACCAGGACCGAACTGATTCGCTGCGGGCTGCTCTCCCGGTTAGCTGCGGCGGCCCCGGAGGCCGCACCGCAGGGGCCCCCGCTGCCCCAGCTGCCCCAGCCCGTCATGGCTCGGCACGGCCGGGTTGTGCGTACCAAAAGTTGCCCGCCCCCTCCCCTCAGCCGCGGGGGGTCTCCCTCGGCCGCGGCACCTCGACGGCGCGCTCTGACGGACGCCATCCGACGCCGTCCCTTCCGCGGTAGTCGAGGTCGCGGTTGCTTACCGAAAACAAACCGTGGCGGGCGGCGCGCAGCTCTGCCGCGCCGTGCCGGGCGGTGTGCCTTCCGGTGGGAACTGATTGGCCTTCGCCTCGGGTCGGGATGGGACCGCACCCCTTTGGGCCCGTGTGCCTCGCGGAGGTGCGGCCCGGCCGGCGCGGCTCTCCCACGGAGACCACCTCCCCCGGCACCACCCCTATCATCGGCCCCACAATGCACCGGAGACTGCAAGGGGCGGGGACGATGGCAAGGTGGGAAAGAGGTCGGCGGGGGGGGGGGGGGGGAGGCGCCAGACGATGGGCGCCAGTGAAAAAGGAACGTTGGACCGGCGGTCACGGATAAAGCGAGAGAGCTGCTGCTGCCGCTGCTTGCCTCGCCGCCGACACCGGGGCGCGGGGGAGGGGGTGGGGGAGGTGTCTACATATCAATAATGAGGGTGGGGGGCCGGCGGGGGCGAAAGAAGTGGCGACATGGACGGCGCCGCCGAAGAGAGGGAGGGTGGGGGGCGGGGCTGCTTGACGTCATCAGGTGACGTCACCGGGGTGCCTCCTCGCGATCCAGCGCCAGTGGCGGAAGGCGCGGCCGAAGACTCGAGACGCACTCCACGTCGATGTGGGATCGATGTGTCTGCGCGGGCTCCGGGCGGCGGGCGGCGCCCCCCTCGGTACTCGGCCGCGCGATAACCCCCCCCCCCCCCCCACACACACACTACAACCCCCGCAGACTTGCTCTCCTTTACCCCCCCCCCCCCCCCCCCCCCGCTGCTCCTTGCGTCCCGTTTTTGCATCATGCATTTGTATCATGAATCTTTACTGTGCCGCCAACGTTTAGAAAACACCCTCTCCCCCCCAATATCTTATCGGGCGCGGGCAGAGACTACACTTTTGTGTGCCGGGTGGGGGGGGGGGGGGCTGCTGAGCCGAGCCGCGGCCCGACCACATGCCTGGCCGTGCACTGACCACTGCCCGTGTAGTTGTTGTCCGCGGCCGCAATACCCACCCTGTCGATCCGCGTTACGCTCCGCCCCAGCAGATAATCCGACCGTGTGTGTGTGTGTGTGTGTGTGTGTGTGTGTGTGTGTGTGTGTGTGTGGGTGGGTGGGTGTGTGTGTGGGTGGGTGTGCGCGCCCCGTAATAAGAGTGGAGGCGAGCTGAGGGTTCGCTGGCAAAAGGCCTTCCAAGAACATGCCCGAAGCGCTTCCTCTCCAGACGCCCGCTCCTCGCAGAGCGCAGAGATGCCAGGAGGAAAGGTACAAAAATGAAACAGCGACATCCAGGCGCGGCAGCACCGGGCCGCGCAGGGGCGTAGCCAGGCTTTGCTTTCGAGGGGGTGATATGCCGATGCCTACATTCTCAGGCGCTGCCCCCCCCCCCCCTGGCTACGCCCCTGCGGCCACACTCGCGGGGATAATGTCAGAGCGCGGCGGTCAGCCGTCACCCAGATGCCCCTTGATTCCGGCCTCATTCTTCCCGAAACACGCATCGTGATATCGCAGTCACCATTTTCCATTCCTCCCTCAGCTCCATGATGGTGTGCACTCGCTCATAGCAGCCCCCCCCCCCCCCCTTATCTCTATCCCTTACCCACTCTCTCTCTCTCTCTCTCTCTCTCTATCCCCTGCCCTCCCCCTCATCTCTATCCCTTACCCACTCTCTCTCTCTCTCTCTCTCTCTCTCTCTCTCTCTCTCTCTCTCTATCCCCTGCCCTCCCCCGTTTTCTCTTTGATACTCTTTTGTCAACCCACACGACGACGTGGCCATTCACGATGACCACTCAGCCATCCCATTCGCCTACGTTCATCTATCCCTCTCCCCCGTCACGCCCTCCCTGCATACCCGTCTCTCTCCCTCCCTCTCTCTCTCCCTCTCTCTCTCTCTCTCTCTCTCTCTCTCTCTCTCTCTCTCCCTCTCTCCGTTCTCTTCCCCCTTTCAGTCCCCTCACTCCCTGTGTGCTCTAAGCTGGCTGTTACGCGCAGACAGGCGGGCGGGGCGGTGGAGCCCGCACCGCCACCAACACCTCGTCCTCCTCCTCCTCCTCCTCCTCCTCCTCCTCCTCCTCCTCCTCCTCCTCCTCCTCCTCCTCCTCCTCCGCCTCCTCTTCCTCCGGCGGTACATGTTGCAATCCTACTAGCAGAGTCCGGCGCGCGGCGCGCGGCACACATGTGCACACATGGCACGTTACCGTATCGCGTCCACTCCGTCGGACGGAGCTGCGCTGCCCCGCGGACCCGGCGCGGACCCGCCACGGGTGAGTCCACCCCTTTTGTCCGCGGACTCACGGCCCGCGCGATTCGTCGGCAGCAAGACCGTCCCAACCATCGCCTTGTCCCTTCAGTGTTTGGCGGGGCCGCGGGGCCGCGGCGGCCGGAGCGTCCTACCCCACACAGTCTCTGCTGCGGACCGTACACGGACCCCCCCCCCCCTCTCTCTCTCTCTCTCTCTCTCTCTCTCTCTCTCTCTCTCTCGCTCCGAGGCCAGCACTCACGACGCCCTTGATGAGGCGGATTGGCATCCCTACCAGATGGGAGATATCTCTCAACGCACTCATAAATAGAACACGGCGCCGCCTCCCCTGCGCCTCCCCCCCCCCCCCCCCCCCATCTACAACGTACCTCTCCGCCCCTCTCCACCCCGCGTGTCCGCACCACCTGCGAGGTTACAGCCGAAACGATATCAAATCATCGAAACGATGTCGATGTTCGGTTACAAAAGGGGCTGATGTTGTGCTCGGTATTTAACTCGGCTGCCCACCACACCTAAAAGTATTTCGGAGTTGACACGACGAAAATCCACCGATATATGCCGCATGGTCAACTAATGTTTGCACACCTTCGGTTTTTTTTACGAACGCTTAGTGTCGCAGTGTAATGCAGGAGAGAGAGAGAGAGAAAGAGAGAGTGGGGGGGGGGGCGGTTACTGAGAATAAACAACAGCACGTGACAAACAGTTTGTGTATTTTTTATTAATTCTGAACGGTTGGCGCTACTGGAGCGCCTTCTGGATGATCCCGATGGCCTTCCTCTTCCGCAGCTCCTCGTCCGACAGCGCCGCGTCGCCTGCAGCTGCTGCCTCATCCCCCGCTGCAGCTGCCTCTGTGAGCTCTGTCGCAGCTGCAGCTGCCTGCTCCGCGTGCTCCGCCACCTGCAACACGGCGACGCCGAGCAGCGGATGAGCGCGGGCGGCGGGCGGCGGCGGGCCGACAAGGCCGTGAATGTGAAGCCGGTCACTATCAGAGCGGCCGTTCCCCTCCCCTTCCCACCCCCGACAGGGGGGATCTATCGCACACACTGCACGCGCCCGGCCCGCGGCCCGCTGTGCCCGCTCTCGATACCCGGGAATGGAGCTCGCAGCCCGGCCTGCTTACCGAGGCGGGGCGGGCACGTTGCGCCGGAGCGTGCGCTACACACCCACACTCACACGCACGCACACACGCACGCACGCACACGCACCTACACGCACTGGCCCGTGGCGAGGGGCGGCCGGCATTGTGGTGCCAGCACAATGCGCGAGGGACATCCCTTTTGAATATTTTAAAATTAGGAACTTCCCCGCGCCGTTGCCTGGCGTCCTCAAAACTGCTGTTGAAACGGAGCCAAATTTCGCCAGCGGTGCGTCCACGTCTGGGAGGCGTATGTTTTCCATATTTCGCACCGGGCGGACCACACCGTCATGCGACTAGAAGCGTTAAAGATGTTACGTTGATCGCTGATCGGTACATGTGTACTGCCCGGGACTCGCGTCAATAGGTAGGGTGCATCCCTTGCCATTGAATTCATGATTTCAGTTGAACAGTCAAACGGCCACGTTAGTTATCTTTTAAGACAAAATTAATTGATTTGACGAACAGTTAATTACCTAAATATGATTTCAAGTTGAATTCGTTCTGGAATTGTCCTATTTTGCCTGGAAAATGAAAGAGACGTCGGTTAGGCCTTCATTGAAAGGGAACGATGAATCAATATGCCAGCCTTTGAATACATTTAACGTTTTATAAAAGATTTGAAATGCGGAAAACAGAGGACTTACGCAAAGTGGACTCTTACTTGAAGTCGATATTAAATTAATTATCAAACCCAGAAATACATGACACATAGCTCACACAAAGGTATTAATGAGTTCAGCTTATCAAGTAACAATCCAGTCCATGAAGGCAGAGGGATGCTAGTAAGTGACATCGTTTGCATTTGAATGAAAATACTGAATGTATGAAGGTAAACAAAGCACTCTTTTCGCTTGTCGCTTTTATGAAAACACGTCTAGTTACGGAAACGTTATGAAAATGGTTATGAAAGTGTGACGATACCGTATCCCGCCCAATAAAGTATCATTATAGGAACACCTATTTAAGCCTGGAATTCCTTTTAGGCGACTTTCATTGAATCCGATTTTTAACGTTGACCTGGTTGTTGTGACTGCAAGCCCTGGAATGGTTGTGTGCCAGTGTTGTTACTCACATTCATAAAGGAAGCGGATAGTCAGGCTATACAGAAGAAGGGATGGGTATATTTACATAAGGGTCTTGAAGTGACATTCATGCTCGCAAAGAGAGATTTGGTTTTGTTACCACACAAAACGCAAAGAGGTGATGCGTTACAAACGACTATTCACTAATGTGTTCGTCGTAACGAAACACACAAAAAATATTTACAATCACCGTCTAATAACTCTGCAGTCTGGTTAACAATCAAGAGAGATTTGTATATACAAGTACACAAAAGTGCGTACACATGGATTGCAAAGATTGCACTGCTCATGCATCAAGGGCGTTAGATGTAGACTTACCGTAATTTTCCAAAGAGAAAAAATTCTGAAATTTAAGATGGCTTAAGATTTGTGGAACTATCTTACCAAGTAAACCGTTAAAATTCAAGTTTAATTTGGGGTTCCTCAAATCTTGCCGAGAGTTTCAACTGAGTTGAATACCCATCACAAAAACAAAAACTAAAAAAATTCAAAAACAAAAACCAAAATAAAAACAAAAATTTTGAGTGGCAATCAAAAACATTTTGCCGTTTACTGAATGACTATGTTGATGGATTCTTCGCGATTTATTTGTAAATTGTGCAGAGTACATAATGGTTACATATATAATAGAGTGAATCCTATTTATGTCGATACGAAGATTATTTAAACAGTCTTACCACGACAATCTCCCAATGTGTTATGCCCTATATTCGGAATTCTACGATTTATTTTGTCCGTCTGAGAATAATGAGTAAATCTATGACATGAGAATGATCTTGTGCTAGGGTGGGGACAATTGTGACAAAGGGTATGATAATAAAATACTTATCTACGATGAGTAAGCTTAAGGACGATCACAACAGCTTACCTACCTATCGGAAAATGTACCGGGACAACAGTGTTAGGCGTGGATACAAAATAACCCGGTTCAAATCGTTATCCAAAACAACCAAAGGACAAACACATGGTCATGACTTCGACCCCGGGGACGAGTTGGTCCGCCTCAAGTGGATGTGGTTGAGGCAGATAACTCCGGCCCCCGGGGACGGAGCCGCAGCGCGCTAGGGTCCGGTCTGTCCTGGTCCGCCTGTGGCTGAGCCGTGCCGTTCCAGCCGGCGCGGCGCGTCACTCGTCGTCCGCGGGCCAGCCGGCGTCCTCGTCGGACTTGGCGGCCTCGGCCTCGGAGGCGGGCTCCTCTACGACGGGTTCGTCCTCGGCGATGGCCTCGGGTTCGGGTGACGCGGCCGGCTCGACCTCAGGTTCGTCCTCAGCCACGGCGGGTTCAGGTTCGGGTTCGGGTTCGTCGGTGGTCTCGGGTGTGGGTTCGGGTTCGGTCTCTGCCTCAGCCGCTTCGGTCTCGGTTTCGACAGCTGATTCGGGCTCGGCCTCCGCGTCGGCCTCAGCCTCAGCCTCGTTGCTTACTTCTTCCGCCGGCT
Source organism: Megalurothrips usitatus (assembly GCA_026979955.1). Lineage (NCBI taxonomy): Eukaryota > Metazoa > Arthropoda > Insecta > Thysanoptera > Thripidae > Megalurothrips > Megalurothrips usitatus. Next base: position 12,150,039 of record CM049594.1, read on the forward strand.
CCGGTTGAGCGGCGGCCTCTGCCTCGGCCGCGGCCTTCTCCTCTGCAGCCTTGGCAGCCTCGGCCGCCAACCGCTCGGCCTCCAGTTCGGCGGCCACCTGTCGCTCCAGCTCGGCCTCCTCCTCCGCCGCCTTGCGCGCTGCCTCCGCGGCCGCCTCGGCCTCAGCCGCCGCCGCCGCTTCGGCCTCTGCAGCCGCCGCCTCCTCCGCCTTCTTGGCGGCAGCCTCCTCGGCTTGTCTCTTGGCCTCGGCTTCCTCCGCGGCCTTCTTGGCGTCCTCCTCATCCTTGGCCTTCTTGGCCGCAGCGGCCGCGGCCTTCTTCGCCTTCTTGGCCTCCAGCTCCATCTCCGCGCGGAGCTCGGCCTCCAGCTGCCTCTCCAGTTCGGCCTCCTCTGCGGCCAGCCTGGCGGCCTCGTCGTCCTCAGCGGGCACGCCGTTGGTGGCGGGGGCGGCCTTCTCAGCGGCGAGCTCGGCCTCGGCGGCGGCCTCGGCTGCCGGATCTTCCTTGACAGAGGCCTGTCGGACGGGCTCGGCGGCTGGTCTTGGGGCGGCAGCGGGCTCCAGCTTGGGGGCGGGGGCCTGGAAGCACACAGGAAGTGAGGCGGGGTCGGGCTGGGCTCGCGGATGGAAGAAGGACCAGCGCTGACGGGGTTGGCAGCACTGCCGGGGACACCTGTCACCGGGGGGGGGGGGGGGGCGTGCAAACAGGCAAACAGGCAGGCAGGCACGGCAGGCAGGCACGGCAGGCAGGCACTGCACACAGCGCAAGCAGCCACTACTTGTTCCGCACCCTAGGGCTCTTCGCGGGCGGCTGCCTGGGCGGCCTCCTCCGGGATGATGGACGGCACTCCGTCGGGCGCATCCGTGTCCCCCTGCACACAAGGCTCCGAGTGTTAGGCGGCGGCGCAGCGCGGCTCGGCCGGCGGTTGCGGCTGTCGCCCCACAGTCTTAAACTTTTTCATATCTGAACTACCGGATGCACAGGCAAATTATACTGTATCATTTCATTTGTTTAATGAAAGAAACAGAAGGAAGCAGGTGCGTAGGCAGCTTCCATTGGTACATGTGGAAGTTCGTTTGAGGCCAAAGTCGTGTGTTTGCCCTACATGCCCAAGGCCGATGTACATTCGTGATCCCATTTGCGGGATACGAGAGCGCCACAGCAGAAACTACATGTCGTTAATGAAAGCATGACGACACGGGCCCGCCTTTGAAGGCGCGCTCGTCCATAATGAATTCAGGGCAAATTTGTGAATAATGCGTCACGAGGAACTGCTGAGACGACAACGACACGCATGTGGGCGTTAGTGAGAAACGGGCGGCGGTGAGCGATGCAGCAATCATCATAGTAAAGCAGCAGCGGAAATGGTAAATATGAGATAATAATGACATAGCAATGTATTTGAAAAACTGCAACTTATGATGATAGAACATGAAATTCTACACTATTCGAGGAAGTTATCATCAATTATGGAAGATACTTACTGAGTCTGTGGTCGATCTGTAAGGGCGTGATTTTCTAGTGGAGGTGGCTGAAAAAAATAAGAACCACTTCTGAACGAGATGCGAATCGACTGATCTGTTAAAATCTGAAATCTGCACGGAATTTTAATTTTCGGTTAAAACACTCCAACTTTTAAATTCCAGAAAGCAGCTGGACGTGTACCTGCCGGCTCGGGTCCAGGCTCCTGGCCGCTGGCGACGGCGCGCGCCCTGTTGTAGTACGACAGCGTGGCGATGTCGTCCTGGACGTTGTGGTGGTCGTCGGGGATGTCGTAGTGGGCCCTGCGCTTGGTGTACGCCTTGCCGCCCGCAAAGCTCACGCACGCCAGGTTGCCCTTACCTGCCGGAGGGGTCAGGAGAGAGAGAGAGAGTAGGTCAGCAGTGTGTGCCACGCCTCCAGACGCCAGACTCATGCCGTGTGTGGCGGACGCACCGATGTACGGCCGGGGGTGCTCGACGTAGAAGGACCTGGAGGCGACGTCGCGGTGCACCTTGCTGATGGGGGCGAGCAGGCCCTCGATGTAGTGGTCCGAGGTGTGGCGGTGCGGCACAGGGGTCTCCATCAGGGAGCTGCATCACACAGATATATTCATTTTCAACGGTTTTTTTTACGCACGTGTCAGAGGCAAATTTCCAAACAGTTCGTGTTGCAAATTTTCCTATCATTTTGTCGGAATTCTCCAAATGAGTTTGTGGCCGTGGAGTGGCGCTGTCGGGGCTCCAGGACCATCGAAGATGATATCCAGGTGAGCCGGAGCCGGTGGCGGGGGTCTGGCCCCGGTGACCCACCCCGCCTGCCTCACAGACTGCCCGCCCGCCAAACGGTATTAGCGCGATAGGGAAACCCAACCAAATCTTTGCATTGTGCAAATTGCATTGTGCTGGCGGGGCGGGGCCGCGGGGCGCACTCTGTGCGATAGCGATAGCGAGCGGCGGGCGGCGGGAGAGGGATAGAGAATGAAAAGCGAAGAGGAGGGGGAAAGCTGCGCGTTTTTGAGCTCGGGGTATTTCCGATTGATTGCGACGGTGCGGGGGAGGAGTCCGCTGACCCAGAAACGCACGGCGCCGCGGGGGCGGCTCGGTGGCGGCTCGGTGGCGGCTCGGGGGCGGCTCGGGGGCGCACTCACCTGGGCGTTGGCAGCACGACGTGCAGGGGGCCCCGGGAGCGCGGGATGGGCGAGTGGACCCTCTTGAGCAGGGCGGCGGTCTGGGCGCGTATCGAGCGAGTTTCGTCGTCGAAGTTCTGCGGCAGAGATGAGGCACTTCACACGTGCGGTCCGCCGGGCTCCGCCGGCACCGCGGCGGCACAGCGGCACCGGCGCTGACCAGCGGTGACCGGGGCACACACCTCCCCTTTTCGTGTCCGCCGGATCGAGTTCGGGACGGGAGGCCGGCCGGCCGGACTGGCCCGGCCATTCAGCGTGTGTGCGTGCGTGCGTGCTTTGTGTCCGTGTCCGTGCCAACACGCGCACACACATGTGGGCCGACCCCCACCCCTCCCTCTCTTTCTTCCATCTCTTCTGATGTCAGCTCGACATCAGAGAGCTTTTTCCAAGTATCGATAGGCTGACTGGAGAGTCTTGGATATTGAGCGTGACGCGCGTCTCTCGAGCCAATCAAACCTGCGCGTGTGGCAGTTCCAGTTAGGACGGGAGCTCGAGCGAAATCGTTTCGCAGAACGCCACGCGAGGACGCGGTGTGCCGCAATGCATGGACTCCTGCGGGGGCTTATGCGGCCCGCGCGTGCGATATGCAAGGTGCGTCACCGCTGCCCCCCGCTCCTCTCCTGCCGCTCGGCGGACTTTGGGCGACGCTGCCGCACTCCTGCACAGCTCGGTGGTGCCCTGCTCCCCCGCGCCGTGCTGTGCAGAGCAGGTTCCTCCAATCACGACGCCGCCATGCGGGAGGGTTCTCATTCGCGGAGAGCGCGCGCGATGTACGTATGAGTGTGTGTGTGTGGGTGTGGGTGTGTGCGCGTGCGTGTGTGTGTGTGTGTGTGTGTGTGTTTGGCATGTCTTATTTATCCCCCGGGCGGTGCCAGTGTGCAAGTTTTCGTTTCTCTCTGGCCCGGCACCAAAGGCAACAGCGCGCCGCCGCCTCTGTCAAATACTGACGTCACTGCCACACACCCACCGTCACTTGAGAGGGGGAGGGGGGGGGGCGGAATGTGTGTGTATGTGGCGCAAGGCAACATGCAGTGATGGGGTAGGAAGAGCTGGTACACTCACGTCTTTGTATTCGTACCGAAACCGCTCCGGGACGGAGCTATCGAGGTTTTTCATCCTGTAGGTGAGAGGCAGAACCACGAACCGCATCAGTTTGGAAGTGGTAAACTGTGGGTACGGTGCCACCTGGAAAACGGGACTGGTGCTCAACTCCTGGAAACCCTCCGTGCGAGGTACACGGAGAACACGTCGCGAGAGCGGGGGGAAAGGGGAGGGCAGAGCGAGTTGTGGTGTCGGCCCAGTATCGTCATGGGGCGGAGTTTCATTTCATTTGAAAAGAAAAACCCTTCAAATTTCACTTGAAATACAAAACAAAAAAGTCTGAACGGTTTTATCTTTTTTGTTCTCTTCGCATGCTAAAGCTTGGACGTCTTGTGTGCGCTTTTGAGAAGTACAGAGCAGCCAAGCTTAGCTTTTGCAAGTTTTTACGTTGTAATTTTCCGTCCGGACTGAGACCTTCGTCCTCCTCACAGTTGTCTCAGCCCGAACACGGACACGAACAGCAGCAGCACCGCATCCCGTGTTTCAGGATGGCGAGGCGTACAGTGTGGCGGACCGGTCCCTTGGTTCGGCCTCTCAGCAAGATATAGTAGAGTCAGGGAAGGATGGCAGACCGGCTCGCATTGATGTTTGCTGTCTTTGTGTGGGTGATAATTACGGTCGTTCCGCTGCTCCCGAAGGGACAGCCTCGTCGTCCTAGAGTGTCCATGCGTCCCCGAGTCGGTACCCCGGTGCTTCCAGTCAGTGTACGCCTTCCAGTCCAGTCACTCTCCAGTCAAAGTCCATTCATTCAATTTCCACACGTACGGCTACAGTACCGGGAGCGTGGCGGACACGGTCGCGTGAATTAGCAGCTAGCCTGGGCGGCTGGTCAGGTTCAACCGTGCAAGCTAAGACGACGGTGTGTAAAGTATGCATCCAACGTCATCGTGGCTCTGTGGCCGCATCGGTAAGGTGGCTGACCGGCGACCGAAAGATTGCGGGTTCGGCGTGGCACCGGTATGGCTGTCTGAACGGCCGTGCGCGCTGCGTCACTGAGAGATGTAAGCGTTGGGTTTCAACTTGAAGATTCCCGCAGCACGGTCGGGGTTCCCGGTCCGAGGTTCTCTCGGTCGCCCGGGGTTTCCGGCGGGGGGGCTCTGTGTCTACCAAGGAAACTTGGTTCGGAGACTCGGGTGTATGCCGGGGGTACCTAGGGTTCGGTACCTTCGTTTTCGCTCCCTGTGAATCTGGCAGACGAGGACACGCCGTCGCGACTAGGGTTCGTCGTGAAGTACAGCAGCTTCGGCTGTGTACGATATAGGAAAGCCTACCTCCCCCCCAATCCGCTCGGGAGTGGCCGCAGTGCCACAGACCAACCAGCCAGTCGAAGGGAGTTGATTCCGGAAATCTGGCTGGCGGAGGGGGCTACATTGACCGTTGCGGAAGCGTGCCCCTGAAAAAGGCCGCTGCGTTGTGCCGGTGTCTTTGCGGCGGTCAATACCTGGTACACCGGTTCCCATTCGAACACCGAAGTTAAGCAGGAGGGTTCCAGGCGGAGGCCTGGGACGAGGTAGTGCCCACCCATTTTTGCAATTTTTTTTCATAAGCATCCACATATTTCTAAGCGAAACAAAAATATTTTCGTTTTGAGTTTTGGTCACGGTAGGAATGAGTTTTAGCCTACTTTGGGGTGGGTGACAGCTCAGAACACAGAAACCATAAATGATCGTGAATTTTTCATTCCAGTCAATGGAAAAGTCCGGTCCAGTCACCAGTCAGTGTACACCCGTCCGTAAACTGAGGCCCCCCTCGGTCAATATGCATGCATGCCTGGCCCGAGATGCTGAGACATCAGAACGTTGTGTGGACACTCTAGGACCGGAGTAGGACCCGACCAACACGCCGTGAAGACCACCAATTAACGCTTCATAAAGGCGGCGGTGGTATTGTCTCCGAAACCTTTGACGCCGGTCTGCCATCCTTCCCTGACTCGACTATACAGAAACGTGTGTAAGCGACTGCGAGGAAACGGAGTAAGAGAGAGAAAGAAAGAGGTCTCGCTCTCCTTCTCTCTCTCCCCTGTCATGCACTCGGTTTTTTTCCCCCCTATCTCAGTCTTTCCCTCCCACTCAACACATGAATGCAACACACACAACAGAAAAAAACAATTATGCACAGCAGCACAGCAGGGCAAGTACAACACAAGGTACACTCTCACGCGCGAGCCGGGGACAGCGTCCACACGAACACCACACCGATCGGGGAGGTCACGTCACCGGCTGAGCGATACCACTTGTACCGCATGACAAAGGGAAAACAGAAAAAGAGGTGATGGAATAAAACTTGGTCTGTGACACATGGTTAGGATTACATCGGGTCATGCTCTCGGCAAATGAGAGTAAGTCTACACCACACCGCATCCACCCAATGCATTTTCTGAGCTCTGTTGTAGTAATCGCACCACTGATGTCATGAGACCCACAGGAAGAGAGGAAAGCATGACATTCTCTTTCAGCCCTGGCGCAGGAAAAGAAAAGTTTCCAGACGAGAAAGAGAAGATTGTAAACATTTTTTCATCGTTCACTTGTGCTTTATAATTGTAGGCGCTTCCGTGCGAAATGAGAACAAACAGAGAGAGCACAAATAAGGATGAACACAAAATAACGAAAAAAATCAATCATCCAAACATAGCACGTACCAGGTTGTCCAAGAACATCCCGATGCGAAAAATGTCGTAAGTCTACGACAACCAGAGAAACCACAAAACGTTGGCATGAGAGACAAGTCCAATTAAAATGAGTTTTTTTTTCTGTCATCCACATGTACATTTTACTAATGCAATTACTAAGCCCGTCGCGATCATATTTTCCCGTCGCCTTCCCGGCTCGGTTTATGGCACTTTGAGTTCTTTTGAGTGTCACGAGCCAGCATCAACTCATTCCTCGACAACGATATAGAGCATGCTCCAGTGTGCATGCCAAATAGACAAAAAGGAAGAACCAGTCGTTTAATCTCGCGTTAATAATAATAATAAAGTTACTCGTGAGGCACCACGCCCAGCACCCGTCTTTGTTCGCATTCTTTAGCATGCCCACGGTTGCTCTCTTTCGTTATCAAGACTCCAAATTTCCGGATGCTTTCCGCCGACGGCTGTCGCGTGTCGATATTGCTGGCGGCCGCCCGTCCCGGTTCAGCAAGGGGAGCGGGGCCGGCGGCTGCGGCGGCGGCCGCGACGGCGGGAGGCGCCGTGGGGCGTGCGTGCGGCGTACTTACCGCGACGGCGCACAGAGGCAGCTCCCCCGACTTGACTCGGGTGCGCAATTTCCAACACGGCTCCGGGACTTCCTCGTGGGCCACGGACGGCGTTTCCGATGGGTCCACTCGGAAATTCAGCTTTCGCATGAGGTTGTACTATACGAGACACAGCGACCAGCCGATCAGTCAGGATGCGGGAGGTTCGGTGTCCGGGCGGAGGCCTTTCGGCGAGGCCGAGTACTCTCAAGTACAGAGCTTGCATAAAGTACCACAGAGTGGAGCTTAATGTCGTCCACGACCTTTTCGTGTGCTTTTTTTTTCATCTTCGAAAGTTTGGACTTTGAAAAAAAATTAGGTTGCTCATTTATTTACGTTCCTCTCATCATACATCCCAGTGATTTAGCCTAGTGGAAGCGTTAGCGAGAAGCACACCTCTGTTAGGAAGCGACACAAGGAGCGCACTCGGTGTACACACTTTTATCCACAACGTCCAACATAAGCCGGGGGCAGCTGCAGGCTGCAAGGGCAGCCCGCCGAGACCAGCTTCATTTCAAGGCGTTCCAAACCGAACTTCCCGTCTCCGGAGCTACTGGCCGATGTAGAATAGCCTCCTTGGGGAAGCCTTCAAAGCGCCTTGGAAGAAGATGTTCTCAATGACAGCGGCGGGCGATAAGAAGCAACAGGTTGGGATGTCTCAATTCCTACCCTACTGGGTGCGCAACGGCCGACACATCATGGTTAATCAGCCAACTCGACTTAGTCACATCTGAACAGTGTTTAGATTTTATTTTACAATATATTTCACTTCTGACTGCACGCACAAAGAAGACAAAAAAATACAATTGCTTCAAAAAAAATTGACACAAAAAATTTCTTTCCGCGTGTAATAAAAAAACTACAAAAGGCAAAAAAAAAAGAAAGTAAAGAAAAGCGAAAAAATGTTGACCATGCCTGACCCGAGGCTTACATCACACGGGGCCGACACCCGCCGTCAGAGGGCACTGCAGGCGCCACGAGGCTCGTAGCCGCATGCTCTGCATTTCAAATCACAAGTCAGGGAGGGAGCTAACTCATGATAAAACGATTGGGAAAAAAATAAGAGAAGAGAAGAGAAGAGAGAGAGAGAGAGAGAGAGAGAGAGAGAGAGAGAGAGAGAGAGAGAGAGAGAGCGTGGAGGAAAGAGTACAGCCCACGTGCCCTCCGACTTTGGGTGGGGTCTCCACGGTTTTGTAAGCATTTTCCTTCTGCCGAAGGCGTCCACATCCACAACTGGCTCTGTCGTTCCCTTGCCCCTGCGTCACACACCACACCCGGCTTACCACGGAGCAGGCTGAGTTGAGCCAGTCCTCGGTGGGGACGTACGCGGGGTGGGGCCTCACCCGGTGGTTAATCCTGTCGATCTCGGCCATGAGAATCGAGTTGCGGACCTTGGACCGCGGCGGGGGCGCCTGCGGGGCCGTCAGCCTCTTGTGCGCCACGAAGGGGAGGTTGCGGTGGAAGGGCTGGGCCTGGGCGGAGCGGGGCAGGGAACACAGGGTGGGGCAGTCAGTCACTGTCGGCCAGCTGCTGGGGTCGGTTCTGTTCCGTCGGACAAGGACGGAGAGAGACGCCTTCCGGACAACGCTCGCGCCGCGCCGCCGCGCCGCCGCGCCGGGATCAATAGCGGCAGGCGAGCGCTCCACTCTGCGGGGGCGTTAATAGCGGCTCTCGCACGCGTTGTCCGGCCGCGTCCCTCTCCGCCCGGATGCGCTGGGTGAGGGTGGGCCGTGGGGCCCGGAGACCGGCGTGCAGGTGCCTGGAGGAGAAAACGGAGCGCAAGACAAAAGCACGGCACGCCAAGGGGGGGGGGGGGCTGCGAGCACAGACTGTCACAGAGGTCCGATGCACGGTGGGGTCGGGTCGGGTCACACCACTGCATGTCGGGGGTGGGAGGGGTGGTCCGGTACCTCCGCGTCGGCCTCGTCGTCGGCCTCCGGGTCGTGCTTGCGTCGTCCGGCCGGGACCCCGGGGGCCCCGGGGGTGGTGCTGCTCCGTCCCCGCTTGCTCTCCGGGGACGGTCTGCCGCGACTCGGGTTGGGCGGCTCCTGCGGGGGCTCCCGGGCCCCTCGCCGCGTCCGGTACGCGTACCTGGGCGCGTCGGCGGCAGGCGGCGCGGGCGGCGCGGGCGGCAGGGGCGGCCGGTAGCTCCTGGAGGAGGCCGACGGACTGCCCTCGTCGGCGGCGGTGCCCGACGCCCGCCTGCGCGAGGCGGCCGCGCTCAGCAGGGACTCGGCGGCGTCGTCCTCCGAGGTGACCCACGACAGCCGGCCCGCGCCGCCGCGCACCAGGCCGTAGCTCAGCGGACCGCCGCCGCCCACCTTCCCGCCGTGGTAGGACGAGGCCGTCGATAGGACGCTCGCCGCGTCGTCGGCATCCGTGATGCGGCCGCCGGCCCCGCCGGCCCCGCTGGCCCCGCCGGCCCTGCGCGCGCCCCGCAGCGACAGCGATGTCCTTGGAGACGGCACGTCCGCGGCGCCATGGTCGGCCTCCCTCACGGAGCCGCTCCCGCGCCGCTGGGGCAGCGCGCTGCTCACGGACCACTCCCCCTGCACGGACCCGCTGGATCGCCGTGGCCCCCTCTGCGTCGGCGTCGTCGCACAGGACGCCGTTTCGAGGACGTCCAGGACGTCTCTCGCAGACTCCCGTCGGCGCTGGGGTGCCGGGGCGTCCGCGTCGCCCGGGTCCGCCCCGCGCGCTGACGGCCGGCGTGCGGGGGGCGCGGGGCGGTACTCCTCCAGGTCGAGGTCGCCGTCCTCGCTGCCGCTGCGGGTGACGGGGGCCGGGCGGCCGGCGCGCCGCCCGCTGGAGACGCTCAAGTCCAGCCCGCTGAGAGTCGCGCTCAGCCCGTCCGCGTCCGCGCGTCGCGAGGTCAGGCCGAGCCCGTCCGAGTGGCGGCGGCCGCTGCGCCCCGGACCCTCCCCGCCCCCGGCCTCGTCCTCGTCGGAGGTGATGCAGCTGGGGCCGCGCTCCCGGCGGGGCATCTGGCGCACGGTGGAGCGGCACTCGCGCAGCAGCTTCGAGTACTTGGTCGCGTAGAAGCCGTCCGAGTCGTCGTCGTCGCTGTCCTCCAGGTCGGGCACCTTTGACAGCGGGGGCCGTCTCGCAGGGCCGAGGACGCCGTCGGACTCGCTGTCGGAGCTCGAGTCCTCGTCGCGCACGGCGGCGCGGTGCTCCGCGCTGGCGCCGTTCTTGGCCGCGGCGCGGCCGGGCCTTGGAGGGGCTTCGGCCTCGGCCCGTGGCCTTGGGACCGCCCCCGTCTTGGCCTTCTTTTTATCGGACTTGTTGATGTACTTTGCGAAGCGGCCGTAAGGGCCGTACGGGTCGGCCAGGTCGGCCTCGGACTCGGATGACTCGGAGCTACCTGCCTCCGCGAGGGGGAGGCTGGTGGCGTGGCTCAGCGACCGGCCCTGAATCCACAAACAACACATGATGCGAGGGCGCCCACGCCACGGGCTCCCCGCCCCTCCCCCACCCCACCGCCGACTAATGTGCCACTGTGACTCAGCGCTGTCTTCGCGACCAAAGGGGACCAGGGACCGTGAAATAAAAACAGGCCGCCCCTCCCTCACATATCATCTCACGCTCCGAAGCCAGGGCTGCTTCTGTTTGGATTTTTAAAAACTTAATGGAAATCAGCGACACTGCACATTTTATTGTTCTATTTTCCCACCTGAAAGCGAATTTCATTAGCATTATACCAAGTTTACCGTGAGAAGTCTTCGTTGGCCCCCTCACCTTGGGATATGTCGATTCTATGTCGGTCTACGAGGCAGCGAGGCAGCGATGGAACATGAAACAAACAGCGCATAGCGGGCCAGCGTTAGATGAGGCCGGACTCGGCCGTGCCAGACGGACTGTCTGGCTGGCCTGTTGGCAAAGCAACTTAACAAAGCATCGCAACGATTTTTTAGTTGCATGTATATTTTTCTAACGATTGTATCTTATCTCTGCCTTGAGCAGAGGACACAGAGAGTGCATGCGAGGACCTTTGCTCAGTGGAAGCTGGGAGTCAGATGGAACACAAAACACATTTCCATACCTCCTCCGGTCCTTTGTTGGAGAGACGATCTTCTTGCGCTCAATGGGAACCGCGGAAGTGGGAGTAGGGGGAGATGGGGGCGGTGATACAGTGTAGTGAGTTGTGTGAGGAAATGAATGAAACATGACGCGTAAAGTGGATAGATAATCTCTATTTCATAATCACCGTTCAGTTTGATGAGTTTATAAGATACAAAGTAATTCTTAGTACATTAGCTTTCCTACAGTCTATACCGCGCGCGCGCGTACAGTTATATAAGCGTCAAAATACAAATACATAATTGGTTAATAAATGCCTCTCAAATCAAAAAAATAAATGTATATACAAAATTTGACTGGATATAAAATTCAACTTCGAGGGTAACAACAGAAACACGCATAAATATATGGACACACTGCCCCTACTTTTCTTGAAAATGCAAACATACATTTTATTTTTGGGTTCTACAGACTTTGGTAAGGATATGTGGATACTGGGGGGCTGGGAGGGGAAAAACTTCCCGTCATCGCCTCGTCACAATTTAGGAATATGTAAAAGATTCGGTGCTTTACGGGGTCCGCGAGAACAGAAAAAACATTTTGCGAGTACTTTACTCCCCGTTGCCGCCTTATTCATTATCCGTCAGAAAATAAAGAGGCGGGCCCGAGCCGCGTCGTAGGTTTCCCTTATTTTCCGATCATTGGCCGTGTTTGGGGCCGAGCGGATGGTCTGCGCGGCCGTGGCGTGGCGATGGCGGGGAGGGGAGGCCGGCTGCGGGGGCGGCGCGGCGGCGCGGCCCTAGACGCGGTAGGAGAAGTGGCGGTAGCGCGTGCCGCCGGGCAGCGTGCCCGAGGCGGTCGAGGAGTAGGAGGAGTGGTAGGAGCCGGGGCCGGCGTCGCTGGAGCGGGAGCTGCGCTCGGTGGAGTAGGAATAGTTGGAGCCCGGGCCGGAGCCGGACGAGCGCTGCACGCGCTCCGAGGACGAGGTGTAGGACCGGGTGGGCACGGCGCCGGGCCTGTCCGAGCGCGCGCTCGACTCCTCGGACGTGTACGAGTAGCTGTACTGCTCGTCCGCCCGGCGCGCCCTGTCGGGCCTGTCCGTAACCACGTAGTGCCGCGGCGTCTGCGAACAGCAAACGAGCCACGACCGTTCTCAAAAAACAAAGTGAGGCCATCGATGGTGCTTGCATTTGTTTTGCAAAACATTTTTATTGCACGCCTTCTGATCTTTTGTTTTTTAGACAATGATTAATTTTATTTTGAATTTAAAAAAAATAGGTGAGAAGACTAGAGTTTTAGAGTGACTGAAATTAAAAACCAAAGCAAAAACGTGAAATGATCCGGAAATAAAGATTCAGAACAGTGGCGTTATTATTAATTTTTTTTTACCATACGTTGATGTTGGTCATATTAAATCCAACAGCTCCTTCTGGAATACAGAGTGACGGAAGCAAGTAGGCAAAGTTAACATTTGTCATGAAGATTTCATCGTACTCTAGAGCAATGTGGGTAAACACACGAAAGCAGGACGTCATCTTAAGGTATTAAGGTTCAGCTTAATTCAAACCTGGAAGACGACTTCAGCTCTACCCATCAGTCCCTTTTCAGGAGTTGTTGGATTTGCCACACGGCATCGATAACGACACAAACTCTACATTCACTTTTTTTTCTCTTTTCACATTTCATTATTTTGTTCTACGTGGTTACGAACTTTTTTTTTGGGCCCGACAGGATGTGCCAATATTTTCAAGAAGGCAAAAAAAGTAAAGAAATAGAGGAAGATTCAAAGTCCTGCAAGAAGACGAGGCAAAACGGACTGAGGATACAAAAAAAAAGATAGAAAACAAGCTGTGAAATCCAACAGTTCCATCCAGTAGGGACTGAGTGAGAAGGTGACGGTCACTCTACAAGGCCTCCGCATGCGGCACGAGGCAGGCGGCCAGGAGGCCCCATGCAAGAAGCTCTCCTCCACAGATCCATCTCGCCGACACAGACGGCGGGGGCGGTGGGCCCGGTGGAGCCGGCGGGGCAGGCATGCACGACAAAGGGAGAGTTAGACACACACGTGCACGACGGCATGTTACTTTTGCCGAGACCATCAGACAAAGAAAGGGGCCAGAAAAATAAGAAGAGAGAGTGAGAGATAGAGAGGGGGTAAGGTCTGTTTACGTCATTTGCAGACGGTCCCCGTGGGGACCACTGCCATTTGAATGATTTGTTTGACATCCACAGTAAAAATAAAACGTGTGGCCCGTCTTCGCATGAGGTGCGGCCGGGCGTGTCGGCGGCTGGAAGGCGCCTGCGGACGGTGGGGTAGGCCGGCCCGCTCGGCAGCCATGCGCTGCTGTGGCTGAGACTGCCTACCCCCCAGGCGGCGTGCCGGCGTGGAAAGAAACACGGGCGTCATGACTCCGTGTGTGCAGCAGGTTTGATGCGTTACAGAGAGAGACAGACTGACAGACAGGCAGTCGTAGAGAGAGAGAGACTAATAGAGAGAGGGGCGTGTGTTGTGGGATCTAACAAACGGACTGTAAGCGGCGGAGATGGGCGCGTGTCTGGTCTGGCATGGAGCTGTTGGATTCCGTGCGTGTTTGCGGACGTACCTGGTGCAGCGGTACGGCCGTGCCCCTGTCGGGCGTCAGGGAGGTATCTGTGTCCGGCCACTGCCCGCGAGCTGTCATCCACTACCACCGCTTTCCTGGCGCACGCCCCCACATCGAAAGGGTGAAGTGGGCTACGGGGGCGGGCCGCGCTGAGTAACATTGTGGTTTGCTGCCGGCCGGCCGGCGTCCGGGTTGCCGCCGGCCTGTGGGGCGGGCGGGCGTCGCGGGCCGCCGGGTCGACTCCGTGGGGGGGGGGGGGGGTGACGCCCCCCCGCGAACCGTTTGAGACGGGTGGGCGACTCAAGCCCGGCCCCGCCCGGCCCCGCGGGTTCCAGGAGATCCGTCAGGGTCGCAACACCATCAAGGCGACAGGCGCGCCGCCCCCGAGTATTGCCACTTTACAATTTCGATTATGACCACGTCAATCTACGTGCGTTGTGTGCAGTCTGTTCCGAGCGGCAGTGCCCCCCTCCTCCGCCTCCTTCCCTTTTTCGCTCGCTCCGCGGCGGGCGGCAGCCCCCCCCCCCCCCCCCCCCCCCCCCCCCCCCCCCCCCCCCCAGCTCATTTCCTGAGCAGCCTGCTCTTGGCGCGGAGCGTGTCAGACTATCGCACGGCCCTTTCTTTGCAATCTCGAAGCTGACAGACGATATTCACTACAGTTCGCTGCCTGGTGTGGCCGGAGGCCCCGAAGGCCCCCCGCCGGAACCCCCCCCCCCCCCCCCCCCCCGACACTGCCCCCGCCCCCTCCCCATCCACCCCTCCACTCCGGAGAACCATCCCCTTTTGTTTGGACAGGACGGCGTAAGTTTGCGGAATTCGTTATTATGTCTATGCATTAACCAATGGGAAGGAATTTTCATCAACTTTTCCCGGCGATCGAATATTTCGCGGAGCCCCTTGACACCGATAGCCGGCGGCGTGGGCGGCGCGGGCGGCCTGTTTAAACTGCTGATCGCATTGGCGGCTGAAGCGACCCGCTGTGGATCGGCTCCGCCCCGCTGGTGTCCCCTTTGTAAAACTGTGTGTTTTGGCTCAGGAGAAGGTGCTGGCTTAAACAGATGCTCGCTCAGTAGTTCTGGTTAGTTTATTCATCATTATATGCAGGTCAAGTATACAGTAATTTGTGTCGCTGACCCGACTGTTCTCTCGGCTTCACGGCCTTTTTTTCTATTTCTTTTTCTTCTCTTCATTCCGGTTACATTTCCTTGTAAATGCTGGTCAGAGGGTGGCGCGAGTCCTCGCCCCGACGGCCGCTGCCGCCGCTGCCGCCCACAAGTCCGATAAGTTCAGCAGCGCGGCGCGCCCTTCAGGCAGTATTTCGGCGGGTATCCGAGTCTGCGGGCTGGGCGTGTCGTGTCGTGTCGTGTCGTGTCGTGTCCGGACGCTGTGGCTGTCGGGTCGGGCTGCTGTTGCGGTCTGCGGTTGTGGCGGCGGCGCCGTCGCGGGGGTGGAGGCCGGCCGGCCGCCGCGGCTCAGTAGCCGCTGCCGTACGTGTTGAAGGCGTACCGGTGGTGGCTGCGGGCCGGCGCGCGGTACAGGTGCGGGTTCACGCCGGACAGGCCGGAGGCGGGCGGCGCGGCGGGCCGGCCGAACACGGTGAACGGCGCCTCCACCTGGCTGGGCCGCGGCACGAACGGGGTCAAATCCCAATTCACCTCCCTCCTCTGCGAACAGAGCGAGGCGCCGCGAGGCGCGGGTCAGGCGGCGTGAGGGGCGGGCGTGTAGAGCTCAGCTCGGGATGAGAGGTTATGTTTTAGAGAGGAATGCGGAGGGGGGCGTCTGCGGCGCCGTACCCGTCGCGTGCCTGTCGCGTGCCTGTCGCGTGCCTGTCGTGTGCCGCCGTGAGCCGTGTAAGCCGCGCGGTGCTACGGGGCGCCAGTACCCACCCGCCACCGCCGTCCGCCCCAGTTGCCGGTGCGGTGCAGTGAGTGCTGCAGGCCAGGTGCGCTGGCTGGCGGCCGCGCGGGGCCCGGGACCCCGTGGTGTGGCCTGGCCGACAGCAGCAGCAGACCCCGGACGTCGCCGTCCCTCCCCTCTGACGCCAGGCCTGTCCGGGGCCTCCCGTGAGGGTCTCTACCGCCGACCGTCGGTCCGTCCCAGGACAGACCCATCCGAGGCCCTATCGAGGCCCTATCATAGGACCGCCGCCTGCCGCCCGCCTGCCCCCCCCCCCCTTCCGCCCCCTCGGGGCCGGGAGCAGCGACTTTGCGAACAAACAGCTGGTCGTCGCTCCCCCGTCCATCTCCAATCTCCGGCTCCCGGCTGCCCCCGGCCCCCCCCCCCCCCCCTCAGTCCAGCATAGCGGCAGCGCCCCGGGCGAAACTAGAAACCCGTCGGAATCTAACAGTTTGCTGTCGGCATCCCGGGCGTCGCGTCGCTCTCAAGGGCGGATGAAGCCGCGGTGTCCGGCCGACTCCCGACCCACTTGGCAGAGATGCACCCCCGACGATTAACGGCTACACGTCCGACGCCGATCCGCTCGGACGCCCCTTCAAAATGAGCGCATACAGTAATCCTTGGCCCCGATGATATTTCCGTATTTTGTGCTTTTGTATCCAAGAAATTTTAACATTCCAACGCGCAATCATCATTTTTTTTTCGTATGAAAGCGATGATGGCAGCTTCCGAGCCTTTCTTGCTCTCCCCCGCCTCCGGAGACGCGGCTGCCACGTCGGGGGCGGGACGGGGCGGCCCCCTTCTCCGCCGCCGCCGCCGGAGGGTTGGTGACCTCCCCGCCGAGCCCCGCCCCCGCCCAGCTTACAAAACTCCCCCCCCCCCCCCCCCCCCCCGCGCCTGACGGAATCAGCTCTGCCAGACGTGATTTGCAGTGCACTGGTCCCGAGCCCCTGACACAACTAGTGAATTAGACAAAGTTCCAAAGTGCAATTCGTTCCGCAAGCAGCACAGATCCGGCGAGGCCTCGGCCGAGGCCTCGGCGGCGGGCCAAGCGGGCGCGCGGCACGCGGCACGCGGCACGCGGCACGTGGCCGCCCCGGAGGCGGGGGGCGGGGCTCTGTCCAAAATACATGTCAGTGAGGCGAAACGAACAAGGCGCGGTCCTGCAGCGTAAATATTTTGGTGCTGCAAGCCCCCCTCCCGCCCCTCCCTCAGAGAAGCAAGGGGTGAATTTACTCGTCACGGTTTCGTGTTTTTCGGCTCGTCTGTCCGCTTTTATATTTTTGATTCCAAATTGTTGTGCTTTACGCCGCCGTGCCGCGGGAACGCTGACCCCATCTCTCCCGCCGGCGGGTGTCCCGCCCTGTCCTGTCAGCAGCACGGTGGCAGCAGCACGGCACCACCAACCCCCGACAACCGTCTCCTCTGCTCCGCCCGCTCCTCGACTCGTGGCTAAATTTGGCCGCACGCCGGGAGGCACGGGGGGAGGGGAGCTCGGAAACCGAAGACGATTGAGGTGGTGGAGGGGTGCGCCCTCGGGGGGGGGGGGGGGGGGGGTAAGTGAGAAAGGGGAGTAGGTGCAATATTAACAAAATAATCCCTCCTGCACTCAGACTGCACCCCGCTTCTTTATTTAGCAGCCCGTTGCCCGAATGGGCCCCGCCCGCTCTCTCCGGCAGG
Source organism: Megalurothrips usitatus (assembly GCA_026979955.1). NCBI lineage: Eukaryota > Metazoa > Arthropoda > Insecta > Thysanoptera > Thripidae > Megalurothrips > Megalurothrips usitatus. The sequence continues at coordinate 12,167,237 of CM049594.1, forward strand.
GCTGCACCGATATTTGTTTTTTCCTTTTTATTTTATTTTTTTTATTATTCCTCTCTGTACCTTGCGCTCTTCCAACCGATGCCGTCCAATCAGATTTGCAGCAATTAAGGCGATGAGAGCCGACAGACAGACAGACAGGCAGACAGACAGGCAGGCAGACGGACAGAGACCGAGAGAAAGGGGAGGGAGAAAACGCGAGTGTTCTCAAACGGCAGGTCCTTGCTGCTTTGCGCCGATACCGAGAACACAATGAGTTATTCATTCGCTCGTTCATTCATTCATTCATTCATTCATTCATTCATTCATTCATTCATTCATTTTCCCCTTCATTGATTGCGCAATGTTGGCAATGTGCGAAAGGCAAAGCGGCGAGGCAGGCGGGGTGTCCCGGCGCCAGGCGCCACCGCGGCCTGCCTCCGCTGGGGCCGTGCGGCCACCGCCACCATTAAACTGAAACGCGGAGTACGCGGAGCCCCTCCCGTCCCCTCCCCTCCCGTCCCCTCCCTCCCCTCCCCTCCCTCCCCTCCCCTCCCCTCCCCTCCCCTCCCCTCCCACCCCAGCTCTCTCACCTCTTCCGCCGACAACGCTTTGCCGCGTGTCTCCCACACCTACGACCATCCCCTCCTCAGCCCCTCCTCCCTCCGCTCCCTTTCCCCTACAAGCTGCCCCCCACACGACACTCCGGGTGCAGGCCCGCTTCGTGACGGGGGCGTGTGCCTTCCCCCCACCCCTCCCCCGCTACCCCCTCCCAGTTCACTGAACCAGCAGCGAAGCCTGCCCCCCCCCCCCTCCCTCCACTTCCATAACTGCCAGCAGGAATCAAAGGCGACGTTCCACTCCATTAACGAGGGGACTCGTAATTAAATTTCCATCCTCATTTCTCCGCCGCGCCGCCGCCGCTGCCCCCACCGCCGCGGCCGCGGCCGCTGCCGCTGCTGCTTTTCGACACAGCGAGCAAAGGGCCATTTTTCGCTACTCCATGACACTCCACGTCGTCGTCGCAAGCGTGAGAACGGACGGAGTGCGGGACATTGGAGACGGGAGGGGGAGGAGGAGGGGAGGGGGAGGGGGAGGGGGAGTGGGAGGGGGGGGAGGGGAGGGGGAGGAGGAGGAGGAGGAGGAGAGGAGGGGAGGGGGAGGGGGAGGGGGAGGGGGCACTCGAGCGCCACTTTGTAGTAGTGCTGACAAAGTTGCGGCCCGAGCGGAGCCCTTGGTCACAGCGTGAGCCTTTAAATATATATGTTTTTTTTTTTAAATGTGCGTGCCTTTGTATCCTTGCGCAAACCAGCTTACGTCCCCGTCCGTCGGGGAGGGGGGGGGGGGTCTGTGGCTGCAGGGTGGCTGTGGCGGGGCTGCCTCAATGCGGGATGGTTCCGGTGAGACGTTTCGTCGCTCTGTCTCTGTCGCACTCATGGGACGTCCCTTAGAGGAGCGAGAGAGACAGAGCGGCGCGAAACGAACCTTCGGAATCAGCGTGCTGACGGCCGGCCGGAGGGGGTTGGCCGGCCGGGGAATGCCGCTCTCTCTCTCTCTCTCTCTCTCTCTCTCTCTCTCTCTCTCTCTCTCTCTCTCCGATGTCGCGGCCAGCAGGCGGCGGGGATATGAAAGCAGGCAACGCCGGCGGCGCCCCCCTGCCGAGGCCCGGCCCGGCCCGCCTGATTGGCGCACGGCGTCCGCACGGCGTCCCTGGCCGCCGCCGCCGCCGCCGCCGCCGCCGCCGCCGCCGCCGCCGCACCCCTGCTGTGTCGGTCAAGCGGGCTAATATTAGCCCGGGGAGCGTGTGGGGCCGGGCCGGGCGGCGCCCAGTACAGTGCATGCACACACACTCACACACTCACACACAGCTCCAGCCCCCCCCCCCCCCCATCCCCACCACCACCCTCACACGCCATCACCCTGATTGCGTCACTTTTTTTTAAGTTGGCTATTTCGTGCGGCTTTGGCCCTCTGGGGCGGCTGCGCTGCACTGCTCTCATCACCGCCCCCTCCCGACGTACACACCGATTACAAATCGTTTCTGTTCAACTTCCGAGCAAAAAAAAACAACATTTTTTTTTCAAAAACAAAAAAAGAAATTGGATTGACTGCCCTTGCTTCCGTCGTCTCTGATGTAGCGGCTCGGCCGCCCGGCCCCCGCCTGCCAGTGTGAGGGTAGGCCGGCCCGCGGGGCGCGCGCGCACGGAGAGGCCGGGGGTTGCCTACCCAGCAGGCGCGCGCCTCGGTGCGGTGCGGTGCGGTGCCGTCACGGGCAGAAGCTCCTAGCGTGGCCGCGGCCCCGCCCTCGCCTCTCCCCGGCCCCGGCCGTATTTACATCACATTTGGACGGCTGCCTGTGGCCTGGTGTGGCCGCCGCCGCCGCGCCCCCGCGGTTGCAGTTCGTGTTCCATCCCCCGAGGGCCCCAGGATGAGCGTCACCACGGCGAAGGCCCCCGGCCCCGCGGCCAGCTCTGCCAAACACACGCCCCCTCGCCCAGACCCCAACACCCCCCTCACATCTTTTTCGCTTTGGCGCGTTCATTCTTCATGAAAATTCATGCATGACAAGTTGGTCAATCTCACCTTCGCTCTTCTGCCAGGCGTGCGAGGGGAAATAAAGCAGGGGAAAAGGACGGAGGATAGAAAATAACGAGAGAGAGAGAGAGAGAGAGAGAGAGAGAGGGAGAGAGACGCAAGAGAGGTAGAATGAAAGGAGCGAGGGAATGTGATAAATTTGTTGGCACGGGCGCACACAGTGGCAACACTGCACCGCTGGTATTCCGGTGGGGCCGGGCTGCGCTAGCCGGGAGCAGGACCGCGGCGCGCGCCGTGCCGTACCGTCTGCACGGTGGGGGTGGCGGGAGGGGGGCGTCGGGGTTATTTCGGGATGCGATCGCCAGTGGCCGCTTCATGAGCCGAGAGGCAAGCTTCGGTGAATTCCTCGACACACACACACACACACACACACACTCACGCGGGGTCTTATATCCGATGTGTCGGGAAGGCGCCGCCGGTGGCCAACTTCATCCCCCACCCCTCCCCCTGTATTGAGCATCCGGTTGTCCAGGGCCCTCTCGCTGAGCTTGAGCCCCGCACGGGGAAGCGGTCCGCCCCGCCTCACCCCATCCGCTCCTCCTCCCCCAGTTTGGAATGTGGTGTGTGCGTGCAGTGGTGAGGTATGTTCGGGCCGCGCCACCCGCTGACAAGGGAGTCATGACGGTTGGACAGGAGCCGTGCCCATGAGATGTCACTGAGCCTCCGCCCCCCCCTCCACCCTCCCCTCTGTCACTTCTCTTCTCTCCTTGCTTCCCCGCATGGTGAAAACACAATACCGAACGACCATCGCCCTCCGCCCTTCCGTCCGGCGAACGCAAAATTATAAAGGAATTGTAATGTGATTGGAAAGTAAGCGCCGCCGTGCGCCTGAGTGGATGACGAGCTGCGAGCGTGACCAGGACCAGACTTAGAGCGTGGACAGACACAGACAAGACACACGGACACTGGGCCCCGGGGCCGGCGCCAGGGTTAGTCAGCGGGGGGCCTTAAGGCCGGCGCCACAGGAGGACGCCGACGGGGGGGCTGGACAAGACAAACTCAAGCGAGGCCGGTGCAAGAGTGCAGGTGCGGGGGGCGTGGGCCGCCAGCCGTCGGCGCTACTCACCGTCACGGAGTACGAGGTGATGCTGGGGGTGGGGCGGGAGTAGGGCCGGCGGGTCGTGTAGAAGTCGGACTCGTACACCATGGTGGCTGCTGGGGGTGCGGGACGAACAATAACAAACTGTATCCGCCCGGTGCTCGCAGTGTCCAGTCCCTGTGCGATCTGCGCTACGACTGTCCTGCCGGGCCCAACACCGAGCCTGGCCGGCGTGCTGCCTGGCCGGCGTGCCGCCCGCCCGCCCGCCCGCTTCTTGGCGTAAGCGTGCCGCTTTGGCAGTCTGCCACGCGCAGCCAGCACCCACGGGGGCGGGCCGGGGCCGGAGGGGGTGAGGCCGACCCGCCGAGGCAAGGCGCCGTGTAAACACCCGTCGCGTCCCACACCCCCGGCCCGCCCCCGGCCCGCCCCCGGCCCGCCCCCGGCCCGCCCCCGGCCCGCCCCCGGCCCGCCCCCGGCCCGCCCGCTACGTACCCGAATCGCAATACGAACGTGTACGTGGAAAGGGGTGAATGCCTACGCGCGCAATGCGGCTTCGTGCAGCTGCTGCTGTGACAGGACACCGACGACGCCCCGCCGGGGCCGCGGGGGGGGGGGGGGGGGGGGCTCGTCGGCAGCCCCGCTCTGACGGCGTCGTCGGTGTCTGTTGACCAACGAGCCGCAGTCTTTGCGCGCCTGGGGCCGAAGGGAAGGGAAGGGCGGAGAAAGGAATGCCAAGGGCCAGGATTCGACGCAATGTCGGCGGCGGCTTCAGGGCCGAGCCGTGCCGCGCAGCGCCGGCTGTTTTGACCGCGCTCTCGCCCCAGGGTGGGTGTCAGTTGCGACACCTCCGCGACGCCGCCCCGGCTGCCTCGGCGCTGCCCGACTCCCGCTGTATTTCGGGCAAGTCCGCCGGCAGCGGCCCCGGCGGCCCCGGCCCGCCCGCTCACTTTCCTTGACCTTTCATTGGGACGCGTCCACCGCGTCTGACAAATTCGTGGACATCGCGAACGGCGCGCGGGCGGGGGCAGAGCCGCGGGTTGAGCCGAGCCGCGGTCATGTCAGAGGGTGGCCGCAGAGGCGCCTCCCCTCCCCCCCCCCCCCCCTCCCGCAGCCGAGCCTGCTGCTGCTGCTGACATCCCGTGTGGCCTGGCACCTCCCTCCCCCACCCCAACCCCTCGCAATAAATAGCTCCCTAGCTCAGCGCCATGCTCAGCGCGCAACAGCGTCCCCCCCCCCTCCCCCTCCCCCGCCCCACCGGCCCCGCCCGACCCTGGCCTGGTACCACACTTATACAGTAACACAGCCCATTTCTGCGTTTTGCATCGAGAGGGTGTAAGCGGCGGGCAGGGCTGCTCGCGCCCACCCCAGGCCGCAGCAGAGCGATACCGAACACTGTTAGGACCTCTCTCTCTCTCTCTCTCTCTCTCTCTCTCTCTCTCGGAACGTTATTCCTGCAGGAGCAGCTCGGAGTCCGGCGGAGCGCAGCGGCCGTGTTCCCATTGTGCAGCGGAGCCCGGCCGGCACCAAAAAAAGGACGTGCCAAAATGCCACCGCCAACAACCGCGCTTACTGCCATTTCCTTTCACCCCCCCCCCCCCTTCCCCGCGCATGCGCTCATTTCTAAACACTCGCGCTCACCCCGAGTCTGACAGGACAGATATTTCGGTCGAGTCGAGGTCCGTGCCCTGTCCGTGGCCAACGTCCGGTCCACAAGATGTGCGTTCAAATTTCCACGTTCCTTTAAAAAGAAAAAAACACGCGAATGGCGGCGCAGAATATGAGTTGCCCGGCCCATCTCCTGCGAGAACCAGGAGTCGGTGTTTAAGGCGTGCGCGTAAGCATGCATCGGCAAGTAAGATGACGGCAAATTAGCAGGCATTTTTAAAATAAAATCTCAAACATCAAAAATGCCAGGATGCTAGTACAAGACTTCAAAAATCTCACCCGTCTGCCTAAGATTTTTCGCCCCGATCACATAGTTACACAGAGACATTTTCGCTCGGCCCTGTCCACAACCAGCACAAGCCGGTCGTCCCTTCACGATCGGACATAGCCCCCAACAAGTCAGTGGGGAACGACCCACCACACCTCCCGGTCGGGTAGGTTTCATTTCCTGGCACAACCCCTCCCGTCCCCACAGTGGACAATGAAACCGCCCAGACATATGATGGTCCGGCCAGACGATATCAGCAGCGCGCAAAGCGCGCAGCAGTTGCACGGTGGCACCATCTGGCGGCGCCGGGTCGCACTAACCATGAGGTTTGGTATCTAGGTAGTCGTGTAAGACCGACAGAAACGCGCGGCGCGAGAAGTTGGCTGGCAGTTGCACGGTGGCGGCCTCTGGTGGCGGCCATCTGTAACTGAGTTGTACCGCTGGCCGCCACCAGAGGCCGCCACCGTACAAATGTCAGCCCACTTTTCGCGCGGCGCGTTTCTGTCGGTCTCAGATGACTACCTCGACACCAAACCTCATGGTTAGTTCGATCCGGCGCCGCAAGATGGCGCCACCGTTCATCTGCGGCGCGCTTTGCGCACTGCTGATATCGTCTGACCGGACAATGATGTGTCTGGGCGGTTTCGTTGTCCACCGTGGGGACGGGAGGGGTTGTGCCAAAGAATAGAGCCTTCCCGACCACGTGGGAGGTGTGGAGGGTCGTTACCTATTGGCTATGTCCGATCGTGAAGGGACGACTGGCTTGTGCTCGTTGCCGTGAGTCCGTACGGAGTCGAGCGGTACTTAGCAAGGAGCGAAATTGTCTCTGTAGCTATCTGATCGGGGGGAAATCCTAATCAGACGGGTGAGATTTTTGAAGTCCTGTACTAGCATCCTGGCATTTTTGATGTTTGAGATTTTATTTCAAAAATGCCTGCTAATTTGCCGTCATCTTACTTGCCGACGCATGCACGCACGCACGCGCACGAATTAACTGCACACTACGGAGGGGCTATGAGGTGATGAGGTGCGGGTGCGAGGAAATGAGACTACAAATCAATTCGTCATTAGCAATTTATATCCTTACACATGTCACACTTGCTTTATCATGCCTAGATAGACCAGAACAAATATTATATACAGCAGTAGATAGTCGCAATAAACACTAGACCACAAGTTTACATGAAAGTGACAAAATAAAACAAAACAAATTCTATGATTACAAAAATATAACAAAATAAATATAATACGGTTTATTCAAATAAATAAAATGGCAAAGATATTTTTATGCAAACATGAGGCTCCTACCATGATGTGTGAGACATTTGCTTTTCAACAGCAATCACAGATGGAAGAGCACCACGAAGAATTTAATGGTGAAAAGAACAATAAAGTAAAATAACTTCGATAACAAAAACAAATTGAAAGCCAAAAGGGCAGCATCATAACTAATAGTAAAAGATACATGCACATGATAAACAATGAAACATTTGATGCCAGATGTTGATTACCCCATCATTGACATAATGACACTACATCTCCACTACTCCAACACAGTTGTAATCTAAAGTTCAATTGTTCTGAACTGATTAAAGAGGTAACAAAGACAATGACTGCAGGCAAAGAATATTTCTCACAGCTTCTATAAATTGTGAGGCTATGGCCAACTTTTACTTGAGCACTAATGACAAATAACCCCACTAACTGGAGTGCAGTAGGAAAAAATGAACTGCAATATTAATATCCACACTGCAGCTTTCACCTTATTCTTACTCTCACTACTTCAGTGACATAATTTGGGGATTGCAGCTAAGTGTGACAATAAAAATAAAAATAAGTAAATTGGCAACCATTCCATAGCTGTCATATAAATTCTCCATCACAAACTATTTCAAAATACATGGGCAAATCCTATACAAGCTAAATGGAAAATAGAAAATATAGCATATGAGGCAGCATCAAAAAATTAATGCAGAATTTGATTTATCTCCTTGAATTTTGAGGTGTAATTTGGTCCAATGGAACTTGAAAGCAGGGTTTAAACTGAATATTATTTGTGACGGTGACTATTCATGGAACACAAAAATCACAGATGAAACAAACAATACTGGAGTGGGTGATGTGTGGGAAACTGACTAGTAGAGGTGCGTCTGACTTTTGAATAAAAATTGAAAGAGTCTGTGTTCATTCACACACAAACGATAAGAGATCACCATGTGGATAGAACAATTTCAAGTGTCATGGATGTGGAACCGAACAATAACATTTTTTTTTGTCACAGATGTACAGAAAGTCTGAAATTCCCTACACTGAACGCAATGTGAAATCTACACATATAAGTAATTTGACATGCGTTAGAAAAGGGGAAATATAACAGCAAACTAGTTACTCAAAATTTGAAATTCCACATGCATGAAGTTTTGGTTAAAATGTAACAATTATTTAGGCAAACCATCAAAAATTAACTAATAGATTCTCTACTGGCTCCAGCACAAAAGAATTGTTCTTAATTGGATTCATACATGTACACACAAACTACATGTGCTGTGCTGATACTATCATCCACAAAAATATGAAAGGCTAAGAGTTACCATGTCTAGAAAGCCAAAAAGACAGATATAGAAAAATAGTTAATGAGGTTAAGCTTAAATGTTTGCCTAGTTACAGGTACTTTTGGTGTCCGAATTTGGTGTTTTGCTGCATACTATGGAAAGATATCTAAACATCACTACACCAAAAGAATTTTTACAATACTCTTGAAAATACATCTACAGAAGAGCCTTGATTTCATAGCACATTTAGTTTATATTAAACAGTCATAAAGAAGAGAATAATAATATTTGTGACAGTACAATAGATCACAGTTTAAAATCTCATAAAAAGTTTCATGGGGAGATCTCACAAATACACCATTTTAATCATTGACATATATTCCCAAGTACAGAAAATGAATTCCATAAATCACAAAAATGCATTAAGTAGCATGTAGCCGTGGCTTGTTAAGGATAAAGAGAAGGTTCTACACAACAGATTGTAATGAGCATAATGTACACCACTTCTATACCGCAAACACGTCCCACCCCACCCCACCCACATACACATTTACACATCCAAACCCACACAATGCACATGCGAGCGTCTCTTTGACTCTACGATAGCATGGACTGCATTCGAGAAAAAAAATCTAACACCCTCCTATGATATTCATTTTTCACAAGGGATAGTTTCAATAGCATAAAGGAACTATCCAAATTTTATCCCTACATAATTTAAAGCTTTGCAGACCTCAGTCTTTCCACTCACAAAAATACTTTTTGGTGGTACCTTTCAACAGTATTCAAATCTGTGCATCACCATATGCACACAAACCCTACATGCTTCAAATAACAAGACAATAACCAAAATGCATTGGCAGAATTTTTGTTCATAACAGGTGAAATTCATTCAGATTCTTTAGGAATATGGTTAGGCTTAAAGGGACTTTGGCAGGCAAAAGGGGAGGCATACAGCAAGTTATCACCGTCCTCATAAACTTGGGCAAGGTCTCAAAGAAGATTTATAATCATATCCTATCTGTTACCATCTCTAGAAGTGCATAAAGTTTCATAAAATACAGAGAAGAAATATTTTAAAAGATACATTTTGGAGAAACATTTCACATCAGGGGAGAAAGAAAAATTGCAACATCCATTACATTTAACACACAGCTAATCAGAAACCAAGCTTTGAGGGGGAACTTTACTGGCATTCCATGAAAAAGATCACAGACAGGTTGACTAAACCGGACATGTGAATTGTACCCACCTAAGACATGCATGAAAATTTGTGCAAAAAGAAGCAATGGTTATGTAATTTAAAATAAAATAGAAAAGAAAAACTGGTATATTGCACAGCTATTGCTTTGTCCAAATTTAGGACTGATACAACTGTTTCCATAACATCTTTCTGTACAAAAAAAAAAGAAAAAAAGAACAGTCATACACAAATTCTCTTGCATCTGAGAACACTACATAAGGTATTTTCTTGGATACATCTTTGTATAACTTAAGATTGGCTAAAATCGTCCTCATATGCTATGCTTATGCTTAGTCACAACAATAAAACTACAAGTTATAATTGTGATATGAACAGCAGTCATTCATAATGCATGACACTTACACCCACTAAGAAGGAAAAAGTAATACTGCACATCAATTTAACAGCAGTGATACTTTTGAATAGAGAAAACACAAACAACCTTTTCTGAGGAATTAATTTTAACATATGGATACTATCAGATTGACTGAATTGGTGGCTGGAACAATAATCGTCCACAGTCAAAAGGTTGTAATAACCCACACGTAAGAAATGATCATGACTCCTGACTGGACAATAAACTTGTTTCCTGAAGTTGAATTCTGCAATGACAATCCTGTTAATTTTTGTATCATACATAAAAATACATGTCACTTCTCAAACTGCTGCTTCAAAGGAGTAAGATAAAAACAGAAAATGTCTGCTTCATATCTGTGATATGCATTTCATGAACAAAGGAAGGTACATTTAATCTTATGACATATTCAGGAGAGACATAATAAAAAATAAAGAAACACATCTTACAACAATCATTATCATCCCAAGTTCCCTACTGTTGATTTGAGGAAGTTACTGCAGTCCGAGGGAATTTGCAACAATGATAAAGATTTCAGCACCAATATGATTCATATTCATATGACGAATATGTAACTCCTTTCATAAACGTCAATGTAACTGGTCCACAGTCGTAGATTACATTCTAAGGGACTCACACTCACAGAAAGAATACAATTTAGTTCTAGTTTCGAGTGCACAAGTTAATAGAGGCATCAATCACCAAATTAGCATAGTGCTGTGCAAGAGAAAATTGGACAAACCCAATGATCAAATAAGTGAAGCGGGCTGCCTCAAACGAAGCCCCACTTTGAAGATAAGTGGTGTAATTCCCTTCCCAGCAGCACTACAAAAGTTATCTATTGAACGGTGAGAATACATGCCCCAAAGCACATAAATGATCCATTATCCTTTGGTACAACAAATAATCAAGAAAATCGAAGATCAACATTGCAGGACATGGCTTTGATGCGTTTCTGTTCACAATCAAGTCCATAATATCTTGGTACAAACAAATCACACACTGCATACCATCAAATAGAAAGAAAGAAAGCAAAATTATTGCTCTTGAGATTTCTTGTCACACAGAAAAAGTCAAGTAAGTAGTCCAAACACGAACACATCACTCATCAAAAATAAATAAAAACTCTTTATGTACACAATAAGGCAAGGGTAACAATTCAGGATTAGGCCTTGGTTCCATTCTGATAAAAATTTACTAGAAGGTTCGTACCACAAACAAATACCCCCCATGATAAATTGAAGGCGTTGAAAAACAATATTTCTTTCATGCAAGAATGTCACACACATATAATCAAACAATAATTAATCACAAAATAAATTTAAATCTAAAGAAGATTTTTAAAAAGACAGGATTTTGGTACGAAATAATACATTTTACAGGTATTCATGTAAAGGTAAAGATTAATTTCTACTAGTATATGGTTTCGGTCGTCCTCAAAAAAGAATAGCACTTCTCAATGACAGGGTAAAAGGAGCAATAACATTGCCACAAAACTCCTAGATATTGAAAAGTATAGGACTCAATTTGTAAGAGACTAATTAATACTCGCATCAAGTCAACTAAGTATATCCTTAGTTCATGCAGACAATTAAACAACTCCCAGGAAGACTGGACTAGAAACACATTATTGATAGGCAAATTTAGAAAGGCTGCAGTTATGCACATTTCTTCTGACTTGCCAGAGGTCAACGAGTCTCTACCACCCAAATACAACCCCTGTGTCTGGTTAAATCACAATTACCTACCCTAGCTCTTTGAATAAATTATGGAAAACTCATCACAAAAAGCAATGCAGCAAACACAATTTAGCAGCTCAGGACATTGCTCACAAACCTTAAATGTCTGGGCGTATTGAACACAGTTTCTAAACGCTGAAGTGACGTCTTTACTATTGTGCTTATACAGATCAACCATCTTCAAGTAGTATGATTTAATGAGAATGGTCTATTGCAGCAACTTATTTTGTGGAAGACTATACCATCCACACAAGTACATCACTTACTTTCTACAATGGTAGTCCTCTTTAACACACATACTCACACACGCAAAGGCACACTACAGACAGACCTTTGACACATCGAGATCCTCCACAGGGATAATTACACCTCAAATACATCATAGATCAGCCCTAAATATAGGCTTGCGTTTAAACTAATTGTAATTATAGCTAAGAGTTGCCACAAACCGCCTGAATACTTATACTGCAATATTACTTCTTTGAGCAGGAATCACAAGACAAGCTGTTCTATGAGATAAAATAACAAGAAAGGAAGAAAATAAAAACACACAAGTCAATAACATGCCACAGTCACAGCATAACTAATGGGTACCCGCAAGGGTGCACACAATTCATCAGATGAAAAATAAATGTTCAGACTGATGTGAAACAATAAGAGTTACTTTAAAGCTTGGTCAGTACATGTTCCGACTGTTGTTGAAACATGATAAAAAATAGAAAAAGGAACACAAAACAAGATCTAAAGTGTGATACAAAAACAAATTCCTTAATGCAACATTCACTGGATTGACTATAAAAGCATTAAGTTAGATCAGAATAAAAGACATAAATTAATCCCTAAAGTGCAAGCACATGTATTGACAAATGCATGTTGAAGTCAGGATATTTTGAACTAAAAATAAAATAAATTGAAAATGCATTTGTCTTGATCATTCCTCTCTTCATAAAGAGAGTAGGCCTGTCAATAGGAAGAAAGGTAAAATGGACTTAAAAAACAGCATAAATCAATAAAAGTACCTTAAGAATAAGCATAAAACACAGCCATTTGTAGTAGACATGAGCTAAATAAGTAATGATTTACATCAATTCCATTTTGCATCAGGTTCTTAGAGTGGATTGAAACCACATTCTGCTCCAGACTACTTCTCTAGTAATGCACTACTAAGGGAATGGAACTAACAAAGTGTAGACATTTTGCTGGTTACAAACAAGGTAACGGCACACAGCAAAACAAAATCTACAGTTGAAATTAAGGTTTATGAAGATGTATTTGGTTTTCTTCCTCCTCTTGGCTTGATTGATTCTGATATTTGCCACATAGCCTCTTCAGAAAGAAACTCATCAAAGTTACTGAAGAAGGCAATAATTCTTTCTTGCTTTTTAAAGGAATATGTTCTAGAAAATAAGACAGTTACAAAGTCCATTACTAATAAAAATTTACTCTCCAATACTTGAAATATAAAAAATTAGTTCTTACCCTTTCTTAAACCGCTTCATATTTTCAACAATATTAAACTGTTGCCAGCGCTTTGAAAAATTGATTGTCCCATCAGCAAGTAAATCACTGTTACCTATGTGAACAAAGGTAAGGTCTTGAAGGACTAGACCACTGAAACCAAGAAAACAACTTAGTAACAAGGAACATAAGCTGTTAATTAAAATACAATATTTCACAATAACTCACATATATGGTATGCAAGGAGGATTGGTGTCTGCAAGAGCCTGACGATACGCACGGAAACTGGAGGAGCTGTCGATAAGTGCACAATACTCTTTCAGGCCTTCTGTAATGTGCTTTTGCCATTCAAGACGTCTTATGGGAGCAGAATCCAACGCTGACAGTAGAGCCAAATAGGAATTGAAATTGTTCATTTTCCGCAAGTGCTTCATAATTTTAATGAACTTTACAACATAGCGTTCTCTGTCTTTGGCCTCAGATTGCTCTAAAATTCGTGAGCGTGCCCTGCAAATGCAATGCAAAACTGTTCGTATGAAGGGATTTCTAACAGTATCCGAGTTACATTGGCCTTTGAATTAGAAATGGCATTACCAATAGGACATTTTGTTAAAGTGTTCCGTGAAACGTGTCAGGTTTGGGCTTCTTTCTTCATTTTGTTCTTGAGCCCAAATGAGAACTTCAGGTATTTCTATTTTCATAAAAAGCTGTGCATCAAGGAGTGTCATCTGCTCTGCAATTTGCTCTGACTTAAAGTCCAATAAGGAGGCTTGTCTGAAATTTTTCATTAAATGTTTCAATTATTTCTCCGAATTAGCAAAATCAGTTAGCAAATACACAAGAAGTAAAGTGAAACATACCGGTAGCGAGTGTAAACATTCTGTGATGGCAACAATGTATTGGTGGTGTTGCAGAGCAATTTGGCACTGTGCTTCTCTAAAATTTTCACACGTAAAGCTTTTGCCATAGTGAGATCACCACTGGCCAGAAGTTGATAAACAAAATTCATCAGTGTTTGAAGTACATTGTCATCCAAGTCTGAAATACTAAAACAAAAGGCCAAAGTAGATTATCACTTTAGGATCATGGAAGATAAATCTAAGGTATTAAAAAGAAAATTAACTTACGTGAGATCACTGACAACGCGTACCAACAGTGAAAATGATTCTTTGGCAGCCCTTTGCTTAGATACTTCAGCAGAGCAATGAAAACGCTGATGCCGGTAGCACAGCTTTTGAATGAGTTCATGGGGTGATAAAAACGTACGATATGTGGTGAGGAAAGCCTCTTGATACAGGAAATCTGAAACATAAAGATATGGAACTTTTGAGGATTCTCTTACTATGAATCAACATAAAAATGTAAGGTGGGTTTAGAGACACATCATATCTCTTAAAAAAAAAAAAAAAAAAAAAGGCTGTGCGGCTTAACAGTTAATTAAAACAAGAAAGAAATGTTCCTTACTGGTTATCCTTAAAGTAATTAGTAACTTAAAAAAAAGTTTTAATTACCACATAGCCACAAAATTGACACAAAAAATAAAACAAGTTTGAAAAAAATACCTGTTTCATTTTCCTCTGAGAGAGCAAAAATGGAGAAAAAGAGAGCAAAGAAACAATTACAGTTAAAACCTGTACTTCCTTCTTTTAACTTTCTCAAGACATAAAAAGTACAGAAACAGACATTACCATTTTTGTTTGCTCTGGTGGCATGAACAATGAGACCATCTTCAGACCCCCCTCGAATATCAGGTCCATCTTCATCTGACTTTTTCAGAACCAAGTGCCTGCTGACATCAAGTTCTTCAAGAGGATTTCCTGGTTCGTCTGCCAGGACTCCCTGTGATTTTGAGGCTCCTTCACTTAGATGCATTGGATACTGGTCAACAGCAGCTGGAGAGTGAGCTGTTATAGGAACTGGTATGAAAGCAGGGGGCAAGGGAGGTTTGGGTGATAGGTCAAGTCTAGGAGGAATGAATTTTTTCTTTTCTTCTTTCCTGAAATTTCAAGATGGTATTTATTTAAAACCATGAAACAAAATAAAGACAAAGCTAAAAAATGATAATTAACATAAACTTACAGTGCAGGAGAACTTGGTGATGTGTTTGTGACAGGTGATGATAATGGAGGACTACTAACTGACCGTACACTGGAAGTACGACTTCGTTTAGGTGGTAATGCAGGAGGGATGGTGTTCCCAATATCTGCAGCCACTGGAGAATTGCTGAGACTGAAAAATACAGAAGAAGAGGGTGAATTTATAAAATACAAAACTTTGCCTGAAACAGCAAGGGAGCATTGGACTTTTCCAAAAAAAAAATCTTACCTCTCACGTTGACAATGAAACGACCGTGACTGTACAGCAGAAAAATTATCATGCTGCTGCCATTCATTTTGAAGGACATTGTAAGTATGCATAGAATGTCGAAGGAAATCATTGTTGTTTGTGTGAGAACAGTTTCCAAACATTTCCATGTAGGCCATGACTGCAACAGGTAAACAAAGGAGGACTTAGTACAACTGAAAACTGTGAACAGATTGTAGAATGGAGACATGCTGGTGCAGAGTACAACATTCAAATTGGGGCACAAAAACAAAGGAGTGAAATCAAGTAAGATAAAATAGAGCGTTAGTGAAAAATCATTCGTAGTAAAAAACAATAAATAACATAAAATAGAAAAAAAATGTCCTGTTTTAACAAGAGTTTTGGAGGCTACGAAGCACATATATAACTAAGAATGTGCATGGAAGGAAATGGTAATTGTAATTTCCTTACCCGAGTAAGCCACTGATTGGAACACTGAGGGACAAACACCAAATGAGTTTTAATAGTGTGTTGGATGCAAAGGACACATTTAGAAGCAGAGAAGAGAAGGCAAAAGACACACAAACACACACCTTGAAACCCATTGAATACCAATTTACATGCCAGAGAGATTTGAAACACCACAAGATCAAATTGAAATCTGATTCACAACACTATCCATGCTCAAAGATGATATGTTACCAAAGAGAGTTACTTATACTTTAAGCGTCATTTGAAACTCCCACAGGATTAGCCACACTTGAAACTGGCGTGCATTAAGGAGAGAGACCTCCTGTTAGTCAAGAAACACCAAAGCTACAGGAATAACAGAATCAGCTTTCACCCCCCCCCCCCCCCCCAATAGAATGTCTTCAATAAATTCCTACCCAAGATGTGAATAAAACGGTTAAGTCACATTTTAGCACACATAGTCACACCCAGAGGAGAACGGCTTTTTCACAGCACGAGTACCGACGAGGATACTCACTGTGTTTTTTCTTGAGCGGCAGTGGCGGCGGTTTGCCACACTCCGGGCTGGGGCCGCTCAGGGCCATGGCAGACTTGTGGGCCGGCAGCATCAGGTTGGAAGGTGACGTCGAGGACACCTGCAGCGCCGAGTGCGACTGGGACTGCATGACGGTGGCCGTGGTCTGCGTCTGCACCTGCAGCTGCACCTGCGCCGCCAGCAGGGAGCAGTTCAACGACGGCGGCGACGACGACGACGCGGGCAGAGCCAGCGCCAAGTCCAAGCAGGCCGAGTCGGTCGCGTCGGTGCCCGGGACGTTGTCGTACTGCGAGGGGAGCCGCTCCCGCCGCGGCCCGGGCCCGGGCCGGCCGCGGCTCTTCTGCGGCAGCGCGGGCGGGGAGCTGCCGTTGCTGGCGGGGGACGACCTCTCGAAGACGCCGTCGTCCACGCTCTGGGGGACAATGAAGGCCGCGGCCGTCAAACCATGCGCTCTCCACGCCCCGCCACGCCCCCGGGGGGCCCAGGTGACCTGGGCGAGCCAGCACGCCACACTTACGCTGATGTCCAGGCGGGAGTCCTCGTCCAACGGCGTGAAGCCCAGCCTCGTCGCGGAGGACGACGTCGAGGACGAGACGGAGACCGTCCGGTGGGACTGCGACACGACCGACGCCGCCACCACGGCCGTGGAGCCGCCCTTGCTCGCGATGGACACGGAGCTCTGCTGGGATGACCTGAGGGGAGCCGGACCGTTAGGCGTGTCGCTGGGCGCTAATGGGCCCGCAGGTGGCCGCGCCTTACCTGTGGTGCGACGAGGACGCGGAGGCGACGAAGCTGTGCAGCGCCTGCGCGCCCGGGCCACCGCTGCGCAGGGAGTGCATGGACGCGAAGCCCGACTCGGCCAGCGACGAGGACAGGTGGTGTCCGACGGCCAGCGGCGCGGCCCCCGCCTGCACGCCGAGCACCTGCACCAGGCCGTGGGCGTGCGGCTCCGGCCCGCCCTCGCGGCCCTCCCAGCAGCAGCACGGCGACGGTGACGTGGACGGGGAGCCGTCGCCGCCACCGTTGACGGCGCCCTTCGGGGTGCCGGGCCCCGAGCCCGGCCCCAGCCTGTTGCCCCAGGAGGGGGCGCAGGGGCTGCGGCTGGTGCGGCTGGCGCGCCCCCCGCCGGGGCTGGGGGTCGGGCCGGCCGTCCCCGGGGCCAGCGTGAGCGAGTCGCTGTGGGTGTCGGTGCGGTCCGTGTCGTGCTCCGCCTCGGCCTCCATGAGCGCGCGCAGCTCCTCCTCCTCGTCGCGGGAGTGGTTCAGCACCGAGTCCAGGCTGCCCGCCGACGCGCTCAGCAGCGAGGACGTGTCCTCGGGCGACTTGCTGCGCAGGCTGAGCCCCTCCAGCCCCACCAGGCCGTGGCCCACCCCCATGGGGCCCACCCCCACGGCGGCCGAGTGCCGGGGGCGGCGCTTGGGGGGCAGCGGCGGCGGCTCGCCGGACGGCGACGGCGACCCGCCGCCCTCCGACAGGCACCAGGGGCGCCCCACGGGCAGCGGCGGCTTCGGGGGCGGCTCGTCCGCGGCGTCCACCGTGTCCAGGAGCACCGAGTCCGAGCTCTGCGAGTGATGGTGGTGGTGGTGGTGGTGGTGGCCGTGGTGGTGGCGCTCCATCACCGACTGCGACGTCTGCTCCAGAATCTGGCGCTCGCGCGGCGTCAGCGGGATGTCCGGCAGCGAGCTGCGCTGCGGCAGCTCCAGCCCCGCCATGGAGTAGCTCGACTTGCGGTCCATGAGGGCGTGGGCCATGGACGACGCCTGCGGCACGGGCGGCGCCGACTTGAGCGGGCCGCTGCCCGCCGAGCCAGCCGAGCCCGACGACCCCACCGACCCGGAGCTGTGCCGGCTGGCCAGCTTCTCCTTGGCCAGCGCCACCAGGTTCAGGACGGCCTCCTCCACGAGCTGGACGACCTGCGGGGAGGGGAGCAGCGGTCTGTGAGCGAGCTCTGAGCGCGTCGCGGCCCGCCGTGCGTGCCCGGACGCCGGTGGCAGTCGCAGTGAGCAGAGCGCGCGGCCGGCCAGCCGCCGTGTCCGAATCTGCCCCGTCATCAGAAAGAGGCACGACCGGACGAGCCGAGCCGAGAGCACCGCGCGCCGAGCGACTCAGCGGCCTTGGCTGGGCGCCCTCACCTACCTGCGCCACGTTCTCGGTGTTGAGGGCCTTGCCGCCGCTGAGCAGCACGTCGTCGCAGAGCTTGATGAGCCGCGCCATGCTCTGGTACACCTGGTTGGTGGCGGACACGAGCAGCGAGCTGTGCGCGCCCTGCTCGTTGAGGAGGCAGGTCTTGAGGGCGCCGTGGATGGTGGCCACCGTCTCCAGCACCACCGTGCCGTTGCCGGGCAGCACCTCCAGCTTGTTGTTGCTGACCACGTCCCGGAAGTGCTTCAGCGCGAACTGCAGCTGCGAGGGCAGACACGAGCGGGATGAGCAGAAGGGACGCCACCCGTCCAGTGCGCGCGGAGCGGCACACCGAGACGCCTGGTCCGCGGGCAACGCGGTGCGCACGCGTGCCGTGCGGGCCGGCCTACCCCGGCACCCGCAGGCGGCCACCTACCTGTCTGACGTGGGCGTCCAGGTCCTGCAGGGGGTTGCGGGAGGCGGGGCTGCCGTCCACCATGTCGCTCTTGGTGGCCCTGACGGGGGTGCGCGACTTGGGGGACTGCGGGGAGCGCGACGCGGCCGAGCCGCTGCCCCCCGAGCCCCCGGAGCCGCCGCTGCCCCCGCCGCCGCCCGGGGACCGCATCTGGGAGAGGATCTCCAGGAAGTCGTCCTTGAAGGAGCGCGCCCTCCGCGCCAGCCGGCTCCCCCGGGGCTTGCCGTGGAACGAGCCCCCGTGCCGGCTGAGGCCGCGGCCGCCCGGAGCCTGCGGTGTCTGCTGCCCGCCGCCGGGCCCCGCGCCCGCGGGGGCGGCGCCGACCTCTGACTCTGCAACACACCGCCGCCGGCCCGTCAACAGAGAGCTCCGGGTCCCAGTCCCGGCCCACCCGCGCGTCGACACCGTCGCCAACGTGTCCTACATCGTCCTGAGGACACAGCAGGCCCTCGCGCTGTCACCGCCGCTTCCTGTAAGGCACACGCACGCGCACACGCGCGGGCAGAGGGGGCAGGTCTCGGGGACGCCGCGACGGAAGTGCGCGACGCGATGCCGCGCGCCGGGCCGGGTCGGGCGGGGCGGGGCGGGGCGGGGCGGGGCGGGGCACGCCCATGGCACCTCGCCTGTCCACGCGCCGCTATATTTGGAGCGGGGAGCCACAATCCGTGCCCGACACTTCCATGCCACTCTGTACTCTGTGCATCATCAGGGCCTTAATGGGTTCGGCCGGGGCAGCCGGGGCGGAGGTGCCGAGCGGCGCGGTGCGGTGCGGGGGCACGCCGCGGGCCCGTAGGCCGCCGCTGCCGCTGCACCGGACACCGCCGCCGATAAACATTTCCCGAATAATTTCTCGTCCCCGATAAAAAAATATAATAAAGGCGAGAAATCGAAGCAGGGAGCGAGGCGCGAGGCCCGGGGTCCCTTCACTCACGTCCGCGCAACGGGCCGGGCCGCGGCGGTATCTGTCGGGACGAAGAGCACCTGATTATCACGTACTAGTTTTCTATAGGGTGTCGGCGTGCGTGCGTGCGTGCGTGTGTGTGTGTGTGTGTGTGTCTAGGAGGAGCAGCCCGAACTACCGGACTGTGTAGGTCCTGTCACTTGTTTCGGCAGAACAGTATACAGCCAGCGGGTTAACTTTCATTCATTCGTTCGTACATTCATTCATTCATTCATTTGGCCGAAGGGGCCAGCGCCCCCGCAGTCTCGCGCCATTTCCAGATCGGACTGACTGGACGGGCCAGCTATAGGCTGTACTTCACGCCGGGCGCGAAATGCTACACCAAGACACTGCAGTGAGTCCCCCCTCCCTCTCCCCCAGCCAGTGGTCCGCCAGAGGAGGCGCGAAGCTAACCACCCCAAGCCGTGCGTTAAAAATACGTCTGAACGCTGGCGCGCGGCTCCACGAGCAGTCATGCTGCTACAGTGTGCCGTGCCGTGCATACACTTAGCGCGGAATTCCCCCGCAAAGAGCAGAGATTTGGGCGGCCTGTTGAAACGGCGTGGGGGGGGGGGGGCGCACGGCAGCATGGGGGTCCGAGGGTCCGTGCTCCTGCAGCGGCCGCCGGCTCCTGCATGAACATGACGCACGGGCGCGCGCGACGCATGTCGCGTCGTCGTGAGTCACGCTTGGCTATTGGCCGGCGCAGCGGTGAGCCCCCTAGTCACGGCCAATCGGGTGACGGCAGGAGAGAGAGAGAGAGAGAGAGAGAGAGAGAGAGAGAGAGAGAGAGAGAGAGAGAGAGGATGGATATCGTTAGGACATCCTAATGTGTGCAACGCAACTTCCGGAGGGGGCGCGCGCGCCAAGCTGCTGCGGAAGAGAGGAGGGGGACGCCCCCCCCCCCCCCGCCACCCGTCCAGTCAATCTCCACACATAAACAGGCCAATCACTTTCGATAACCCGACACTCGGCGGCCGCGCCGCGCGGTCACCACGAAAACACACTGATGACGGGGCGGGAGAGGCCGGGGCCCCGAGGCCGCGGGTGCGGGAGTGCGGTCCAGCAGCGGGGCGGCCATCGGCCTCCTCTCCCCCGCCCAATCAGAGCAGGCGTCGCCAAAAAATAAGCAAGGGGGAAAAAAAGGAGCTCAAACACACGGGCGGCAATGTTCTGCAAACTGCCGCCGGTCCGCGGCCTCGTGTTGAGTGGCTGCTTTCTGCCTACTTTCCACGCGCGCACGGCCCCCGCGGCCCCCGCGGCCCCCGCGGCCCCCGCCTCGGCGAACACACGGTGGCGGACGCCCCATCCTTCCTCGCGCCTGTCGCCCGCTGTCGCCGCCACCCCGCCCCGCTGCTTCCAAATAAAGACCGTACCGGCACTTGAGTCCTGCTCCTGCTTAGTTATGCCTGTCCTCGTCACGGACGCGCCGGCTTCTGTGCCTCTTCTGTCACACACACGCACACACACACACACACACACAGACGGCACGACGGTTCGCGTGGGAGGCCGCGGAGCGAAGGCACTTCCCTGTCCGACACGGCACGACGAGTGGGTGCGCGACCACTACAAGCCCCAGCGCCGGCGTCCCGACGTCCGCGGCCGTGCCGTCTCCACGGGCGATGACTGACTGAGCAGCCGGCAGCCGGGCCGCCACGCCCCGGGCCCGGCCGAGCAGCCCGGGCCCCCCGCAGGCCCCCGCAGGCCCCCGCAGGCCCCCGCAGGCCCCCGCAGGCCGCAGCCGGCAACAAGACGTCGCTGACGCCCCGGCGCCGTGCGTGGTGCGGCCCGAGGGGGTCTTCGCCGCGGCAGCACACGCCGCCGCTTCGCGAGCCCCTCAGGTCCTGCCGACGCCGCCGCCGCTGTCGCCTCGCCCCCCGCGAAGTGAGGCACCTACACACGCGGCCCGCCACGCGGAAGACGGCCGCGTGCAGCCGGGCCGACTCGAGTCGACTCGACATCCGCCGAGGATTTACTACAAGGCACTATTTCCCCCAACACTAATGCCACCGGGCTGGCACCAAACCATAACCACAAAACACGCCGGGCGCCCCGTGGGAGGAGGGGGGGGGGGGGGTTACGGTGTCAGACGCCGACGCTCCCAACGCCGCGGCGGGGGTGAAGGGAGGAGGGAACGCGGTGCGAATTACAGATTTTCCACGATACCCACCGGCGCTGGGTTTGCGTGAGGATATGCGGGGAGAGGAAGGAGGACCGCTCTCTACGCACGCGCGCCGCTCCGCACTAATTTTAAACGCGCGCGTCTCTCTCTCTCTCTCTCTCTCTCTCTCTCTCTCTCTCCCCCTCCCGCTCTCTTCCTCTCGTCCAGTTGCCGTCAGGGTCAGGGGCTGCTCTCCCTACCGCTGTCGTCATCGTCAAGCTCGTCGCCATCCGTGGAGTAGCAGTCGCCGGCCTCGGGGGTCCAGGGCAAGGCGTCCTCTTCCAGCGGCGCGAACCGCCCCCCGCAACCCTCAGCGGCTACGTCGGGGTCCTCGGCGACGACCCCGGGGGCCCGCGAGGTCCGCGACGATACCCAGTAGGTGCGCGGCAGGCGGGCCATGGCGGCAGCCCTCCGACTGCGGGGTCCGGCCCGTCCGGCGGTGTCGCAGCCCGCCGCCGGCTCTCTCCTGAAGGCGACGCCGCGCGCCTCCGGCTGCACAGCACTTTGACAAGTGCAATTGGGGGAAAGCGGCGCTCGGGCGGGTCCGGGCCGGCGTCACGCCGCGGCGAGCGGCCGCGCCGGAGATCAAGTGGCCCGCGGGGGAGTGCAGGCGCCGGGCCCCCGCCCCTCCAGAGCCACGAACCGCGACTCGACCACCCGCAGCCGGCGACGGTGGCTGAGGCCGGATCCGATCGGCTTCACCGGCCGCCAACAGGTCGCCGTCGACGCGGAAGCGACGCCTCAGCAAAGACTGATACCAGCAGGCCGGGCCCGGGCTGACCGCGGCGCCGAGGATCGAGGGCCGGCGGCGCCCCCCGGCCGTCGCCGCCCACGCGTTTCGCGTGGGGAGGGGGAGGGGTTGGGGGTTGAGGCAGGGCAGGTGGGAGGAGCAGGGGGGCGTGCCATGCCCCCGCCGTGCCGCGCCGCACGCCGCCCTAGAGCAGCGTGTGTTGCCGATCACGGCCGATCGTGCCGGGCTGGACGGACGACAAGGATGGAGAGACAGCACTGGGGGATGCTCTGCAAGATGCTCAGCACAGTGACAATGAGTGGCCATGCTTGGGGGGGTTTTCCTCACACACAGACATTAAAGGCTTTCAATGCGTGGAAACGTGAAAACACAGTACCATTCCATCAGTTTCATTCCATCCAGGTGAAATGATCATAACTGATCAGATTATATTATTTGAAATAAGTTGACAATGCATACAGAAAGTCTGATCAAAATACTTGTTGGACCTAAAAATGGAAACACAGAAAACACCTGGGTAAAACACCCTTCAATAAAAGAAAATAATACATAACAATTGGTCCAGAAGTTAAAAGACTTAACAAATCATGGTATTGGTGATCTAGTAAATATTAGTTAGTTGTTATCAGTAAACATTCCTTGATATGATGGCATATTCCACAAAAAATCTACTGCCATGTGAAACATTCAGAGCCATTAAAAATCTGAAAAAATATTGAAGAAGAAGGTTCTTCAAAACATAAACAAACATTTCTGCTAGAAACTGACAGATTGACATGTTAAAATCATAACCTACACATTTTCTGTCTTGACAATATGTTACTTTTAGTATGGTCTCACGGCGCTGCCAAAGTTCTTTGGAACAGAAGATGACATTAAAAGGAAAAGTACACAATCAAGACACATCAGTATAACTATTTTCATTCAAATTGTGTGCATTTTCAAGTGGATCTGGGAGCTAATAGGTAGGTTTCTCTAGTAGTGATGGTTATTTCTTGGACCCTACCTGGTACTTGTCTGTCATGTTTGGGCGTTCCGGACATGTCGGGGAGTGCTCGGACTCCACAGTTTCACTCAACATAACCAGTCATAATCGTTACTCAACACTGGGAACGAAAAATCCGTAAATTGTCAACCATTTTTCCACCTATTTTGCATTTTTGCACTGTCAGAGCCTTGTCGGAATCCCTGAAAAGATTTAGTCACGTGATTCGTCTCCGCCTTCTTGTACAATTTTTTGTTTTCTAAAGTAAAATATTTATTTGTACCTAAATTACATGTTTGCTATCTTTGAAAAAAAAGTTCTGTCGTTTCTGACTCATCATAACTTTGATAAACGGATAGTACGTCTCGCGAGAAAACGAACATAACCCCACTTAAACCGAGAACTCGATGACGTCATTTCTCCAAGTGTTTGTTTACATGTTTACATTGGGCGTCAATGAAGATTATCGATGACAGTACACGCGATGACATTTTGTTATGTCCACAATTGTCGTTGCAATGTAATAACTAAAGTGACACTGAGATATGGGTAAAAAGGAGGCAAGGTGTGTACCTTATGCAGTTCATGATTATTGCTTGTTGATAAATTTTCGCTAAATGCTGTACGTTGTCTCCCCGCGATTTTATTGTTCAGTCTTTCGCGTTAGTTGTTCGCACTAACCGCACTGAAAATGTAGCTTGATCGTTTCAGCGCAAAAACCAGTGGCAAAATTCAAATCATCCGTATCACACTCATGTAGTAGCACCAGGAACACCTAACCCAAGTCTAACCTTGGCTTATTTTCTTCTCACTTGTGTTATTTGCCAGTTCTCTAAAGAAACCATGAAAAATTAATATTTGAAGTTGGTTTGTTTTTCTTGCACATAAAATAATTATATTAATAGTGTTGTGCATTAATGGTAAATATACTTGCTCTGGTTTCAGCAAAGGAAGAGAATGGGAAAAAGGACGACGTGATGTGTTAAATCAAGCATTCTGTGATTTGTACAAAGCTCTCCCAAGTTATGTTGAAGGGCGGACCATCAGTAAAAAAACCATCCTTATCCAAGCTCTTGCAAGTATTTGCCAGCTGAAAGAAGGAAAAGGAGTTCAAGATGTACAAGGTAAAAGCGTTAATACCTCCGCTCCCTAAATGCTGTCATTTGAAAACAGATATGTTTAAAACTAAACATTGACATCCTGTGATTCATATAGGAACAGAACAGTTGGAGTCATCAGCAATACAGAAATGGATCCATCATATTCTCTCTAAATTTAGTCAGCTTGTCCTATTTCTTCGCGTGTCAAATGTGGAAGTACCAGCAGATTACATCACATTGGAAGCACCTCCTGTCTGTGTCAGACCTGACATTGTGCAGCTTGTTTCTGAAATTGGTAAGTTGTTCTTTGTTCCATTTATTGCTTGCTGCACTCCACACTATCAAAAACTCAACTACTGTGCCCATTTTCTTTCCTTAGGGACATCCATACCTGGCAGTTGTAATCAAACTCAGAGAAATAGCGCAATTCAGAAGCAGAAGCAGAGAGTCAAACTCAAGAATGATAGGGATGATACTATTTCACTGATGAGTGATATTGATGGGTGCGCCGCCCCCAAAAAAGTGTTACCTACCACCAGTGTCAAAGCAGTTCCGTGCTCTAATTTCAAAAGTGACTTTAACACAGGTCTGGTTACAAACCCTACCATGATTCAAAGTAACCCTGTAGTCGTTCAACCTTCACCTCTGCAAACTCAACTTCTCTTTACATCTGGTAGTCCCAGTGCTCCTCTAACATCACCACTTCCATTGCTAGTCTCTGTAACAAGTGTGAAAACTGTCAATCCTTTCATTCTTGTTCAAAGTAATGTTATGGCACCAACTCCATTGTCAACTCAAAAGGTTGTTTGTAGTGCTAATAATGCTCGTCCCATTCAGCCAGGACCGCCAAACAAAGCTTTAAAAAAGGCAAAAAAAGTACCGATTCCTTCATTAAAACCAAAAACTGTTTTAAGGAATATTTCATCACAAGTTACCAGCAGAAAATTTTTGAAGAGAGATTCAAGGAAGATTGTTCCAAAAACTTCAGGAGGAGCCAACAAAGATAAGTCACTCAAAAGCAGTAAAGGAATTAGATTGTCGAAGTTATCAGGTGTGAAACCTTCAAACACCGTGGCAGAAAATAAATTCAGTTCACCAGTTGTACCTGCAAAATGTGGGGATACCACATCTGAGAAACAGATAGGCACCCAGATGGGGGAAAGAAACCAAGAAATTATTTTGGATATTGACAAGGAAAATGTAGCAGGAAATTCCAACAGCTGCACGCTTATCGGAAATAATGAGAAACTGGATACCTTGACATCTTCAACATCAGAAGAAATGTGTGTTACTACAGAAAGCGATTCTATCAAAGGATCATCAAAGGAAGCCACTGTGGATGTACCACCGGCAAACACAAATGTAGAGCAGCAGCTGCAGATAGAAGAAAATGCAACCAAAACATTTAAAGTTCCTGGAAACATTACAACAGAAAAGAAGCGCCTTTGTGAAGTAGATACCAACATTGATAATTTGAAGAGACTGAAATGTGACCTTGAAGCAGGTGATACTCATGGTGAAAAACCAGGTGAAACTTTAAATAGTGTCAACTCAACTGATGAAATATCCTCACCTTCAAAAACTTCTAAATCAAACTACACAATATCTGCATTGTGTGCAAGACGGCAGCTTTTGCAAAATCCTGAGGCTGGAGGAGGTAATTCAACGCAAGTCACATCTCATGAAAGAGTTTCAGATCTTCTGAATTCCAAACCAACAAGTATGAGATTAACAGGAGATGTGTCTGAAGGAATAGGTGGTGACAAATCCAATGATAACTTTTATAATTTAGTTAAAAGCAAGGGAACTGTTTCAGCTGAAATGTACAGTGAGTGGTCCGATAAATCAAAATTTAAGTCTGACCGAGCCTGCTCTTCATACAATTTATTTTCTAGTGTACCATTGCATAATAACAAAAACACATTTATTCCTATTACTGATATTGATAATTTTAAGACTGTACCTGAGCCATTTGATTCAACTGACAGCTCTTTTGGATTGCCACTGCATCCTTCAGATATATCGAATGATATTTTTGCCTCTTTGCAAGTTCCAGCCGGAGGGCACCATTCAGAATCCATTTCACCGACAGCTGCCTTCCTCCTAGCATTCCCCCTCGTGTCAACCTCAAAGGCCTCAGAATTACTCTCAGATGAAGCAGCATGTGAAAATAATGACAGCCAACCTGGCATGAAAACAATTCTGCAAATTGGAAATTTGGATTGTGACACTCCTGTTACTAAATGTGTCAGTGTGTTTTCTTCTATTGATGGTAGCAGCATAGTTGACAGTGCCCCCAATGATTTCAGTCAAGATACCTTGTCAAGTGCCATTTTAAAAAACAAATCTCTGCATCCGTCAGTGGATGTGGGAAGTTTCATGCAAAAGCATTGTGTTGAAAATAATGCTCATGCAGTGAAATGCAGTAATGTTGATCATATTATACCACTGAAAGAAAGCTCTAGCTTTTTGCAGAGAACTTTACAGACTTCTGTGTCTCTGAAAGACAATACATCGTTGTCTTCAAAGGCAATTTATCAGAATCCTTGTTCCAGCAATGACAAACTGACTTGCCAGTCAAGGAGTGAGCCCACTTCTGTTCCATCAGATGACTCAACTGGCATGGCACCTGGAAGTGAGTTAGGAGGAACTGTGCCAATCAAAACCTCTCTGAAATTGAACACTTCGCAGCAGTCAACTTTGTTCCTCAATTGTGAGAAGCAACCTGATTGGCTGGAAATTACTCAGACATCTCAAGGAACATTTCCAGACTTTTCAACAAGTGCCTCTCGTTCTGACTGTGCTGTTAACTATGTTTTACCTTCCACGTTGATGAGCTCAAGCACTAATGGTGAGGAACTGCATTCATCGAGTAGGCACCACTCATCAAGTATTCTCTCATGGTCAACAATGAATCCATCAGATAACATTCAACTATCCAAGCCAACTTCCAAACTATCTCATGTCCAGGAGGCATACCCATCTTCAAAAGTTTTAACGAAGACTGTGGAGATGCAACAATTAATACCAAATCATAGTGGTGCAACATCTACATCTAACCAAAGCCAGATGATTCCTGGATCCAGCTTACCAATTAGCAATAAATTGAATGTTAATGCTGCCAGCTACCAGTCTCAAAATATTGTCACGTGTTCAGACCAAGGATTATTGTTGAGTAGTAAACAGAATGTTTCTTCTAGTAATTTTATTTCCTCTGGAAGCAATTCAGTGGGTAAGAAGACGTTTTCATCAAAACAGGTGGAGTGTAGTTCTGCAGAAGCCATTAAAGTTTCATCAAATTCTAGTGGAGGTGTACTGTATACTCACCAGCAAGTTGATCTTAGGCAAGGAACTGAGACAAGTTCTTCATCAATTGCATACCCGCCTTCAGAAGTCAAACAAAGTAAAGTGAATATCCCTTATTATGACAACAGAGCATCATCTCAAAGCATGAAATCTGGATTGAACTCCACTAGTAATAATCAAAGTTCCAAGCAATCAGTCAGTGCACCAAACTACAATCATAGTGCAGTCAACCCTGAACTGAAGCAGACATCAGCTGTTGCAAGTTACAGTCATGTCACCAGTCTGAATTCTAAAGAATCCATTAGCAATGATCATCTCATGATGAACACATATCATCATCAATCTAATAATTTATCCAAACAGCTTGGTACTTCAAATAGTCAATTTCCAGTGGTGGCTCCAGACAACTCTGTATCAAAGAAGAATATATCTCATTTCAATCACCATAATGAAGCTCCTGCGGACCATTCCAAACAAAATGCATCTGGAATTAATTTCAATCTGGAAAATTCATCCAATATGATGCAGTTTGGCAACAATCCTGTAAATTCATCACCAAACCACCAAGAGCAATTTAATGATAAATCAAATAGCCATGAGGAGCACCAAGTGAAACCACATTCAAGTCAACAAAGGCAACATTGTGCTCGTTCAAACAATAAGGAGCCAGTCCCAAATTTGCATCGTCCTCCTGTTAACTGGATGACTGCTCCAGACATACGATCACATCAGCATCACACTGGCCCTTCGTTTGGAAATAATTCAAATATGAATAGTACCCAAGGACTATTCTATTTATCTGAGCATACCAAGGATCCTGAAAATGTTGCTGCAGCATTTGATCAATCCACCAATTTCCATTGTTTGGACATTCCTCACTCTAGTCAGTCATTATATAAAGGAAATGAGATCCACCTCTTTGGAAATGAAACTTTGGAGAATTTCCACGATAATTCTGCATGGTCTCCAAACAAAAATAGCGGTTCATCAATGCTAGGAAATATGATGATACCATCAACTTTGCCCACTTTGGTTGGTGATCTGGCCTTGGGTGATAATAATATTAGCAGGCCTTACTTGCCACCATATAACAATGATCCTCAATCATGTTCAAAGAAGTCAGTCAAAAAGTCTCTGAATACGACGAGGCGCATAGCAGACAAAGCAGCAAAGGAATCAAACTCTGTGTCTGGTCAAGCTCAGGAATGTGTGGCATCTTTCTTATCAGTAAGCCAACTGGTTGATACTGGCAGTGCAGGTAAAAATCGGGCAAACTCTTCCACTAAAGAAGCTAATATGTCATATACATCTTTTAGTGAACATGAAACAATTGTTCGTCATCCCACCAAGCAGAACTTGTTCAAAAGTGGGTCAAGCAATTATTCAACAGAAGCATTGCTATCTTCATCAAATACTCAGCAAATGTCTCATTTCAATCATCATCGAAAGCGTCGTTCGCATGGTGGTCCTCCTTACACCAACAACTACGTTGCAACTGGTATGGCATATCAAAACAGTAGCACTGCAACTCTGCAAGTGCAGGGACCACAAACTCAGTTTCTTCCAGATTTGCCTAGAGCTAACGACTATCCCAGCACTTTCTTGCCCAGTGATGCTGTACCAACGTTTATGCTAGGCAACCCACCTAGACCCCATCGAAATAATTCTTATCAATTACAAAATGTGTCCGATAGATCTGCTGAAGACAATTCCAATGCACAAAAGGTGCATCATCCTGTCAGTGTGCCAGAACCTCCATCGGGTCGACATCGATCAGGAAACAACAATTCCATTGGTACTTCATCCTCCTCAACTCAAGTGGCACCTACTTCAAATATTGTGGACTTTGGTTACATGAACATGCCTTCAACAATGCTTCAAGATGATATAAATTTTACAAACCATCCACCTCCGCCTCCACATCCTACTTTCTTGCCCCATCACTCATACCCCATGCCTTCCACTCAGGATACAATATACAGTGCTCCTCGATTAACCATGCACCCTCCTCAGAACAGTAATATACAATCACCAAGTGCAACAACACTAACAAATTTCCATCTCAGTACAATATTTCCTGAGATTAATGAGAAAGTAATATGTTGATATTTTCTTTTTAACATTAAATAAATTTGATTTGGACTGTGATTGACTAGGACCTTACCATGTAATGTTATATTGCATACATTTCTGTCATGGAAGTAAATGACTCTCGTTCATATTTTACCTGCCACATTAGATTTGTTTTTAATGTTACTGTTGGCATTCTTGAATGAAAGGTTTTGATGATTTTTTTTGTATGTGTAAATGAAGAGTTTTATTGTAGCTTGCCACTGTACAATTTTGTATACATTTTCATGTTTTCTTTACAAGCTCAAAAATATTTAAGTGAATTTCAACCCTTGTAATGTTTCTTGTTATTTTTAAATAAAATTGTTTCTGTTGTTAAAACTGCTAAACTGACTTTTCACTTCAATAAGACAGTCAATTAATGCATGAATGGAGAAGGATATTTGGATGCCATTACACGTAGGTTCGTCTCCCAGATCACCGGTTTGTCAGGTTCGTCATTCCCCCAAATCCCCCACCAAGTACAGCGATTGCTTTCTTCTTCTGCCCCCCCCCCCCCTCCCTCCCCGTCCAACCCGATCCCAGGATTGCTCCCCCCATTGCTCCCCCCCCCCCCTTCCACCCCACCCACCTCTTTCCCACCCCGCTAGCAGCAGCCATCCGGAGACGTCTGTCTGGTCTGTGCTGTGGGTACAAGAGCAAGTATGCTTTTATGCTAGATATAGGTCATGAACCTACAACCGAGTTGGTACGGGATTGGTAAAAATTGATAAAATTGATTTCTACCCGATCCTAAGTCAGACACTACATTTCATCAGCGCAGAGTGCAACCAGATGATATTAGATGTGTCGGAATCAAAGAGAGAGTTTTAGGAAAGGTTTTGTTGTGTTGCGATAAACTGTTTAAATGCAGAGGTGTCCACCTAATAGACCCAAAGGGGATGCCGCCGCCGTTAAACTGGGCCTCGGTCCGGAGGAGCGGCCCCTGAAGCTCGGACCAAGCTTCACAAATTCTAGAGGGACCGCGTTTCACACTATGAAATGTGAGTATACCCACTACGTCTGCAACTGATGTAGTTTGAGGTTATGAGCAGCAGGTTTAAGTAGGCCTTTCCGAACCCACTTCACACCACGTAGTGCGTATCCAAGGGAGTTGACAATGATTTTCCACGAAGAAGGAGCTATTTGTCCTGACCACAGCCTGACTGCGGTTAAATTCGTGGGAGATTGGTCTTGCCATATTGGTTATGTAATGTCACAATTATGTAGACATTCAAACAGCTGACATGCCCAATTTTATGCTTTTGGTCATGCACATATGTTTTCTACCCAAGTATGGGCCTTTCACATATCCCACTGTGTTTGTTCATTTGTCACATAGTTACGTATTGTGGTTGCTCCACCACATCACAATGTTATCCTCATCTTATAATATTTTGTTTCCTTTACCCCATGACTTTTTATTTAAAATTGTCAGTTGTTTCTGTATTAGAGGATTGATAGAGATGTGTGTCCCTTCCTTATTTCATTTAAATTTACACCTTTCAGATGATTTCAAACCAGCCAGTGTGGACGTTAGCAAGATGGCATCTGTTGCTGTGGAGATGAATCAGCAGGTAACAGTTACGGTTCCTCACCTCGATGGAGCAGGCACAGAACACACAGTATTCAAAGGTTCACAGCGACCGTACCACAAGGAATGTGTCTTGATTATTGACAGACGTACGGGTGAAGTAGTGCTTGAGAAGCTCTCTAGCAATATTCAAGTTAAGAAAACTAGGTAAGTGTTGATATACAGTGGACACATGATGTCATGCTTTGTAAACAGTCAAATATACTCAAAACATCTCTATTTTGTGTAGGAAAGAAACTAATAAAGCAGCACCAGGAGTTCCAGGGGCCCCGGGAGCTCCAGGACGGCCCTATCAGTCTGGTCTTCCACCTCTTCTCGATGGCTCACCTCCTGAACAAGTGGCACCACCACCTAAGAAGCCATTGAGTGGAGGAACAAGTAAAGCTAACTCTTCACTAGCACCTAGCCGAAACACTTCTTCTTCAAATAACCATAGGCTTAAGCCACAACAAATGGCTTCTTCTCTGTCTGGCTGTGTACCACGACATTCACCTCTGCGTGCTTCACCCTCTTATCCATCTCCCGGTCATCATAGGAGTCCCACGGGTCCTTCAGTCTCATCAGCTCAAGCTAGCCACAATAGATGGTAAATGATGAAAGCACCAAGTTGATTGTGAATTCAGTGAAAGAGAAAATTATTAACTCCCCATTTCATATAAACAGGTCACCCCCTGATCAGTCTACCAGTTTACCAATGCTTGGAATGGATGAAGGACCAACTCCTATGGATACATCAGTGCCAAAGGAATCACCTAATTATGACCAGGTACATTTTCCACGTATCTTTTAAAGTCTAAAGTGACTCTGCAGTATTTTAGAGACCGAACTTAACATTTAATTGGTGTTATTTTACTTTTTGTCAAGGATGCCGTTCGGCCAGTTGGCTCCTTGTCAGATTCCTCCAGTGATTCCTCTTCTGGCAGTGGATCCTCTGACAGTGAGACTGAACCTGAACAATCAAGCAGCAACCAGCTTTCCCTTCCTCTTAATGGCAAGAAACCAAAGCTAAAACTCGATGTGTTTCATGCAAGTGCAATCAAGGTCATAATATTTCCTTTTTTCTTTTTCATGTTGTCAGGTCATGGAAATACTCATGCACCTTCCCCTGCACCTTCCATGTCAGTGCCTGACCATCTGCTCAATGATGACTTACAATTATCTGAATCAGGTTCAGACAGTGATTGAAAGAGAAATAATTTTTATTACTTTGTACCTACATTGTGTACTTGATACTGTATAAATAATAAATAAGACGTGATTGAAAAAGTTGAGACTGCTCTGCACTTCATATATACTAAGCTTTACCAAAAACCACCTGCGTAAGTTAATACGAATATGACAGGTAGGTGTATCATAATTGGTAATTGGCATGTCAAAATGCTTAACTGCTATCACTGGGCTACAGGGAACAAACGGCCTCGCTAGTATGTTCACGTCTATATTTTGCTGTGTGTATATTTACAACACTTCTTTAGAAGAAGAATGAATGAAACAAACTTAAAATACTGATGGCACACAAGTAAGTAGAAATGTAGCACCAATAATTATACTGCGATACTACTGTACATTTCAGTTCTGAAAGTATTTCTTGCCTCAAACATAGAGGAGAAAAATAGGATTTAACTCTAAGCTGACATAGCAGGTGTCAGAGATTGAAATTCTAGCAGCAGTCTTGCCAGTGCACTGCGAGAACCTAAGTTATTTGCCCTAGCTTTAACACATGTATTCAACATGTACAAACTGATGTCTGAGGCGCTGCCACTGCTCGTGCAGTTCAGAGGGACATGCCTTAATCGAAGACCAGGCTCGACAGCCCGCAGCATGTGTAAATCACTGGCTCTTACAAACAGGCCGTAAAGGGTGTTTTCTGCAAGGCTCTTGATGAGGTCAGATGTTTCTTTGTCGGTGGGTTTTGAAGATGCGATGGACACCAAAACATTTAAGTCTTTGTCAGCACGTATCATTGGAAGCTTATTTTCTACAGTCTTGCGAGCTGGAACATGATACATAAGACGATTGAAGTGCAGAGCAGAGTTGCAGAAGGATTGCTTGTCAAGGCAAACAGTTATATGGTTTCACTTACCTGCTAAGTAATCACTGGCATAAAATGAAATGAAGGCTGTGTTTAGTGAATCATAGTGGCCATAACTTTTATTTATGTCAAGTTCTGATGGGCGAGGCAAGTCAGCATTGTAGACTATATCGGGATGGAATTCTGAGAAAGGAATGGGGCTGAAAGCTTGTACATGCTGAATTGTGTTCATTCGCACCTGGGAGAAAAAGGGGACTTCTTGAGTTTTCCTTTTCAAATATATTAAAAGAACCTCATTCTACAGATATCAATAACAAAAGAGCTTACTCTGTTGATGAGGTCTTGCCGTAGCTCTGCATTTGGTCGCACAAAAAACACTAGGGAATCTGGAGAAAGTTTGCGAACGGCAAGATCAGCAGTAGCAAAGTCAATGAGCCCTTTCGTTACATGCATGGCTTGTTGAGAGTCGGGCAGCTTAACAGATACCCAAGCAATCTTGCCCCCATCTCTCTTATGGCGATCACTTAAAGCTAATGCTGTCTGCTTAAGATCAAGGAAGATATCATCTTTATTTCCTTTTCCAGGATGACGAGGGTCGTACATCAAAACCTGCAAGTTATTTGTTATTGTGGATTTGTGAGATTAACAAATCTTTCGTTAAAATAATACTCACCAACATAAGGAAAGTTTTGTCTTTCTTTTCCATACAAACAGAATTGTACTGCTGAAGGAAACTTGCAACCATGGATTTTGTCTCAATGGTAACAGGTAAGACTAGGCAGACCCGGGTATTTTCGGTAACGTAAGGGACCGGAACTACTTCAACTCTCCCGAGAGGCTTACTTACTTCTAGCCTTAAAAAGAAAAATAGCGATAAAAAAAATCATTTAAAAAATGGTTGAGGAACTTCATTTATGAAACTTTTTTTTACTAATGTATGGATTGCTCTGCTAACCTTTTGTGAATTTCATGTCCACTTGTGCTATCTCGAAAAGCTATGTCCAACTTGTAATCGAGACCACGCGAAGGATCAAACTGACGATAACCATTGATTAGGCGATTGTATTGCAATAATCCTTCGTATCTTGTATTTACCCATGCAATTGATGCATTTAACACATACTGAAAGGGACAAAAGTTTTTAAAAGTTGATAAGAATGTACAGGGTATGTTAATGCAAGAGACTTGTTGTACCTCAATATCTTGCTTGTCGGCTCCAACTAGTTCTTTGAGATTACTAAAATCAGATTCCGGATAGATGTGAGATAACGTAAAATAATCCCATCGTAAAACATCAAATCTTGATGCTGGTCGATTTCCAGGAGTTGATCCGACTGGCCATGAAACACCATTCCGCCCACCAGGAGCAATATATGACATGTTTATTACAGCAGACCTTCTGGCAGCAACATTCAATTGGGCTGCTGTCAATGCCACCTAGAAAATAACACCGTTACTCAATATCGTAAACAGAAACAGAAACCATCTTGTTGATGCCAATACCTTGCTAAAATAGGCATGAAAAGAGTACACAGCTTCTGGCTCAGGAACAGGATACATGGTGATAACTTTGTCCACAGTGCTTTGCTTTGCAAGAGACTGTAGCTCCTTTTCCAAATTAAAAGGTTCTTTTGTTCGGTGAGTACGCAGATTTAATTCCTTGCAAGAAAGGAAAATATATTTTAGGCAAAGTGAATAAAATTGCTTAAATAAATGATATGCAAATTACCTGAACAGTGTTTTGACAGGGAATGTCGGTTGCATGTAAAATACAGCGCCCTACATTGTCAGTGTCTGACTCACTAAAAGCATTCTTTACACACCAATCCAGACTAGCATGCACCTTCCGCAAAACTGAGTTGCTGAGTAAAACCCCCGCATCTAAAATAAAAGTCACAAAATAAGAACTAAGGATTCTAGCAATAGACAAAATTAGCCATTGTACACTAAATTTTTCTACAAAACAAAATAAAAAACAAACCACAAAAAACAAAAACTAATATTAAAAACTGAACAACTAGAATCTCTTTTTTAACAGCATAAAATTACCAAGCACCTTATTAGCATAGCAAGAAAATTTACTATATGCAATGTATTAAGATCTTAGAACCAAGGATAACATCAATGTACATTTGAGACTCACCAAGTGTACAGAAAGCAGTATGTTCGTCCTCCCTCTCGCTCCCAGCGTGCACTTCTTGGCTGACACTTATGCCTTGAGCGAATTCGTATAAGGTTCGAGCCTTCACATAGGTAGAATCTTTCACAATGAAAAAGAAGTCATATTCATCCAAAAAGTTGTCCGCTACATACTTTAGCACATGAAAAGGTTTCAACAGCTTTCGAGTGTCGGTGAACCCCACAATGCCCGACATGCTAAGGTTGAGCTTCTGAGGTCCTGGAGCATCAATGAAGTACATGACTTTGTCAACTAAATGTGCTACTGTTTTATTCAGTGCCACTCCTCGAGAGTTAATGGTTTCCTTTGAAGATAAGACCGCAACAAATAGCTTTTCTCTTATTCCCAATTCAGTTGAATAATATCTTGGCCGTACTAATACTTGGGGCGTTTTCTTGGCTTTCTGAGGCTTCCCTGCTAAATTTATTCTAGGTTGATATTCATCAACATAGTCTTCAGCAGACCCCATAGCTTGGTTTACCATGACATTGGTTCCACAGGTGCTTTCCATTGTGGACATCAGCAGAGAAAGGGTTACACCAACAAACACACCAGCTAATAAGTAACAATTTTGTCTACAAGCGGACATGGTGCGACGAATCATGATTCACTACACAGTCATGAGAAAAAAGACAAGTAGTAAGGACCTCTCCCCATTTATCTCATCAGCACAATGACGGCTAAATGACAGTGTCAACAAACTTAAAACTCAAACAACCGTGGGTAAATAACCCCGCCACTCTGCTTATCCCCTCCCCTCTTCCTCCTCACCGGCACATTGGTGTATGAGAAATTTTTGTGTCCGTTTTATTTTGCAGAGCCCATACATCAGAAAGCTTGTTGTTCCTCGTCACAGAAGTGTAGGGGATTTTGGTGGATTTCACCTTTTATCTACGACACAGATTTGCCGGGCAACCATACGCTGTCGTTCGTTCGCCTTCGCGCTTGCGATACCAGCCATGGTGTTTGCGTGTCAAAATGACAGTTTCCTTAAGGAGGTGAGAATGCTTATGAATGTTTGTTGCGCCTCTGGTTCATTTGGTTAAGTTGTACACCTTCCCTGTTCGGCCTTCCATTGCAGTTTACAACCACGGTAATTTCTTGCAAGCAGTCTAAATTAGCCACAATCAAGCTTGGTAAGAAAGAAATTTTGGATGGTTTTGAAGTTGTCTTGGAGGATACCATTCTTTTCCCGGAGGGTGGTGGTCAAGTGAGTAACAACTGGGTGGTAAGAGTAGAGAAAAATTCCTGGTATGTCTTTCTTTATTAAACCTGGATATTTTACAGCCCTGGGACCATGGTACTATTGCGGGGAAAGAAGTGATTCAAGTCATACGTAGAGGTACTGATGCTGTGCATTTCCTACGAGAACCTGTGGAGGAGGGACTAACTGTTCACTTAAAACTTGATTGGAACCGAAGACTGGATCATATGCAGCAACATTCAGGTACCCTACAATTTTTCAAGCATTGTACATTATGATATGGTGTGCATTATACATCTCAGAATTTCAACTGTTTCATTTGTAGAAATGGCTTTTTATTTTTTTAAACATTGGCCACAATTGTTCACAGGACAGCATCTTATAACGGCTGTTATTAACGCAGAATATGGCAATATGCCAACAACATCTTGGTGGTTGGGAGAAGAAATATCGTTCATTGAACTAGGTACAATATTTGTTAAAGACTTATATTAAATTAATCTCATTTAATGAGTAATTTGTTATTGACCTGCCAACTTTTAAAATTAATCTGTTGCAGATACACCCACCATGTCAGCCGAGCAGATGGCCCATGTTGAAGCCCTGGCCAACAAGTATATAAGGGAAGGCAGATGTGTTACTGTTAATTCATATGAAACTTCTGATCCAGTGCTGGAAAAGGTTTTTTTTCTTTTCTTAATGCCTAAGTTTTGCACCAAAGTTGAGTGGAACATCTCTAATTTGTTTGTAACTACTGTAGGCTCGAACCAGGGGCTTACCTGAAGATCATGTAGGGAAAGTGAGAGTTGTATCAATTGAAAACTTAGAGGATGACATGTGTTGTGGGACTCATGTTTCCAACCTCAGTCAACTGCAGGTACAGTATATCCAGATGGGTTTGTAATTCAGCAAAAATAATTTGTATTATTTGCAATGAACATTTTCCCCTTCTTTTTCTGACATTGAATAGATGATTAAGCTTACTGGTACAGAGAAGGGAAAGAAAGGAAAAATTAAGCTGAACTTCTTAGCTGGCAATAGAGTGCTTTTGAAAATGGAGGAACTTCTACTCCGAGAAACCGCTCTCAGTAACTTACTCCAGTAAGTTCTTGATGGATTTAAGTCCTGGTTTGATCTCAGATCATTTTCTTACTTCCTTTGTTTGGGTTTCAGAAACAAGGGATCCATGCATGTCCAGTTAACAGAGAAGATACAGGACTCCTTGAAGAATGCAAATAAGGTGATTGCTCTGTGATAGTAAAACTAACATTCGAACCACGGACTGTCTGATGCGCCCAAATTTCCTTCATTTCAGAAATTACAGACTGTGTTGCGTGAGATAGCTGTCCATGAAGCTGATCGGCTAAAACAAGCTGATCCAAAGCCAAGCTACTCCATACTCCACAGGTAACGATCCATTTTCTTGTTGTGCGATGTTTGTGTTGGCCATTACCCGTGTGGTTTAACCCTCATCCAGGAAAGAGGCAGACATGGACTTCATCAATGTATTTTTAAAGGATTTTAATGATGAGGTAAGGCAAAATTTGTTGCGACTAGTGCGTGGGAAAGGAGAATGAAAGATGTTATTGACAACTTTTCAGTCCATCATGCTGCTGCTGATAGTGGGGGAGGAACCTAATATCCAGATAATGCTTCATGGAAAACCTGATAGAGTAGCAGAGGTGGGACCCAAGTAAGTAATTGTCTGGTCGCTGGCGCTAATCATCTGCCAAGAGACTAACCAACTTTGACCGCAGGCTGTGCGAGCTCATGGATGGAAAAGGATTTGGCAAGGGAAAGAAGTACCAAGCCAAAGTTGCCAAACTGAAGCTCCCTCAAGTTAAGAAACTGTTAGAAGAATCTTGCAACTGATGATGTATTATGCATATGTATTAAAGGCTGAATATTGTGGTTTAATGCACTAATAAAAAGTTGAATCCAAGCGCTGGTAAGAAATTCAATACCTAGCCTTGTAGCTTAGAGGCATAGGGAATATACAATGTGTAAGACTCGTGATTATTGACAAGGGATGGTAAAATGATAGACATAAATCGCTGGTCAAGATAATTTATTAACAGCAACCAATTGATCCATGGACCCGAGAACTAGAGCTGGTAGGGTGTTCAGTCAACTTCATCTTGCCAGCGAGAGCACCTGCAACGAAGAAAGACCAACATTAAATCCCTTCCAGCCTGGCACAGACACCTTCAGTTCACGGTTGCTGGCTCCAACGAGAGTGATTGTACGGGCAATGCTGGGCAGCAGATACCACAGCATACGGTATGAAACAAATCTGTGTAGTGGTGACTTTGAGAGACCTAACTGAAATACGAAGAACAAGTCCCTGATGATCACCACATTATTTTAGCAGGCCACAGAAAGTGAAACGAAGAACCGAAGTATATGAACTTCTCCCTTCGAAAAGGCAACCCTGCAAGATGTCAACTCCCAAAGCGCGCGGGCAGCTTCGGCCGACAGAGTACAGACGGAATCAGAATTTTAGAGCATTGTTGTAATGACTTTGAGAGACTTCCACCACAACAGGAGGAAGCCCCTGATGATCATTACTTTACTCTGGCAGGCCACGAATGTGGAAAGAAGGGCCGACGCACCAGAACGTCTCTCTTCAAAAGGCAATCCTGCGATTAGCATTGACGACCCCAGCCCAATAATAGATCCAAAGCGGCACCACTTATGTGGAGAATGCAGTCCACAACATAGGCGTACAGGTTAGGACACACGAGCACACGGCAAAATAAAAGCCACGAAACCCGCATTTGAGACATAACAGGTTCAGAAGCAAAATAATCTACTTTCATTACCTTAAATCTATCTTAATCTCCTAGCTTCACGTTCAGATTCCAGAAGAGTTAAGATGTCGCCTTCACGGACGGGTCCCTTCACGTTCCTGATGATCTGTCGGTTTTGTTCACCGATGAATTCAACCTTCACCTGTGTGCACTGTCCTTGGGAGCCGGTCCTGCCCAGAACCTTCATCACACGGGCCAAAACTACGGGCTTATCCATAGTGAGAGATCGTTCCTAACAGTTCAATACTCGAACCAAATAACCACACGTGTGCTCCCAACAAGTCGGGCCATGCACGAAAGACGGAGAAGCCGGATGTAGCTCGGCGGCAGCAGCTAGTTGTCGCCCGACAGGAAACAGATGTGGCTTGTGTCTATCACTTCACATGCGGCCTGGGCCACCAACTGAAACCTTGTGATTTTTTATTTGCCTCAGCTGCCAGAGAAGTTTATTTTTTAAACAATTCAATAGGTGAATGTCAATTTTTTTCTACTTAAAGCAGAAAATGGGTGCATACTACATCCCTACATTTTGATTTTAACGCCCTCTGCAAAAACCATTCGTTTGCCAACAACAGCAAGAAGTCGGAAAACAAAAACAAAGGCGCTGTTCAAAAAGAGCTCGAGCGTTGTTTTGCGTATGCCGGTCGGCCGACGTTCGTTAGAGTTTTAAACGAAAGAAACACCTTGTTCTCGGTTGCATCTTCAAT
Source organism: Megalurothrips usitatus (assembly GCA_026979955.1). Taxonomy (NCBI): domain Eukaryota; kingdom Metazoa; phylum Arthropoda; class Insecta; order Thysanoptera; family Thripidae; genus Megalurothrips; species Megalurothrips usitatus. The sequence continues at coordinate 12,207,911 of CM049594.1, forward strand.
TGAAAGGCTTCACAATGGCGTCTATGCCCATCAACCCTAAGCCCTTCTTGAACAGTTTGACTGGTAAACCAGTGATGGTGAAACTGAAGTGGGGGCAGGAATACAGAGGTTATCTCGTGTCCGTGGATGGCTACATGAACCTCCAGCTAGCCAACACTGAAGAGTTTGTTGAAGGAAACTGCACAGGAGCCCTCGGTGAAGTGCTCGTCAGGTGTAACAATGTACTTTATATCAGAGGTGTTGAGGAAGAGGAAGAAGATGGTGAAATGAAAGACTAGCAGTTGCATCTCCCCAGTGTTGTAAAGATGAAGTGCATGTTTTGATGCATCAAGTCTTGCGACGATTTTGTGATTTTTCTTTTAAGTTTCTTGTCCTACTTATCTTCATTACTTGTCAGATCGTGTAAGTTTCTGTTTGCATTTTAGTTGATGTTCAGGTGTGTGAAATGTTCGTAATTTGTTAAGATATTATGGATCCAGACATCATTCACATTCACATAATTTTATCATTCCGTAAGCTGGCATTGATCCAGATCTGCCAATACAGTTCTGTTCAATTTATGTCATTGTGAAGTACAGTTTTCATGTGTTTTCTGACATACCATGACTAAAAATATAAGAATTTGGTTTGTTATATACCATGTTTCATTTTATTTCACCACAATGTAATTACATTTTTCATTAAATGATAAACATTGCCTCTTAGTCATTAAATATCATTTTAGACCGTAAGATGGAACCCAGTGGGCAAGTGCAGCACAATCATCTTTGTGACATTTTGTCACAGTTTTTTGGGGTTGAATATAAACTTCACCACCCATACACTTTACATTAAACAAATCTACTATTTAATTGAGAATGTGCCATGAACATTTTGCTTCACCCTTGTATCTTGTTGCAAATATTATCGAGCCCTGCTGTTGCGCGGTCACTTTCTTCTAAATTTCAACACCCATATTACAGAGATGTAGAAGGGTTTTAGTGACGAGAGGCGACCTTGGGTGGCAAAGCTCGAGACTGAATTATGCCATTCGTCACTTGCTCATACTGTCAGGGTTAGTGTAGGTTTCCATTCCTTGGAGAAATTATTCCACTAAATATTCAAAGGAGTTGGCGTAAGGCTTTCTATTACAAAGCACCACAAATAGTGAACTACGGCAGTAGCAAGCTCAAGGGGACGGTTTCCCCCAAACTTACTTTGAGATAATATGTTCAGACTAGCATCAGTCAATGTAAAAGCTCCTTGCCTCACAATTAAGTTCTGCTATTTTGTTTAAACCAAAAAAATAAAATAAAAATAGATACAGTCTTAATGGGGGGTGTTGTAAAAACTTGATGGCCATGGGAATGAATGCACAGATCAATCGGGAGTAATAGTCTTTTACGGTATTTAGTTTAAGGGTGAAAAGACGGATCGTATAAGTTTGTTGCCACCGGCAGGATAGCAGACACAAAATTCGACGTAGATATGAAGTCTGGCAGTATTGGTATCACACGAGTTCGAAAAGGGAAACAATGGATTATAACACCATTCTTGCTGTGGGTGATAACATAAATTTAAGTCCTCCAACACTGAATTCTTACAAGTGAGAGATGCTGTGAAAAGCCGTACACACATTTCATGTTACCTTTCAATTAAAGTTCGAAACTTCCAAAAGAAAGCAAATGGTTCTTTGATTACATTTCTATGCACCTGTCCCTTCCATACTGAAAAGACAACAGTGCTTCTATGAATCATCTAGAGTTCAGACCTCTCATGAAGTCCAAGTAGAATGCGGTAAACAGTAAATATTGGTCAAGAGATTACTTCAATGGCGACGCCCAGAATCTTACATTAAACCACCAAACACATGTTACAACTTATAATTATTTTTTTAAAGGGAGATCAATAATATGAACATGCAAATGCAGTTTCCGAACGGAAGATTCAACTTACTGCCTGTCAGTTTGAAAACATATCAATAAATGGGTCAAACAAAGTAACCAACAGCTTCCATGGCAGTCCAGGCACACAATAAAAGCCAATATAAAATTTTTGACTGACTCATAGTGCATAAAATCACAGAAACCAGGACAGAAAATTACACGAAATAAAAGACACCTCAATGGCACAGAGAAACAAGTGCAGTTTCACAAGACTGCAATTTCTGCATAGATTCACAATAAACAAAAACTATTAAAAGCATTAACTGAAGTTAAACCAGGGATTTCATTAAAAAATAATGACATTAACTTGTATATTGGTACAGTAAGAAATTGGTTCCATCAAAGCTGATCGGGGGGGGGGGGGGGGGCATAACAATGTTGTACGGTATGCCATCATTAAACAGTGATAGTACAACAAGAAAAGGATAATAAGAAGCAAGCACATTTTCTTCAGAACATAATTCAGTTTTCAGGATCATAAATAACTTCTCCATAATAGGCTGTGACAGCTACAAGCTTCTTGTCAAGGAAATTTTGCTCAATTTCAACGTGGCCCCCAGGTCCTGCCAGGAGTGCCAGCTGAAATTAAAAATAAAATAAAATATAGCAATTAGAATTTGCAAAGATTACAAAAAAAAAAAAAGGACCACCTAAAATTGTGATGATGGAGTTACCTACCTGATCAGTGTTAATATTTCTTGGCAAGTACATTGCCACATTATCAGTGATAGCTTTAGCTGTATGATACAGCTCTGATCCTCCAAGTGGTGCCATACAGGATTCCAAATCAAAAACTCCTGCACTGAGATATTCAGGTCCTCCCCAAGGAGGGCTAAGAAAAACGACATCAGCCTGAAGTGTGGAGCTCAATTTGACAAAGTCTCCGCAAATAAACTCAATACGATCGGCAACCCCATACACCTCAGCATTATGTCGAGCCATCTCTAGCTTTGCTGGATCAATATCAATAGCAATAACTGAAGAAAAAAAAACACAAAATTACCATTTGATGGTCAAGGGGGAAAGCACAAATAAGCATGAAGCTACTCTGAACATACCTCTCTCACAAGTTAGGGCAAATTGAATTGCATTCCCTCCCGCTCCACAAAATGCATCAACAATAAGATCACATCGTAATCTTTCAGCGGTATGCTTTGCCAGCTCCTCAGGAGTTACAGAAAACCAACTCTCTGTGGAATAGAAATAAAGGTCTCATGTACTGAAGAACCGGGCAAAGAGAAATTCACAGTCTTCAGTACTTACCTGCATCCAGCTGTATGCCATCATCAAATTTGTGGAATAACTGGAAGCGACGATACCAGTATTTGAGGAGTTGAGGGTTAGAACGGATCTCAGCGGGAAGATTAGCCTTCATTAAAGTGCGTTTTTGTTTCTTCTTCTTCTTTTTAGATTTAGTTTTACTACCATTCTCCACGTCAGGAGTACTGACGGTCTCACCATCCACACTAATTGTATTCACAGATTGTTTAAGGGTATCCTTAAAGTCTTCAATCTGTGCGGGCAAATCTGTCATCAGGTCAACTGCACAGCTATCATCAGAACTATTAATATCACCATGAAGCACTCCAGCATCCTGTCAAGGACAAAAAGCAGCAGGAGAGATAAATGAAATGGACTTCAGAAAATTGATAATGTATTGGTACGTTTTTCGAAAAGAACATGTACACATTACCTTTGATTGCTCTGCAATCACATTACAAGTTCCATGAGAGGGATTTTTCAATGGAGAGACTTTTGGTATGCACGTATCATTTAATTCTTTGGAACACTTTGCCCCAGAATTGTCTTTAGGAGCTGATGAATCTCGTTCAACATCATCTTCACAACAACAAGATATTTTTTTCACATCCGAGCAGCTTGATCGTTTTGGTCGTGGCAGAACTTGTTTCATTGTAACCTCTTCATCAGAACTAGAATGATAACCATTAATATGGACACCGACATCGTCAACAGTTGCTTGAGCTTCCTTGCCATCACTGGTGTCCACCTGAATGAAAAGATTTGCAACCAATAGTTAGGCATTAAGTGATATGTAATAACTAAAGATTCTGAGGCAACATTTCTACTCACAGTGCTGGGGGATGGAATTCCATCATCATCAAAGTAGATGTGCGTGTTACTTTGAGGCTTGGGAGTCAAGTAAATCTGAAGCTGCCGATTTTGGTTACGAATATTTCGCTTCACATAATTAACAGAAGCTGACTTAATACGCGGCTTGTAAGATTCACTGTCCTCTGATGCTCTTCGCTTCACAGAAAACACATACCCCATAAGGTTGAAGGCTGCACGAGCTTTATCCAGCCCCGATTCATCTGGGTCTCTCTCATGACTAGAAAAAGATACAGTTTAAATTGATAAAACAGGTACATCACAAATATCACAAAACACAGAAATGTTGCAATTAATTAAACAACCTTCTTTTCAAATTGACTGGGCGCTGCTCATCAGGTGGATCACCATCTCCATCACAACCATCATTGGGGCTCCTAGAAATAGAGGGTCTAGAAGAAGTACTTCTGTGAGAGTTGTAGGCTTGGTTTTCAGTAGATGGTAATGAAGAGGATGCAGAGGATGGTTCATTTCTCGAATCGCCATCAGCTGGAGACGTTTCAGGCTCAGAAAATTGACTTAGATCCGGATGCTGGTCCACGGGTGGCAATGAATCTGATACACGAAGGCTTTGCAGAAGAAGCCCTACAGAGTTGATGATCCTAAAAGTTAACAATAAATAAAGAGTCAGGGCAAGTCTATAAGATCTGTCTAAAAATTTTAAGTGTAGCTCCTATTTGATTACCTGTTATTTCGATGACATTGTTTAGTGGTCTTCCCTTTTGCAGCTCTTTTTCTCTTTTGTTTTGTCGAGCACCCTGCAGTCTTAATGCTACCACTTTTGTTTCCAAATTCACTTCCATCTTTAGCATTATCATCATCCACAAGAGACATGTACTCTGACCGATCTATGTTACACAACCCATGGTCCAGATCCCCATTACTCTCATCATGGCTACTATCTTCATCTTCCATTGGCTTAGGAGCTAGGTCTGCTGTGTCAAATTCTTCTACTGTGGATTGGCTTTCGACAAGGAGATGATCTCCAGCACTGTCGCCATACCCATCCTTCTGTGAAGCAATAAAAGCATTATAGTGGGCATAATATTGTTCATTGAAATGCTGCTTCCAAAGCTGCTGCCAATAAAGATCAGCGTCACAATCTGAGCTATTATAGGAACTGTGGCTTGAAACATTCTCTGAAGATGTCACAGAACTGCTTCTGACAGACTCGTCCATATCACAACTGAAGTCAAAAGAAGACATGGTGATGCGAGTCACATTGGTCATGGAATCTGTTGTAATTGTAGATTTGGCAAGACTACCATTTATAGAATCAGCACCATTTGAGTTATGTCCACTAAGCAGCAAAAGTTCATCTTCACTGTTTTTGCTGTTATTTGAATGTGTGACATCAGTACCATCTGGTGAAAGGGGACACCAGCCATCCCCAATTTCGACATCTGGAGTCTGACTTAAACTCGGAGCAGCAGTCTTAGCCTGTGCATTTACTTCAGTATTTAAAGGCCCATCACCATTTCCAGCAGCTTGCAGGCCATTATCTTCATGAAACCCAAGCTGACTTTCACTTTTGACAGTACCACTGCGAGAGCTGCACTTTGGCCTTGGAGTGTCCTGGCCGAAAGAGTGATGACGACGTGGAAGAAGGGCTGGGTCTGCAGGTTGGAACGTGCTAGACTGCAGGTTGTAACTAGGTTCACTATCGCTCTTTTTAGAGGAAGGGAAAAGTCCTTGAAATGAGCAATACGAGGACTGATTATTAGCCTGTTCTTCCTGTGCACAACCATCATTAGCATTTGAATCTTCTGTGATGACAGTTGATTGCTGGCTTTCCAAATTTACTAGATAGTCTGGGTTTATATAGCTACCATACTTTGATATCCAGCTTTCCCAAATAAGTCGTTCACCATTCACACTCCAATACCGTTCCCAATCCACATCTCTGGAAACTGAAGACTGACCCCCACTCTCCGATAAATCAGCTCCGCTGTCACTTCCATGCAGGGCAGTTAGTGCACTGCCTCGCACACTTTCATGTTCATCAGTTGAGTAATTGTTGTCTGTGTGAGAGGCACTACAGTAGCAGCTGACAGGTTCTTCTGGTTTCTAGAGACAAAATATTTGGAATATAAAACTTTTGAACATTTGGACTTAAAAATTTAAAATAAAACAGAAAGAAATTTTAACAAAACTCACTTGTTTTTTCCTTACAATTTCTATCTCAGCCGGTTCGGGCATTTCATACAGACCACCAATAGATTCTGTGATTTCAGCTTGTATGTCATCCTGCAAACCATCATCTTTACCTGACACAGTTTGATTAACAAATGAAGAACCTCCTTTAAATGACTGTCCTCTGTAAAGGAATAGAAACATTATTTCAAACGATTAGTTGTCTTCTTGAAATTGACCAAACTGAGAAAACTGGGTATCACAGAGTATAGCTAACATTCCTAGATAAACTTTATATTTCTAAAACTCAGTCCTATCATGTCATGATAAATAGTAAATGTATATTTTAGCCAAAGCGCAAAATCTTATTTGCAGAAGGACTCTAAAACATTCAAAACCATAAAATAGGCATCGATCAGAAATGCTGAGCACAAAACAAAATAATATAACCAGCTAATGTTGGATTGATAAGTATTTCAACAAATGACCTAGTAACGTATTTGACAACCAATTGGAAACTGTCACTTACCGTATTATAACTCTGCTGCATAGAAGGAAAACATCTTCGTCGTTCGTATGTCCATCCAAACCTAGATAAACCTCAGCTAATGGTTCAAAAACTGAATCACCCATTGTGAATGACTCCTCTTCCAGAACCTGTACAAATCCTGTCAAACCATTCCTTTAACTTCTAAAGGTATTATTAGGTTAAATTCGCGATCAATATTAACACTTGACATGCTCCAGCCACCGCAAGGTCTAGTCCCGTGGATCATAAAACTGTGAGCGTCAAAATATTAAGAAACAGCGTTCAACGTGAGCCTGCCTTGAAAGGTAATGCGGTGCCTCGATTGATTACTTCTTAAAATTCTATATTGACGTTCATATTGCGATTCAGAAAACAAAAGTGGATCGTCTGACCGTGACGTTTCTGCAAGTCCCGAGAGGTGGAGCTGCAGGTCACTCCGATCCACAATCACGTGAACTCGGGATCTCGGAGTCAGCTTCAAGCGGGCGGAGTGAGTGGAGTGAGCTGAACTGAACTGAACTGATCTGAACTGAACGGAACAGTGTGGGAGCACCCTTAGCGTGGGGTAGTGATGCATGACTCCATGGTTTTCTTGTACAAACGGTTTTCCCCACGTCTCCTCCTCGAAAATCGGGGTGCGGCTCGTGCGGTCGTGTATATACTGCATTTTAACCGGCCTGATTGACCTAGACGTCGACGATGGAAATGTAGGGTGTTGCTCGGTGGATAGGAGAACAGGAATATGTTGCAGTGGAAGTGCAGGTTTCTTTATTGATTGTCCATTTCCCTAAAGTCCTACATAGTTCATTGTTAATAACATACACAGTTTTCATGATTCTCTCTATAATTATTGCTGAGACATTAAAACAAAACAGATCAAGGAATTCGCTTATAAATCACAGAGAGGTGAGAGGCAGCATGACCTCTTAAATCTATCAACAACTCCACAATCCTAATGGACTTCGTAAGCAAAGTAGACAACACGACAACTTTTTCTATCACAATTTAACGCTTCTATAAAACATGCACTTTCTACGTCAAACACACGTTTCACAAGAGTAAACGAATATTTACAATTGAGAGGGAAGTCCACCAAACGATTCCCATTACATACACCATTCCGAGAAAAGTCTTTGAGAGGAGAAGAGGGCAGGGTGACTGCATCATGAGATAGGGGAATGATTCATAAAAATCAACACTAATAGAATATGTCTGTCAATTTCCAAAATTAAGATAGGTTGTGTCTATTATTGCTAAAGGTATCGGACATTCTATCACAGACCATAATTTGAGTCAACTACTTCCTGCTAACACAAGGTGCCACATCGAGGGAATGTACACAAACAATGTGAACTTTTTCCAGGATCACCTAAGGAGCGGTGTGCGAGCATTCACAAATAGCACTTCATCACATAGTCTGTCAACGGTTTGTGACCTTTCTCTCGATTCAAGAGATGCTAACCAACATGACCAAACTATTACATCAGCCCCATCTATCTGGCTGATGAGCAAAATAAGGCGCCCGATTCAACTTGAAAAGAAAATAGACATAAGGAAACTGTAGAATGAGCTGCATCGAACCACATCTATTATAAAATAAAATGTAGAGATTCAATCACAAAGATGATTGCCAAAATTTGCCCACATCACAAAAACATTAGCTTCAAAGTACATAGTAAGGTATAAGTTTAGGATAGGAAAGTACAGGACAGCTAGAGAAAATATGATTTGAAATCTCAAAATCGAAAAGGAGGGTACTCTTTGGTCTTATCAGTCTTAAATAGGGAAAGAAGACAAAAATAAAAGGGTCGAGAATTTACAATGCATTCAAGGAAAAGAATCTAGTTTCTATAGGAAGATGGTAATATTAGAGGTAACTAGAAGTTTCATGATTATATTACATGAGTGCAACTTGGACTAGGTGGACAGAGATGGCGCGACCAGCGGCTGCATGGAGTAGCTACTCATCGCTGGGGTGCTCCGTCCGGTCCGAGAACGACCTGCTCCGACTTCAACCTGCGTCGAAGGCAAGCCAGTTCTACCCGCCCCCGCGGCGGGGAGGCCTCGTCCGCTTACCCGACTCGAGGCTTTGACCGAGTGCTGTTAGCACCAACAAACAAATTGTACCATGATGGGCTCATGTTAAGTACCGTAAGTCATAACTAATGAACATCAGTTTCTTTTAATAACATACATATATATATACAGCTCCTTTTTATCTGATATAAAAGGTCATTGAATATGTCTACGTACATTTAATCACAATCCATAAATTGCCACAGTGTTGTCCAGGGAGGCCTTCCCTCGACAATTGGTATGTCACGGAGATTAGTTATGACACACTTTGGCAACCCCTCTAATAGACTTCAGAGTCTATAAAAGCAACATACACGAACGTTCCATCAGAATTTTTTTTTTATAGAACCGATGAGGAAGAGGATGAGGCATACGGCCATGCTCTTAGTAATATTTTCTGTGCATGTAACATATCACAACCATTTTCCACAACTCACTATTGGTAAAGTGGACAGGCGAATGTGTCAACAAAGAGGATAGAGCCTCGGATCCCCCCTCAGAAAACAGTCTTGCAGTGGTAAAACACCATCGATACCGTCATATCTCGGACAACGCAGCTTCAATCTCCTGAAAATTATGCGTAATATAATGCAAAGGGCTTAGTGAAAATAGTTCAAAGAAAAAATAAGTCCACGTTCACTTGACCTCACCTTCTTCATAGGTGATATCCGTGTCGTGGTCAAGAATATCGCGACAGCTTGACAGGGACGTTTGCTTCTTGAGCTGCAAATAAAATTTGGGTCGTGAGGCCACGTTCTGTCCTTGTGATAGTTTTATCCGAGTGGAAAAGTACGGAATTTCCGGGTGGCTTACCTGGTTTTTCCGCCGTTGCGGGGGCGAGCGCTGGTTCCACAGCGCTTCCAGCTGATCGAAGTGTTGTGACTGTGCGAGGGCGGCCTGCTCGGGGCCTCCCATGCCGGGAGAGGGCTGCGCACAACCAGATTCGACACGTCAGAAAACTCGATATTCTCGAAACGGCGCCGCGTCGAGCGCCGGCGGGGTAGGCAGACCGAACACGTCCCTGCACGCGGGCCGCTATGGTTGCCTACCGGACCGCGCGCAGGCGCCTGCTGTGCGGGCGGCGCGGGACTCACCGACTTGGTGCACTTGGAGATCTCCTCCATGGAAGCGGAGACTGAGAAGCGGCGCTTGAGCCGCTCGTCCACCGCGGCCATCATGATGGAGGACGTGAGGTGGCCGTACTTCTTCTGCCAGGTGTACGTGTCCAGGGACACCTCCTTCTTGAGCAGGCGCCGGCCGGCACGCTTCGGCGGCGGCGGGCGCAGGTCGGCGACTGGAACGGAACGTCGGTTAGCTCTCACCGCCAGGACCGCAGGCTCACCGAAGACGTTGCGCGGTATCGACTCACCCTCGATCTCCTTGGGAGCGACGTAGGCGGGCAGCGTGACGTACGAGGCGGGGGTGTTGTGCAGGAAGACGATGAGCAGCGACCGCGAGTCCAGGAGCTGCACGCCGATGCGGGAGGCGTCCGAGGCCATGGCCAGGCCCAGGATGGGCTGGTGGAGCACCAGCGCCGTCAGCGGCGTCCCCTTGGCCACGTCCCACACCATGATGGTGCGATCCTCCGAGCCTGCCGGGACGGGGGTCACTGGTTAAGCGCGTCCGGCCTGGGGGCCCGGGCGCTGGCGGTGCGAGCCGGGTAGGCAGCGGCGGGCCGGCCGGCCGACCCCGGGGCCCCCGGCCCGCGGCCCGCGGCCGTGACCTACCCGACACGGCGAGGGAGCCGTCCCCGCTGACGCGCACGCAGGTCACACAGCCCAGGTGGCCGCTGAGGGTCTGCACGTCGTTGCCCGTGTTGATGTCCCAGCAGATGAGGTTGGCGTCCTTGGAGCCCGACACCACCAGCGACTTGTTGGTCACGGACACGGACACGCACGTCACGTCGTCCGTGTGGCCGACCAGCACCTGCCGCACAGCGTCACAGAGCGTCACAGAGCGTCACAGAGCGTCACAGAGCGTCACAGAGCGTCACAGAGCGTCACAGAGCGTCACAGAGCGTCACAGAGCGTCACAGAGCGTCACAGAGCGTCACAGAGCGTCACAGAGCGTCACAGAGCGTCACAGAGCGTCACAGAGCGTCACAGAGCGTCACAGAGCGTCACAGAGCGTCACGGAGCGTCACAGAGCGTCACAGAGCGTCACAGAGCGTCACAAGAGGGTGTCGCACAACGCCGAGGTCCGCGACGCCGGGACTCACCTGCGCGAGCTTGCCGCCGGCCAGCTGCCACACCTTGAGAGACGTGTCCCTGGAGCCCGTGATGAGGTGCAGGGAGTCCGCGCTCAGCGCCAGGCACGTCACCTCCTGAGAGTGGCTGACGGTGAACCGCTCGTCGTCCCGCGTCAGCGACCAGATCCGCAGGCTGGTGTCACACGGCGTCACACGGCGGCGTCAGTCATGCGCGAGCGAGGGCCGGAGCACGGCCCGAGGGGGAATAATACTCTACCTGGTGTCGTCCACGCCGGACACGGCGAACTTCATGTCGTGGGTGACGGCGATGCTGGAGCCCGGCCCCGTGCACGTCTGCAGCAGGGAGGCGTCGTCGGCCTCCCACACGGCCAGCAGCCCCGCGCGGTCCCCGGACACGACGCGGCGCGAGTCCGCCAGCACACACACCGACGTGACCGCGCTCTGGTGGCCCTGCGCACCGAGGGACCGAAGGGGCGTCAGGGGCCGTCCACAAACCGCGTGACCACGCCCCCACCCCGCTCGTAACCCAGGTCGCGCGGCTTCTGGACGGTCCCTGGGCGGCCGCCCCCTCACCTTGAACGTGGCGACGCACTGGCCCAGCGTCAGCCCCCAGACGCGGACCGTCTTGTCCTCGGAGCCGGAGATGCAGAACAGGCCGTTGGGGGCGAAGGACACGTCGGTGACCGAGGCGATGTGGCCCTCGAGCGTGGCGTGCAGCTCCGGCGGGTTCAGCAGCCAGATGTTGACCAGGCTGTCCACGGAGCCTGCGTGCGTCCACACATTCCAAACCCCGTCCGTCAACGACACCAAAAACACAGTTTGAGGGCACGCAATATCCTTATCTCGGCTCCCGCAGCCTTACCCGTGACGGCCGTGGTGCCGTCCCTGCTGACCTCCAGGCAGGTGATGGGCGCCGTGTGCACCTGGCTGTTGCGCGACATCTTCCGGGCGTGGCGCGCCGCCACGGGGCCCAGCGTGACGGCCACCTCGGCCACGCCCGGCATGCCGGCCACGCCGGCGGCCGCGGACGCCTCGTCCCGCCGGAAGCTCCACAGGGTGACGACGTTGCCGCCGGCGGTGAGCAGGAAGTCGTCCCGCTCCGTGCAGCACACGCCCGTCACGGCCGAGGTGTGCGTGTCCAGCGTGCGCTCCAGGCGGCCCGAGTGCAGGTCGAACACGTACACCTTGCCGTCCTCGCCGCCCAGCACGGCGCGCCGGTTGTCGGAGGCCAGGCACAGCGACCGCGCCTGGCGGGCACACGGGCAGGGGTGAGCGCGCGCCCCCCGCTGCTGCGGCCGCCGGCCGCGACCCTCCACTCGAGCCTGCTTACCTTGGCGCGGTGCCCCCTGAGGGCGTGGATCTCGGTGCCGGTGGCCGTCGAGTGCAGCACCAGCTGGTTGTCGTCCAGCACGATGAGCAGGAACACCGAGTCCGGCGACAGGCCGAGCAGCGACACCCCCGAGGACACCGCGATCGTGTTGAGCAGCTGGCACGAGTCCAGCGCCCACAGGCACACCGTCTGGTCGGCGGAGCCTGCGGGGCGCGGAGCACGCCGTCAGTAACCCCCGGCAGGCCGCACCCCCGCCGCACCCCAGCCACACCCCCGACCCCCACTCACCCGACACGAGCACGTCCCCGTAAGCGTTGATCTTGAGCGCGGTGACGGCGCCCCGGTGGTGGTCGATCTTCATGACCCTCCTGCCGGTCGTCATGTTGGCCACCACGATGCTCGAGTCCTCGCCGCCGCTCACGATCACCGAGCCGCCCAGCGCGGGCGTGATGCACATGACGGGCGCGATGTGCTCGCTGGACAAGGAAAGCACCTCACCGTCAGGAGTCCTGTGGCCCTCCTCGGCAGCAACAAGAAGGGCCGCCGCGGCTCGGCCGTACTCACTGGATCCGGGTGATGATCTCGTACGTCTTGAGGCTCCAGACGATGACGTTGAGGTCGCTGGAGCCGGTGATGAACTGCGTCTGCGTGGTGTGCATGCAGGTGACGGGCGCGCCGTGGCCCTTGAAGGTGGTGACCAGGGCGTTGCTCATGATGTGCCACATCTGGGGGTCGATGGACGGCCCGCTGGGCACCACGATCACGTGCTGGCCGCAGGGCGTGGGCTCCACCAGCCGCACGCTGTGACTGCACACCATGCCTGCGACGGAAAAAATAATTTTAAAAAAATATCAACACCGACATTAACTTTTATTTGTGGCGGGAGCGTTACTCACTCCTGATCTGCAGCGGCAGCGGCGCCTGCAGCCAGCCGGTGAGCGGGACGAGCAGCGGACCGTTGTAACCGTCGCACCACGCCATGGACGAGTTGAGCAGCCGCGACACGAGGTCGGGCAGGTGCTGCAGCGGCTGCAGCGGCAGCGGCTCCCGCTCCGCCTTGCTGGGCTCCTGGGCGGGCCGCAGCCAGCAGACGAGCTGCGCGGCGAGCTGCAGCGGGTCCCGCACCAGCACGTCGCCGGCCTTGCGCAGCGTGTAGTAGACCAGCTCGAGCGCCCGGTCCAGCAGGAAGCAGCGCGCGTGCTCGAGGACGCAGCGCAGGTAGCCCACGGACACGGTCTGCACCGCGGCCAGCAGGAAGTCGAAGCTGCAGACCGTGTGCCGCAGCAGGTGCGTGTGGTCGGCCGCGCCCAGCAGGTGCAGCCAGGCCTCCTCCACGTGCCGCGGGCTGTAGGACACGTCGCACGGCGTGTCCTGGCTGTCCCGGTCGCTGTCGCTGTCCTCGTCGTCGCCGCCGCGCTGCTGCAGCATCTGCGCCAGCTCCTGCTGCTGCTGTTGCAGCCTGCGCGCCTCGGCCCGCTGCTCGCCGGCCCGCTCGGCCGCCTTCACGGCCTCCTCGTCCTCCTCCTCTTCCCGGATCAGGTTCGAGTTCTCCTCCTCCTCTTCCTCCTCTTCCTCCTCCTTGATGATCTCCCGGTCCAGCGGGTCCTCCTGCCACACACACACAAAGTCAGGAGAGCCACCCACGAGGGAGTGCCGAGTACCCGCTGCACGTCGAGTCCCCCACCTGGGTGGCCTGCGGCGTGCTGGTGCGGCGCCGGTCAATGGCGGTCAGGGCCTCGCTGTCGCCCTCGGCCAGGTCGGCCATGTCACCCTCGGCGATGAACTCGCTGAAGAAGAGGCTGGCGATGGCCGCGTGCGCCGCCTGCAGCGAGTCGCGGTCGCCCAGGTAGCGCTGCTTGCACCACTGGCGCATGGCGTGGTGCCGCCACGTCAGCAGCACCTTGCCGGACATGACCTTCGGGAGGAGCAGCGCCCCTGCAAACAGCCCACCGCGCTCTCAGAGTCTCAGACACCCAAGTCTCCCAAATCACACCCACATAGCGCGCCCAGTTTGTTTCTTGACACCAGTTATTTTTTTGAATATTTGACAGGTTTCGGACAGCCCTCGCGCGGCCCTACCCATGCTGCGGCGCACCCTGCAGAAGGTGGAGAAGTTGAAGTGGCCCTGCTCGAGCAGCAGCGGCGCCGGCGAGGCCTGAGCGGTGGGCATGAGCAGCTCCAGCAGCTCCGTCTCGCTGAGGCCGTACTCGGTGCACGCCAGGTAGCCGGCCAGCCGGCTCACGGCCACGCGGCCCCACCGCGACTCCAGCCGCACCAGCTCCGCCTGCGCCTGCCGCTCCAGGCCCGGCTCTGCAAAACGTCACGCCGGCTATGACTTGCTGGAAGAATATGACGCTATTTTCAAACAAACGCAAAATTTAAAAAACGCAGCTCAATTTTCAAAAAAAAAATTCAGGAAATCCAGGAAAGTAACTTCTTTTTCTATGGCAGTGAGATGAGTTAACGGTTCATTTGAGGCCTCACCCGGGGCCGGCGGCATGTTGACGAGGCACTCGGGCGTGCGGAGGCGTTCGCGCTGCACGGCCGTCAGCCGGAGCTGGTCCGGCCCCAGCGCGCTCGTGCACACGAGCAGGATGTTGCGGGGCAGCTGCAGCGGCAGCCAGGACAGCGCCGGCGGGCCCTGCTCCTGGTCCAGCGGGTTGATGCGCGGCAGGTCGTCCAGCAGCACCAGCATCGTCTCGCCGCTCTCCTGAGGCACAGCGGCTCGTCAGAGGCCGAGTTTCGCCTCCTCCACGCGCACATTTCTTCCGAATGCGGGCGCGTGTGTTTTGTTTATTTTTTTAAAAAGCGGCCGGCAAGGCTGGGTTAGGCCAGCCCGCCCGACACGCGTGGCCGGCGGGCTGGCCTACCCGGCACTCGGCGGGCGCGCGGCCTACCTCGACACGCTTGGTGAGCCGCTCGAACCAGGCCTGCACGTAGGGCTGCTCCAGGGAGGCGTCCTTGGTGATGATGGACTGCTTGGTGAGGACGGCGAGGTGCTGGCACAGGAGCCGCACCAGCTCGAGCGAGTACGATGCTCGCGGGGTGGCGCCTGCGGACACGACATCCCCCCCTGAATACCGTATCCCTCCGCGGCGGGGTTCTGGTTCCGCCCCCCGGCAGCCCGGTACCACCCCCGCCCGCCCGCTGGGCCAAGAAAAAACAACCCCCCGGCGGCCATGTGCAAGCACTCGCAGCGTTAAATCTACGCCCCTGCCTCCCCCCTGACGCCGACGCAATGAGAAAATGAGCGGGTCTGGTAAACGCACTGGTGTAATAATAAATGCATAATTCAATTTCCGTGAGTGGCGGCGGGCTCCGGCCACGGCCCCGGCGGACGCGGCGGGGAGGGGGGCGGGCCGGGCAGGCTGGGCCCCCGTCCGACCGCCCCCCGGCCGGCCCCGCCCCACAACGCCCTGCTTCAGGTACAGAATCTAGTTCCGAGCTGGATGGTACGCGGGAACACCTCATAAATAATTCCCATCCGGCCGCGTCCCTGTGTCCGACTGCACAACTCGGCACAAACTCGCGCCACTTGTTTACACCCGGCCCCCAGCCTATGCACCGTCAGGAAATGGTTTTATTTTAAAAGCCCCGTAGTGTTGTCTGCGGCTCGCAGCCGCTGCCGTGCGCGCTGTCCTGCATGTCCTGCAGGACTCGGGGCAGGAGACGTGTCGCGGGCCGAGCCCGGAACTCCCTGCCGGTGTTCTTCCGCCCCGCTCCGCCAACTCCACCGCTTGTTTTACGGCCACTTTGGATCAGCAGCTTTCCGCTCTTCGTGTGCGAAGCCCTGCGCGTGCCAGCGGATGATGGAGTTTTCGAGTGCCCCTGTTTGTTTGTGTGTGTGTGTGTGTGTGTGTGTGTGTGCGAGCGTGCCCTGCCCATAGCTGCCTTAGCCCTGCCCGAGTGTTTCCTATATCCCACGGACGTCTGCTAGCTGTCCGGTTCCCACAATGCAAACCCTGTTGAAAAGTTTTCTGCGGGTGGTCGGTGGTGGTGGGGGATCTGCGGAAAAGGAGTAAGTGGGGTGGGGAAAAGCAGAGGGTGCGAGGCGAGAGAGAAAGAGAGAGAGAGAGAGAGAGAGAGAGAGAGAGAGGGGGGGGGATGGGGTGTCTATCTTGCTGCCGGGGTAATCAACGTTTCTCGGACGAAACCGAAACCAGCAACGCACAAGTAGGTTATAGCGAGAGGAAAAGTTCCGCCGCACAACACCTCTCCTTCCACGATCCCTTTTCTCCGCTCTCTCCCCCAGAATGAGAGAGAGAGAGAGAGAGAGAGAGAGAGAGAGAGAGAGAGAGAGACTAGATGCCGCGCTGAACGAGAAATGAAGCATTCCAGGAGCGGTATGCACCCCTTCCCTTCTCGGTCTGTCTCCTCTTCCTCCTCCTCCTCTCTCTCTCTCTCTCTCTCTCTCTCTCTCTCTCTCTCTCTCCCCCCGAGTTTGCCCATTTCCTTTATCTGTGTTATTTTGTCTGCCTGTCTGTCGGTCTGTCCGTCTGCCCACTCTGATGTGTTCGTCTGGTTGCCAAGGCGCTTTAGCCCAGGGAAAATACTTAGTCGAGGGAGGATATTTGCTAACCAGACCATGATAAAATAAGGAAAAGAAAAAGGCGAAAAAAGTTGCTTCCTGATTGAATTGCGCCCGAGAATTCTTCCGCCGAAACGGAAATCAGGCATAAATAAATAGTATGTGGAGTGTCAGAGGCGAGGCGGGTTTCCGCGGAGCTATGACCCGCAGCAGCGGTGAGTTTCCCCGAAACTTTTGCATCTGGTCGTTGTTGTTTCGTGCATAGGTCGTTGGATAATCCTTTACTCGTTGTTGGCACAACTTTTTCGCGAAGCCGACCATTACGGGGAAAGCCACAAAACGGTCCTCGTTAAGTTGCCCCGCGGCCCGCTCCCGCCCCGCCACACCGTGTTGGTAACCCGATCGGGCCTCCGCTACCGCGTCCCCCCCCCCTCCATCCCCCTCTGCCGCCCCGCAGCGAACAAAGTATATCCTTTTACGGTGATCCAAGAAAGGCGGGCTCTTTTATTCCCAAGCGATAAAAACAACTGCCGTAGGCACAACCAGAGGCGTCGACCACGCGAGCCTGACACTGCTCTATGGAATTAAAAGACTGTCGCTGAGAGATAGAAAAATAAAAATAAGGGGGTGGCGCGTAAATTATGCGTCGCCCAGTTGATGAGCATGAGACTCACCGCAGAAGCGGACGATGCGGTTGACGGGCTTGCCGAGCCAGGCCTCGACCTCGCGGTAGATGGTGCCCAGCAGGGCGGTCTTGCCGGCGCCGGCCGCGCCGACGAGCAGCAGCGGCGGGTGGCGGTCCTGGGAGGCGGCCTGCGCCCGCAGCCGCTCCCGCACCGCGAAGGCGGAGGGGCCGAGCTGCAGCTCGGGGCCCTGGCCCGGCGCCAGCCGCTGGCACAGCGCGAGGTGGCACAGCGCCTCCTGGTAGATGTCCTGCGGGGCGAGCAGCACGGCGTCAGGGAGAGAGGGAGGGGGGGGGGGGGCGCCGCACAGCGCAGCGCAGCTCCCACGGCGAGTGTTTGCCGAGCCTCTGAGGACGCGGGGCGCGGCGTCGTGCTGCGCAACATCATCACAGAGACGGCGCGGCGGCGGCAGCGGCGGGCTGCCCGGGCGTACTTAGAGAGCGGGGGCTCGTATGCGCAGACCCCCGCCCGCCCCGCCCGCCCCGCCCTCCGGCGCCATCTGCCCCGAGCCATGTGACGGCTCCCACACAGCCCGGCACGCGCGCACACACGCGCACACACGCGGCAGGGCACGCGTGCGCACAGAGCCTCCCCGAGCGGCGCGCAGAGACGGATGTGTTCCGGAGAGCATCAAGCCCCGCGGCCTCGCGGTGCCGGTTTCGCTCACCATCACGGACTTGTTCTTGACGCTGGGCTCGACGCGCGCGCTGATGGCCCTGCGCACCGCGCCGCCCACCACGAGCCGCGCCTGCAGCTGGAAGCGCTCCGAGTAGTCCTCCTCGTCGAAGCAGCCGGACGCGGGCGGGCTGCGGGCCGGACAAGAGCGTTATAGCGGGCCGTTGGCGGGGCGTCGGCGGGGCGCTGGCGGGGCGTTGGCGGGCCGTGCCACTGCCACGCTGCTGGAGCCGCACTCACTTGACTTGGCCCCTGCTCTCCGGGGGCAGGTGCTCCTCCAGGGCCTTGGCGAGGGCGTCCACGCCCGGGCCGGGGCCGGCCGCTGTCTGCCGGCTGATGCTCACGATGCCCTTCTTGGAGTCGGGCGCGAGTGCTGCAGGCAACGCACACACATCGTTAACCGGCAGTGGCTCTCTCGAGCAGTGTGTGTGTGTGTGTGATAGAAAGGTTGTGCGTGTGAGTATGTGTGAGCTCCTGCGGGACTCGGCTGGGGACGACAGTGCTGTGGTGGAGCGGACTGGGTGTGTGTGTGTGGGGGTGGGGGAGGGAGAGGGGGGGGGAGGGGAGGGGGGAGCACGTTTTCCGGTTGAGTCTCCTCCGTGTCACCGCAATGGCCACATTTCCGCAGGGGAGCGAGCACTACCAGGGGGGCGGTGGGGGGGGGGGGGCGGTGGGCACGGGGATGTAAACATCCATCTTGCCTCCCGATGCCTGTGCCGTGCCCAGAAAGAGGGGAAGGGGGCGGGGGTTTGACCCACTGGATGAGCGACGCCCCCCCCCCCCCGCCCCTACTGGCTTGGCTGGGTACACACGCCCGACGCTCGTCGAGGAAACACTAATTTCGTCGGGGAGCTCCGCCCAGCGCCCCGCGGTCCGCCTCCCGGCCGCCCGACATTTCAGTCGCCTCTTTTACCATCGTGATGGATTCCGCGTGTTTCTCCAGCGGTTACGCCGAACCGGCGCGGGGTGCGCGCGGCCAGGAAGGCTCCCCCGTAGGGCCCCCTCGGGGTTCCTGTGGGAATGGGGGCAGTTTATTTGATTTGTGCGCTGTGGGGCGTGCGTGTCCCCCGGCCCCGGCCGGGGGCCCTCTGAGGGGCTGGGCGGGGCTGGGCGGGGCCGGCCGGGGTCTGCGCCTGTGTGCCGTCTCCTGTAGTGCTGGCCACGGCGCCGGCCACCGCGTGCAATCATGTCCTCCCCCCCCCCCCCCCCCACTCCTCCCATTCCTCACTCAGGCCAGCAAACACGGGAGTGGCGCGGACGTGTCCGTGAGCGTGTCTGCTGGGCGTGTCCGCGGGCGTGTCCTCGACGTGTCCACCGTCCTGCCTCTGGTGCGCGCTGGTGCGCCCATCCATGGATAGGCAGGCCCTCCTGGCCCGGGCCTGTCAGAGGCAGTGCACCGCCCCGCCCCCTCTCCCCTCTACAGCGTGCAACCTGAGCCGGCGGTGGTAGAGGGTGGGGGAGAGTGGGCGGGGGAGGAGAGGTCGCCGCAGTGGCGACACACGAAATTGGTCGAGAACCGGGGGAAAATCAGGGCACATACGGTGGACGTCCGAGATTGAAGTGGCTCTGCCACTCTGTCCCTCCGCGCTGAGGTTACTCCAGAGTAATATTACAAAACACACAAAAGCGGAGGGAGGGGGGCACGTGCGAGAGGGAAAGAGAGAGAGAGAGACAGAGGAAGAGACGCAGAGAGAAAATGGAGAGAGGCCCCGACTGACCGAGCGCGTGGAGCAGCTGCCGGAGGAGGCCCGACTGCAGGAGGGCGGCGGCCTGCTCGGCGACGGGTGCCGGGGGCGGCGGCGAGCGGGCGGCGAGGCGGCGGGCGCAGCCCCGGAGGGTGTCCAGCGCCCGCTGGAAGTCGCCGCTGTCGACGCGGACGGGCGGCTGGAGCTGCCGCGGGTCCCGGAGGGTGGCCGCGCCCTCGCCGTCCGTGGTGGTCCACCGCTGCAGCAGCTCCCTGCCGTCCGGGTCGGCCACGGCCAGCAGCTCGCGGAACAGCGGCGCGGCCAGGTGCACGGGCGGGGGCGCGGGCCGGGCCTCGTCGCCGACCAGCACCTGCGGCAGACGGGGGAGCTCAGACGCCGTCCCTCCGCCACAACAAGACCGTCTATAACGGGGACCCGGGCCGAGACCCACCAGGAGGAAGCAGTGCTGGTTGACGCGGTAGCTGTCGCCGATGTCCCACAGGTGGTCGTCGAAGACGTGCGGGTCCAGGAGCGGGTCGCAGGTGTCAGCGGAGCCATAGTGCATGTCCACGAGTTCGATCTGTCGGAAAGACGCAGAGACAGGCGCCCCTATTTTAAAACTATATTTTTACCAACTGACACAAATTTACAAACACAATCGAAAGTGAAAAAATAAATGTTGGGTGCACTTTGAGTGCTGCCGTGCCACTCACCTCGAAGCCCGAGTTGTCATACTGCGTCTGGAGGTCAGGGCCGACCTGTTCCAGCAGCATCCGCCTCTCCTCCGCGAACTCTGCAACAAGCCGGGCGTGCCGTGAGAGGGAGGGTGAGGTGGGAGTGGGCTCTGGAGTGGAACTCTCACTCGCAGACGCGCCTCGCGCCCCGCCGTGCCCGCCGTGCCGTGCCGCGCCCCCGCCGCGCCGTGCCGGGCCGTGGCCCCAGGCGTGGCGTCGACGCACCGAGCCGAGCAAGATTCATGTCGACGCCCTGTCGCGAAACTCGCAAACACACCGAAAATGAAAGCGTGCTCCGCAATTTCTCGTCTTATTTTTATTTTCTTCTTTTTTTTTTCAAATTAGGAGAAACCGAGAGGACAGTAGACGCGAGGCGGTCGCTGTCGGACGAATTTAAATAACGACCCTCCCCCCCTCTATCTCTTTCTCGTTTATTTTTGAGCCCGAGCGGACGGCGATGCTCGTTGCCGCAACCGTTCTACTCCTTTTTTCTTCTAAAATCTCCCACCTGCAAAAAAGCCATGTTGGCGCATTGGATCTGGCGGCGAGAGGAGCCGTGCAAACGCCAAATCACGATAAAGCCGATCGCAAACATGGAATCAGGGGACAATAGGCATTTCCAACGAGTCACGAGAACGGGGGGCGGGAACGGGCAGCATGAGAAATCGCACAGCACTCCCCGGAGGAGATGCTCTTTGCCGCGTGAAATTTCTCATACTCCGCGGTGCCGCTCTGGCGGCATTCCCGTCCTTCCACTCTCGTTTTCGGCGGGACGGAATGGGGGCTAAATTTACAAACTGGGTCACTTGTCCTTCCACTTCCGTTCTCGAGCCTCGCTGGGAAACGCCTATTTCAAAGTACCCGGGGCGCGGAGTGTGCGCGCGCGGGCGCCGTAGCCCGCCCTGATACCTCACCGTTGTCTTTACCGCGCGGCCTCGGATTGGCTGCGTCGCCGGAAAAGGAAGCAAGACATGACGAGCTGAATCGATAGTGCGAAGCGAAGCCCTTTTCTTGTCGCCTTCCCCGCCCGCCCCCCGCGGAGCCCCCCGCTGCCCCCCGCTGCCCCCCGCGGAGCCGGCCAGCTGCGAGCGGACCTTCGGACCGGCGCCAGCGGACACCGGGCGGCGGGATGAAGAAGGCGCCGCCCGGCCCCCGTTGTCCCCCCGCCGTCCTGCGGCACCCCCGCGGCGCACCTGCCTCGCTCGTTGGTTAATTAAAACCACATCCGATACCCGCCTGGCTCGGTGCGGGTCGGGGCCGGGCCGCGGAGGAGGGTGTGCATGGGGCGCCTCAGCGCGGCGGCTGGCTAAAGTACGAGGGTACCAGGCAGCAGCCGCGCCGGCTCCCCGGGGACCTGCCGCGGGTCCTGCCTGGCTGAGAGCACCGAGCTCGGCCCCGGAGCCCTCGGCACCCCCGCCTCGACGGCCGCCGCTACTCGCAGGCAAAAGAAAGGGCCCACAAGCGCCGCCCCCTGGCGCCTCAAGCTCGCTGGCGTCGCTGACGTCGCAGGCTGCCCGGGCGCCAGTTAGTCTTGGTTAGTGGGGCCGCGCCCGCCGCCCTGCGAGGTGCCCCGCCGAGGCCGCCGCCGGGGGCGTGTGACTTCCGGTCTTCCGGCCGTGGCGTCTTCCGCGGTGCTTTCCGGCCCCGCTTCCGCCGGCGCAGCAAATGACTAAGTAGGCCTGCGCAGCCCCCGCCCCCGCGGCACTGGATGTGGAGTGAGGAGGGGGGGGGGGAGCCCTCTGTGGCCGCATCACAGCACAGCAGCGCTGCACCCGCATCCTCGGCGGGGGAGGGGAGGCGCGGCGCACCCAGCGGGGCCGGGGTCCCCCCGCGGGCGCATGAATTAAATACATTTTTATCCCTTCCCACATCCGAGAGAGGGGACCGCACACCGACCCCCCGGGTGTGCGGCCCGAGCCGGCCGCGCAGTATATCACAGCGCACACTGTCGGCGGCAGCGGCGGCAGCGGCGGCAGCGGCAGTGCCGGCGGAATGCTTACGCCCCGTCAAGTTTTACGACTTGAGACAACGGCGGCGGCGCACCCGATACACGGCCGCCTCCGGGCCGCCTCCGGGGCCCCGCGGCCCCCTCACCGCGGGGCGGACACCGACGGGGGTGGCGCGCCCCGGTGGCCGCCGGCCGATGCCACACGATAAACACATCCACCCGTGAAATTGCATCGGCAGACAGAAGAGCAACGGAGAGGCGGCCGGCGCCAGCGGCCAGCGCCGCCGGCACCACGCCCTGACCCGACGCGGCGGGGGGCACGGCGCCCATGGCGACCCAATGGCCACCCATGGACGGCCATGGCCGCACATGCCCGCCCATGGCAGTCCCCGGTCATGTCATGTTGTCTGACGTTGGCAGAAGGGGTTGGGTGGGACGGAATGGGGGCTAAATTTACAAACTAGGTCACTTTCGGGCCCGGTGGTCGGGCTGGTCTGGTGGCACACACACTCACACACACACATGCGCGCGCACGTGACAGGCCGGGCCGCTGCCGTCGCCCCCCGTCGTCATACACCGTCGCTTACAAGCCCTTTTGGCTTTGGCTTGTGGCGCACACCAACCGTATAGACCAGCAGGGAGCACCGCCACCGCAGCCACCGCACCGCCTATAGTTAGTTCCGCCGAACCTCATAGCCATTGATTATTTCAGTTGGAGAGGTGCCCACACGCCTGGTGCCCCCCCCCCCCCCCCCGCCGCATCCCCGCTCCCAGTGGGATCCATCTCCGAGCGGCCGCAGGGCGAGTGCCACTTAAATCCCTGCGCGTGCAAACAGCGGACACTCGGAGCGCTTAAATGCACAAACCTCGCACGCACGGCTCCCCCCCATCCCCGGCCGGCTCAGCTCTGTGAGCAAAACTGTACACAGGGCGCGCTTCGTGTTTGTAAAGAGCCGCCCGGCTGTTTATACGCAGCCCCCCGCGTGCAGAGGCTGCGGGCAAATAACGCTGCCGGGCACAATCTGCAATGCAAGGGACTGTCAGTCCCAGAAGCAGACGCATCGCGGCCCCGCGGCCCCGCCCGCTCCCCGCGCTCGTGCGGGGCCGACGCGGCGCACGCGGCGGGCACGACACCACCCCGGGCCGGCGGCCGGCGCTGCAGGAACCTCTCTACGCACTCACCCGACTTGTCGCAGCAGATGAAGACCTTGACCTGCTTTGGGGAGGGCAGCGCGTCACCGGTGCGCGTCCTGCCGCGCAGCACCTCCAGCACCTCCTCGGTCGCCATCCTGCCGCTGGAAGACAGGGAGAGAGAATTAAAGCGTTGTTGCGGCGTCGTGCGGCGTCGTCCCCCGACCCGTTTCTGTCCAGACAGCAGTTCTGTGTCAGTTTGCTCGCAGGTTCCTCTCTGTCCCGCACCAAGAGGCGGGAGCCTTTCAATTGAAGCGGCCACACTGAGGGGAGGGGGCGGGGGCGCCGCCAACCTCCGCCCTCCCACCCCGACCCTTGACATAGAGGAGGGAGCTCTTGTGCGGGGAGGGGCTGTGCGGGGAGCCGCCTACGGGCTGCAGGGGCGGCTAGGGGGGGCCGTGTCTCCGCCCGCCCCCTCACCTATAGGTTGATACACACACACACACACACTGCTACAATAGTGGACCACGAACTGCCCGCTCATCGTTTCGACACGCTCTTTGTACTCGGAGTTAACAGCAGTCGATTCTAATTTGTATTGCCACATGACACATGACAGTTGTTGCGGGGTCAGCACTGCGCGCTCCGCCATTTATCTTCTCTCTTTTCCATCTATTTTTCGATGGTGTAGGGGAAGTCGGCCGCGATGGAAGCGCCAACGGAGCCGCCACGCTCGCCCGCCCCACAATGCGCTCATCTCCATTGTAAATGCGTCGCGCGACTGTCAAACTGTGAGCGAGCCAGCGGGCGCGGCGGGCGCGATCACGGGCTGGGCGGGGCCCGGAGGGGCCCGGAGGGGACCCCACAGCCCGCTTAACACTATTTGTTTGGAGGGGGGGGGGGGGGGGAGCACGCGGCTCCGAAGTCACGTGACCCGTGACCACGCCAGGGAGTCAGTGAGTTACACACAGTCGGTGCCCGCCCGCCCACGTGCCACCGGAGCAGGGGTGCCGCCCGAGCCGACATGTCGGGCGGCACCGCGGCGACCCCAACAACCCGAAGCTCCCGCCGACGGCCTACGTCATGTGTGCCGTGTCCACAACGTGGACATCACTTTATCCCGTCATTTTTTTTTTATTTTTTTAAAAACGTTTTTTTTCCTCTGAGGCGCGAGGAGAAGGGCGCACCCCGCGTGGGGCGGTCCTGAGTAGCAACGCGCCGCGCGCCTCACACAATGGAAACAGGAAAATTAATCAAATTAATGGACCCCCGCTGCGTTAGAACGGCGTGAGAGGACTCGGAGTGGCGGCGGCGGCGGCGGCGCTCGACTCCAACAAGTTGGACGTGGCGGCGGAGGGGAGGCGAGGCCGCTGTGTGCCGCGGCGGCGGCGGCGGCGGCGGCGGGCGGCCCCTCGTAATGGAGAACACCTAAGAGGGAGCGAAGGACAGGACGGGCGACTGCTTCAAGGCGGTGCTGTTCTCCGGAGGGCGGCGCCTGGGATCGGTGAGATAGCGGCGGGAGAGAGAGGGAGAGAGAGAGAGAGAGAGAGAGAGAGAGAGAGAGAGAGAGAGAGAGAGAGAGAGAGAGAGAGAGAGAGAGAGAGAGAGGGACGACCGCGGCGCGGCGGAGCAGGCGACGGAAAGTTAGTTATCCGAAGCAGTGCCGATGGCAGTTGCTCCGGACTCGCGGCACTTCGGACGGACTCCCGTGGGAGTACACACCGGCCGTTAATTGCAAGGAGCTGCAATAATTATCATATCATAAACCAAACTTTTATAATTTGTGCGCAATAACTTGTGTGCCTAGGGTTCGGTACCTTCGTTTTCGCTCCCTGTGAATCTGGCAGACGAGGACACGCCGTCGCGACTAGGGTTCGTCGTGAAGTACAGCAGCTTCGGCTGTGTACGATATAGGAAAGCCTACCTCCCCCCCAATCCGCTCGGGAGTGGCCGCAGTGCCACAGACCAACCAGCCAGTCGAAGGGAGTTGCTCCCACATGCACGTCATGAGAAGCTTGTGTGTGTGTGTGTCGGTGTGGGTGTGTGTAGCAGTGTGTGTGTGTCGGTGTGGGTGTGTGTAGCAGTGTGTGTGCACGCCCGCACTGACCGCCGGCCGACCGGTCATGCTCTCCTCCGGGCGCCGACGCGTGCGGCAAGTGGCTCCGCGGCTGTTTGCACTTTGCGACCCAGGGATCCCGCACGCACCCGGGCTGCGGCCGCCCGTGTCAGCCTCGCAGCGGTGCGAGAGAGAGAGAGAGAGAGAGAGAGAGAGAGAGAGAGAGAGAGAGAGAGAGAGCAGGGGGGAGGGGGGACTCTTTTCACACAGGTCGACTTTTTTTTGTGTTCACTCCTCATGTCGCCTGCGAATAGCTCCACCGAAGGCGCCATCGTCCCGCGTTTTTTCTACCTTGTCGCTTTTCGCTTATTTCTCCCCTGCGATGTCGCCCCCTCCCCGCACCTGCCCCGCCTGTAATTACCGCTGGCTGAGCAGGCCGGGCCCCCGTTGCCGCGCCGCGCTGCCCGGCCTCTTAGGCATACATCATAGTCTTAAATATTCATGAGGGGTAAGTGGACTGCGACGCCACAGGGGCCGCGCGCGTCACCACACGTGCACACAGGTGCCCCCATGGGCGCGCGCGCGTGTGTGTGTGTGCGTGTGAGTCCGGGAGCGGTATTAGGACGGGACAAGGCTTCAGAACTGGTGCGCCACGGTAAAAAAAAATTGACAATGGCCCACCAGGGAGAGTGGGATGGGGGTGAGGGAGGGGGGTCTGCCCACCTGTCTCCACCCCTCACAAATACCTGTCACTAACCGCGCTCTCAGCTTCTGTCGGAATTTTTTTTCTCCAAAATTTCCACTGAGGTGTACTGTGACGGCCATCCCCGCCGACCCCGTTACAGTATGGCTTTTATTTTCACCCCGGCATATGTTATTTTGCGAGCGACGCGGACCTCCGGCCGCACCGCCCGATAACGCTGTCACACGGTTCCCGCTCGGCACACCGGCGCCACGGCTTATTTCCAGCACCGCGCTCTTTCTGTACGCAAAAGCAATATAAATGCGTATAAAGCAAAAGCGACAGTGTATTGAAATAGCGGCGTCCCAGCTCCCGCGGCCCGGCGGCACCGCAGCACCGCCCCCACACCGTGCCGTGTACGACTGAAAACGATGCCGCTCAAAGCGGGGCTCCGCCGGGTACGAGGAAAATAAGTTCCGACCGCTTCGGAGCATCGCGCGCCGAACGTCACTGCCGCTGCCGCCGCGCAGACAAAGTAGTTCCCGCCTCCAACGACTGATGCCAACAAGCCAAGATTTAACGGTGAACAACAACAAACGGTCGCATTCGTTGTCGCGGGGGCGGTCGGGGAGAGAAACATGGGGACCCGAGAGAGGCGGCAATGTGTGCGAGTGAGAAAGCCAGTGAGTGAGAGAGAGGAGAGCGAGACAGAGGAGGGGGGGTTGCTGCTGTGCGTCTTATTCGCAGCGGGGCCGAGGCGTGGCACGGCGGCGGCCAAGATTTAAGCTCCGGTCCGGGTGGCCTGGCGCAGCCTGGGTCAGGGCGGGCGGCCGCGGCCCGGGCGGCCCCGGCAGGGCCCAGCCCCACCCAACTCAGCCCCAGCGGGGCCGGCCGCCACCCCCGCGGGCCGGACATCCCCCCCCCCCCCGGACCCCCCACGGACCCCCCGCGGCCCCCCCGCGGACCCCCCGCGGACCCCCCCGCGGGCCACATCTCTCCCTGGCAACAGGTCGCGGGTACACTCTGAGCAGCGTCCCCGTCCCGCGCTGGAGACAAAGGCGGCAGCAGCACCGCACGCCGCCCCGCACGGCTCCTGGGGAGATAAGACGCCGGCGTCACCTTATTGGGGCCCTCCGGGTCCTGACCCGCTCCGGTCCCCCCGCCTCCCCCTCCCCCCTCCGGTTCCCTCTGGTTCCGCCCTCCCCCCCCTCCCCCCTCCGGCGGCCGGCATCCGCTCATCCGGCCCACGCTTCCGACCGCGCTTTCCGGGCGCGCTTCCGGCCAGTGCCTGTCCGCTACAAAAAAAAAATGTAATGCGCAGGGCGAGTCGGTGTGGCGCGGATTACTGCAAGCATAACGAGAGAGAGAGAGAGAGAGAGAGAGAGAGGGGGGGGGGGGAGAGGGGGGGGGGGACCAGCGGGGTGCGGAGAGAAATGGTGATTATTCCCGGCGCGGACCGGACGACGAGCGGAGCCAGCGAGCCGAGCGGCCAGCCTGGCGCCCATGGTCGCCAACTTTATCCATCTTGCGCTCTCACGCTGCCTCCCCTCGCTCGCGCTTTTCTTTCCCTTTCCCCTTTTCTTTTTTTTTCGCTCCTCCTGACCATCTTTTCCTTTTCACTCTGTTTCACTCTCTCCCTCCGCCGCTTTTCACCGCGTTACCGCTAATGGCGCTCATAATGACGGCAGCCGTTGACCAGATTGCCTCCAATCTATTCAATCTAATTTATGGCCGGCCGTGCTCCGTGCTGCCGCAGCCCCCGGGGGGTAGGCAGCCTCGCGGGACTGCCCACCCCCCGTCCGGCAGGCGCTCCGGCGGCCGCCTCCGGGTGCCCCCGGGTGCCTCCGGGCGCCTCCGGGTACCTCGGCTGTCGCGGCTCGGTGTCGACGGTGTCGGCCCGCGGGGTGGCCGCCGTCCCTTCCACTCAGCGCCCACATCGCACGTCCGGCCCGGCGGGCCCGGCGGCGCCCGGCGGCCTCGGGGAGCGCCTTGCCGACCTTTATCACTTTATCGGGAGCTGCCAAACGGCCGGCGAGGCAACTTGGGAAGGACCCTTTCCGGAGGAGTCCGTGGCGCGGCGCGGGGGGAGCCGGGGTGGAGCCGGCGGGACGGGGACTGTGCCAACGCACTGGCGCTGGCAGACGGCAGGCCGGGGCCGCCGGGCGGCGCGGGCCCCGCATAACTTGGCCGCTTAATACGAGGCACACGTGACGGCAGCGGCAGCTCCCGCTCCCGCCTGCCCGCCGGCCTCCCCGCCGCCGCTGCCCCGCGGCCTAAAACTTTGGACCCCTAGCAGGACAAGTTGTGCGCATTCAAGTGCACGCCAAGCAAGCAGATGCCGGGCGTGCGCGGGCCCTGCAGCGCCGCTGGCGCCCCGACAGTGTCGCAGGGAGCGGTGTAATACCGCCCCCTCCCCTTCTATTTGACGCGCCCTTCATACCCATCGAGTAATGGACGACAAGACGTGTCGTCGCCTCGGCCCAAACTTTGGCTCTCAAACTGTGATGATGCTGGATGCCTTGTCGGAGGTGGGCTTCTCGGCGCTCCCAGAGTGCTTCTAGGAACGGCTCTGACTCCGTGGCTGCGCCCGGAAGCCCTGCCCCGGCCCGAGGCCCCTCCAGAACTCTGGGTGCCCGTGCATAGTGCCGTCAGCCACAAGACACTCGATGGGGACCGCCGCACCGTCTCCCCACAGTGACATGACAGAGTATTATTCCCCGAAATTAAAAAAAAAAACACGCAGTGGAGCTCCGATAAGAGAAATCAAGGGTAGTCGAGTTATTCGTAAGTTTTACCATTCCAATTTTTTAAAAACAGGAATCAGCCCCAGATACTTGCGAGAGAGGTTTTGTTACTTTCGCCTCCCCCCTCAAAGTGTTCTTACAGCAGCAGTGGCCTGGCTGTGCGGAGCCTTGGAGCCGCGGAGCACTACAAAGTCCAAGAGTGTTATTATTGAGGAAGGTTCCTAGGCGGCTCTGTGGGGCTGGCGGGGCACCGCCGTGCCTGGCAGCGCCCCAGCGGTCCTCTCGCCAAGGAGCTCGGAGCCGGCGGTCCTGCCCGCGGTCCTGCCGGGGCGGGAGCGTCGAGTTTTCCTTTCAAATAAGGTCCAACCCACCCATTGTTCCCTTTGAGTCATTAATTTTTGATTGCAGATCGGGGGGGGGGGGGGGGGGAGCGGGGCGTAGCGTATAACCCGAGGGCCGAGGGGATCGGATCGGATGGGGCCGGGGGGGCTCCGCCCTCCCCCCCCCCCTCCCCCCCCCCCAGCCCCCACCCGCTGTTGGCGAAGCGCCGCCGACCGAAAACAGGGACAGCGATGACGAAAATATGAATGTCTACCGTTTGGGAGGTCATGCTGGCCTAGCCGAGGCCTGGGGCGCGGCGAGCAGAGAGGTGGCGCCGAGCGGGGCGCCCCTTTTCCTCCTCCTCGTTCTGCTATCTCTCTGTCTCTCTCACGCGCGATCTCAACGTGACGGATTTACCAGCACGCGCCACGGGCCACGATCTGCGAGGCGGATTCTTCTCGTCAACTCCAATAACATCCATTGAGCAAACCCTCGCTCCCCTTTCGCCACGACCTACTTTGGCATTCACGCACCGCTTCGGGGTCATACCTCCCCAGAGCACACTTCCCCCGTCTGTGCCAACACGGCCGGGTAGGACCTCCGCGACGCCTGGCTGCCGACCCCGCAGGGGGCCCGCCCGGCCCCGCCCTACACGCCCACCGAAGGGCCCGCCAAGGGCCTGCCTGCTGGGGCTCACCGGGCGACACACGAGAGAGAAACTCGAGAATTAATGCGTCGCATTTCGAAACTCCGCATGAATGTATGCAGACATCAAATAGAAAAGTGTTGGCGGGAATTTTTACTCGGAGCGAGTTTTCTTTTGTTTGCGAGGCCGATCTTTTTGTTCGGTGAGCAAGACAGGAAGTCGCCCTCGTCAAGGCGATTGATTTCATACTGATGACACGTTTCCCTTCGCGGCCAGTTGGCACGTAGGGTGAGGACAGGCTCCACAAGCTCCGGGGGGTCCACGCGGCGGGCGGAGGCTGTGATCCGGCAGCAGCAGCACTTCTCAGCCGCCAGCAGCCTCGGCAGCCCCCGGCGGCCCCCTCCCCCTCGCCCCCTCGGGGGCAGCCCCGAGGATTCTGCTGCTGGGGACGACGCGGCACGGCGGCACGGCGGCACGGCGCGGTGCAGCGCCAGTAGGCGGAGGTCCCTTCGTATTGATCCCTCCCCGCCCCCCACTCCCCCCCCCCCCCCCCCCCCCCCCCCCGACACCCCGCGCCCCGCGTGCCGCGCACGCCTGGCCGCGGCCTGGCCCCGGGGCACGGCGGAGCGGGCACAGCCACACGTTGTGCCGGCCGCGCCGCGCCGCGCCGGCCTGTGCACCTGTGTATTCAGACAGATCCCCCAGCGGCTCGACTCGAGCCCTCGGCTCGGCGCCTCTAGAAGCGGCGCCTCTAGAAGCGGCGCCAGCAGCGCCAGCGCCCAGGTGGGCCCGCGCGACGGAGCCTCGCGCATCAACAGGTCTCGTGTCCCGCACTTCTGTAGTCCACACAGAAAATAAATAATCCGTTTTTTTTCGAAGGATTCTTATGGGGCGGGGGGGGGGGGGGGCTCTACTGGCACCATCCTTTTTAATTGTAAAATTTTTTAATTGTAATTTAACTTTAACTTTTAAATAACTTGTAATTTTTTTCGCCTGGATTCACACATTCTGTTCGCAGCTTATATGAACGTGCAAGAAGACTTAATGAGTCGTTCTATTTTTTTGTCCCCACCACAAAAGGGAGAGCCGCTTTAACTGATGCTGCTGCTGTGTCTGTGTGTGTGCGCGCGCTGCGTGCTCTCTGGACCAGAACGATAAACACTTCAAAAGGAAAAGCGGAACGGAACGGTAGAACGCAGGCGCCGCCGAGGCAGGGGGTGGGGGGGGGGGGGGGGGGGGGGGGGAGGGGAGGGGGGGGGGGGGCGGGAGGGGAGGGGGGTAGGGCTGGGGCTGCATCCGAACAAAGGGCCCCTGACGGGCCCGCGGCTGCCTTCGCGGCCCGGGAGAGCGGCTAGGCGACGCGAGGCGGGCACACGGCACACGGCCTCTCCGCTGCTTTCGGACAGCCCGAGACCGAGAAATAAGACGATGAAAGAAAGGGACGCCCCCCAGCGTGGGGGGGGGGGGGCTGCGGGTGGCTGGGGAGCCGCGGCGTCCGGATGCGGGCGCTGGGAAATGCGCGCGGAATTTACGCGGCAAAGTTTTGGCCGGAGGGAGGAAGGAGAGGGGGGGGGGGGGGGGGGAGGAGCCGACACCCCCACGTCACGGTGACGCGCCGGAGTGCGTGCGGGGCGGCGCCTACCGCCTCACTTCCGGTCCCAGAACTGTCCTACTCACTAGATAATGTGGGAAATAAGTTTATTAAAAAAAGAATATGCTTTTGTCGTTTGTATGTATGTGTGTGTGTGTCTGTGCGGGCAACTGCCGGTAACAATAAAAGCCACACGATAACCTATGGCGACATCACAGCGACAGCCTAGCGACAGCCTAGCGACAGCCTAGCGACAGCCTAGCGACAGCCTAGCGACAGCCTAGCGACAGCCTAGCGACAGCCTAGCGACAGCCTGCCTTGTAGGATTACCAAGCAAGTATCCCCTGGTGGCGCTGGCAGGCGCGCCGTAAGTGCGAATATATGTGGTACACGAAAAGGGCCCCCTCCCCTCGCTCTCACCCCCCCCCCCCTCTCACTCACAGACTCGTGCGCGCGCACACACACAGACAAACTGATCGACGCCACGGCCATGCCTTTTATAAATCCCCCGCGATAGCGAAGAGGGGCCGTCTATAAAGACTCAAGCGGGCGGCCATATTTTCACGGAGCCCATGAGAGTAACACCCGGCAGCAGCGCGCAGGGGGCGGGCCGGCGGCGAGCGCCTGCGGTCGGCGGGGTAGGCCGTCCCGCCGCACCGCCGCGCCCGGCGGCTGGCCTACCCCGCGGTCAGCAGGCGCTCTCCGGGCGGGCCGCGGCCGCACTCACACCTTGCCCAAGGTCACAGCGCGCGGCGAGCCCCGCCCCGGCGGCCAGGGGCCCCAAAGGGGGCCCAAGAGGGGGCCGCGTGGGGGCGTCCCCGATGACTTCTGCAAGGGCGAATGAGCAGCAGGTTATTGAAAACTTGAGGTGGACTGCCTGGGCCGGGGGCGGCTGCGCACAGGCCGGGCAGAGGCTGTTTGCGGCCGCCGGGGTGGGGCCACGGCCGCGGCCTCGCCGGCCGAGTCCGTGGGGCGGGTCGCTGAGGGCCTGGACCACTTATCCGTCCATTACGCCGATCCGCCGCCCTGGCGGCGCGGGGTGGCGCTTGGCCGAGGCCGAGCCGATGGAGTGCGCCTGATTGAAAGCGAATCGGAGTCCGTTATGGGACCGCGGCCGGCGCGGCGGCTGATGGCGGCGGCCAAAGGCGTCACAGAAGAGGCACTCGAGAGGGTGGGGCGTGGCGGCGGCGAGGCCGACGGCGGCCGCCCTCCAGGTGACTGCGCAGCCCTGTGCGGGGGTACGGCCGCCGACGCCCGCTGCTCCACAGTGCTGGACGGACTTTCAGAGTGTGTCCATTCTCGAGCCCGCCGTCGCAGTAAAGCCCAGCCGTTGGCCGGGCGGGCCAGGTGGCTCGGTGCCGCGGGGCGCTCGTATCCCGCTTGTCACGGCGCGGCCAGCAGCAGGCGCCCCCCCCCCCTCCTCCTCCTCTCCCTGACCGGACAGGAGTGGAGTGGAGGCCGATCGGCGCGACAGCAGGATGACAAACGGAAAGCCGGCCGATGCTGTCCGGACAGCGGTATATTGATGTGACGGCCGCCGGCGCAGCAGCCAGACGCGGCCGCGATGCGCAGCGGGGAGGGGGGGGGGGGGCGTCCGCCCGACCGTCAGGACGACGACGTCGACGCGGGAGGAGCACAAAAGGACGGGCGCAGACGAGTGCGCTGCGGATTAATTTCGCGGAGAGCAGCGGCGGCGTGCTGCGTGCTGCGTGCTGCTTGTAGCGGGCGTCCCGCCTGAGAACCCCCCCCCCCTCTCCCCCGGCCCTACGACGGACCCTGCTGCGGCCCCGTATGACGAATGGTAGAGTTTACACGCTTTCATATCTGTGAAATATTGCCGAGGCTTGTACAAGAGAATCCGAGGGCGTAGCTAGCGGGAGGCCGAGGCCGGCGACGCCCCGGCGCGGCCCGGCGCTGCCTCGGCGGCCCCCGCGGTGGGTGTAGGTTGAGTGCCGCGCGTAACTTACGCATCCCGGATGGAGATTTATTTCGCCGAAGGCCGCCCCTCTCGCGGATCGGTGCCTCCTCCAAGTTTCCAGGAATCGCTCCCCGGCGGCCCCCACAGCCCACAGCCCCGCGGTCCGGCGGCCTCGGCGGCCCGCGCCGTGGCCGCGCCGGGAGGTCGGGCGCCGCGAGTCCACGTGTGGAGTCCTACTGGGGGCTGTAGGACTGTACCCCCGTGGAGCCGCCGCCCGCCGCCGCCCGCCGCCGCCCCGGTGCGCGGCACGGGACCCCCTTTGTGTGCCGGAGCCCCTCTCATCCCGCGCGCCACCTCCACTTTCTTCTGTGATAACTGCTCGCGCTTTCCGCCGCCCGCTGCGACCTCGCGCCGCCTGCCTACCCTTCCGTGCGCTGAATACGAAACAGGCCCGGCACCCGGAGGGTGGTCGTGGATGAAGCACCTTTAGCGCTGTGCACACACGGACCGCTGAATAGAGAAAATGCTGCTGCGGGTTTTGCTTGCCGTTGCTGTGTACAGCCCTCTTTCGTCGCACGGAGCCTCCTTCGTGCAGGAAGCAGCGGGCCGGCAGTGATATTGACGTGGACGTGTGGAGGGAGCCGTCCCGGCAGCCCCGCCCCCCGTCCCGCTGCCATCTAGTGATGACTTATTTTTGTAGAGAGGCACGGCGAGGGGAGTGAGCCGTGTTTGTGTGTGTGTGTGTGTGTGTGTGTGTGTGTGTGTGCAGGGGGGACGTTGGCGGGGAGCGGCCGGAAGGGGGCGGGCCCTTCATAAATTAAACTGGGTCCCTGCTCTCGCTCGGTCCTCCCAGGAGGCCATTGAAAAGCTTGAATGGGTGGTGGATTGGGCCGCGGCACGTCCGCCGCCGGCCTCCCCTGGCAGTCGGCCCGCGCCCGCAGTCTGGCAGTGGCCGCGGTGCGGGGAGACGCCGCCGGCACGCCGTGCCGGGCAGCGCCGGCCCGTGTGCACAGGGAGCCCTCCGCCTCTCCTCCCGCAGTGAGCGTCGGATCAATATTTGCCGGCGACGACACGGCAGAAGGCGGACAGCGCACGAACGGCGGCGTGTCATTTAGGGGCCGCCCCCCCTCCCCCGCGGCTGCATCCTGACACGGGTCCGCTCTCAGCCAGCGCCGGCCGGCAGGCCGGTCTGTTTGACGAGGGGCAGCGCGGGGGCTCGGAGGCCCGGAGGCCCGGAGAGGGTTGTTCTGTTCGGGGCCGCCGTGTTGTGTTGTGGCCCCCGCGTCCTCCTCGGTTCCGGCCTCGATCGTGCACTGACTGGCATCCGCCGGGGCTCCCCGGCATCGCATTACACCTGCCGCCCCTCCCCTCCTGCTTTCTCTCTCACACTCTCTCTGTCTCAGGCGCTCTCTTCCTCTCTCTTTCTCCACGCCCTTCTCCTTGAAGCGCGTGCTGCGGCCCCAATGGGAATCGCTCAAAGCACGCCCCTACAGGAGTCGATTCCCGTGTAAAAAAGCTAGTAAATAACGCCACAGAAACGCCGCACAGAACGGCGTAGAATTTTTCAAAATAAATAAATTTCAAAACCCCGATCTTATGTACTTGTACTAACTGCAAACAGAGTGGTGATAGACGGACGAGTGACAGAGACGGTAATGAGACGCGTAGTACAATTGTAACGAACCCGGTGGTGGGAGTCCGCCGGCCCGGCCACGCTTGTCTGGCTCTGGTATTCATTGCCCCCCCCCCCCCCACCTCCAGACCCCCTCTCCTCCCCCGCTG
The DNA here is from genome assembly GCA_026979955.1 of Megalurothrips usitatus. Taxonomy (NCBI): domain Eukaryota; kingdom Metazoa; phylum Arthropoda; class Insecta; order Thysanoptera; family Thripidae; genus Megalurothrips; species Megalurothrips usitatus. The sequence continues at coordinate 12,243,367 of CM049594.1, forward strand.
TCCCCCCCCCCCTCCTTCCCTTGTTCTCGGCGGTGTTTTGCACGTCCGAACCAATAAGGGATGGCTGGCTGCCTTCAAAGGGCGGGCTGCGCCGCTTTGCCACGGGAGGTTTGCCTTCATGACAAACAACGACCATTTGAGCCGGCAGCGAGGCAGCAGCGGGCGGGGCGGCGCGCCTGGCGTGGGGGTGAGAGTGCTCCACGCCCAACCGGTTGTTAAAGATGTTATCGTGTCAGCGATCAAATTTAAGAAATGCATTTTTTTCTAGTTCACGTTTTTGTTTTTGAAAATCCAAAGCACACACACACACACACACACACAAATCCCGCTACAACCTGTGGTTGCGGCCAGGCCCCGCGCCGTGCTGGTCAGGGCACGGCCCCCGGCCCCACGGGGGGCTCCTATCGGATCCCGCCCGCCCGCCCCTCCGCTCCGGTGCTCGTCTCTTCGCATTTCCCCTCGCAAGCCCAAGCAGGCGGAAAATGAAACAAAAACGTGCCCGGCCTGAAGGCTTAGGCAGGCCCGTACGCGCGCGCCCTCCCCCCCCCCCCCCCAGGACCCCCTGTGGGACCCCCTGCCGAGGCACCGGACCCCCCGCCGAGGGGGGAGGCGTATTTCAGGCGTCCCCCAGACCGCGGCAAGGGCCGCCCGCCGCCCGCCTCCCCGCGGGCCCCAGAGCCTGCGCAGCCCGCGTGGCCGCGCTGGGCCGGTGTGCCGCCGCTGTCGCGGACAGACGCGAGACTCTCCCCCGCTGCTCTCCGGGTAAGTGTTCAACACTTATTTTCTTACAGTCGGTTATTAACACCACCGAACGCAGTAATACACCGCACTGCACAGCTCCCGCGTGCCGCGTCCCTGCCGCCCGCACAGCGGTGACCCGGTGCCTGCCGCCGGCCGCCGCTGCCCCGCTGCTCCGCGGGAGAGGAGGGTCGGGTCGCGTCGGACGGGCCGCCCCGTGTCCCGGCCGCCGCCGGCCGTGTCCGCCGCTGTGTCGCGCGAGAGTCCCATGTTCCGTGCCCGCCGGCCCGCCTCTGGCTTGTGTCGCAGGATGCGGGCCACCGTGCCGCGGCCTCTGTGTGGCCTGTGTGTGGCGCGGCGCTGCACCGAGGGGCCCCGTCCCCCGCCGACACCCTCCCTCCCTCCCTCCCTCCCTCCCTCCCTCCCTCCCTCCCTCCCTCCCTCCCTCCCTCCCGCCACGGAAAGGATCTGCCGTGGCGGGCTAATGGCTCTGGGCGTCTGTAACAACACCGGGAATGGCAGTTCCGACCACTCCGGTGGGGGCCGCGGGGGCCCAGATGAAGAAGGTGCCGGGGAACGAGCCACTCTGATTCCTCTATCTTCATCACGGTGGACCCCCCCCCGGCGGGGCCCCGTCGGAATCATCTCCCGGGGCTCCGGCCGGAAGTGGGTTTGCTGGGGACGAGCAAAGGGGGGTCCAGCGGGGGAGCGGACGGACGGGGGCTGCTCTATCCCGCCTGAGGCGCTTGGCATTGCTTTGGTGCTTTCAACCAGAAAGAACTGTTAAATTCTGCACCCAGGTCCGCGCACACTGCGCGAGGGGCTGTCTGACTGACCCAGAATAATTAGAGATATGCAGATCCGTTTTGGAACATTTGGAACGGATTCTGACTTCCCTTTTTGAGCACACAAACCCTTTCCAACGCCGACGGGCCCCCCCCCCCCCTCTCTCTCTCTCTCTCTCTCTCTCGAGCCCGTCCCCTCCCGTTCGTTATGATAATTCCTTCTACTGTAATATGCATTCCTGTCTCTCTCTCACTCTGTCCCGGCCTCGGGCCTGTCGTTAGCTCCAGCCGGCCACTCGGCGGCGCCGCTCAGCGCCGACACGCAGCCCGCGCAGCCGCTCAGCACGCGCTCAGCACGCCCTCAGCACGCCGAGGGGTTACGCACGAGGCGAGACGCCGGGCGGCGCTCTTGGCAGTGCTTGATGTCGGCGCGGTGCCGATTGCTGATCAGCCGCTGA